>SELF01000003.1:0-1490200 GCA_009805535.1 Laburnicola sp. JP-R-44 | reverse complement strand
AAGTAAAGTTAAAGAAGAGTCCAGCGTGGAGAAAGAAAGAAGAATAGCACCGGAATAAGGCGAGACTCAGAAAAAAAGAAAATACAACGAAAGTATTACTTTACTGTTTTATCTTTATTTATCTTTTATTCTTTATTTCTCCTCTATCTTATCCTATTCTCTATACTATTTAATTCTATTCTTTTTTTATTATTCTTTTACTTTATACTTTTCTTTTTTCTTCTTTTATTCTTTTTTATTATACTCTTTTATTTCTCTTCCTATTTTTTATTCTTTCTTTTAACCTTCTTCTTTTCTTACTTTTTTTTTCTTCCCTTCTAACTCTACTGTATAATTCTCTCTTTATTTCTTTGTAATTTTTTTTACTTTTCTAATTTATAAATTTTTTCTTTTTCTTCTACTAGTTTTATAATACTGTTTTTCTTCTTATATTATACTCTATACTATTTTATTATTTTTTTCTTTTAATTTTTATATATTATTACTTTTTTCTTTTTTTTCTTTCTTTCTTATATATAACGCTAATACTAAATATATTCTTAAATATTATAAACTATTATTTTATTCTAACTAAATTTCTTTTTTTTACTTAATAATTTCTAATACTTACTATATTTCTAGATACTAAATCTCTTTATACTTATAAATTTTAACTTTTTTTTTCTTTAAAACTTTGTATTTACTTTAAAACCCTAACCCTCGTTTTATTTTAAAACTCTAATTATTTTTCTCTCTACTTTATAACCCTAACCCTTTTTCTACTTTAAAACCCTAACCCTCTTTTTACTTTAAAATTCTAACTCTCTCTCTCTACTTTAAAATTGTAACTCTTCTCTTACTTTAAAATTCTAACTCCCTTTTTACTATAACCCCTAACCCTCTTTTTTACTTTAAAACCCTAACCTTTTTTTACTTTAAAACCCTAACCCTCTTTTTACTTTAAAATTCTAACTCTCTTACTACTTTAAAATTATAACTCTTTTTCTTACTTTAAAATTCTAACTCTCTTTTTACTATAAAATTCTAACTCTTTTTTATATATTCTACTCTACTATTATTCTATTATAATTTTCTCTTATTATACTTTTTACTTTTCCTCTCTTTTTTTTCTCTATTCTTTTTTCTCTATTCTTTTTTCTCTATTCGTTCTTTTTCTCTATATTCTTTTTTCTCTCTATTCTTATCTAATATTCTCTTTCTACTTTCTTCTTCTTTACTTTTTTCCTTTTTTTTCTTTTTTTATATACTTTCTTTCTTCTTTACTTTACCTAAATACCTATCTTTTTTTTTTTTTTCTTTAACTATACTTATTATTATAACTTTATTTTATTTTATATGCACTCTATATGATTCTTACTCTACTTTCTTATATTAATTTTTTATCTTTTTTACTCCTATTTCTTTAAAACCCTAACTTTGTTTTTACTTCTTATTTTATAAACTCTTTTTTACTTTTTTTTTTTCTTTTAATTATACTCTTCTATGTAACTTTTTTATATATACTCTTTTACTTTTTTTTCTTTCTATTCTCTTTTTATTATCTTCTTTTTAATTTTTCTTTCTTTTCTATTTTTTTATTATCTTATACCTACCCTATATTCTAATTCTACCTTTTTTTTTTTTTTTTATTATATCGTTTTCTTATATTATATTATACTTTATACTCTTCTATTCCTCTTTACTCTTTATTTATTTTTTTTTTCTTTAATTTTTTTTTTATTTTCTTATTTTCTACTACTCTCTCTTATTATATAATCTTTTCTATTTTCTATTTAACTTTAACTTTAATAAAATCTTTCTACTTTTTAAAACTTTTATTTTATTTTATTTAAATCTCTTTTATTTTTTCTTGCGTATATTTCTTTTATCTTCTCTTTCTATATTATGTTTTTTTGTCTTTTCTTTATTTTCTTTTATTTCTAAACTCTAAACTTTCTTTCTAACTCTTTACTTACTTTTAACTTATATTACTTTCTTATAACTCTTTCTTATAAACTTTAATTATCTTTTTACTTAAAAGCTCTACCTCTCTTTATACTTAAA
The DNA here is from genome assembly GCA_009805535.1 of Laburnicola sp. JP-R-44. Classification (NCBI taxonomy): domain Eukaryota; kingdom Fungi; phylum Ascomycota; class Dothideomycetes; order Pleosporales; family Didymosphaeriaceae; genus Laburnicola; species Laburnicola sp. JP-R-44. The sequence goes on along the minus strand of SELF01000003.1, from coordinate 1,488,157 downwards.
AATCCTAATCCTCTTTTTATATTAAAATTCTAATTCTTTCCCTATATTAAACTCCTAACTCTCTCTATACTAAAAAATGCTAATACTCTCTATACTTAAAAACTCTAACCCCCCCTTCTTATCTATTTTATATATAATTTTTTTTCTTTTTTTTTTCTTTACTATTTATTCTATTATATTCTTAACTTAATAAAAAATTTCTTAATTTCTATATTCCTTTATTTTCTATAATCTTACCTATCTTTTACTTTATTCTATCTTACTTTTTTATATTTTATATTACTTAATAACTCTATAAAACTCTCTATTCTCTTACTCTATTCTATTCTATTATTCTATTATTCTATTCTATTATTCTATTATTCTATTATTCTATTTTTTTTTATTCTATTCTTCTATTCTATATTCTATTCTATTATTCTATTCTATTATTCTATTATTCTATTATTCTATTCTATTATTCTATTCTATTATTCTATTCTATTCTATTCTATTTTCTATTCTATTATCTATTCTATTCTATTCTATTCTATTCTTATTATTCTATTTTACTACGCTACTCTGCCTTATATTTTATACTATACTATTAATCTATTTTTCGGCTTATCTTCTATACGCGACCTATATAAAAACGCTCATTATAAAAAAAATTATCTTGTAATCTAATATTATTCTTTTACTACGCTAATTAATGCTAATCTCTTAAACGTCGTTACGTCCTCTACTCTACTACTAATCGCGTTATCCAACAAAACTCTCCTGCCAAATTATTACTTTTAAACCGTTTCTAACACTCGCTTCTTTCCTAAAAACGCAACCAACGTCTGCCCTGCTGCTCCCGAATTGTCTACTCTAAATCTCGCTAACCATGCTGTCCACCGCTCTCCTACTTCGGTGTACCCTAATGCCACGCCTATTAACCCGCCTACCAACACCCCTCTGTGCTGACAATTCCCGTCTTTTGCTCTCTGATACCGCCCGTAACTATTCCTCTCCCACCAGTTACATATCTCCTGCGACACCCCGCACCAAAAACACCCCGAATAACTCTCAAACTTGATCTGCTCCTCGATTGTCTTGATCGCTTCTTTTTTTGTACTTTGGCTCTCCCGTCGCCAACACCACCGTACATCGTGCTCGCTCTGCCCATCCCCCGCCGCCTCGCATATCCCGCATCGATTCGCCCCCACCATGCTAACTGCCTACGCAACCACTCTACGTCCGCAAACTCCTGTTGCCGCTGCTGTATCAACGTCTGCCGCAGGCCTTGTCGCTCCTACTCCTGCTGCTGGAACGCTCGCTGCGCCTCCTCGCCTCTCGTCTTAACTACATCTATCTTATTGTTATCGCTGCTATCTTTGCTGCTGTCCTCTTCTGTCTCTTTGTCTGCTTCTCTGCATATGTCACATCTCTCCTCCCCTTCTTTACATCCCTCTTGGCCCCCTCTTGCCTGTCTAAATACGCGTCCAACACTCGCCTTCGGCACTGTATTGTTGACCCTTCCCCTTCTATATACAACTAAACCAATTGCTGTTCTGCCTTGGTTGGCTTGTTATCACACGCTCGTTTATCCCCTCCCCTTCCTGCCCTATAATAATGGCCTCGCTCCGCAATCCATCTTGCCCTGCCCTGCCGCTCTCTTGTGCGTAATCCAACATCGTCCGCGGCCAATCTATGTGAATGATGCACCAGATGTCGGGTATATCCACCCCCATCCCCAATGCGCTTGTCGCTACAATTACCCGCTGTTTGCCAGCCATAAAATCCGTTAACATGCTTACTTTTGCCTACCGCGTCGTGATAATACGCGTTGCATGCTAACTGCTTTGCCAACTTCTTAAACCTTTGGCACGGAATTGCCGTATATCACCACCTTGCCGGTTCGGTACTGTCTCAACTTCCGCCGCGCCATCTTTACTACAACAGCCTCTATATCCTCTTTTATTAACGCCTTGTCTACCTTAACTACCTAATATGCCACGTTCGTCTGTGTTGTCCTTGCTTGGAATATCTTAACCTAATCCCGCTCGAAATGCATCTGTTGAAACAACTCGCCCTCCTCGCTTACTGGTAGCGGCAACGTCGCTGTTAACAACACTATCTGCGTTTTGGCGGCTACTAACTTGCCCAACTGCTGCATCTGCTTGCGGAACGTGTACCGCCGGTTTAAACACGATATGACACTCGTTGATCACGATCTAGTCTAACTGCCGCGTCGCCCGCAACCGGTTCAAAAACGTCGCAAACTCCTCTCCCACCGCCGACTCGGGCGTTACTAACACTACCCTACCGCGGCTGCGTCAGGCGGACGGCGGCGTCCCTCCCACGCTGCACACAATATCCCTAATAACTTGCACCGCCGCATTATGTCTCCCCGCAACGAAATTAACGGAATTACGACGACAGTGGTCCCGCCCTGCTCTGCTGCCCACGCTGGCAACATGAATAACAACACTAACTCTTCCCACCGCCTGTCGGCATTACGGCACGGCCACAACGGGCTCTCGCTCGCCTGCGATAATAGCGTTAATAGCTTCTTTCTCTGCACGCCACAGAACTCTGCTGTCCTGCTTATTTATCTACTTTAACTGCGCTGTCGTGTCCATCTTCCTTAATCGCCCCTATTAATCGATCCTCGCCTCGTCTGCTTTCGCTCTCAAACGGCGCTCTCTTCCTTCTTCTTCGCTTCTTACTTGTCGTCTCCTCCACGTCGGCTTGGAACCCTAAAAATCGATGCTAATCCGTACTCGACGTCCAGAACTGCTGTCGCTTGTCTGCCACCGCCCTAGCTTGCTCTATAATCCCTTGCGCGTATATTAATCCTGCAACGTGCGCGGTATGTCCTGCCTGCCTGCTTGTCGGCAATTAACGCGCCTATATTCTCCTTATCCTACTTCTTATTCTCGTCTCCCTCTTCTGTCTAAAATGCTGCAGATCCACGTAAAAATCGCCGGCTTATGCTAATAGCAATCTTGTAGTACGCGGTAATTGTCAACTCCTGTCCTATCCTAATCCGAATCCGGCTCTTGCGCTTTAACGCCGCCTCCCGCAACCTCTCTGTCGTCCGTCCACTTGCGTCTGTTAGGGTCCGCCGGCCACATGTGTGACGACACGCTCTCCTTTTCCTATACCAACGCCTCTAACCGCTGCTGGAACGGCAACACCAACCACATATACAACACCACCAACTCGCCTACCTTGCGCGGCAAATATCGATAAATAATCTTAATGTCGCCGCTAACATTGTATCCCTTGTAGTAACGCGTTACAAGCACCACTATGCCGTCCTTAATAAATATATTGCGGTGCCCCCCTTTTATATAATATTGCTATGCCAGACGCTTATTATTTCTAGTCCTCTTGCTAGCTGTCCGCCTGCGATATGCATCAACACGGCCAACTTCTCTCTAGAACTTAACAATGCGCCCCATGTACCGCTCAACAGCCTCTCAGTCCACCCCTAAACGCGTTCCTAGCTTTATAAACCTGTCCCAAATGCTAGCATCTCTCCCTACCCACTTAAACAACCACCTCTTTCTATCTATAGGCATGCGGGTGCGATGGTCCTTTAAAAAATTCCATCTAGGCCGCTCGTTGGTCGGGTTGTCTCGCATGCTCTCCCACGGGACGCTGGGTATAGGATCGGCGGCCTTGCTGGTGCCGAACATCAACTCCCTCCACCAACAACCGCCGGCTTTCGGTCGCCAACCCGTGCACCATGCCGCGGAACTGGGCCATGTTGAACTGCAACCCCTTATACAACAACTCGTCCCCGCCTATCTACTCAACATAGCCGCGCGACGTTGTGTTATAATGGATCTTCAACCCGTACGTCCCGCAAATCTAATATCCACTGCATAGGTCCGTGGGTGCCTCGCACTATAAACTTGTCCATTATTATCTCCTGCACAAACTGCAAACACCCCTTAGGCCGGCGCAGGCGCGGGCGGCTGCTGTCGCTCTCGTACGCGCTGTCGTCGTCGAACTCGTCCTCATTCTCGTCCAACAGCTCGGATAACTCCAACGCCTGTTGCACGACCATAAAACGGGCCACTTTAATAACTGCTGACAATATCGGCGGATACTGCTTAGGGCCCTTCCACCCGTCCTCTTTAATAATGCCTAACACCGCCAACGCACACACTAACGGGCTGTCGTACTCCTTGCGTATAATAGACTGGTTCAACAACGCGATGCAAAACTCTAAACACGCCTTCTAGATTTTTAACAACTTCTTAGGCTTGCTGCGCTCGGCACCTTCTGCCTAACGCTGCTCCTCCTTAGCGTCTCCCTCCTCTATTAACTTATCTACGTCCTCTGTCAACTCCTCCATCATCTCCTTGTCCCTATCCCCTGTCTCTTCTTCCACTTCTTCTTCTTCTCTTCTTCTTCTTCTTCTTCTTCTTCTTCTTTCTTCTTCTTCTTCTTCTGCTGCCGCCTCCCCCTCTACTTGCCTCTCTGCCTGTTGGACCAACGCCTCCCCCATGCCTCCTGCTGCCGGCGCGTGAACCGATATTGGGGGCTCTTCTACGTATGCTCCTTCTGCGTGCGTGCAAAAAACATTAACATCTACTACTATAGCCGCGTGTGCTTAATAATAGCCTCCTTGTCTATATACAGCTGCAACAGCTAGAACTACGTCTAGTGCTTCTTTGTCTAGATCGCCTCTAATCGCACAAACACACTAATATAGTAGATAACAGACGCCTAGCTAAACTGCGCTAACCTATCTATAGCCGCCTAAATCGCTACTTCTACTAGCTAGCTCTGCCTCCTTGTCTTTTCTAGGATTGGCGTTGGCAACGGGCTCTTTGACGCACGCTAACAAATTAGGCCTCTCTATACCTACTAAATATGGCAGCTACTGCGTCCGCTCTAACTATAGGTTTACTTTGTCTCTTTTGCTGTCTTAGATAGTGTTCTGCGCCCGCCTCTTAATTCTCCTCTCCCACGCCTCGGCTATCTGCTCGCCCACCTACGCCTATGCTGCGTCACTATCTACAGGTACAGTGTTAGGGCCGCCTTCGCCAGGCTGCCGCACACCTTAAAATACTGCGAACCCTAGCCTTAGACAAAAAAATCGCTAGTAATAGATAATCTAGGAACTATTGCTGATATAGTCGCGTATCTTCTTCGCGCTCTAATCGACTTAGACGGCCACCTTTGTCCGTTAGCAACCAATTATAGGCGTTTCTCTAATAGTTCTTTATCACGCGCTCGCGCTTTTGGAATATCTAACGGCAATACTTTAGCTTAATCTAACACATTAATCTGTCTATATACACTAGTAACTGCTGTATAGGCTTAATAATCTGGCTAGGCACCTCTAATTCGCTGGCATACTCGATTAACCTGGCCTAGCTGCGGACTTCGTCTGCTATTAATTTGGCCTGCTTGCGTCTAATGGGGTGAGCACGCTGCAAATAACTTGCTACCTAACTAGGCAACCAGACTCCGCAATAAGCAATCCAGATTGGTTCGCTTGCTTAACTTGCTTAAGTTACTCAATCCAATTAAGTCAATCTTAACCTATACAAATTTCGTACTAAGTTAATCTATATAGTAATTTTTAATTAACTTGCTTGTCTTGCTTGTAAAACTAATAAGAATTTTAGGGTAGCTAGAGAGCCTATCTTAAGATAATTTTTTAGTGTTGCTGTTAGCTTATCCTAAGTCGTATTAGACCCGTCTGTGCGCGCTCGTAAAGTCGCCTTTGCCCCCTATACAAAGGAGCTTGTTTTTAGTAAGTCACCAGCCTTAGTGACCAGTGCGTGGTGGCTGGTGACTCACTAAAAACGAGCTCCTTCGTACAGACGCGTTTTTTTTTAGTCTTCTGATTGCCCACTATAGCCAAACGCTCACGAGCTCTTACTACTGGCACCGCTGCCACTGCCTCCACCAAACGTACGCGCTCCTCAGAGCTATTATCTCAACGCCTATCTCAACGCACATCTTAACGATTATTATCGCCCCGTTAAGCCCTAGCTGCCGCGAGCCAGGCTATAACGTTCGAGTCGGAGTTGTTGGAGTCGCAGCTAGAGGCAGAGATCGTCGCGCCCACCGAGGGCAGTCAGGCTGGTACAGCAGCTACAACGGAAGCTGGAGGTGGCGATAGAGATAATAGAGATAGCGATAACTTTAATAGCATTGATTAGGAGCGTTTAAAAGGGTTTATAAAAGCCTCTTGCAACTTAATAACGCGTTAAAAGCTGGATATTTTAATATAGCTATTGTGTTGTTAAGCGTAAGAATCTGAATTGAGTATGGTTTGTATATAAGTATTGCTATACTTATAGGGTTATTAATGCTAGAGGCAGCGGTATATTCGACGTTACTAGGGCTACAACAGCAGCTGCTACTCATCTTAGTTAGTAAAGACAAGGGCTATATGCTCTTAAAGGATGGCGTAAAACAGCGCTAGTAAGCTAGTGGGCAGCTCTCTTTACAGCAGGCTTTTAAAGCTAGTGTTAATGTCTCTTAGCACGCCGCTAACGCAATAAGTAACTTTAATATACAGCAGTTTTGACAAGCTGTAGTACTTTACCTACTTAATAACAACTTACTAATAGAGCTGCTTACAAGGCTGTTGTTTCGAGAGATAATTAACTTTGCCAATCTAGAGGCAGAGGCAGCGTTATAGGTAAGTCCTCAAAGTGTTGCTACGTACGCGATGCGCCTGTTCCTCCATATACAGCCCCAGGTCATCCAGTCTCTGTTAGCAGCTGCAAGTAAGATACACATAAGCTTTGACGGCTGGACGACAAGGGGTAGCAAGCGCGGTTATCTTGGGGTTATTGCTTATTTTGCTAACGCCTCTAGAGTAATACAAGACTTGCCTATTAGCCTACTATAACTTGCTGGCGCCTATATAGGCGAAGCTATTGCAGAGACCGTTATTAAGACGCTTGAAGTATACAGCATTACTTACGACAAGCTAGGTTACTTTGTACTTAACAACGCCACTAATAACAACACTATAATTGACGCAGTTGCTCGCGTATACCACTTTAACGCGCTGCCTATCAACGCCTCCGCTGTGGCCCTCGTACGCTCAAACCTCGTCGGCCAGGCTGTTATATTTGGCGCCAATAAAGAGGCGTACGACAACGCTGCTAAACAGCTCAATACAGAGAAGGTGTACATGCAGGAGTGGCGCAAAGAAGGGCCATTAGGCGTACTAGTCGACGTGATTAACTACATCAAAACGCCGCAACAGTATAAGCGTTTTAGAGAGTTTCAATGCGCTGCTAACGCTAAGTTACCCGCTAGAGAGCGTCTTAAAGTACTTAAACCTATTAAGCCTATCGTCACTTAGTAGAACTTGTATTATGATGCCGCCTTTTAACGCGCAACTTAACTCTAAGCTGCCTACAACTCCTACGCAGAGTACCACATTAACTATATTACTCTTAACAATAGGCGCGCAGCACAAAACAACACTAAGCCGCCAGATGCTCCAAGTTGGATAAGATCCACTAGTCTCACGGCTGCTAACTAGGCAGTGATAACAGAGTACCAGGACTGCTTGCAGCCGCTTAAGCTTGCTACAGAGAGGCTAGAGGGACGGGGCAAGGCAGGCAAATTTAGAGCTATTTACGAGGTTATACCAGTCTTTGAGTACGTACTCAGCGCGCTCGAAGCGCGTACGCGCCCATACGAGCAAGTCGACTTTAACCACACTAACGCACCCAAGGATCACCTCCACGTTAACCTACGCGCTGCCTGGAGTAAGGCAAACAATTACTATAACAGCTCAACAACTCGCCTGTCTATTACGCCGCGCACGCCGCTGTCTGCCTCCATCTATACTACAAGTACTATTGCGAGAACAGCTAGGCAGACAAGCTAAAGTGGCTTACTGCCGCCAACGCTGGGTTTTAAACGACTCTAGCAATTGTACAAGCCTCACCACCAGCGCCCTCCATCTTATACAACTACAATAATAATTGCAAGTAGGATAGATAACGTAATTAGCGCCTTTGTACACCGCAACAACATAAGAGAGGAGGCAGCTTACAATAATAAGTACAAGCGCTAGAGGACTTAAGAGCTAGAGTGGAGCAAAGAGCAATACTTAGGCGATAGGCACCTAGTTATGTACTAGATACAAATGCGCTTAAAATACCTATATATTAAGCTAGTTTGCTATTAATATGCTAACTATCCTAGCATTAAGCTGCGATTGCGAGCGGCTCTTTAGTGAGCTTAGCGACCTACTTAAGCCTAGACGACGCGCTATTAGCAGCGAGTTACTTGCAGCTCTGTAATTAGTAAGAGCGTAGTTAAGAGCTGGCTTCAACACTTAGTACTAGAGCGCTAAGGGCGACGATAAGGACGATCTTTCTAATGAGGATATTGTACAAGACTACAATATATAAGAGTAGAGTACTCATCTGCAGTAATTATATATATAAAATTAATTACTTAGCGTCTAATCTAGTTAATCTATAATTAAGTTGCAAGCAAGCTGTGTGAAAACACACTAACAATTAATCTACAATTAAGCGATAATAACGTTACTAACAAGCAAGCCAATTAACGACTCTAAGATTGATTGACTTGCTTGTTGCGGAGTCTGTAGGCAACACTGCGTGCCTGCACTCTCAACATATAGGCAATAAATACTTAGCTAAATACTTAAAACAATTGTCTGCAACAGGTTTCTCTGCCATAATAGCGGCGATAGAATAGCTTGTGGCGGACTGGTGCTAATAACAGGTAACAACAACGGGTATAATAACGGGTTACAAGTGCGCGCGGATGGGAAACGGCTATATATATAAAATATATATAATTCTACAACCTTATTTACTACGCATACTATATACCGCCCGCCCTAGCCTCCTCTATCCTACTATGCGACTAAACGCATATTTGGGTTTTGTGGTTGCGACTCATCATCTCGGAACGTCCTCTAACCCCGGACGGTTGACGTTTGCTGCATCCTTGCGGCCTTACTAGCTTAACCCTAACTACGAACACTAAACCCTAATATCCTTAACTATACGCGTCCTATACGCAAAAATAAGTTGTATAATACAACCTACTACTGCGCTAAATAATATACTTAAATTTCAGCTCTATCAGCCTATAGGAACCTAACGACACTAACCCCTTAAAGTTAACAACATAGAGCCTATGTACCTATATCTACGCAGAGGAACAAATATTTTCATCACTAACAAATCTAAAACAAAAACGACATGGAGGGCTGGATGTCGTTAACGCCCTGGGATAGGAACCTAACGACACTGACCCCTTAAAGTTAACGACATAGAGCCTATGTACCTGTATCTACGCAGAGGAACAAATATTTCATCACTAACAAATCTGAAACAAAAAACGACATGGAGGGCTGGATGTCGTTAACGCCCTAGGATAGGTGCGTGCACTTAGAAATACTGCGAACTATGGCGGCTGCCAAACAATCGCTAGCAATACACACGCGTGTATCCCTATTCTATCTACGCTTGCAATCCCTTCTCCTTAATCCAACTTAGTCGCCCGCGCTTCTTTCCCACTAACTATCCTTAGTAGTCTTTATGCCAATGTTTCTTTATGCTCTTAATACTCTGTAATACCCGCTAACACACTGTCTTAGATTTAACTAGCATAATAACCCGTCTGCATATACAGGCAACTAGGGATGCGGCGCTACAATCTGGCTTGGCGGCACGAACTCACTAGGGTACTGTATGATGCCTGCCCAGCTGCGGACCTCTAATCCTATCTCGCTGGCGTCTTTGCGTTTAATCTTGTGCTGCTCCTGCAAATAGCCCTTAATCTGATCCGGCCATACTGTGTACTAGCACACTCCTTGCATATAGCTACCTAGTACTCTGCCAAATGGTTGAAATATCGACACGCTATGCTTGCTCTGGCTATGCTAAACACGCTAGATTAATCTGCCCTAAACATACTGTTCAACTTGCTAAACATATCTCTCTCTTCGCCTTAATTATAGTGGCTAGGCTCTGCGTTCCGCTTGGTCCTAACTTTGGTGGTACACTGCTAATCCCCTTATTAACATAACCCTAACCTATAACACCTCTTCTGCCTACGCTTTGCCACGCAAGTTAGGTTTCTGCAAATCCTGCAGATAGTGCAGCTTATTAGTGCAAAAAACATGTCTAAGTTTAGAGCAAATCTGCCAACGGAAACTAAATCTACCCTACCTGTGAAATAATAATCTACCGTACCCCCTAATCTTAGAAATACACGCCGTACGCGTAGTTTGTGTCACTAACAAAGTAATCCACCCCTTATAACAGTAGATTTAGCGCCCTGGGTTAGGGAACTATCTATATGCCTTTAAATTCTCTACTTAACTAGCATTAATTGCGACCTAAGTTTTTATACTATTTTACGAAGTTTGCAACTCCTATATACTATCGCGAATAGTATAAAGTAGAGACGTATGCAGGCGAATATTAAGCTGTAATATTATAACTTCTATAACTTCTAGATTATAGGGCACTAGGCTAGCACCTTAAAAGCCTCCTTTAATATTACTTTTAGTAATTAAAGCCTTAAAAGCAGTAATAAAGCAAGATAGAAACTCGATTTTAGTAATGTGCGTAATGTGGTTGCGCATTAGATTCTTAGCTTAGCGCCTACACGCGCCTTCTTTAACAGCGTAAAACAACCTATATATTAAGTGGCTGCAAGAGAGTGCGATAAATATAGAGGCATATAGAGAGTAATAATATTACTCTTTTTATAGTAATTTTAGAATTCAAGCGAGTTATAACTTTTGTGGCTATTAATAATAAGCAAACGTGCTTTACTAATAGTACGCCTCTTTATATACTTATTAAAGTGCTTTAGCTATTATAGACTAAGCTTATTTATTGTCTAGCCGTTCTTAGAGTCTGCAATAACCTAATTATAAGGTAGATCTTTTCCTTATACTAGGCGAAGAGGTGGTGCTTGCCTCTAAAGATAATAAAGGGTAAGATCTACCACCCTATTACGTTAATGCCTTAGATAACTATTGTCTACTCCCTATTACTCTACTATACCTACTTTAGCTATCCTTAACACTTAGAGCCTATAACTACTACTCTAGTTAATATTATACCTATTATAAAGCCAGACTTATTAAAATTATAGGTGTCCTTATCTAGGATACTATACTTAGCCTTTATATTCTCTACAAGCCAGAACCAGCCTTATATTACCTTAGAATCCTCCTAAGGGGCTCTCTTATAGTTGTACTTTTAATTAAACTTAACTTAAAGCTTTAGCTAGCGCTTAACAACGTTATAAGGCCACCTCTAGCCAACTAGCTTATAGTGGCGTGCAGCTAGTAAAGAATTAGCTATATCTTTTATATAGCATTAAGCCAGGGCAAAAGTCCTTACGCGTTTAGGTTAAGTATATACTGCACAATTACCTACTTCTCTTATAGTAAGTCTTATTTTATTAGGTGCGCAGTCGCGTCTAAACATTTTTCTAGCGCGTTAGTTGCTAAGTGTACTTTAAGAGACGTTATAGAGGGCTATAGCGCGTTACTAAGAAAGTGTTGCGTCTTATTTAATAGCCTAGATTGCAAGCTATATACGCGCTTCTTTTAACGCTAGTAGTTTATTATGTGGTTAAGGCATCGCGCGTTGTACTATTGCTAATAGTACGTTTTAGTAGGGTCTTGGCAAAGTGATTAACTTAATAGAAATAATCGACTCGAGTGCAAAGTATGTTATAAAAATAGCGCTTAAGCAACTATAATAAGTAATTAAAGGTAATTAGCGCAGCTTATAGCGTTACTATATATAACTATTACTAGGAGAGCAGAGCTTAGCCGCGACAAGCGGCACTGTTGAATTACAAAAAAAAAAACGCGCGAGTTTGGCATATTAGTCGTTGGTCTTCCTGTTTTGCATGCATCTTTACTCGGTTATGTCGGACAACAGCTGCGCCTCCAATTGGCCGCAAACGATAACGCCATGTGTTAAACTCTCAGCCAGCTCTTGGAACCGATTCAAGAAGATTCTCGGCTGTAGCATGCATGGTGGTTTTCTAATGGTTATTCGACGAATGGTGAAACCTAGCAAATGACGTCACTATGATGCACAGCTTTTATCATACCTCAACACTCGCCTCTATAACAGTCACAGGGATCAGATACTAAAATGAAACAAGACGAAGACATCCAATTCATCCCTTTCAGAACCACGACGCAGTACGCAGAACGAAAAACAACAAGCGCACACAAAACCATGGCTTCACTGCGCGCATGTACGCGCCCCACTTTTCTCCCCCGAGCCACTCACCTCCTCAAGTCCAACACCATCACACGTCCCCTCTCCATCACCACACAAACGTTGTCATCCCAGCCCAAAATCCTCCTGGAAGACAAAAACGATGGCTACGGCTTCATCCGACACAACGCCCTCCCGCCCAAACCCCGCAAAACGAGCGTCACTGAAATCCGCGGCCCCTACTACTACTACTCCCTACTACTACTCCGCCATGGGCCCCCGCTACCTCTCCGACGTACTAGAAACAATGGGTCCTCACGTGGACGGGCTAAAATTCGCCGGCGGCTCCTTCTCGCTCTTCCCGAAAAACGAGCTCAAGAAGCTAATCGACCTCGCGCACCAGCACGGCGTGTATGTGAGCACGGGGGGCTGGATGGAGCACGTCCTAACGCAAAGCGATGCCGTAGAAGCTGTCGACAAGTACCTGAAGGTATGCAAAGATGTGGGCTTCGATGTGGTGGAGATAAGTACGGGGTTCCTCTCGCTGCCGCCAGAGGACTGGGTCCGGCTCGCGGAGCGGGTACAACAAGCTGGCCCTAACGCCGAAACCCGAGCTTGGGATTCAGTTTGGCGCTGGCGGGGACACGGAGGCGTCTGAGCTTGAAAGTATGGGGACGTCGGACCCGTCCAAGATCATTAACATTGCGAGGCGCTTCATCGACATGGGCGTGGAGCGGATGATGATTGAGTCGGAGGGGATTACGGAGAATGTGAAGAGTTGGCGGACGGATGTCATTCAGGCGATTTTGAAGGAGCTGCCGATGGAGAAGGTGATGTTTGAGGCGGCGGATCCGAAGGTGTTTAATTGGTACATTAGGGAATTTGGGGTCGATGTCAACCTGTTTGTGGATCATAGTCAGATTGTGCAGTTGAGTTGTCTGCGGAGGGGCATTTGGGGCATGGCGGATACGTTTGGGAAGGTTACGACTTTTAGGCCTTGACGGGCTGGGATGGGACATGGGGTGAAGGTATTAAATTGCGACAACGTCATACGAGCGCACGTGGCACGCATGCTTATGGTGATTTCAGGGTAGTTTGCTGCTACATTTTGCTGCTGCATAAGATTGCCTCGAATATATCGTCAATGCCAATCTGATTCACGGGGTTCGAAAACTCGGCATTGGACGTCAAAGTACGAATTATCAATGTCGAGCTGTCAGCGCACTTATGGGGGTCAAGAAGCTATATAATATATTCAACATACACAGCTCTTCCCTTTTCGGGACTCTGGTGCATGATCGCCGGGGATGGAAGAGAACCGAAGGGCCTTTCTAGCAGTTGAATATGGGCCAAGGGTATCGAGTTGCTCGCAGTACATGATGATCAGATGGTAATCCACGATTAGTATCATCTTATAAACCTCGTAAGATGCAGCTGGACCAGCCGCGTCAGTAGCCTCAACAGGCTCAACGTTGACTCCCACACTCTTCGAGAGCCACCCTTTGTTTTCCCGCTCGGACTATCTCTTTGCCCTCCATGCCCCACTTCCACCTCCTCCTCCGCAGGCAAAGGTTCAAAGGCCGCACAACTCATACGCTTCCGATCCACACGCCGCCTCCACGGCTTATACAAGAGCACACTAAGCCCCCCCAAAACCACAAAAGCACCACAAATAACCCCCCCTACAACACATTAGCACCTGACCCCCCCATGCGCACATGGCTACATACCAACAACATCCCACCTCTCGCCCAACCTCTCCACGCCATCCCAAAACCTCCCCCTCAGGCTCCGCAACATTCAGCGCCAAATTCAAAAACTGCACCACGCCAATGACAACCGCCACCACGACCGTAACAACAGTCAGCACAATGCTATAGTAACAAATCGCCACCGGGTCCCGCGCCAGCTGCGTACTCGTATACAAGCTCATCATCAACGCGCCGTCCGTCGTATCGAGGAGACACATTCCCGCGGTGAACAGCAGCGGGAACAGCATAATGAGCCAGATGCCCGTCCCCTTGGCCGCTTGGATGGACGAGATGCCCAGAATCGCAATCTCAGACGACGTGTCGAAGCCGAGGCCGAACAGCACGCCCTAGGGGATACATTTTCCAGGGCCGATCGATCAACCGGAAAAGCCGCTCTAGCACGGGGAAAAGACAGCCTCCGCCGTGGATGCGGAATTCGCCGTCTTCACGGCACGCTGTCTCGCTCGTGCTGAGCGATTTCCGCATTTGTGCAATTAGTTTCCACAGGATGTACACGTTCATGATCCCGAGGAGCAGGAGAAACGTAGCCGACACCGACGTCCCCACGATGGCGCCTACGCGGCTGAAATTTTCGAATTTGGAGGACACGGCGGCGGCGGTGCCGGCGACGACAACAGAGGTGAGGATCACAATCGTAGAATGGCCGAGACTGAAATACATGCCTACGGTGACGGGGCGCTGGCCGGAGGCGATGAGGCGGCGTGTCATCAGGTCGATCGCGGAAATGTGGTCTGCGTCGAGGGCGTGGCGGAGGCCGAGGGTCCAGGAGAGGATCGCGGTGGATATGAGGGGCGTGTGGAAGTGCTGGACGTGTTAATCGGGATCCCGGGAGGAGGGACGGAGAGAATGCGTGGTACCAGGATTATGCCGACGGCTGCCCAGACGAGGAGATTGATGAGAATTAGTGTGAGGATTATGGATAGGGCGGGGAAAGGAAGTTTTCGTAGATAGGGGAAGCGGGAGTGGTAGCTTGACGCTTTTTGAGACCAATCTTTGAGGAAAGATCCGTTTGCTGGTTCTATGTCTTCGACTCTGCGAAGGGAAGTCGGTGGGTCTTCCATGGTGGCTTGATGCTGCAAGAACGAGAGGGGGACAGAGAAGGAAATAGAAAAGTGGAAAAGAAGCAGGTGAAATGGCCAGATGCTTGGACGTAAACAGACAAGAGATAGCGGGGCTGTGGAAAAATTTAAGCTATCAGCGTAGTGGGGTTCAGAGAGCTCCCACGCGCTAAGAAAAAGGTACATTTATCCGCGGGGTCGCTTCATGATGGACCTATGACGGGGCGACTCACGAAGCTCTCCCATAACCTATCTCAGATTAAAAACTCAATGCCGTAAGAGCGATGCTCGGCCCTCAATATACATGCTAATGTTACAATTTACTAAAACAGAGGGACGCATTAGTGCCGCCAAAGCCGAAGCTATTGGAAAGCGCAACCTTGACCTCGTGTTGCTGCGCCGTATGCGCGACGTAATTGCAGTCAAAGTCTTCCGGAGGATTGCCTGGGTTGTGAAGATTTAGAGTCGGTGGAAGGGTATTCTGCACCCATTAGCTTCTTCAAACAATCCGAAAAGCCATGGGGCAGAGAGCTCACATGATGCATAGCTAGGACCGTGAAGACTGCTTCGACGCTTCCGGAGGCACCCAGGAGATGCCCGATCGCCCCCTTGGTGCTACTGATGTTGACACTGGAGGCCTTGCTTCTACCATCCTGACCGAGAAGTAGCTCTTTGATGGCTCTGTTTTCGGCCGCGTCTCCGAGCGACGTGCTTGTGGCATGTGCATTTACGTAGTCGATGGCGCTAGGCTTCAAGCCAGCGTGTCGAAGAGCATGCTTCATGGCAAGGCGAGGTCCCTGGCCGTCTTCGCGGGGGGCAGTCATGTGATGTGCATCGCTAGACAAACCGTAGCCGGCAACTTGCGCATAGATTCTGGCGCCTCGTCGCTTTGCATGTTCAAGTTCCTAACCTCTTGTCAGTGATTGAACGATGAGCAGATCAGCATTGCCCAAAAGAATGGTCCATACTTCCAGAACTACCACACCAGCACCTTCTCCAATGACGAAGCCAGCCCTATCCTTGTCGAAAGGTCGACTCGACTCCGTTGGCCGGTTATTCCAGTCTGTGGCTAAACTTCGCGCTCTCGCAAAGCCCGCAATGGCAAGGGGATGGATGCAAGATTCTGCGCCACCAGCAACCATCACATCTGCGTCGCCAAACTGAATCAGCCGCGCAGCATCGCCTATGCTGTGGGCACCGGTCGTGCAAGCTGTGGTTGCGGCATGATTAGGTCCCTGTAATGCTTAGTCCACCATTTCGTATACTGTACGCAGCAACGAACCTTGAAGCCATAACGCATGGAAACGTGCCCGGCGGCCAGATTAATTAGCAATCGCGGCACAAAAAGCGGCGAGACTTTGCGGTATCCCTTACCATGTTAGTCAGGGGGATTCCGAGTCTACATCTCAACTTACGCCCTTTTCATACGCAACCGTAGTCTCATACACATCGTCTAAACTCCCGATGCCAGAACCCATATACACACCCTGCAAATCGTCAGCTCGACATCAAACTACCAGACCACCATTCCGCACTGTAGCTTCAAGATCGTCTTCCTTCTTCGGAGCCCACCCAGCATCATCCAAGGCCTCTTCCGACGCAACCATGGCATACTGCGCAAATCGCGCCATCCTCCGCTCACCCTGCTCTCCGTAAGTTGCGCCTCACAACCGCACGCAGAATACACACCGAAGCGCTCAACCACTCCTTGGGATCCCACATTCCATCTTTTTTCCGGCCTTGGGGAACAATGCCCGCGATTTGGCTCGGCAGCGCCGCAAACTGGGGACTCCTTTCCTTGATGGACACGATGCCGCAGTGGCCATCTAGGAGTCGAGTCCATGTTCGGCGCACCCCTTGGAGCGGTTAGCAACTGAGGTGGCGGGGGGAGAAGGTAAAGTGCGATATACCTAGACCTAAAGGCGTCACTAGCCCGAGACCAGTTACTACTACCTTTCGCATTGCATTTTCTGATGGGATGGTGATGGGTTGGTCCAGTTGGAGAATGAGTTGGAGAAGCAGGCTCAAGCCACGCCCTAGCCACTTGTGGCGTGCTAGCGTTGTGTCTGTGCGTCTCAGGGTCCTTTCTCAACACCCAAATGACGAGATCATGAACGCTTTCTTTTCCACCGTTTTGCATATTTTCTTTTCGGAACGCCAATGCTATTCGTGTCTGGGAGGCGGCCATCTCAACCCCTTTCGACTACCTCCCAGCCGTAGCCATAAGACGAGCAGCAACCAAAGGCCACCCCTTACTATCAAAAGACTATCACATTAAAGGACCAAGAGGAAATAGGAGGCTGCAATCATTCATGTTCAACAGGGACGACATCCCATAAAGAGAAAAAACGATCAAGACTGACTCCAACAACGCAACGCTCTATCCTCATTCCACCAACCCCCTCGCTTTCACGCAGCAGCAATCTTAATAACCGCCCTCCCAACCAACTTCCCAGCCACCAAATCCCCCAAATACCCATTAATATCCTGCATCCCCCCCCTCGTCAAAATGGGCCTCACGACCCCCCTCGCCGTAAAATCAAGACACTACCCAACAACAATTAGCACATCCTCCATCTACCCCTTCACCCCAATCGCACACGCTTACTCACCTCCTCAACATCCTTCAACGTCCCCGTCACACTCCCCACGACATTCAACTTCTTCAAACACATCATCAACGGCGGCGCCCCCGCAACAACCGTCTCATCCTTGGGCAACCCCACGCAGACCATGGTGCCCCGCGGGCGCAGCAGATGCGGCGCCTGCTCGTAGCCTTCCCGCGTCGCGGAGATGACGGCCACGCCGTGGGCGCCGTACGTGGTGATGCGCATGACCTCGGCGGCGACGGAGGCCGTGGTCGTGTAGTCGATGAAGTGCTCGGCGCCGAGTTGGAGGCAGAGGGTGCGTTTGGCGGCGCCGCCGTCGATGGCGATGACGCGCATGCCCATGGCTTTGGCGTATTGGATGGCTAGGTGGCCGAGGCCTGGGGGGGGTGAGGGGTGCGTATTAGCTAGGTGAACGCTCGAGCTCAATCGCAATGCACATGCACCTCCACATCGACACGAAAACAAAAACAAAAACGGAAACACGGTACATAATCATATACGCCAAAGAAAAGAAACAACATACCACCCCCGGCACACAGCCGCACAACGATCCACTGCCCCGGGTGACCTCGCCACATGCCGTGACATGAGCGGGCCAGCCTCCTCGTCGGACACCCCGTCCGGCAAGCGCGTCGCGTACCGCGCATCCGTAACGCAGTATTCCTGGAAGGTGCCCGCGATGCTGAAGCCAGAGTTGAGCTGCTTCGGACAGTGGCATTCGTCGAGGCCGTTGGTGCAGAACTCGCACTTGTGACACACGGACGCGATCCATTTTATGCCGGCGCGGTCGCCGATTTGCCAGAGGTCTTGCACTGGAAAATGGTTCTACGCATGTATGTGGGGGGGAAGAGGGAAGGAAGGAAGGAATGTATAGAATACCATTACTCCCCACCGCAACAACGGTACCTGCGCCCTCATGCCCCGCAATCCCCTGCGTACAAGGCTGCTGCGAAATCCCCGCTTTGCTCCACTCGTCCAGCAGCAACGACTTGTCCGACGCACATAACCCGCTGTAGTTCACTTTTACGAGAATCTGGTCGGGGCTCGGCTCGGGCACGGGGATGTCTCGAATTTCGACTTGGGACGCCTCGCCCTGGCCGACTTTGACGGCGGCTTTTTGCGTCGAAGGGAGGGGCGTAGCCATTTTGCTGAGGTTCAGTTGGGGATATGGATTGTTTAGCGGAGAGGACGCGTACTACAATGGGGCGGGATGGGTTTACGATGCGTGAGAGGGTCGATGGATATTGTCCAAATGGTCGGCTACCAGTATATATAGGATGCAGAGATTCGTGCATCGACGTCCACCTCCACGTAGGCCATGCGAGGTCGTGTCCATGCTGAGATCAGCATTAGAAGCGACGCCACTTGGCAATACGAGCCGGCATCTGCCTTCGGGAGGCCCAACCAGCCCAATTCATATATCTCATCCTCGTGCTCGAGCGACTAGACCTGTTTTTAGAGTTTGTACGATGTACGATATTCGCATGGTGGGGCAGAGAGGGGCTGTCTTGGAGGATGCGTCACGCTAGCCTCCCATGTGCCTCCACACCACAAGGGGTACTGCATCGGTGGATCGAGTTCGCGAAGTTGAGCCGGCCATCACCTTGTCTCTGGTGCAGTTGGTGACATTCGATTCCAAATAGCTGGTGCGTACCTGATCCACAATTGTACCGTTGCATAGTAGTACTGTATACATGTTGTTCATTAAATTAGCTGTTCAACAACATCCCCATCTTCTTTTCTCTTCTCTTTTCGAGAAAAGAAGTCCTCTCTCACCTATATGCGCCTAGCAGCGTACTGGGCCACCCCTGCTTTCCAACTAGGAACCGCACATTCCTGTACGCTGGATACGGGCAGAATACACGCCGCCTGCGCCGTGCATCAATGGACGCGACTGATGCATGGAATCATAAATAGAGCGTGTAAGCACAACCTAAACTTGATATACGAGGCCTGCTGATGACGACGAGTTGAACCTCGGCCCTTATTATACACACAACCAGCCTACTTTCGAGCATACGCCCAAGACCGTAAGTTGAAACCCATTCTGGAAAACGCCTCGCTAAAATACGGACTCGATACTTTTCGAAATCACCAAGCCGTGATGTCCTCTACCTCTGCCTCGCCAAAGGTGCTCGTCTTGGTTGCATTCATGCTCGACTCAACAACATCCGCACTATCGGCATTCGGGCTCCGGCTCATGATTTCTGGAAGCACTTGGTTCAGGAAACCGCGTAGATGGTCATTGACTTGTTCAAATTCCAACAAGAAGGCGTCGTGGCCGTCGGGCGAATCGATTGTCTTCAACGTTGCGTTGGGGATGTGGGCGGCTAGCTCTTGTTGCTCGGCAAAGGTGAACAAACCATCCGACTGTATGCCGAGAACGAGCGTCGGCTGCTCTATCAGGGACAGAGCGTGCTGCAGGGCAAGTACTGGGTCCAGCGTCTCTGGGTCGAAGCCTTCCGGGTAGCGGTGGCGGGACACGTCATGAGTGTCGAGCTTCCGGGTAATGGCAATGTAGCAATTGGCATCGAACCGCTTGATGAACTTTTCGCCTTGGTATCGCAGATAGGACTGCGCTGAGAAGTAATGAGGGGTGCGAGGTTTTTGCAGAAACGTCAGGCCGCCCGTCTCCTTGCCGTTTGCCTTCTCCTGGAGCGGCGGCGTGGGGGGAGTAGATGCGTCGTTGAATTCTAGATCCGCTTGCGCAGCAGCTGAGCTGGCTAGGGCGGCACTGCTGTTTGCCCTTGATGGCCGAGGCGACCTGGCGTTCTTATGACCGTGATTGTGGATGGCCCAGTGCTCATGCGACGGCGTAGCTGGGCGGGGCACGGCGTTGATGTTCTGCTTCTTGGAGAGGTCAGGCGTGTTGCGTCCGAAGCGCGACTCGAAGGAGTCGCGGCTGCGATAGGTCAGGAGCGCGGACATGCGCGCAGCTCCGAGCCCCGTGGACGGCGGATCCTCGTAGGTATAGTATCCGTCCTCGTACTTGGGGTCGCTGTAGATGCTCTGCCGCTGCGCCTCTCCCCAGCTGATGCCCCAGGCGCTGTACCGAGCCGACGTCGCAATCGGAATGATGCTCTTGACGTATTCTTTGCCAAAATACGCAAACTCCAGGACAAGCATGCCGCCCATGGAGCCACCGATGACGGCCGCTACTTGGCGCACCCCGAGGTCGTCGAGGAGAAGTTTGAAAATGCTGCGCCTGTCAGCACTGCACGCATTGGGAGGCGTTTGCTCGCCACACTCACTTGACGTCGTCCCTGACAGTTGTCAATGGGAATTCGGGACCGTACTGGCCTAGCGAGGGGTCGCCATCTTTGGCCGTGACGGGGCTGGCGCTCCCGTACGGGCTGCCGAGACTGTTGACGCACACGACGAAGAACCTCGAGATGTCAAAGGCCTTGCCCGGCCCGCCAAGCAACGGACCCCACCAGTCGCCCACGTCGGCGCTGCCCGTCAGGGCATGGCAAATCACCATGGCGTTGTCACGGGCGGGTGACAGACTGCCGTACGTCTTGTACGCGACGGGAACATTGCTAAGGACGACGCCGGATTCGAGCGTGACGTATGGGATGATGGCAAAGGCTTGGTCGGGAATCAGGCTGGCGAACGGGTTCTCTGGCTGCGCTGTGACTCTTTCTGGAGCGCGTTAGTGAGAAGCGCAATCATGTTTGTTCGCCTGCAGCCTTACGCCGCAGCCTGGTGGGACATACGATACGTGAGCGTGCCCCCGTGGGGGGCGCCGCCGTTCGTCTGGGGGCTGCTCATGGTGGCCAGCAGCGGATATGAGGCTGAGCAGAGGGGGATACGTCGCTCCCGGGGCGATTCGGGTGATTCATGGCGCGGAGAGGCTTCGATTCCAAAAGATTCAAACTCGGACGGTCCAGCTAGTCACTGTGTTTGGCCTTGGCGGATGACGCGATCCGCCAACGCTTGCCTATTGGTCATCTTTTCTCCGTCCTTATCCCCGCTCGCTCCTATTCTCTACAACCCCACCACCACCACCACCATCCGACGTGGGTTACTCACAAACAATCCTGCTTCACTACAGGCCTGCTGTTTCTAGAACGCTGCCCCTGTTTTCTAGCATTTCCAAGCTTTCCCCTCGTCAGCGCTTGCTTCCACCATCCACGAACGATTACCTCGTATCGCGCTCCAAACAACGCCTGAGCTTGCCATTTCACCGCACCGGCTCGTCGCATCGACTGTCCAAGTTGTACGAGACGCGACATGTCAACCGAACTCCCGGGTTTATACGCAGGAAGACAAACAAATTAATGCAAACACCTGAGATTTGCACAGTTTGTTTGCATGGCCAATTCCATGTCCAAGTCCGCTCTGCCCCCTATTCTCCGTTGACGTCTTTTCGAAATAGAGTTCCATATCGTCTTGCAAAGAAGCATTCTCATCTCTCCATCTTAACCTCGAGTTTCATTGTCTCCATCCCATAGCTAACCTCGTTCAAAGCTCGGCGCCAGCCCTGCAATTCCGTGCTACACTTGACACGTCTCACAAGATTGCCAAAAGCCACGATGACCGCAAACAAGTGTAGATCTGGTCACTTCTATGTTAGGAAGTCCATGATTGTGCCAGAGCCCGTCCGCAAACTCGAACTGACTGCCATACACGCGGAAAACTTCCAAACCGACCATGGTGCCAACATCAGCATCATGCGACGGCCGCAACGACGGTGGATATATAATCGGGCACCGAGCGGAGAAGGATCTCTAAAATCTGACCCTAACGGCTCACCCTCGGCGACTGTAGATTGGCTAACATCATAGTGTGATCAGTGTCATCATGTCCTGCATTGGATGCCACAAGAAGGAATCTTTTTGCTTGGCTCTCCCAGAAGTATCATCACCAACTTACCCTCGCGTCCGGCAGTCAACTCCCCTACATCCCCAGTGTCCGTTGTCTTCATCCCAGGCTGAAGAGCTGCTCCCACAACGGAACCCCCATCCACACCTTCGTCCACCAGACGCACGTCCATCTGAACATGTCAAATATTCGCCTCCATCCCGCGCAGACACAGCAATGGACGAACTGCTCTTCCCACACACACGTCCCGCCAACGCCAACGTATTACGAGAAACTTCTCCAACATCCAGCCCACGACCCTCACCAAAACCGCGACCTACGCCCAAGCCCAAGCCCACCTCCCGCGACCGCCGCAGCCGCAGCGCCAAAGCCCGCGCCCAATACGCCCGCGACCTCAACCCTTGCTGCCGGCCCGCCCCCACCCACCACGACGTGACCACGGCGGCAGGAGCGGCATCGCGCGCCGCAGACTTCGGACCCAAACGCCAACGCTGCGCCTTCGTCCAAGAGCAAGAACGCAAGTGCCTAATGGAGGACCGCGTGGGAACGCCACACGCAAGCGAGCTGCAGCCTGGCGACGACGTGAGCGCGCAGCCCAGCGTGGACGAGCTGGGCGTGGGAGGCGAGGTGGCAGGTTTGCGTGGATCCGCGGGAGGAGCAGCGGCTGGACCTGCTGTTCTGGGCATTACGGATATTCCGGATGAGGGGCGGGAAGTGAGGTGACTAAGTGTGGGTGGGATGGGATGGGGCGGCTTGCATGCGTGTGTGCGGGAACGTTGGGGATTCCGAGATGCGAGATTCGTGGTCTCAGGCCTGCTTGCTGGACAGCTTGATGATGTGTGCTGGTGTAGGATAGAATACATGCGCTACACTGTTGTTGTTTCGTTTCCTATACTTTCTACTTCCCTGTGGTAGTCAAACAAAAAGGCATGCATTATTGGCTTCGTGTGGTGTATCATACCGTGTATGTATGTATGCATATTGCTTTTCTCTCTCCGCCCGCCGATGGATCGGCCCAGGGTTTCCCCACACTGCCAATGAATACCCTCGTACTCTATCCACCCCCACGGCCCCAGTACCTTTTTGTCACATCGCATCGACGCCTCACCTTTGCAAAGGTTATTGTCGCGTGACGGCCCGCACGACCTATAACAAGACGACACAAAGAAGCTGCGCCCACACTTTTTACGCGTCGGTGTCGTGTGCCCGCCTGGCTGCTGGGTGTGCGTGTGTGTGTGGGATGGATGTTGTGTGTGGGATGATAGGGATGGTAGGTAGACGTGTGTGTCAGCCTCACGGATGACGCGGGCGCGCTCACATGCACATGCACATGCCTCACACACCCATATTTTACCTACCTAACCTAAATTAATAAATAGCGGTTGGACGACGCGGCCACGGCACCGCCCGCGCCCTACCTAATAGTCTACCTCCCTCGCAAGTGTCCACGTCCCCTAGGCAGCCCTGGAGCCGTCCCGTCCCTCTGCCATCCCCGTTCCGTTCCGGTTCCTCAACTATTCCAACCGGACATCCCGCGGGCTGGCAAAAAAATTGGTAAACACTGGACAGCACATCACGGACCGTGGTGCGCAGGCACGCACGGTAGGTCTAGTTTGGATTGGATTGCATCGATCGATCTGAGGTTGTCGAGGAAAAAGAAATATCCGGACGGAGGCGGGGGGGGTATATAGCTGGCTCTGGGCTGGGGGGCGGAGCTTTGGTGTGGTAGAGTGAGTGCTACATACTTGTTACGCAACGCAAGACAAGACAAGACAAGACAAGACAAGACAAGACAAGACAACGCAACTTGGCTGGTTTGGTTGTGTGGGTACCCTATACTCCTGGAGAGCTGGGCGATTGAGGACTAGGACGTACGCGACGAGGACGGCACTGGCTTGAGAGGAAGAGGGCTGGGTACAAGGAAGGTGCGGCTCACGAACCGACGGTTGCACTGGGGATCCCGACGACGGACGACGGACCTTTTGTCACGCACCGCACCGCAGGGCAGATAGTTGCACTCACACACCACACCACTACGACTCGCCGTTCATCCAGCGACACGCCGGCTTGGATTCCATCACATCTCGTCGCCGCCCACCCGGAACGCTGGCCATCTATCTCTACCGCAGTACCAACAACCAAACCGTCCACAGCACCAACACCACCATCCTCATCGCCACACCTCCTTCCCCCCTCCCAACCAAAAAAATGCCGACCCCCCTCGACATGGGCTCCTACGACTACCTCTGGCGCATCAAAGACCAGTTCCTCGGCGCGCGCTTCGTCGAGTGCTACCCAGGCCCCGAGTTCCACGCGCTGTGTCCGTCGGAGCAGAAGCGGCGGGTGCGCATGTACCAGAAGCGGCGCAGGGATGAGTTTTGGTACACGTGGCGGGCGCGGGCGCGCTGGGTGAGGTGGTGGGTTTTGAAGTGGCTGGGGAGGAGGCCTTATTGAGAGAAGGGGGGGGCCGAGGATGTAGACTTGACTTGGGTATTGCTTTGCACTTATCTTCTCGGGGGTTGGGATGGGGGGAGTTTTTGGACGATTGAGCTTCAGGCTTTGGGAGATTTGGGTATACGGCGTCCATCACACAATATCCTGGGTGGGCTGCGGATGCGCATATACCTATTTGTGCCGTGGCGTGGTAGCGGACCGGATGGCTTGGCTTTTCTTTCACCAGTTCTGGAGTTGGAAGTTGGAGTTGCACTGGCTTGAACTTTGAAATTGGACGCTGGGTACGGACGGGTATGGTACATTTAGGTATCCATTCGTTGCTTTGCTTTGTTGCTTCGTTCGCTCGCAGTGTACAGTAGAGTACAGTACATTATCCATCCTTCCTCTGTGCCTTGTCTATGACACGGTACATGATTTCGATATACTATCTTCACAGTGTAGTGTGTACAGCACGCACCACGCTCCGCATACGCACCAAGATTGAACTCTTACTCTCCAGGGCTGTTCCGCGTCGTGCCGAACTGCGAAAGAAGGCGTGGCGTGGCGTGGCGTCTTCGTGTATCACACACACAGCAGGGGCAGCACCAACTCCATTTACTCACCCAACGTTGGGACTGCATTGCTTGGAACAGAGAGTTGAGTTATTCGGCGCCACTGGGTTGCGTTGAAGCCTACCTACGTAGCTATGCTTGTTCACATCCTATCTCTCCCGAGGTTCGAAGCGGCAAGCCAGCCCTTCCCGCTCTCTACCTTTCCAGCCTGGCCGTGCTACTTCTTCATGCGGAACCACGATAAACAGCCAAACATCGCGCCTTCCAGCGGACGACCTGCGCTCTAGTCTAGCATGCATTTACGTAACCATGACGACGCATGTACAACCTACCTACCTCCCAACGCTGTAGAACGACTCACTCGCGAGCGGGCGGGCGCGTCAGATGGATGGATACCGCTGAGCGGTACTACGGTAGTGGAGGTGGCACGCACGCATATGCATGCATGCATGCAAGGAGGGAGAGCCTGGAGGTATTCTCTAGAAGGTGGGTGTGGTGCAATAGCGCCGAGGTTTGGTTTTATTGTTTGTTTTGTGTAGAGGTCGGATTGGGGGATGGATGAGAGGTACGGGGTAGAGAAGAGGAATAAGGAATAAGGAAAAAGGAAAAGGAAAAGGAAAAGCAGAGGGCGGGGGGATGCGGAGGATGCGATATGATATGCGATGCTGGGGGCTTTCTTGGTGGGGACTATGGGGGAGATTGTGGGGGGTTGATTGGTTCGGTGAGGATTAGGTGGATTGGTTGGTCAAGGGGATGGGGTTGGGGAAGTCGGGTAGGGGGAGTTATCGTTTGACGTGGTGTGGCGGGAGGGGGATTTGAGTTGCTGGCGTATGACATGCCGAGCGATGGAAACTTGCGGGTTGACGTGAACGCGTTTCAAAGGAGGGTCAGGTGGAATATGAGTATAGAGAAGTATACTGCATATATTATGCGCCGAGATCATATCTATTTCGTACTGTTATCGTAGTCCAAGCATGCCGTCCATTTTAGTCAGGCATTATAGCCAGGCTGCAAACCACAAGACCGCTTGCAGATACGATGCCTCCTTTGCGTACTTTTGTTGCGCTACAGTAATGTTGGGACGCACTGCGAAGCCGTGAGGAGCTCCAGAGTAAAGGTTCGACTGGTATGTTGCTTTTTTGGCTGTGAGTATGGCTTCCGCGTTGTATCTCCCCGTGACGTTGAAGGCTCCGTCCAGTTCTATCACCCAGTAAGCATCTCATTCAATATCCCATGATCAGACAAAATTCGACTCACCACCTGCAGCCATGCTTATCGGGCGATCGATACCCTGGATCTCCGCAGCCTCGAGGTTACTCGGATGCGCAATAAAGCCCACATCGATGCCCCTGCCTTCAGCCAGGTACCGGGGCACGTACTTGCCGCCAAAGCAATACCCTACGCCACCGATCCGGCTAACGTTGAGGTCGTTCTGCATGTAGTCAATCGTCAAATCGAGGATGCGCTCAATCTCCTCAAGAGGGTGACGCTGAAGCCATTCTGTCAAGTTGAGGGCAGGTCCTTCCCGGTTGTCGGATGGTACCGCGTCGCCGTTGAAGAGGTCGGGCATGATGACGGTATAGTCGGCGCGCGCGAGTGAGTCAGCGAGGCTGGCAAAGATTTAGTACGTAGGATGGTGACAAGATGGGGTGTGGGTTTACAGCTGGTTCTCGAGGAGGGGGACGCCATAGATATCCGTAACAAAGAGCACAGCTTTTCCGCCCGTGGTAATGTTCTGGCCGTGGTAGGAGTGGTATATTTGTACTGGTCGCGCATCAACATCTAAGTCACAACAAAAGGTATTTTCGACCACTCACCACCGCTGACCTTCTTGAAGAAGCCCGCTGGTTCACCGTCATGGCTCACGTACGCATTAGCAAGCGCATTGGAAAAAGCAAGCGTAGAGCGCAGGCCAGCGAGACCAAGCGTGAGGAGCTGCAGCCAGGATTGCGTCATGTTGGATTTTTTTTTTAATTTTCAAACGCACCACAAGACAAAAGACGCGGATGGAAGATGGGTTGCACGGCATTCGTAGAATATATATATGGTTGCAGATCTGCTGTCGGTATCTTGGACGGTTCCGAATTGATTAAGCGTGCCCAGTGATTGGGTTGCGCTAGACGTGGCGGATGAAGGCGGCTTCCTGTTCGGGCATCAAGGTGGCTGGCATCATGGGTGCTGTCCATGGTGCAAGTTGTGGTATGAAAGGCGGAGAGAAATTCTTCCGCTGGGATCCATTATTTGGCTTGGTTGTTGAACTGCTGTGAGCCTGGAAGAGGAAGTCTGTCGTAGACGGCCCCGCATGTTGCTCAACCAATTGTTTTAACTAACATGTTTTTGTTAGTGGAGGGGCTAAAGATTCTTTTCAGGCAATGTATAACTTATGTAGCGTTAAATTATTTACTTAGAAGTAGAATAAT
The DNA here is from genome assembly GCA_009805535.1 of Laburnicola sp. JP-R-44. Classification (NCBI taxonomy): domain Eukaryota; kingdom Fungi; phylum Ascomycota; class Dothideomycetes; order Pleosporales; family Didymosphaeriaceae; genus Laburnicola; species Laburnicola sp. JP-R-44. The sequence goes on along the minus strand of SELF01000003.1, from coordinate 1,460,269 downwards.
AAAGGCTTTTACTTTAAATAATAATAAAAAAGTAGAGCTCTTTACTTAGTAATTAAAAAGAGTATAATAAAAAAGTTATTCTACTTAACTATGTATATAGAAGGCACAAAATAGCAGGTATTTAGAATTAGAGCAATATAGTATATTAAGATAAATTCTTAAAAAGTACTTAAGAAAGTAGGCGAGTATATATAAACTATTCTGTGTTAATAATAATAAAATAAATAATAATTATTACTATAATACTTTTATTAGAAACCTCTTAGTTATAAAAAAACTATATAAAACTATATTATCTAACTTAGCTATATTAAATTTAATAGTAGTTTAGAAAATTACTAAAAAATTCTTAACTTATAAAATTAAGAGTTAGAATATAATATAGTAAGTTATAGTAAAATATAGTAAAAAATATCTTTAATAACTATTTTTATTATTAAGGCTTACTTTAAGTCTTAGAGTTTAAGGTAGTTTAGTTTACTACACTAGTTTACACTTAGGTAACTACTAGTTTTATAAGTAGTTTAACTAATATTTTTAAATAAATTATACTTTAAAAAAAATTTGTTATTACCTTTTTTACGCTCTTTGTGATTACTAAGCAGGGGGCTCTGCTTTTTGATTATGTTATTTAAGATAAAAGCCTTTGTCGTGCTACCTCTAGGTAGTTAATTTAACGCCACATACTTTAAAAAAACTTACTATTAAAAGATTTTATAAAGAAAATTTCTTTTCTTATTATTATCTTTTTACGCCTTTTTTAATTACTAAGTAAGGGGCTTTGCTTTTTTTATTATGTTATTTAAGATAAAAGGCTTTGTCGTTCTACTCCTAGATAGATATAATAACGCCATATAAAGAAATCTAGTCTTTATACTCTTATATAGATACTTAAGACTAACTTTTTATAATATAATAAGTTTATTTATAAAGCTTAAAAGTTTTAAAAACTAAATAAGAGATATATACCTTATATATTATAAAATACTAAACTCTTATTTAAACTAGTAGTTAATAGTATTTAAGCTTAAAAACTTCTAAATTTAAATATATTTTATAGTTTTATATCTCTTTTAATTTACTAAGTAAAGGACTTACTTTTTTTTTATTATATTATTTAAAATAAAAGAAATTTAAACTTACTAACTAAAGTATATAAAATCTACTCTAAGTTTAATATAAGGTATACTTTAATAAAGCTAAGTATAAAAAATAAAATCTTAAGACTTAGTTTAAAGTATAGCTAGTTCTCTATAGTAAAACTAAGGCTTAGATAATTTTAAAAGTTAATAGAAAGCTTACTATCTATACACTATACAGGTAAGAGTATCTAAGGATATTAAGGTTTTAATAATGCCGTATAATAGTATTATATAGGGATTATATAATGCCTATACGCTATATAGCCTATATGCTGTAGGATCTTCTCCTTCTATTTACACTCTCTCTAGAGATAAGCAATTAACACTAAGTTAGTTCTATTATATTATTTTCTTTTTTTATATAATTATTCTATACACCCTTTATACTTACTAATATAGAGTATTAGATATTAATATCTATATAGCTAGCTATAGAGTCTATTTAACACTAATTAGTAGTTAACTAACTCTTAACTATAAATTAGCAAGAGTAAAAATAGATTATATAAGTGTTATATTAGCTCTATAATTTATTTTATTATACCCTATTCTTTATATATATAAGAGAATAATAGATTAAACCTTTCTAAAGTTAGTAAGTAACTATTACTGCTATATAAAACAAAGGAAGCGATTGTATAAGATATATAAAACTTATTCTTATTTATAAAGATAGTAAATTAACTCTTTTATTAAGTTAGTAAGTAGATATTACTACTATATAAGATTTAAGAAGAGATAGTACACTAAGCAAGCACTACTAGTAATTATATAAATATATAGTTAGATAATAATAAACCCTAATAAAGCGCAACCCTCTATATAACTAACCTATTAAATAAACTAGTTATATAATAACTACCTCTATTATTACTTTATATAAAGTCCCTGCCTTTATTACTTTTACCTTATAAGATAATACTAATATGCCTAAACATACTAGACTATATAATAAGTATACTAAAGAGATAGAAATATTAGAGGTAACACTATATAAGGGAATAAGACCTAAGTACTAGAAAAATAAGATTAGCCTAGTAAATAATCCCTCTCTATTAAAAATACAAATGTATGTAATATATACTATTGCTAATTATTATATATTATACTAAAAATGGATAGCTTTTTTAGAATTATTCTGGGAAGACTTTAAAGAATAGGAAGAATACTATTTTTTAAAGTTAAACTATGCGTTTAGAAAAGAGCTTATTATAGTTCTAGAAGAAAAGAATATTATGCTAAGAATAGACGCTAGAGCTATAAGTGCTAGCAAGCTATATAAAGTAGCCTAAGGCAATATAAATATTACTTATATATTACTACCTTTGCTAGTCCGCTTAACTTCTTATACGTAAACACTAAGACTAATTTTAAAAATATCTAAGCTAGTTAGACTATTATGTAAACTTAAATAGAGTAAGCCACTACTACTATAGGCACCTATATAGCTATAGATCCTTATAAATATTTTAAGAGAACCTTTATATAAGTACTAAGAATTATTATATTTATATAAATAACTAAATAACCTACTACTTTTTATATATAGTACCTAACTACTATTTTACTTACCTACTTATAATTATTAAACGCTATATAAAATAGAACCACACTACTAGGTAAATATAAATTCTAGACACTATACTAATCTTTATAAACTAAGCCTATACTATAATTTAACCTATATAAACTTTCGTCTAAGTATAACCTACCTGCTTAGAGAATTCTCTAGCTAATAAGATAATCTAATTTTAAAAGACATAGAATAAGAATAATAACTATACTAGAGCTCTATATAATATTATAATAGATAAGACTAGAATCTTTAATAAAGAATACTTCGCGCCCGTTTTGTACACAGTATAACACTATAAGAAAAAGTTATAGGTGTACTAAAAAACGCTATAAAATAAGGTAAAGGAATAAGACTAGTTTGGCGACTATTTAGGAACAGAGTATGTGCAAATTAGCCAGCCCCTTATATAGAGTTAATTACAAGCTGTACTATAGTCTATGGGTACCAAAGTTAATAATAATAACGTAACGCGCAATTACCTACGCACAAAGCATAAAAATCTATAACTAGAGATTAAGTCTTTATCTATTCTTACACAACTCTATCCTTACACAGTACATTTAATTTTTATGTAAGACCTTAAGGTCACAATCTAATATGGCTATTCCTCGCCCTAATAACACTATTACTACTAGGCGGGCAGTTATACGTCTATACGTGTACGATAAGAAAGACGACAATAATAGAGATGGCTAAAATTAGTATAGCAAAGGTTAAACGCCTCCTAACATTACTAATAATATGGCGGCATAATATAAGTTGTGTGGCGAATAGATTACCTTAGCTAGTTTGGTTGTCTTGTACTTAGCTATATTAATAAGGGTTACTAGATATATTTTAAAGATAGTAGGAGAGGATAGGCAAAGTTTATAAGAGGCTCTAAAAGAATAACGTAAGGCTATACAACCTAAAGAAGCTATAGTATAATTTCTAGGGTGAGATCTATACAGAGTGGCTATAAGAGGTATTGGGTATATATAGGTACGCGCTTATACTATAGGATTTTTATAGAAGATAGGTAGAGTAAAGTTAATACTAAGAAAGAAAGTATTCTAAAAATTAATAGGTTGTTAGTAGAGGATAGTAAAGTACTATTTAGTGTTAGGAGTAGGTATCGCGCGCGCGATTTACTATATATTATAGTAGTAGTAGAGCGTGCGTGTAGTAGTAGTAGTTTATCTATTATTTAGTAAGGCGGCGGGTAGGCAAGTAAGTTAGAGTGTTATTATTATAAGTTTATTATCTTAAAAGTTAGGGGGAGAAAAGAAAACGTTAGTAAAACTTTAACGCGCTCTAGGTCCTAGGGCTTAGCGCGCACGTGACGTAATATTATATAATGTTATATAATATTATGTAGGCGCTATAACGCAATAAAAAAAGCAGTAATTAAACATAGTAGGGCTACTTAAAAACTAAATAAGTGGAGGCAGTTTATACTCTTATCTAGAAGAGAGACTAGAATCTTTATAAATCTATATAGACGCCTAGATATTGCTAAGGATTAATACCTAGACATCTTTCTAAATATCCTTACTAGCTATGCAGCATAGTATTACCTCTATTCTATTTACCCTAAATAATTATAGAAGTGCTTATACAAAGTACTTAATAGTTGCTTTAATACTACTATTAACTATAACTAGTATTAAATAGACTAAACTATAATAACTTTATATAATACTAGTATAAAAACTCTAATAAGAGTTTATATAAAGTCCTAGATATAATAATTAATAGGCTTACCCTTATATAGAAAGTATTAGATACAAACTATGCTAGGAAAATTTCTCTCTATACTACTATTATATAAGTATACTATAGATACCTAGAACTAGAGTAGGCTATATTTATTTCAAAGCCTACCTATAAAGCTCTATTTACTAATCTTTATATATTAATCTAAGTTATAATAAATTACTACTCTAATTAGTACCTATAAGAGGCTAATATATACTATACTAATTACTACAAATATAACATTCTTATATAAAGAGAAAGATCACTAGGCCCTTATACATAAGAATTTTGCGAATAATTTGTACTATTATTATCGCAGTTTAGATTCTAATTAAATAATATTTATATAATACTAAAGAAGTGTTATATATACAATAAGAAAGGTTTTTAGTCTTTTAACTATTCGCGTAATAAGTGTACCCATATAGTAAGGTAGTATACTACCTTCTATAAAGAGTATAATAATAAAATACCTTTATATAAAACTATTTAGTCCTATATTTAAGATATAGAAGGGTATAATAATAAGAAACTTACTTTATACAAAGAAGAGGAGTAGAGTAAAGATAATAAGGATAGTAATAATTAAGTGTCCTATCTAACTACTACTGCCTATTTTTACTACATAACTAGCAAATATATTTATAAGATAGAGCTAGAGAAGTATATAAAATAGTTTATTCTTAAAGAGTAATACTATAAAATATACTCTGGTAAACTATAAGATATAGGTATAGTAAGAATTTTTACTATTAGTAAAGTATAGCTAGAGGTATATATATAAGAAAACTCCTATATAAAGATTAATTAGACACCTGGTAACACTAATATTAGCTTTAGAGGTTAGAACTTATAAGAATCTCTAGAAACTATATAAATTATAAAATCTAATAGAAATAGTTACCTACTCTATTCTAGATACTCTAATACTATTTCTGCTATTACTAGTAGATGCTAATAAGCTAGGTGCCTACTTTAATAATATTTTAGATATATTAAATTAAAAGAAAGAATAGTATAACTATACCTATTACATATAAATAGGAACACCATTTCTTTAATATTAGTAAGGAAGAAACTATATCTTTTTTTACTAAATAAGAACTCTATTACCTTTACTAACAATTTGGATATCTCTATATAAAAAGACTTTAAAAGATACTTACTAATACTAGCTATAAAGTAGATACTACTATACTAAATAAAATTTAGAAGTTTTGCCACTACTATTAATTACACAAATAAGTCCTATATTACTTTAAATTTACTATTAAGAATAATACCTACTTTAACTATGAGATTATTATTAATATTATATATATTAGAACTAGAGAGACGCACTATATATTATAGATATAGATATATTATTTTAAGCTATAATTTTTTAAAATTAATGTCTACACAAGATACGTAGAAAGCCCTTTATAGATACTAAATTAATATTTACTAAAGTCTACCTAACTATATTATATATAACTTAGGTACAAACTTTATATTAGATAAGTTTAGAAACTATATAAAAATTATTAGTGTAACCTATAGGTAGATACCTATTAAAGTATATTAGATAATAGGAAAGGTTAAGTGTTTATACATACCTTTCTATAGAGCCTTTAATATTTTTAAGGCTAAACTAGAAAATTATATAAATAAGGACATTCCCTAAATAGCTATTAAAGCTATTAATAACGCTATAGGTCTAGATAGCTTTATACTTTTACTACTAGTCTTTAGCGTATATTTAAGAATTAATATAGATTCTTTTCTATTACCTAATATTATTATATATTTAAATGTTATATAAAAGGTAATAATAATATTATAAAAGAAAAGGAATAAGACTAATATTAATTATATACTAAATACCTATAATAGTCTATTAGTAGCGCATAAAGTTTTCTTAAGCTCCTACTTAGATTTAAGGTTATAGTCTAAAGAGAAAAAGGTAGATAGATAGGCCTATATAAAATTAAGGGCATTAAGAATAAAGATATAATCTTTAATTTAGGAAATAGTTTAGTAAAGTTTTACTATACGTAAGTTAAGCTATACTATTATAAAAAAGATTATACTTTTCTACTATTATATAAAGTAGATAATACTGCCCCTATATAAAGAGATCCTCTAGAAAAAAGGAGGAGAGGCTGCCTAAGAAAGAATACTGCATTCCTTTCCTAAAAGGAGATAAGTAATTAGGAACTATCTCTAAAGCTCTATATGAAAGGTATAATTATAACACCTAGAGCACCTTTTAAAGAGTTAGACTATACAGAAATGAATGCTCTAATTACTAATAGCACATTTAAGATTCTTTCTTTAACCTATCTAAGTATAAGGGTAGAATCTTTAACCTCTACCTTATATAAGAAGTTAAGAGCAAGACTACTTAACTATATAAGAAATTCTGCCTTATATTTACTAGCCACTCTAATAAAAAAAGGATAAAATTCTTACCTAAATTACCTACTATCTAAAGAATAAGCTAGCGCCTACTCCTTATATTAGAAGCAAGCCTTTAAGTAATATATAAAATATATTTTAAACTAAAAGATATTACCTAGGCCTATATTTAGTCTATTAATAAGCTAAACCGCACACTCTATACTAGACCACCTAAGAAACTATATAAAACTTTCTACAAGATATAATCTTTTATATTAGATAACTACTTTATAGTATAGCTAAATTAGATCTTTACTAGTTTAAGACCTACTATAATTACTATAAAGAAAAACTTAGTATAAAGACTTTAATATACAATCTATATCTACTTATTACTAATAAAGAATAATACATTTTTAGAATTACTAGCCTTTAGATAGATAATACTCTTAGTATTATTAATAAAAACTTCGTATAAAGAAAGAAAGAAGAGCTAAAGAAAATAGCCTTCTATATAAAGGATAAAACTATCCTTACTAAGAACTAACCTATTGTTATGGAACCAGGTCGGAGTTACCTTACGCCGACTACCGAGGTTTCCTCGGCGCTAGTCCTGATTAGGTACTAGCGCGTTCTTAGCGCGCGCCTCGCGCGCCTCATGAGCTTAGCCAGCACCTTTGGCTGGCACCCATAAGCTAGCGCAGCCGGTTGTGAGACACCCAGGGATATGAGACACCGCGCAGAAATCCTCCACCCCTCAAAAAAAACGCGATATCTCCACATCCACCCTACCAAAATGGCCAATCGTGAGGCAGCAATTCAAGCAGCTATTACCGATCTCAATGCTGGCGTTTTTCCTAGTCAACGAGCTGCTGCAAAGGCACACAACATCCCCCTAGCCACGCTCTCGAGGCGCGTACGCGGTTCACAAAACTGGCAAAACAGCCACGTATATACTAGCAACGATTAACTCCACAACAAGAGGACTTCCTTGTACAATGGATACTTGAAGAGGACGCACGCGGGTATCCTCCTTCTCACGCTCGTACACGAGAAATGGCGAATCGAATCCTAAGGATGAATGGCGAGCCCACGTTAGTGGGTAAACACTGGATATCCCACTTTATCAAACGCAACCTACGCGTCGCCTCTATTGTGGGTAGGAAGATTGAGGCTGCGAGAGCTGAGGGAGCAACTTAGGAGGCAATACGCGAGTTTCTTGAGCTCTATGAGCAGCTCTGCGTTGAGCTGAACATACGCAATGAGGATACATGGAATATGGACGAGACTGGCAAGGCCCTAGGTGTATGTGCAAACACTAGAGTACTCGCAGACAGCCAGAAAACAAAGGCTTACTATTAGTCGCTAGAGAATTGCGAGTGGGCGTCGATAATCGAGTGCGTTTCGGCAATGGGCAAGAAGCTGAGGCCTGCGGTTATTTTCAAAGGCAAACACCTACAGAGCACCTGGTTTCTATTAATAATACCTGACTGGCTATACGCAACCTTAGAGAATGGCTGGACTGACATCTAACGCGATTGGCGTTGAGTGGCTGCAACGCGTATTTCTGCCAGAAAACTGCGCCCTTGGAGGATCGCTGGAGGATGCTGATTTTGGATGGCTACGGCAGCTATGTGGACCTAGACTTCCTGTGGATCTGCAAGCAGAATAAAGTCAGGCTTCTATTTCTCCCTGCTCACTTATCTCACGTTCTGCAGCCCCTAGATCTCTCTGTTTTCTTAGTAGTAAAACAATTCTATCGCCAGCAGATCCAGGAGTTATCACACCTTGATGATGCTGCCCCAGTTAAAAAGGAACGCTTTATTACTGCCTACCACGTTGCCAGAGAGGGTGCAATCACTGAGAGAGTTATTCGCGCTAGATAGGCTACTGCAGGCATCTGCCTATTAAACATTGAGCGAGTAATTAACTTATCTTAAGTCGCTCGAAGGCCTGTTACGCCACCTCGCCAGAATCAAGCTTAACAACCAATTGAGAGCTATCTCTCTACCCCCCGCGGCCCTCGTGATCTGTTTATAGCTTAGCGAGCGCTTCACAAAGAGCAGAGTATAGGCTGGAAGGTTCACCAACTGTTTGAAAAAGCTGGCAAGGCAATTGCAGTTGCAAATACTCGCTCAGTAGCGCTAGAAGCAGAGAACAAACGATTGCAGAGCTAACTTGAGGCTCTTAAGCCTCAAGCACTATGAAAGAGGGTTCGTATGGACCCAAATTAACGCTTTGCTAACGTAGATACGATTAAGATAGCAGTAGAGGCCTCTAAGCTTATAGAGCAACAAAACAATAGTCCTGACAAAGAAAAGGAGGCAGAAAAACTAGTAGTAGAAGTAGCAGCTAAAACTCTGCAATCTATGTGTAGTGAGTGGCAATTGTAATTACGCTGAATCAATTATCGCGATTTTTTGAAGGGTGGAGGAGGATTTCTGCGCGGTGTCTCATATCCCTGGGTGTCTCACAACCGGCTGCGCTAGCTTACGTAGATTTTGTCAATCAACTTTCAACTCAGGCCAGCTCCCTAACACCTATTAAGTTTAATAATAGAAGAATTTAGCTTATATATAATACTATAGTTGTTAAATAGGCTCTATAGCTAGCTATACAGATATTAATATCTAATACTCTATATTAGTAAGTGTAGAGAGTGTATGGGATAATTATACAAGGAAAGAAAATAATATAATAAAACTAACTTAGTATTAATTGCTTATCTCTAGAGAGGGTACAAATAAAAAGAAGAAAATTCTGCGGCGCATAGGCTATAGCGCATAGACCGCAGCATATAGGCATTATATAATCTCTACGTAATACTACTATACAGCAATATTAAAACCTTAATACCTTTAGATATCCTTATCTATATAGTGTGTATAGACACTAGCAACTTTTATTTTAGGATTGCTATTAGTAGTTCTTCCTTCCTCCACATAAACTACTATTACTTGCTAATATTTACCCTATCTATTTATTATTCTCCTATTTGTATATCTCCTACTCTAGCTAGTTTACTCTAGTTAATAGAAAGATTCTATTAAGTAACTATTTGTTATATTTTACTACTATTTATCAGAGGCGCAATTAGGCTTATTAGTAGTAAAGTAGTAGTCTAGCTAATAGTAGTTAAGGGTAAGATTGCGCAGTTAATAATAAGATTGTAGTAATAATATATTATTTATATAGAGTTCTTTTTACTTAGTTTATTTCTTATATAATAGGTAGACCTATTTATCTTATTTTTTTAGGCAGTAATATTAGGTAATTATGCAATATTAAATAAGGGGAAGACAAATACTAATAAGGGGTAGAAATTAAGGCTTTAAATAGAAGGGAGAAATATATAAAGTAGGCTTTCCTCCTTTTATCCTTCTCTTTCTTATCCTCTACTTTAAATATCTCTCTATACGTGTCTCTTCTTTCTAGCTCTTTTCTCTTTTTATTAAGCTAATTCCCTATTTTATAAAATGCTAAACTATATTCCTTATTATATAATATCTTATCTCTATATAATACTAACTTAGTGTAGATAATAGCGCTTATACTAGCAAGTCTTAACTAGCTAGGCCTCCCTAGCTTTAATACTACTATAGTGGCTTTTCTAGGCAAAAGAATGCGTATTACCCTCCTAACTAGTTCCTAGGCAAACTATATATTTATTTAGAGCATTTCTATTAATATACATTTCTCTATTATTTACTTTTTATATAAATACTAACTATAAAAAATAGGCTAAGAAGTTATATATATCGCATATCTACCTTTATATAATATAATATTATTCTTGCAGCTAGTATAAACCTATGTCTATAGGTTGCTAAGCTTATTTAGCATAAGGGATACTTTTACGCGCTCCTTATTTAGTTATATAGTATCCTTAGGGGCACTATATACGCTTATTACTATAGTAGTAACTTTGGCCCTAGGCCCTTTACTAAGTGTTATATACTAGCAAACTTCTAAGTAGGATTATACAGTTCTTGCGTATAATAGAGCTATAATACTAGGTGCAATTATTATATAGAATAGGGCTAAATAGTCGAATAGACACTTCTAGATATTGTCTATAAGTATTAGAAAAAAACTCCTCTCTAAATAACTGTGTGCTATGTCTCTTCTCTTTTTATACAAATAATAGATAGGAAAATACGTATTTCAAATAATATATAGATATAAAAAGAATTAAAATAAATATATTATATAAAGAATAAATTAATTAATAAAGAAAAATAGTGCTATATAAAGGCTAGAAAGAGAGCTTATATAGGCAGGCTTAAGGCGATCTACTAATGCTTTAATAGTAATTATTAAGGTGTTAATAGAAATTAAGAACTCTAGAGACTAGTTTGGAGCCTTCTTTATACAGGTATTAGCAGGGTTGTCCTTTCTATTAATCTATTTAATCTTAGAGATGTCGCGGTGCTTATATAATTTGCAGAGTAATATAATATTAATTATAAGGCGCTTCTTATTTGTAGTTCCTAGTTATATAAGACAGTTATAAAGAGACTTTAAATTTATATAAATAACTATAGGAATTAGCAGCAGACTAAGCGTGTGCATAATTCTCTAGAGAGTTATATACTAATAGTAATATTATTATTAAAGCCTCTTACTATACTATATATAGCTTGCTAACAAGAATACTTCTTATTACTCTCTTACACTTAGTTAAATTTTAGTGTATAATATTTACTAGAATGTTAAAGTTATTACTATTACCTATATAATACTTATTACCTAAAGCAATTAGAAATCCTAACTATAAGTTTAGGTCCTTATTATTAGCAAATAAGCTATTAGTAAAGATAAATAGCTTTATAATAGAGATTTAATAGTATAAAGGTAAGGCTACGCTTACTATTATTAATCTGCCATTAGATTTATATGTGTTTAATGCCTTAATATCTTTATATAAGAACAATATAGTCTAAGCAGCAATACACAAATTAAATATGGCTTCTAGTTAGTATATAAAATACAATATAGGCGTCTTTTACACGCTGCTTTATATACCTCTATATAGCATCCTTATCTTTTAGGTTAATTATACAAAGGCCCTTTGCTTAGCCTTTTTATATAAGAACTATAGTGTTGTGTATAAGCTAAATTCTTCTACTATTAAACTTAATAGGTTAGTTCTTAGCAAGAACAGTCTTATTCTTTGTATAGAAGACTGCTTTCTTTAGCTCTTCTTCTTCTCTTTATATAAAGTTCTTATTAATAATACTAAGAGTATTATGTATCTAAAGGCTAGTGATTTTAAAGGTATACTCTTTATTATTAGTAATAAGTAAATATAGGTTATATAATAAAGTCTTTACTAAGTCTCTCTTTATAGTAGTTATAATAGGTCTTAAACTAGTAAAGACCTAATTTAGCTGCACTATAGAGTAGTTATATAATATAGAAGATTGTGTCTTATAGAAAATTTATGCGTAGTAGTTCCTTAGATAGTCTAGTATAGAGTATGTGGTTTAGTTTATTAGTAAACTAAATATAGGCCTAGGTAATATCTTATAGTTTAAAATATATTCTATACATTGCCTAAAGGCTTACTCTTAATATAAGAAGTAGGCGCTGGCTTATTCTTTAGATAGTAAGTAATTAGGCAAGAATTTTATCCTTTTTCTTATTAGAGTGGCTAGTAAACACAAGGCGAAATTTCTTATATAGTTAAGTAGTCTCTTGCCTTTCACTTCTTATACAAGATAGAGGTTAAAGATTCTACCCTTATACTTAGATAGGTTAAAGAAAAGAATCTTAAATAGGCTATTAGCAATTAGAGCGTTTATTTCTATATAGTCTAACTCTTTAAAAGGTGCTCTCTAGGTGTTATAATTATACCTTCCATATAGAGCTTTAGAGATAGTTTCTAATTACTTATCTCCTTTTAGGAAAGGAATGCAATATTCTTTCTTAGACAGCCTCTCCTCCTTTTCTCTAGAGGATCTCTTTTTATAGGGGCAGTATTATTTACTTTATACAATAGTAGAAAAGTGTAATCTTCTTTATAATAGTATAGCTAAACTTATATATAACAAAACTTTACTAAACTATTCTCTAGGTTAAGGATTATATCTTTATTCTTAATGCCCTTAATCTTATATAGGTCTATATCTATCTACCTTTCTCTTTTTAGACTATAACCTTAGATCTAAGTAGAAGCTTAAGGACTTTATACACTACTAATAGACTAATATAGATATTTAGCGTATAATTAATATTAGTCTTATTACTTTTCTTTTATAATATCTTTATTGCCTTTTATATAGTATATATATATATATATATATACAATAATATTAGGTAATAGAAAAGAATCTATATTAATTTTAGAATATGCGCTAAAGACTAGTAGTGTGAATATAAGGCTATCTAGGCCTATAGTATTATTAATAGCTTTAACAGCTATTTAAAAGATATCCTCCTTATCTATATAATCTTCTAGTTTAGCCTTTTCCTTAAGAATATTAAAGACCCTATAGAGAGGTACGTGCAAACGCTTAACCTTTCCTATTACCAAATATGCTTCTATAGGCATCTACCTATAGATTACGCTAATAATCTTTATATAGTTTCTAAACTTATCTAATATAAAGTTTATACCTAGGTTATATATAACATAGTTAGGTAGACCTTAGTAGACATTATTTTAGTATTTATAGAGGGCTTTTTACGCATTTTATATAGATATTAATTTTAAAAGATTTACAGCTTATAATAATATATCTATATCTATAATATATAGTGCGTCTCTAGTTTTAATATATATAATATTAATAATTAATCTTAATATATTGTTTAATAAGTGGGTATTATTCTTAATATTATTCTTAATAGTAAACTTAAAGCAATATGAGGCTTATTTGTGCAATTAATAGTAGTAGCAAAACTTTCTAAATTTTGTTTAGTATAGTAGCATCTACTTTATAGCTAGTATTAGTAAGTATCTTCTAAAGTCTTTCTATATAGAGATGTCTAAAATATTAATAAAGATAATAGAGTTCTTATTTAGTAAAGAAATATATAGTTTTTTTCTTACTAATATTAAAGAAAGAGTGTCCCTATTTATATATAATAGGTATAGTTATGCTGTTCTTTTATAATAATATCTAGAATATTATTAAAGTAGGCACCTAGCTTATTAGTATCTATTAGTAATAGTAGAAATAGTGTTAGAGTGTCTAGGATATAGTAGGTAACTATTTCTATTAGATTTGTAATTTATATAGTTACTAGAGATCCTTACCGTGGGTCACCACCTCGTGCACGGCCCCACCTCGTGCACGGCCAACACCAAATCCCCCACACTTTCAGAATCGCTTTACACCACCAATATACACCCAATGGAGGCTGCCCTGGAGTCGTTAAAATCGCTAAAGCTTGGAGAGAAGCCTAATTATATACTCAGACTGCGAAAAAGTACGGTGTTGATCGAACGTTGCTGTCGAAGCGTCACCGCGGGTTGTCGGCAGCTATGCGGAGAAAGTCGATAATATGCGCCTTCTCAACTCTACACAGGAAACTGAGCTCGTACAATATATTGATAAGCTCTGTGTACGAGGGCTACCACCTACAAGGGAGATGATACGGAATTTCGCAGCAGAAATAGTAGGAAAAGAGCTAGGAAAAAACTGGGTTGATCGCTTTATTGCGCGGCATCACATTGAGCTTGTATCTTAATGGGCATCCGGCATCGATTCCACACGCCACAGAGCTGACTCTGCCTTTAAATACGCCCTATATATTTAAGCTCCTAGACTAGAAGATAACTTAGTACGATATCGAGGCTCGCAATATCTACAATATGGATAAGAAGGGCTTCTTAATTGGGTGCTGTCAAAAATAAAGCGCGTGTTCTCCCGCCATCGATATAATCACGGAGGCGTGAAACAAGCACTCTAGGACAGCAATAAGGAGTAGATAACTACGATAGCCTGTATTTGCGCCGACGGCGGCAGCTATCTTACGCCTGCGCTAATTTATTAGGCTGTTTCTGGCAAGATACAAGACTTATAGCTTTAAGATTTCGACCCTGCAGAGCACAAAACCTTCTTCGCCTCATCGCCTAGTTAATAGACTAACAACAAGCTAGGGCTCTTATGGCTTGAACAGGTGTTTAATCGCGAAATAAAAGCAAAGGCAAAACAATTATATTGTCTACTTATCCTTAACAGCTATATAGCTTATATATATTAATAGAGTTTATTAAGTTTTGCAACAACAATTGGATTCTTCTAGCTATCTATCCTCCCTACGCTACCCACACCTTGCAGCCGCTTAACGTCTGCCTTTTTAAGCCTCTATTAACTACCTACTTACTTAAACGAGCTCTCTAAGTTTATGTATAGCTGCTAGGGCATCTTCGCGATTATAAAAAGAGACTTCTTCCGCTTGTTCTATAAGGCCTAGCATATAGTGTTTAAGGAAAAGATAATCTTAATAGCTTTTTAAGTTATAGGGCTTTCGCTATTAGACCCAGAGGCTATACTTAAGAAGTTTAAAATAGAGGAGACTAAGAGGCCCTTATTAAGCGATAGTACTACTTCCGTACTTAGCGCTTTAGATTAGAGAAAGATTAAGCGATTACTGCGCTAGGTAGTAGAGGATATCTACGATTAACGCTCCTAATAGCTAAGCTAGACGATTTACGTAATGGCTATATAAAAACAGCTCCTCTAGCATAAAAACAAGCGACTTAGAGAGGCCTTTATTAATAAGAAAAAGCGCCGTTAATGTGGCAGGCCTCTATTACTTAAGGCATTGTAGAAGTATAATAGTGGAGCTATATTCTAGTCGCTATCTAAAGTTAAGGACGCCTATAATCGCTAAGTATAAAAGGATGCTAATAAGTAGCTACTATAATAATAGAAGTCTAAGGAGATTAAGCGTAGGGAGTAGTAGAAGTAGGAGAAGGCTACTATGCTTGAAGAGAGGCAGCGCATAAGAGAGGTGGCTAAAGAAATACGCCTTTAAGAATAGCGCGAGAAGGCCGTATAGCGCAAAGAAGCTAGAATTGCGCGCGAAGCTAAAAAGTAACTCTAATAAGATATATAATTCTCTAAAAAGGATAATAGATACCATTAAAAGGCCTTTGCACCACCTCCTTAAGTCGCTAAGAAGATAGAGAATGTTAGTGTGGATATATTATTTGTAGTTAATATGGTGCCTATACTCGGCCCTACTACGCGCACCCGTAAAGTACGCCTCCTATAGAGGTATCGCACGTAGTTTATTATTACTAATTAATTAAATAGGTCCTTAAAAGCCCTTTACTAAAAAATCTTGCGATAATATAATATATATACCACTCTACACCTATATAAAGTTGTGGGTGTAAGCATCTAGAAACCGTGCACTAGGTGGGACCGTGCACTAGGTAGTGACTTATAGTATAGGTTCTAAACTCTAAAGCTAATATTAGTGTTACTAGGTATCTAATTAATGTTTATATAGAGGTTCTCTTATATATATACCTCTAGCTATACTTTACTAATAGTAAAAATTCTTACTATACCTATATCTTATAATTTACCTTAGTATATTATATATAGTAGGGTGACACAAAAAAAAGCGCCTAGTAAAAAGATACCTTTTTAAAACTATATAACTAAGTGAGTTTTAATACTATGTAAATAAAAAGTATACGATTTTAAAGAGGAAATATATGGGATTAAGATTAGGTACTAGTTACGTGCTTACTAAGCAGAGTCCTTAAGGTATCTATCTCTAAACTTAGTGTTTCTAAAAAGTCAATTTTAAGGCGTTATGACTTTTTTATTTAGTATGCTACTAGGCTAATGTTTTTACTAGCTATTCTAGGCCCAGTGTATATTACGTAAGCAAAATTTTCGGAGTACTTATATAACTTAATTAAGAAATTATTAAGGTAAAATTTAAAAAATTACGTGATTTTAAAAGTTAACTAAATCACGTGATTTATTACTAAGATTATAGTAATATTATATCTCTTTTGTCTAGTAAATTTTCTCTTTTGTATTTCCTCGAATGAGCCAAAATTGTCAAAACTTAAAAGTTAAGTTTCTTTACTTAAAAAAGCAAATACTTCTAATTCTACTACTGCTACTACCCTTAATAAGCCTCTACAATATATAAGACTGCTATTAGACGTGTTAATAAAAAAATAAGGGAGATAACTTATTAAAAGGGGTAAAAACAAGGGAGAGTAACTAAGGTTACTTCTAGAGAGAAAAGAGTTATTAATAGGGATTTAACTAAAAGCCCTAAGAAGACAAATAAGAGGCTATTAGAAGAGAATAGTTTTGGCTTTACTAAGAGGACGTTACAGAGAGTTTTAAAAGAAGAAGACTATTCTTTTAACGTCTCTAAGAAAAAGGCCTATTTAACTAAAGAAAGAGCTAGAAGAAGAGAATTCTGGGCTAAAGAGATATAGTTAAGGGAGCTAGAAAATATTAACCTTGCTAAAGTTATATTGTCTGACGAGTCTACTATCCAAAGGGGGCATGGTAATAGGCAAGAATATATAAGAAAAAGGGGAAAATTAAAATTAGGCCTGAACAGCACAAAAACCGAACAACTAGTAAGTTATTAATTTCTTTTAAATTCTAGAATTATAGAGCCCTTTTTTTCTCTATAATTAGGCTGTTTTACTTTTTTTATATCTTTTTCTCTAAGCTAGTACTAATTCACTAAAAGCGCGAGATATTTCTATCTCAGTCTGGGGCTGTATTTAGTTAGGAGGACGTTCTAAACTAGTGTTTTTAAGGGACCCTATTAAAACTAGGACCTTTAATAACACTAGATATATACAGAAGTGTTTAAATCCTATCTTAAAACCTCTTTTAAAAAGAGGTAAGTAAGTAAAGTATACCTTTCTCTTCTTTTTTTCTTTTTTCTTTTTTCTTTTAATATATAATATATATTATATTTTTGATAATCTTATTCTTTATACTAATTATAACTAGGCTGGAAATTTCAACAGGATAATTCGAAGATCCACGGAACTCCACAGGTAAAAAGGTAGTTTTCTAGGAATAAAGTCTTTGTTTTTCGGCATCCACCCTATTCACCAGACTTAAATCCTATAGAAAACGTTTGGAGTCTATTAAAAGATAGTCTAGAAAAAAGAAATAGAGCTTCTTTAGGCTTTGGCACTAGTAAATCTAGTATAGAAGCCTTTAAAAGAGCTATACAAGAGGAGTGGAATTTAATTCCACAGGAGGCTATAGATCATTGTATACTATCTTTGCCTAAGCGTTATAATGACGTTATAGAGGCTAAAGGATGGTATACTAAGTACTAGTTATATATTATTTACTAGTTCTATCTAATCGTTTAATTTTAATTAATTTTTATTCTTTCTCCTTATAATTAGTATTTCTATGAATAAACCTATAATTAAAATTAAGTTATAGTCCTTATAGACTAAACTATAATATATATAAGTTATAGAATTTTATCTACGTAGAAAAAAAAGTTTATACAGGGTCAAAGTTATAAGAAAAAATTCCCTTAACTTTACTAAGATACCTCTAGTTAGCGCTGATTACTAAGCTCTTACTAACCTTCCATACGAAATCTCCTAGACCTTCTCCTTAAAACGGTATACTTTTTATTTACATAGTATTAAAACTCACCTAGTTATATAACTTTTAATAAGGTATCTTTTTACTAGGCGCTTTTTTTGTGTCACCGTACTGTAGTATTAATCTTTAAGGATAAAAACTATTCTATACACTTTTCTAGCTCTATCTTATAGATGTGTTTGCTAGTTATGCGGTAAAGATAGGTAGTAGTAGGTAGGTAGGACACTTAATTATTGCTATTTTTATTATCTTTACTCTACTTCTCTTCTTTGTGCAAAGTAAGTTCCTTATTATTATATCCTTCTATATCCTAAATATAGGACTAAATAGTTTTGTACAAAGGCGTTTTATTATTATACTTTTTATAAAAGGTAATATACTGCCTTATTACGCAAGTACACTTATTGAGTAGATAGTTATAAGACTAATAACCTTTCTTATAGTTTACAAAACACTTCTTTAGTCTTATATAAATATTGTTTAATTAGAATCTAAATTGTAATAATAATAGTATAAATTATCTGCGAAATTCTTATTATAAGGGGCTAGTAGTTTGCCTCTTTATATAAAAAAGTTATATTTACGATTAGTGTAGCATATATTAACCTCTTATAGGTACTAATTAGATTAGTAATTAATTACAACTTAGATTAAATATATAGAGATTAGCAAATAGAGCTTCATAGGTAGGCTTAGGAGTAAATATAGCCTACTCTAGTTCTAGGTATCTATAGTATGGTTATATAATAGTGATATAGAGAAAAATTTCTCTAGTAAAGTCTGCATCTAATACTCTCTATATAAGAGTGAGCCTATTAGTTATTATCTCTAGGACTTTGTGTAGACTCTTATTAGAGTTCTTATACTAGTATTATACAAAAGTTATTATAGTCTAGTCTATCTAATACTAGTTATAGTTAATAGTAGTGTTAAAGTAAAGTAACTGTTAAGTGCTTTGTATAAGCACTTCTATAATTATCTAGGGCAGATAGTATAGAGATAATACTGTGCCGCACGGCTAATAAGAATATCTAGAAAGATATCTAGGTATTAATCTTTAGTAATATCTAGACGTCTATATAAATCTATAAAGATCCTAGTTTTATTTACTAAAATATTATATAGAGCTCTAATATAGTTATTATTCTTATTTTATGCCTTTTAAAATTAGATTATCTTATTAGCTAGAATTCTCTAAGAAGGTAGATTATGCTTAGGTAAAAGTTTATATAGGTTAGATTATAGTATAGGCTTAGTCTATATAGATTAGTATAGTGCCTATAATTTATATTCAACTAGTGGTGGTTCTATTCTATATAGCGTTTAATAATTACAAGTAGGTGGGTAGAATAGAATAGTAGTTAGGTTCTATATATAAAGAGTAGTGGGTTATTTAGTTAATTATATAAATAAGATTGTTCTTAGTACTTATATAAAGGTTTTCTTAAAATATATATAGAAACCTATAACTATATAGGTGCCTATAGCAATAGTAGCTTACTCTATTTAGGTTTATGTAATAGCCTAACTAGCTTAGATATTTTTAAGATTAGCCTTAGTACTTACATATAAGAAGTTAAGTAGGCTAGTAAGAGTAGTAATATATAAGTAATATCTGTATTATCTTAGACTACTTTGTATAGTTTGCTAGCACTTATAGCTCTAGCGTCTATCCTTAGTGTAATGCTATTTTCTTCTAGAACTGCGATAAGCTCTCTCCTAAACGCATAGTTTAACTTTAAAAAATAGTGTTTTTTCTATCCTTTAAAGTCTTTCTAGAATAATTCTAAGAAAGCTATCCCTTTTTAGTATAATATATAATAATTAGCAATAGTATATACTACGTATAATTACATTTCTAATAGAGAGGGATTATCTACTAGGCTAATCTCATTCTTCTAGTACTTAGGTCTTATTCCCTTACGCAGTGTCATCTCTAATATTTCTATCTCTTTAGTATACTTATTATATAGTCTAGTATATTTAGACATATTAGTGTTATCTTATAAGGTAGAGGCAGTAAAGGTAGAGGCTTTATGCGAAGTAGTAGTAGGGGTAGGTATTATATAACTAGTTTGTTTAATAGGTTAGTTATATAGAGGATTACACTTTATATTAGAGTTTGTTGTTATCTAATTATATGTTTATATAGTTACTAGTAGTATGCTTAGTGCACTATCTTCTCTTAAATTTTATATAGCAGTAATATCTTACTTACTAACTTAATAAAAGAGTTAATCTACTATTTCTATAGATAAGAATAGATTTTATATATCTTATACAATTGCTTCCTTTGTTTTATATAGTAGTAATAGATACTTACTAACTTTATAAAGATTTAATCTACTATCCCCTTATATATAAAGAATAGGATATAATAAAACAAATTATATAGCTAATAATAACTTATATAATCTGTCTTTACTCTTGCTCATTTACAGTTAAAAATTAGTTAACTACTAATTAGTATTAAATAGGCTCTACAGCTAGCTATATAGATATTAATATCTAATACTCTATATTAGTAAGTGTAAAGGATATATAATATAATTGTATAAAAAAAGAAAAATAATATAAAAATAAACTAACTTTAGTATTAATTGCTTATCTCTAGAGAGGGTATAAATAGAAAGAAGAAGATTCTATAGCGTATAGGCTATAGTGTATAGGCATTATGTAATCCCTACGTAATGCTATTATGCGACAATATTAAAACCTTAACACTCTTAGGTATCCTTGCCTATATAGTATATAAACAAGAGTAATATATTATTATATTCTATTATTATATATTAGTTAATTAATATAGAGTAGGTAACTAGTTAGAAGCGAAACTACTAGCTATATATAAGAAGTAGAATAAGATTAAGAATAAAGTTAATTTAAAGACCTACTAAGCAGCTCTAGCTAAGTATAGGATTGCCACTAGTAAGAGCAAAGGCCCTTCTATACTATAGAGTTGCATAAGTAAATAAATCTTTAGTTATAGTAGTATATATAAGAAGCTCTTACGCGATATATATAAAATAGGCCTAAGAAAGCTTAAGGCTAATAGCTTTAAAAGTAAGGCTAATAAGAAAGAGTAAAAGGACTTCTATAATAGTGTAGGCAATATAGGTCTAACTACTAAGAAGCTAGTAATAGTTACTAATATGAAATAGTTATAAGTTTATTATACTTATTAATTATATACCTCTACTAATAATTATTAGTTACTATAAGTCTAGTCTTCTTATTAATCTTATTAACTATAGCAAAAATAGTATACTTAATAGTAATAAGGCGTATATTAAGAGGAATAATAATAAAGAGTATAAAGAGAAAATTAAGGATAATAGAGAGAAGCTTAAGGCTTATTTCTAGAAGCTACTATACAGGTACAACTCTAATATTAAAGTAAGGATATAGGCTTTAAGAGTTTTTAGACTTTAAGGGCTTAGTTACTAAGAGGGGTTTAGATAATAAGGGGGGCTTATATACTAAAGAGGTTTTAAATAATAAAGGGGTTTTAGATAATAAGAAGGGATTAGGTACTAAGGGGATTTTAGATAATAATTAGTGTATAGAATAAAATAAGCTAGAGTTATAGTTTTGCTATAGCTAATTATTATAGCTAATAATTATATACTAGTTGCTAAGAATACCGCCTATAGTAGTATAGTAATAAGCTAATTACTACCTAAAACTAACTCTGCAATAAAGGGCTATATACTAGTCTAGATTTAAAACTAACTTATTATTAGCACACTATACGCTATACACTATTTCTAGCTAACCTTAATATTAGTTAAACACTACTATAGTTAATATTATAGAATTTAGTTTATCCTATCCTCTTCTTAACCCACTATTCTTTCTAATAACTATTTAACTAGTTATTATATCTTTTTATTATACTAATATTCTTAAGTGCTGCATTAAGTATCATACCTATTCTAGAAATTAACATACAGCCCTATATTAATAAACTAGTTACTCTACTACTAGATACTCTTCTTAGATACAAAATCCTAGCCCCACAGACTAATAGGTTAGAAAGTAGAATAATTTATCTTATCTAACATCCCTCTTTAGACTTTTAAGAGTTAGAGATAAGAAAAAGACATTCGCTATATAGGACGCGTAGTAGTCTAATACTTAATAGGCTAAAAATAAACAAAAAACCTATAACCCACACTAAAACTCTTACCTTTATATAGGTATTATTTAGACTATATTCTAGGAGGGCGCAAAGTACCCCTCTAGTTATTTATATATATTCTATCTTAACTATAGCTATACACTATAACATCTAAGCGTTAACTCTACTAGTACTTAGCTAATTAGTACTAAGCACCTTATTACTAATATAAAGTCCTAAGTATATACGCAGCAGTAGAATAAGCCTATTTATAAAAGAACTTTTACTCCTTAGTATAAAAAAAAGCAAATAGCTATTCTTTATTCTATATACTCTTTATAAGCATTTAAAACTAAACTTATATAAGTAGTAATTAATAATAACTAGTTCTTTTAAATAGTAGAATAACTATCCTTTTAATACTTTCTTTATTTCCTTAGGCCTAACGCTATAATAACTAGCTAATATAGATTCCGCCAAACATGTCTAAATAAAATTAATGCTACTAAGGCAGCTATTCTTAGCAATATTAGTAGGGCAACTAAACTAAACTCTCTATCTTACTTAACGCGTAGTCTACAGCTAATTACCTTAGCTTTCTAGCTATTAATAGTTACTATATTAATAATGCTTATTAGTTTAAGAGAAGAAGCTACTTAACTTTATACTAATACATAGTAGCTATACTAGAGTATTAATAGTATTAGAGGGGTACTATAAATCCTTAAAGATATAGAAACTACGTAAAAGCTACCAGTAATTATATATAATAATGCTAGCAATAATAGCACCCTAGCTTAGAGTATTTAGCATAAACTATTAGAGGAAAATATTACTTAGAACTAAAAAGAGAATATAATTTTATATCTTACTTATATTATTAATCTTACTATTTAAGATATTATCTATTACCTTAAGTTATTAGCGCCTATTAATCTTAACTATAGAGAGACGCTACAGTAGTAATATATAAATAAAATGCAGGCGCAAATATCTATTCTAAATTTTCTTCGCAAGATACGTTAGCTATTATTATAAAGAATTATTATAAAAAACTTATTATAGACTAACTAGTACGTAGCTCTATGCTATTTACATTATAATTAACTAGTCACTATAATAATTTAAGCAATTTCTTATAATAAAGAGCAACACACTGCTAAAGAAGCAATTGTCTATAATCTAAAATATCTAAATAAGATAAAACTCTACGCATAATATATATAAGCGCGCACTAAAGCTTTAGGCAAACATTAATATATAGCTAGAGAAGGAGATTATAATAAAGATAACTAGGAGATTAAAATACTTCTACTTATAGTAACACTATAAAGGCAGACTTTAAAAACTTTAAGAAACTTTAACTATTAGCCCTAGAATAGTTACATCTTAAGTTAATTACCTCTATACTCTAAAAGTTTAAAAAGGCTATAAACTTCCTAAGTAAGAACTAGAAACCCTAAGTTCTATATATCTAGCTTATACATAACTAGCTCTTTAATTTTCTAAATAAGATAAATAATAAGCTTATTAAAGAGTTAAATAATATTAAATAGCTAGAAGCTATATAGGCTGTAGCTAAGATAGGATAAGAGAAATTATACAAGTATTACTTAAAAATAAATAGAGAGAAGGGTTTCTTATTTAACTATACAATAATATTAGATCTTTCGCAAAAGCTTATAGCGTATAAGGTATTATAATTATAGCTATTTATTATAGTTATATACTAATAGTTATATAGAATAAGATATAAAAGACCTAGAATAAGTATATATACTACTAATAGTTCCTAAAGTACCTTAATCGCTATAATAGCCTAATAGCTAGGAACCCTACTCTAGTCTTAAATGCTAACTTAAAATAGTTACAAGGTAGTAAATAAATAGTTTTAAAAGCCTTCTTTGCTACCTAGTTTATAGTCTAGTAGCCTCTCTACCTCTAGCTAAAGTTTAGCTACGCTAGATATTAATTATAACTTAGGCCTAACTTAAATAGAAAGAGAAGTATACCTAAGTACTTTTATAATTAAAAAGGGTAATAGGTTTAATATACTAGTGTAGTAGAAGGTTTATTAAATATTTTACTTCTAACTTATATAGGTTATAAAGAATATTCTAGTAGTATAAATTTTATAGGGAGGTGTTAAGCACGTCTTTAACACTAGTAGGAATATAATTAGAAATTAAAGATATAATTTTACTACTTAAATAATTTAAAAAGTTATAATAGTTAGGTTTTATAATAGCTAATAAGCAATCTATAAAGTTATTAGATTCTAATATAGGAGAGGATAATTTAGAAAATATAGCGCTATTAAATAAGGAGAATAATTTATATACACTACTAGCTAATAAAAAGACTATTATAACTATATAAGGTTATAAGGTTTTAGATAGCAAGCTACTAACTTCTTTTTAATAGGGGTAGCTACTATAAAAGTAGTTAAGGCCTTAGCGCTACTATAATATATTAGTGTGTCCGATTACAGGGCCTTTATAATCCTACACTATTATTAATAGTGTAGTAGAGAATATAAGGCTAGCGCACTACTAGTTTTACACTATTCTAGATAGTACTAGCGTTAGGTTAGCACTTATTAGAGACTTCGCATACAGCCAATCTTTATCACTTAATTAATTAATCTTATTAATTATTAAGATTATATTATCTTATAGTGACAGAACACTATTAAATCTAACAATTAAGAGTCTTATTGCCTCTACTAAGCTAATTAAAATAGTCCTATCGACCCTTAGAGATCCCATAGTTATTCTAACAGATTATACAACCTATAAACTATAGCTAAACTAGCTTAAAATAAGATGCTAATTCCTAAAAGTCTAGAATATTATCGACCTAGCGCTAATAGATAAACTAAAGCAGAAACCTGCGATGCTAATGCCCCTAGTAATAGACAACTACTAGCTAAACACGGCTTACGCAACTACGAATCTAAACAATATACTAATAATACCCTTATATCTATTAATAGTAGACGCGAAAGCATATAAAGACAATAGCGACTATTATAAGAAATAGCTAGAGATATATAAGATTATAGATTGCGAGTATTAGAAGGAGTAGGCTAGCCTAAATTAGGTGGTTACCTTTCTCTAATTAATAGTTTTAGCGTATCTCTAGAATAACTACTATATTCTAGATTAATTAATTAGGTAGTAGATTAATAACTTTACAATTATAGTTAGAGTAGACCTGTAAGACAAATATAGATAATTAAGAGTAAGGTATTAAGAAGCCCTTAAGCTTATAAAAACAGCTAGATTATAGACTATATGGCTAGCTAAGTATAATTACGCGGCGATAGAGGCAGAGACTAATAAGGTTTTTAAGCTTTAGTTACTAGACTTAGTTAAACAAGACTTTATAAAGGTAGTAATTAATATTACGCCTATTTAAATAACTACCTTTTAGTAGAATACTAGTAAAGATCCTACTATACTAAAGAAGCAAATAATAAAATTCTTCTAAGAATATATAACTATTTAGTACCCGTTTAAGGGTAAATAAAAGGGCGCTTTTACTACTATTAAATTATCTCTTGCTAATAGTGGTAAACCTACTTAGGCCATAGATAGGGACGTCTTTCTTATAGATAAAGCAGCAATATTAAAATATTAGGGGCAACCTCGTAAATAATAATCTGCCAGTTATAGTACTAAAGCTAAGTAGTAGTTCGCGATTATAGATAATAAGCTAATAATAGCTACCGGTCTTAAGTGCCCTACTTATAAATAATACTATAGTCTGCAAGACTGCTTTTACACTTTTCTAAATAAGCAGCCAGAATAGTTTAGATTAAAACCTAGTATGGCTAACCTAATTAAATTTAGGCTAGAGAATGACCTAGAGCTTTAGGAAAGCCTAAGAATAACAAAGAGGGCTAGATTACAGACCCTAAAGATTAAACTATTATATACTCCCACTCTAACTCAAATTACTAAGGCTAATAAGTAACTAAATAGACGCTAAATTACTAAAATTCTAGTGAGCTTTAACGCCGCATTCTTCTACACTAACCTAAATACATACCTACTATAATACTTAGCTATACTTAACTTAGGCACAACCTGCCACATCTTTAATAATATTAATCGCTTTGTCTTCTATAGGCCACTATATTGCCTAGAGACTTTATATAGGTAGAAAATACGTAAGTATAAACTAAAGAATATAGTAGCGTCTATTTTAGCATATAGAGTGCAAGCGGCAAGCAAATAATAAGGCTAGATAATATTACCTACTACCTAGACTTGCTTTGCAACCTCGTATCTTTCTAATTACTCTAAAGGCAAGGCCTTTAGTAGTAGATATATAAGGAGAACTAATAACACTAAAGCGACAAGGTAATATAATATTAGTAAAACTAAAAGAAATATATAGCTAATAGGTGCTAGAATACAGATTAGCCCTAGTAAGTTGTTACTATTACTAATAGTGCGCTAGTAGCGTATAAAATTAACTTAAGAATAAAGCGCAGGCTATAAAGAGTAGATGTAATTACCTAGTATAAGCGATTAGGCTATCTAGAACCTTAGACACTTAAGCACCTAGTGCAGCAGTCTAAGGGGGTAAGGATTAAAGGACTTACTACTATTAAATGCGACGCCTATAGTAGAGCTAAACTTAAGTAATAAATCTGCAGACACCTAAGAGACCTTACTAAAGGCCTAGAGGAAAGGACAACAATTAACTTTTACGATTTTAAAGCAGATAGCTCTATAGGAGAGAAGAGTCAAATGCTTATTACTAATAGATTCTTTGGCTTTACCTAGAACCTCTACTTTAAGAATAACCGCCCAGCATAATCTATTATTAAGCAACTTAGCACCTTTATACTATTTATAAGAGTATAATTTAGTATAACTATTAAGGTTATTAAATTAGATAATAAAATCTTCTTAGTTAAAGTAGATGTGAAGAAGTAGTGCACTGCGCAAGATATTTAAAATCGAGCCTTTAGCACTAGATACACAAGCACATAATAGAGAGGCTAAACGCTTAGGAGGTGTAATTAAGAAGAAAGCGCGCGCGATGCAACTAGACTCTAATCTACCCTAGCAACTATAGCCTAAGATTATATAGGTAGTAGTCTACCTCTATAATTAAACTCTAAACTACACTAATCGCTAGCGATTACTATACAAAGTATTCTTTACAATAGTAGCCTTTTAAAACGGCGTAGTCGTCGTAGTCACTTAGCCAAAGAAGCCTAATTAAGCTTACCTTTAGGCTTATAGCTATAAAGCCTTTGCAATAACTAATAATATAAAGCGCGGCAAGAGTAAACTCTAAAGATTAGATCTAAAAGCCTAAATTGGCTACCTTATTAGCTATTTAATTATCTAATATCTAGAGGATATAAATCCCCTTACTTATAAAGATAATTAGCACTCGTAATACTATATTTAATAAAGATATAGTGTTTTTAGGTAAGACTAAAGATTTAATAAATAATCTTATATACAATATCTTAGAAGAGATAGTAGCATAGATACGCTTAGTAGAGTTATCTCCCTTACCTTACTAGAATTAAGCTATAGAGTCCTTCTATAAAGATAAGATAATTACTAAGGCGCTAGAGGAAGAAAATAAAGGGGCCCTAGGGTATAGGCAAGGCAGGAAGGTTAATTACAATTATCTAATACCTCTATTAGCGCTACTACTAGTTGCACTCCTTGCCTAATTACTAGCTAGAAATAATTAACCTAAACTATCCCTAAGAGTGCAATTAGGGCAAAGATAAGTTAACCCTTAGGCCGCCGTATTTATAGCAGGCACAAAAGCAGAAAGAAAGTAGTAGTAAGTATTAAGGTAAGGCACTAGATAAGGCTTAGCTTAGACGCATAATCACTGCGGGCAAGAAGCCACATAGAAGCCTACTACTAGAACCACCCACCTATAAAGATAAGCTTAAGAATCACCCTCTCTATAATATATAGAAGGAAGCCAAGCACTCTCACCTATAGAGTTATAAAGAAATAGGGTCTTAAAGCAAAGTTATAGCTACTCTAGCAAAGGTAGTAGGCTATTAGGTCCTTAACTGCATATAAGTATATACCTATAAGTTTAATAAGCACTATTAATTATAGAAGTACAAAGTAAAATTAGTAGTAAGAAGTAATTAATAGTAATATCTTACCTTATAAAATACCTATATAGCAACACTGGTTAGACGATTATTTCGTATACTTATAGTAATAGCGGCACGCTTTAACCTAGAGCTAATTTAGTATAATATTACTAATACCTTTGTTTATATAAAACTTAATAGAGACATCTATATAAGAATGTTCCGCGGATATACGCAATTAAACACAATCCTATAACTATATAAAGCACTATATAGGTTGCGGATTTCTCTCCTACTTTGGCAAAGAGAGTTCACCACTATACTCCGCGATATAGGGTTCACTATAGTCCCTTATAAGCCTTATTATCTTATTAAGGAAGGACTTATTATCTTCTTCTATATAGATAATCTAATTATCGCCTATTAGAAGGATTATAAGTCTGCCGCAGAAGCAGCTATTACAAAGTTAAATACTAAGTTTACCCTTACTAGGGGAAAGGATCTATAGTGGTTTCTAGGAGTTAAAGTAATTAGAGACCGCACTAACTAAAGGATCTAGCTCTTATAAGCCTTATATATTAATAAGATATCTCGTCTTATAGATTACTATAAGATGTAATATAAAACGCTAATAGCTTTAATTAAAATTACTTCCGCGAATAGAACTAGCTAGTAAGACTAAGATTAATAGATACTAGCGTAAAGTTAGATTAATCCTCTATGCTATAGTTACTACTTAACTAGATATCGCCTTTGCAAGCTCTAGACTATTACGTTTTCTATTTAATCTAAGTAAGAATTATTACACTACTACTAATTAAGTCCTTCTTTACCTTATAAAGACTAAATTACTAGGTTTGTAGCTAGAAGAAGTAGACACTTTAAAAGTAGCTAGCAACGCATTATTTACTAATACTACTCTAGATTGTAAGAGTTTATAAGAATATATAATTAAACTATTTAGTAGCCTAATTGCCTAGAAGGCAAGCAAACAAGATATAGTTACTATATTAGTAATAGAGGCCAAACTACTAGCACTTTTATAGGTAGCTAAGAAGGCTATCTTTACTTTACAATTACTCTAGAAGCTTTAAATCACTATAAGCAATTACCTAATTATAATTAATTGCAATAATTAACAGACTATTCGCCTAGGTACTAAAGAGATTACAAAGTTATAGACTAAGCTGCGCTATATAGATATTTATAATTATTAGCTAAGGTAGGAAGTGGCTAAAGAAATAATTAATATAACCTATTAGAGGTTAGAGAATATAGTAGTAGATAGTCTAACTAAAGCCCTACTAGTAAACAAATAGAATAAGTTTCTAGATAAACTAGGACTTAAAAGTATATTAGACAAGATTACTAATTAAGAGGTTGCCCTATAGGATTTATAATAGAGAATAGAGGTCTTTAAGATAGAGTAGAGAATAGACTAATTACTATAAAGTATTTAGCTTAAAGATATGCCTAAGCTAAGGGGGTGTGTTTAATTATAGGGCCTTTATAATCCTACACTATTATTAATAGTGTAGTAGAGAATGTAAGACTAGCGCACTACTAGTTTCACACTGTCCTAGATAGTGCTAGCGTTAGGTTAGTACTTATTAGGGACTTTGCATATAGCCAATCTTTATTACTTAATTAATTAATCTTATTAATTATTTAAGATTATATTATCTTATAGTAACAGAACACTATTAAATCTAATAATTAGCAATAATAAAATATAATAAATATACGCATTAATATAGCAAAATAGTCTTAATTTTACTTTTACTTAGATTTTTTTTTCTTATATACTTTTAGAGAGTAACTAAAGTTACTAATTTTATTACTATTAATTTTATATAATATAAGTTACGTAATCCTAATAGGTACTCTAATCTAACCTATACCTAAGAGTCTGTGCAATCTAACCTAACCTATACCTAGGGTCTATATAATCTAACCTAACCTATACCTAGGATCTATACAATTCTAACCTAACCTATACTTAGGGTCTATATAACTCTAACCTAACCCTATACCTAAGCTAGGTACCTCGAACCTATTTACTAGCCTAATAGTAGGGCTTAGAGAGATAGTAGAGACTTTATTAAGAATAATATTAATATAGTAATAGAGTAATAGTATACCTAGTATATATTATTCTTATTCTACTTATAAGTATAGTAGTATATACTTATTAATATATTAACTTATATTATTTATAATAATCTAAATAGTAGGTTTATAATAATTAGAATAGTAAAAAAGAAATAGCTTATAGTGTTACTACGCTAAAGTTTTATTCCTTTTCTAAAGTTCTAACTATAGTCTTTTTATAAATTAACTTTATATATAAAAGCTATGTGCGCGAAAACTACTAAGCTTACTTAGTAGTTTAAATAATGTACTTTTCACTCGAGTTAATTATTTTATTAAGTTAATTACTTTACTAAGACCCTACTAAAACGTACTATTAGCAATAGTATAACGCGATGCCTTAACCACATAATAAATTACTAGCGTTAAAAGAAGCGCGTATATAGCTTGTAATTCAGGCTATTAAATAAGACGTAACACTTTTTTAGCGATGCGCTACAGCCCTTTATAACGTCTCTTAAAGTACACTTAGTAACTAACGCGCTAGAAAGACGTTTAGACGCGATTGCACACTTAATAAAATAAGACTTACTATAAGAGAGAAGTAGGTAATTGTGTAGTATATACTTAACCTAGACGCGCAAGGATTTTCACCCCAGCTTAATGCTATAAAAGATATGGCCAATTCTTTACTAACTGCACGCTACTATAAGCTAGTTGGCTAGAAGTAGCCTTATAACTTTGTTAAGGGCTAGCTAAAGCTTTAAGTTAAGTTTAATTAATAGTATAACTATAAGAAAGCCCTCTAGGAGGATCCTAAGGTAATACGAGGCTAGTTCTAGCTTATAGAGAATATAAAGGCTAAGTATAGTATCCTAGATAAGGACACCTATAATTTTAACAAGTCTAGCTTTATAATAGGCATAATATTAACTAGAGTAGTAGTTATAGGCTCTAAGCGTTAAGAATAGCCAAAGTAGGTGCAGTAGGGCAATAGGGAGTGGACAACAATCATCCAAGGCATTAATATAATAGGGTAGTGGATTCCACCCTTTATTATCTTTAGGGGTAAGCACTACCTCTTTGCCTAGTATAAGGAGAAGGATCTACCTTATAATTAGGTTATTGTAGTCTTTAAGAATAGCTAGACGATAAATAAGCTTAGTCTATAATAGCTAAAGCACTTTAATAAGTATATAAAGAGGCGTATTACTAGTAGAGTATGTTTACTTATTATTAATAGCTATAAAAGTTATAACTCGCTCGAATTCTAAAATTACTATAAAAAGAGTAATATTATTACTCTCTATATGCCTCTATATTTATCGTACCTCTTATAGCTACTTAATATAGGTTGTTTTGCGCTATTAAAGAAGGCGTATAGGCGCTAAGCTAAGAATCTAATACGCAACCACATTACGCACATTACTAAAATTAAGTTTTTACCTTGCTTTATTACTGCTTTTAAGGCTTTAATTACTAAAAGTAATATTAAAGAAGGCTTTTAAGGTGCTAGCCTAGTGCCCTACAACTTAGAAGTTATAATATCGCAACTTAATATCTACCTATATACGCCTTCACTTTATACTATTTGCAATAGTATATAAAAGTTATAAACTTTGCGAAATAGTAAAGAACTTAGGTCGCAATTAATGCTAGTTAAGTAAAGAATTTAAAGGCATATAGATAGTTTCCTAACTTATATAGTTAAGGTGGTAGAAAAGCTTATTAAAGGCGCTAAGCTAATAGGGCATTCTTTAGTGTTAATAACTAAACGTAACACTAAACTTTAAGCTACTAATAAGGCCGCTACACAATATAAATTATATAAAAGAAAGCAAGTATAGTGTAAAAGAGTCCTTATAGCTAAAGAGGGCCAGTAGCTAGCCACTCTAAAGGAGTTTAGGACGCGCAGTAATGGGCAAAAGGCAAAGAAGAGAGTGCGCGCTAATAGAGGCAAATCTGCTTAATAGCGCTGTAGACGCTATAGTAAGTCTAGGTATAATAAAATAACCTATAGGTAGCCTATAAAAGTAGATTCTAAATAGATTGGCCTATTTAGACTATTGAAAATAGTTTGTGTTAACTCTATACTATTGTGAATAGTATATAGAACTTAGTAGGGTCTTAGCAAAGTAATTAACTTAATAGAATAATTAACTCGAGTGTAAAGTACGTTACACTTTTTTTATAATTACCTTTTTTACGCTCTTTTTAATTACTAAGCCAAGGGCTCTGCTTTTTTTATTATGTTATTTAAGATAAAAGCCTTTGTCGTCCTACCCCTAGGTAGATTAATTAACGCCACATATAAAAGTATACCCTAATTTAGTAAAAAATAATATACCTTAGTTTATTAGTATAGTAGCCTATACATTAAGTAGGATTTCACCCTACTCAGTGCGATTTAAACGTTATTCCACGCGGAGAAGGACAGATAACGTCGAGGAGGGTGAGGAATCAGGATGGCGCGTCGTGTTGCGGCTCGGATCGAAGGGTCCAAGCCTCCCCCCGCGGCCTCAGAGGCCCCTGCCCCAAAATAGGCACCGCCAACGCAGCTTCCTGCACAAACAGCGCGCATACCGTTCGCGCCCCCACCCCGCGTCTCCCGTAAACAGCATTCTTCCATTCTTCCCACACCTGTCATCCACTCGCAACCAGCCTCCCTTTCGCCATGGCACAGACCCCAGCGAACGCAGAAAACGCCCCGCAGCTCGGCCCCACCACGATCACGGCAGACGGAACGCTCGACGCGGAGAACAGAGCCAGCAAGCCCAGAGACAGCAAAGGCTGGGATGGCAAGCTGCGCGTGTGGACAAGAACGTGTTGGTGCAGCGACCGCCGGACCCGAATGCAGAGAGCGACGCCGAAGTGTCGGAAGACGAGGGCCCGCCGCCCGAGCAGCTGCCCGCCGACGAAGATCTGCTGGAGGATTACTCCGACGACGAGGAAGAAATAGAGCTGGTGCACATGCGGATATCAGACATGGCGGCGCTGCGGCTGGACCGGTTCAAGAAGCTCAAGGTAGACAGCCCGTCTCTGCGCGCCTCACACACAGTGTCTGATGAAACATGCACAGCGCCTGGGCCTCCGCCAGAACCAGATCAGCGACGTCGAGCTACCCGACGGCATTGCGCCGAACCTGGAAGATCTCGACTTTTACGACAACTTGATATCGCACACCAGAGGCTTCGACGCCTGCTCCGAGCTCGTGCTGCTGGATTTGTCCTTCAACAAGATCAAGCACATCAAACGGCTGAACCACCTCACCAAGC
This sequence comes from Laburnicola sp. JP-R-44, assembly GCA_009805535.1. NCBI lineage: Eukaryota > Fungi > Ascomycota > Dothideomycetes > Pleosporales > Didymosphaeriaceae > Laburnicola > Laburnicola sp. JP-R-44. The sequence continues at coordinate 1,426,273 of SELF01000003.1, read as the reverse complement.
TGAAGGACCTGTTCTTCGTACAGAACAAAATCAGCACCATAGAGGGACTGGACGGTCTGAGTAATCTCCGCCAGGTTGAATTCGGCGCAAACAGGATCCGGGTACGTGGTACTAAGGTCGCACCTACCTTGCACAAGCTGACGCCTGGCAGGAAATCCAAAACCTCGACACACTGACTGGCCTCGAGCAGCTCTGGCTTGGCAAGAACAAAATCACCAAGCTCAAAGGCCTCGACGCCCTCACCAACCTCAAAATCCTGTCCATCCAGTCCAACCGCCTGACCACCATCAGCGGTCTTTCCCACCTCCAAAGCCTCGAAGAGCTCTACGTGTCCCACAATGCCATCGGCGAGATATCTGGCCTCGAAGAGAACACGAAAATGCGCGTCTTGGACGTCAGCGCCAACCCGATAGCCCATCTCACGGGCCTGAAGCAACTTAGCCGCCTACAGGAGTTCTGGGCGAGCAGCTGCCAGCTCAGCAGCTTCGACGAGATCGAGAAGGAGCTGGCGGACAAGAAGGAGTTGGAGACGGTATACTTTGAGGGCAACCCGCTGGAGAAAGCGCAACCGGCACTATACCGTAACAAAGTGCGGTTAGCATTGCCGCAGATCCAGCAGATCGATGCCAGTAAGTGTGGGGCTATTTTTACCCATGAGCCCAAGCTGACGGTAGTATAGCTTTCGTAAAAACATCCGGGCATTAGAAAGGGCGGTCTCTACGTGATTATATCGAACGTGTCGAGTGGCGCATGCCGCGCCTCTTACACATTGCGCACGCACACGAGTTGCTCTGGAGATATGCGGATATGAACGAAGAAGCCTTGGCGCGAGCTCATTCCAGGTGTCGTGCGGGAGGCGAGTACCGTAGGCGCCCGAATTATCCCTCCAAGTTCGTGGAAGTCTTGTATCCCGCGTACCAAGTGTAGCTGGACGGGCCGCTTCGCAAGATATAGATGTCGTTGTTGTCGCTGGCTGCAGGCGGGGACTGGGACGGCTTTTTCCGTACGCTTGGGCTTGTAGGTATCCGAGCGGGGTCATGAATCTTGGAGATACCGAGGAGCAGCGAACGTGGCGAGTAGTGCGCAATATCACATCGATTCGCCATCTATAGGACCTCGTGACAAACATGCTCGCGTGATTTGGTGACAGGTCGTACTATGTATGATGTTCTGAGCAACAAACGCGAGGGTCTACCGCTGGGTTAACGATATGGGTTCTCGTCTGTAGGTGCGAGGCAGCAGAATGCGTGCATAGCCGTTGCAACTTCCTTCACCAGCGTGTCTGGTACGTAAACGGCTTACCAGAGGATGCGATGATGGAGAAGACACTGACAGAATCCCAGTCCTTATCGTTGGCCTGTGTACCTATGGTTGCACACGAAGGCTATGTAGCTTCGGGAAAGACATGATGATGGGTGCATGATTGATGCCTTCGTAATAACACTACCTGTGCGTGGTTGATGGCGTAGGCTGAACGACCGGATACGTCTTCACCATTGGGTGGGTATCTTATTCCTCCCGTCTCTGGATACAGCGCGCAAATGGCATGTGGGTACCCCGCGAAAGACGTTGCTGCCCTCCCTCCCAAAGGGTCACTCTCATCCAAACATCACCGCTGATTTAAATAATGTACTATATCTGGATCGTTAGACATGGCTCCACTCCCCTCTGACGCCGCATGCTGCAGCACCTCGCCCGCCCGTTCCGAAAACGGGTCGGCGCGGGGCAACCAACGTCGACGGCTCCAGTTGATACATGCGAATAGGAGACGAAACGTCGCTCGCTATGAGCGAAGGACGATAGGACGATAGCCGATCCAGCGGGGAAGCACATGGATTACGACTGGGCTACATGAAAAGAAAGAGTGAGAAGACTCGTTCTCCTATGTAGCCCTCTGAAGAGATCGATCGCTGTCACCTGCTTCCCCCACTGCTTCTCCATCGCAGGGGCGTCCCCCAGCCTTCGCGCCTACCTACCTTTTCCTCCTTTAACAACACTCAATCTACCCTACGCTAAACCACCCGATCCCCCACTAGCCTAATTAACAAAGATACCAAGCCAAGCGGCTTGCCCTCCCCTCCCCCCTCCTGTCTAACGCAGAACCTACCTCCTTTCTTCTCCCACATACACATGCACATCTACATCCACATCTTCACCTCCCCCCAGCCATTCTACAACCCACAGTCAGTACTATAATCTCCATCTAACCCCTCGCAATCGGCGGGCCTCGGCCTAATCTCTTGAGTTTTAAAAAGTTAGGTAGGTGCGTATACTACTAGGTGGCGGGGATGCCATTATAGTTGGTGTGGTGGGATGATGTGGTAGGATTCACAAGGCATGGTGCGAGTCAGGAAGTTAGGTGATAAGCTAGCGCAGCCGGTTGTGAGACACCCAGGGATATGAGACACCGCGCAGAAATCCTCCACCCTTCAAAAAATCGCGATAATTGATTCAGCGTAATTACACAATTGCCACTCACTACACATAGATTGCAGAGTTTTAGCTGCTACTTCTGCTGCTAGTTTTTCTACCTCCTTTTCTTTGTCAGGACTATTGTTTTGTTGCTCTATAAGCTTAGAGGCCTCTACTGCTATCTTAATCGTATCTACGTTGGCAAAGCGTTGATTTGGGTCCATACAAACCCTCTTTCGTGGTGCTTAAGGCTTAAGAGCCTCAAGTTAGCTCTGCAATCGTTTGTTCTCTGCTTCTAGCGCTACTAAGCGAGTATTTGCAACTGCAATTGCCTTGCCAGCTTTTTCAAACAGTTAGTGAACCTTCCGGCCTATACTCTGCTCTTTGTGAAGCGCTCGCTAAGCTATAAACAGATCACAAGGGCCGCGGGGGGTAGAGAAATAGCTCTCAATTGGTTATTAAGCTTGATTCTGGCGAGGTGGCGTAACAGGCCTTCGAGCGACTTGAGATGAGTTAATTACTCGCTCGCTCAATGTTTAATGGGCAGATGCCTGCAGTAGCCTATCTAGCGCGAATAACTCTCTTAGTGATTGCACCCTCTCTGGCAACGTGGTAGGCAGTAATAAAGCGTTCCTTTTTGACTGGGGCAGCATCATCAAGGTGTGATAACTCCTGGATCTGCTGGCGATAGAATTGTTTTACTACTGAGAAAACAGAGAGATCTAGGGGCTGCAGAACGTGAGATGAGTGAGCAGGGAGAAATAGAAAGCCTGACTTTATTCTGCTTGCAGATCTACAGGAAGTCTAGGTCCACATAGCTGCCGTGGCTATCTAAAATTAGCATCCTCCAGCGATCCTCTAAGGGCGCAGTTTTCTGGCAGAAATACGCGTTGCAGCCACTCAACGCTAATCGCGTTAGATGTCCAGCTATTCTCTGAGGTTGCGTATAGCCAGTTAGGTATTATTAATGGAAACTAGGTGCTCTGTAGGTGTTTGCCTTTGAAAATAACCGCAGGCCTTAGCTTCTTGCCTATTGCTGAAACGCACTCGATTATCGACGCCCACTTGCGATTCTCTGGCGACTGATAGTAAGCCTTTGTTTTCTGGCTGTCTGCGAGTACTCTGGTGTTTGCATATACACCTAGGGCCTTGCTAGTCTTGTCTATATTCCATGTATCCTTATTGCGTATGTTTAGCTCAACGCGGAGCTGCTTATAGAGCTTAAGAAACTCGCGTATTGCCTCCTGAGTTGCTCCTTTAGCTCTCGCAGCCTCAATCTTCCTACCTACAATAGAGGCGACGCGTGGGTTGCGTTTGATGAAGTGGGATATCCAGTGTTTACCCACTAACGTGGGCTCGCCGTTCATCCTTAGGATTCGATTCGCCATTTCTCGTGTACGAGCGTGAGAAGGAGGATACCCGCGTGCGTCCTCTTCAAGTATCCATTGTACAAGGAAGTCCTCTTGTTGTGGAGTTAATCGTTGCTGGTATACGTGGCTGTTTTGCCAGTTTTGTGAACCGCGTACGCGCCTCGAGAGCGTGGCTAGGGGGATGTTGTGTGCCTTTGCAGCAGCTCGTTGACTAGGAAAAACGCCAGCATTGAGATCGGTAATAGCTGCTTGAATTGCTGCCTCACGATTGGCCATTTTGGTAGGGTGGATGTGGAGATATCGCGATTTTTTTTTTGAGGGGTGGAGGATTTCTGCGCGGTGTCTCATATCCCTGGGTGTCTCACAACCGGCTGCGCTAGCTTAGTTGGAGAGCGTGTATGCGTTGTGGTTGGAAGCGAAGACTTGCAGATTCCGTCCCTGCGCTGGGGCTAGGAGAGAAAAGAATATCCCAGCGTGCAGTGCGTTGCGCCGCGTGAAGTCGCCATCTCTTCCGCGGGCGATGTAAACCCCACCTTATAAATAACATAGGACTAAGTCTACCTTTAGTTTTCTTGTTTGGGAGGGTAAAAAACACTGGGTCACGTGAAGTGGATTTCATCTGAAGTACATCATCATACACACTCAGTATACATGCAGTGACAGAGTGTATTAAAACTACCTCTTGTTCCATTCCCGCGCTATCATTCAAAAGCACCACAACCTTACGCGCTTCCCAACCCCCAGACAAAAAAAAATCAATCGACCCAATCCACATCCGACTCCTCATGCGCAATCCCATGTGCACCATATAATCCATGATGTGTACAGGAAGGACTTCATGCACAACCAACAAATATGTATATGACAGCCCACACACTTGATATGGTTGCATCCACCCACCTGTCCAATCAGCCGCTGCTAGTGGCATGCACCAAAATCCCAGAAAAACTTACTTTGACAATAAGGGTACCGCATTTGGGACAGTCTTTTGTCCCGCTCGATGTCTTGTAGCTTTCCAGGAGCGACTTGTCTGTTGATTCTCTGACGAGGCGCTCCGAGTTTTCAGCGCATGTGTAGCCTACATGCGGTTTCTGGTCGCAGCTTCGGCACGTCTGCCAAATGCAACCTGGGCAGGTGAATATTTCGGGCACGCGACTCCGGCCGTATACGAAATCGCAGTCTGGCCTCCTGCAGTTGCGGTACTCGTGGCCGTGGGAAAGGATGTAGTTGTTCAAAGACGCGTCCAGTAAGCTGTCGAAGATGTGTCGCGGGTTGTGTGGCGGCACAGCTCTTCCAGCGGGATGGGCTTGGAGCACATCTTGTCCTTGTGAACATCGTAGCAGCGGATGGGGAACAGACCAGGCGATCGACTTGTGCGTGCGGCCTTGAGTTGAGAATTGAAGCAGCAGTCGTTGCAGCAGCCGTGGCTACAGGGAAAGGTGACGTCGGGGGGATCCACTCCGCAGATGGAGCACAGCCGAAGATCTCTTGACTTCGAAGAAGCAGACTTTATTCGCAAGCGCGTCCCAGCAGGTGGGTCAAAGATACGGCTTTGGTTTTTTGAGAGAAGCGTACGCTTGGTCCGCCTAGTTCCTCCACCTTCTGTCTCAGTTTGTTCATGACTAGCTGCATGCCCGGCGAGCCCCCAGCCGTTTCTTGATGGTAAAGGTGTAGTCGATGTTCCTCTGAATCGCTTATCACAACGACCTTCTCCTCTTGCACGAAATTGTGCAGCCAAGAGTGGCCCAACTTAGTCGCGAAAAAATCGTGCCACAGTTCCCCGTTCGTCGTTCCGTCGGTTTGATTCAAAGGAACATCTCCGAAAAGGATGCCCTCCATGATGATTTTCACTCGGAGAACGTCCTCCTGGTCTGTGCCTGAGATGCGCACTATTCTCTCCGTTTCATTGCTTGTTCCGTAATTCCACCATGAGTGGCCCGGGCGAGCATGCTGTTCATTGATAGCCGCCACCCTGGAATGAAGAACGTACTCAACCTCCTCTGGCATGGTGAACGTGACCGAGTAGGCCAACGTAGCGCCCATGTTCGGGAGCTTGACGAGGTGTCTCAATGCAGTGAAGGGATCATCAGGGTCCACAAAGCTGATGACGAACATCTTGAAGCGGGGTGTATCCATACTTCGACCGGGTGAATCATCAAATCGATAGCGGGATTTCAGTGCAATAGAGTCCAACTCGGCGCGCACGGCTGCCGGATCGCAGTGAAGATGTTTGAAAAAAACCAAGATGTCGTCAGCGTCAGCCCGGACGGAAATGCCCGCTGCCAAGCGAATGTCTCGGGTAAGAGTGAATGTCTCGACGGCAGCGCCGGGGCCGAATACGGCGATGCCGCCGCGCGAATGTCTGCGGATGCTGCCCCCCTTGGAACTCCTCATTCTACCGTTGGGAAGTATCGCTCGGCTGGACGCAAGCAGCGGTGACAAGCTGTTCCGGAGGGGAATGCAAACGATAGATAGATAAGCGCTGCTGCGTGGTAAATGTGTAGTTGTAGGACTGTTGAATAGCGATGTGGAGATAATGCTGAGCGACGGTATGAAATGATATGGGGTGAAAGCATGGGGTGAGAGTAAAGTTGCATGGAGGGATGGGGAAGTGAGATTCTCTGTGAGTGCGTGTAGGGGAAGGAGCGCCTACACCTGCTGCCCCTTCCTCGCCAGAATTGGATGGAGCGATACGGGGTATACATGAGGAAGTCACCTTCAAGAAGTCGACTCTGAATGTCTGCATACATATGTGGAGTGCATCTCGAGGTCTCAGTGCTTGTTCTGTGTCAGTCGGGGTGAGCGTCACGTGATACGCGGTGACTGAGCCCTGCCCTCAAGTGCTGCAGCAGGGGTCGCGCAGGCGTCGTCGCGCACACGAGGAGAGGACGCGCCATCAAGACTGATTGATGGTCCAGCCAGTAGGAGGTACATAGGTAGGAGGTAGTGTACGTTCACTGCAACATCTCGAGCCCGTCGCGGTCGAACTGCTCCGTCGCCAAGCCGTTTCGGCTGCTTCCGCAACCCGGGCACACTGGCCCCGTTTCCGTTCTTGCGACGAGCTCACCCTTTTCGAGGTCCTCTGCCCATATCCACGCCCCAATGAGTAGTCCCAGATGAGTTGGAATCTGCTAGAGCGCTTCATAGAGTCGGATCACTTCAACCACGATCCGTCGCTCACTGTTGCGTACCTCTCGTGAGTGCCGCCGTCACAGACTCACAGGCAAGCTCCCCCGCTGACCTCGCCGCCGCCACAGACGCTATGCAGACCACGTCGGCATCCACTATGTGCTCTGCAACAAGCTGCGCCACTTCGCATACGAGGAGATCGAATTCTTCCTGCCGCAGTACGCCCCCCCGTGTGCGTGTCCCGCCGCCCGCAGCTAGCTCATGCGGAACAGGCTATGTCACCTCCTCATTAGCGTCGACAACGAGTCCATGGCGCTCGAGGAGTTCATAATCGACTTGTGCGAGGAGTCGGTCAACGGCGCGCTCTTGGTGCGCATCGAACACCCGCCGAGGAGCGGCCCGGTTGCTAATGCACGCAGACCTTCTGGCTGTTCCAGACGTACCTCCACGACCTCGCCCTGGACCCCAATTCGCACGCGTTCAAGACATGCCGCCGCATCTACAACAAGGTCCAGCGCATCGTGTTCGGGTCTGCCGAGCCGCAGCGCCGCGAGAAGGTCAAGGAGAACATCCTGCCGGTCACGGTGCTCTCCAGCCTGGTGTTCGCGAGCATCGCCGCGCCTTTCCTGCCCCGCCACGCCGGACCGCTCGCCATCGCCCAGGCGCGGAAGCCACGGCCTCTGGACGACATGATCTCGGACAATGTGCAGACGGCCAAGATGGGACGGAGCAACACAGTCGCTGGGACGCCGCGGCCACGACGGACACGGGCGGTCGGTGGGCATTCGGACCCTGAAGACGAACGGACGAGCAAAGCTTCTGCGTCCGTCGCGCGCCATGTCGAGGCGTCCAAAGACCTGCGGAAGAAGGCCGCCAGACCTCCCCGTTCGGAACGCTTCGCTTCGGCGCAGTCACGGCCGAGCCTCCTCTCGGTGGGCTCCGAAGCCCGCCTGAGTTCGTCCTCTCTGCCCGATTTTCGAAACGCGGCATCTTCCCCGCTGCCGACCCCGCCTGCCACGGCTGGCTTGGGCCCCAGGCCGGACCACCCCCGATCCGTCAGACACCTGTCGAGACCGCTTACCCCGGCCGTCTTGTCTCGTTCCCAAAAACGACGCCTCCTCCGATCGAACTACTTCCGGGTCGAGACGCAGTTTTTAAGTGCGTTGGAGGATATATCGAACCGGCTGGTCATTGTGCCGAAACAGGCCCGATTGAGTGCTCTGAGAGCCGAACTGGCGCTCATAGCCCAGGATCTGCCTGCCGAAGTCGACATACCCGTCATTTCGCCCGCAACCCTAAGAGATGGAATCGCGTCACACAGCCAGCATCACCGCATCGTGAGGATAAACCCCGCCGAGGCGACAAGTCTCAACAGCGCGGAGCGGGTGCCGTACCTGTTAATGGTGGAAGTCTTGAAGGAAGACTTTGACTTTGATCCTGATTCGGAGCAGAATCAGCAGCTCTTGGAGAGGTTGGTGTTGGAAAAGGGTACATCAAAACGCCGTCTTTTCGACATCACCCATTCCGAGCATTCGGCACTGGATAAAACCCCGCCGAATGGGACGGACAGCGTGTTCGAGCCTGCCAATGGAGATCTCAGCACTACCGCACTCATTAACGGGCCTGACGCAGGCGATATTACATCAGGCCTTGCGCGAATAACACTCCCAGGCACTGCCGTCACTGCCGTAAATGGCAAAGCCACTGCCCCACGATCGTCGAGTGGGACGAACACTCTGTCTTCAATTGCGGCCTTGTCAACGCCACGGACGTCAGACATGGAGATTAGTAGGTCGACTAGTCCTGCTCCTCGCAAGAATACCTTACCAATCTCTCGCGGAACGCTCAGCGCTGATCAACCAGACATCTCTGCACTCGCGACTCATATGCGCACAGCGGCCCAAATGCTGGCCCAGTTGGAAACGAGCGGCTCCAAACGGCCAAGAGCGGAGGGGTAGCAGCCATCAAAGCAAAAATCATCGCTAGTATGCAGACTCTTGAGGAGCAAAACTTCCTTTCGGCGGACACAGGTCCGACTTTTGATACAATCATGGCCGAAGCCGATCCGGGCTCAATTACGGCCGAACCCGAAGACCTCGACGATGCCATGCCGGTGGCCACGAATACTGGAGCAGGTGCTGCACTGCACGTATGGAAAACGACCTCAAGACGGGCGGTGTCAAAAGACAGGGTGACCGTGATGATCCTAGCGCGGCCACATTTGGCGAGGAATGGAGAGTGCCAAGAGGGAGCGCATACGGCGTTCATCACCGTACGGTCACATGAAGAACTGGGACCTTGTCAGTGTCATCGTCAAGACGGGGGCTGATCTACGGCAGGAAGCCTTTGCTTGCCAGTTAATCCAAGTATGCGCAAAAATCTGGGAAGAGACAGACGTCCCTGTGTGGACGAAGCGCATGCGCATCTTGGTCACTGGTGAATCGTGCGGTCTGATCGAGACGATAACGAACGGTGTCTCGCTGCATTCATTGAAGCGCAGTCTAACACTAGCAAGCATTGCTGCAGGGACCAATCCTCGAAAACGAATCGCCTCACTCAAGGACCACTTTACAAAGACGTTTGGCGAGCCCGATTCCGAGAGCTACCAAGCAGGTATCGATGCCTTTGCGCGATCTCTCGCGGCCTACAGCATCATCTGCTACGTCTTGCAGCTCAAAGACCGCCACAATGGCAATCTTCTCATCGACAACATGGGCCACATCATCCACATTGACTTCGGCTTCATGCTGTCCAACTCACCCGGCAGCATGGGCTTCGAAGCAGCGCCCTTCAAGCTGACGCAAGAATACGTCGACGTGCTCGGCGGCGTGACGTCGTCTGCGTTTGACGACTTCAAGGCCTTGTGCAAAAAGGCGTTTCAGGCGCTGCGGAAAGAGGCAGAGCGACTGATTATGCTGGTGGAAATGATGGGGCGGCAGAGCAAGATGCCGTGCTTTGCGGCGGGGGCGGCGGGCGTGACGAATTCGCTGCGTGCGCGGCTGATGTTGCATCTTAGTAGGGAGGAGGCGGAGGGTTTTGTCGAGGAGAGATGATTGCTAAGAGTGTGGGGAGTTATTATACACGGCTGTGAGTGCTCATCATGCTACGCTCTTGTATTTTTGGTCACGCTAACATTTGTCCTCTATAGTTATGATACGTTTCAGTACCGGACGCAAGGTATATATTGATTTTTTTTTTTGCATGCAAGGAGCTATAGCGGAAGGGCATCCTTGTGGGTTTGGCGGTTGGATAGGATAGGATCGATCATCGCATGTTAGGTGGGCATGAGGGGGTTGTTTGTTTGCATTTTCTGGAGCGTGGGGCTGGGTTCATTGGGAATAGGGGGATGGGGATGGGGATGGGGATGGGTGGGGAGGGCGAGGACGGTAGGGTAGGGTCCGCCGCTGTTATTAGACTTGGGAGTGAAAAAGTGAAAATATACCATACCATACCATTGTGGCTTGCTTGTGAGGTTTTCTGTGTGTGAGTGTGGGCGATGTATTCGTGGTTTGTCTTGTTTGTGGGTTGGGTAGTAGGATAGGGGATGGTTGATGAAGAGTAGGCTTGCGGCTCAACGGATGCTGTTGGACGTTGGTGCTGGGTTTGGCTGTCACGTGGGTTGTTTTTTTGATGCATTTGGTTAGATTGGTGGATTGGGGGTTGGGGGGTTTGGGTTGAGGTGGTGGGTGGTGGATTTATGGATCGGGGTATGCGGGGGGGGAGGGGGGGGGGCGCGATGGTGGTGGTGATGGTGGTGGTGATGCGCGGTATTAAGACATGATGATATATTTAATATTTACTCATCACACACTCCAGGGAGGCTGTATCCCATGGCGCGTTTTCCGGTGCTTTTAGGTGGGAGAAGAAGAGGCGTCGCCATCGCTTCCTCTGTTTTTCTTTTTGTTCTTTGTTCTCGTTATCCGCCATTGCTAATCTATAATTCAACTTTTGTTTTTGTTCCGGGTATCCACTCACCCATAACACAGTTTGTGAATGGCGTTTTCCACAGCTTCGGGGACAGAGAATTTTGTTGGGGAAAAAACACTCGAGAGGGAGGGTGGTGGGCACGCCATGAGGCTTTTCATGTCTTCTTTTTGTTGTTCTCCATATTCAGAGAGAGATGGGTTTTTTTGCGGGGGGGACGGCGGCGGCCACGCCCGTAATGATTTTGGCATGTCTTTTCTCTTCTCCGCGGTTCTCCATATTCAGAGATGATGGGGATTTTTTTGCTGTGAGGGGAGGGAGGGACCGAGGAGGGAGGAATGCATTGCTGATTATGATGGTAGATTTTGCGACGGGCACCCAGCGGGCATAGCGTTTTGAATTTTCTATTTTTTTGGTTGTGGTTGGTTTTAAGTGGTGGGTGGGGTGGGACGGCGGAGCATAGTTCGCTCCAATCGTTTTTTTGGTGGGTGTGAGGTTGACTGGAGGGATGAGGTGGGGAGTTTGTGTGGGGATAGTGTGGGTGTTTTATAACGTTGGGAGGAGGGGGGAGGAAACCACATGGCACCAGTCCAAGCTCATTTTTTTGTTGGCCGGGTGGGGGTAGTGTGGATGGGGGTGCAAGGTGCGAGGTGAGGAGCATAAATTGTTCCAAGTCTTTTTTTTTGGCGGGTATGAGGTTGATAATAAGGAAGGGAGGTGTGTAGATGGTGTTTTACGAGGAGCAGAACCACATGCACCACGTGGCCCCGGTTTTTTTTATTGGCTGGCTAGTGTGGGTGGGAGAGGAGAGGTGTGGACCGACGAAGGGGACGGCAGAGCGTAAACGTTTTTCAGTCTCTTTTGGCACACAGTAGATGATTGAGGAGGAACTTTTGGGAACTGGATAGAATGGTGTGTGGGTGGGGTGTGGATGTGTTTGTTGGCGTTATGAGAGGAGGAGGGAGGAGGAGAACGACCTGAACTGGTACGACACCAGTTCTGTTCAGATAATATAGGTGGGAGATAGAAGGTGTGGCACAGCAAGAGATAGTTTTATCAAACGCTTCTTTGGAAGAAAGTCCATAGAATTTTGACGATGGTTTTTAGAAAAGGGTTGACAGCGTGGTGGAGTGCAGAAGCTGTTGTTGGCATTGGAAGAGGAGGAGGGAGGAGAAGCACATGAACTGGTACCACGCCAGTTCTGTTTAAATAATACAGATGGTGGACGAGAGGTGCAGCACGCCGAGGCATGGTTCTTGGAACTCTTCTTCTGAAGGAAGCTCATGCAAATCTGGAGAATAGTTTTTGGTAAAGGGATATTGTTGTTGTCAGAGGAGGAGGAGAAGCACATGAACTGGTACCACACCAGTTCTGTTCAAATGCTATAGATGGCGAGTGAGAGGTGCAGCCCGCTGAGGCATAATCAATCGAGCTCTCGTTTGATAGCCCATGCAAATCTGAATAATGGTTCTTGGGAAAGGGTTGGAAGGGGGGGTGGGGGTGTAGATATCTCTCTTGTCAGAGGACGAGGACGGCGTGACCTTTGTCATATTGGTTTCGTGCGAGGCCGGGCATAGTGTTCGAATGTTCATTTTGTGTTCCTTGTAAAAGAACGCGGGGGTGAGAGGTGCAGCGCGCCGAAGCATCAATCCATTAAACTCTCTTTTGCCAGCCCATAAATATATGAAGTATTCGTTTTTGTGTATGTGGTAAAATGGGGGATAAGGTGGGGGAGGAGGAGAAGAAGCAGGAGGACAGCTTGATAACGAAGCCGTACGGTTTTGTGCGACACACAGACATAGCTTTACGATCTCCTTTTTTTCTTGGTTGTTTTAGATGGGAGTGAGGGTTCTGGCATCAAAGAATAGTGTGAAGTTTTGGCTCCATGGTTCCCAGTGATCGATTTTAGTACAGTTGTGGACGGCGTATCGTATGAGGGACTGGTGTGTACGAGAAGAGACCGCATGACATTGGGCAGGCGTGTTTTAGGCGATCCGCTGCCATTCCGATGCTCATCATTCCAGGCTTTTAGTCGTTTTGGATGGTCCAGGATAAAGGAGTGTGAAGGTGGAGTGTGCGGATGGGTCTTGCTTTGTAGGTGTTATCGCTTGACGCTATTGCTAAGGGGAAAAGGCCGAAATTTTTTTTAGTAGGATGTTGATAGAGGGGGTGTATGGGATGCTATTCGTATATGAAGAAGCATTGTGTGACATGATAAGGGTTTTTTTTACAACATAGACACTTGAGTGACAGGTTTTAAAATGAGGGCAGAAAGGAGGACATATGAACTCTTTCATAGCCTTTTTTGTGCCCGGACTCTCGGGCTGCTTAAGGTAGGTTTTAAGATTTTCTAAACACCATGTAGATACTGCGTGGCATTTTTTCAGTAGAGTGAGTAGGATGTGAGCTGGCGCTGAACATGTGTGTATTGCACTGGTTTTATGTAGAAGAGATGGTTGGATTGGTGACGGGAGAACGAAAAAGGTCAAGCATGTTTCGTTTTTACGTTTCTTTTTAAATTGATTTTATTTGAATGAGGTATCTTGTTGTGTGTTGTACTGGAGATGTTCTGACCGACTGAAGAACAAAGCCCGGAGCCTAGACATGTGCATTTCGCTGTATAATTTTGACTTCTCGCTTCTCATAAATGTGCTATTTTACGGCTTTAAATCGTCACTTAGGTATATTGTGCTCATTACCCATTCTTCCGAGGCATTGGATTTCTGGATTTCATTTTGAATTTGGAACGCTCAAGGGGCATAAGGTGGCAGCTAAAGATATTTAAATACTAGAACACATAGACGATGTTGTTGTTGAATTGAGTGGTGAACCATTTGAAATTTCAGGCTTTCTTTAATGTAGATACCATGTCTCGTTGCTCCTAGGGTATTCCAGTGATGTTAGATAGGAGAAGTCGCTGCGGTTTTTTTATCTGTGGACGAGCTGTGGCGCAATTCCACGTATCGTGAATCGGGATAGTTACAAACTGTAGTTCTTGTTCGTATCGCTCCGGGAGAATTAAGGGGTTAAGGGTTTTGCAATACATTTTAAGCTGGAAGATACAGGAATCCTATCATCTTATTTTAGTTATAGTAGAGGGTTTCCGGAGTGTGGATCGTCGAGCCGACGGGCCTCTGGAACGTAAAGAGTTGTTATATTGTACTTGTGGAACTCAACGACCGTAAGGTATTGGAGCATATAAGAACGAACGCATGGCTGATTCTGAAGTCTTTTTGCCATATGATTCCACAGGTTGTAGAGTGAGTGACCACTAACTTTCAAAAAGATGCACCCTGGCGCAGACAGTAATGCTGTACACTTATTGAATTTAATGTTGATTACAGATTTTTGTAGATAGAATGGGTCCGGAAGCTCATCTCGCTTCTCCACATCGTGAATTGAGATACCGATTTTGTGTCTTGGGGTTTCCGATTAGACAACCACGTTATACTTAAATTCTGGTACTCTTGGTTTCCAGGCATAAATGCCTGGCGATTCATTTTCCATTCGAACCACAAATATCCCGCGAGCCATGTAGTGATCTTCGCGTCGTTTCCCGCTTAGAATCAAGCATTATTGCGAGGTGTGAAGAAGGGGTAGGAGCGGTGGATTGTCCAATAGTATATTTATATGCTCTTGGGGGCCTTTAAACAACAGCTCCGCGTCTTTCCATGATCCAAATAAACCAAATCTTGCTTTCTTTCTAATATCCCAAGCCCGCCCAATGGCCATCAGTGCCCGAAATTTCAGACATGGAATGGCTTTCTATGCATTTTAGAGAGTTGATGGGCGCAAAGGGCCCACAAACACCATCGAGTTGCTTGGGCTTTATTTTAGAAGACCAGAACCTTGATAGCGGTTTCCCGGAGGAAGAAAGCACACCATTCCAGGGTGCCAACTTTATAGTTAATTAATGTTGATCCTGCCATGGGACTCCTAAGAAGAAGAAGCATAGATATGGCTACAAGCTGTCTATAATCCAGTGGTTTCAAATTATTAGCGTCAACCAAGACCTTTAATATCCCCACCATGTGCATTTTGCGCCATGTCCTTTTAAGCTCCGAGGCCCAAGACAGCCCAAACGTACTTCCCCCCAAAATTGTGCCACTGACATATTAATGCAAGGTTGCAGATTTTTGACAGTAAATCCCGACAGCACTGAAAACCATGTGGCATATCTGCAGAATGTTTTTTTTCTTTTTTTTTTTGAAAGCCGCGAACCCTAAGGGGTCATTGCTTCAATTTTAAAGAAAGAATTTTCGAGGCTTTTAGTGTATATAAAAGGGCAAAAAGCCGGTATTGTGTTGTGCTAATTTGATTTCCAAGCTTCTGGAGGTGCGAAACAAGAGCTGCAGGGCCGCGCTCCACATGTTGGATGGTTACGGGGATTTGGTTAAGTAGGTAAAGCGCAGAGACAACATGTCAATTGCTTTTTTCATCTTCGGCGCATCTCTAATGTTTATAGCAGCCTAGGAGAGTTCCGCGTGCCACGCAATTCTGTCCTTATTTTGAGGCATCAGATACCCTAGTTTAATTTTGGAATAACCCAACATGCCTTAAAATTCTTTGGGTACTTCATTTTTGACACTTCTCGGGCCACATAATCCCAGGTACGAATTTGTATTCTTTCCATTTTTATTGAAGGCGCGAAGAGATCCGCACACCATAGTCCTGTGGTGGATTTGTTTTCGAACACCGACCGTCAGTGTGATACGTAGAAGGACCAACCCAACCTCAAGGTCTAAGAATTTTTATCTCTACGCTTCCCGAACCTGCGGAAATTTTTCGAACAAGATAGTCTTGGCCTGAAAACTTCCGAGGGGAGACATAATAATAACTTTTCTGTTTTCGGAGCCTAAGAGGCCAGGCATGGATCTGTAATATCCCTGTTCTTGAACTGCTCCTCGGGCGTCTCCAACCCAGATTTTATTATTGGTAGTTTTTTTGGCCAAAGGAAATCCATGCAAGATACAGAAACTGTAGGGTTCATCGCTCAATGCCTTACGAAATTAGACATAGATGTGCAATGGGGCCGATTTGCACATGCTCTCCCCGAACGGCCAAACCTGTCTTATTGCTTTACCTTGTGTTCAAAGCGTTTTTCTAGCACCCCTACAGCTTTCTATAACAGCGTTATACCCGTGTACCGAGAGTGCGCGAAGTCTTCTTGATCATAGTCGGCAAAGAGACATTTGGAGAAAACCCAGGTCCAAAGACGGCATGTGTAAAGAGTTTCCGATTATTATCGCTAGAGGATCCCAGAAGCAGACATAGAAAACTATTGCTAGCGTTTTGAATTGGACCAACAAGCCCAATTAATGAAATTTAACAGCTCACGCCCACACCAAGAACAAACCCTGCAACATGGTATGATACGGTTGAGTCTTGATATTCCATACGTATGGGAAGTGTGATTTTAGGGATGTGACAAAAATTAAATATGCTGGTGCTAGAGACTGGGCGTGGCAGTGGTTTGGAGAGGATTCAGTACCAGAAGTGACCGCTCCCGGAGCCAATAGACGAGCTAATTATTATTTGCGCAGCCTATGACAGCTAATAGCCCAACGAGAACGTCACTTTAGACCAATCACTTCACAACCAGAAGTGTAAGAAAGAAAAGTCAATTTGATCTACATCGATACTCGAGTCGAGAAGAGAAAGCTAGACACGTGAGAAGGCTTGAGCAATCTTTTAAGAAGCGCCTGGTCTAGAAGACATGGAGTTCAGTATATATGTAGACTAAAATTGGCTTCGCAGCCATTGTGAAGCTTGGACTGTGGGAAAGATACAGGTAGCCGGGGGATGCTCATGCCCTAATAGAGACTGCGGAGAACGAGATATGTATTGTCTATACTAGATCTTCACGTGTTGGTGTTATGCTGTCTGAAGAGCGCGATGCCATGATTCCACATTCGATGTTCTTCGGTGTATTATTACAGGTGCTGTGGGTGTCCCCACGAGGAATAAAGAACTGCGCCGTATTCCGGAGCAGAGAACTCCATTTTTACTTTTCAGGGTCATTTTTCGAAAACTTAGAACATATATTCCTGCGAACAATGCTTAAAATAAGATATTCTGAGGGGGGGCATATGCAGTTCCATACTTGCACTGATGCGGAGGTTCAAATGTCTAGGCGAAAGGCTCCACGTGTGCTAGCTGTGATTATATTATATCCCACAACACAAACTCCTCCATCTTATTGCATTCTGATATTTTCTTAATGAAATAGCAAACAGTTCCATAATGCTATTATTTTTATGGTCTTAGTCCTGGAGGGTCCTACGTCCCGATTAGATTATTTCTGTTCAAAGTAGAGAACTGAATTTTTCTCTGGTCAGTGTGTCTTTTGTTTCCAGCGATGACCCGACGGTCTCCTTTTTTGTACAAAACCAGGTGCGCCTCTATTTTACACCTCTAATGCAATCCTCGCTTGCAAGTAGAGAACGGTAAATGCCCTCCTCCTCGAGTCTGTTAAACTCACGAGGTAAGTCCGTAGAGCCTGCTGGGGGTTTACAAAAAGCCTCTCATGTTCCAATCAGAGATAATTTTCTTGTTTCAACTAGGGAATCCCACATGCACTGCCTTGTTTGCCATTTTGTTCCAAGCCATAGGTTTAGTAGAGAGCCTTTTGGACACTACTGACCCTCTCATATAGCACCTCAAGTGGTGTTTCTCAAGCACGCAATCCACATTATCTTTTCGTCATGATTTTTTAGTTCCCAAGCGCGTTGGGACAAAATGCTAGACCTTCAGTGATTTTCCAGGCCGGAAGAGGACCCTGTTGTACTAGTATGTGTGGATAGCCCTTTATAGACATTTCAATCGCTCACAGGCATATCGAGCTTACACGTGCTTTTCCTAGAGACTCGTACTGGCTTTTATTTAAGTATAAGCCCCATAGTCCCTTTCCAATGAATTTCCCTCTCAGATCGCGACCCACATCAAAAAAGTTTTCATCACTTTTAACCACTGTCACTTGTATGGTTTTTTTTTTTTTTGCGACTAAGGGGGTTTCTAATAAAAATATTACAATAATAGCAGTTATCCCTCCTGCTGTTGTATAAACAGAAAAGCGTTTCAAGGTGTTGACAAAAAGGGGTTGTCACTTGTATAAAGACATTTCGACCAGATGTTTGCTTCCAAGCAGATAGCTCCTCCGCATGTTTAGGGCTTTGTTGAAATTGTCGTCTCCCGATTAATTTTATAAAAACTCTCTCTCCCAAGGCGAACTACATCGAGTAGCTTGCGGTTCTTTTGAGCCAAGCACGTTTGATTAGAGAATCTCAGGAGGTCCTCTTAAGTGGGAAAGGAGATGTTTTGTTCCAAGCACATAATGCGATATGCCCGGAACTTCTGTGTCTTCCGTGTCCGAACATACGTCCTCGCAGCCTAAGTTTTAGTGAGTCTCCCTCCCTCACCATGAATTCGAGAGATGCAATTTTCGTTCCAACAGCCGCGAACAGTCCCATAATCCCAGCTGTGGCCTAGTGTCCGGCCCCTCGCAGAGAGGTCCACATGTATATGCCCCATCGATTTGCTACAAGACATGAGCACTTCGGTTTTCCGACTTTGGTGTCTTCCTCTCCATGTAAACCATAATAGACATATTTTTATGCCGCAACCGCGAACACTTCCCTACACCATCTTTCTAGTTGTTTTGCTTTGCCGGAGAGGCCTCCATACATGGTAACCACTAGCGTCTTTAATCCTAGGCATAAGACCCCACATATCGTTGTGCTCAGTAAGCTTCTATCTCCGGCCATGTCTTCTCGATGATCGATTTAATATCCTCTCCTTCCAAGGCAAAGCACAACATACCATAGGTAGTGTGGGTATTAGTGATTCTTTAGTCCCCGGCCATAGCATCTCAAATCGTTGCTTTAGGTTCCCTCTCCTCCCGAGGGGAACCACATAGCCTACTCTCCTTGTTCATTTTTACTCCCAGTCCATGATATCACAAGCTCCAAGCTTTTACCGGTGTCTCCGTCTCCAACGACACACCACATAGCAATCCATGAAGCCTGTTTTATTCCCCCTCCATTCCCTCGCGCGAATGCGTGTTTCAATCCAACCCACCCTCGTCTCCGCAGGCGAAAAGAAGCGCATGTGGGCGAGTGTAGAATGTTTTACTTCCAGCACATATATTCCTCTTTTTGGTGGCTTGATAACTTCCTTCCGAAACCACAACCCACATGCGAAGGCCAACTTTCTTTTTAAGTTCCCTCTCTAGAAAGACGCACCATACATCATGTGACGTATTTCTTTTACTCCCACCCCATTATTTGGTTCAACTTTTTCTTTTTATTCTTTCTTCCTTCTCTCCACAACACGAACCCCCATGAAGAGCATCCATGTCGGTTTCATTCCCCCGCCATGCATGATAGTCGGACTGCTTTTAATCCTCTCCTTCACTCTCCGCAACACCGACCCCCATGCGGCGCTTCCATGATTGTTTTTACTCCCCCCGCCATACGTCCCAGTTCTAAGCGCTTTTAATTCTCTCTTTCCTCCCCTCTCCACAACACCAACACCAACCCCCATACGATGCGTGCGTTGGAAATTTTCTTCCCCACGGGGAACTTGCACGTATCTTTTATCCCCCCTCCATCAACGGGAATGCAAATTTTTTTTAATCCTCTCTCTCCTTTCCCCTCTCCACAACGCGAACACCAACCCCTATTGCATATTACGCCGTCAGTCTTGGTCCCACTCCCCCTCCATGATTTCGGTTTCGATGGTTTTTAATCCTCCGAGACCCTCCCTCTCTCCAGAACACACCACATCGCTTCCCCGACATACCCTTTTTAGTCCCCTCCCTCCTCCATAAAGCTGGATACCATTGTTTTTAATCCTCCTAGTCCCTCCCAGTCTCTCTCTCTCTCCAAACACACCACATCGCTTCCCCGACATAGCCTTTTTAATCCCATCCCTCTCCCTCCCTCTTCCTCAAGACACACCGCATCAGATCGAGGTAGTCTCATTTTAGACACAACCACATGTATTTCTTGTGTTGTTATTTTAATCCTCCCTCGCCCTCCCGAGAACGCACCCCATGCATCCTTTCGAGTTTCATTTTAGACACAAACCACATATATTCAAGGTGCTTATATTTCAGTCCTGCTCCCTATCCCCAGGAACGCACGCAACCCCATGAGCTCGGATCAGGCAGGCAGTTTTTAGAGAAGCGCACATATGAAGAAAGCTCGGAATTTTTTAGTATGAAGCTTCCAAGGTGCTGCTGTGTAGGAGAAGAGAAAGGAGAGAAGCGTGAGGTTTATTTATATACACACAAGGTCGCGCTAGTTTAGTTGCGGTTTAGCTTGGCCCAGCTGGGGGTAGGAGGCTGGGGCCCCGAGGTGAGCGTCACGTGACGATGTCACTGCCCAGGTGCAGGTGGGCCTAGGTAGGTGCCCATGTGCCCAGCTCCCTACGTTGACGAGCAGCGGGAACGTTATAATATGTGATGCCGCACTCGAAATCTGTACAAACGAGTCGAAAAGGCCTCATAAAAGGGCTGAATGGTAAAAAAAAGCACGAATACTATTAATTACGCGACTAAACAAGGACATTAAACAGACAGTAAAACCACAGAAACCTTAAAAACCTCAAAAACAGCATAAACCAAGCAAAAAGAAACAACCAAGGAAACGCCTACACCTCAACGCAGTCTATTCCTCCCCCTCAGTTTCATGCCCCTCCCCCTCCCCACCCCTCCCACTAGGTCCCTCCCCCGCATCCTCCTCCTCCTCCTCCTCCTCCTCCCTAACCCCATCATCCTCCACCAACCTAGCAATAAACTGCGCCTTCCGCGTACACCCCGTCAACCTCATCCCCCTCTCCTTCGCCACCTTCTTCAACTCATCATTCTTCAAGCCATCATACTTTGACGGCGGCGCGGGCGGGTCATTAGCCCCAGTCTTACTTGCCTTTTTCGCGGTTGTGGGGGTAGGCTTTTTAGTAGTAGTCTTCGTCTTCCTGGTTTTGGCTTTGTTGATGAGGTCATCGAGGTCGACGCCTTCACCGTCCGACTCCGCAGCTTCGACAGCATTTTCTTTTCCTTTATTCTTGCCGCCGCTGATGGTGGGTTGGGGGTTGGGGGCCAGCATCGGGGTCGGGGTCTTGACTATCATCATCATCATCATCATCGTCAGAGGAGTCATCAAAAAGAGGCCTCTTCGTAGGCACCTTCTTCTTGACACCCGTAGTCCTCGTCTTTTTCCTAGGCTCGTCTTCGTCGTCATCCCCACCCAGCGCCTCCGTATTCCTCTTCCTGGTAGGTTTCTTAGGCTGACTAGAGCCAGCAGCAGCAGCCGACTGGTCGTCATCCGAGTCGGCAGTCGGAGGATCATTCTTCTTCGTCTTCTTTGCCGACTTAGGGCCAGCGGCTTCCTTTGCGGGGCGTTTGGGTGCCCTTGGTAGCCTTCCCGGAGGTCCAGCATCGCCCTCGCTATCATCAGTGTAATCAGGAGCAGTCGTGGCAGCTTTACGAGTCGGGGCTTTCCTTGTGGCTGGTTTCTTGGCGGCAGTCGGCTTCTTTGCGGGGAGCTTCGCCGGCTTTTTCTTCGTCCTTGTCTTCGTCTTCTTCGCACCTGGTCCATTATCACCATCGTCATTGTCGTCGTCATCATCAGATGGCTCGGGCGGGTCTGGACCCTGTCCGGGCGGAGCTACAGGCCCTGGCTGCACGTCAGCAAGATACTCAATGATTTCAAGAGCGGCAGTCACGCGTTTCTTACCCGGTGCAGGCGCGGCTCCCTCTTGCTCTGTCGCTGCTGCCGCCGCCTTCTGTGCCTCTGCTGCCGCTGCCTCGGCCAACTTTGCCGCTCGCTTTGCAGCTATCGCGACCTGTGACTGTTTCACTCTCGGCTGCTTTTTTGCACCTGGTCCCTGTGATAGAGACGACGGTCCAGCAACAGGCTCATCTTCCGAGCTCGAATGCTGCGGCGTCTGAATTGCACTGTTGATGTCCTCGATGCCAGATGGTCCTGCTTGATCGCCCGGCGCATCCTGGGGACGCCTGCGCTGCGTACCTGGCGGCACTTTGCTCGTGTTAGGCTGCGACTGAGGGATATTCGAGGATCCCAGCCCGGGTCCTGACCTTGGAGGTGGGGCGTAGAGGTCCCTGTGATCCGGACTCATGCTTTGCCCCTCACCAGAGGCCTCACCGCCGTTTACCGTTACCGTTATCGACGTCGTCGTCAGCCTTCCGCACACAACAATTTCACCTCCCTCCTGCCTCCTGAGAATCTGCCCATAAGGAGGCCTGCCAGACAAACTCGATGACAAGTCCCGCCTTACACGCCTTGCCATTGAGCTCAACGGCTCATCACCCTCCGGGATATCTTCCAGCAGATGGTCCATGTCGCGGATTTCCTCGCGCCACACTGGCGCCCTGCCACATTGTGGACGTGGTGCTCGTAGGGAGTACGAGGCGTCAGATCCGGAGGTGGCTGAGATCCAGCGACAGGAATGTCGAAGCGGGCATCAGCCCTGAGCTCAGCGCTGGTGGCATCGCGGGCATGCCTGATGGCCTTTTCAAGTTCCTCTTGTTCGCCCTTTTCAACCTTTGCGGCCTCCTCTTCGTCCAAGACATGAAAGCCATTCTTGTTTCGGGGGTTTGAAGTCAAAGCGGGTGTATTTCCTCAAGGGTCTTGTAGCTTCTAGTTCAGTTTGGTTAGCTTCGCTGTCTGAGTTTCCTTCGGTAGCCTCACCTTCTGGTTCGCCTTGGTCGGATTCGGCCGCCTTCTTCCCTCTCCGAGCGACCTTCAATTGCTCCTCTGCTGACATCTCGATTTCGACGATTTGTACTTCAGTTTCTAGCTCCCGTGGCTCCCATACCCAGCTCCTGCGGACGAACCTCCCGCCAGGCCAGACCTTGGATTCCTTCAGGTGCTCATACACTTTTTTCTCGGAACAAACGTTTGGAACAGGCGAATACAATTTGGAGAGGTCGTCGGCAGTCTGGACATGCTTTCGCTCGTCGGTATACGTGAGCATCGTCCAACCAAGTTTCTGATTCAGCTGTTTTGCCAGGCGCCAGGAAACCCACTTGATCAAAAGTGCACGGCATGCGGACACGCAGCACATCCAGGTCCTTGAAGGCGAGTGCGTACTTGTTCCAGAAGCGCTGCCAGCCAAGTGCCTCGCGGAAGTATACCGCTCTCCTAGCTAGCTGATGCGGGTCAGAATCCGGGTCTTCGTCGTCCAGGTCTGAATCATAGTCGTTGGCATTCTCGCCAGTGGGAGGCGCGCCGGGACGTCCTGGGGCAACACTACCGGCATCTCGCGGTGTCGGAGACTTGCGTCTCTCTAGACGCCCCTTATTTGCCATCTTCTGCCCCTCCTTCTTGCCCGTCACTTGAGCGCGGGGGTGTTCAAAGTCGGGAACACCCTCTGCAAAAGGGCATCTGCCTTTGGTCTTCCATGGACAGTCTCTTGCTAGACACTGTGATCTCGCGGGACGATGCGGTCGACCATGCTCAATCTCCCATTGTCGGTCCTCATCAAGGGGATTGCGGAGGTCGTAGAAGATGCTGAGAATATTGATGAACGGTGCAATCAACTCGAGATTCGCAGTAAAAGCCTCAGCTTGCCATTGCTTCCATGCCTCTCTGGTGTAGGGCCAACCCCAATAACAGCTAGTTGACTCAGGATCCCGACGACCAATCAATACGTGGACCGGTATGTTGGCTTCAATCAACATGGCGAACTGTGACCTGATTTCTTTCAAATGTCTGTCGAGTTCGTTCTCCGACCCGTTTGCGACCCAATCAAGCGGGTTTTTGATGGTTACCAGATTCGGATTCACTGTGCCAACCATCCTGCGCGGGACCATGAACCTACAGGCTACATGTCAGAAAAAGTCGAACAGAACGTTGCCTGCACCAAACATTGCGCAAGTCCCAAGGATCACTTACCAGTCCCAATCAAATACCGGCCGCCACCTAAAGGTCTGTTCCAGCCAAGGATAAACGTATAGAAGCTGATCAGGTCCGAAATCATGATAGTCACGACCACCGTTGAACCCAGTCTCGCTTTGCAGTTGGATAAGCAGAAGGGGGTGGATAGGATCGGTGCTTCTTCGTTCTGGTTCTGCGGTAAGTGAAAACAGCTCCGCTCTATTGTCTGCTGCCCCCGGCTTCTTCACTCCATAGCTTCCCTTGTCACCTGCCCAACGTAGCTTCTGAAGCATTTTCGGTAATGTGTTCGCTCGGGTCCTGTCAAGTTGCATGGCGGTGTCTTTGTGGCCCTCCGAACTATCCAATAAGCACTTCTTTTCGTTTCCTATATCGGATCCCTTGGAAAAGGGCACCGTGACTTTGTTTTTGGTTCGAGTCCCAGGCCCAACAGCGACGTAAGCATCATCATTTCCACTCCTATTGCGATAAAAGCTGGGCTGCCTTTCCAAATACTGTTGTTCTTCTTCGAAATCTCTCTTGTGTATGCTAGGTGGCTGTGGCAGAAGGGCCTCGTCGCCAGACCTCCGTGTTACCGGCTTGTGTAGTTCGAGATAGGTATTCCGCGCCACGGTCCGCGCTTTTGCCTGGATAACATCGTCCGCGAGCTTGTTTTGCCTCTGCTCAAGCGGAAAAACTTGAACCCAGGCGCCGAGATCGATGCCCACTCGTTTGATGTATGGAGTGTGTTTTGCCAACTGATCCAGAAAGGATCTCAAGAAAGATACTGACAGGCGCAGCTCAAGGTTGACGACAGATTTAGGGCACGTATTTTTCAATGCCGAGAATGAGCAGACAGACGTGTTGATGTAGGGAGTTGACCTCGTTTGCCATGCGGTCTCGAATGTAGTTACCTCTGATTGAAAACGTCTCGAGGGAGGTGCACCAATCCGGGATATAGATCAGGACAGATTTGTTTTCATGGCTGAGATAGCGCCAGTCTTGAACACCCAGCCATTTCAAGCGTCTCCATAGATTTGCCTCTGCTATTTCTGCCTCGAACTGGCGGAGTGCCTTGTAATGTTCATTCTTCTTTACGCTGTTTTTTGCACCCCATTTACTGTATATTGATCCGGATTTTCTTCGTCATACTCCATTTGCTTTTCAATTAGTTCCCAGAAGAACTCTTCGTAGTTTCCAGTCGACATTTTGCTCGACTTGTCCCTATTAAAGTCTTTCAATCGCGCCAACACGTCGGCCTTCTCGTCCTTTGCATCGTCCTCGGCGAGAAAGGAAAGCTCCGGCAGTAGTTTTTTTCGACGCGAACCGAATCGGGGAATTTACCCTTGAGGCGCTCCAAGTAGCCTATCCAGTTGTGAGATTCGGAGCCGGGTCCTTCGTCGTCGTCATCCTCGTCATCCTCGTCGTCTTCGGGCGGATCTAAGCTGCCAGTGTTAAGATTGCGACGTGGAACAGTGGGCGTATCGCTAAGGTCGAGAGCTTCCAAGTGCGACAGTCTTTGCGCAATCCTGCGTCCGATTTAGTAAGTCGAGTTACGCGACAAACTTGGAAATACTAACCACTGCATATCCACGAAACTCATCCACGAAGCGACCGCGATCCGTTTCACGTACTTCCTCAACGCCCGCGTCTTATCTATCGCCTTCTTGAATGCTTCAAACCGCTCTCTCGGGGTGGGATAGGCATCCCAGGTACCATTCGCGCGCGAAAGGCGCGTTCCCGTTCCCATAAGAGCCTCCTCTTTCTCTTCTCAACATAAGGCGCAGGTCGAGTGTACTCTTCCTCTCCCGCTACGTATAGAGGGTTACCGGTCTCATCAGTACCATGCCAATCAAAGTACGTAAACGGCTCGTAGAAGATGGCCATCTCAGCGACCCTGACCTCGTCCGGATGAGACCTCATCCCACAGGCAATACGAAACGCTGCAGAGGCCTCCCTCCCGGCAAACAGTAGGATCCTCAATTGTGTGTCGTCGTCGAGGGCTTGGAAGCCCCGCCATAGCGGCATGTCTCCCAATCCCGGAGTGGACATGGCCGCACACAAGGTGGCTAGGGAGAGGAGCGCAGATTGGACAGTAGACGGTCGATTTCCAAAGTACACCTTGATTGCCGTTATTTCTTACGCTCTATGTAACCAACTCATTGAAGATTGTACAAGATCAAGGCCCAAGGTGAGACGTTTAAGACAGCTCATCCCATGGAGATGGGCGGGGAGAGCGGATTCTATTCTTTGTCTCACGAGCTTTGCCACGCTCCGTTCGCGGGCACAAAGATAAAGATGGCATGGCGCCGGAATGAGTTAGCGAGATGCCATAGCGGTCACATTCCTGCAATGATAATTCAGGAAGGTCGCATGTTTGTGGGAGAACACGATGCGTGAAGATGACGAGACAACGGTACAGATGACAAGGCATTTTGAACATCCAAACGATGAGAGGACTGCGACGCCAACGAAGTTGTTGATGAGATGGGCAGCGTTGGACAGGGAAGGTGCCAAGACGGTCTTTGTGGAAGGAGCATTCCAGTGCAGCTGCGGTCAGCCAGGACCGCAAACAAAGCGGCAGGGTTACCATACCTTGGACATCCGATTAAAGACTTGTCCCCAATATCAGCATTTCATGACGTTGAGCCTGAGTCTCAGCCCGCAGCTTGGCTCGAGCCGCAGGTCTCTGCATGTCTCGAACGAGCAGAGTCTGTGCTAACACGGTGGGCAAGATGAGAGCAGAGGCCAAGCTAAGAGGCACAGAATAATGGATTGAGGATATCGGGCTCGTCGTCTTCCGACTGGATTCCAATCCCAGATCAGCGGCAGAGACGCCCGCAACTAACCGTATCGCACATCAGCAAGCAGACTGTTTCCGCTACCCATTGCAGCAAGTGTTTAGCCGTTGCACCTGTCCCAAATGCACAATAACCCATCCGAAGCGCTTTGCCCCCTTACTTCTGCTGCATCATGAGCTGGACGAATTCGTTGTCTGGCAGCGTCAGCAGGGCGGCAGCCTGATGTGGTGGATGAACTCACAGTCAATTCGCCCGTCGCCGTCTTGGTCGGCCTCCCTAATCATCTCGTCGACCTCGTCATCGGTCAGCTTCTCGCCGATCGAGGTCATGACATGGCGCAGTTCGGCGGCCGAGATGAAGCCGTTGTTGTCGCGGTCAAACACCTTGAAGGCTTCTCGGATCTCCTCCTCGGAATCCGTGTCCTTCATCTTGCGGGCCATCATTGTGAGGAATTCTGTCCGCTTTAGCAGTCACCCACGTCGCAGCCTTGGCTGGCCCGTACCAGGAAAGTCAATGGTGCCGTTGTTGTCGGCGTCGACCTCGTTAATCATGTCCTGGAGCTCAGACTCGCTGGGGTTTTGGCCGAGCGAGCGCATGACTGTGCCGAGTTCCTTGGTGGTGATCTGGCCTGTGACGCAGCGTGTCAGTGGTACGGCTTCGCAGGGCGGCGTGCAACGCAGGGGGGCCACGACGCAGACGGCAGCGAGACCGGCCAGCCGCGTGCCGCATCCGACGGCACAGCAGCACGTCTTGTCTACAAGAGCATGGCAGAGGGCACTGGGAGCTGGGAGCGGGGGGCGGAGGGCACTAACCATCGCCGTCCTTGTCCTGAGAAAAAGCGTGTCAGCACACAGACAGCCCCCAGAGGCGCCGCGCAGGCGCTAGGCAGCCGCCATTGCAGCGCGGGCAGAGGCAACTCACAAACAGGGAGAAGGCCTCCTTGAACTCGGAGACTTGCTCTTCGGTCAGAGAATCAGCCTGCGGCGGCGTGTCAGCGTGCGGCGGCGAGAGAGGGGCAGGCTGTCGCGATGTTTGGGCAGGCGGGGCATGCGAGCAGGCCTGCGTGCGGGGGGCTCACGCACCATGATAGCTGCGGGCGAGGGCGGGCGGTGTGGTTGCGGTCTGCGGCGGGGAGTGGGCGAGGGCCGGTGATGGATGGAGCAGGACGCGGGAGGGCGTGCTGGAGGGCCGGAGGGAGTGGGAATGGGAATGTGAATGTGTCGACGCGGCTGGAGAGCTGGAGGGCACAGGGTGGTGAAATGGCGGCGGGCTGAGGGGCCCACTTGGGGACGCGCCTTCCCCCTTGTGCGCTGGCGGGACCGACTGAGCCACAGTGGCACCGGCCAACACCATGGCCCACGCCAGGATCGCTGCCGACGCGCGCCCGTGCCAGCCGTCCCTCAAAACACCAGCTGCCATTGTCTGCATAGCACAACCGCGCCCACCCCGCCGTACTTGCGTAGCATGCCATAGCGCCCACTCACGCTGCCTGCCGACCATGTGGCGGGACCGCACCAACCTGTATGCCGCCTCTCCCTCCGCGGCCTCGCCGCTGCCCGAGCTGTGCCTGTGCCCGCTGACGTAGCCCCAACAGCTTCATCTCCTACCGCCAGTCGTACTCGCACCACCCGCCCAAGAAGACGCGCTATGGCGGGCCCGTCCCCAACGGCTTTGGCGACGAGGAGGCGCCAGGGGCTCATGTCCTCGGCCGCCTTCGAGGACGACGGCGACGCCGTCATCGAAATGGACCTCCTGCCGCCGCGCTGGCTCGACATCCAGGACGAAGTCACCGACCACCTCGCCGACATCGCAAAGCAGACGCGCAAGCTCGACCAGCTGCACCCAGAAGCACGTGCTCCCGGGCTTCGACGACGAGGCCGTCAAGAAGCGCGAGGAGCGCGAGATCGAGCAGCTCACCCAGGACATCACGCGGAGCTTCCAGAAGTGCCAGCAGGCCATCAAGCGCATCGACGCCATGGTGCGCGAGTCCAAGCAGCAGGGCAGCATCAGCAACGGCGAGGAGATGATGGCTAAGAACTTGACGATTTCGCTGGCGTCGCGCGTCGGCGAAGTGAGCGCCTTGTTCCGCAAGAAGCAGTCTGCGTATCTCAAAAGTGGGTAGACGCGCATCTATGTGCGAGTGGCTTCGTCGCTAATGACCCTCCAGAGCTCCGCGACATTGGTGGCTTCGAGTCGCCTTTTCGCAGTTGCTACCCCCGTCCAGAATCCCTACAATGACCCTGCACTGCAAGAGTCGGATGCCGATCGATCCTTCTCGCAGTCGACCCTGCTCCAAACCAAGCAGCAGCGGCTGCGCCATGATCCCCAACGAAGCCCTCATCGCCCAGCGCGAGCGCGAAATCGAGGACATTGCGCAGGGCATCATCGAGCTCGCCAACATCTTCCAGGAGCTCCAAACCATGGTCATCGACCAAGGAAGCATGCTCGACCGCATCGACTACAACGTGGAGCGCATGGCGACCGACGTCAAGGAGGCGGACAAGGAGCTCAAGATTGCGTCGGGCTACCAGAAAAAGAGCGTCAAGAGGAAAATCATGTTGCTGCTCGCCATTCTGATCGCCGGCATGTTCATCCTGCTCTCGCTCAAGTTGAGCCGCAAGGGTAACAGCAGCCCGGCGCCCGGCGCCGGCGCCCGAGACTCCCAAAACACCCGCCGACTCAGCGCCCGCGCCAAAGCGGCGTGGCCTCAGAAGTCAGTCCATAACATTGCGGCCGAGCCGGGACTGGCACAGGCGGAAAAGAAGATTATGGATGCAGATAGAAGAGGATCCACTGGTGTTTTAAGCGCGAGTTACTGTTGTAAGATATCAATCAATGAAGCATTCTCAAAAGCTACCGGTAGTTCAAGACGTATGCAGCCGTCAAAGCCACGGCCTCGTGCTCTCTTCCCTGGCTAGTTTGCTATGATTCCACATGAATAACTCGCCAGATTCATGGCGCGCTGCAGCCACACGAGGCGAACGTGCGCACGTGCTATGGATT
Organism: Laburnicola sp. JP-R-44; assembly: GCA_009805535.1. Taxonomy (NCBI): domain Eukaryota; kingdom Fungi; phylum Ascomycota; class Dothideomycetes; order Pleosporales; family Didymosphaeriaceae; genus Laburnicola; species Laburnicola sp. JP-R-44. The sequence continues at coordinate 1,396,738 of SELF01000003.1, read as the reverse complement.
ATCTGGATACGTTTAGCCCTGCAGGTGTTGTCGTGGTTGGTTCAATTCTTTTCTATACACGTTTGCACGATTTCAAGGCCGATGTTAAAATTATAAGTTGTCCTCTTATTAATCGTAAAAGGTATGTATTTCTCATTAGCCCAGTTTCCATCTACTTCCAGCGAAGCGGCCCACATCGTGGGACCCGCGCTAACAAAAACAAATCACGTGCCACCCACAAAAAACCCAGCCAGCCAGCCAAATAAAAAAAAACATACAACAGCAGGTATTCGCTTGTTATCGCTAACCAAGCTACTCGCCTGCCGGTATACTGCTTGTGTAAGGCTGAGCGGACGGGAAGCCCAATGTTCAGTATCCTATGGTCGTATGTGGAGGGTGGGGTTGGAACTGGGGTTTATGTTTATGAATATAGCGTAGGAGGGGGAAGGAGGGAGGGAGCGGCCGAGGGGATGAAGAAGGCTGGGTGACTTGTGCAGTACCTAAGCTATGTAACTCGCAGGTTTATTTTAGTTTTAGCCATACTACATATACGCAGGTGATTTAGAGTAGTAGAGATATTCGCTACTGTGCTTAGTAGTCTTGGGATTAGCTGTCTTAACAGCTACATACTATTTTATAATCCGTAGTAGCCATAGTACGGGGAGGTGAAGGTGTTGTAGTAAGAATCAATCGCGCGCCTATAAGTGCAATAGACATAAGCCATTCAAAAGAGTAAGGGCGGGTGAGGGTAGAATTAGAGAGATAGAGTTGTGGGTGGAAATGGTTGTTGTAGGTAGGGGGAGGATTGGATATATAGGGGATAGGTGTTACCTTTGTTTAATTCTACAACACTAGGAGAGCAAAATTAGTTATAGGGCGGACGCTTCCGTTTCCTAGACAAGATGAGAGGGTACAAGAGTGTGTTCTACTAGCCGGAATACAGGTACACACTAGCTCGTCCTCCCGGGTGACTGCTGTCTTGTGGTTAGAGCTTATGCCGCTGGATATCCATGTATGTGTGCAAACATCTTGGAAGGACAGCGAATCGCCCGCCCGAAAGTACAATCGCCTGTTATAGAATGTACGAGTTTTGCGAATCAAATATGCCATCTCCCCACCTCCATTCCCAAAGCCATATCCCCACAACACTCTCAGATACTACTCACGCACCAAGCACGCACACCACAAGACGACTCAACAGCACGATTTATTTCAAGCTACAAAAAGCCTAAGACTGTAATACTCCAAGTCCAAACAAACGAAAGTCCCCAAAGCAGTGGATAAAGCGACAGTCCATGCTTCCCACATCTATCGCTGTGAACGTGAGAATGTATTTGAATATAGATATTCGCGAGAACGGCGAGTTGAATTTCAATAATACCTGCTCGTAAGAACAAAAAATAACGACATCTTCATCTCCACAGCAGCCGCCGTGTAAAAACAGCGCATATAAAGCATCATACAAACAGCGAAGCTGAGACAGGGCGCAAAAGACAAGCGACCGACTGGGTGGCTGTCAGATACTATGCAAACCTTGCTGAAGCAGTTACCAAAGCAAACAAGCACGAAAAAGAGACGAGAACGACCGAGAAGTCAGCCTCCAATGGGACGGACTTGAAACAATTGGGGTGCACGACAGATGTGCAACGCATAGGACGGGATTCTAAGACTCGGGGTACGCTTCGGTATTCCAGGGGCCTTCCTTTTTCTTCTCAGCTAGCCAGCGAGCCATGGCGGCGGACTAATCGTGGGTGGATGATCAGTAGGCATCTCACGTAGATGGCGTGATAGGTGGCACACTCACCGGGCGGGCGTTAAACTTGAGCGGAGGACTCTGGCTGGCTGGCTGACGATCGGGGTGACTGTCCTGACATTAACTGCTCAGTTGATTTCTCGTTATGAGGAGGTCTCGATTGGTTTACCTGACTTCCAAGACTGGGCTTATTGGTATCAGTGTCACGCAGTCCTCCGCAGCGTGGTTGTGGCTGGTCAGGAGTGGCGTTTGGGTTCGACATCACATATATCGACGTAAGGAGGTGCGCTCGGCTTGAGTGGTGGGTGGATTGAGGAGACAGTAATGAAGAATATAACGTAAGTAATGGCGACTGTATTTAGTCAGAGTTAACCAGTCTTTGTGGTGGTTTCTCGATGATAGGCACCAGTGATTCTCATTCTGGTGTTGGTCAATCTGACTGAAAAATAGGCCAACAAGAAAGTTGAGTCAAGAGAAAACGGCGGATTTTAAGCATCGCCAGACCGATGAGAACCCTTGAGTTGCAATTTGATGGTGAGTGGTGAGTGGCCAGAGCGGTCGATCTTCTTCGGAGGAAGGCACTTGTTTACTGCGGCAGACAGAATGAAGCTGCAGGCACTAGTGTTTGCTGTAGCGGTTTACTCCTTGAAGGTCATGCTCTCAGTGATGTGACGAGTACACACGAAACCTTGCAGTGTTCCCCAAAAGTAATGTGGGTCCATCACGCGCAAGGCTGATACACGCGACATGGTGGACTTCAAAGGACTGCATTGAAATACGATCGACTTTTGGCTGCAGTGATACGCGGTGCAGTTGTGCGTAGCATTCGGAGGATCTGTTGCCAATGGGTCCTTGTTACCAGAGTCACCAAGCAATGTGAGAGTCCATTGTCGACTGCCACTGGGTCACACGATGCCCCACCGCGTGTCCTGAAGCCGCGGAAACTTCGAGGGGAGATTGCCGAGCAGATATCGGTTACCCGGTTTTGCAGTTCAGTTGTATGTTCTCAAACCTTAGATTTGACGTTGGATATGAGCAAACGCAAATACACGATAAAGCTGGACCCACGTGCTCTGGATACCCCGAAGTACCTTTAACAGACTGAAGCTGAAGATGGAAAGCCCCAGGAACGCGCTGTCGAAAGGCTGAGGTTGTCACCGACTCGCAAACGTATGGCTTGTGAGCAGAAGTACAAGCTCTCTCCACACGTTTTCCCAACCTGACAGCCACTTAGCGTAACAACGTTCCAGCGCATTTTACCCGCGCAGGGTCCAGGCGCAACGAAAGGCAGTTCGCTTCGAGGGTTTCCTCGCATTCCTCGTATGCCGTGGCTACTAGGACACTGTGCCTGGGCAACAGTCTTTCCCCAACATCTGCTGCCTAATCGAGACGGGTCGCCTCATATATTGAGTAACGGGTTCGTGATGGTCTGTGATGGTTCCTGTACCGCAACGTTAACCGCGCGCCAAAGGCGGCCAGAAATCTGGTAGCAAACCTGGCCACATTTGAGCGACGAACAGGGACGATCATGGGCATGCTAACTAGTGTGCTCATTTTATCAGGCTCCGTGGTAAGGCGTTGGGCGCGTATGCAGGCACATCCAAGCCCTGACATGCGACCGTTGTTGTGTTGCGATGCATGCAAGTCGCTCAATGGAGGTTAGGTAAAGTGGATGCGTGAGTGTGAACAGGATGTTCTCTCAGTGTGCTTGATATGTCAATATTGATATTGGTCAGTCACCGGAGCTCGAGCTATTTTGAGTGAATGCTCATTTCTGGCAGAGAGCACGAGTCTCTCAAGTCAGTCCAGAATGCGTGGTATATGCAAGACATGTTCGACGACCGCTAGCGTCCGTCGTGCCCAAGTTATTGCAGATAGTACTGAACTATATCGTCGCCGTTCCATTTCCGCGCGACATACTCATGGCTTCTGATCCACTTCCTTAACTGGGGTTCGCCTAAGCTGTACTACCGAGGGTCCAGAAATGTAGACACTTGAATTGGCCTTTCGGCCGCTGGACGAAGCCCGCGTACCTCTTCTGGGATGCAACTTCTGATCTCCGACGCCGTTAAATTCAGAGGCAGGCCCTGGAAGAAAGGAATGGAGTATCGCGTGTTCATTCTTGGCACCGTCGTCTACGCGAATCAGTACGCTGCATAATCAGTGGACAAGCGACGCACTTTGACTCGATGAATAGTAGCTTTGACAGCTCCTTCCGTGGCAGCCTCAAATGCGTTTCCAAGATTGACAACAAAGGTGCCTTCAAAATAGGGGGCACGCGAATCCAGTTTGCGCTTGCGTCAAGCACTTCAAGCCCCTCTTCCTTGCCGACTTGGTAAAGGAAGGTTAGCCAACCGCTGCTGCCCTTGTGCGCACCTACACCTTGCTCATCCTGGGCACCAATATCGAGTGACGCTGGATATTTGACCAACTTTATGCAGTGCTGTGGAGGCACATAAGGTTGGTGCGCCCCATCTTCAGCCGATGCAGGGGGAGGAAAGAAGGCGTCGAACGTGACCACAGGGATGCTAAATGCTTCCTCTATAAGGTGCACAAATCGATAGGACAATGCTTGGAGTTCGTCATGGTACCTTGGTGTTGCCATTCGCCGTATGGTGACCGTAGCCGATGGAGAGCAAGCTTCCTCACTCAGTGAACGCCTGGCGAAACCCAGCAACTTGATTCTCATCTGGGCACTGGTTCGGCCCACGAAGATGATAATATAGCTTGCTCAAACCTCGCTTCGTGTTTGCATTCGTGGCTGAAGGGTCGTAGATAACTCGTAGCTCTGTAGCAAAGTCAAACTGTTCTCGGAGATCTCTTTTGCCGAGTGTAACTTCTTCGGCAAATCCGCTGCATCCTAGGAAATGCGGCAAATTCAACTTGGATAGTGGAGCCTTTGCCTCTTTAGAAAGTTCAAAGAGGGCTGGAAGACGCGATCCCAAGTTCTCGATGGTCTCCTGGGGGACACCGTGGCTTTCAATGTGCAAAAAGCCGATATTGAAAAGAGCATCGTGGAGCTGTTGGATCAGTTCGCTCTTCTGCTGCGGACAGTTTGCCCTGGAGAGGTCCAAGGTGGGTAAAGCTGCCGCGGGGCTATATCGTGGCAGACGTTGAAGTGTGACGCCAATATTGCTTGTCACTGTGACTCGGCAAGTGGATGTCAGGAGGTCATTCTGCCCCTAGTTAAATTGCTGTCTGCGTGGGTGCTTGTCGCCTGCATGCGGACAGCTGAATCACCGAAGCTATAGGGCATGACGTGCTGACGTCAGGTGTGGCTGGAGGGTGGCTCGTGCCACAGGCAGGCGCGACCGACGTGGGGTCGCTGCCTTCTCGGCTCCCCTCCATCACCACGCAGCTCACCGCACAAGTCAGACTCACAAACAGCGCTCAGCCTCTATTCCATACCATCGCCGATACCACAAGCCTATTCACACAACATGGCCTACAACTTTGTGAGGTCGTACATAGACACGTTCCGGGAGCGGACCGCAGCCATCAGCCACACGTCGACCTTCCGCGAGACAGGGCAGATAACCCCAGAGGAGTTTGTCCTTGCCGGAGACTTTTTGGTCTTCAAGTTCCCTTCGTGGCAGTGGGCAGATGCCTCGTCGCCCTCGAAACGCGTCTCATATCTCCCAGAAGGGAAGCAGTTCCTTGTAACGCGCCATGTGCCCTGTAACCGCCGCCTGGACGACAACTTCGCTGGGGAAGCGGGCCAGGACGAGACCCTGGTGCGAGACGGTTTTGCGGCCGGTGAGGGCGATGCCGATGACGATGGTTGGCTAAGGACGGGCGGCATGGCCGCGAGCCAGGAAGCAAAGCTGCGCGATGTGCGAACCGTCGACGAGAGCGGAAACCTGGGAGCCGCTGCTGAGGAGGACGAGATCCCTGACATGGAGGACGATGAAGACGATGAAGAGGCAATCATTAGAGAACCACAGGACGGCTCTGGTGCATCAGGGTAGGACATGAGTGGATGGGCACGACGGCTATGACTAACACTTGTTCAGGCGGACGCGATCATACACGCTCTACATTTGCTACTCAGCCCACTACCGAAACGCCCCGCCTCTATCTGTCAGGATACGGCTCGACGTCAGTACCTCTGAAACCGCAGGAAATGATGGAAGACATCGTGGGAGACTACAAGGATAAGACCGTCACCATCGAAGACTTCCCCTTCTTTGAGCACGCGGTCAAGACGGCTTCGGTACATCCTTGCAAGCATGCTTCGGTCATGAAAGTGCTGCTCGACCGCGCGGACGCTGCCCTAAAGTTGCGGCTCGCCAAGCTCAAAGCGGGCAAGGACGTCGGCAAGGTTGACAGCGGGATGGAGGGACTCGTGGACGACACCAAGCTTTTGAAGCTGACGGAGCAGGCAAAGAGCAAGGATGGCGAAGAAAGCAAAGACAAGGGAGATGACTGGGAGGTTCTAAGCGAAGGGGGTGATGATGAGGTCGCCATTCGCGTGGGATCAATATCTTGTCGTCTTCCTCAAGTTCATGGCAAGGTCAGTACAACTTGTTGCACCCGATCACACGCATAAGCTAACGTACATGATAGTGTAACGCCAGGCATAGAACACGACTTCACCATGGGCGTGTAGTCGCCACCTTCTCGTTTTCCATTTCTACTACCATTTTCGTATTTGGATTTAGCAGTCACGGCGTGTTTCCGGTACATGGGTCATAGGCGATGGCGTAGGCGTTTGGGATTCCAACGGGGGCTGGCATATGGTTTGGGATCGTGTGATGAGCACCAAATTTTCATAATTCCAATCAGCAGACATTGCCGCGTCTGGCGTCTTAGACTTCCTTGCGCCACTCATGCGTATTCCACGTCCAGTTCGGCCATTTCAAATGATCATGTCCCCCGAAAGCAGTGCTGAGTTGTAGGGCGCAGTCATTTCAGGACACGTAGCAAATAGATTGTTCAAAAGGTTCGAGCTTCATACTGTATGCAGATTTTTTTGCCGTGCGAAGGCATGCTGTCGCACTCATAATGCCCTACCCTACCGGCTGTCTATCAAGATGCAAGCAACTATAACCAAAATTGTGTCCAAGCCCACGCCAAAAGCAAAAGGGGTATTTTCGCGGCTTAAACCGTTACCGTTAGCTGAGTTTGACATCCATGAAGGGGCGTATTACCACCATTGTGCTCCTAACGCCACGCACGCCCGATCCAAAGTGTGTGTTCCCCGCCACCGCCGCCTTGCCGCATGTCGTGAGCGCGCGCAGGAAAATTGCCATCCATCCCGCCCACTTAATATCTTCCAAACCCATTCCCATTCTCGCCAGTGTCATTCCTTCCGACGAAGCTCCAGGGCGATCATTCCGCCTCCCCTCTCCCTATTCCAGTCCAGCTTATCCCAAAACTCTCTCCCCCTCGCCACCTTGACTAGTGATTTCTAAAATTCTTCTTCTGGTAGAACAGATCGGTCCTACTACTACCCAGATTGATAATCTTGGGGCAGCCATCCCTGTCCTTCTCGAGGCGGGTGCACTCGAAGCAGTAAAAAGGCGTCCGAGATGCCCTCGCCGCCGCAGACGACGCACTTGTTCTGGTAGTTGCCGAAGGAGCATTCGTCGCAGATGCGGGCGAGGGTGGTGGGGCGCACGTAGGAGTCGCAGACGGGGCATTTGCCGTCGCATTTGTCGCAGAGGCGGCCGATGGATATGCCGGCTTGTTTGCGGCACATGACGAGGTCGCTGGGGGGCGTGTTAGTGAGGGTTTGGAGGGAAGAGGAACAGAGCTTACGGATGATGGCGAGACATGGTGGCGGGGGGTTGCGCGAAGCTGTAGAGACAAGCCTGGGGGTGTTGAAAGTTCGGGTTTTGGAGGTATCGACTGTAGTTTGGCGAGACTGTCGTAGCTAGAAGATGTGGGGGATTTTAGAGGGCGAGCGCGGGTATATGGAGTGAAAGGTAGCCAGGTAAAGATATGATATCGAGGTACCTAGCGCGGCACGTGTTAGTCAGCAATTTGGACGCGACCTGCTGGCTCCACAATTCCTCATTAGCGTGTCCGTGCGGAAGCTTCGAGAGCTCCACCACCAAAACATTTGAAACATTCCCCATGTGATGAACGCCGAACCACAGACGCATCATCGGAGACCTTTGCAGCTTGGACGCAACCTTTCGAATCGCATTGACTGACTATGGATGGCATCGCGTCCGCCGTGGTGCTTCCAGACCAGGACGCAGATTCCCCGCCCTCGCCCACGGGTACCAAAAGACGGCAATCATCCATCTCCGAGTACGGCGTGAAGCGAGCGCGGCTCGACGGAGATGTATCGCATACAGATCGACGGGAGTCAATCAGCAGTGCAAAGGCGCCAGCTCCAGCACCCAAGGGTCGAGAGCGTGGTCGCGAGAGGAGACTCTTCGGCGCGGCTCTAGGTGTCCTTGCACAAAACTCTGCCACCGCAGCACAAAAACAACGCTCCGAAATTGAGAAGAGACAACAAGCCCCAGCGCAAAATCGAGGAGGAAGAGAGCGAACAGAGGAAGCAGGAGCGCCAGGCTAGACGCAAAGCGCAGCGCTGGAGAGAGCACAGGCAGTTCGAGGAAGACTCGGTATGTTGTATGCCTCTACATAATCGGCAGGGCTAACGGGACGGCCAGATGCGCATACGCCACGACAACCTGCTCGCCATGGCCCACTTCTTCGTCACCACCACTGAGCCACCACTGGTGAGTAACGGCCATCCCTTGCTTCCGGCCACTCTATAACGGTCTCCGATACATTAACAAAGCTGACATCATAGTCAGTACTACAAGCCGTGGGAGACAACCCCCGAAGAGGATGAACGCATTCGCGACCAGATAGCCAAAGCACGCGACATGATTCGTCGAGAGCATGAAGCCTACCAGCTTGCTCTGCAGCAGGATGACAGACGGGAGCTGTTCGCCAAACGGGAGCGGCTTGGTTTGTACACGGGCGGCAATGCAGAAGACACTCATTCTGGTAAGGAGAGAAATGCAGAGACGCCCCCCAAGTCAGCCCCAGTCCAATCCCCACCCTTAGCCATTGGCGCCCCTACTAATGGCAGTCAAACCTCTCCCACCAACCCGGAACAAAAAGACGATCATGCAGACGCCCTTGTGAACGAAGCGACCAGCGGAGAGCCTGTTCTAGGAGCAAACATGACTGCCGGCCTCCAAGAGACAGGTACCGACGTAGGCAAGGAAGCCATGGACGGAGAAGAGTAGTCGAAGCTGCGGAGGACACGGTGATCTACTAAGGCAGCATGATCACCGGGTTGATTGATTTTTTTGGATCGTCCTGGAATGGCGGACCGGTGACTGTCTGTCCGCCGTGGATTTGAACATCTTTGCTTGTTTTGCATTACATCTGACGATACCAATGAGCCTGGGGTGTACGGACGCTTCTCCTTTTACGGTTATTATGTCTGTTGCCCCGGTAGGACAACAGCCCTTCCAATGAGCGCAATCAGACCATGCTACCTCAGCACCCCGAACTTCTAAGGCCTTCCTCGTATCCTGGCGACAGCCTTTGGAAATCCTACGTGAGGCCCGTATCAACTCTGCAAAGTGAGACAAAATCCGGTCACCCTAGGCATGCCCCGTGACACTCCTTGGACACTGTATTGGCAAGACCCGTGTGGCGTGGCTCGACCGGCTCAATTATCCGAAGCTTCTCGAACGAATGCAGGACACTCCAGATAAGGATATTGCGATGGCGCATCTGGCATTACCAAGCTGCTGGGTATGCAGACGCAATATGCGGTCGACTCGCTAAGGAGACCGGGCACTTGCAACCGTGAAGCTGCCTGCATGCAACGCCGGCAAATAGCAGCGGCGCAGCCGACTATGAGGTGAGACCGGCATTCTGGAATGCTTGGAGAACCCCCGCGGGGGTGGGACTGCGCTCAAACAACCTCATGACCTTGGAGCACCGTGCACGTAGCATCCTGCAACTTCTTGCAAACGCCGACTGAGCTTTAAGTGTTCTTGTACATAAGCTCGGCCATATATAGTGTTCGGCCACGTATAGTGATCGGCCACCCCACCACACAACGCGTTACTCACTTTTTGATCATCTATATTCTCAACACCACGCGTTCAAAATGGATCCCCGTGAGTTGGCTATACAATCTGCTATCTGCGATCTCAATGCTGGCGTTTTTACAAGTCAGCGGAAGGCTGCTAAGGCCTGGGGCGTTCCCCGATCAACGCTCCAAGAACGCATCAACGGTCGCCAACCCAACGCGATAGCTCACTCAAATCAACAGCGATTAACACCGGAGCAAGAGCACTTTCTAGTAGAGTGGATACTAGAAGAGGACTCACGCGCACAACCTCCCTCTCATCCACGCGTACGAGAAATGGCCACCCGAAATCCTGCACATGAACGGTGACTACGAGCCTCTAGGGCAACTATGGATACCCCATTTCATCGCCCGCAACCCACGCGTCGCATCTATTATCGGCCGAACAATCGAGAGCGCACGAACAACAGCAGCTAACTAACTACGACACTATAAAGGCCTTTCTTGAGCTGTTTGAGCGGACAAGAATAGAGCTAGGCATACAATATGAAGATATGTGGAATATGGATGAGACTGGGTGCGCACTAGGGGTATGTACGAATGCCCAGGTGCTTGCAAGCTCTTCAAAGAAGAAAGCTTACATCAAATCTCCAGAGGATCGCGAGTGGGTATCGATTATTGAGACCATCTCAGCCGTCGGCGTCAAGCTTCAATGCCTAGTCATCTTTAAGGGCAAGCATCTGCAATCTACCTGGTTCCCAGCACAAGACACACCAGATTGGCTATACACAACGTCAGAGAATGGATGGACGTCGAACTCAATTGGATATGAATGGTTACAGCGTATTTTTATACCAAATACTTCACCATCTAACAGCGGCTATCGACTCCTCCTTCTTGACGGCCATGGCTCCCATACACCTATCGACTTCATGTGGCTCTGCAAGGTCAACAAGATCCACCTCCTGTACCTCCCAGCTCACGCCTCCCACCTGTTACAGCCTCTAGATCTTGCTCCTTTCTCAGTACTCAAATCCAAGTACCGTGATAAGATTCAAGCAAGCTCTCTCTGCCCTTGATGACGCAGCACCTATTAAGAAAGAGCGCTTTGTTACATCATACAACAAAGGCAAGGGAAGAAGGACTATCAGAGCGTGTTATACGAGCTGGCTGGAGGGCTTCTGGCCTCTGCCCATACAACCCAGGCCTTGTACTGCTGTCATCCCAAGTAACTAGCCGGCCAGTTACTCCTCCACCTAGCAGCCAGGCTTCAGCTGCCTCAAATCCACTCTTCAACACACCTCGAAGCTCACAGGCCTTATACAAGGCTCAGCAGGCACTATTACTATCAGAATCTCTTTCACGAAGTACCCGGATAGTGCTTGGCAAGGCAGGCAAGGCTATTGCAGAGGCAAACACCAGGGCAGCCCAGCTAGAGGCTGAGAATCAACGACTTAAATATCAACTAGATACCCATAAGGTTACTCGTACAAGAAAGCGGGTTCAAGTTAACCCAAATGAGCGATTCAGCAACGTTGAGAGTATTAAGGCTGCCATTGACCAAGCGGCAGCTCAACAGGCTAAACAAGCAAGCGCTACACCAGAGAAACAAGCTCAAAAAGCAGCAGCAGCAGCGACAGCGCTTACTCTTGATTCTATGTGTACTGAGTGGCAAATATAATTGTTGTTGTTGAGAAATCGCGACTCCAAACTGTGTGACTGTTTTGGGTGGGGTGGCCGATCACTATACGTGGCCGAACACTACATGGCCGAGCTTAACCCCTCTTTCTCCCAAAAAATATAAAAAATTTCCCAACAACAGCAACGACCGCCCGCCTCACTTTTCCTCTCCAACGTCACGCTCTTGCAGCTCCGCCTGCCACCCTCCTTCTCCTGCCCTCGTTTTGCCAAAAGCGCAATATCGAACGGCGTGTGCCTTGCATTGCGTCATGCCCCTGCAACCAATGGATGCCTTCTCGGATCCAAGGGTCGAGCACCGCAACAGCACTTTGAATGGCTGCAACTACCACTATCTACATGGCGTGCCAGCCAGCGGCGCATTCAAGGCTACTATTTTCCTCGTGGGTCTATTCTATTTCTTCCTATCGGACTGAATCAGCCGGTGGATAAACGTCGCTGGTTGTTTGCAGTACTAGTCTACTAGATGGATGAGCACCGTCACCAGTGGCTAACAAAGTACCTATATCGCAGATCCACGGTTGGCCGGATTGCTCTGCAGGATGGCGCTTTCAGATGCCCTATCTGTTGGACGGGGGATTTAGGGTCGTGGCTCCGGACATGATGGGTACGTACACTGCAAGGTCCAGCTACAAAGTGGATCTGTCTTCCAGTAATCGCCAAAGAAGGATTCCTCCCTTGCTAGGCTGGGATCTACAGGTGCCTATCCCCACTCATCTAAACTGCACTGACCTTGTACCGCAACCTTTAGGCTATGGGGGCACGGTAAGCTTCTACTTGCTGCTTCATGATATAACGCGACTCCACTTTGGCACTTGTGTACGGTCATGCGTGAGCGTTTCCTCCGCCACCCCACGTCCACGTCCAGAAACACCGTGGGGGGCTTCGAAAGATCTTTCCCCGTTTCATGTGGGCAGATGACAAGCTGAGCTTCAGATTTAGGATGCACCTGAAGATCTGTCCCTGTATTCGTACAAGCGGGCTTCAGACGATATTGCAGAGCTTGCCAAAGTAATTGGCGCAGAAAACATCATCCTTGGTGGCCATGACTGGGGAGGTATGATCGTCTATCGTGCCGCTCAATGGTCAGTCGAGCTCAGATTGGGAAAGCCGTGGAGCAGGACCAGAGACTAACAATGCGTAGGCATCCTGAACTGGTAACGCACGTCTTTGCAGTCTGTACGCCGTACATGCCGCCTATGGAACATTACATGTCGGTTTGAAGATCTCGTCCAGGGGCCACTGCCTCAGTTTGGTTACCAGATTCATCTTGCTTCTGGTGAGGTGGAGAAAAGCGTCAACGACGAGACGTCGATTGGGCAGTTTCTCAAAGCAATATATGGAGGACGTACGCCCAGTGGCGAACTCGGCTTTGACCCGCACAAGGGTGTAATTGTCGAGAATCTTCCCTCCATCGGAGACAGTCCGCTCCTAAACGGCAAGGTTAGTTTTGAAGTTCCTTCGCACTCGTCCTATCTTAAACTATGGGCACCGTGGTGCGAGTACTGGGCGCGAAGGCGCATTTGGACAGATTGTCTGTTAGGGTTTATGCTGATATTTGCAGATGCTCGACTACTATGTGAAAGAGTACTCTCGTCACGGGATTCACAGCACCTGTGAGCGAGGATATGCACCCTTTTACCATGTGCAGCCACTAACCGACATCAGTGAATTGGTACCGCACTCGGAAAATCAACTGGGAGCATGACCAAGCGTGAGTAATGACGATCCCACTAATTCTTATGCCCGTTGGGCTAACATCATCTATAGCCTCCTAGACAAGAAGACAATCTCGATCCCATTGCTCTTTTTCATTCAGGCCACAAACGACAGTGTCCTCAAGCCGGAAATGTCTAAAGGCATGAGGCAGTGGATCCCAGAACTTACTCGAGCTGAAGTGAAGGCATCCCATTGGGCGCTCACACAGACATCGGACGAGGTGAACGAAATCGTTCGGAAATGGCTTGGCGAACAGAGCTTAGGGGCTCGGAGCTCTTTGTAAGCTCTGAGCCGTAAATATGCCATGTCAGCGGGAATTGCGCCGTCAGGGTCTGTGGGGCACCTTTAGCAGGAGCGGGTCTCGACAAGGTCCCGCCGGCCGATTTGAGCGGAAGTACCGGTACTTTTTACTATCAGATGTCGGCCGATATCGCCCGTGTCGACGAGGATCGCACGCGACTCGGGTGATTTGCGGTGAGACGGGGTCATTATCATGGGTTTTCCGGCGTTTTTTTTTCGGATTCAGTCTACATATCAACAAAGAATTCACATGTCGATTGATCAGACTCATGTATCATCAGTACATCACGAGCACGGCAATCCCGATGGGCTGCTTCAAGTACCGTGACCATCTTCCGGGGAATCTTGACCTGAAATTGTGTTCGCACACATGGTGCCCGCTACTCAAAAGCTTATTAGCGTCCAGTTGCGGCAGCCGTTAAGCGAGTACGTGCCGCTTGGTAAAACGAAAGCAAACGGAACATTATCAGGTCAAACTATTATATGGTCACGATGGGACCGGAACCTGTTCTCCCGTGGCGGTGCGCCCAAGAGCATCTGGAAAAGGCGAAAAGTTTTGACAGTCGCCTAGTGTTTCGATCCGTGATGATCACCACAGTGCGCGCCTCGATACAAGCGGAAGATTCCATGAGGTTTCCATCCAGTACGACGTGTAAAGGGAACTCACTCGGCTTTGATCTCTCTGGAAACAAGATGTGCGAACCCGCGTACCGAACATTTTCAATTCGAGCTCCATACCATGATGTCTGACCAGGTACGCGAATTCGCCATACCCGCATCGAGGGGTGCCTGGCAGGCCTTGGCTTGCTTTCGCTACCTGTCCTTGGTGTGCAGGGTTTCCTCGCATGCACCCCGGCTTGCGGTAGCGTAGCGTGGCCGTTATTGCTGGTCTGCCACGGCAGGCATGCGGCTTTCAATATAAAGACCAAGGAAGCAAGCAGCAACGTGCCTTATCAGTTGGCTGTCCGGGCGGGCGATTAGTCGATTGCATTTGCACAGCGCCGGTTGCATGCTTCAACTGGCTGGTGACGATCGATATGTGCGGTGTATTAAGGCATGCTCGAAACAGCCAGCGTTCTCTGCCGTACATGAGGAAATGGCGGTGGCTTGCTACTCGCCATCTCCTGCTGCTACGCCCCTCGTTTCCTCTCATCCCGACCCGCGTCTTCCTCCGACGCCAGGTCATGATATTGTTCCCAGCAATCAGCGACCGCGCAGGACGATGAATTGTTGTGTAGCACAAAGTCAGACAACGGCAGCGCATGCACCCCGACCTGTCACTTTTCGGCACGAGAACCACATGCATGCATTCGCCGTTGGGCGATCTGCATGAGCATCTTCGAGGCGCACGTCCATCAAAACGCGGCGCTCGCAACGTGCGGATTTGGGGCAATTACCGTGCAATGCAATGCACCGCACGAGCATTTCACCGCGGAGAATTTTTTCCAGTTCCACGTGGCCAAAATGTTCATCTTGATTCTTGCGGGTACCTAGTAAATTGCAACCCCTCGGCGCGGACGGTTTCACCATCTCCTGACTATTTTTGGCTCTGCATGCATCTCAACCATCACGACGAGCCGGAGTCGGCTGCTGTAATGATAACCTGGCTTGTGCCGCTGTCCCAGAGGAGCGGTAGTGACATTCGACGCATTCGTCAACCGTCTCGGGAGCAGTGCCCACTTCCGCCATGCATGGTCATGCCTACTAATGATATTCCGCCGTGGAAACATCCTGGTGGCAAGGCACATGCTAGGTACGTACTGCGCTACGGCTCTGTCGATGCGGTCTACCGGCGCCGCGCTCTTTTCTGAAGGCGCGAACCGTTGACCGGCGCCGAGCCCCTGGATATATACGCGCACATTATGCTCCGATAGTAGGGTGTGCTCCCAATCCGGCCACAGGCAATGCCACAATGGGAGCATTCCTCGCTTACCATCCTTGTCCAGAAAGTAATAAATCTATCCAGTCAGATGGCATCCTTTGTTGGATTTCTTACAAGCACAGGGTAAGCGACGTATGATCCGGGAATCTGGCAGAGGCGGATGGTAGACTATATGCTATAGAGTCTAGACTAGAGCAACAGAGTTAAAGGCCTTTGGGAAATTTAATTCCTTAGTAGTAGTAGTATTTATAGTAAGCTTTAAAGTAACTATTATATATGTTGTTAAATTATCTACCTAGGGGTAGAACGACAAAGGCTTTTATCTTAAATAACATAATAAAAAAAGCAGAGCCCCTTGCTTAGTAATTAAAAAGAGCGTAGAAAGGGAAATAGTAGCTATTCTATATAAACTTTTTTTTCTAAACACTTAAATATTTTTTAATAGAAAACTAATTTTTAATTTTACTACTATGCGTGTGTAGTATTAAATTAACTACTTAGGAGTAGAATAGTAAAGGCTTTTATTTTAAATAATATAATAAAAAAAGTACAGTTTTTATTTAGTAAATAAAAAATTGTTAGAATATAGCGTTAATTTAATCTATATAGAAGTAGAATAATAAAGACTTTTATCTTAAATAATATAAAAAAAAGTGTCTTCTACTTAGTAATAATAGCTACTATAGACTTACTTATTTTATATTATTTTAAAATAGTATTAATTTAACTAGATATTTTAACTATTTTAGCTATATTTAATAGAGTAGCTCTATAAGACCTATTTTTTTATCTTATATAGCGTTAAATTAACTACTTAGAAGTAGAATAATAAAGGCTTTTATCTTAAATACTATAAAAAAAAAGTAAAGTTTTCTACTTAGTAAATAAAAAAAGTCTAAAAAGGTAATTATAAGAAAGTTACCTTATATTTACTATAGTAAAATAGATTTAAAAAGTAAAGTAGATAGATTTAAAAAATAAAATAAAATAAAATAAAAACTACTAAAAAATATAAGTTAAACTTAGTATTATAAGGGGCTTTAGACTAAGAGGTTAGAGTTGCCTAAGTAAACTTGTAAATTTAATAGAGTTTAATAGTAACTCTAGCTATAGACTTATATATACTTCTAACTAACTTAGTAGAAGTATAGATCTAGAACTCTAAGACAGTAGGCTAAGTAACTATAAAAGGGCGCTTAGCCTCTTATATATCTCTCCTCCCCCTAAAAAAATCCTAGCGTTATATTCTATACTCCCTATAGTAGTAGCACTAATTCCTCTTCTGCGCGCCTAAAGTCTTAAGAATAAATCTAATACTATATATACTAGTAATAATACTCTAAGCCTTTATAAGGTTCTAAGCGTACTTTAGCTAGAGAGAGTACTAGGCTCCTATTCTCCTATCTTTAGTAGGGTAACCTAGTTATTATATCTAACGCGTTTATAATTATATCTCTTAGGTTCTATAGGGTAACTTAGTTATTATAGCTAATATATTTATATTTATCTCCCTTAGTTTCTATAGCGTAGCTACCTATTTTAGTTAAGAATTTACGCTAGTGTTATTTGCTCTAGCTAAAATAAATAAAAAAATTTCTATCTTAGTTTTACTTTTCTTCTTCTTTACTCTACTACTATATATCTACAACACTTCTTATTCATATTACGCTATATCCTAATTACTACTTTTACTTTTATATTATTTTGCTATCTTTCTTATTATTTATCTCAATTATAGTTAGAGCTAATAAGTAACACCTTATAGTAGCTCTTTACAACTCTAAGTAAGCGTCTAAAGGCTAGCTTAACTATAGCTTAGTATTCCCCTATAAAGATTATAACTTATAGTACTCTTACTTATAATAGTAAGTCTTTACTACTTACTCTAGATTTCTATAGTACTAAAGACTTTGAGAAGTTTATATATAATAAGACTATAAAAAACTATTATAGGATTAGTTTCTTAGTTCTTTTATATTGTTTCTTACTAATTCTAAGTAGTCCTTTAAAAACTTAAGCTATAATTAGAAGACTCTTAAGGCTATCTATATAATATCTAATACGTGCGTCTTTAAGGCTGCCTATATTTATAAGAAAACCTACTAGCACTACCTTAAGTAGCTTATCTTCTATATATAGAGAGGCTTATAAGAAAGAAGTGTAACTATAAAGCTTATATTATTTACTTTAGTAAGTGTTTAAGATATAATAATTCTCTAATAAATCTCTTTCATACTAATTTATATATCTTAGATTTAGAATAGCTTATAAGAGGACTTTACTAAGACTAAATTTACTAACCTTATTTTAGAATATATTCTCTATAGTAATAGTTATACTAGTAAGCCCCTTATTAATCTCTAGTAAGCTTATCTTAACGTCTTTATTTATAAGTATAGCTCTGCTATCTAGAGTGCTTAAGTTAAACTCCAGAAAATAAATAACGCTAATACTAGATATTTTAAATAGGATAAAGAGCCTTTATATTAGATTCTTATAGTTTAGTAGGATACTTACGCTATTCTCTAAGCTCTTTCTAATAAACTTGCTATAAGTTCTAGGTTTTTAGAGTTTATCTTCTTTAGCTAATATTATACTATATTTAATTGCCACTTCTACTCTACCTATTCTAGAGCCTCCCTATTAGAATCTAGTTAAGCTTATTCTAGATATTATAGAGACTATCTACACTAGCAAGATACTAGGAAAATATAAAATTGCTGCTTTTTTAAAGTGTATTAAGTAAGTTCTAGGTTTTACAACTATTAGTCCTAATTAGATTACTATTTTTTATAAAAAGGTTAAGAAAATAAACCTTAACTCTAGTCTAGGCAAGAGTAAGTTTATAGGGAAGGAGTAGTGTTTCTATTCTTTTAAGATATTAGAATTTTTCTATCCTTATATTTAGCCTTATTATAGAGGTCTAGAGATGTTCTCTTATATAGTTTATAACTTTATAGATATAGCTAAGCTATAAGCTTAGCTTCTAAAATGCTTTAATATTCTTTTAGTTACACTATATCTATTCCTTTTTCTTTATAACATTCTCCTCTAAATAGCCTTCCCTTCTCCTCTTTCTAATCGCCCTACTTCCTATTGCTTAGAATCTATATTATTTTATTATAGAGAGGATAATTCTTCTTCCTTTTACTAGCTTATACTAGAGCTAATGCTTTTAAATAATTTATAGTACTTCTCTATATATCTTCTACTCTTCTAAGTAGATTATAGTCTTATTCCCTACTAATTCTTAAATAATTAGTAGGAAGGGCTAGAGGTCTAGACTTATTCTAACCTCCTTTTAGTAGAGGCTTTCTAAGTTCTCTACTAGGAATATAACTCCTATACTAGAAGTTGTAGCATATTTACTAGTTTAGGAAGTTCTTATAAAAGTCTATAGGTAACTTTTTATTATTATTATAAAATAGAAAAGTATATATTTTCTAGTAATCTAATACCTTTATAGTAGAGAAATTTATAGTAGGTTTCTAAGTTAGGTTAGTATTATCTAACTACTTAACTTAGTATAGTAATTTCTATAGCTCTCTTTCTCTTTAGGTAGGTTTTATTAGCTAAGATATTATTTATAACCTATTTCTCTTTTTCTTTAATAATAATAGCTTTTAGATTCCTATTATATATAGCCTAGCTAGGGAAAGAGTCTTCTTTAGCTAGGCGTAGACAATTTACTAAAAATACTAAGTAAACTCTAGGTAAAATATCTAGTTTTATATTATAGGAGAGTTTACTATCTATATAACTATAAACTTTATATTTTCTCTAGTATAACTTCTTATTAAGGTAGGAGTTAGATAGGTAGTCTCTATACTAAAGCTAGACTTTATCTCCTTTCTTTACTATAGGAGTGTCTCTCTAGTGCTAGTTTACTTGCCGCTTCTACTCTTATTAGGACTTAGCTATTTTAGCTTAGGTAAACGCAAAAACTTTTTAAAACTTCTATAGTAAAGCTTTAATAGACTTTATTAGTTGCAAATTCTACTAGTAGTAGTTAATAGTTTCTATTTCTATATTTAGCTTAGATAGGTCTATAGTATATCTGTGCTAAAGAAAGAATAGTACTACTCTAGTAGAGGTGGCTTCTTGCCTATTAATAGCTATTTGCGCTATAAGGCAGTATAGAGCCTAATTCTTCTAGTTTTATTATATAAAGGCGTAAAGGGTATACCTTAATTATAGAAGTTATATATTTTATAGTGCTATTAGTCTTTAGGTATTTAAAGGAGGATAATCTTCTTTAAATATTTATTTTCTTACATAGATACCTTTAAAAGTTGCTTATAAATTAACCATTGCAGTTAGAAGTTATAGCGTTAGAGAGCTAATAGTAGGCTATAATAAAATAGAGAAATACCTCTACTATTATTTCTACCTTTAAGTTTAGTAGAGGGACTAAAACTATTCCTTTCTTTAGCCTATTATACACTACTATTATATTTATATTTTTTTCTACTTATAAAGAGCTTAGTAATAGAGTTTATAGAGATCTCCTTTTATATTTAGTCTAGAAGAAAAAGAGATTTTAGTAGCCTTTATTTTATATCTCTCTATAGCTTAGTTCTTTTATAAATATTATAGTTCTTAATAAATTTATAAATAAAGTCTAATATTTCTCGGAAGAAATATAAATCTAGCAACAACTATTTTATAGGTAATCTCTTTTCTAAGTGCCTAGATATAGGAAAGTTATAGACTATAAGCAACTAGTATTATTAATATGGTATTTTTATATAGCAATCTTTAGGTTTAGAAAAAAAGAAAAAGTATACCTATAGTAAAGAATGCACTTCTTTACTTCTCTTAATATAAAATCTCCCTCCAAGCTATAAGAGACTATAATTTTGTCTAAGTTTAGGTTTACTAGGGGGTGTATTTTTAGTCTATAAAGAAACTCTTTTAGTAAGTAGAAAGGAGAAGACTAGTATTTCTTGCGTTTAGCCTAGCTCCCTTTTTCTCTAGGGGGGTTAAGCCTTCTAGGTAGAGCTTATATTACTAGGGCTATAGATATTTAGAGCTTAATATTTTTATTTTTTAAAAAAATCTTCTTAAGAAGTTAGATTTTATAGGACTTAACCTAGTTATTTTTAGTATTAGTAAGTATATTTGCTAGTATTGCAAAAGAGTATTTACTCTTAAGTTAATAGTTTCTAGTCTATATTATAATATTATATTATATTTACTAAGAGTATTAGCCTAGTGTATATACCTTTTATTTAACCTTCTAGACTTTATAAAGTATATGGTTTTTTTTACAACTAAGGGGTTTCTAATAAAAAATATTATAATAATAGTAGATATTTCTTCTACTATTATATACATAGAAAAGCGTTTTAAGGTATTAATAAAAAGGGGTTAGCGCGTTATAAGCAAGCTAAGCGAGCTTAGTAGACTTAGCGCGCCTACTCTAACTAAAAAAAAATCTATATGCAAAATATAGTAAAGCTATATTATCGCTATACTAGTTTAGAGCTAGGGGGAAAGACAAAATAGCGCTAGTATTATAACTAGTATAGTTACTACTATAACTATTATCTTTCTCTACTATTATTTCTAAAGATTGCTAGAAGTAATAGCTATTATATTAGTCGGTTTGTGCTACTTATAAAATATATGCTAGGTAGAAGCTTATACACACTGTAGGTACACTACTACTCTATCTTTATATTAAAGTTAACCTTAAAGAGACTTTTACTACTATTATATTTTCTACTATCTTTCTAAGTCCTAATACTAAAGACGCTGTTAACGCCGCCGCCTAAAAATACGCTCTAATAATTTATCTACTTAAAGTTGCTAGATTTACACACTAAAGTACTACTTTATTTAAAAGATTATTAATAGGTTAAAGTAGAAAAAGGTATATCTTAGCCTATATAAAGTAATCCTAGTGTACTAGTTAGGCTAGTAATAAATTAGTAACTATAGACGTTATAATAGACGCGTAGGGTTGCTACTATAGTTTCTTATATTACTATAGGTTAGGATAGCAGTAATAAAGAACAAGATTAAGGGGCAAGAAAAGATATTGATTAATATGTTACTAGGAGAGGAAAGTATTATATAGATGTGTTAGATTCTTATAGTTATATAGTGTTAGGTAAGTATAACATATAAGTAGCGTAGTTACTAATAATAGTAAGAAAGTAAAAGTTAGTTTTATATACACGCTTTAAGTAAATTTAATAGCTATTAGAGCGCTTATAGATAATAGGGCAAGTGTGTAATTTATACATAAACTATTATTATATTAGTAGAGACTTAGTAGACTATATTTTTAGGCGCTAGACTAGAGCGGCCTTTTTATTCTAACCTACTACGCAGGCTTAAATTAAAAAAAAGGGAGTTAAAAAGGGTAATTAACACTTAATAAACAATGCGATCATAAAGTATATAAGGTTCTTTTATAATTAGTGTATATAAGTGTGTAGGAAATAGCCTAAAGTATATTAAACTATTTTTTAGTTGCTTTAATAACTATAAGTATTTCTTTACTATAAATTATATAGTTTGCCTTTATAAAAGTGTATTTAGCAAAGAAGTAGGAAATTAGTCTAAGGACTTCTTCTATGTTAAACTATAAGAAGTAGGCTCTAGAGGCCTAGCCTAAGGAGTTAGTCTTTAATACTTTTTTCTTCTTAGTATTAAAGTAGACTAGTGTAGGCTTAGTGCAAAACACTTTTTTTAGATAGTTAAAGGCCTACTATTATTTCTGCTCTTATAAAAAGAGAGTTTCCTTTCTAGTTAACTTTATTAATAGGGATACTACTTTTAAAAAGTTCTTTATAAACATTTAGTAAAAGTTAGTAAACTCTAAATAACTCTAAACACCCTTTATATTTATAGAAGGAACCTAATTCTAAAATAGCTTTAACCCTTTTTTTTAGGTCTATACTAATTTCCTTTCTATACTCTATAATAAATTTAAGGCACTTAGTTTTAGTAACTATAAACTTACACTTTATAATATTTAAGTATAGCCCTATCTTGCCTAACTTCTTTACTACCTATTATACTTTTTCCTAATAGTCTCTTAAAGATCTGCTAGAAAATATAAGAATATTATCTATATAGGTAGAGTAGAAGTTATCTAAGTACTTTCTTAGAACATAGTTAATATATTTCTAAAAGGTGCTTAGTGTACTAGCTAATCTAAGAAAGAGGACTACTAGCTACTTATATAACTTAAACTAGGTTTAAAAGGCTATTTTCTATTTTTTTCTTTTTACTATCCTTAACTTATAAAAGGTCTAAATTATATATTTATCTTTATTAGTTACTTAGCCTTAGTAAGAAGTTGTAACGTCTCCTTAATAAGTGGAAGGGAGTAGTAGTCCTTCTTTAATAGGGCATTTAACGGCCTATAGTTTATATAAAACTATAGACCTTTTCTAGGTTTTTTTATAAATAACACTAGTGCTATAGCGCTAGACTTACTTATCTAAATAAAGCTATAGTTAAAGTACTCTATTAGTTTCTTATAGAGAACTAGCAATTCCTCCTTTAATATACTATAGAGGGGGCTAAAGGGGATCTTTAGGGTCTCTCTATTCTTCTTAATAAGGGGGATTAAGTAATTAATCCTAGGGCCTTATAATAGGGGAAGTTTATTAGCTTATTCTCTTAAGAAAACTTCTACTTAGTTTAGGAGCTACTTAGAAAGATAGTCTTTTAGGTTTATTTTAGCCTTTAGGGCTAGAGCCTTTTAGATATCTTTAAGAGAGGTAGTAAAGACTATTAGCCTATTCTTTTTTATATATTTCTTCTATTTAAGATTATATGTGTGTGGGCTTTAAATTAAGTACCTAGAGGTAGCACGACAAAGGCTTTTATCTCAAATAACATAAAAAAAGCAGAGCCCCCTGCTTAGTAATTAAAAAGAGCGTGAAAAAGGTAATAATAAAAAAAAGTTAAGATTATAAATAACATAGTAGAGACTTTTTAACTAGAAGTAGAAGTTTATTTCCCCTACTTATCTCTAGTCCTTATATAGAAGGACCCTATATATATAGACTGTTTCCCTAGGGCCACTAATATAGTGTTCTTTTTGTACTATAGCAACTTAAAACTCATCTATAGTCCTTCTCTTTCCTATTAATATAAGCCTATATTATTTTAATATGCCCCTTAATATCTATTTTTATATAAGTGGCTTTATAAACTAAGAAGGTTACTTTTCTAAGTTCTATTACTTAATAGGAATTATTTAATCTAATATATTATAGGTTAGCTTTCTTAGTAAACTTCTTAGATATAAAGATAGTAGTTAAACACCCTAAATTAAATATAGTATACGCAAAGATAATATTATTAATAAAAGTGTTTATAGTAATTAGTATTAAATCTAGCTATATTTTTCTATATATATTAAAGTTCTCCTCTAGTTTCTCTATAACTTACTTTATCTCCTTCCTCTAATAACTTTTAGGGAAAGAAGCTAGTTTTCTAACTCTACTAAGCTATTATTATTCGTATTACCACTATTTATTTTTTAGGCCTTACTAGCCCTAGCTTATAATAGGGGTATTACAGCTTAAAGGTAATAACTCTAGACACTATATTTCTTCATACTATAGTAGAAGTATATTCCTTCTTTATAGCGCTTTTCTAACTTTTTCTTAAAGACCTATTTAGCGCGCTTTTTAGTTTTTAAAGGATTTGCTTTAGTAGTTTTTATAGTGCTAGAATATATAAGTTCCTAATTTATAGTGTTAGCGAACTTAGTAAAGGAGGGTACTGCGTAAAAGGGCTTTAATATCTTTATATAGTAAATATTTTTCTTAACTATATTAACTTTATCTATAAGTATTATAAAGTCCTAGTCTTTAGAAATCTTTAGCGTAATTAGCCTATCCTATAAGTCTATACGTAAGGCTCTCTAGTAAATATTCTTTAAGTTCTTCTAATTATTTTTATTAGCCTTAGTAGCTAGGCGTATAAAGTTAGTATTAAACTTAGTTAGTAGGGTTTTACCCTATTAGCTAAGAAATAGTCTATTTTATGCTTACTCCTTTACTAACTTATTATAGAAGCTTATATCTAAAAAATTCTAGAATTTATTTTTAGAATAGGTTCCTTTCTCTATAAAGGCTAGTGTAATATCTGCTATCTTACCTATTAGCCTATTTATAATATAATTAACTGCGTTCCCTAGAAGGGGGTAATTTTTATAGATTTTAGTCTTTATTATATATTCCTAATATTAGTAATCCTAATAGCTTTTAAAGAACAACTCTAAATTAGAAATTTAGGGGCATTAGCTATTATTACTATTATTTAGAATAGGGCTAAAGGCATAGTCTCTATTCTAGTATATTGCTCTAATTAGGTAAGTTAATTAGTAATCTCTCTTAGTAAAGTCTAGAGCTATTTACTAGTATTTTATTAAACTGCTAGTATAACTTAGAATTACTTTAAACTAGTAAGATAGCCTATAATTTATATTAGTGCGTCTTAAAGGGCGCGCCCTCTTTTATATTCTAGGCCTCCTTTTTTCTTTAGGGAGGTGCTTAAGGCCCTATTAACCTTTTGTCTTGTAGATACTAGCAGACTTACTTAATCTTTTATATATACTTTATCTTATTATAACCTCCTATATATAGTTTCTTAGTAAGGTTAGTAGTAATATCTACTTCTATAGCTTCTTGCTACTAGAGATTAGTAACTTATTACGCTAAGTAAGAAATAAGAATATTCTTTCTTTTATAGAAAGACTTTAGTGTTCTCTCTATTATACTTATATTTGTTCTATAAAGTTAAAGAATCTTAGTATCTAACTTAATTGCGTATTTATTTATATAGAGTTAAGAGATATTAGTATCTAACTTAACTATATATTTATCTATAGGGTTAAGAGAGATCTTAATATCTAACTTAACTATGTGTTTATTCTATAAAGTTAAGGGATTTTAGTATCTAACTTAACTATGTGTTTGTTTATAGAGTTAAGAGATGTTAATATCTAACTTAACTATATATTTATTTATAGGATTAAGGGACCTTAATAACTAACTTAACTACGTGTTCGTTTTATAGAGTTAAAGGATCTTAGTATCTAACTTAACTACGTGTTTATTTATAGGGTTAAGAGATCTTAATATCTAACTTAACTGCGTATTTATTTATAGGGTTATTCTTAGCGTATTAGAAAGATCTTATAAGCTCCTCTATTATAAGAGGTTAATTAAATTTAATATAAGGGGCTTTAGACTAAGAGATTATAGTTGCCTAAGTAAACTTATAAATTTAATAGAGTTTAATAGTAACTCTGGCTATAAACTTATATATACTCCTAGCTTAGTAGGAGCACAGACCTAGAACTCTAAGGCAGTAGGCCGAGTAACTATAGAAGGGCGCTTGGCCCCTTTTAAGTATTAATTTAAAGTTTATTTTTTTTATAATTAAAAGGTTTCTAATAAAAAGATTATAATAATAGTAGTTATCTTTTCTACTATTATAAATATAGAAAAGCGTTTTAAGGTGTTAATAAAAAGAGGTTATACTTTTTATAGTATAGTAAATTATTCTACCTAGGGGTAGAATAAAATAGTAAAGGCCTTTATTTTAAATAATAGAATAAAAAGAATAAATCCCCATATTTAGTACATAAAAAGAGTGTAAAAGGGGGTTATAAAAAATAGCTATAGTTATGAGGGTACGCTAGCTAATAGGCAATTATAGTTACTCGTACTATAAGTGCGTGGGTAAAGGTGAGCGTTGGACGACGTTCTGGTCCGTCAATGGATGGAAGTCTACGTACCACCCTCTTGGCCAGCCCGCATATCAGCCTGAACCTTCGTCCTGCGCTATGTCTGTCCAGGGAGAATTGGCCCGCTGCAGCTATCACCAGCCACGCCTACCGTCCGGTAGTCTGTTGCAGATACCGGTACTCGACTATGCAGCCAGCCTCCGGCGAAATTGCCTTATCGCAGCTCCACCACGCCAGCCGATAGTCATCATGGCCGCAGCAAAGTGTTGATGGACAACATGTTATTACCGCACCGTGCATGGCTCTATCCGTGGCTTCCACGCGCTGCGGATCCGGTAGAAACAACGTCGAAGGTTCCTAGTGCCCCGGGTGGGCCCATCCGACTCATGTCGCTCCACCTGGTCCGGGCACTCCTCGTCGCGGCCAACAAACCTAGCCCTCATTCATGGATCTATATAACAAATCTCAACGCTAAAGAAAAAAGGCTACGCGACGCAGCAGCCATCCCGACAAGTTCTTGCTCGCGCATCCCTAGCCATATACTACCCGCCAGATTGACCCGCCCAGCAAATGACATGGATGCTCTGCTTCCATTCTTCTACGATTGCTATCCCGCGCCGATGCACCAAAGAGAAACAGACAGGCCTACCTTGCCGTCCTTGCGGGTAGTTCCAACATGTATATCAGCCTCCACGCCTCCCGTGGGGTGTCCAGCCAGCAATCTTCTTCTCCTCCCTTCTCTCCCACTCTAACCATTCAAGTCTCTCGTAATGGCTCCCTCAGCCTTAGCAGATATCTACCCTACCCCTGCGCGGCACTACTCCAAACCATCTACTGTAGTTGCATCCGTTTTATACGGGCCGAGAGATTTGCGCCTCGTAAGCTTTCCCCGTTCTGTCCACGATATCCCACGTTGTCGCTGTTCGTGGGGTTTTACGTGTAGATGACAAAAGCTAATGCTTGAAATAGGAAACTCGAATCATCTCAGACCCAGGACCCCTTGAACTCCAGATCGCTATCAAAGCCACTGGCGTCTGCGGAAGCGACGTCTCCTACTACAACAAGTTTCGCAACGGCGATCTGCAAGCCGTGCAGCCGCTATCTTTGGGTCACGAGTCTGCTGGGGTCGTCGTTGCCATTGGTGAGGCTGTCACTGGCTTCCTGATTGGCGAGCGGGTAGCGTTGGAGGTCGGTGTGCCGTGTGACAGCTGTCGGTCATGTCAACGAGGTCGATATAACCTTTGCCCGAGCATGAGGTTCCGGAGTAGCGCCAAATCTGTGCCTCATTTCCAGGGTACACTCCAGGAACGCATCAACCATCCCGCCAAGTGGTGCCACAAGTATGTCTTGCATGAACCATTTGAAAAAGCAAAGAAAACTGACGCCAACGCTAGGATCCCCCAGCATGTTTCCCTAGAGTCGGCCGCGCTTTTAGAGCCGCTCTCTGTTGCTATCCATGCGACTCGAAGAGGGTCGATAGAACAAGGCGATACCGCCGTCGTGTTTGGTGCGGGGACCGTGGGCTTGCTGACGGCAGCAATGGCGAAGATGTCGGGTGCCACGACAGTAGTCATCGCCGACATTGACAGTGGCCGCGTCAACTATGCTCTAGCCAACGGCTTTGCGCACAAAGGCTACATTGTCCACCCGGGGAGGCATCTGACCGAGACTTCTGAGAAGCTAGAAGTCGCAAAGGAGCTTGCCGAAGATGTCATGCAAATCGCATCATTGAACGATTTGGACTTCGAAGGTGCAGATGTGACATTTGATTGCACAGGCAAGGAGATTTGCATGCAAGCCGGGCTCTATGTAAGTTTGAGAACCGCCAGTCAATTCACGTTACTGACACATAGAAAGGCAACAAGACCCGGCGGCAAGCTCGTCATGGTGGGCATGGGAACCCCAGTACAGACACTTCCCATGTCAGCTTCGCATCTGAAAGAAGTCGACATCATCGGGATCTTCCGTTACGCAAACACGTACCCTACGGGCATCAAGATCCTTTCGTCTGGATGCTTGCCCAATCTTGACAATATGATAACGCACCGGTTCCGAGGTCTCGCCGCAGCGAAAGAAGCCTTTGAACTCGCGGGCAAGACGACGGACAAGGAAGGAAAACTCGTGCTGAAGATTCTTGTCGAGGCTTAGATTGTTCGGTTTTTGGACACGGCAGGTACGCACCTTTTGATCTTGGCCGGATGACTTTCGTTTTCATTTGCTGTGTTGCGGGTTAAAGAGTTAGATATAGAGGTACTGGTTGGGAGCGACGTTTACCGGTGGAGACTGGCGTTGGGTTACGCGATTTTTCGGTGCTACTGATTCTGCTTCTCTCTTTCGTTCCCAATATGATACCATATCAATCGACGGGTTGCTGTTTGGAATTGGTCGTTGTAAGGGGCTTTGAGGGAGAGTTGGATTTCGGAGGGGGTTCCGCAGTGATTGGGATAGCTAGGCAGAGGTTGCTGTTGTAATGAGGTGGTGGACGCCATGTCGTTGTCATGAAGCACGGTGTTGTATGTCACATTGTGAATGAGAGAGATCGAGTGCTTTGTGGGATGAATTGAATAGGCTGGCTGCCAAGCCTGCAATTCGCTGAGTGGTGAATGACGAGGGGGAGTCACGTGCCAGGAATATCTATTTACCGAGCTCCGGGCACCCCGACCCCGCGCTTGCCGGTTCGCGTCCGTGGGTCGCGGCTGCCTGCGCCCGCTCCACAACAACAACAACCGCGAGTCCTGCCAATTCAACGACTACGGTTCTTTGCCGAGTCAATGACCTTGTTCTAAAGTAACAAGACTCCCAGCGCTCGACTTTGCTCTAGCATCACACTACAATACGCTGCATCCACGACAGTGATAGTCGCAGTCTCGACATACGCACCTGCTGCCATCATGGCGGTAGATTCACAAAACCCGCTCGTTTCCAATACGCGCGCTTCAGACAGCAGCCCTTCTGTGCAGCTGCATCCGCTGGCGCTGCTCACGATAAGTGACTGCATTACCCGGCATACGCTCCGTCGCCAGGAAGGTCCAGTGGTCGGAGCTGTTCTAGGCCAGCAGAATGGCCGGGAAATCACCATGGAGGTCGCGTTCCAAGCGAAGCTGCAGTCGAATCAGCACGGCGAGGTAGTTCTCGATGACGCCTGGTTCAGCAAGCGATTAGACGACTGTAAGTGCAGGTTCCCAATCGCGAGCTCCTGGAGCTATTGGCCACAAACCCAGAAAGCTAACAGCACGCAGATAGGGACACTCACAAGGATCCGCAGCTTGACATTGTCGGCTGGTTTGCGCTCGGTCCCCCCACAGGCCCAACGCCGCAGTTGCTGCCCATCCATTCTCGCATGTCGGAGCTCTACACAGAGTCACCGATCCTGTGTCTGTTCCACCCCTCAGAGGCAGACTCCGAAGCCACCGCTGCTGGCAAGCTACCCCTCACCCTGTACGAGTCCATCTACGAGAGTGCACCCGGCGGTCCTAGTGACAAAGCGATGGACATCGATGGTGCAGCGCAGAGCAAGTCTCTGAAGTTCAGGGAGCTTGTGTACACAGTAGAGACGGGCGAAGCAGAGATGATCGCTGTCGACTTTGTAGCTCGCGGGGGTGGTAATGCCACCGCCTCAGAGGACTCCCCGGCCGCAGCTAAGAGCAAGTCAGGCAAGGGCGAAGATGACAAGGAGAAGAGCACGAAGGGAAAGCTGAAGGCGAAGCCGAAAGACGAGCTCATTGATGAATCCACAGTGGTGACAGCCGAGGACGACGAGGTGCTCTCGACACTCCACGCGAAAATGAACTCTATCCGCATGCTGAAGCGCCGCATCTCGCTTCTCCGCACCTACCTCGATTCTCTCCCTCCCTCGTATCTCAACGACCCTTCGCTCCCGCTGAACCCCGCTCCTACCGCGGACCATCCTCTTCCGCTCGACCACTCCATCCTCCGCAGCATCTCCGCCATGCTTGCCCGCATTAACATCCTCGCCCCGCCAGATACCGAAGCCTTCACGCTCGAATCTCAACAAGAAGCCTCGGACGTCGAGCTCATCAAGCTGCTCTCAGCAATGACAAACTCGGTGTCTGCAGCCAAGGAGTTAGGCAAGAAGAGCCAGATTGTTGAGAACGGTAAGAACCAACCCAGGAGGGGGGGCATGGGCGGCATGGGATCTCTCATGAGTGGCGGATACGAAGAGCGTACCGGACAGTACTTTGACACTATCATGGGCGGAGGCCAACCTCCGTTTGGGCGATGGGGCTGACTTTGGCACGGCCGCGAGATGCGTTCCTGTGAAGTGCCATGCATGGTTGACTAATGCTGCGTGTACAGGCGGCTGGCTGTTCCCGAAGCCCGAAGACTGGCGCTTGAGTTTGGAGTCTGTTCTCTGTTTGTGAGGGATGCCTTGTTTGGTAGGCTTAGGCTTAGGCTGCGCATTAGACGAGCATAGCGAGGCTGGAGTTTGGAGAATGGGATCGGATATGGAGTGCAGGCGTAGGGTTACCCACTGAGTACTTTGTGATGGAGTATGAGCTTGGCAACGTTTTGCACAGCTCGTTGGTTGGAGCATCCTTGGATGGCTTATGTGGTACTTCATCGATGGATGATGGATATGAATCAATCAAACGAGTTGAATGAGGCACGACTTGCCAAATCGTGTGTTTGGTCAAGAAGTTTCGTCATGCTTTGAGTGAACCTAACATGTGGTATATACAATTCCATGCAAGACAAGAGTGCTGCATGCCCAGCAACTCCTTCTACACAGTTCAAGTCAACTCGACTTGATTCAACTCAATTCAATTCAAATTAACTCTCTTCAATCCCTTCCAACTCAACTCAATTCAACCAACTTGGCTCTCCTCTCCTCAACTCCATCAACCCGTACACCTCATCTCAGGCGGCACATACTCCAGCCCCAACCCCTCAAACACCCTCCTCTCCGCCTCCTCCGGCGACCCGCTGACCCCCTCCTCCCCCTCCAGCATCACCACCTCCCCCGTCTCCCGATTCCTTACCCCGCTGCTATCAAACTTCCACCCCTTGACATACTTGGCATAGCGCCTCAAATCGCGCTGAAACGTCGTGCCGCCACTCCAGCCGAGCACGGCGCACCCGACGGTGCGCCACGGCGCCACGATGATGTCGACTCTCCGGTGGGGATTTGGATTTTTCGCCTTGGGGTTGGCGGCTAGATCGGCGGCGCGGGTGGGCCAGAGGGGCTCTTGCCAGACGACGAGGGCTTTGTCGAGGGTGTCGAAGCCTGCGCCTGCGGAGGACGTTGTCGTGCGGAAGGGGAGCGTGGATTGCCCACGGTTGGTGTTGCGGAGCGACATGGTGAGCGTATGCGTGATGTATTCAGCGGCTTCGAGGGCGTCGACGAGGTGCGTGACGAGGTTGGCGGTGGCGGCGATGTCGGGGTGTGAGACGATGATGTCGACGTCGCCGGAGGCGGGCTTGCCTCTGCGGTAGCCGCCGACGATGGAAACTGTGATGCGGGTGTCGCGGACTTGGACAGCGTGGTGGCGCACGATGTCAGCAATTTGCTCGACTTCCTTGCGGGGTATGCCGGCCAGGAACTCGTCGTAGTATTTCAGGCCGATTTGCTGGACGCGATCGAGCTCGTTCCAGCCGAATTCGATGATGTCGTCGAGTTCTGTCCAGCCTTTGTTGTAGTAGAAATTGCGGGCTGTTTTTGCGCCGACGCCCCAGATCTCGTAGAAGGAGCGGAGGACTTTCATGGCGGGGTCGGAGTCGTAGTCGAGCACGGCTTGGAGGGTGCCCGTGTTTTTCCATTCTACGAAGAGGGCCGCGGTTTTGTCGTCGCAGCCGGGGAGCTGGGCGAGTTCGCGGGGATGCCTGAGTTTGTGGGGGTAGGCGGCGATGGAGGAGATGATGGTGGAGTAGGCGCGGACGCCGATGTCGTCGTCTATGAGGGTGCGGGCTGTGCGGATCTTTTTGAGCTGCGCGATGAAATCTTCGTTTGGGGGGTGGGCGGGTGTGAAGCGTTGACATGAGTACTTGATACCCTTCTTGACCCAGTCTGGGGGCGGAGGTAGGTCGCTATCCTCGCCTTCGTAGTCGCTCGTTGTCTGTTGCAGCAGGTGAGCTGTCTGGGAGACGACGCTCGGCTTGATGGCGCTAGACACATAGGATTTGCCTTCAAATCTGCGGGAGCCGTGGCCGTCGTTGCGGTGAGGGTTGTACGGCTGCTTTGTGGTTTTGGTGGTGGAGGCGTCTGTCTTCGCTCGATTGAGGATGTCTTGGATCGTCTGTGGCCGCGTTGCCAGGTGCGCCTGGGAGGCTGGCTTGACTTGGGAAGTGAAACAGGCCTTGGTGGAACTGTATTTCGCTTGCTGCGAGGCTGCTGGGCGCTTGAGTACTTTGCCTTTGTATACTAGATGCTCTCCTGGCGGTACCAAATGACCTGCAGCAAGGCATGCTTCAAGCCAGCCCACCCTAACAACCCAAACGACATCGTTGTGGGACTGGTTATCGAAAATGGGGGGTGCCGCAACAGGTTGTTCTTCAGGTATCACCGGTGAAGTTGCCGGAGCATCCTGTTCCCTATTTGGGGCTTCATCTTGAGTCTCAGACCCCTCATTCGCTTCCTCTTCGGTCGTAGAGCCCTCATCCTGAACAACGATAGCTTTGCTTCCCGAACCAGACAGTCTTCTCCTCTTATGTCCAGTTTGAGCCTCCTCAACGGGACTCGCCGCCCTCTTCGGCTCAACCAGCTCTTCGACCTCGAATTTCCGAGACCGAAGCTCAAACTCTGCTCTCCGTCTCGTGCCAACCTTGCCAACAAACACCTTCACCTTCGAGACATCCGTGGTCAGCTGCGCACCGTGACGGCGCAACGTTGCTTTGACTCTGTCCTCCTGATCAGGCTGCATGTGAGCACTCAGAACGCCGATCGGTGGGACATGGCCGAGATTGAGGCCTGGTACCATCAGATTTGCCGAATCTGGGGAGAAAAAGCCGGCCGCTAGAGCATTGGAAGAATGGTTGACCATGGTGTGTGAACATGTAACGTGAATTAAACCAATAGCAGTCAAGCAAGGGTGGGAACTAGGGCGTATCCAAGAAGCGATTGCGAGGTCTTCGCGATCGAGGGTAGAAGCCTGGGGATCGGAGTATCATAGTCCAAAAAAGGGTCCAAAAAATAGCGCTGAATGGGCAGCGCTGGGAGTGAAAGCTGTGAATATTACGATGTTCGATGATGACGACAAGGTTGGAGCTCGAGGCTGGAAGCCAGCCGCGGCACGTTTGCTTTGTTTGATTCCTGACTAAGCAGCTAGTGCCCAGTCACGTGTCACGGCCTGAAATTCTCCACTCCCGCCATCACCTGTCATTCAACGGCTCTCTCTGACCAAATCCCGGGGCTACGTTTCAATTACATGACGATGTACTTCCGCCGAAACATATTGACGCGTCCCGGGCCATCCAGAAAAGGGAGGCATGATATTAATCCACGCGTTCAATGAGAATGCATCGCCAGCCAGTATAGAGGCAGGATATTATTCCCTAATTGCGCTGCTTCCCACCAGTCTTATGGACAGATGGTACCAAAAGGTCTGCGATGTTTCTCTTCCTGATGGACAGATGGCTGAGTCGAGACAGCGTTGGAAACAAAACAACTGACCACTGAAACACTCGCGGGGAATCTAGGCTCCGGTTCTCCACGGCCCACCCTTGCGTGCCATCCCTCCCAACCAAGCATTCCCTCTCACCCACCTTCATGCGCCCTTCCATGGAATTCTGCGCCCGTCAATGCATCCGGCAAAGCTCGTCGCCTCGTCCGGCCAAAGCGCTGGTGCCGTCGCGTGAAAGTGCTCGCTGACGTCTTTCCTTACTGCCGACCGCATAGACTGGGTTTCCTAATCGGGCTTGAACCAAGGGAGCATAGACCTGGCAGCCGTTCGGGATATATAGAGGGAGGAATTGACTCCAAGTTAAGACCTGGGCTTCCGTACTCGCACTCCTTGTTTCTTCATATAGGTCGGTCCTGCAAGGCGGGCAGTTGCTGTGTCCTTCTTCATCCGCTGTGCTGTGCGCGTCTCTTCTTTTGCCTTCTTGCTACCTATCTTTCTTGACGGAAGACTTTGGCTATTTTAAAGGATCGCATCCGGATCAATCACAGTGTGCTGCTTCGTTCGCCAGCGGCCTCGACAAATCCAACTCGCAGCCGTCAAAGCCGGGACTTTGCACATAGCCGGCCATGCGTTTCTCCAGCTCCCTAGTCTTCACGGCCTTCGTTCTCACCATCACCGCCATCCCCATCACCCCCTCCGCCCGCTCCCTCCAACACCGCGCCGAACAATTCAGACTCGCAGGCTTGAAAGAGGTATGTGGGGTCGCTCTATCCCGCGTACGTCATCCTAATATACTTCCAGTACGAAATCGCCGAGAAACTCACGCACCCCACCACCCTCCCATCCACCCTCACCTCCTCCGCCTCACCACCCCTACCCCTCCTCTCCCGCCTCAACACCGCACTCCACGCGCTGCTATACTCGGACTGCGCGGAAGAAGAGGTCGAGAACGATGTCTCGGGCGACATTGCGCCGGGGTCGCTGGAGGCGCCGCAGATGCTGCCGCGGCCGGCGGCGCTGGTGAAAGCTTCGGGCTTGGGGAGGTTGATTATGTTTTTTCGGGGGGGAGAGGATGCGGATAATTTTGGGTATGAGGGGAAGGAGTTGGAGTTGAGGAGGCCGACGGGGATGCGGCATTGGGGGGTGCAGGATAAGTGGAGGTTGTTTTAGTTGGGTCACGGTGGTGGTATTTTGCGCGATGCTTGGTTATGATTTTGATGGTGTTGGTGCTAGTGCTGGTGGATGCTTTTCTGTGCGACATTCAAACTGTGTGATCTTTCCTTTTACTGAGGTTGGTTTTTTTTGTAGAGCATCGTCGTGGAGTTTCGTCCCTGTTCAGTTAGAGATAGATGACAACGCTCGTATAAGCACGAAACGTGGAGAGCGCCCGTGTCATGTGGTGTTCGCACGTTCGGATTCCCGCTCATGCCGGTGCGAAAACATGACCTACCCCAGCCTCTTCTACATACCTACAACACCCAGGTCTCTTTAGCAATCCAAATCGGGGGGGAGCGTCGCATCAGCACTAGCCCTATCAGATGGCAACTCTGAACGACGGCAACTCGAGTCGGTAAGAATTTGAAACCAGCTAGATTTGAATCTCGTCTTTATTATGACGAGATGAATGACTTGCGATGGATGCTACCAAAGCACATTCCCTGAATTACGCCCGAAGGCCCGCTCAAAACGCACCTCACCGCCAAATACGCGCAAACGAAATACAACTCGCCTCTCAGATTTTTTACTTCATCCCGTTCAGAAGCCCTGCTCTTGATGCCACTTCTCCTGCCAGCCCGGAAACCACGGGCTCTCATCCAACGTATGCGGCTCCCAATCGTGCGGAACCCACCCCTTCTCCACCTGTTCCTTGGCCCACCGCTCCAGCGCAGGCTTAACCACATGCTCAGTATGCCACGTATTCTTATACGCCATCAAGTTGGGCTTCGCTTCGTTGAGCACCTTTAGGACGAGCGCAGGGACAAACGGCTCCGTGCGGAACTCTTCGATCGGAGTGAAGAGCGCTTTGAAGTTGAAGACGATGGCGCCAGAGAGGGGAAGGCGACGGAGCGTCTGCCAGTCGACACGGAGGTTGCAGCGCGAGACGTCGAGGTCGGGCATTTGGACGTCGCGTAGCTTTTCGTGCGGGTCGCCCGGCGGCATGTAGAGCGGTTGGTCGACTTCTAGACCCCAGGATCCGCGCTGGATCGCTTTGTCGGTGGGCTTCTTCGTGAAGTACCTGGTGGTGTTAGCGTGGCAGCGCGAGCGGAAGCAGCACATTGAAGGCACACCTGTCCATTGAGAACTGCATCTTCGCCTTGTAATCTGGCACGGGAGCATGGATCTCAGGTAGCGTCTTGCCAATCTTTGAGCCCACGTTCCATCCTAGAGCGCTACAGATGGTGCCAGCGCGGAAGGTGTAGTAGCCGTTCTCGGGATCTCGCATCATGATCGCAAAGTCCTCGGGTACGTTGTCGAAGAGGACGTGGAGAGGGTGCGCATTCTTCAAATCTGACTCTGTATGCAGAATCCCATTGTGGAAGATCATGTTCTCCTTGTCTAACCTGAAGTGTTGCGGATAGCGTGCGCAGAGAAACTGGAGAGACATCTCCATCAACTCTTTGCAGGCAAATAGCGAGCCCGGGAGCATATTTAGCACATTCTCGCCCTCCTTTGCGTAAATTTCTTGTCTTTGTCTGATCCGCTCTTCATACGTGCTCTCGATTTCGAGCCACCAGTCTGGGTCCAATTTTGCGAGTGCTTTTCATGTCATTAGCACTCCATGTGAGACGGCTGCTTCTTCAACTTACACATGGTTTGGTGATAGGCCCACCGAAAGGGTCGGTAGGGCCTCGGCTTCGCCTTTTTGATGTCGAACTCGGTGTAAGGTTGGGGTAGGGGTATGCCGCTAAGCGTTGCGTAGTCTGGAAAGTCTCCGAGCGCCTCGATCTCACCCACAGTGAACTCGCACGGAGTGCACATCGTCTTCTTCGCATCATGCAATTCTGTAGTAAGCGGCACGCACTCTTTCTTCTCTGCAGAGGCAATCAAGCCCTCTTGCGTCTTGCCCAGTCTGGACGCAAAGCCTGGAATATCTGCTAGGGCGATCTTTCGAGAGGGTGGGAAGATATCCGAGTAGTCTGGTTCCGAGATGCTGCCGTGTTTGTCTGGCGATAGCGATCGAGGGGGCGTCTTTGAACCAGAGAACCGCCGACGTCGGAAGAGTAACCAGTCGAGAATCACATTGCGCCCTCCCTCCTTGACCAATAGTAAGAAAACAGAGCTGGCGACGAAGACGGTGCCGAGCAACAGTATTAGTAGATTCACCATGTCGATATTAGACGGAAACAAAACCGTGTATGGACAATACAAACAAGCACATAGGCCTTTTGAGACTTTAGAGACCGGGATGAAAGTAGACGAGGCGAAAGTGGCGGTCGCACAACAGGAAGGTCAAATGGGTAGCGAGATATAAGTAAAGCAGCCCGACTACTTCATATAGAGTCGTGCTTCCAACAATGGTTGCGTAATGCCTTGTAGAGAAAGGAAGGTGCTGTTCTTATCACAACTCAAAGCGGGGTGTGCAGCCATGATATACATCGAATTCCTAATGCAATCAGCCAACGGAGGCACGCTCGACATAGATGTTGGGAGAGGCAAGTAGCCCAAGATCATTACCATGCCGTTCAGGCAAAAGAATGTACTAGGATCACTCCCAGGTGGCGCAATGCAAAGGCGGCATCCCAGCTCGCGTGGAGGATTGCCAGCATCCTGACGGTGAAAACCCCCCGCTAAATCCTTCCAAGCCACATGGAGCTTACCCAACGGGGTATTCAAGTCCAGTCGTTGCTGTTCCCGCCGACTCTACAGCGGTCCAACGACGAATGGCGTTTGTAGCGTCCATAGCGATCGTAAGCAGCTCTATTCAATGTTGCGTGTTGCCATAAAAGCGCCTCTCGCTCCGTTGGTGGCCCTAGACCTCGATCTTGGTGGAGCACTGCTGCCGCTTGGGGCAAACGAATCCCATTGCGTATTGCATGTCGCCTAGTTGTGCCTCTCCGACAGTGCTTTGGGATAGGTCGAGAGAAGAGCAGTCGGGACAAAAGCCGCAGGCGAGTGGGCCAGAAGGTTGCAAAATCCCGATACGAAGAGTGGGATGCAGGTGCCGGCGTCACGGCTGCATCATTTGTCGCTCACTCATCTCAACGGCGGACGTGAGGTCGAAGCGATCATCATCTCTGTTGATATTGGTTTTCGGTGGCGTAACGCGGCGTGTATCTCCCTCACACAGGTGCTGGCAGCTCGTGGGGTACATTGTTCCATGGTGCTTCAGGCATTGCGGATGAAACGGCATCCTTCACGAGTGTGAGCTGACGAGCAGAGGTCCCAACGTCGATGAAAATTCCATAGTGCGAGAGCCTTGAGTCTTTTATAGTTGTCTGGGTTGAGAGGTGGAGTGTATATTTTGGCAGGAGCGATGCGGCAACCCTTTGCACTAACCCATTCCGGACGAACGTTACCCTTACTTTATAAACATTGTCCGACCTCGGAGCCAGCATGCAATGCTACTGTTTTTCACGGCATATCTGCAGTATGCCTGCTTCTATGTGTCAGGCATGTAGAGATTGGGCTTAAGTGGGATCAAACGACAATGCATAGTCTCTTCCTCGCTCTACTTCACAATGCATAAATCCTTATGTAGGCGTGTTAATCTTGAGCTACCGCGTTGCGATAAATAATCTAGGGTTCTTCTCATCTAAATATGGCTTCTAAACTAGAATGTACACGACCAAGTCGATACTAAGGTAGAGTTAATAGTGTAACATGGCATAGCTTGCCTTGTGAATCCTGGACCGCGAATCTAATTCATCCGAGTAGGTAAGACGTTAAGAACGCATCTTATAGCTACAGGATTACCGCTTATTTGTAGACTATTTAAATTCTCTATTAATTAGCATAGGAGACCTCTAAAGAAGAGACATAGCAGGGGCTTCTTCTAGTAGGACCGTGGTAATCTTCGTGCACGCGCTCAAAGAGAAAGAAGTACTGACGAGCACGCATCAGGTATTTGCACGTTAGTAGGTCGTCCTACGTAAGTATTTTGTTAAAGAAATGTAGCTATTGTTTGTCCACGTCTAAGTTTCCGTGCATCGACGTGGACTGTTTACAGAGTTACTTAACAGAAGTTTACCTGCAGCGGTTTGTATCTTTAAGAGTAATAGGGGATTAGTACAATAGAATGCTAAGAAAAAAAAAGAAGTCCCTGTGCAAGACCCAAAGAAGGATGGCGAAAAAATGGCAAAAAAAGATAGCCCGACGTGGGGGTCGAACCCACAACCTTGAGATACCAATGTAATCGAGTTGTTAGACCGTGAACACTTAAGAGTCTCACGCTCTACCGATTGAGCTAGCCGGGCTAGTTGGTGATTTGATGGAAGTGAGCCAAAATAAAACCACTATATCGCACTTTTTTGAGTGCTCGCTTACAGAGACTCGTAACCTTTTCCGCCGCGATTCAAGCAACCTTTAGTCTAGCGCTCGGCAAGCCACACCAGAGGGCTCGGCAAGCCACACCAGAGGGCTCGGCACGGCAAACAGCGAGCAGACGCAATGCCAATTCTATTCACGACCAAGATCCACAAGGCAAAAATTGATTATCCTGAATTATGTTCACAGTGCACGTCTCAAAGGCACGCTTGATGCCGCCCGTGAAACGTATCGCTATTTAAAGCAGCACAGCCACTTGCCTCATTAGCAAAGGTTACGCATGCCTAGTATTAGGCTAGTAACACGGAAGCGCTGAGCCAGGAAAGCTGGCGAACGAATCTGGTTCCCATGTCTCTGGTAGTTTTCTGCGCACTGCGGTGCGAGAGGGCTTGGTGGCTGCATCAGAGATTCAGAACCCTTGTAAAGGGACAAAGAGTGAAACGCGGTGCTGAATGCTGGCAAAAGTCGTGAGCTTCAACATCTGTGGCTTGGCAGCTGCGGCGTGCAGCTGCAGGTGGACCACCCGCAATCCGCCGCACTGCCCCCCAGCTTGCTTGCTTACCCTGCCTGGACTGCCTCCGCCATTCTCCCATCCAACCCAACTACTCGACGCGCCACACTCATCACGGCACACTGCTGTCTATCCCACCTCCGCTGCATTGCTGCCATCACGCCCGCGCCCGCGCCCGCGCCTATCGAGACGGCGGGCCAAGCTTCCGAGGTGGTCCTAGGAGTCGGGAGACTGTCTTCCGCTGCCACACCACCACCGCACCCCCGAGCGCGCCACCACCTATCGGAAGAGCAGGTGTACACGCTGGATGCCCGGCAAGAGTGTAGCAGCGTAGCGTGGAGAACGCGCCCCGAACCCGTTGCGGCGCGATGGCCGGCAGGCCTCACAATGAGAACCTGATCGACTTCGACGACGACGACCACCACCAGCCCCACCAGTACAACGCCGGCGCGCGGGCGCCCGACGACGACGACGAACTCCTCGAGCGCTATAATACGAACCATGCCGGCACGCTGCAGGGCCGGCCATCCGAGTCATACGATGACTTTTTGGGAGGCAGGCCAGCGGCAGGCCTTCCGGGAGGGCCTGGCACACAGCCCGTGGGATCCGCGCCATACTTGTCAAGCGGAGGGAGGACATACTCGCAGGCCTCGGACCTGAACCAGTACTCAAGATACTCGGACGCTGATCCACATGGAGATGAGGACCAGTCTGTGCAAGGATACTATGCTACAGGGGGAGGCTACGAGCCGCCAGGAGGCATGCGCCGCACCAATGCGGGGAAAGCTAATAGGAACAGCATCCTCAGCCTGGGCGGCGGTCTGACCGGCCGCGTCAAGAACATGTTCGGCAAGGGGCCAGAATACTCGGAGATGGACCTACCTCTGACAGAACATGCGGCGCAACAAGGACACCCAGACTCGAGGGGGGGCTATGGCGATGACACAAAAGCGCCCAAGAAGCGCAGCTCAGGAATGTTCAAGTTTGGCTTCGGACGAGGTGCCCCAGATCCATCGACCCTAGGACCCCGGATAATACACTTGAACAACCCGCCCGCGAATACTGCGAACAAGTACATAGACAACCACGTCTCCACCACAAAGTACAACATCATCACCTTCCTCCCGAAGTTCCTATACGAGCAATTCTCCAAATACGCCAACTTGTTCTTCTTATTTACCTCGATTCTTCAACAAATACCCGGCATTTCCCCTACAAAGCGATATACCACCATTGTACCTCTCGGTGTTGTCTTGCTCGTCTCTGCAGTCAAAGAATACGTCGAAGACCATAGGCGCAGGCAGTCAGACTCTACATTGAACAACTCAAAGGCACATGTGCTAAGAGGATCGTCCTTCCAGGATGCGCGGTGGATTAACATTGCGGTGGGAGATATCGTTAGAGTAGAGTCGGAGCAGCCTTTCCCCGCTGATCTCGTTCTACTCGCATCCTCGGAACCGGAAGGTCTGTGCTATATTGAAACCGCGAACCTGGACGGCGAGACAAATTTGAAGATCAAACAAGCCATTCCGGAAACTGCCGATCTCGTGAGCCCGGCAGAACTGGCCCGTTTGGGGGGCAAGCTCAAGTCGGAACAACCAAACAGCAGTCTGTACACCTACGAAGCAACTCTAACAATTGCAGCAGGTGGAGGAGAGAAGGAGCTGTCATTGGCGCCTGACCAATTGCTATTACGTGGAGCCACCCTAAGGAATACCCCTTGGATCCAGGGCGTAGTCGTTTTTACCGGGCATGAAACTAAGCTTATGCGAAATGCTACCGCGACGCCTATCAAGACTACTGCGGTTGAGAGGATGGTAAACAAGCAGATCCTCATGCTTGTCGCTGTGCTCGTTGGACTGAGCGTCATCAGTTCCGTTGGAGATGTCTTAATAAGGACAATCAGAGGCGATCAGCTTGAATACCTCCGGTACGGCAATTTTAATGGTGCTTCCCAGTTTTTCCTTGATCTGCTCACGTACTGGGTGCTCTACTCCAACTTGGTTCCAATCTCGTTGTTCGTCACAATCGAAATTGTAAAGTACTGGACCGGAACTTTGATTGACTCGGACCTCGACATCTACTACGAGCCTACGGATACACCCGCTACCTGCCGGACTTCATCACTCGTGGAGGAACTAGGCCAAATTGAATACATCTTTTCCGACAAGACCGGCACACTGACTCAGAATATGATGGAGTTCAAACAATCGTCAATTGCTGGCATACAATATTCGGACGAGGTCCCAGAAGACAGAAGGGCTACATTGGAGGATGGTGTCGAGGTTGGCA
Organism: Laburnicola sp. JP-R-44; assembly: GCA_009805535.1. Taxonomy (NCBI): domain Eukaryota; kingdom Fungi; phylum Ascomycota; class Dothideomycetes; order Pleosporales; family Didymosphaeriaceae; genus Laburnicola; species Laburnicola sp. JP-R-44. The sequence continues at coordinate 1,354,806 of SELF01000003.1, read as the reverse complement.
TCCACGATTTTGCCAAGCTCGAAGAAAACCGCAAGACCCACCGCGATAGGGAGATTATCGACCACTTCCTAACACTGCTGTCGACTTGTCATACGGTCATTCCAGAACGCGGCGGGGAGAAGCAAGAAATCAAATACCAAGCTGCTTCACCAGATGAAGGTGCTTTGGTCGAAGGTGCCGTTCAGCTAGGCTACAGATTCATTGCCCGCAAGCCTCGGTCAGTCACGATTCTAGTCGATGGGAAGGAACGCGAGTACGAGTTGTTAGCGGTCTGCGAGTTCAATTCTACGAGGAAGAGAATGTCCACGATATTCCGCACACCAGAAGGCAAAATTGTATGCTACTGCAAAGGCGCTGATACTGTCATTCTGGAGCGATTAGGGAAAGACAATCCCTATTCGGAGGTGACTCTGACGCATCTCGAGGAATACGCTGCGGAAGGTTTGCGTACGCTCTGCTTGGCAATGCGTGAAATTCCAGAAAACGAATGGCAGGAATGGCACAAGGTCTTCACCACGGCGAACACGACTGTTAGTGGAAACCGAGCTGAAGAACTCGACAAAGCCGCTGAGCTCATCGAACACGACTTTACTCTCCTTGGCGCAACCGCTATCGAAGACAAGCTTCAAGACGGTGTTCCGGATACGATTGCCACCTTGCAAACCGCTGGTATCAAGGTCTGGGTGTTGACCGGTGATCGACAAGAAACTGCCATCAATATCGGCATGAGCTGTAAGCTGATTAGCGAGGACATGAGTCTGTTGATCATCAATGAAGAGGACAAGGAAGCGACGAGAGACAACATCCAAAAGAAGCTCAATGCAGTCAACAGCCAGAGCCAAGGAGGGGCTGAGATGGACGTGTTGGCTCTCGTCATTGATGGCAAGTCACTCACGTATGCCCTGGAAAAAGATTTGGAGAAACAATTTCTGGATTTGGCGGTCAAATGCAAAGCCGTCATATGCTGTCGAGTGTCGCCGCTGCAAAAGGCATTAGTCGTCAAGCTCGTCAAGCGCCACTTGAAGGCGATCCTACTCGCTATCGGTGATGGGGCCAACGACGTATCGATGATTCAGGCCGCTCATGTCGGAATCGGCATCAGTGGTGTCGAGGGTCTCCAGGCCGCACGAAGCGCCGACATCTCCATTGGCCAGTTCCGCTATCTCCGCAAGCTTCTCCTAGTCCATGGAGCCTGGAGTTACCAACGCATTAGCAAGGTCATCCTGTACTCGTTCTACAAGAACATTGCGCTTTTCATGACGCAGTTCTGGTACTCGTTCCAAAATGGCTTTTCGGGTCAAATTATTTACGAATCCTGGACGCTCACTTTCTACAACGTCTTCTTTACTGCCGCGCCTCCCTTTGTGTTGGGCATCTTTGACCAGTTTGTCAGCGCCCGACTCTTGGATCGTTACCCGCAACTCTACCGTCTCAGTCAAAGCGGCGTCGTCTTCTTCAAAATGCATTCTTTCTGGTCGTGGGTCGCCAATGGCTTCTACCATTCTCTCATCCTCTACTTTGGTTCGCAGGCCATATTCCTGTGGGACTGGCCGCAGGCGGACGGCAAAAACGCTGGTCATTGGGTCTGGGGCACCGGACTCTACACGGCCGCACTTGCCACGGTGCTACTCAAAGCCGCCCTCATTACCAATATCTGGACCAAGTACACCTTCCTCGCCATCCCCGGCTCGATGGCTGTTGTGGTTCATCCTAATGCCAGCCTACGCAACTGTAGCCCCCATGATCAACATATCCCCAGAGTACATCGGTGTCATCCAACGGCTATTCCCCGACGCCAAATTCTGGGCCATGGTATGCGTGCTACCTCCACTCTGTTTGATGCGAGACTTTGCCTGCCTGGAAGTATGCGAAGCGCATGTACTTCCCCCAGAGCTATCACCACGTCCAGGAGATACAGAAGTACAACATTCAAGATTACAGACCTCGGTATGTTTTTATTCCGATATGTTTTGTCCGGATCACATGCTGACTTTTGTTTCTTCTAGCATGGAACAATTCCAAAAAGCCATCCGCAAAGTGCGCCAAGTACAGCGCATGCGCAAGCAGCGCGGCTATGCCTTCTCCCAAACAGACGAGTCGCAGGCGCGCGCGTGCTGCAAGCGTACGATACAACGCGCGAACGCGATCGGTACGGACACATGGCCAGTTCGAGACGATGACTCCGTTATATGCCTTGGGTGTTTTTTTCGTTTGCGCGCGCGTGTGGTTTGTCATTCTACACTCATCACATCGGGATTGGACTAGAGCATGTATTTATGTCTGGCGTTGAGGGGATAATGGAATGAAATGGAACGAGGAATTTCTACTTTGGGCATGTGTAGCTGTTTGATTATTCGTGTGGCGGGGTGGTGGTTTCTGGGGGTGAGTGTTGTGTGTGGGTGTGATGTTGGGGTGGGGTGTAGGACTAGAAAGCGGTGGGGTTGAATCTATGTACGGGTATGGTTATAATGGTGCTACGTGTGTGTGTGAGGGTGTCTGATGTTGGCGTTTCCAACGTGCATGTACCCTTGTTGTGACGTTCTTTGGCCGTACTGTGACGATGGTGTCTCGAGAATTACTAGGCCAGAGAGAACGGGTTGCCGATGCATGCACTGCCGAGCGAGTGAGAGAAGCTGCTAGTAATCATGCGGCAGCGGGGACTGATGAAGCTATTCGGCACGGAGAAACCACGACGCCGGCAGGCCATGGCGCGATGCAGCCGTAACGCCGTAACGCGCCTGCAGCCTTGACAATCACAATCCAGCCCCATTCTCAGCACGGCTACACCGCTCACGTCAACGTATACAATTCTCTCTGCTCCCCAAAAACGTCGCCCGAGATGCCGCAAACAGGTGCGTAACCTTGGCCCTACTTCCGAGCTCTACGCGCTGAGGCCGACACGCTCACCAGAGCTCCGCTGACCAGACGCAGCCGCGCGGGCCTTCTCGCAGAAAGACCTCCCTCCCTCGGTCGAGACGGCCTACTACAAAAAGTGCATCGACCTCCGCCGCCGCATCACCGACATCGAGGAGAGCAACGACGGCACCCGGCTGCGCATCAAGCGCCTGAGCCGCGGCATCCAGAAGATGCGGCTCGAGCGCGCCTTCCCTCCTCGAGCAGCTGCACAAACACATGGAATTCACCGTCGACGACTCGGACCGGAGTACGAGTCCACCGCCGACGCCCACAGACAAGCCGCTGCGCAGCAAGCGCAGCCATCGCAAGGGCACGCCGCCCACGGGAGGGTCGCAGCTGGGCAGCGGCGTCCCCGCGCAGCATGCCAGCCCGGGGGAGTTCGCACCACCAGCCGCTCCTGCACGCCATGAATCCCATGTCGTCAGCGCAGAGCACGCCCGACCCCAGCCGCTCGAACCCCTTCTTCAGCACCGTCGGGGCGAGCGCTGCCTCTCCGCACGCCGCCGTGAACGGCAACGCGCAGCCGATTCTCCCGCCGCTGCATTCGCTGCCGTCGCTGCAGCAGGCGCAGCAGCGCGGCCCGGAGGTCTCGTCGCGCAGCGCCTACTTCGACCCTGTGAATGACGAGCAGCGAGGGCCGCCGATGGACAACGAGTCTGAATACGAGGGTCGGCGGCGCGCGCGCATTCGGGTGCGAATCAGTCTGTACCTGAGGCGAGGGAGGCGCAGAATGGGGATACGGAGATGACGGATGCGGCGGGGGCGGGGTTCACGTCTGTTAATAGGGCGTAGGATGCCCATGGTAGACGTTGGTTGCTGCCGCGTCTCCCAGACGCCTCGCGGTATCCACTCTCGCGGTACCCACATATATGTTCGGCCCACCGTGATAAGGATCCGCGTTTTGCTGGATGGGAAGGTCACCACAGTGTGTCTATTGCGCCGAGAGGAGGGAGGTGGGTACGTGGGAAAGCATTGGGTTCGAAGGATATCGGGATATGATGTTATACTGCATCTTTGAGTGCACTGCTATTGCGTTAGATGGACAGGCATTTCATGGAATCAGATCAGCAAGGCGTTTATTGGGTAAAGGGATATTGGTTTGCACTGCATTGGTGTGCTATGGACGGCTGGGTTGGCTTGGGTTTATGCAGACGGACGGGTGTGTGTGCTTTTCAAAGAGAGATTTCTGCCTCTCGGTCCAAGTGTATTAGTATCGATAACGGATGAATCTTGACCTTGAACTGTTTCTCTGCAACCGCTTTTGTCTACCCTGACTATTGTACCTTTCGGTGAGTAATTTTTGCATTGTTTGTTGGATTTATACTAGTAGTGAATATGCGCGCGTGGGATCGAGTACCTGACTGGTTGACATCACACCTAAGGGACAATACAAGATCACGTGTCTAATGTAATATTCCTTACAGCGTTCCTAGGGTGCTATAAAAGAGGGGGAGGGTAATAATATAAAGTTTGTAAAGAGATTTTAGAGTTTAGATAAAAGAAGAGAGTAGTGTGGGGTGCGTAGGGTAGTATAAAGATTAAATACCTACTATTTTTATAATATATATAGTAGTATATGTGTGCGCGTTAATTTATCTACCTAGGGGTAGGACGATAAAGGCTTTTATCTCAAATAACATAATAAAAAAAGCAGAGCCCCCTGCTTAGTAATTAAAAAGAGCGTGATATAGTAGTATATATTATTAAATTAACTATCTAGAAGTAGAATAATAAAGGCTTTTATTTTAAATAATATAATAAAAAAAGTAAAGTGTCTTACTTATATTAAGGAAAAAAACTTTTGTGCGCATATAAGTATCTAGCGTTACCTAAGCGGCCCTATATAAGGCTACGCACGCCTACGCACTAAATACACTTAGAGCGCACTAGTAATACTACTTTTTCTTTAGTATACGTATGTGTAAGGTTATATAAGGATGTGCACCTGTACTACTAGTGCACCTAAAGTAGCTAGAGTAGCTAAAATACTCTAGATGCCTATACTATCTATAATATACTAATTAATAAGTAAATAAAGCTTTTTAATTAGCTAAAATTTAAAAAAAAAAGCTTAGTAAGCTACTTAGTAAGTTTTTAAAAAGAGATTTTTTAAAGTATAAATTTAATTAAAGTCTCTTACGAGATAGTAATTACTAGTTAATATAATAGTACTAATTACTAGCGTATTATATAAAACTTCTACCTAATTCTAAATTCTAGATTTTATAGATTTAAAAATAGAAAAAAATATAGTTTTATAATTATTTAAAAGAATTAGATTAGGGGCGAAAATTAGTGGCTTAGTAAAAAATACTATTTAAAAAGTATAATCTTTAATAACTTTTAAAACTATCTTACTTTTATTAAAACACTTTTAAAAATTTAAATAATATATTATTAGTACTATATTTTTATATATAAATATTACGTAATATATATAATAACTAGTAAAATAAAGAGTTTTTATTAATTACTAACTAATTACGTAATAAAAATAGTAACGTATCCTATTAGCGAGCGGGTTAGATTAGCGAGTGGGTTAGTTTTTACTAAGACTATAACACCTTATAATAACTTATTATGTCTTAATAACATAACACGTTATTATCTAATAAAAAAGATAGAATTAAATTAAGCTTGCTCTTTAGACCTATTAGAATAAATAATTTTTAATTTAAAGCCTATAACGCGCCGCTAATATGTATAATATTCTAAAAACTATAGTAACCTACTAATATAATAGAATCGCTACCTAAGTAAATAATCGCGCTAATATGGCAAAGCTTACTATAACTAAAGAGGAGACACTTATCTAATATATACTTAACCTAGACTTGTAAGAATTTTACACTCTAGCTAAACAAGATAAAAAAATATAGCTAATAAACTGCTAGCTGCGCGGCACAGAGACCTTATAGGTAAATACTAGGCTTAGCGCTTTATAAAGCGTGTACCTAAGCTTAAAATAGTCTTTAATTAAGTAAAGAACTAATAGAGAATATAATAGAAGGATCTAGAGGTAATATAAACGCATAGTTTTGGCTTATAGAGGAGACAAAAGCCAAGTATAGGGTGTAGGTAGGATTAAGATATCTATAACTTTAATAAGACTAGCTTCTAGATAGAAGTTATAGAAGTTATTAGCTTAATAAAGGTTGTAATAGGCTTAGAGAGATATTCTTAACCTAATCTTATCTAGCTAGGCAACTATAAGTAGGTTATAGTAATCTAGAGTATTTACACTACTAGATATACTATTCTACTCTTTATTATCTATAAAGGGCGAGTTTATCTTTTAGCGTAGTAGTATAAGAAGACTAGTATCCCTTATAATTAGAAGCTTTTAGTCTCTAAAGACTGGCTAGACTAATAATAAGCTTAGAGTTGCGTAGTTAAAGCACTTTAACGCGTATATAAGGCCGCGCGTATAGTAGAGTTATAGAGGTTACTTATTCTAGATAGCTATAAGAGTCACTAATTCTAAGATTTTAAAGATTACTATCTAGAATAGAGAATTCTAACCCTTTTTATGCTAGCGCACTTATCTTATATATTATAGCTACTTAATATAGTCTATTTTACGCTACTAAAGCTAAAGCACTTCTAGCGTATATAAGACTTAGCGCGCTAATATATCTTTTATATTAATAAAGAGAACTTTCTACTAGTCTTTTATAATGCGTTTTTTAATATATTTACACTAGAGAAATATAAAAAAGCCTTTAAGGCCTCTAGGCTTATTTTTTTAGACGCGTTAGTAGTAGTAGTAAATTGCCTTAATATGCGACTTTACACCCCACTAGGACTATCTATACTAAATAAGTCCTAGTAATTAAAAACACTAAAAAACGCTATTAAACTCTTATTATAGGCTAAGCTAGTAATAGAATTTATTAAAAAATTACTAACTACTATTACTATAAGGCTCGCATAGCTTATAAAGGGCGCTAAAAGTCTAGCTTACTAAGGTGTACTTATAATAGGCCAACTCGCTAAGCTTTAGAAGTAGATAGAGCTACTTACTAAGTAAAAATTACGTAAAAGAAAGCGTCTCTAGTATAGTAGAGTACTTAACTTTAGCTAGGGAGTAGATTTAGTGGCTAGGAGTCTTTCTATTAGGGCGAAATTGTCTAAAAGGGCGCGGGGGGTAGAGAGGTAAAACTAAGGGAGGCCTCTTAACATAACGCCGCCGTAGTAGTAGTAACTATAGGAGGACTAGACACAACGCGAGAACTTGCTAAAAGGCTAAAGAGTTATCTTCTAGCTTAGATATTACTCTTAGTAGGCTGTTTTTTAGATAGTGTTAATAGTGATTTGAATTAAAGTTTACAGTACTATAGTGTTGCTAGGAAAAAAACTAACCCGCTCGCTAATCTAACCCGCTCGCTAATAGGATATGTTATGTTTTAAATTTTTAAATTAATAATTAAAGACTAGTATTTTCTCTATAAATCTATTAAAAAAATTTAAAATTATAGCTTTACTAGTAAAAAAAGTTATAAAGCTTTAAAGAAATTACTTATTTAGACTATTTATATATATTTGCGTATATGTCTACGCATATCTATATATCTTTAAGTATTTTTATACTAGTAAACTGCTTATATAAAAATACGTATAAATATATAAGTCTACGTATATCTACGTATAATTCGCATAATTAAGCAGAAAACCTTTCCTAATATAGCTATTATTTTCTTTATTAGGACCTTTAAAATAGACTATATACACTTTATCTAACTAATCTCTATTAAAGTAATATTTTTATTAATAAAATATAGAGCGTTATATATCTTATTAATCTAGAATAGGTATACTTACTTCTAATAGATATGCTTAGCGCTCTATACTAGTTAATAGGACTTAGTATTAATAAAATTTATAATAAGGTACTAGAGACTTATAATAGACTTTGCTAGAAATATATGCATATTTTTAGAAAATAAGAGAAAACGCTATATAGACTATAATTTTTTTTATGTCTTTTAGAACTTATATAGTCTGTATAGGCAAATAGAAGATACTAGTACTATTATACCTAACGTCTCTAAATACTATATATATAATCTTTCTCTATATTTTAGCAAAGTTCTATCTTTCTAGCCTCTTTAATAATACTATAGGCGCACTCTCTTAGTTCTAGAATCTAGACTTAGAGAAGGCTCTAGCAAAGAAGCTAATAGATAAGAGAAGAAGTATAATAAGGAGTTGCAAGTAAAGTTTAGCAAGCCTACTAAGAACAACCCTATAAAAGGTAAAAGCTATTAGTGGAATAGTGGACGAATTTACTAAAGGGGAGACAATCTAGTTCCTTAAATACTGCTATATCTCTATTTTATTTGCCCTCTCTTGTCTTTGTCACCTTTGCTTAATTTACTCTGTGCTTATTGCCTTCTTTTACACGCCTTCTCTCTAGAAGAGAGAGTTACTTGTAAGTTGCTGGCTGTGCCACCGATACTGAAGTTTGCTGTCTGCCCCGCACCCTCGCTAGTGCTGCTGCCACTCTGTTTAGTGTTCTTGTCGCTTATCACGTGAGATGATTTTGTTTATTCGTAGAAGGATAGGTAGACGAGTCTTTCGATAAAAGCTAACTATCAGCACTTTATAACGCGCTGATTTTGGTGGGGGGTGGCCGTCACCTGCGCCGGATAATCCCGCAAAGGCTCGGTTTTTCGGAAGCCCGGCGACCGCCCTCATCTGTGCAGGGGGATCACCTGCATCACCTAATGAGCGAATGTATTGTACTCGGGTTGGGTGGTTTTTAGACTCAGTCTTGATGATGAGGTACATGGGATTAGACATGATGGGTTCGATGTCGATCGTGCGGGAAGCGTTGGTTGAGCGCCTCGACTTGGTTCGGGCGAGTTCGGAGGGCGAGAGAATCATCTTTATAGCGGACTTTTATGTTGGCGAAACTCAGTCTTGTTTGCTTTGGACTGTGTAGTCTCATTGTCGTTTGCCAAATGTAAGTGATTTTCTGGAGGTCTGCGGGTAGCGCGTGGCCACCCAACGAAGGACGATGTGATTGTGTGATTGTGTCCATGCTCAAAGAGGTCATGGATTGTTCTGATTGCCAGACGACAGATTGTCCTCCGCCATAGAGTCAACTAGATGGTAAGATCAAGCGCCTGCGGCCAAGAAACTCAAGAAACTGCCGGCCGTCAAACCCGCTACCAAGCACAACGACATGAAGCCGCCAGCTGCTTCACGCTCCTCGGGCTCTACCCACTCTGTAAAGCCCATCATGCAATTACTGCCAATGTATCCGTTTGACACACCGAAAAGAAGTTGTACGATAAACAAGTAGAAGAAATCCGAGCTGATGGCAGCGCCTTTGCCACCGATGTTGCACATCAGATACAGGGGTATGAAAGCGAGTCGGGACATGGCCAGGACGAATAGTAATCGGGGGCGCGAGGTCAGTGTGAGACCCGGAATGCCTGGGATAACGCGGCCGACAAGGTCTCCAATATTCCAGAACAGGAATCCAAGTGGGATGAACACCGAAGGTTGGAAAAGGCGAGATGCTGTAGTGGCATCTCGGACGCTTAGAATCTTCTGAGTGAAGACTGGATAGAACATAGTGATCGCAAAAGCAAAGAAGACAGCCCCAGCAAGCCAGTATAGCTAGCTTCTTGAAGAGTCTAAGAAGTGGGATGGACTTATGTCCAACAGGCTCATGATTAGCGTCCACCTCTTCGTCGTTTAGCGCTCGTCTCGATTGGCCGTGGGAGGTAGGTTTTTTGTTGGTTTCGAGAGGACATAGATGAAAGCGACTAGCGTCAGGGCCGAAATGACGGTCGCGGTGAGAAAGTAGATGAAGGCTGACTTGCTGGACTCCTGAGGCGCACCTGATTCGGTCTCTTTTTTGGGGGGACCGAAAGAACCGAGAGATGATGATCTGGGCTATGCACGGCAGCACTCCCGCAATGCCTTGGCCAGTCATGATACCCTGAGTATACTCCTCCCTGCCAAAGCTTGCAACGTAGGCAAACACACCGTTCTGACACAGCGCCGTGGCCAAGCTGGCGCCGAAGACCACAAGCATGAGGAAGACAAAGTATACGCCCGGTGAAACAGCAGCTAGGAAGACGCGGGTTGATATGGCTAGCACGGTGAAAACGACGATGTTGAGTACGAGGGAATACACGATGCGTTTTGGATAGGAGGCGCCGGCTTGTAGCTTGGCCAGGATGATCATGGAGCCTAGACTGCCCGCGGTCGATATGGCGAGCTCGGCGGACTGGAAGTTGCGGAGGAGTCGCCCGTCGGATTCGAAGCGTCGCTCGCTGGAAGTAGGGAGCTGCTGCGAGGAACATGTTCCTAGGATACTCAGTATATGGATATCAAACAAGAGCATGGAGCCGTACCATGCCCAAAGCATAGCAACCCCAAGCAGCAGAAAGACATGGTAGTCGGCGCCCCTTGAGTATTCCCGCTGCTCTTCATTATGTATCCGCTCGCCGTCGGGGCGCTCTCTGAACCGCCCTCGAGAGGCTCATAAGACGTTTCGGGGTCTTCCCTCCCGAAAAAGCGCCGTATTAGACCCATGGTTGGTGAATGCGGTGCAGTGTGAACCAGAGAGGTCTGCTTGGTGGCTCGACGGCGGGGAATCGAAAGAACAGAAGGAGCGGACGAGCAGCACGAAGAAGGAGCGTTCAGGCGGATGACACGGAGGCAGGCATGTTGCGGGTGACAGTCGACACACGACAGGCTGCAGCCTTCAAAGGACGTCCAGATGACTGACGCGGTGTGGAGCGGAGGCCTGCGCACGCCCGGCCAGCGGATGGCGAGTCTGGATGTGGCGGTGCGGTGGTGTGGCGGTGCGCGTGGGGGCGTTGGCTTGGCTTTCCGCCATCATCTCCGATCACCCACACTCGCACCCCACCTTCCCACCTGCAGCTGCGTCATCTTCGACATTTACCTTCTGCGCCGCAGAGCTTCGTCCGTGACGCTCGTTACCTGAGCAGCATGGCGCCTCAGCCGCCCCACACGCTCTCCGTCAAGCGGAAGCGCAACGAGCCTCCCGTCCACTCTCTCGTGGTCGACGCCGAGCACTCGGTCAAACGCCAGAAGAGCAGGGACCTCAGGGACTTTGTCTTCCGCCTGGAGAAGCCCGGTGAACACGTCCCCGCTGCCGAACCTTCGCCTGCGCAGCCGAATCGACGCTTCCATGTCTCTTTGTCGGCAGGGCAGCGAGTCCTCGTCGAACGTCCCCACACCGTCAGCCAGACTCAGAATGCGCCGAGCATACCAGCAGTCGCGGAGCCCGAGACAGCCACGAATGCTGCACCGGCTGCTCCAGCGAGCCCCCCACGCAAGCGGCCAGGCGCAGGAACAGCCCGACATGCTCCGAGGCTGGCCACTCCAGCGAAGCCATATATCGCTGCCGATCCCTCGGAGGAGCAAGTCCGACAGTTCGAGCAATTCTCCAAAGACGTCGAGCAAGAAGAAACACTCAGGACCAAACCGCCGTCCACTCCGCTCAAGTACAAACCCAACCCGCCGGGCCGCCGCTTCAAAGACCGACATCCCGCACAGGCTGCAGCGCTTGCAGTGCACGACCCGGATGCAATGGATGTGGATGACTACGTGTACGACACATATGTACGCGAGGCAGTCATGCTCGATGCGGATGGCAAAGCCCCCGAGCATGCCGGAACGGTCGGTTTCATCGTTCTAAAAGAGGAGGACGAGGAGTGGTGGAACGGGGACGAAGACAGCGACCGGGAGTTCGACACGGACGAGGAGGACGAAAACGCCGAGGACTACTACGCCAACGACTATCCCGAGGACGAGATGAGCTCCGACGACGAGTTTGATCGCAATCTCTACAAGAAGGGATATCGTCACGGGTCGGATGATGAGGAGTACGACTTGAATGACGATGAAGATGCGCACAGCGGTGATGAAGACGATGAGCACTTCAGGCGCATTACTGCGTCGGCACAAGCGGCGTTTTCGAATCGCCTCGCGACCTAGAGACGTCTAGGCCGCGTGCTGAAGCTATGTACATACATACTTGGAGATACCCCCTTGAATTCGGCGAACTTGGAGGATTGGTTGGGTGGACCTCAAGCACGTTTTTGTACACTGGTCATGCGTGGCCAAACACCGTACGGCATTGCAAAGGCGTGCAATAGTCTAGAGGATCTTGATAGAACCCGAAGTATCAAAATAGACTGGGTCCAACCAGCTCCTGCAACAAATCCTTGCTTCCCTGTTGAACTCAACCATCTCGCGAAACTGTGATTCGTGCCAGGATAATTAGGAGGTCACGAGACTGCCACATGGCTGGGGGTTTCTCTCATCAATCCTTATTTTCTGTAGCTCTCATGGGGTTGAACTTTCAATACGGAGTCCTATACTGTAGGAAGCATGTGTGAAAGTTGAGACTGGTGTAGCGCAGGTGCGCAGGTGCCCAGCCCTGGAGTTGTACCCGACACGTGACCTCGTATTCTCCACGGCTGGCCCAGCTGTGATGTCAATTGGTCGGGTACCCAATCCGCCGCTAACCTCTAAAGCGAGTGCATGTTCCCAGTCCCGACAATCCATCATCAATTCACACCACGAGTGATGCAAACTAGCGGGAAGGGTAACCGGTGACTCCCTTAAGATGCAAGACGCTTCAAACCATGTCGCACAGCGCCTACCCGTGAATCCTCGCCGACGCAAAGTAGCGCCAGAGGACAGAAAGCGTGTAGTAAGAGCGTAAGTCTCCATCGAATTTCAATTGGGCAAATTCCCGACATGCTGACGCGTGATAGGTGTAACGGCTGCAATGTTCGCCGTATCAAGTGCTCGGGTGAGTTAGCTTGGGATAGCTATGTCACGCACTGCAACACGTGCTCATGAGACACCAACCTTCAGGACACCAGCCTTGTCAACAGTGCCGTACGACCTCGAGGAATTGCATCTATCCTGCGGAAGAGCCATTAAAAGGCGCCTCTTTGAAAGAAGAACTGGAGCGCCTTCGCAAGAAATGCGATCATCTGGAACAATGTCTACAAGCAGTCGTTCCAGACACAGCAGCAAGACTTGAACTCCTGAACAGTTTTGACGGTGCAAACACGCCCCTCGCGGCCTCATTACACTCGGAGGCATCGTCGATCGTTGATGATGGAACAGTGGAGGGTCGTATGCTTTTCGACCCTGACGGCAACGTAAGATATCTCGGTGAGACCCCTGGAGCTAGGTTTCTCGATCTCTTGAAGGCTTTCATGTTGACCCTTGTACCCCTGGCATTTGTACCAGAGCACGGGAGCACAATGCCCCAGGACGGGTCAATCTTCGTCGCTTCTATCGGCCGCTACCAGACGTTCGACTCGCGGCCACTTCTTGACTTGGATGTCGATCCATTCTGGTTGCCCACGCGCACGGAGATGATCTTGATGCAAGCGGAACTACGCTACCATATCCAGGATGGCAACGGAGATTTTGCATCCGGCGGCATATACTATTGGGGTGATCTTGGCTCCATCCCCGAGGCCATCACCCTGACGTTATCCCAATCTGACGCAGCTACTTCAGATCGCTATCGCTATCTGGCCTTCAACCATGTGTCCTTCGCCCTGGCTGCGCAGGTTCTGAACCAGTCACTTCATCAGGGCGAGCTACACGCGGGGGACGCATACTTTAAGAGAGCCAGGATACTCCTAGGCAATCCGCTCGACACCGTACGGTTCTCGTTGAGAGATGTCCCTGTGCTTGCTTTGATGGCTTTCTACCTCATCGAAATCAATCGCCGAGATGCTGCGTACTTATACACGAGTTTAGCCATCCACATTGCTGTTACGCACGGTGCGTTTAGACAATGCAGCAATGAAGCTGATAAACGCATCTTTTGGACCGTCTATAACCTGGATAGTTGGCTGAGCGTTCTTATGGGCCGACCTCCAACGCTCGTCGACGAAGCCATCCGCCTGCCTTTACCACTTGATGCTCCGTAAGCCTGGCCCATCGTTTGTCTTGGTCGCTGGCTAATCTTGCAGAAACCTGCCATCTTCTGCGGGGGGGCCTTCGGGCCCATGTCCAACTGGCGCGGATCTCCGGTTTCATCGTTTGCGAGACTTACAAGATTGCACCGAGGAAACTGGCTCCGAGTTCATCAGCTCCTGATATTAACAAGCCCATGAAACTGCTGCAAGACTGGGTGTCGCAGCTTCCACCATCACTGCAAATGCCTACAGATCACCACAGTACCGATCCCGCATGCTGTACTTTGCACATGGCACACAATCAAGTAAGCTGCATTTCTCCGCCCATGCTGATGCAACCACTAATCTATTATTCCAGCTTATTCTCGTCCTTACTCGTCCTATTCTCCTTATGGCGGTGAAACGCGCCGTGGCAGAACGGTACATGAACGCCCGTGGCTGGGATCTAGAAAAGCAACCGCCATTCACCTATATCGATGCCTGCTCAAAAGCTGCACATCGCAATATTCGCCTTGCCCAATGGGTAACGCAGCTGTACCATACAAGGAGACTCCTCATGGCTGGACTGCATTTCGTATTCAATGCAGCCGTCATACTCCTCCTCAACCGCGTACTCCACAACCAGGCAGCGGCGTCGGATGAAGTCGACTTTGCAATCGACTTGTTCACCCAGCAGTCTCGGACGGGGACAAACTACGAACGAGACTGTTTGCAGGTTCTGAAAGATCTGAAGATTCTGATCGATCGATTCTTAGCGGGGTCGCATAATCATCCAGTGCAGCAGACGCACCGCAGTGATGATGCTCGGCATATCGCGCTGGGTGTTGCCAAAAATCGAGTTGACAACCACGTTGACAGCGCCCAAGGTCGGCAGTTTTTGTCCGCCGAACCGGACAATGTGTACCAGGAGCTGATGACTTGGATGCAGCATGACAATTCGCAGCTCCATAATAGCTTCCGCATATGACCTGTGCGGTTCATTCATCATGCTCTGCACGGCCAAAACATGGTTATGGCCATTTCGTACTGCCATTTCAGAAAACAACAGAGCTCACACTCGTCGTCGCCGCCAAAACGCCTAGGAGATTCCAATTTCCAAAGGTCCCCCCTGGGCCTCGTGCTCCAGGACACGATGCACATCCCACATCATCCGGTACAGTCACTACCCACGTCCCACGCGACGCATGCCAAACCCCAAGAATACCACTGACGATACAACAGGTTTCTCTACTCAAAGCAACATCACGCCGCTAACCCTCATCGTACACCACACATCCTCAACCTCCTCCCTCCCAATTAAATGCAACAACCTACAACCATCTTCAACCGCGCCCCGCACCACCCACGCATAGCAAAATCATATTGTTCAATGCACGCTCGTCTGTCTGCCGGGCGAGTACATACCCATAAATCACAAATTATTGCATCCAATCCAAGCGCCCCGCTTCTTCTCTTGCTTCTTCTCCTTCCTTTCCCTCCTATGTAGTACGCACCACCTATCTCTGATCTAAGAAGAAGGATACACCAACTATTACTACCACTAAAAATCCCCCCCTCACCCCACTCTACCCTTGAGCTATCTATAATCCAGAATCTATATCCCACCGCTGTAAATAGCTACACAACAACAACACCACCACCACCACCACAAGATCCATTCCCAACCCCCACACTAAAAACAAAATGCGCACAAAAAGCCCTTCCCGAATATCCAAAAGACCTAGAAAGCGCGTGCATGCATGGTGTTACCGCATTACGTCGCTGTCTACCTCGCGCGCCCAGCGTTCGCGGAACGAAAGGGAATAGGCACCTTACAGCTCCACTCACTCATCAATCCCCATTACAACCCCTCCCCACCAAACATCTCCCCTCCATTCAACAAACCCACAACCCAACCTCCTCGCCCACACACCGTAGCCTCCCCCAGCCACTCCACACAAAACTCAAACTCAGCGTCGCAAGGAACCGGGCAAGCAACCCAATCCAATCCGACCCAAACTCCGATTCGAACTACAACCATTTTTTTGTGTGGAAGAAATCCAGACCTACGTCATCCCAAAAAAACTTGTAAAAAGAATCCGATTCGTTTATCAATTACCTAGGTACATTATGACGCAACACGCTACGCTACGCCACGCTACGCCACGCTACGGCACACAACCCGGTGCCGTAGTGCGGGGTTAACTCAATCATGACCCCAGCTTTTCTTCAAAAAGGGTACCTATTTCCATGCCACACGTATCGCAACGCACTGCAACGCAACGCGTCACTCCAAATACATACATAAAAAAGATAGATAGCTATGCACATGTCCCACCTTGAAAACAACCCAACGCAAACCCACAACTACACCCACCCCACCACAGCCATGCCCCCCATCCACGTCCTCACCCACGCCCTCCCCCCCACCCCCCTAATCCCCAACTCCCCCTTCCCCCTAATCCACTACCCCCGCCCTCCTCCTCCCGCTCCTCACCTCCCCCAACCTTCACGCTTGCCACCCTCTACGACCTCTACCTCTCCAACGGCTGGGAATCCCAATGGGCCGCCCGCTACGGCCCCACGCAAGCCTCGCACTACCACTCCGCGGCCCATGAATGCATGACTGTGATATCTGGCGAGGGGGCGACGATTAGGTTCGGTGTCGCAGACACGGCCACAGATACCTCCTCGGACTCACCCTCGGAGGACTCGAAAGCGCACACGCACGGCTCCGGCAACGACACCACGCACGAAGACGGCGCCCTATACATCCAAGCCGAGCTGGGCGACGTATTTATCCTACCCGCAGGGGTGGCGCACAAGACATTTGACGCACGGCCCGCGGCGCCCTTTGCGTTTTATCAGTGCAAAGATGGGGAGGGGAGGGTGATTAGAGAGGAGGCGGAGGCGCGGAAGTTTTTTCAAGGGGTACCTGCTGGGGAGGGGTTTATGATGATGGGGAGTTATCCAAGGGGGTGTGAGTGGGATTTCAAGATTGGGGGTGAGCATAGGGGGAGGGAGGGGGAGGTGTGGAGTGTGAGGAAGCCCAGGAGGGATCCGGTGTTGGGGGATAGTGAGGAAGGGTTGTGTGGGTTGTGGGGAGGGGGAAAGGGGGAGAGTAAGTTGTAGGTTGGGGAGGATGTGGTAAGACTGCGTTTTGTGATGAGAGGGAGTGGGGGCGTTGGTGGCGTTAATGGGTGGAGTCAAGCTCGCTCGGCATGAGTTTATGAGATGTGGCCAGCATGGTATACCAGAGCTTCATGAGACGAAGAATGGTAGGCTTCTCCTGAGAGAATGCAATGCAGCCCTGGTTTGCTTTAGGAGGATACTTTGAACTGTCCTCATGACGCGAGGTTCGGACAGTCCCTTTGAGTGCTCCATTGGTTCGAATGCGTCGAGCGCTGGGTATACACGTTCCACTATTTCCTCACTGTTCTCAGAACAAGGATCGATGCGCCGGAACTGCGGAGACGCGTAGTCGCCTGTACTCGATTCTCTATGCTGAATGCGGAGGCTGATAGGAGTTCTCATAACCCGCCATGGATGGCAAACGACGACAAGATCAGCGCCACGGCACTGATCAGCGCCCAGATAAAGGGTATCCAGGTCGACATCTTGAAGTACCCAGACTGATATACCCCTCCCAATCTGCCATGTATTAGTACTGCCATCACCCCGGAGTTTTGGACTCACAGTCCTCCCACGATGCTACCGGCGATCACACACCCTCCAGCCCAGCGATGACGGCATACGCCAGCGGGGCGAGCCATATGACCTTCCAGTTGCGCCATTGGATGCCGCAGGCCCAGAGGGCGACGACCAGATGCATGGCGCGCCGAAGAACAGCAGCGTCCATATCAGGGTGAAGCGCCATATGTCGCCGGGGTAGTAGAGGTAGTAGGGCGTCGAGGCCCGGAGGGGTAGCGGCCAGTAGAGCGAGGGCCAGGGCGGCGTCTCGTAGCCCTGGGGTGCGGTGCTGCCGGTGCGCGTTATGAAGCTGGTAGGGGGGGGGATGTCAGTGAAAGGCGGCGGGCGGGGGCGGCGGGCGGAGAGACGCGCACCTCATTTGGGCAGCATGGTCGCTTGCACCAACGCTTTGGGGGGCATCGAGGGAGAGCAAGCCTCCTTGCGCCGTGAAGTGGCGGTGAATTTGCGCGGTGCTGTGGATGTGTATCTTTGGGAGGTGAGGGCTGCTGGCCGTGAAAGTCTTGCGCAGGGCTGCAGAATCCGAGCTTCTTCCGACTGCCTCGGCTGGCACGCCCGCCGAAGCTGCACGCCTGATATCAGCGCCCATCACCATCACCACGAGCGCGACGTCCACGGCCCTCCAGAGCGTCATAATCCCCCACGATGCCGGTTGATCGTCTCCTGTCGACGCTTTTACGGTCGCTGCAGACGTACACCGACCAGCAGGACACACCGCGGTATGCGCCTCCTCTCATCGTGCCTAGCTTGATGGCCTCCTACTCACAGCTACAGCATTCTCGGCACCGCATCGTCGCTGCTCACAACGCTGGGAAATCCGCACAATCTCAGCCTCCTCTCCTCGCACCTCCTCACGGCGCCTGCACTCTGGGATCGCCCCGACGGGCTCCAGACACCCCTCCGCCTGGTCTCCGTCTTCCACACGGCCGTTGCCGCCGTCATAAACCACCACAGCAATGTCCGATTCAACAAAGCCCCCGCGCTGCTTCCCGGACAGACACCGGTTGGCGGAGGCCTTTCCCTCGACGAATGGATGCGCGCCGTGGTAGCTGGGGCCGACGAGCGCAGCCAGAGATGGAAACACCTCATTGCGCTGGGAGGCTTGCTGATCGCCATTGGGAGCTTGGAAGATCAGGGCATGGACTTGTACTGGGCATCAGGCGTCAAAAAGAGAGTGGAGGGCGCACTGGTACGTGTGCTGCCAACCTTGCATTGGGTCGAGGTGCGGGAAAGGTCGGAAGCGGATGGGCTGGGGGGGGCCAGACGATTGTTCTAGTGCTGAACCATGCGTTTGGCTGTCTTTCCCATGTGGAAAGAGCGCATCTGGATTACGACTTGCTGCTCCCGGTACTTATCGGGACGGCATACTTTTCAAACGAGGGCTTCCAGTCGGCTTACTTCATGGGAGGTCTGGATATGGACATTAGGGTTGTGGGTTCCAAATTCGATTGGGACGTGAGTATTCCTTTCTTGTTCAAATGGCTCTGACTGACGTGCATAGGCTCGATCTAGCTCCTTCCGTCAAGTCGAAGCGATAATGGCCAGGCCTTTGGTTTCGTCAGTGGGTCCTCTGTCAAGAATCATTGAGCACGCCGTGGAGAATGTGCAAGATCCATGGGTGATACAAACTATGATGGACGATTTGGCAAGCTTTGCGAGGGCCCTGACTACCCAATGGCGGCAGACCAAGTTCTCGGAGATTGACCCAGCAGAAGAGGCCATGTACTTGGAAGAGGAGGCACTACACAGGACTCTTCCGTTGCTTTGGAAACTGCTCAAAGCCGCTTTATTTGCGACTACCATCACGCTGAGGGGCGTCTTCACACCCGCATTCTCGGTGATAGGACTTTGTCAGGAGATGCAGTGGCGCCAGTCATTGCTTCGCAAGCGCTGCACACCCTCCGACACCTTTACTTCATCACTTCACGCCAAGGCCCAGCTTCTTTCTCGCAGCACACCTTTGTGTACCTTACTGCTATCGACATACTTTCAGCGTATCCGATACATGCTGAAAAAATCCTCAAGTCTATTGCCCCGCAGCAACTAGGCCAGATTCCTCGACACCCGCTTGACCGCATACTGGATCTCTATTTCCTCAATACGGCCGAGCATTTCTCATTGGTGCTATCGACTAGAACGAACGAACACTTGCTCGTGGCGTCGGCTGTGCCCTATCTGGCAGCTGGCGCAAACCATAGCATGCTGCCCATTTTCGAAGCGGCCCATAGCGTCATGCTGGCCGTGCTCTCTGCACCTCAGTCCGCTGAGATCACAGCGAAACATTTGGCTTTCTATATTGACGCCTTGTTCAGTGTCTTCCCGCACAACCTGTCCCCCAGGCAATTCAGGCTAGCCTTCAAGACTTTGATGCAAGTCACGGCACCTCCGTCGCCAATATCAGCTTTGCATCCAGACCTCCCGGCTACCTTGATGGAGCTTGTTCACCATCGTGCTCTCAGCGCTCTGACGCAGCCCTTGCCCCCTGATGAGACGACTCTTGCGCTGCAAGGGTCAGACGCGCCGCCTCCGGCTCTGTCCGAACAAGCTGTACTCACAATGACGCTGCTCGATGCCTTGCCTTTCCTCCCAATTCCACTTCTGGAAGAATGGATGCCGCTATGCGCGGAACTTCTCAATCAGATCGATGACTCGGCCATGCGAGAAGCGGTCAAGGCGCGCTACTGGGAAGTGCTAGTAAGCGGTGAGATGGACTCGGAGCGCAGCGGCTCTGCTGTAGCCTGGTGGGGCACTCGAGGGGGTCGAGACATGGTTCTTTTTGGAAGAGAGATGGAGCGGGAACATTCAAAAATGATGAGCGGAGCTTTGCCACCCGAAGGGACGCCTCGCGAGAGCAAGCTGTGAATAATTATTTGACATCGATCGTCCTGGACGTGCCCGCGTTTGTAGGTTCCGTGGTCGTCGTTGCTGGCAAGAGCTGTCGAGTGATCTGGGAGCGACGAGCAAGTGCGTCCCTGCATCGACGAACAAACAGTTGACTTGCGAGCGATGTTGTTCGACACATCTTTGGCTCATCAACCCCCTTGCCCATTGCTATCATTACGACTACACGATATATAACCTGTACATCTACGCAGCATGGATTATTACCGTCCGGGCTTTTATCGCCGGAGCCGGAGCCGCACAAGAGATCGAAGCCGCTCTCCTCGACGACGACGGAAACATACTAATAAGAAGGACTTTTCTCGTTTGCATTCTCGTTCACGCTCGCCGTTTCGCCGTGCTGCTTCCCAGCTCGCCATTGCTTCCAGTCTCGCCATGCTGCTTCCCAGTCTCGCCATGCTGCTTCCCAGTCTCGCCATGCTGCTTCCCAGTCTCGCCATGCTGCTTACCATCGTCGTCTCCATACGCGAGGTCGAAGCCGTTGCTCTTCTCGCCGAAGCCGTTGCTCTTCTCGCCGAAGTCGGTCTCCTTCTGGTCGAAGGCGATATCGTTCTCAACAAAGCTGTTTCTAGTTCTCGCTAAACTAATTCTCCCTTTTAAAGCTGTTCTGCTTCTCACCAAACGCGTTCGCCTTCCCAAAGCCGGTCTTCTTCCCATCAAACGCGTTCTCCTCAAAACGGGTCTCCTCCTGAAAACGGGTCTCCTTCTCAAAACGGGTCTCCTTCTCAAAACGGGTCTCCCTTCTCAAAACGGGTCTCCTTCTCAAAACGGGTCTCCTTCTCAAACGGGTCTCCTTCTCAAAACGGGTCTCCTTCTCAAAACGGGTCTCCTTCTCAAAACGGGTCTCCTTCTCAAAACGGGTCTCCTTCTCAAAACGGGTCTCCTCGAAACCAGTCTCCTCAAAGCCGGGCCCCTTCTGGAAGACGGTCTCCTTTTCAAAGCCAGTTGCTTCCTCGAAGCCAATCTCATCCGCAAAGCCAGTCTCCTCATCAAACTCGTTCTTCATCTCTCCAAACAAACACAGCCGTCCACCGACAAACTCACATCCCCCCCCCCCAAAAAAAAACAGACCCCCTACCCTACCCCCCAACAACAACATCAAAATACCCCGGACTCTGCTCCTCCTCCTTGTCCCCATCACCACCAACCCCATCCTTATCCTCATCCCCGCCAGCACTCCCCCCTTTACCGTTCCCCACAGCATTATTCTTCCTCGGACTCCCCTCTCCACCCACCCTCGGACTCGCCCTCGGACCCGGACTACCCAGCCCCGCACTCATCTTCTTGATTGCTTCTAAGGTCGCTTGGAGGCGCGTTTGGCCTCCTGTTGCTACTGCGCCTGCTCCTGCTGCTGTCGTGTTGGGCGTCGTACTTGGCGTGACGGTAGCAGTGACGGTGGTGGTGTGTTGTCGTGCTAGAGGGCGGGAGGAAGTGTATGATGGGGATGCTGAGGCTGAGGCTGAGGCGATGCGGTAGGCGAAGGGGGATTGGGATTGTTGAAGATGCTGGTTTTGGTGGGTGGAGGTGGAAGGAGGAGTGTGTTTGATTGCGGTAGGGGTTGCAGGGAGGAGGTGGAGTCTGCGAATTCGAGGATGATGTGGGAGCCGGAGAGGGGTTCGTAGGTTTGGTGGTGGTGTTGGGTGGGGCTGGGGAGGGGGGCTGGTTGGGGGGTGGGGGCGTTAGTAAGGCGGTAGGAGGGTTGGGTTTTTGGGGGGAGCGGGATGGGATGGGATGAGAGGCGCAGGGATGAGGATGTGGGGTGGATATGGAGAGGGGAGTGCATACCTTTAGGATGTCTCGCCGCCGCCGTCGTAGTCGGCTGTTTCTTCGCCACCAGTGCATTCAGTCTACTCGGCGTAGGCGTCGGCGTGACGCTCGAGCTAGGCGGCAAACTCGCGCTCTTACCCGACGGGGAGGCGTATCTCGCATGCGGTGTAGAGCACAGACTCGCGCTTTTAGTTTTCCCGTTGGACAAACAATTGTTTTCGAAGTCCTTTGAAGGCGTCGCACACGCCTGTTCCTTCGAGCTCTTGATCTCTTGCAACGGAGAAGCCGCGACCTTGGTCTTCGTTTCGTCGGGCTGCGCTGTCGACGCGTCCCCAAGGCGCTCTTGTGAGTACTAGTTGTTCCGCTGCTACTTTGCCGTGATGTACTGGCTCGGTGCTTGTCTTCGCACTCACGCTTGTGCTTTGCATCCAGGTCTGTAACGACCGTGTCGCCGAACTCATGCTGCAAAGTAGTCACACGGTCGTCGTACGACTCGGTCAGTGTGTTTGAAATGGGGGCCATGGTGTCGTTGGTATTACTGGCAGTAGGCTTCCCGTCGATAGGGCACAGGACGGCGTGTTTCGCTACGGCCTGGAATGCTTCGGGCAAGCGGAGCGCTTCTAGGACGGAACGCCCGACGGTGAGATTGTTCAGCGTGATCTGCCTGCTGGTTAATGGCAAGGCGGAGTCTGTCGGGGGTGGGAGCTTACCTGTTGCACCACGGCGTGCTCATCTAGGATGAACATGCCCCGCAGACAAACGCCCTGCTCCTCGATCAAGACGTCATAGTCACGGCTCATCTTGTGACTAGCATCGCTGAGCAGCGCGATATCGATCGCACCTAGGCCGCCGTACTGCCGAGGCACCTGCTGCCAGTGCCACAGCGAGTGCTTGGCATCGACCGAGACGAAGACGATGTCGCAGTTGCGGTCCTTGAACTCATCGATGCAGTTCTGGAACGCGAGCACCTCGGTCGGACACACGAAGGAAAAGGCCGCGGGAATGGAGAGTATGATGAGCCACGACTTCTTGTGCGGGTTGATATAGGTGCTGAGACTGACTTCTGGGAGATGGTCAGGCTCGCATATTGTTCATGCGGAGGAGATGTGCACCTTCAATTAGACCTTTGCTGACGGCGTCGCAATGGAATTCCGGCGCCTTGTGCCCAATTCGAACTTTGGCCAGGGTGCTCATGTTCATGATGAATGTTTCTCTCACAGCACCGCCAAGGGAAACAGTAGCTGCTCGATTTCAAAGTCCCCGCTTAAAGACCGCTTTGGATGCTTGTAGGTCCAAGTGATTGTACCCAAGGACATGGTGCAAAGCGCTCATGTAGGAAATCGGTAGTTGTACTTATACCGTGGTGGCGTGGGGGGTGGGATGTTGCGTGCCATTCTGTCTTGCACGCACACGATGCTAGATCCGCGGCATACGCAGGAATCATCCCTTCTCGGCGCTTAATAGTACGATGTCTCGTAGCGGTAAATTCTAGAATGCTGCTTTCAGCGGGGAGGCATTCCAGAAGCGACACGCAAGCGCAGCGTTCTTTGACGAAAGGGAAGACAACCATGTAACGTGAAATTTAACCGTGGAAATGGACCTACGCCGCAGATCTTGAACGTGGCCCGCGGAAAGCATGCGAATGAGAAGACGCAGCGGGCTCAGAAGATCGGTCGATGGGTGGGTTAAATACTTTGACGCGAGATGCATGATGTAGCCACCTCGGTGGTCCAGGTACTGTCGTCTTAGCGTTACCGCCTCAACACATGTTATTTGTCGATTCATGGATGCATCAGACACAACCTTCGTGGAACAGAATTCTGATCGTGGACACAGAAGAAACAAGGAAGGCGGACGATTAGAATTCGTAAAACTGTGCGCGAGCAGTGTAGTCGGACCCCGCGAATAACAGATATAGAATCGTGTAGTTGGTTTCGTTGTGTATTGTGCTGTGCGTGGGTAGGTGCGTGGTTGTTTGGAAGGAAATGTGTGATGTGTATTATTATCGTTACTTCCGGGTTCGGGGACACGACAATTAGTCCATTGGCAGAGAAAAGTCTTTCAATGAACCTACTGGTAGTGGAAATCGGAAGAGTCAGTGAGTGTCTAGTAGTGCTACTTGCAATACTTGAATACTTACATAAATGATATAAACCTCATAGCTCATACACGCATAACCCCCCACAATCATACATCAAACATATCAAATCGCAATTGCAACATCCTCTACTCGTCCGCCATCTCGTGCTTGACCATCTTCATCGGCCCCATCATTCACCTTGGCGGGTAGACGAGTCGCTCTCTCTTCTTCACCCTTCGTCTGGCCCTCTTTAACGACGTCATCGCCGCCAATATGGATTCTGAAGCGCTGTTTTACCACCTTCCTGCACATGGGACATTTGGTCGGCCGCAAGGGAAAGTGGTCGTGGCGCACCGGCACGACGATGTCGGCACACCACTGACACATGACCATATGGCCGCATGGGATCAACGCAACGTCGGCGATCTGGCAGTAGCACACCTGGCAGTCTAGTTTCTTCAGCATCTGCGCGTCGGAGAGGGGCGGCGGGCGGTCGGGCTGGTCGAGGGAGCGGGTGGGCTCAGGAACGGGGTCGCGGTGAGCACGGTTCCGTAGGATGGCGATGCGGGCGTTGCGGGCGTTGCGGATTTCTTGACTGCGGACGTGGAATTGTTCGAGAGCAAGGGTGAGCGAGACCGAGGCTGGGGAGGGGTTATTCGAGGAAGAGATGGTGGGTGGCGGTTCGTCGGCACGGGAGGCCCAGGATTGGGTACCGCCGACAACAAGCTCAGGGGTGGTGTCTGGGTCTTCTCTGCTTCTGATGTTGCCGTTCTGGTGCTGCTCCATGGGGGATCGCGATGTTCGGACTACGGCCCAGAGGATCTGCTCTTCTAGTTCTCTGCGCTCGCGGTCTGCCAGGTTTTCTAGGTCGTCTGCTCGCGGGTCTGTGGTCTCGCCGGTGGCACGTCGCTCCTCAGCTTGCCGGTAGCGGTCCTCGGCTCGGTTGTACATGGTCTGAAGGGGTGATTCGTAGTCGTCTCGTTGGACATCTTCTCTTGTGCCGAAGATGCGGGCGAAGCGGTCGCGGGCGCGGTGAAGACGGGCCTCGGTGTTCATTAGCGACCGCGCGAGTGGCATATCTGTGCGCTGTTGTTCTGCTGCGGGTGCCTCAGCTTCTTCGTCGCTTGAAGCCTCCTGCAGCAGAGTGTCCAGAGTGTCCTCGATGCTCTCTGGTACTTGTTCGGGCATGTCCTCTTCCGATGACAGCCTCCGCCTCCTGAATCTGTTCTGTGGCCTTAAAGCGTCATTCTCCCGACCGGCTCTCAGCTGATCCAGCGTACGCGGCAGAAACCCTGGGCTGACTTCTTTGAACGGCTCCCCAATGACAGCGATACGGGACTCGGTCCCATCTGGCTGCCGGACAATGCGATAGCCCTGGTGGAATTCGAACCAGCGCTCCATGAACTCGGACTGGTCTGGTATTTGCGGGATTCGCGTTTGGGCGGCTTCGAGGGGGGGATCCGTGGCCGATAGTCTGTTGTTCCAGAACGCTAGTACACCCGTTAGCAGCGGCAGGGCGAGGTCCGATTGAGCATATGCGTTGAATAGCAAGCCCAGCCTGTGAAGATGCGATGAAATGGTGATAAACATGCCTTGGCAAAACCAACAATAATTCTGCCAGCGCGTCCCCCGTTGCACGAACCCGACGCCGTCGACATACACGCGATAGAGACGCGAGTGGGGCCGCTCGTCTGCACAGGCGCAGCAATTGGGCGTGCTGGTAAGGCGGCACGAAGTGGCAAGCTTGTGCAAGCAGTGCGTGTCGAGGCGCGGTACATCACCTGTCAAGGTGCCCATGGCGAACGAATGGGTGGCAATGGGGAGACAACTTTCACTGCCAGGTGCATCGTCGGACGGCGGATTTAAGCGCCTTGTCGCCGCGCAGGAGGGGCACGGCCAGGGTTGTTGTTGGCCCGTGCGCAGGCACCGCTTCACGCTCACTGAAAGTTGGAAGTGTGGTGCTAGCAGAACTGAAAACCATGATCCAACTTGCTCTGTTCCTCTTTCTCCAGCTACCAAGCCATCTAAAGTCTACCCTGAGAACCTCCCACGACGCAGGCTGAGCCCTTGACAAACCATATGCTATATCCAAATCCACTCACCCATCGACATCAATATCAACATCAACATCAACACAATCAATGGCCGACAACAATGCAATTGAAGATACCCGACCTGAAAATACCCAAATCTTCGAAGGCGTCGAGAGAAAGTTCTTCACTCTCGCTACATTCAACAATCAACCCACAGCCACACACACCGTAGACGGCAAACAGTCACCATGCACCGTCTACCTACCACACGACCCCAGATGCACCAGAGAAATCCTCGAAAGCATGCCCGCCTACAAGAACTGGCTCACGCAACTCCTCTACAATCTGGCTCTGCAAGACAAACCAAATCACATCTTCCACAACAACCCCCACAAACTGAAAACCATCGACGTCCAAGCGCCGACCTGGTTCCCAGGACAGAAGCTTGGCTTCTTGAAAGCGCAGTGTACCATCGAAACCGACGACAAAGCCCAATGGCTACCCGGAGCCGTCTTCCTCCGCGGCGGCAGCGTCGGCGTCCTCGTACGTTCTCCCATCTAACTAAACCCCCCATAGCATGCCTAACACTGCATCTATCTAGATCATCATCCAACCCCACGACGGCGAAGATCAAGAAAACCTCAAGCTCCACTCCAGCACCACCCCGGAACTCTACACCCTCCTCACCCTCCAACCCCGCATCGCAGCCTCCACCCTCTCCTTCCCCGAACTCCCCGCCGGCATGCTCGACGCCACCACGCACGACCTCCAAGGCAAAGCCGCCGCCGAAATCCGCGAAGAAACAGCCCTCACCATCAACGCCTCCGACCTGTTCAACATGTCCGCCGCCGCCTGCACAAACACGCCGCTACACCCGTACGCCGCCCTCGACACCGACGACTCGCCCCCCGAACAAGTCGCAGACGCCATGTATCCCAGCCCCGGCGGCTGCGACGAATTTCTCCCGCTGATGCTGCTCCAGAAGCGGATGAGTCGGGTGCAAATCGAGGCGTTGAAGAGTAGGAAGACGGGGCTGAGAGATGAGGGCGAGGTGATTACGCTCAAGGTGGTGCGCTTTGAGGAGCTGTGGAGGGAGGGCGCGAGAGACGCGAAATGTTTGGCGGCGCTGGGGTTGTATGAGAATTTGAAGCGGGTGGGTGGGTTGCCTGCTATGCCTGCTGAGCCTGATGATGGGTGAGGTCTTGGGCTCGGATTGGAGTTTTTGGTTGAGAGGATGTTTTGTGAGGAGCCTGGGGGGACGTGGAGGGCATATTCCGCACAAAGACTGAGTGTATGGGCGCCCGGGCGGCTCCCTTTCGTGTCACGTGACACCTTTGACAGTCGGCCGCGCCCGGCTCCCCCCCTATATATTAATACATAAGCAAAGAATTATTTACACCGAGCACCAAATTACCAACTGAGTGATACATTGCGCATAAGAGACTCATCCAATTCCATAAAATAACTCCAGAAAAGAAATAACGGCACCTAGTAAGTAATCCATACACATGCTACAAACCAGTGAGGGGCGAGGGATCATACATTCGATTCGATGAATCGGAGAACGCGGTCTACGCTGCGGCATACTCTTCCCATCGTGGTAGAATATTTTGCGGAGATAGGATGGGGGTCGAGGGTTTTGGTTTTGGTTTCGCCGTGAGTATTTTTCGCCCTAGCAATCGATCCATGTCCACGGGTCGTGTGATGAGCTCGGCGATGCAGACGAAGATAATACTACGTGGGAGAAGGAGAGTGATGCGATGGCTGGGCGCTCTGATACTAGTCTGATGGTGGAGAAGTGGGTTGAATATGTGATTATCTCCTGATTTAAGATTTTGGAGTGGAGGTTGTGTTGTGGATGTTGTGGGAGGGTTTGATAGAAGACATGTTCAGAAAGAGAGAGAGTGTGTGTGTTTTGCGCAAGTGCACGCAAAAACCGGGGGAGATAGGTTTTTTTGCATGCCATGTTGATATAGGAGCAAGTGTAAGATGGATATTACATCACGCGTCTTACTCTGAGATGAATGATACATGCCCAAGTCAAAGAAATAGATTATGATATTGTATTTTTCTTTATTCTCTTGTGTTCTACTTCGTATGCAGGTGTGCTACGTCTTAATGCAAAACGCGTTATACACAGCACAACTCAAAACTTCCAATATATTGTCTCTGCAAAAAATAGCTTGTTCCCCAGGACAGCTTTGCTACGAGTAGCAGTTTCGACCTTGGTGAAATTCGTGTATCCAGTGCTAAGATACCGACTTGAATTGATCGAAAAGGCAGTCAGTGTACACGTACTCCGGGTCGACGTCAATGTTGGTCATATGTTCTGTCTAGTGGGTGGGTAGGTAGTGAGCCTCGACTCGGCTGATGGAGAGCGGAGGAGGGCGCATGTGCTTCTCAACTGTTGCGACATGCCCAGTTTATTCAGCGTCTTCAATCATTGCCATTCTACCAACCATATCGACCTCCTCGGCAAATGTGATTCACCTCATCTGATGTGTTATTAACCAAGCTCCTCGCAACCTTCCTATGTCCACCATGACTTTTCCAAACGAGGAGAGACCTCCCAAGGAGACAAGCCCTTCCTTTCAACGCAAAAACAACGAGCCACGATACCAAAAACCGCAAACAACCGTATAACAAACGGAAAGTAAACACAACATCCACCAAAGCAGCTCTCGTACGACCGGGGGGCGAACACGAGGAGGGGAGTACTCAGAGCGCCCCCATCCGCAGCTCCACGTAATCCCGCGCCTAACGTTTTCTGCATAGCGTTAAGGCGACGACGAGCGACCGTGGCCGTTCGATGTGGTGCCGTAGAGGTCTGTGCGGCTTCGCTCTGGATGCCCCTTGGTGCTCGTTCACGGAGGTAGGGTGCCCGGGGTACCGAGTTCTGGAGAGAATTCCTGTCGGGGAGGTCAGGCGGGCCTGGGAGAGCGTTGAAAAGCGCGGGACAGGGGAGGAGATGATGCCTCGAGCGTGTTGTGGTGTTGACTGTGGGCGTCTTGTTGGTGAGCAGGGCGGCGCGTGGGAAGGGGAGCGTGGTAGGTAGCCTGCGCGTAGATGAACCAGAGAGGAAATCGTCCAGCTTCTTTTCCGTGTTGGTGTATGAGCTTACCCTCGTCGTCGTTGAAGCCGGTCGCCCAACGCTCCCCCTCGTGCACAAGGTGCCCTCATAGTCCGGAAAATGGCTGAACCCATGATGACATGTCATCCGCGTCGAATGCATCAAGCACCAGGGCAAACATGCCCCGTCGCCCCATCTGGCCGTCGTCGTTCTCAAGTCAAACTCTGCAAATATCAGCAAGCTTTGTTCGAGTCCTCCCCAGAGCTCACCACGGCCACGCCATTACGGCGAATTGCAACCCTTCTGCCCTCCAACTCCCGGAGGCCCCAGAAGCCATTGCAATTGTACCCCAACCGCGCCATGTATGCACTCACCCCCCCTCCTCGAATCTGACCGCTAGCACGCCGGAACTTCGACGCCCCTTCCATCCGCTCCCCGCGGCTTCGAAGCCCCGCCGTAGCCTCCCGTCCCTTCCCTCCTCGTACACACGCCGAATCCGCCCACCGAACCACCCCGTATCTGCACACCGTTAGTCAGACCGTCTCGAGTCGAGTCGATTCTCCCTCCCCTGACGCCCTCGAAATCTCGCCCACAGCGACTCTGCCAACAGAGAATGCCCGAGAGCAGGTCTACAACACCGATTGCTTCATAGAGCATGCAACGGCAGCCCCGCCCCTGATGGCCTTAGGAATACTTCGGCCGCGACCTTATCGACGGAGACAATGCTGCTCCTCGCGAGATGCACTAGGGAGGATACACACGACTGCTAGACGGCAGAGGGTTGCATAGCACCCATGGCCGCGGGAAATGCGGGACACCAGAAAGGCAATTTACCAGGGCAAGAAGAACAGAAGCAAGCGCGGGAGCAAACAAGCCCAGGCGAGTGAGCTTTCCGGGTAGGTTGCACCTCATTGCGCTGTACATGCTCCATCGTGGATATACCCGAGGACAGGAGGGTGCACTACGATGACCGGCCGATCCCACGACCCTCACCACCCCAGGAGCGATACGTGGGGGCACGGCCTACGATGGGATGAAGCGCATCATCGAGCTCAAAGGCATTTGCGAGGAGACACAAACAGGGGAGGGAGGAGGGCAAGCAGCTTGATCGGGCATGGCACCATCACAGCCTTGGGCATACAAGCGTCTAGCACAGGTGCGGGGCCATGTGATAAGATGTTAGAGGGTTCCGATTCGTAAAGGGGTATCTATACAGTCTTCTTACTGATACATGCAGGCACACAGCGGTGCGCTATCCTCCGCTAACCTCTAGGCGACTGCCCCATTCTCTTGATTGCCTCAGGACGCCGAACGTAACGTCACGTCTCTCAGACTCGTTGCCACCACCACGCCACAGCAGCGACAACAACTCCCACCAAAAATATACTAATATACATGTAAGTAACATTATTTCCGAATACATTGACAAAAATTGATAATAATGTAGGGCGTTACCTTCTCATGCGCAAAGCGCACGCGCGAACCGCACGGCCAGCGGCATGGTAGATTTTCGAAAAGAAGTTGGGCGCCTTGTCCTCGCCCGGGTAGGGCGTTGGGACTCGTTGGTTGCCATTGGACTCGGTACCGTCTTTAACGGCCTTTTCAGGCTCCTGGATCCTGATCGCGGGTCCTGGAGGTGGGAGTGGGATATGTTTCGCCGGCGGCTCCGGAGGGAGATTCATGGCCGCATACGCTTTTCCCCATCGCCGCGTAGGCTCCGCTTCCTCGTGATTCTCCCCTGTCACAGGAGCAGGGCAGAGGCGGGCTGTTGGTACTACGACTTGTGCCTCTGACTCTTCGGCTGCAGAGGCATCTTCCTTCCCACCAAAGTAACCGAATTGCTTCTTCTGCGGCATCGGTGTAGCAAGCTCATCTCCCTCCACAAGCTCAGTATGAGCCACCCGACGAGCAAGCTCCAACACCGGAGATGGTAGCTGTGATTCTGTCTCGTCGTCCACATCTTCCGCAATGGAATGCAAAGATAAGGCAGAACTGGAGCGAATGGGCGCTAGGTCAACCGACGAGCACGTCTGGGAAAAAACGTCGGGAGAACCCATATCACCGGAGGGGGAGGGCACGATATCTTCCGGAAGGCGATTGCCGATGTCCACCACGCGATCGAAAACCTGGTCGCGGTCGATAGGGAACGGCTCCAATCCTGGGTCGTGAAGGTTCAGATCCTCTTCGTCGGAACGAGGCAAGCTATGCGGCAAGCTCGAGTTCGAGCGGAACATACGAGAATTCATGTGCCTCGAGAAGAACGGTACAGAATCCTTTGAAACAGGACGCCAACCACCGCCTCTGCTCGTTCCAATGCTCTCGCTGCAGGACCGCGAGCTGAGCGTTATTGACCGTTCATGGGCAAGGCGCGGTGCACCTCCCAAACCGAAATCAGCTTCCCCCGAACCATCACGTGAGAGCATCGGTCGACGAGTGGTGCCAAAGATGCTACCTCTGACGTTCTCTCGAAGGTTCTCCGACGTGAATGAACTAGACTTTTCCATGGCAAAGGGGTCTTCTTCGCCACTGATAATGCGTCGAGTTCTCGAGCGCTCGCTAGCCGTGTCAGCTTCGGTGGGGTCTGTGTCGATCTGCGGTGTCGAAACGTCATCGGATCCAGTGAATATATTACTCCCACTGGAGTAACCAGGCTCGTGGGGCAACATAGGAGCAAAGTCAAGCTCGTCCAGACCGTTGTCTTCATCCGAGAACCCGGAAACAGTCTCATGTGGCATGGTGGGAGCACGGTCCAGTTCATCAACGTCTTCCTCATCGCTCGAACCTTGATCAGACATAGTCCGATATGGCGGCAGAGCATTTGCAGAGGATCCTGATTCCCTGCTTTCGAGATTCTTATTCTCGCCGGAGAAACCAGACTCGTGGGGCAGGGTTGGAGCCCGATCTAGCTCACCGAGATCGTCACTGTATATGGAAGAAGTGTCATGGAGGAACATGGGGTCCGAGCCATGCTCCCGAATGACGTTGCTATTGTTGGTCTTGCTCAAAGGTCCAATGCCGGTTTCGTGGCGCATCAACGGTGATCGTGCCAGTTCATCGGAAATCTCATCGTCAGAATCGCCAGCTTGATGTGTTACGTGGACCTGAAGTCCGGTAGCATAGCCGGTGGATTCGGCCTTCGTCTCATGTCGTAACAACGGAGCTTGGTCGAGCTCGTCAGGAACCTTACCTTGGTCTTTCAATCCAGGTCCAGAGTCATCACCCATCCGAGTCTGATTGACAGCCATATTGTACCGTCCAGCCTCTGCCTTGGGCATGCTTTTCGTCTGATGTGGCACGAGTGGGGCGACAGTAAATCCGCCAAGGTCACTAGCCTTATTGGGTGACCCCGCCTCACAGGGATGAGGTGTGCTTGCAACGAGTACATTGGTGTTGATCTCAGCCGATGACTCTGTCTCGTTGGAGGGTTGCGTAAGCTGTTCATCTGAGGGTGAGGCTGGCTCCTCTTCGTTCGTCTCTTGGATAGTCTCGAGGGCAGGTGATTGAGGGCCTGGGCCGAACTTAGCGACTTCGCCTGATGAACGGCTTGTGCTAGGAGACGAAAGTCAGCAAGTTGAAGCTGTCTTGGCCGCTTTTACATACCTTGCGTTATCTGTGCCGAACGACTCATGGCGGAACAAGGGCGCAGCTTGCTCCTCCTCCGAGCCGGGTTCGACGTGGTAGCCGTAGGAGGCGGGTGCCCAGTCTTCATGCTCCAGGGGAAAGGGGAAGTCGTCGGCCACATCTTCAGTCATAGCCATGGCTTCTATGGTGCTAATACTAGAAGCGGAGTCCCAATCCCGATATATGCTGCTCGGGACGTTGATGGGTGCCGTGACTTCTAAGTAGCTGTCAGCACTGATAGTACGCCTCGTGGCAAAGGGCTCACCTGTCTGTATGTTGTTGTTCCTCGAGGACCTGAGAGGAATATAGATAGTTGGCAGGAGATAGGGAAGACCCAGTTCTCGCTGGATGTTCAGGGCATATGCTGACGCGTCTTGGGGTGCTGGATGTAGGGATGAAGAGGAGGAAGATGTACTCGAAGCTTCTGACTTTGAGGTCGAGGCTGCGGAAACTTCATCGATGGCACGCTCGATGTGCACGAGGTTGTTACGGTTGCCCATCTCATCGACACCTGTGCGTCTGTCAGCTTAGGGCCAACTTGTGGGATCCCGTCGCCTGGCTGCCTGTGCCAATGCAGCTTGGCCCAAGCGAGGCAGCGCTGCTCTTGCTCGCGGCAGTTCGTCACGGTCAGACAGGGAGAACTTACCGATCTCTTTGGTATCATCGAGCACCCATTGGTTGTCACCAAGGCGGATCTTGTACTGATACGTTCCCTCCGGGATGTTGTCGAAGTGGCGGAAATATACTTGCTTGCCGAACTCGTCAACGCTGGCCGCCATCTCGAGCGCCTCCCACGGTGGCGTACTGAGCGAGGTGACGACGTAGACCGGGGGGCGGGCATCCGTGTGGAAAGTAATAGTTGCTTGGCCAGTCAAGTTGACGTCGCCGAGCACGCTATGGGGTAGAAAGATTGATGGGAGAGTAACTTCGGTTGTTGAGGATACACGATGTGCGTCGCCGTCGGCGGGCACGTCATGGGCGTCTGTTGCCTGTTGAGGTGGAGCAATAGTTTCAGCTGTGGCGGTGAGGTTCTGAGGGGGGTGGGTGTCAGGCTTCTTTCTCGAGAAAGCCTTTCTAAGAAACCCGCTCATCACGATGGGCGGGGGAAGGAGACGACAGGTGTATGAGAAGGAAGGAGTGTGGATGAGAAAGAGGAAGAGAGTGCGGATGAGGAAGAGAAGGAGAGAACATACTTGCGTGGACGGAATCTTTAGCTGCTACCGTGCAGAAGGCAGTCGTGGGTGGTTGCGCCTGCCTCGTCGAGGGCGAGGTGTATCAGCGGGCTGGAGGGCGGTAAACACAGCGAAGGGGCTGCGAAGTTTAAGGAAGGCAGAGGGGAGGCCTGCGCGGTCGGTTGCCACTGCTGCTCTCAGAGCGACGCGTCTACAGTGAACAGCTCTGGAGGGAGCAATTCTACAGTGAATAGCTAGCTCCCAGAGCTTCGCTCTCCCCCGGGCTTTCGGGGAGAGAGAAGGCCTCGATAGCTCGTGGAGGATCCGCTCTCCCGCCCTGAGCTGCGAGCATCTTCAACAAACGAGCTTTGGAGCCCATCCCCGCAATGTGTTGTGCGGCTTGGAGTGACGTGAGGGAGACGTTAGCTACCGGGAGCTACGGGCGCTGGACGAGCTGTGGAGGCTCATAGGGCTGGTGCCGCATACCCGAAGCAGTAGATTTCTGGGCCATCATCAACATCATGCTTGTTCCTGGCCGTGTCATCAAAGCGCCATCTGAATCTCCAAACTCAGTAGTCGGCCATCAAAGACCATGCTTCGTTCTCTAACGTGGGGTGACTTTTGAAGGCCTGGTCAGGGGCTGTTGGTTAGGCGGTGCCCCGCGGCGGGGAGGTTTGGGCAGCGCCACCAAAACACTCGCTTTCGACTCTGTCGTGCTACCACCCGCTTCGGCTCTCCGCCTTTCACGAGAAACCTCCGCATACAATACCACGTTGCTAAAGCTCACGATGAACGGATACTTGCATGAGCCCGACCGCATACCCTGCCCCCTTCGATCGATCTCACACGCGAATACGGCGTACAATGAAGCCGCAGGTGCCGACGAGAAAGGCGCGCCCGATTACCGCAAATCTCGAAAGGAACACACCGACAACTTGTCCTGCACTGAAACAGGGCCATGACAACTACGATTGAAGAATACTCGCTGCTCTGACGCATCCCCGGAGCCCAGTCGACGCGACACAACGCGTTCAGGGCGCGGCAAGTCATCGTAGACCGCGTTCACTCGTACATGCAGAAGATGGGCGTGTAGCACCAGATGGCAGCAGCTCAGCACATGGTCGAAGGTCATGATCTGGGGCAATTGGACCAATTGACAGCCAGGCGGGCCTGGGGCCATGGTGTGCTGCATGTAGCCGCATCGGCAACAAGAAACCAACGCGACAGGCACGGCAGAGATTGAGTAGAGTGTGCTAGCACCAAAGTCTTTTATTTTACTGGGTCAACAGATTCACCATCCGTTGGAGACTCAATCGGCGAAGACAGCATAAACTGATCTCCCCGCGGCGACAAAGGCATGTCCACGAAGGTTGCCCTCGAGCGCCGCGTGTTGACCGTCGTCGCTACCCCGATTTGCGTGGCCTCGCACGGCTCCGGAAGAGCCTCACAATCGACCTCCCCCTCCTCCTCCTCCTCCCCCTCCTCGTCGTTGCGCGAATCGAACAAGAAGGTCAACCGCTTTGCATCATCTGAGTCGAACAAGAAGGTCAGCCGCTTTGCGTCATCTGGCTTGCCAATACTAGACACAGACTTATTCCGAAGCGTTGATAGGCTTGGAAGGTTCTGCAGTCCTTGTGCGTCTCCCCCTCGGGGGTTGAAGCTTGTCCTTGGAAGTGTCGGAATCTTGGACGCTGCTACCGGTCGTGAGGTGGTGCAGCCAGACCATACTTGCTTCAGGAGCGGGCTTAGGCTGGGGAGTGAGGCAGCCACAATACCCACATCCACCTCGATCTGCGACCAGACCAGAACCCAAGACCAGATATAACTTGTATCTCCGTAAGGCCGCGATGTGTCGGTTGTCCGCATTGCCATTACGATCTGGCATAGTCGCATGGTGGTCGCAATGAGGGGAATTAGCCCGATGGAGAATATCAGGATAAGAGCATCTACGAATGTTAGTTACTAGCTTCAGATCGGATGGGATTCCACATACAACGCTGCTTTTTGTCGATTTTCAATATCCTCAGTAGTGGTAGGGGAAACAGGACCGGAAGCATATTGATGACGACGTTGATGGCTGCATGCCAGATGTAGAAGGGTACCCACGATATGCAATGTTCTTGCCTATACCGGATATCCCAACTATGCGATATAGGTACGCAGGCAAACATCTCCGTCTACATTGAGTTAGACAAGCTCATTGGAGAATGACAGCCCATTACCTACAAGAAAGAAGGAGAGCGTGAACGCTGTGATGGTTGCCGCCATTGTCCACACGACGAGTCCGCGCAGATACCAAGGGGGGTCTTTCTGAACCGAGCACATGCGATGATACAGGGCGAGTATGCTCATCTTCACGGCCCTACAGTC
Organism: Laburnicola sp. JP-R-44; assembly: GCA_009805535.1. Lineage (NCBI taxonomy): Eukaryota > Fungi > Ascomycota > Dothideomycetes > Pleosporales > Didymosphaeriaceae > Laburnicola > Laburnicola sp. JP-R-44. The sequence continues at coordinate 1,318,252 of SELF01000003.1, read as the reverse complement.
GTGTCAGCAGAACATTCTTCCTCCTCCGGGGGTTCCACAACATACCAATTCGCTACATGATACAACAGCATGTTGATGTACTTGCACTACGCTTGTGAGCACTGGCATAATATCGGAATCTCTGGCAACCTTACCAAGAGCATCCTATTGAGCTGTTCCACGTCCAGCTCATCCGAGTGTCTCCCCCGTCCATTCCTCACCTGCAAGATCAGAGTAACCATTTCACACCGGCCCAGCAGCAGCAGCTACTCCATGGTCAGCATTCCACCCCACTTATCACGGGAGAAGAGCCCTACCAGCGCAATCCCAATCAACAAATCATCCACTCCAAACTTTTTCACGAGCCATCCACGCGTACAGAACCTTTTTTCACAGCGTGAGCATACGACTGCGCTATCCGAACGCCCGCACACACACGCACTCACCGCAAAAGGACAAAGACAAAAGCGATAGTGTACACGGCGACGCTGACGCGGGTTATCAACGGGCCGCGATCCTCGGATGCTGCTGTGTGCGCCATATCATATCATATCCGCATGCCTGTCTGTGCACACGGGCAACGATAACGAACGACGGGGTCACGGTCGGTGGGGACAGGGACAACGGAAGCAAGGACAGGGACAGGCAGGAAGCGCCATGTGGCAGAGGATATATATCTTGCACGGTCCCAGATGTGTCTCGCATGGACCACGACGCCGAGCGCAATGATGCTGGGGAATTCCGATGTACACGGCGCGTGCAGGCTGTGCGCGTATGAGTCGCAATTGTCTTTGGAGCTTGGCTAGTGGCTCGACGGAACTGTTTTCCGTCTTCATTGCATTGGACGGTGGGCTGGCCGCTGGACTATACTATGGTGGTTTTGGGTGTGGTGTCCCGGCGGTTTGGCGGTCCATCTCGTAGTGCAACGTGGTCTGGGCTGGTCTGGTCCGGGGAAAGGACGGGCGCTGGCGGCTGAACAAGCAGGAGAGTTCTAGCGGGAGTGAGGGGCGCAGGCTTTCATGCAGGGTCTTCTGGTTTCGAAGAAGCACGATATGGGATACTTGATGCCGACACGGAGGCATTCCTAGTTGCGTAGTCTTGTCTTCGAACTGCGTCGCTGCCATGGTCCACGCACAACAGCATGCACAGACAACCAAGTACATGAATGCATGCAATGCTTTCTTCAAAAACTAGTCCTACCGTGACAACCGACAGCGATTCAGCTAACCAACTAGTCTAGTCTAGCGCTCAGCCTCATCCCCATCCCATCCCAATCCCCATCATCATCCCATCCACCTGCAGATTACTAGTCCTAGCCCCGGCCCCAGTCCTAGGCCTCGTACCATAATTCACTCACCACCACACTGCACCGTGCGCCACGCCATCGCCCCCCTTTCTCGGCTCAAGCCGTCCGTCCGTTCGTTCGTGGTTCACCGCGCACGTTGGTTCACGGTTAACCTTCAGCCCCCCGGTCCCAAGCGGGACAGACCCGGCCCAGAGGATCGGCATCGACGATGGCGCTGGCGCTGGCGCTGCAAGACGAAGACGGAGCAATGACGAAGACGCGAGAGAGAGAGAGAGAGTTTCATTTACGTCTCTCCGTTACGTTTTGTAACCAGCTGACGTTGCACGTTTGCGCCGTCCGTCTTTTGCCACCAGCGGTCGCTTCGGTGCCATAAAGACGAAGACGAAGACGGTGATGTACACGAGTACTGTAGGTAGCTGCGTGCGTGCGTATGGTTATTCGTGCGGCGTGCGTCGTGTGCAGCAATGCAGGGGTTTGGTTTAACTCGTTACAACTTGCGTACCGCGCGTTCACGCTCTGGAGAAAATTGTGATTTGGTACGCCGCTGTGGTGCGTGGCGAGAGGGTGAAGGCACCGATGAGGACGTCAACATCGGAATGTTCAGGGCTGGGTTTGCGTCACGTGCTAGAGAATGATGCGTGGGCGGGTCACGGGTGTGTTGTTGTGCACGTGCCCAGGTGCTGCACATGTGGGCACCTGGGTGGACGGGAGCACCGTGCTGGTGCGCTAGGTGGTTGCTTTTTCCCTAGATAGGCGTGAGCACTATGCTGCTGCGCGAGGTGGTTGCTTTTTCCCTAGATAGGCGTGAGCACTATGCTGCTGCGCGCGAGGTGGTTGCTTTTTCCCTAGATAGGTGTGAGCACTATGCTGCTGCGCTAGGTGGTTGCTCTTTCCCTGGATGGACGTGAGCACCGTGCTGCTGCGCTAGGTGGTTGCTCTTTCCCTAGATGGGCGTGAGCACTATGCTACTGCGCGAGGTGGTTGCTCTTTCCCTAAATAGGCGTGAGCACTATGCTACTAGGCGAGGTGGTGGTTGCTCTTTCCCCAGGGCCCTGCGTGGAGGGCGTGATGATGCCCTGGTGGCTCGTGCGCGGGGAAAGAAGAAGTGCCATGCCGTGATGAGGCTCGTGCGTGGGGGATCGGCCGATGGGATGTGATACGTGACATCATACGTCGTAGCGATGTGCACAGCCATCTGCATCTGGCATGAGTTACGTGCGCAGATTCCATGTCTTCGCAGCAATCTATCCATGGGTGCGTTTCTGGGGAAGGGGAGATGAGGTGTATATAGGAACAAGTAAATTCACAGGGTTTCATTCCGCTCAACTGCTACTGACGGCTGTGCTATCAAAACACACTGCCCACCCACGTCCACGTCCACGTCCACAGGGACCGCACATAGCGCAGCGCAGCGCCAAGGTAGCCAAAGTCAAAGTCGTTCTTTGTTTTCCTAGAAGCCCTCGTATTCGCCAAGTTTGTGCGCACCATGCCTGTGTGCATCGGCGAGATGGTGTACCATTTCGCCGGGAATGGCACCTTGGTTTAATGAGCGTTAAGGCTAATTATTTTGAATTGGGCTTCTCCTTTGGGATGTGCTGCGGTGATTCGTGGCTCTGTGAATGCATGCATGCATGCATGGTGTGGGAGCACGTGCGCATGGTGAAGCCCGGCTAGCGGGAATTGATAGGGGGACCACCACTTTTACTAGTGGCACCACCCTGACTAAGCGTCACCATGACTAAGCCGCAGACGCACACAACATCGCGCTCCTGACAATGCAAATAGAGGATTGATGTGCAGAGGCGCAGTTGCTAGATACATTTAAAATGGAATTCTATAGATCAACTAATTGAATCAACGACCCTACCCACGCCCTACGGGGCACTGAGTCCTTGTATGACCTTCTATATGGCAATTGGAACAGGTTGGAGGCCTTTTCTTGTATCCTTGTGGCAAGCCACTCCCCCGTGATAGTCCTTTCTAATGCCTTAGCTTCTCCAACCTCAAATAATGAAGGACTCCTCTTCTCAGCTTTGCCTTGAGAGGTTGGAAAGGGCGAACAGCGCTGCTTTGTAGATGTTGGGAGACGAGGTTCCAGGATCAGCCTAAACGAAATAGAATATTAGAATATGTAATGGAATATGGAGAATTTAGTACCTATATGGAAGAGAAGACTCCTCAATCCGCCAGAAAGGGTGTATTTCCTCAAGCTCGATAGCCGATTTCGACTCCAATATATCTGAAATTCGATGGGAGCAGGGCAATCCCATTGTTCTGCTAAAAACGTTTGTACATCGGGCTAATGGAGTCGTTCCTGTAGCCCGTTTGACTTTGTCATGCTGCTGAACTAGGAGAACAATAGCGTGCCTTGAGACCCTGCGAATGATGTTAACAAAAAGCGTCTTACTGGGGAATACAGGAATAAAAATGCGGGTCCTGAGCAAGTGCCGCAGTAAGAGCATTAAGCTGCCCTTCAACACTCTTCTCCACAAGCTCAAATACCAACAAGATATCAGCTGTGTGGAAATTGGTGATCCAGTGCTTTACAGCGGCATGCGCTCCCTCTACTCGTGAGGTTGCAGCATTTCCTAGATGTAGCCACTGTCGGGACCATGCCACCACAAATTTCTCTCGATGTACAAGCCATGTCTTATTCAAGTAGCGGAACACATGCTGCTTGTCTGCAAGGAACGCCTCCATCTCGCTTTTAGCTTGTTCATAGAGCCCCTCTGTATGTGCGGTACAAATCTTAATCCAGCGGCCAAAGAAGTCGTTGTATTCCTCATTTGTCGAGAATTCCTTCTTACAATTTGCTTGGACATTCTTATGAATGTGCCATACACAAAGAAGATGCGGAAACTAAGGGACTTCATCGCTAATTGCGGATAGAAGTGCGGCATCTCGGTCTGTACACAGTACAGGAGGTTCGATGGGCAGCTTAAGAAGCGAAAGGAAAGAGCGTAGAGCCCATAGGTAGCTTTCGGCTTGTTCGTCCTGCATGAAGCAAAATGCAATTGAGAAGCTGGCATTTGTTGGAGCGACACCAATAATATGGAGCAGAGGCATGCGGTATCGGTTTGTCTTGTAAGTGCAGTCAAGGAGGAAGACCCTATTATATTTGTTAGCAAACTTAATTGACCTCTTATGCGCGAACATAAGAAATGTTATATATGTCCACCACTATCACACTGTAGTCTATGTTCCCAGTTTCCTTCTTTCAGAAGTCGATCCATAAGGTGTTCCACTGGTGATCTCCCTTCTAATTGCTTAATACGCTCGGCCATACGTATGTTGTAGATGTCGCGGCGAGTAAAGAGCGCAGAAGGGTTCTCATCTCGAAGAATGGCTTCAATGGCTTGCGGTTTGACATTAAGTCTAGACAGTCGAGCAATCTCTGCCCTTTGTTCGGCCGTGAATTTTCGCGCGTGCGGATGTGCTACCAAATCGTTAGCCCCATGTGTATGTTGCGGGTTCCTCACCTTAAGATCCCAAGTTCCATCACTGCGGCGTGCACCGTAAAGCTGAAAAGGACAGCCAATCTGTCGTGTTGAGGTCTTTCTACGCTTGGAACCGTCAGGTGCATTAATCCGGTCGTGGTATTTCCTACCAAGATCGCAGCCTAATACCACATTCTTGTTCGCGGTTGAGCGTCGAATTGTGAGAACATAGCCATGATCAAGAGCGAATTGTCGCACAGAAGAAATAAGTGCTTCTCGGTCAGGATAAGTGGATTCAGAAGGAGGTTCCATAATAGTGTTATTTCCAGTGGAGTGTGCAGTGACAGGAACATAAAACAGTCGTTGCTAGGGTGCTATGCGGAGTCTGCGGCTTAGTCATGGTGACGCTTAGTCAGGGTGGTGGTGCCACTAGTAAAAGTGGTGGTCCCCCTATCAATTCCCCCGGCTAGCAGGGCGCTTACGTAATGACCTATTTTCATCACGCGCCCTTCCCTCTCTGTGGATGCCCTGGAGAGGACTGACGGCACTGACTGCATGGAAATATTCTGGCGGAATACTAGATTGGTCTTGTAGTCTACTGTGGCCCTATGGAGACTGCCCGGGGTTTTCTTTTGTTGTGGTTATAGCACCTGTTATACCTCATACGCAGGAGTCTATGCATGGTGAGTGCCTATGGTAGCTAATGGTATATGTACATGGTGACATGTTCGGCTCACTATAATATTTTTACGCAACGATTGTTGGAAAGTAGCGATAGCGGGCGCATGGTAAATGAACGACCGGTTGGCGTGCGACAAGTCATTTCTTAGATGTGGAAAGTCGCAATTGAGCTATATAGAAGCGCAGTTAGAAAGAATGCGGGCGCATCGCTCTCGACAGTATCCAAAAGAGTACGTCGTGGTGCAAGCAAGGAAAAACAGATAGGCATTCAACCATAAAGGAAAAAAAAGAAAGAAAGAGAAAAGCGGCGAAGCAGCAGCAACACAAGCCTCAAATAACATTCTTCGCATCCATGCCCTCGGTGAAATACACAGCCTCCATCTCCGTCTCATTCTCAAACCTCCTCGTCTCATCCCCAGGAACATATCGAATATCGCCCTCCAAACTGCCTCCCAGCGTCTGACTAACCGCCAGCTCAATCACCTTGTACGCCAACCCCTTTGCACTCTGCGCCCACTCGCCCCTGGCCTGCGCTTTGAGCCCGACTTCCAGCTTCTCCGCCACCTCCTTGAAATCCTTGCCTACGACCTTTTTGCGCTCAACATGCGGTACCAGGTCCGCTCGGAAGGCCTCGTTCTGGCTCCAGTTCGCGGCCGGGAGCGTAAACGTGACAACGGCGTTGATGGTCGACCCAGCGTAGCGCGTGTTGGAAATCGTGCCCTGGATGGCAACCTCGAGCTCGGGGTTGTCGGCTATGGGCGTGAAGGGCACTTTGAGCGCGCCGCTGGCCGAGGTTTCCCCAATGGAAGAGGAGCCCACGAGCGTGGAGCCCGTCGAGGTGCTGCGCTGTGTGATGTTGAAGGTCCAGTCCCCTAGGAGGAGAGCGTTGTCGTAGTTGAGCATGCGCAGTTCAATCAGCCGGGGACGGAGTGGGTCCTTGGACGTTTGCCCGGTAAGCTGGGTGGACGTGTCGAGAATCTTTTCTATGATCTCGGACTTGGGCTTGGTGTCGCCGCCGCCGTGGACGGCCGCGCGAGCCGCGGGATTCTGACTGAATGTCGTCTTTTTCTGCGGCGGCTTCGAGGCTGCTGGTGTAGGTGTCGGGGTAGTGCCTGAGGAACTACCTGTGGTTCCGCTGGGGACGGTCGGGGCGGCGGCGGCGGCTGGGACATCTGCTGGTACTGTTTCCGTTTTGGCTGTCTTGTCGAAGTAGTTGATTTTTGCGCCTTCTTGGGAGTGATTACCGCCCGATATGCCGCTTCCGCCCTTGCCAGCAAGACCGCCCGTGTAGACGTCTGCAGCAGTCTTGGCTAGACTGGTGATCATTTCGGCTGCAACGCGCTGTCTCTCTGTGTTTGCCTTCAGGAGATTGTTCATGTTCTCCCCCCCTGCTTGTTGGCCCGCAGACGCTGCTCCTGCTTGCGTATCTTTCGTGGCAGCTTGACCAGCATTGATGAGAGCCTGGAAACCACTCATGTCGCGGAACATACTTCCATTCTGGATGGCTGCGAGGATAGCGGCTGTTCCAGTAGGATCGGGCATAGACGGAGGCTGCATCATGTTCACGACCGGCGTACTCATCGCAGTAGGCGTAAGAGATCTGGGTTGCCCTGAGATCTCGAACCAGTCTGGATAGCGGCAATTTCTGTAGGTGCAAGTGGGATAGGCGAGTCCTGCCAATTCCAGAAACGAGTCATGTCAAGCTTCTCCGCGCTGTTCGAGCGACCGAGGACGGCTTCTGCAAAGGTGCCTCCAGTCGGCATGGGCACCAAGTTTTCCGTAGAAGCGGCAAGATTGATGCCATGATTGTTCAGCCACTCGCCCCACGCTGAGTCCCCAGACTGAACCCGCCATTTTGAATGCAAGATAATTCCCCACATAATCTTAAAGGTCGCGGCTCCACCAATTGAGCAACTGGAACGAGGTCGGTTCCCACTTTGACGTCGTAGCCGGCCAGTAGCATGGCAATTTGAGTGGTGTTGAGAGATTTCAGGATTGCCATGTTGTAGTAAGAAGTGTTTTCCTTGAGATATTGCTTCAGGTTGGCACCAATGCCAGAGAATTTGAAATTTACAACAGTGACTTCGGCGCTGTTACCTTTGGGGATCTTCACAGCTGGCAGCTCAAGTGGGAAGACAACCCCGTTTCGACTCAAGGTCAAGGTGACTTTAGCGTTGATATCCTTGTCTGGGCTGCCACCCCTAACGAAGATTTTTTCGACCTCTGACGCCCTGTGCTGCGGTCGTACTGGACATGTCTTCAACTGTAGAGCCGTTCTTCAACTTGACAGCCTCCTTGATTGTTCCTTCGGCGGGCGCAACGGATGTATCCACGATAGAAACATCCACCGGGAGATACAAACCAGTGCTGTTCGGCCTTAATACCAAGCGATTCAGAGAAGAGCCGAGAGCCGCGACGCTTGGCCCGCATCCCACAATGACAGCGCGAGATTTCTGTGTAGGTCAATGCTGCTCATTCTGATGGGAGCTGGGGAAGCAGAGAGCTTCCTGCAGTCGCAACAGGTGGAGTATTCTCAGTTGCGGGCGGATTGTTTCCCGGTGACGGTACAGTACCAACAGGTGGCCTGATCACGCCTGGTAGAACGTTTATAGGTCGAACCTGTTCAAATATGCGGGGGTTGATGTTTAGGAGGTTGCCCCGGCTGAGGATACCGCGAGAGAGGATAGATTCCGATAGTCGCATACCGCCAATGGCACTGAAGCTGGCATTGTGCTCAGGCGTAAGTTGAACAACGTCAGAGTTCTGAATGAGATCTCTGATTGCTGCCGTCGGAGCAGCATTCGCCAAAATACCCTGGAAGCGGCGAATGAAGGCATCGTTACCGAAATCTCCGAGTTTGAAAGGAATGAAGACGATCTTCTCCGCCTTTGCAATGTTGACCTTTGTCTTGAAAAGTTGGATGACTTCGTAGTAGTGAATGTTCAGGGCGTGCATATGATTGTAATTGGCCAACACCCTTGTGCTGAGGGTCTCTTTCTCCGACTCCGAAACTTCCATGACGACACTGGCGCGCTGTGTCCACGCACTTCATGCGCGTTCTGATGTGTGTGCGATCATGGACGTTCTGCATCATGCTGCTTCCCAATTGTCTGTTGCCTGCAGATATGGAGTACCCATCTGTGGTGGTATCACTGGTAGCATTACTATTACTTGTACCCATACTGCCACTGGGCCCACCCAACAGCCCACCAAGCGGTGCTGACAATTCGCCCGCCGTTGACGCTGCATTCTGCGTGCTCTTACTCGACACATTTGAGTGCGAACTACCGCTTTGGAACTCAATCGCAGTGGCTTTGGTGACTTCATTGATCGCGCGGTCAGACGTCCGGTCGTTCATGATGTTGGTCCGCTCATCCAGTGTTTCCGACCGTCCGGCAGAGGTCTTGCGACTCCAGTCAAGCACTGCCACGCGTGTACTTTCACCGGGTGCGAGCGCAACACTGTGTAATAGCTGGCCAAGTGCCAGGCCTTGCGCATACCAAGCTTGATTGATCGTGAGTAGGGCTCCGAACGCAACAGTCTTAAAGCCAGCGTCGCTGCCGGCTAGCGCCATGAGATCTATGGGTGCGAAGTCTGAGCTGGTGATATCGATTCGCGCTTGTGGTGTTGTGGTTGTCTTGATCTCCTCCATGACGATGTGTGTGTATATTGAACTTTCTCAACCGGATACTCGCCTGTGGCAGGCACCAGATCCGGCGTCTCGCCCTGTTCTTCATCCTTGAGCTTCATGCTATCCGGGAAGTAGATCGCATTGAGAATGTTCTCTCGGCCGCCGTCCGAGGTGGATAATTCGCTAGATCGCGGATGGTCTTAACCGCAAGGGCGTCCCGAATAGCCTGCGCATTTGCATCCGGTATGCGCGCAAGGAAATTGACATCAAGCATAGGTAGCTCATAGACTGGGCGGCCCATCGCAGACGGTTTCAACGAGTCGGCCGAAGCGCGACCGAAGCGCGCGATAGCGGTTCGTGTGTCCCACGGCGGCATCGCGGACCCGTTGAGCGGTTGCGAATATTTCTGCAGTGGCGAGGTCAAATACGGTGGTGATGGACAAGCATTTGAGGGGAGGGCTTCTGTGGCAGCGGCAGTAACACCGAGAAGGACATTCGTGGACGACGAAAGGATATCTTCATTTGAAAGGGTAACAAAATCGCGCTTTTGATCTGAGCTCTAATGTCGAAGTCCATGGTTCGGGTTCGGTGATTTCTACCTTAGGTACCAGTCTGGAACGGTTCTCGATCCACGAGCCCACAAGGGGAGTGGGATAGCCCATTGTTGGAGGTCGCTATCTGCTGAAGTAAGGTTCGAAAAGGCCCCAGCCGTCTTTCAGCCCATGTCGTTTACGGGATGCACGATCGGTTTATCTTGTAGATACGATGATGGTCCAGACGTGCTTGGCTTCACGTCCAGCTGGCGTCTGAAGTCAGGATTAGCCATTCTTCGGAGGAGATTGGTCACTGGACCGTATATGCAAGCCATATACCACGGCTTTTCTTGAGTTTGCTGGTTAATGCCGCCTTCGTGGTTCAGCTGGGAAGGAAAGTTCCACACGTAGTGGCGCTAGTACCCAAGGTAGCATAACCCCGCATAGCTAACGTGCAGACTCCGCTGGCGGCGATTATCGTAAACACGTCAGTTCCTGCTACATGGCCCTCTTGGCTCATAGAACTTGCCTATCGTTCCTTCAGCTCTCTCTCGTTGACCAAGGAAGTAGGCGATTTGGGTAGAACATCATACACTTCACATATCGCCCAAAAAGAAATTTGGCCCGTCCTATACGGGTCTCCTAACCCCTTGCCGGCAGGTGATGTTACAGTTTCATCCGGTTTATATTGCGCCACCATCTATCTACCTAAGAATGAGGGTTCGATTAACCAACTTACCTTGTGAAATTCCGTTGTGGCCTCCTCTTTCCTCGCAGATGGCCATTGTTACAACCAATATGTTTTTGTTAGTAGAGGGGCCGAAATTTTTTTTTTAGGCGATATGTAACTTATAAGTTAAGGAGCTAAACTAAAATTTAATATAACTATATTTTTATTATATATAACTTTTATACTTTACTTGGTTTACTAAGTAAAAGACTCTACTTTTTTTTACTATTATTTAAGATAAAAGTCTTTATTATTCTACTTCTAGATAAATTAATTTAACACACTATTATTAGAAAAGTTTTTCTACTTAACTATATATAGATATGTATATATATATATATATATATATATATATATTTATATAGGCAATTTACTAGTATAAAAATACTTCGAGATATATAGATATATTATAATATATATAAATATTTTTTTTACACACTTTTATTAATTACTAAGTAGAAGGCTTTACTTTTTTTATTATATTATTTAAGATAAAAGTCTTTATTATTCTACCTTTAGGTAGATAAATTAACGCTATATAATATATATAGTATTAATAAACTTAATACTAAAATAAACTTTTATTTTAATAAAGTAATAATAAAATAATTTTATAGTAAATAGTATAATAAAAGCTAGTAACTTAGCACTTACTATATTAGAAAAGGTTTTAACTAACTAAGTATAAGCACTTAAGGCACCTAGGCGGCTCTAAGCACACCTATATACGCCTATACACTAAATACACCTTAAGCGCACTAGTAATAGTACTTTTTTCTTAGTATACGTATGCGTAAGATTGTGTAAGAATGCGCACCTATACTACTAGTATACCTAGGGCACCTTAGGTGCCCTAGGTGCCCTAGGTGCTTATACTACCTATGTGGTATTATATTAACTATTTAGGGGTAGTATAATAAAGGCTTTTATCTTAAATAATATAATAGAAAAAGTAGAGCCCCCTGCTTAGTAATTAAAAAGAGTGTAAAAAAGGTAGTAATTATAAAAAAAGTGCGTTTAAACTACTAAGCGAACTTAGTAGTCTTAGCGTGTATAGCTTCTATATATAAAGTTTTTATAAAGAGGCTACTTAGAACTTTAGGGGAGATACAACTTTAGCATAGCCACACTATAAGCTATCTCTTCTCTACTATCCTAATTATTATAAATAATATAAGTTAATATATTAATAGGTATATACTACTTCATAAGTAGATAAGGGTAATATATACTAGATATACTATTGCTTTATTACTATATATTAAAGTTATCTTTAATAAAGCTTCTATCGCTATCTTTATCTCTCTACGCCCCTACTATTTATTTAGGCATTAATATTATTCCTAAAGTACTTACTATTGCTAAAAAGTACACACGCTAAAGATTCGCGCTACTACTACTAAGGTAATAACGCTAGAGTTCTATTTTATCTATAAGATAATTATTTATAGAAGTCTAGTATACCTAACTATTTATAAGGTAATTCTTATATACTAGCTAGATTAGTAGCTTATCTAGTTTATAAAAACTAAGAAGACTATATTCTACTCTAGTAGATAAAATTGCTCCTTATTAGTAATAGAATTTAAGAAGGAAGGTAAAAAGTAAAGAATAAGGTATTTATTAATAATCTCTAGTGTAATAAGAGTATTATATAGATCTATAAGATTTTCTTAGCTATTATAGTTGCGTTAGCTTATTTAAGCAAGTACGCTACGTAGTAGCGTAAGCGAGAATAACTAATAATAGTAGTAGTAATAAGCTAGGTGTGCTATATATAGCGTAAGTAAATCTTATATAGGTTAGAAGCTTATAAGGTATAGATAGAATATAAGTAAGTTTAAACTATTATTGTGTTATTAGGTAGTATTTAAGGTTAGTCTTTAATTAGAATTAAGTGCTATATATAGTATATAATATCCTTTTTATCTTAACTTACTTTAACCTTAAACTAAAAAAATAGATTAAAAAAGGTATTTAGTAAGCTAATATATACTACTTATAAAATACTAATTAATTAGTAAATAAAGCTCTTTAATTACTTAAAATTTAAAAAAGCTTAGTAATCTACTTAGTAAGCTACTTAGTAAGCTTTAAAAAATTAAAATTCTTTTTAAAGTATAAAGTTTAAAGTCTTTTAGTAGATAGTAATTACTAGTTAATATAACATATTCTATTAGTAGCCCGAATAGATTAGTCCGCTAGACAGTTTTTGCCAAGACTACAACACTTTACTATAAATTATAATGTCTTAATAACACGACGCGTTATTATCTAATTAAGAAGGCAGAATTAAGCTTGCCCTTTACACCTATTAGAATAAGCAAATTTTAAGCCTACGACGCACTACTGCAGTATATAATATCCTAAAATCTACACTAAGTAATCGAATTAACGGAATTACCGCCTAAGTAAATACATAATTAGGCATGGCAAAGCTTACTATAACTAAAGAGCAGACGCTTATATAGTATATCCTTAACTTAGATTTATAAGGATTTGCACCCTGGCTAGGTAAGGTAGAAGATATGGCTAATAAACTGCTAGCTGCGCGGCATAGAGATCCTATAAGATAATGCTAGGCTTAGCGCTTTATAAAGCGCGTACCTAAGCTTAAAATAGCTTTTAATTAAGCGAAGAACTAATAGGGAATATAATAAGAAGACCTAGAGGTTATAAACGCGTAGTTTTAGCTAGTAGAGGACATAAAAGCCAAGTATAGAGTGCAGAATAAAGACATCTATAACTTTAATAAGATAGGCTTCTAGATAGAAGTTATTAGCTTAATAATAAAGGTTATAACTAGTTTAGAAAGATATTCTTAACCTATACTTATTTAGCTAGATAACCACAAGTGGGTTATAGTAATTTAGAGTATTTGCGCTACTAGATATACTACTCCACCCTTTATTATTTATAAAGAGTAAGTCTACATCTTAGTGTAGTATAAAGAGACTAGTATCCTCCGTAATTAGAAGCTCTTAGTCTCTAAGACTAGCTAGACTAATAATAAGCTTAGAGTTGCGTAGTTAAAGCACTTTAACGTGTATACAAGGCCGCGCATAGTAGGGTTATAGAGATTACTTATTCTAGACGGCTATAAGAGCTACCACTTCTAGGATTATAAGAATTATTATCTAGAATAGAAGATTCTAACACTCTATATACTAGCGCACTTATCTTATATCCTCTAGCCGCTTAATATAGTCTGTTTCACACTACTAAAGCTAAAGTACTCCTAGCGCGTGTAGGACTTAGCGCGCGCTAACGCGTCTTTTATATTAATAAAGAGGGCTTCCTACTAGCCTTTTGCAATGCGTTTTTTAATATGTTTATACTAGAAAACTATAAAAAAGCATTTAAGGCCTCTAGGCTTATTTCTTTAGATGTGTTAGTAGTAGTAGATCGCCTTAATGTGCGTATTTACACTCCACCTTAGAGTACCCCACTAGATACACTATGGCAAGCTAGGACTCTAAGTAATACCCTTAAGTTTAGATTCTAGTTAAAGCTCGTACGCGACTCTTTTATTCGGTCTCTACCTAATACTAAATTAAGCTACTTACAGCTTATAAAAGGTGCTAAACTTATGCTCTACTATAGTGTACTTTAAGAGACCCGCATTAAGGAACTTAAGAAGCAAATTAAGGTTCTAACAAAGCGAAGAACGCGTAAAAGAAAGCGCATTCAGAAAGGTGGGACGCTAGGCTTTACTTAGGGAGTAGATTTAGGAGTAAAAAGCCCTTCTACTAAAGTAAAGTTATTAAAAAAGGACGCGAGGTAGTAGTAAGAGAGAGATAGGTCCCTTAACACAATACTACTATAGGAGGTGCAAAGAGTCTAGGCATAATATAAAAACCTATTAGATAGATAAAGAGATAGAGGAGAAGTTAGATATTACCCTTAGTGGCTTATTTTTAGATAGTGTTAATAGTAAATTAGAGTGATTTTATTATAGGTTACTATAAGGCCAAAAATAACGGGTTAACTTTATCTTAGAATAGTACACACTTAGTAACTAAAAATTAGATAAAGTACTACTTAAGATATAGTATGCTTTACTATAAATTATAATAAGTATATACTATATATTATCTCTATATAGTAGAGTAAATAATATATTATATTATTATAGGAAGTCTCTTATTATAAGTTTATACTACTAAAAAAGACTTCTTAGCTTTATATAGCTATAGTAGCCGCGTAAAGAGGCTATATATTATAAAAAGTAGATTAAATAGTAACTTAGTATATTATAAGTTACTATAAAGTAACGTTGGTAGTGTTCTATAATAAGTTATAAGAGACCTCGAAGTTGCCAAGAAAAAATATCTAGTAAACTAATCTCTTCGGGCTACTAATAGAATATATTATATAATAGTATTAATTACTATATATATTATATAAAACTATTACCTAACTCTAAATTCTAGGTTCTATAGGTTTAAAAATAGAAAAAATATAGTTTTATAATTAGTTAAAAGAATTAAATTACGCGAAAATTAGTAGCTTAGTAAAGAATACTATTTTAAAAAGTATAAACTTTAATAACTTTTTAACTACTTTACTTTTTTTAAAACGTTTTTAATAATTTAAATAATATATTACTAGTACTATATTATTATATATAAATATTACGTAATATATATAATAACTAGTAAAATAAAGAGTTTTTTATTAATTACGAACTAATTATATATTAATAATAGTATGTTTATATTAAATAATTAAAGACTAGTATTTTCTTTATAAATCTATTAAAAAATTAAAATTATAGCTTTACTAGTAAAAAAAAGTTATAAAGCTTTAAAAAATTACTTATTTAAACTATTTTATATATATCTGCGTAAGTCTGCGTATATTTTATATATTTCTAAGTATTTTTATGCTAGCAAATTGCTTATATAAAAATATGCAAGTATTATATATATGTCTACGCACGTCTGCGCATAGTTAAGTAGCCTCTCTAGAAAAAAACTTTTCTAATATACTTTTTTATTATATTATTATAAATAAAAGCCTTTATTATTCTACTTCTAGATAGTTAATTTAACACTATATATATATAGTTAAAGTAATTATAGTATTTCAGTTTAATATTTAGTTTAGCTCTTTATTAGGTATATAATCTTCTTATTTCTTTCTCTCGCTCTCTCGCTCTAAACTAGTACGGTAATATGGCCTTACTATGTTTTATATATAGATTTTTAAGTTAGAATAGACGCGCTAAGCTTGCTAAGCTCGCTTATAACACGCTAACCTCTTTTTATTAACACTTTAAAACGCTTTTCTATGTATATAATAGTAGAAAAAATATCTACTATTATTATAATATTTTTATTTTTTTTAAAAACCTCTTAGTTTAAAAAAAAAACTATTAGTTATATATAGTCTAAATTTTTTTTAGTCTATTCTTACTACTAATAAAATATATTAATATTAAAATTTTTTTTGTACGCGTATAAGTACCCAGGGTACCTAAGTAGCCCTATATAAGGCTATGCACGCCTACGTACTAAATACGCTTAGAGTGCACTAGTAATATTTTTTTTCTTAGTATATGTATGCGTAAGGTTGCGTAAAGATATGCACCTATACTACTAGTGCACCTAGAGTAACTAGAGTAGCTAAAATACTCTAGATATCTATACTACCTATATAGCGTTATATTAACTACCTAGAGGTAGTATAATAAAGACTTTTAACGTTATTTTAAATAATATAATAAAAAGTGTAGAGCCTGCTACTTAGTAATTAAAAAGAGCGTAAAAAAAGTAGTAATTATAAAAAAAGCGCGTTTAAACTACTAAGCGAGCTTAGTAATCTTAGCGCGTATAACTTTTATATGCAAAGTTTTTATAAAGAGACTACTTAGAACTTTAGAAAAGATATAACTTTATACTATCTATAAAATACTAATTAATAAGTAAATAAAGCTCTTTAATTAGCTAAAATTTAAAAAAAGGCCTAGTAAGCTACTTAGTAAGCTGCTTAGTAAGCTTTTAAAAAAAGATTTTTTAAAGTATAAAGTTAAAGTCTCTTATACTAGATAGTAATTACTAGTTAATATAATAGTATTAATTACTAATATATTATATAAAACTATTGCCTAACTCTAAATTCTTCTAGATTTTATAGGTTTAAAAATAGAAAAAATTTAGTTTTATAATTATTTAAAAGAATTAAATTAGATAAAAATTAGTAGCTTAGCAAAGAATACTATTTTAAAAAGTTTAAACTTTAATAACTTTTTAACTACTTTATTATTATTATAACTTTTTTAAAAATTTATATACTATATTATTAGTACTATATAATAACTAGTAAAATAAAGAGTTTTTTTTTATTAATTACTAATTAATTATATAATAATAATAGTATTTTTAAATTAAATAATTAACAACTAGAATTCTCTTTATAAATCTATTAAAAATTAAATTTATAGCTTTACTAGTTAAAAAGTTATAAAGCTTTAAAAAATTACTTATTTAAACTATTTATATTAAAGATCTTTATTATGTGAAGATTCTAACTAAGGTCGAGTTTACACTATACACAAAGAGAAGTAAAATAAAAGATACTAAAACCTAGTATCTAGTATATAGTAGTAGTAATAATATATATATACACAAATAATAATAATTTTATTATTAACTTCTTTATAGTAGTATTATTAATAGTAGTCTATAAATAGTCTACTATCTAGTATAACTAAGTTATATATTATCTCCTAACTAGTAGACTATTAGAGAGCCGTAGTGGACTATAGAGTCGCAACCGCGAAAGTAGTGTGAGCGATAGGACGCTTAACTATAGTTTAATTATCGCGCTCGCAACCTAGTAGCTATAGCGTAACTATGGTTTACTGTACGCACAGCGTATAAAGTCTGCCTACTCTTACAATATTAGGGACGCCTAGGACACTATATCTTTATCTCTTTATCTATTATATCTAGTAACGTAATAACTTTCTAGCAACCTAATATTGCGTCTAAATCTAATACTCATAGTAACACAGCTATTATTAAATTTGGTTAGGGCATAGATAACTAGCTAGGCAAAGTTAAAGATAATTTCTAAAGATTTAGCGACCTTGTGCAACTAGAAGGATTGTTAGAGGGGCCTTTAGAGCTTATCTTTAAGTACCCCCCATTAGTAATATCTTTAGGCTAATTCGTCGTATCTTATGCCTCTAAATTCTAGAGTATAAGACACTTCTTTAGTATCTAGATATTAGTAGAGGCGCAGCCTTTATAACGCAATATATATAGTATATAGAGATTATACTACAAAGGCTTAAAAATATAACTAAAAATAAAGGCAATAAGGACTATAAGGGTAAGAACTAGAGTAAAGGGAAGAAAGAGTTTGTTGTAATATATAAGACACTAGAGGCGCAGTAGTAGTGCGAGAAGCTTAAGTAAGGTAGTAGTAGCTTATTTCGGGCTGCTATTAAGGCGGGGGACCGCAAGTAATAAGAGTAAGAGTAAGCAGCAGCGGCGGGAGCATAGAGAAGATAGGTGGCGATAGCGAGGTCCTAAGTAGTAGTATACGGCTCGCTAGTTATATAAGAAAAAATCTACTATAGAAAAGTAATAAAATAGTTAGGTTAGTTACTATTATAATTATTATTATTATTATTACTACAAAAAATATTATTAAAGAAATTATTAATTACGTAACATAGTAGTTAGTTAAATAGTTAGCTCGAGATTATATAATATTACAAATTAACTCTAGAAAAGAATTAAACTATTTATATATATTTGCGTAAGTCTATATTTTTTTTTTTATAATTTACCTTTTTACGCTCTTTTTTAATTACTAAGTAGGGGGCTCTACTTTTTTTATTATGTTATTTAAGATAAAAGCCTTTATCGTGCTACCCCTAGGTAGTTAATATAACGCCACACATATATTTCTATATATCTTTAAGCATTTTTTATACTAATAAATTACTTATATAAAAAAATATATAATACGTAACTCTATGCACCTTTGCGCACGTCTAAGCAGTCTTTTTAAAAAAACTTTCCTAATATACTATTTTAGATCTAGCTATAAAAATAGCGCTTAAAATACTATAATAAGGAATTAAAAGTAATTAGCGCAGCTTATAGTATTACTATACATAACTATTACTAGGAGAGCAGAGCTTAGCTATAGCGAGCGGCATTGTTGAATAAAATTATGGTAATTATCACAATTATTATTATATCTATCCCTAGGTAGATGTGAATTACTTAACGTAAAAAATGCCTGTTCCTCTCCAACCATAACAGCCGACCAGCCTCCTATTCTAGTCGCTATCCATCTCACCCCCCCACCTACCACCCATACTTACTCCCCGCCTCCCTCTTATTCCGCCTCCCACTCGCAAAATGCTCCTCCAACGCATCCTTCTGCGTAATCGCCACATTCACCAAGCTCCGGAGACTATTCTTCCCCGTGCCCGAAATACTCTTGAGCGCATTGTGCTGCACCGTCTCGCCT
The DNA here is from genome assembly GCA_009805535.1 of Laburnicola sp. JP-R-44. Taxonomy (NCBI): domain Eukaryota; kingdom Fungi; phylum Ascomycota; class Dothideomycetes; order Pleosporales; family Didymosphaeriaceae; genus Laburnicola; species Laburnicola sp. JP-R-44. Next base: position 1,299,462 of record SELF01000003.1, on the reverse strand, counting down.
TGCTGCCGCAGCATCTCGTTGTGTGCATACTCGGTGTCGGTGTTGAAGTCGACGATTTTGGCCGACGAGTGGAGGTCGGGACCCTGGCCTTTGCGGCCGAAGAGTTGGCGCGCCGTTCGGCGGAGGAGAGGTTTAGCTCTGAGGCGATGTTGGTGAGGTCGTTGGATGGGGGAGGCGGGTAGGGAGTGGTGGAGGATGTTGGGGCTTGGTGGTGCGTGGTGGTGGATGCTGAGGAGGGGATGGGCGCGGAGGAGTCGTCTTCTGAGGTGTCGTGGAGGAGTGGTTGGTACTCGCCCGTTGGCTGCTGTTCTGGTTCATTTGGCTCTTGGGGCATAGAGAAGAGAGACACCTTCGGTCTGCTTGGGGGCTTCTGCTCTGTCGTGGGTGTAGCAGCAGCGGGGTTTGGCGTGGATGGAGGCTTATTCTGCTCGGATGCGGCGACGGCCCGGCCGGGCGGAGAGCTTCTTCTTCTTCTTGCCTCGTGCCATGGACATGGGTACGAATCTAGGCTTCGCAACCGGTTTGGGATCAGGCTGCGGTGTCACGACCGTGTCTATGGATGTGGAATTCGGTGTCTGCTGTATCTTGGTCTCTGTCTTTGGGGGCGGCAGGTTGAGTAGAGCTCGGAAGTCCTCCTTTTTCAGCGCTTCTTTCGTCACCCGGGTTCCCATTCTCGTCATAGTCGTCGAGCTCTGGCCTGGGCTGCCGACGGAATGCTGGCTCTGCACCGGTCCTCAGATTGACACCAGCGCCCAAGCTCTTGCCCAGTCCTCTCTTGCCCGGAGCTGCTTCTGCCATGGCCGCGTCTGGTTTGGGCTTCTTCGGCGCGGGCAGCATCGCGTTGAAGCCACTGAATGCGGCGCCCCCAATGCGCGCTCTCTTTGCTGGGGGCGCATCTGACTCGATATCGTCCTTCTCGGCGTGTGGCTGCGATGCGCCGGGCAGGTCGAGCTTGATCTTGCCTGGGTTCGAGCGGTCGACGACTTTGTGGAAGGCGGCTTTCGGCGCAGGCTTCGCGGCGGGTTTGGGGGCGGGCGGGGCCTCGTCGCCGGAGCCCTCGGAGTCGGAGTAGGCGATCAGGTTCATGGCGGGATGCAGTGAGGGTGGTGGGCGTAGTGAGGGCGGCGGGGTGGTGGCTGAAGGAGGCAGCGGTGGGGGAGGAAGAGTGAAGCTCGAGCCAATCTATCGACCTGGGGCCCCTCTCCGCGCAGCTTCGCGTGCCATGACTTGACGGCGCGCTGCTCAGCTGGCCTGAAGGGAAACTATTTGGGTTAAGACACGATAGCATCGCCGCCATGTCGCTCCTCCAGAGCGAAGAGTGAGATCCCCCGCCGCCCCGCCGCCCTCTCTCGGCCCCGCTGACCCCCGCAGCTTCGTCCTCTACCAGCTGCGGACTGCCTACCTCTCCTCGATCAAAGACGGCGTCGGCGAGCGCCTGATCAATGTAAACTCGGGCGGTGCTCAACAATCCCGCCTTCCGCGCCGCCGGCTGGGTGCCCAATGCCGCAGACATCAAGCGAACGTACTCGCCGCCGATCCCGACCGCCATCACGTCCGAATACTTCCAGGCCCCGCGATCGGCCGGCCTGAAGGCGCCAGAAGGCTTCGAGGATGAGGAAGAAGGCGGCATGGTGACGGGTGGCGGCGGCAGCAACGACACCGTGGGGCCCACGCTGAATGCAAAGCGGCGGCGCCGGCGCGAGCAGCTCGAGGAGGACGACAGCAGTGATTTGAGCGACGAGAGCGACGACGAAGACGATGCGCAAAGGTAGCTATAACCAGACCAGGTATGCGCCCGAGCTAATGTGGCACGCGCAGACCTGCGAACCAGATCAAGTTCCAGAAAATGCCCGTCCGGTCGCGCGCTGGCTCCTCGCCCATTCGCGGCTCAGCCCTCAGGAGCGGCTTGAGCGATGCTGGCGAAGGGCCGTCCGTCGTGGTGACATCGCCACCCCCCCGGCCGCAGGACAGCCGTCTGCGACGGGGCTCCTCCAGTGCCGTAGACACCATCGCCGGCCGCCCCCGAAGACACCATCACCAGCAGCGACATGTCGTCCGAGAACGAGAACGACTCTCTGACCTCCAACAAGAGGAGGGTGAATCATCACAGGGCTGCCAAAGAGCGCCACTTGCTGTCTCAACGCTTACACGAGGACGACAGGGAGCCTCTAGCCGCCCTGGACGAGGGCGATGAGTCCGACAGCTCTCTCTCGTCTGAATTTTCAGGGACCGCCGACAGTGGCTCGTTCATGGGCGAAGGCGATGATCCTCTAGACCCGTCGCCTCCCACTGCGCTCCCCACCATGCCCGCGCTTTGCCGCCTTTTGCCAACAACTCCCCCAAGAAAACAACAAGGCACATCTAGCTCCGACTCTGCAAGCGCTGCCCCCGCCGAGGCCCATCAGCTTCATACCTCCGGTCAGCGCATTAACGCAGGCTCTGCAGGCGAAAGAGCAGAAGCCATCAAATCCATTGCAACGCTTTGCTTCCTGGAATGCGGCGAGCGAGGCACAGTCGAACCCCATCTACATCAGGTTATACTGCCCGTTTTCTTCCAAGCCGTCGAAGCCTATCGAGCTGCTCATCCGAAAGTCCGACGACAAAGGCGAAGCGGTAACCGTTGCTGAAGCTATCGGTTATGGTCTGTGGCGGTACCAGGAAGAGAAGGGTCGAACCTCCATTGCCACCAGGAAAGGTCAATGTCAACGCTTGGGTGCTGCGCATGTATGATGATGGCGAGATTGACGATGAATTTCCTCCCCTTACGAGAAATCGACCTCTTATGGACTTTGCCTCCAACAACAGCAGAGGCATGCGTCCGCGTGCGCGGGAAAAGCCTTGGGATGAGTTCGGACTCGTCGCCGCCAGTGAGCGCGAGATGGCCGAGAACGAGAAGAATACGCCCATCTATAGTCGAGAGGCAGCAGCCGCAGTAGCTTCGCAAAACTCGGCAGAAGATGGCCCGGTCGCGAAAGCACCGCCTCCGAAACCCATACCTTCTCGCGCCAAGAGCTTCCGCAATCCCATCACCGGGCCCTCGTTTGCTCCTACAGCTACTCGCAAGAACACGTCCAATCTGGCAGATGCCCCTACCATCTCCAACGTACAATCTGCTAGCCGTACTGGCGCTCCGAAGACGCTCAATGTCCATTACACAGACGAGCATTTCAACGCCAAGCGGATACCCGTCCCTTGCACAACCGACACGTACATTGCCGAAATTTTCGACCAAGTATGCCGCGACCTCCGTCTAGACAAGGGCCCTCTACGTCCTCAAGGTCTCCGGTAGTACCACGGTCGCACCGCCCGACCGCACCGTCGAAGCTCTAGGAACACGCATGGACCTCGACCTCGTCCGGCGGCGCTTCGTAGGCGACGGCGTCTTCGGCATGACCGGCTCGCCAGGCTCCTCCTCACCCAACGCCCCCCTCGTAATCGGCACGGGCGGCGTGCCCAAGAAAACCAAAAAAGGCGACCGCACCGGCGGCGCCTCGTCCTCGCACCCGCTCACACACCCCCTCGCCAGAGACACAGCGACTCCAACGCCGCGCTCACGCTCACGCAAACCTCATACTACAAGCGGTGGCCGGTGCTCCGCAAGCAACCCATGTCGTTTGCGTCGTCGACGTCGCGCACGCTCGCGCTGGACAACGAGTACCTGCACATTATGCCGGGGGACACGGGGACGACGAAGCAGCTTTTCGACCAGCCGGGGAAGACGACGACCGTGCATTTTTCGAGCGTGGTGGGCAGCAAGGTGAGTAAGAAGCATCCGAGGATGTTTCGCGTGGTTGTGTTTCGCGAGAAGGAGACGAAGAGGTATGATTTCGAGGCGCAGAGTGGGGAGGAGGCGGGGGCTATTGTGAGGGATATTAAAAGGGGGGTGGAGAGGTTTCATGAGGGGGTTATTTAGGTGGGGAGGGGAGGGGGAAGGAGGGAACGGGGATTGGCGTTCTTGCTTGGGTGGGCGAGGGGGTGGTTTGGCTTCTTTTTTGTCTGGTTATTTGCGTGTGTATCGTGGGTGGATAGTGCGTGATAGGGTAGTCAGTTTCGTTTCCTTGTACCAACAGCTACCTGCTTTTATCCCCTACATTTTCTATTTCCTTGGATGTGATGCTATTGCACTATCTAGTGTACTGCGCTGCGCTAAAGGTAAAAGAGGACGGGTGTACTCTGGGTATATGTTGAAATAGAAGAATTCTTATTTTTTTTGGGCGGGGGTGGTGGTGGCGTAGCTGGTGGGTGTGTGTGTAGGTGGCTGGGTGTCTTAAGCACTTTTTTCTATTTCAGATGTAGATGTTTAGACTGCGTGGAGGGTGGAGGGAGAGATAGGGTAGTAGGTATATATATTAGGGTATAATTTATTGTTTAGGAGAGGGGAGGGGAGGGGGGTAATGATGGGGTATAAAGGTAGAACTAGGAACAGGGCAGGATTAGGAAGGGGGGTAGGGTTAAGGTAGGGAGTGTGGTGTCGTCGTGGATATATATCTTAAACAAATGGCGATTACTTTAGGGGGAGGGTAGATAGGTGTTAGAAGGGGGGGGATAGGGGCGCTAGAGTAGGGGACAGTGGGTGAGTAGTTTAAGCAAGGAATCACAAGGCACGGATAGAGAAAGATTGGATTAGTGTTTAAGATAGAGATTTATAGGTTTTAGAGGTTAGTAGTCTGTGATAGGTTGGATAGAGGGGGGTTTAGGGGTTTGCTTAGTGGGTAGAAGGCTAGGGGTAGGAGATTAATAGCTAGGAGGGAGGATTTGTGAGGTGTGTATGTTGCGGGCGGGTGGGTCGGTTAGAGGTAGAATCAATAACTGGTGAGAGACCTGGACAGGGCGGGGCTGAAATTTAAGGTGAGGGTGGTAGATTAGTAGCTGGGAGGGCGGATGTGAGGTGTGTATGTTGGGTGCGGGTGTGGAAGTGTTTAGGATGAGGCTGGGGGATTGGCGTGCGCTAGGAAGTGCGTGTTACGAGCGTTTGAGTGAGAGGAAGCAATCATTCGGCGAGGGACGTCAAGGGAGAGGCTGATGAAAGGGGGCTGGAGATGGCAGTAGTGAGAAGGAGTACGTACTGCGTTAGATGGGGCTGTGTGAAAAGGTTGAGCGTAGACGAGAATCTGCCTAGGCAAAAGCTTACTGTGATTAGGCTCAGTATTTCCGGCGGTTGGGGCCGAAAGCTGTGGATTACTAGACAGGCTCGCTATATACTAGGAAGCCGAAATCACCTTTGTCCAATCGTTCGCTATTCGGCGCTGGTCGGGCCCCAAACTGGCGCGATACAGGGTTACATTGGAAGGTTCGTCGAACGATAAGCGGGGCTGGTAAGGCGGGAGTGTATTTCGATGTCGGTTGAAGAGGACGGAAGTTGAAGTGCGCACCTGACTGTGTGATTGCGGCACAGCAGACACAAAATCTCGCTTAGAGCAAATCAGTGCGTGTGCAGATGGTGACCACCGGGTTTTCGTATCCAGCAACCGAAAATCAAGAATCAACAAGCAGATAACACTCATTGAGCGCTGTCTTAGTCGGATGGCACACCCGATTCTTCTCGCGTTGGTTTATTCTGATCATTCATGGGTACGGATGCTGGTATTTTTTTGTTGAATCAAACCGGTGAATCTCGAACCAAGACATCCGGAGTTGCAACATGACCGTCAGCCTCGAGGTTCTGCGATCTTGTCATCTGAAACATACGCGCGTGGCGTCCTGGCTACACACGGTCGAGTGTGTGCACATGTAGATATCCCTCAGCCGGTTTCGGGATAAGACTTACGGATCCGATCCGCCGTAATTAGCCGTACGCATCCGAAGTTTCCTGCATGGAAGATCCTGAGCCCGATACTCAAGTATTAGCCAGTGAATGGGCACATGCATGGATGTGCCGCATAGACGTTAGGCAACATGCTGACATCACTGGATTCACAGGGCTGAATCGCATCGCTTACAGGGCTTGTATTGGCTAGAATTTTATATAGGTCCTCTAGAGGTTGACATGGGTCAAGTATTGAATTCCCAGGTGTTCGGTATACATGCATCCACAAGGTACAGTGGTGCCATCAAACATTGAACGCCCGCCACATACGTATCGATCCGGTGAACAAATCATCGGGGGCCTCGTGGGATTCAAAAGATCCTACGTCGCGTCTGATGATGATGACTTTTTCTTTTTTTTCTGTGTTTTGCTCGATTCAATCACTCATTCGCTGTTGGGGAATGTCGGCACGGCGTTGAGCGGCATTCGGAGTGGGATGTGTCTGTTCAGTAAGCGCCAATGGATCTAGAGAAGGACGACTTACTCAATAACTCTAAAATAATGGTTCCATTTCAAGGTATCCGGTGAGAGAAGGGAGCTGCACCGTCTGCACTTCAGGCCTTCCGGCCAACTGGTGTCAAACTGTTGGCTATCGACTCCGGTGCAAGGATCACGTGTAGGTAAGATTTTTTAGTTCAAAAGGGATAAGCCCCTTTTCTCTAGTGTAGAAGGTAGATAGACGCCTTGTGGGTGTATTCGGTCCGAAAACTCGGGCTTCTAGGCGAATAGAGATCTGTCGGTATCCATTGGCTTATCGTTGGGATGCAGCAAGGTCAGATGCCAAACTCTCCACACGGTCAGCGACCCACTGTCAAAGTATTGGGTGTGCTCAAGCCGCGATGTTCTACGCACGGTGCCATCAGTTCAGCAGAAACCACGCAATTGACTACTGGGGTACTCAGCATACTCCGAGACGAGCTAGTGCGTCGCCGGATACAAGGGTTGACTTCCTTCATAAGGCAAGTCCCGTTTGTTGCAATGGGATTCTCAAATTGGTCTACCCAGAAAGCAAGTATAGCTTTCATGGGCATCGTAAATGTGGCTTGGAACATCACAGTGTCCGTATTTCGACCAAAGCTCAAGAAGTCTCACAGAGACTTACATTTTTTCGGATGTCGTCCGCTGAGTCAACGAGGCACGTTTGCGTTCAGCTACTTGTCATATTGACAACGGGACCCTGTGTAGCCCGGTACTCTGATTGAAACACGGCATACAGAATTCCGTGTTCGATCATCAAGCTATATAAGTTGTTGGACACATCTAACTCTACAATTCTATTATGAACTGAAACAATAACCTCGCACAGTACTTCACCTCTACGTCCTGACAATTTCCTCCCGTGCAACACATCACGCCAAGCGAAAATTCGAATCGAAAGCAACGATGCCACTTCCCTGGACCATCTAAACCTTCGCCTTTTATCTACTTTGCGACATGAAACCGCTGGATACCATAATATACCATAATATCCATACCGGCGCCACCATCATGTCAAGGTAAGTATATGAGTTAACCTACTCTAAGTCCACTTAATTAATAAAAAAAAGCTCCAGCCAGAATAACGCCAATCGTTCCGGTGCAGCTCCTGCAGATCAACAAACCAACAACACCTCTGCAAATCCACCTCAGCCATCCAATCCACAAATTAGCACTACAGCTCAATCATCTCAACAATCGGTCTCTCCGTCAGGCACCGCGGGCACAGCAGTCAATGGCACTGGGGGTGCCATTAATTCCTGGTTGACGAACAATGAAGAGCCGTGGTCGTCTTATAATAGAAGAAATGGCTAGGCAGAACAATCGAACGAAAAATTACGCTGGGTGTATCATTTAGTGGGTCGCGTTTCGCACGCTGCGGTGTATCATTAGTTCTGTTTAGATTTCTTGGACAATGATTTCAACAATAGAGTGAGCATACCACGTCTTCCAATCTTTTACCCAGCGAATATCGGAAATACCATGTCTGACTTTGTTTTGCCACATATTTTTAAACGTCTACAAGTGTAAGACATAGAATCCTAGAGCATACCTGAATGATAAAGACCTTTACTATTAAATGTTTCACAGAGCTGGGACACAGAAAAAATGGTTATAGCTAGGTTTTCTTTCACATAGTATAGTTGCGGGTTGCAGCTTTGTTAAGGAAAAAAAAATACTATTAAATAATATAAAAGGAAACAAAAAAAAGAAGAGAAAAAAACCCGGGCACCTGAAAGCGACGGCGCACAATCTCCAAGGCAGAATTTCAAGTAATTTTCAGAGCGATCTCCGGATAAATATAGACTTGATATAAGTTGACAGAAATCCGTGCTGTAATATGCGCGTATCGTGACTAGAGTTACGGCGCGGATGGGTATGGAATAGAAAGTACACCTTGCCTTCGGGCGTTTAAAGGAGAAAATCTTCAAAACATTCTTGTTCGGTCCGTAATACCTCTTCCAACAAACGCTAAGCCGGATGTTATGTACTGCTACCACGTTCACACCCCCACTACCATTCGTTCGTAACGCCCACTATCATACCTTGCCCCACTAAGCTTTTTAACCTTCCGAGCATGCAGGCTTTCAAAGCACTTATTCATGCATCAAAGCCCTAGCGATCGGTGTGCTTTTGGATTTCTAAGCTGACTGTAGACAAGAAAGTGAAGCATAACCAGGGTAAGCATCATGTCACGTGACTTGATGTCCACCGGGGCCAACGTAGATTTCTTCGACGAAGCCTTCGAGGAAGATATGCTGTCTTGAATTTCAAGAGTGAAAATCCACATAATCAAGCCCCAACACATTTCTACTTCCACAACACATAAGCTTCACAACCCCAACTAGCGCACCAGCACTATACGAAAAGCACGACCTACAATCACAACACAGCACCCAAATCCCCATCAACTTTCACGATAAAACCTGACACCATCACTCCATAATAGAACCGCCTTCACGCCCTCTGTGCACAAAACCTCCTCCTGCAGCCCTCCTCAACACACCACCTACTATGCTCATGCTCCACTCCATGTCTCTCCAACTCCCTCCTGGTCAACAAATTCCCATTCGCGCACTCCTCGCACCGATGCCGAAGTACACTTTCCTTCGCTTTTCGCACATCGCCCGGCCTCGTTCTATCGCCTGGGTGAGGCCATCTTACCAAGGTGGTGTCGGGAATGGAAAAGTCGATGGCAGCGTCGGTACGCGGGGATTCAGAGCGCCGCCGGTTGTTGTTGGTGGTGGTGGTGTTGGTTGTGGTGGCAGACGAAGCGTTGAATTTAAATGTGCATGCGGTGGATAGTATGGAGGGTTCGTCACTTGCGGTGGAGGAGATGGGAGTTTGGTGTGGGAGGAGAAAAGTATCGACAGCTGGGGAAGCTTGGGGGAGTGAAGTTGGGAACTGCGGAAGAATCGGAGCTAAATGCGGTTTTAAAAGGAGCATGACGAAGTCCTGGTCGAAGGCGTAGACTGGGAGGCCGCTTGCTTGGCGCTGCGCTACAGCCTGGTAGATCTCGTCTTTTTGGACGCCGGTAAGTGGGAGCGGGTGCGACATTTTGGCTCGCAATGTCGCTCCGTTGAGGAAGTTGATGCTTGCGACGCTGAAGCAAGCTCTTTGGAAGATACTTCGCACGTCTTCCGGGAGCATGCGTTCCATATTTGCGGTGAAGTCGCCGTTTTGCGCGTTGTACATTTGTACTTGGTCCCATGATGGCTCGTCTGAGATTGGAAAGTAGCCCGAGGACCACCTGAATGTGTCGTCGTAGACAACCCGAGGTTGCCGTCCCTTGATCTTAGCTACGAGGAAATCCATTATCTGTGAACGGAGTGGCTCTTCAAACGTACGAGCGGCAAGCATGTACGGAGGCAACCGATTGGAGTGCTTCAGTTCTGGATCGGCGCCGCCATCAAGCAGCAAAAGCAAACGTGGAATCTATAGGTAAGCAGATAGTTAGTTATTATAATTATCAAAAATGATGCGTAAACATGTGTCACAGCTAAGCAATGGTTCTTCCTCATTTTAGGAGCCTGGGATAGCTAAAACACTAAGAAAGTGTTCGGATTTGACTTACGATATCAACGGCGGGGCATCTCTCAATACATCTTCGCAGCGGCGAGAAACTTGACTCATCTAGAAGATTTGGATCAGCACCTCGACTCAAAAGAACCTCAATGTCTCGAAGCGTGTCGGAAGGATGCCTCTTCGCGTCTGGACAACTTCCAACAACCTCGTGTAAGAGGGTGCTCCCATTCCCTTCCGGATGTGGAGCAGCCTGATCAACAAGCAACCGGGCTGCAGCAGGAGTGGTATGCCAGAGGACCTGGTGCTGGAAAGTAGTGCCTGTTGGAGCGCCGCACCGGAAGCCAATGAAATTTGTCTTGAGGTTCGCATCTTTCCTGATAAATGCTTCGAGGCATTCCATTTCGATGGGACTAAGCTTTGAAATCCAATGCGGGTCCCCCTGCCACGGCTGGATAAAAGTATCGAAAGCAGTCAGTGACCCTTCTCCACCTGGTCTGGCATGAATATCAGCGCCAGCGTTGAGTAGCATTTGGAGTATCTTGTCGCAGTTTTCCTTAACTGGCGCATTGAAAAAGTCTCTGATTCTGCGTTCAGTGCAGTGTAAAAGTGCCTAAAAGGGGGTTGTGGGTCAGATAAATTCTTGTAGAGGCCTCTGGGATATTACATACGTTCTTGAGCGTACCACTGGCATCGATCCAGGGCGACGTCTCATTCACGTTAGCACCTCGGTCAATGAGGTGACGAACAATCTCGGGATGGTTCCAGTACACGGCCTGAAGAATTGGCGTCCATGTCGTGCCTGGCTCGCCGTTTATGTTCGACCGACCAGGTACTAGTAGCCATTGTACTGTATAAGTCCGGCCATTCTTGATAGCATTATGGAGGGAAAGGTCGGTGCCGAGAGGATGTATTGATCCTTTGCCTCCATGTGCAAATAAGATCCAATTGATTGGGCCCTGCAACGATAGTTTACCATCAGCGATTGCCTACAAATTTGATCAATGCAGGTTGGCTTACACTTGGCAGTGCACATGCAATATCCATTAGCCTCTGCCCTGGATGTTGGAGAATGACGCAAGCACTGAGAGCAGGATGATTATAGAACTGACCACCAGGGATATCGAATGGTTCGCCAATTGGGAGATTGATATGATCCGGATGCTGCATGATGAGCGATTCGAACTTTCGTGTGTCGCCCTCCAACATCGCTGCTAGCATACTCATTACAACGCCACTCACCTGCGTCCCCCCAGTGCCCCAGAGATCTGAGTTCGACTCAGTTGAATCGGTATAAGGGACTTGTGGAAGCAGGCTACAATGTATTTAGTATAATTTTAGATATGCGACTGGCAATGTACTTACTCGTCAGCTCCTTGCAGTACACCTGGGTTTGGATGGGCCTCTCCATCAGCATCTACAGAGCCTGCTCTTACAGTTGCTCTACCAAGCAGCGCAGTCTCTATATTCTCAGGATCCTGAGACACACTGGCACTAGCACTCGCTTGATCTTGATTGCCAGGAGTGGCTGTCGCATTCGAGTTGTCACTGTCATCATCGTCTAGGTCCTCCTCTTGCCTGCGTCGTTTTCTTGAGCCACTATCCTCAGCCGGAGCTCGAGTCGCTTTCCTCGTCGTATATCCCCAGTCGCTCAACTTCATCCTGTATGCTCGCGTTCTATACCCAATTGAGCGTGAAAACCTGTTTGGCATCAGGCAACTCACGATGCTTTGAATCCATGATCCCTCTCCATGATTTTTCGCACCTCATCCAGCCTTTTCTTCTGCACCCATGAGAGCTCTTTGATTTCTGTTCAACGTGAAGAACGGGCTTAGTGTATGTCTTATGTCCATCTGGGTATGGCTGTTTACCATCTCGTACTGCTTCCCAATCTTTCGTCATCTGAACGACGCAAAGTAGGCGAGACAACGGGGGCACAGCTAGCCGCTTTTGGTCCTTGTGGCTGGTAACAGTCGTTCTGTATCTTGCGAGCTCTGATCCTTCTGATGCGGCGCGGCCGATGTGGTGCAAAACCGGTGATTTCGCTTTCACGTCTTTTTCCAGTCTGGAAAGTACGATAAGGGAAAGTCAAGAACCCTCTACGCGACAGTCTTTGTCAAGAACTCAGCGGACATGTACGATGAAAGGCAGCGAGAGTCGTGGATGCAGTGGGATTTTATTGCACAAATGAAGTGCAGAAAGCAAAGTGCAAAAGACACCCAGCCCTGAGGAAGAATTGCACATACCAAGGCACGCTGATCCCGAACGAGAAAAGCATGCGCCACGCCCCAGTGGCTGAAGCGTGTGGCCGTGCAGCTGCGGCTACCGGCCCGTCTCCATGCCCATCATCAAACCGCACCTCAGAATCTATCATTAAAGACTAATTTTAGCTCCCAACCCCTTCACACGTACGTCGGCCTGCCCGCAATTCATGATACGCCATCTCGTCACTCTCCGCACACCTGGCTGCACCCTTCTCGAGCGGCTCGCCATCCTCATTTCCCTCCGCATCAACCTGCTCTATCTTGACCTATAAGAGTGCCGAAGTACCTTCCTGCTGTAGCTGTACCGTGCATTAAATCCAGTCCTAAATCATAGTTGCAGATTATCCACCCCCCGCGCATTGTGCTGTCGTCCCTGGCTCCCGCTCCGCTCCGATTTCGTCCACGCTAACCCTCCCATCGCATATATCCCTGTCCAGATGTCCGCTGTATACTCTTTAACAAACAAAGCAAAATATAACACAACAACAACACAACACAACACCCAACATCTAAAAATCATCAGCCACACTCAGTCAGTCAGTCAGTTATTCAGTTAGTTGATTTTTAATCAATACACACACACCCTCCTCATAGCAAGCAGTCCAGTCCAGTCCAGTCCAGCCCAACCAACCAACGAACCCCACCAGCCAGCCAGCCAGGCACAAACACAGCAGCAAGCAACCAAGCAAGCAACCCACAATTCCATTCCGCCCGTATTGAAATAAAAAGAGCCCGAAATCTCACAAGCAAGCCACATGCCTGCAAATACCAATTGATTACTTGTAACACGCCAATCAAATCGGCGACCAGCACACACGCTCTCTGCACCCAAGACCCAGCCCGCTCCACAGAGAACATTGATAAAAATCAGCCTTGAACCCGTGCCTCCACAAGCGCCGCCGTATCCCTTCTCCCACGGCGCAGAGGCAATAGAAGCGGGCCAAAAGGGGCCTCGCGCAGGGTGTAAGGATAAGTGAGAAAGAAAATCGAGGTAAACAGGGGAAAGAATACATTGGCCCAGCGGTGGGCATTGTGTCGGGCTTTTCATTCGTGATGCATCTCGCATTTAGCAAATCCGTGAGCTCGTGGCTGAGGCAGCGGAGAGATATAGCAATCGAGGAGCGGTCCGACAGTGGATTGCGGACAACGGGTTCCGCACGGGGTTGGCTAGGTGAACAAGTGGCCAAAGCCGGGCTTTTAAAAATCCGGGAATAATTTACCGTGCCTATGATTCGTGATTAGCGTCGTCGTTGAGTCAGGTCAGCTTGACGTACGGATCATCTCCCGTTTGCCCGTATGCTTCGGTCTCTTCGGGATACTTGTCGAACTGGCTGGCATCACCTACACCGGCTCGCACAGGCGGCACGTAGGGCGCATCAATGTCCTTCTTTTGCAATCTTTCCCAGGTTACTTCGGCAAACCATGGGTGATTCATAACATCCTTGCTGCCTCCGTGGAGGTTACCGAGGCGCTTGGTGAGATCGGGTGTGATGAGCTTCTGGAGTAGGTCCTGGGCGTCAGGGTGGATATAAGGCGGGTATTTTACCCGCCCTTTGAGGATGTTCTCGTAAATTTTCATGGGCGAGCCGCCGTCCCAAAATGGCGTGAATCCGCAGAGCATTTCAAAGATGAGAATGCCAAGAGACCACCTTCAAACGTCAGTTACATGTCGAGATGGTCAGACAAAGAACGCACCAGTCCACAGACTTGTTATACCCCTTGGATGCCACCACCTCGGGTGCCAGATAATCGGGCGTGCCGCAGAGCGTCCAAGTAATATCGGGCACCTCCTTCGCGAAGCCAAAATCAGTAATTTTCAGATGACCGTGCCGGTCGAGCAGGAGGTTCTCGGGCTTCAGGTCGCGGTAGATGATGTTTTGCGCGTGCAGATAATCCAGCGCAAGCGTTACTTCGGCTGCGTAGAACTTGGCGACCGGGTTGGGAAAGCGCTGCAGTCAAGTCGTCAGTGCAGCTCTCGGGGCAACCACGGCGAGCTTACCTGCGATTTTCTCAGCAAGCTGAACAGCTCGCCGCCCTCGACAAAGTCCATGACCATGTACAGGTTCTTGGAATCCTGGAAGGTGCCCCACAGGGTGATCAGGAAGGGGTGCTTGACTTGCTGCAGCATGCGGCGCTCGTCATTGGTGTGCTCGACCTGCTTCATCTTGACCACCTGGGCCTTTTTCAGCACCTTGACCGCATAGAAGCGCTGGTTGTGCTTCGACTGCACGAGGTGCACGCGCCCGAAGCTGCCTGTGCCTAGCGTGCGCTGGAGGGTGAAGTCGTGGAGGGTATACTTGCCCTTGGTCTGGCGCACGGGCTGGGGCGGTGGCTGGGAGAGCTGGACGCCGCCATTGGCGGGGTTGCTCGTGTGCTGCTGTTGGTAGTTAGAGGAGTTAGAGGAGGCGGTGGTGGCATTGATGGGGTGTATCAGGTTCTGGATGGAGGGCACATTGTGCGATGTGGACTGCTGGTAGGGCTCGGGGGACTGGGAGGCCTGCGGCGTCGCATAGGCCTGCTGGGCGTTCATCGAGTCGGCGGGCTTGTGGGACGGCGCGGCCGAGGCTTGGGAGGTGGTCTGCGAGGCCGGCTGCGTGTCGTGGTTCGTCGACGCCTTGCTCACGACCGAGGCGCGCTGCGTCTTGGACGACGAGGAGAAGATGGGCGAGCCGGCGCTGTCTGCGACGGGCGAGGTCGGCGATTCGGTCGAGTCCCTCGTCTTTTTCTTCTTCAAGAAGCCCAACGAAGGCATGTGAGCGGTGGTAGGGAATGTGCGGCCGCGCCCTGGCCTGGCCTGCTGAGAGCGAGAGCCCGCGGGATCGCTGGCAGACGGGGAGCGGAATGCGCAGAGGCTACCAGGTACGCGTGTGTGTGGTGGGGAGTGCCTAGGGAGGAATTGAAGCGGCAGCGAGCGGCGCGCGGGGCATAGGAGGGCGGAGGGTGTGGATGTGAATGCCGGGTGCTGTGTGCGCGCGTGTGCCTGGCAAGGCTGTATCGATGTTGCAACTTGGCTGGCGACGGGCGACGGGGACTGGCGAGGGGGCTGGGTCGGACTTGAGGCTCGCTCGCGGGGAAGCAGCGTCCAGCAGCAACAAGGGCAAGGGATGTGCAGTGTGCATCGGTCGGTTAGCCGTCTTGGAATCTCAGTTCGGGGCCGTCAAAGAACCCAAAGAACCACTGCGCCGTTGCATCATCGCCGTCTGCAGTGGCGTGCACGCGGGCCCTGCGCTTGCGGCGCCGTCTGCTATTTGACTGTGACCCTCCGCTTGCCTGCGCCGCCTGAGACCTGTCTGTCTGTATATGCACCGCCGCTGCACGCGGCTCCCTGCGCGCCGGTGAAGGCCGTTTGCTCGTCAAGCTCTAGCCCGTTTGATCCCGAACACCATCCCAGCCCAGCCCAGCACCGTCGCCGCAGCGGCGTCCACTCATGAACACAAGTGTCTCCCGCAACGCCGGCCGGAACAAACAACTCATCAAAACATGGGGTATAATACAGCAATTATGGTTCTGCCGGCGCGTCTTCCTGTGATGTCTCGGCCGCCCCTCTCACCCAGTACTCCAAGTCCAACCCGCACACCTCCATGCGCCGCTGCCGGAACCCTTCATATAGGCCCTCCCACGCGTCTCTTGCTTGCCCGTTCTTGGGCCGCAGCTGTGCGCGCTCCGCGTACGGTACATCGTACTCTGGCCCGGGCAGCTCGGGCTCCCACAACCGCACATACGTCGTCGTCTCGTCAAAAGACGTTACGTTGAAGTCGGCACTAGCTTCGCGCAGGCTCTGCGACTCGTACACCACGTTGCCCATGGAGAGCGTCGCTTCGGAGATCAGCGACTCTGGCGCGGCGAAGACTTGGCGGAAGAGCTCGACATCGGTCGACGAGGGCTGGGACAGCCGTGTCTCCTTTAGCTGCTGGAATGTTTCGCGTGATGGGCTTATCAGCAGCAGCGATGTCGACAAGTTCGTCCTTTCTGGCGTCGCCGGAAACGCGTTCATTGGCTTCGACTTGGAAAATGCCAGCAACGAATCCAGTGCCGAAGCATCGAGCAGCACACCAGGCGCCTGCAAATATATGAGTCTCTCGTAGCTGGTGAGAGAATAGAGGGACGCGAGCGAGTAGGAGGACGCCAGCGAGTCTACCGTGGGTACGTCAGCTATTGAATCGAGCTACAGGAACTCTGGCTCTCACCGTCCGCCTCCGGGTCGATCGTGTCCATTGACATCAACGTAGCGCCATGCCGTCTAGCTGCTGTTCGCAAGAGACGCCTGGTTGTCGTCATCTGCGGATCCCACTCGTCGTCACTGGTTTCCTTGAGCCACGACCGCGGGAACAGTAAGATGCGTTTCGCTGGCGAGCGTTTGTCCTGCAGGTCCGCCAGCAACATAACGGCGCTGCACAGCTCGCTGTGGTCTTTAACCATTTGCACGTAACCCAGCCTCGCCCAGTCGATTGTTGGCGCGGCAATCATTTGTTCCACAGACTCGTCCATGTCCAATCTCGAGCCCATGGGCCTTGCCCATTTCGCATCTAGTGTTGGCGGTTGTAACGGTTTCTGCGCGGGAAGCGGCTTCGGGAGTCGAGGCTTGATGGCCAGTTGTAGGGAGTGCACGTATCGTTGTTGCAAGACGTATCCGCTTAAAAAGAGCGCAAGAGTGAACAAAAATACTATCGAAGCATCAGCAGCCTGTCTCTTTGCTGGAACACTAGCCGTCGTGTGCCTACCTATGACGGCGCTGAACAAGATGGAAACAGAGCCCTGTGAGAGAAGCAGCCTGCCCATATCGAATATAGCAATTATATAAATGTATCGGGTATCAAAACGCGAATATTTCAAGCGGCGCAGAACATGGAGAATGCAGCAACGCTCGTGCAATGGTGTATGTCGGGAACAGTGTGACGTCGCACGTACCGTAGGGCGTGGGCGTGGGCCTGGCTGGTGCTGTTCTATTTACGTTTTGGTTGGACGAGCAACGGGCAATCGATAACGAAGACAGACTTGGCGCGACTTTTTGGATACCTGCAGTCGCAACTATCAGTCTATCACCACACTATACTTCCAAGCCTCTACACCCATTACGACTGTACCGCCATCTGTACCCCATCGCCCGCGACGTCGTTCCAGCGCATGCGATAGCCCCACGCAGCGCCTTCCCCCGCCACCCGACTAGATTCACCATGTCGAGAAAACCGACCTACGACAAGGCCGACGCCAAAGGCCTCTTCGACGACCGCGGCTACACAGGCGCTCTAATCCGCGGCCAAAACCCCGCGCTGCTCCTCGAAAAGGGTCTAAAAGAACGCATCGTAGACTCCATGTACTGGAAAGAGCAATGCTTTGGCCTGAACGCGGCAACGCTGTGCGATCGCGCAGCAGCCTTGACGCACATCGGCGGGACCACGGGCATCACGGGGAAGCCGACGCCGTTTATTTGCTTGGTTTTGAAGATGCTGTCGCTTATACCGGAGAAGGAGGTTGTTCTTGAGTATTTGAATTATCGGGAGGACGAGGACGGGGATGAAGAGGGAACGATGAAAAACGGCGACGGCGACGGCGACGATGATGATGAAGAAGAAAGAGATGGGGACAAGGAAGAGGACGGCGATCTCAATGCAAAGGGCAAACTCGGCGCATTCAAGTACCTACGTTGCCTAGCCGCGTTTTACATCCGGCTCGCCTGGGAGCCCGTGGAAATCTACAAGACGTTGGAGCCGCTGCTCATGGACAAGCGAAAAATACGCAGGCGGAGGAAAGATGGGTTTACGCTTACGTTTGTGGATCAGGTGGTAGACGAGCTCTTGACTTCTGACCGCTTTTGCGGTACGAGTCTTTGGAAAATGCCGCCGCGCAGTCAGCTGGAGGATTTGGAGTTGCTGGATCCCCGGGAGAGTCCGCTTGCGGATGAGGTGGATGCTATGGATGAGGAGGATGGGAGTAGGGGTAGTAGATACTCGAGCAGAAGCAGGAGTCGAAGTCGAAGTCGCAGTTGGAGTCGGGATCGGGACAGTAGGAGCAGGAGCAGGAGCAGAGATAGAAGTTACACGAGATCAAGGTCAAGAAGTCGAAGCCCACGCAGAGATGGAAACAGGAGTAGGACACGGAGTCGCAGCCGAAGTGGAGACGATAGGAGTCGGATGAGTAGAAGTGTAGACAGTAGGGATGCGCGATGAGTTAGGAACAAATAAGAAGAGAATATCGAAAGATGAATTCATCGAAGCAAATCGGCATCCCATACGCATTATCTTCGACAATCTAAACATGCAGAACCTAAATGGTCGTTCACTCGCGCCTCTGGCCCAAGCTCAGGATAGAAAGAACGTCAGTTGTGTGAGGTCTGGCAGGATCGTGGTATATATATGCTGTGTAGGCGAAACACTTGGACTGGAAGGTGCGCTGGGACAGAGAGTAGATGTAATGTCTGGAAGGTTATGGTTTTTGAAAATGGCTAGTTGGTTTAGAGGTTGTATGCATAGTGTGAACATTAATGCTAGTTTGCCTTCTTATTTAGATTTTTAATTACTTGCGTAGTTATAGGGTAATAGGTTGCAGTCAAGATTTACTTTCTGTACTCAATTTGCTTTTCTCGCAGTTTTCGGGCGCATCCATGCTGGCGCTTCTAGCTCTTTGGCAGCTGTTGACTATGGTCTTGCGCTTGCTACTGTTATACCTTTATTTAATGTTCTATATAAGTCTTATGTGGTGTTATTAAATCTACCTGGGGGTAGGACGACAAAGGCTTTCATCTCAAATAACATGACAAAGAAAGCAGAGCCCCCTGCTTAGTAAACAAAAAGAGCGTAAAAGGTGGTTAAAAAAAAGTAAGTCTTATAATCTGTAAAAGGTTAACTTGACTATGAACGGATATGAATAGAAAAAAGCTCATGAAAGGGGCGAGCGGTAGAGAGCGCCTACTGGCAGCCACATTTGTGGCTCAGCCGTGAGCCACCCCACTCAAAAATCTCACCAAGTTCAGCCGTAGGCTACCTTCGTTTTACTGCACATATCTCTACCTCTTCGATCCTCAATTCTAACGTTTCTTCGGTGCAATCTGCGGCCCTCTGGCTATTCCTCCAAGGATGGGCACGAAAATCCTGGGTGTGTCACTATTCAAACATGTGCCCCTCGATCACACCTAGCCCTCTATTCGAACCGTCCGGATATTGCGAAGGAAGTCAAAACACGGGTTCATCCGATGCAAGTTCAGTCACACTATGTGAAAGAAGACTTCGCGCACTCTCGGTACACGGTATAACGCTGATATGGAAAGCTGTAGGGGGTGCTAGAAAACGCTTTGAAACAAGGTAAAGCAGATCAGTCACACAATTATGGACTCTGACTATACCTGTCTTTCGTACCTCTGGGGGCAGCTTGACGACGGCGGTGGCCCATTTCTAAACCTGATCAATAACCAAAGATACGAAGTACGCCAGAACCTCCTAAGCTTCCTCAAAACAGCAAGAAAGAAGCACCGTGGGCCAATGTGAATAGATGCGCTGTGCATCGACCAGGAGAATACCTCAGAGAGAAATCATCAAGTGCAGCAGATGGGGAAGATATACTCGAACGCTAAAGAAGTGCTTGCGTGGCTTGGTGATGATCCAGATGCGGCAACTTATCTAGAATATCTTCGTTTGCGCACCCAATTCGATCAGCTTTCCATTCAACACAACAATAACGACCCAAAGAAACAAGAATAAGGTTATGTAGAACTCCTACTCCAACTAGGTCCTACGCTCTCTCTGCTACGTTTACTTGCACCTCGATTCAAAGCCCCGTCGGATGGTCGGTTCTCGCAAGCTCTACACAATTACTGGGAGCGGGCATGGATTACTCAAGAGATAGTCCTAGCAACGCGCGTAAAGTTTCTAGCAGGTTCAACAGTTGCAATGGCGACGGATTTGGAGAGATTTCTCCGCGGCAAGCACGGACGTTGGATCCGAAGTATCACGCAGCTTATCCAGCTATCGACCAAACAGACTGATGTCAAAGACCATGGCATACTGATCCTACTTGAAGAAATGCAATCCAAGCAGTGCTCGCTCGCACGCGGCCGAATATACTCTCTTCTCGCCTTGTGCGAAGACGGAATGAAGCTGACCGTTGACTATCAGCAATCTGACGCGGCCTTCTTACGTCACGTGTTGAGCTGCTATCGCCACACTTATTGTCTTTGCGCAACTAGAGTGCTCAGTAAATGTGTTCCTAAGGATATCCTCAAGGACTCGAAAGATAGGCAGCTAGGCAGCTCAAGAGTTTCGCTCTAGAAGTCGTGAATGACTTTAGCAGTACCCTTAATGATGATATCGCTTGCAAAGAATGTACTTCAATCGTGAGACATCGCTTTGGGATGGAAGGCCGTATGTTCTGCATGCAAAAGGATATGTGGGAATGCCCCTGGGCATCTTTACTGGGCAACGGACACCGACTCCGCTCGCGGCTCACTTTGGCACCAAGCAGGTTATCAGAATAGACCGTTTCGGAAACTAATTCCTAACTGGGGGTACATGGAGTGATGTGGCACTGACACAAAAGGACATGTTCTACGGTTTACACTCCATGGACTTTTGGATCTCGTCTACCATGCATGGCCTCCGCGAACTAACGCTTTGCTTGAAATGGTCCGATTGTGCAGATACGCTAAGAGCGGTATCGATTGTCCATGCAAATGGTCCATCCTGGACTCGAGTTCAGGCGGACGAGATGAGGAAAATGCCCGTCATTCACCTCTGGCAGAAACAATCGATACGGGTATTGTGGCGGAGTTTTTTTTTTTTTTTTTTTTTTTTTTTTTTGCGCTGGCTCACTACTGCGATTAATTTGGTGAAGGAGAGAACGCTGTTGTATAAGTTTTAACTGCTATACGTCCTGTTCCAAACCGATAATCATCAAATGCAGGCCACCACCAGTATCACCATCGAACCTCTCATCGCTCGCACGTCAGTGGCAACTCGTGGAAGCACTCTTTCGATTTAGTGTCGCGCAGCTCACTATACCCATGTTCAGCAGGCAATTCGCAAAGCCCTAGCGGGATCCGGCGGGTGAGATAGCGGCGCCTTTTCTCGCCTTTTTCTCTCTCTCTCGTCTCCTTGATATGTACCAAACTAAAGCCGCTATAAGGGTAACTCCTACTACGCAGCCAGTGGCAATTCCGGCTATCGCAGAGCTTGACAAAGACTGGTGTTTTGGAGCGGAGGCTGAAGTTGGATTACTCTCTTTAGCAGATACCATCACGATATCAGGCTCTGCAAAGTCCCATTCGGCGACGCTGACATTGAAGATACCAGATTCAAAATCGACGCCAAGGTATGCTTCTTGCAGGAAAACTCTGCCTATCACATATTGGCTCTCGTTATCAGCTCTTCGAATGGGGAAGTAGTTCGTTGCATTGGCGAAAATTGGATATGGAGCTTGGAGGTCGAAAGCAGCATATGGAAACTGAATAATGGTAGTATTACCTCCCGTCATCGCCGTAGAGCCGATAGTGAAGGTCAAAGTGGGGTTCAGTCGCCGGAGCTGATCCCTAGTTGCATCCATAAGGGCATAGCGACCGGATGCTTCGTGAAACTGCAGACCGAAGGCGGACTCGATTCGATCACAAACAGACCGGGGTAACCATAGTTTAGTTATAGAGGAGTCGATTGATGCCAGCATCCGCTCGTTGTCAATTACGGACAGAGTCCCACCTGGGCATTTAGCGTATCGGTAACGACGATGTCTTGGAGTCCGACAGTAAGAGCCCGGGATATATCGGCATTAATTTCAACAGTGAGGGTATCTGACGCGCGGGATTGGTCATAGCCCCCAAGCACTAGGCTTGCTGGTACTTTCGTTCCACGATATGAAGCACCAGCCTGGTAGCATACGCCAGACTGGGAATGTGGCCTTTGTATTTCAGAGCTGCTAGCAAGGACGGCGAGTTGATCGTCTCTGAAAAGTTGAGTGGTATGGGCAAAAGGCCCAACTGGCCAATCCAGAACCCCGGCGAGGCATATGCGGTTACTGGTAAGTGTTCCATCGTGACGTTGCTCATCTCAACATCATCGAATCCACTCAAGCCATTACCAGTGCCGCCACGGATTCTCTCCAAGCCGAGCTGATAAAGTCCAATGGCTCCCCAAGAGGACGACATGTTCGTTTGAAACCCGGGGCTCCAGCGCTGTTGGAAGGGAGAAACGCCGCGAGAGCTGCCACATGTGGTTGATCCCGCTTGCAATCTGGTGCACTCGTCGGCAATAGGAAGCCACACATTCTGCGCTTGAATATAGCAGGCAATATTTGGAACGTCTGCGGTGGTGTACCGACTTTCGCCAAGAATCTACATTTTCGCATAAGCAATTGGACCGAGCAAATGAAAGAATCCAAATTCAGAGTTGAACTTACGTTGACCAGCTTCCATAGTTACCAAGCCAGCTCCCCGAGGCCGGAAGGGACAATGGCGTAGCCATTCAAGCCTTCAGAGGTCCTAGAAGCCCTGGGCGTTGTGACAAGATCTAGGTTTGCAACATCGAAAGCTGAAAGCTATAAAGGATTCAAGAGAGCTGAAATATTTTGCTTCCCTTACGAATAGGGACCGAGTATGATAGAGTTGCCTGATTCTAGGCATGAGCAGGCTGTGACTGTCAGGATAAGCCGGCGCCTGTCAGCCGGTACGTTCCTCAGAGCGCCCGCTCATTGGTCAATACCCTGTAAACGATGCAATTTCAGAAAATCGATATTTAATCTCTCGAGAGCTGAGAAATATTGACCCAGGACAGTGTACCGCGGAATCACGGCTGAGGATTGGGATATGGGGGCCAACGACGAGGCAAAATTTGAGCGGGGATCAGAGCAGCTTCAAGAACCGTGGGTTGGACGCGGGGGGGTTACGGAAGTTCGCCCATTCGACGTTTTATATTGCTACTGTATCAGCATCCGTAGCGCGACCTCTCCGCAATGCGGCGACTTACATATCTGCTATGCAACTGCGCGATGTCTATCATCATTGCACTCAGCCCATTCTCTACCGGTATTGCTGGAAACCCAACGTCACGCATGCAGTGGAATACGAGAAAGGTCCGCTCATCTTCGTTGATGAACAGATCCAGGCTCACCATACTCTTTTGTTATTATTTCCTTCGAATCCAAACACTCAGGCTGATTCCGCTGGTTGCCGCAACTTTAGAGAGACTTCCTAGCTGACCGACGGAGGCACTAGCCGTAGCTATCTCCGAATCTACACCTAACTAGTTCATCTGTTCATTCACCACAACAAAGTATTTCATGGAGGTGCACGCGCAGAGCATCGCTCAGACGATCTCCGTAGTATACCGGTATGTACTCTGCGTCAATGGCGCAAGTGAAGACCCTCCATCATCCTTGGAAACCTCCCATCGTCTTGGCCCCACTTTCATTGTTGGGGGCGTATCCTAAACCGTATCCGGCTGCCTAAGTGCGGCCGCTACGGCAGAGGATCACAGGAAGGATGGATGCCCCTCCCGCGCGCCGATCGAATCACTACATACATACTGCGCGCGGTTTTCAAATCAATCCTGTTTTCTCTTTTTCAAAGAATTGATTTCGAAACTCTTGCTGCAATATCCGAAGGATAATTATACCGTGTACGGAACGTGCGCGAAGTTTTCTTCATGATAGATCCGAAGGATACAGTCTGCGTGATACGAGCTGCTCTCGCACGAAAAAGCATCGGCTCGACTGTTTCCGCCTCACCCTCGAACCCGACTGCAGAACCAGCTCCGCCATTCTGTTTCAGATGCCCGATACAATTAGAGGTCGGCCCCAAGGCGCATAATGGACACTACGAGGAAGGTGACTCCGGGGTTGATTTCGACCACGGCGTGCAATCAATCTTCCAATTTCTTTCCCGTTTATGAAGTGGCTTGCGGCCCGCTGTGGTAACGCCCACGATTGAGCCTACCCCGGTTTGCGATACATACGTGTTGGCCCCTTGACGTGCTTTAAGGCGCTGAACGCCCGCTGCTGAGACTGCCTGGCAAGCCCGTTCAGAGCAGCGATGGCTGCCTCAGAAGCGCTCTCGGCTGCCCAGGTGGCGGAGGCAGAACAGCGGATCAGGAATACTGGACGCATCTCGATGATCGATATGCAGGTAAGTGTTAATGTCAATCAATCTTGAATCCAGTCCATGGCTCACGATCCATAGGTATCTCTTGGCATACTGTTTGGCTTCGCCTTTCTGTCTTGCGCGGGCCGCATGATAATACGTCTCCAAACCCGCCGACGGTTATTCCTCGACGATGCCTTCATCCTCGCCGCCCTTGTGAGCCTTGGAGCTAGCACTGGAATCATCTACAGAACAGCGCCCAACAACTATCTCGTGCAAGCCATAATTCGAGACGACCCCGTCGCCGTACAAATCGCTACACCTCGATTAAAGGAGCTAGGACAGCATATGAACTGGGTAGATTCCGTAAACGATTCTGCAATTTTCCCGTCGGGGCGCAACGACGTCTGACTGGTGACAACAATGCGGAGAGGAAGATGGAAAAGGGCGAGCAGCTCTGAATTTTGACCGAGTCGGCAACGCGACCGTGCGGGGGCGAATGCCAACGAGCTCCTGACGCTCCAACTTCACTCATCCTCTGTACCATGTGGCGGTTTCGGCTCTCCAAACAACAATGATGATAGCTACGTCGAAAATGGTGGTGCAGCTCTGCGGTGACCCCACGGAGCCAAGACGCCTGGATGACTTGTGGCTTCGCACGTCTCCGCGGGATGAGGGGGTGCTTGGGCCAACATCGCGACTTCTCCTCACCACCACAAATGCAGCAACACTTCGAAGGAGGGAAGCAGCGGCTTGAATGAAGCTCTAGTGGATTTGTATTCGGCACGCTGTGGATAGCGATCCATGTTGTGACTCCGGTAGGCGAGTACTTGCAAGAACCGGTGGCGTGGCGGTATTGAGATATCGGAACAGCATACTTACATTCCCAAGCAGCGATGCGACTCGAGATGTCCACGGAATTCATCGATCCATTAGCTATCTCTATCCGCTCAGCGCTCTAGATCACGACGTTCCGCCCACCGAGTTTCGGCAATCCGCAACGAAGTCGTGTCAGAGTGGCGGCTGGGACATTATCCTACGCTTTAGTCCCGACACACTTCCAAACACTCACTCGGCGGATCATTCTTCCAGCTCGTGCCTGTTTTTGGTAGCTGGGCACACTCCGATGCCGCGATTGCACGCGCCATGTGTGCGACACAAGCCCATGGCTTGCGAGGGCTGTTCTAGATGTACCTGGGTAGCATTGACTGGATGGCAAGCCCAATCATCTACTACGCGAAGAAATTCGTATGGTCCCCAAAGTTGTAAAGGAGGCATGCTCAGCCCGGAGATGCTCCTAGCTTCTCCAGAGCAGGTCGGCGGCCATATTGCCAACGTACTGACATTTCACTCTAGGGCTACAGAAGGATGAGCTAGCGCAACGGCAACAAACCAGTTGGGGACCATATTTTTTCTCCACTCGAGGAGCAGACCGGAACGACATCGGGCTGTTGGGCGTTTTGGAAAGATAAGACATGGTCGGGTGGTGTGATTGGTTCCTCCAGCACGTCACGCCAGCCAGATACCGAGTCTGCGAAAATTGCTATGACGATAGGAAAGAATCGGCAGCTGAAGAGAAGTCGACGCCTGTGACTCTTATCGGGCTCCGGTGCTGGTGCAGTTCTCCGGGGCCAGGGTCATGTTCGGGAAGGCGCTGCGCCGTATCATCACATGCCTGTAACCAGATTGTGGTTCGGTGGCAGTAAAAAGGAAAAAAAGAGAAAGTCGACATACACCTGCAGCTCTGTGTATTTGGAACGCCTCTCGCCCTCGGTAGCACGAAAGCGCGTTTCAGCGGAGAAAAGGAAAGAGTCTGGAGCCACAATACCGCAGTCCATCTGCAGCTTTGACCGCGGAGATGTCGCGCACATGTTATATCTTCCAGGTGTAGATAAGGGTTTCCATTTTGGGCGCCACCTGATAGCCCTAGCGCCTGATATCTGCCAAGAGATAAGAGCGATCCTCCCGTCCCCACGTCAAAATAATCTACAACCAACCTGATGCGCCCGCACAAAGGTTTCACCGTCCCACCTACCACCAGATGCCTTCTCATGCGATCTCGGAGGGCCCGTCTGTTCATCCACAGACGCCACGAAGCTGATGGCGCTTGCTGCAGCGCTGTTCATCCTTGCGCCATTCACCCCCACACCCGGTTATACGCCGCCTCAAAGATAAGGAACGGGAACATCCTTTCACTTTCACACTTGCTGTGCTGCGGGAGACACATCATTCAACTTGGCGCTTTCGTGAACTAGCCCTACGAGCCTTGACTCTGCTTGGTTTTGCGTCAACAAGCATCACCGCGGAAGTACTGTTCGCATCTTCTGTGAAGCCAATGCATATATAACAGTGCGCGTCAGGGCCCTCGAAACAGCAGTTCCAGCCGTCTTTCTCTCTTACTATCTCTGCTCCTTGGGTCACCCCCCTGGACATTCCTGCTGCCGAAGATAATCCCAGCAAAGATAACAACCCCAGCCAAGCCTGTCAACATGGGCTTTCAACTCAGACAGCTCTGGAGCGCCCCAGAGATTAACCCTTACAACAAGAAGGCCAAATCCATCCCAATCTTCAACCCTGTCGACAAATATGGAAGAGTGTTCTTGTTCTCTTACCTAGGTTTCTTCATCGCCTTCTGGTCCTGGTATGTCCATCGCCCCCTTTGTCTTGGAACTACGGTTCGCTAACTTCACAGGTACGCTTTTCCACCATTGGTATGAAGGCTTCCCACAATCACGTTCCTCCATGAAACGTATTCTAACTTCCCGATAGATGTCCGTGACTATCAAAAAGGACCTTCACCTTTCCCAAAATGAAGTTGCGAATTCCAACATCATCTCCTTGGCGGCTACGCTCGTGATGCGTGTCATTGCTGGACCTCTGTGCGACAGGTTCGGACCACGCCTTACCTTTGTTGGTTGCTTGTTGCTGGGCGCCATACCGTCAGCTCTGGCTGGTACCGCGCACAATGCTGCTGGCCTCTATGCCATCAGATTCTTCGTCGGTATTCTCGGTAGCACGTTCGTGCCTTGTCAAGTGTGGACGACAGGCTTCTTCGATCGGAACGTTGTCGGTACCGCAAACGCGTTGGTTGGCGGATGGGGGAACTCGGGTGGTGGCATCACATATTTCGTGATGCCTGCCATTTTTGACGCATTGTAAGCAAGCCCAATTGTTCACACTGCTCGGCATCCGCTAATATACCTCTGTTTCAAGAGTCCATCAGCGTGGCCTGACTCCACACGTTGCCTGGCGGGTCTCGTTCATCGTACCGTTCATCCTCATCACGGCTGTCGCCATCGCCATGCTTCTGTTGACTGAAGACACGCCCACAGGCAAGTGGTCCGACCGAGGGAAGGTGGCTCCCACCGAGCACCACAATGCTACCATCGTCTCGACGCCGGGCACTCTCACGGACAATCCAACGACCGCATCCATATCTTCTATGGAAGACAAGGAAAAGAAAGCCCCGGCTGCCGACACCGATGTTGAGTCCAACTCTGAAGGGCAGACGTTCAACGAATTCCAGGCTGAAGTCATTGTCAAGCCTTCTCCGAAAGAGGCACTCAAGGTTCTCTGCTCGATGCAGACAATTACTCTCATGGCTGCCTACGTCTGCTCTTTCGGAGGCGAACTCGCCATCAACTCGGTCCTCGGATCCTACTACCTAAAGAACTTCCGATACCTGGGCCAGACGCAATCGGGTCGCTGGGCCGCCATGTTTGGCCTCCTCAACATTATCACTCGTCCAGCCGGGGGCTTCTTAGCCGATCTGATCTTCCGATGGACAAACCGCAATCTGTGGGCGAAGAAGATGTGGATGCACTTCGTCGGTGTACTGTCCGGCGTCTTCTTGGTCGTCATTGGGAAGCTGGACCCGAAGGACTTGGACACGATGATGGGGCTGATCGCGCTGATGGCCATCTTCTTAGAGGCAGGCAACGGTGCTAATTTCGCGCTCGTGCCGCACGTCCATCCCCATGCCAACGTAAGTCTTCCTTCCTCTACTGTGAACCGCGATGGGAACAGGACAGCCCGCTAACCGAGATGACAGGGTATCGTTTCGGGCCTTGTGGGTGCGGCTGGCAACCTCGGCGGCATCATCTTTGCGATCATCTTCCGCTATAATGGGCATGATTATGCGCGCGTGTTTTGGATCATTGGATGCATTATCATTGGCTTGAATATTGGTTTCTGCTGGGTTAGACCGATTCCGAAGGGCCAGCTTGGGGGTCATTAATCGCGTGCGCATGCATCTGTGAGAAGTTGGTTGTGTAGTATTCCGTTAGATGGATAAATTGGATATATTGAGTTCTTCTTCTTCTTCTTCTTCTTCTTCTTGTGTGAAATTCGTCTTGAGGCGTGAGGAGGGATTGCGATTTCACGAACTGCGCGAGGCGCGCTGTGCGAGATTTACAACTGCGAGATGGAAACGACGGGTCTGGCTGGCTGGATCACGGGGTGAGGTTCGGGTCTAGTGGTGGCGCGAAGTGGCGGGTGAGGGTATTTTGCAGGCAATGCGCGGAGGACTGGGTGGGTAAAGTGGGCTTGGGAGATGGCGGGAAGGGAACGGGACGTTTGATGCTGGGTTGTGGTGATGAGTGTAGACGATAATTGGCGGTAGACGGCAGGGTGGAAACTCGGTAATGGATGTAGAGTAGATAGGGGAACTGATGCGTTCTGGTTGGGAAGTATTTCGCCGTCAGTTATACTACTAATAGGGTGGGTATTATTTCGCCATCGTAGACGCGCTGTAGTTACTGTCCACAGGTGGTGTTACGTCTCATAATCTGTAAAAGGTTAGGCTGACTATAAACTGATACGAATGAATGAATGAACTGTGGTCGTTTATACAGCATGCCAGCGGACACTACAGAAGCAGCTTTTCATATTACAATCTACAGCTCCCCTTACTAGTAAAGTACAAGATAGAGTCGCATATAATAGAAGTATAGTTATGGTACTTCAACCCTAGTTCAGCTCATCGTGAGACACATATTGCCTAAAAAATGGTTTGGCCCCTCCTCGCCAACAAACATTTTGGTCGTCACACTTGTACGGTAGAAATTCGCATGTACGGACTGTTGTGGCTGTCGTAAGAACTAATCTGCAACTCTTGTGTGGGGGAACTGTTTAATTCGGTTACAACGGCCCTTGTATCCAACTTCCTACGGTATGTAGACGACTGCTCATTTCGAGGGGCCAATTGCCGGGTGTGTGTGAGCTGGTTCCACAGTTTTGCGGCGCCAATCTCGCGTCTGAGCTGGTTTTATACTTTGCGTCACCGATAATGGCTGGCTCTGAGCTGGTTCCATACAAAGTCTGAGTAAGCATAACTAAGCGCGAAAAACTTATGTATATGGTTAGTGAGGTTCGTATTAACTGTGTCTAGACCTGTATCGACCTCGACTGAGTCCGTAGAGCGAACGGTCTCTTGGAGCGGACTTGGCTCAACTGTAGTGGTAGGAAAACGTAGTGTAGAGGCTTTCTGAGCATTTTCAAGCGTGTCTCCAAGGATTTCTTGTCGGTGATTATTTGGGGTTACTCAGTTTGTGACAGCTGCTCAGGGCAGATCGGTGCTATGTATTAGTGACTTCGTGTTACGATTCGCGCAGACTAGCGGTGTATGCGGGCGCAGGCCAAGAACCCTGTGAATGGCCAGATTCCCCAGCCTAGAAGGCGAGCTTTTGGTATCTCAGATATGGTCGCCTCAGCTGCGTCCATTCCACGGTTTGAAGCACCACTGATGTGCGTTTTACCGCTCTTAGATCTTCCAACCTCCCACATTTCGAGCCTTCGAATCTCCGAGCCCGGCTCGTCCCGCTAGTGCTCGCGATAAAAATGGCCCGGCAACTTGCGTGCGCACTTTTAAAAGTCGTCACGCTCCGGTCGGTGGACGCAGGTGAGGCGAGAGCCGACCCTACTAAAATTTGGGGCGATGATGAATTACTATAATAAGCACAAGAGGCGTTCAAAAATATCTGCAGCATAAAGTGCCACTGTCTACGAACGAAATGCTCTCATCCCTCTACTTTTCCGCATCCAAAAAGCTGGTCGACACATCATCCGTCATCGTTAATGTTCTTTCCTTGGTCGGAGCAGCGATCGCCGCTGTGTTCACGGGCTATTTCGCATACGAGGCTGATACGCGCAAAAGCCAGCAAGAGATAAAGGCTGAGGTGCGTAAATATTCGGACCCACTACTAGTAACGGCTGACGACCTACAAGATCGTCTGTGGGAGCTGCTAGAAACGGATATCACACGCTTCGACCGGAAGAAAGAATACAAACGGCGTGGAAAACCTGGAGCTCTTCACCTGCTATCTGATTGCTCAGTTCCTAGCTTGGACGCACATCTTGAAGACCAAAGCCCAGTTTCTAGCGTTTTCCGAGGACAAGTCTACCAGCGGACTACGAGTAATCTTATACCAGATCAGCGATGAGCTGGGCACCAACCGGTACGGCAGGAATGGGTGGACATTTAGGCCATGGCCAGGACATCAATTGGGAATCGCAGAAAACAATGATTTCTCACGACAAAGGAGCGGGCAGGATCGACCACTGGGTTGGCACGAATTCAAAGAGCAGTACGAAGAAAAATTCCGTGATTATTTCGACTGGTTTCGCAGAAGCATCGGAATCATGTTGGATGCAAAGTACAAGAAGGCAGAAATGATCCCTGATCAGCGTATTCGACGCCGCCAACACCTGTTGATCGACCTGATTAAGAGATTGGACTCTTTGGGACAAGTGCAAAGTGAACGTCTCCTTCAAAGATGCAGTTCAGCCATTAAGTGTGACTGTTCTAACCCAGAATATAATAGAGAGCTATTGGCCAGGGACCGCTTTAATTGGACTAGAAAATGCGTGAGAGAAGACTAGGCTGGTGGCCAGTAAGGGAAAGCAGAGGAAAATAAAGCACGAACTGAATAAATTATAAGTAGTTAAATAGGAAGTTAAACTTGTCTAAGGTCAGATTAGGCGCGATCACTTGCTCAAGTGCTTCCCCTCCACCAGGGCTTCCAACATAGCGTAGTACGGTACGGTGGACCCCCATCGCTCTACGCTACAGCCCGTATAAGAGCCTAGTACGTACAGGAGCCCCTAGAGATGTTAAAATACAGTCTATAACTATAGTACGCTTTGTAAAATCCCCCTACACCCTATAATAGGGTGGGATTTCCTAATTAGGTAATCTATTATTATTTTTTAGTGTTAAGGTTATTAATAAGGCTTTCTTTTTAGAGATTACCTTTGTAAGGCTTATAAAATTACTTTTAATAACTCCTCTATCTAGCTAATTCTTTTATAACTATAAGGCCTTAATTATATAGCTTATAAGACTATTATAATTATATATAATTATATATTTAGTAGAGCTAAAACACCTCTTATAATTGCAGGATGTGCAGGGCATAAAGAGGTAATCTATAGCTATTTTATAGAGAATTAGGTAACGTTTTTTAGCCTACTTTAACCTACTAATAGTGTATGTTATCTATAAGTTATATTAACTTTTTATTATTACTACTAAGGTCCCTTTATAAATTATCTAAGTACTTATTAAGCTACGTTATACGCTTATAACGTTTATAAGACTTATTACTAGTAAAAAGTATAGAATCTACGCTTATTATTTAAGCCCTCTATATATTATCCTTATAAGCCCTAGGTACCTTACGCAATATTAGGGGGAACCTAGGTAGCTTAATATTATTCTTTTTAGCGTTAATATACGCCTTAAATATATAGCGTAGTAAGCAATTAGCTTTTTAATACTACTTAGGGTGCCTTTTCTAGTAGTTCTTAAACTGGGCGATATAGAGCTGTGGGTGTAACGTAGTAGCTATATAGTAAAAAGACAGGTCTAGATTTATAATAATTTAATATAAAGTATATATTAAGCTTCTACTACGTAAGCGTAATACCTTTAATAAGATAAAATAACTATATATAGCTATTAATTTTATATATACGCTTTAGTAAGTAACTTATAAAGTTATTATAAGTTAATAATTATCTACTAAAGAGACTTAAATCTACTAACACTAGTAGTACTCTCTAGAGTCTTATATATCTTATAAAACTCTTATAAAACCTATATAATTATATAGACTTCTTTCTAATTATTGTCTATTAATTATTTATATATAGGGTTGTACTTATAGGGCCTATTAATATTTATTATTACTACTAGAGACTTTTAAAAGGCTATTAATATTGTGAGCGCGTTATATAAACTTTTTAAATTAGATTCTTAAGCTTATAGCAGCGTAATAGGATAAGATAAACGCTATGCCACCTAATTCTACTATTCTAGATTAAATTAAGGGTGCTAAAAGTCTATAATATATTATTATTGTTAAGCGATTATTATATTATATAAAAAATCTTACAATATTTATATAAGACGCATACTACATTTATAAAATTATAAAGTTTCTTAACAACTCTATGCCTCTAGTATAATTAATATTGCTCCTAGAATAACGCGTAGACAAGCTTAGTTTTAAAATTGCTTACTCTATTGCTATAAATAAGAGCTTTAATAATTAGGCTAATTATATAACCTACACAGCGTATATAGTATTAATTTCTAATATTAAGGCTAGTTTTATCGCGTAGGTACTTAATAAATCTAGTGCTATTATTACTAGTATTGTGTTACCTATAAAATAGTAAAGTTTTAACTTAAATTTATACTTTCTAATTACCTAGAGTATAAGCTAGACTTGCGTAGCTGCTATATAGTCCCTAACAAGGTTGTAAAAGCTAATAAGTAGGTTAAGTTATTAGTGTTTTATATTTAAATCACTATAAGTTACTATAAAAAATACACTTATTAATAGGGATCTAGAGTAAAAAAAATAATTTTACTAATAAAGTAAGCAACAAACGCTAAAAAAGCTTATATATTATTTAGAAATATCTATATATTATAACTTACGCTAATTTTACTTCATAAAAAGTATAAAAGCTTTATAACCTTTTTTTTTACTTTATTTATACTACTTTGTATATATTTTACTAGTGTTATAGGGCTACTTAGTAAGGCGCGTAAAAGGTTAGTTTAATTCTATATTATAAGGCCTTATATTAGAATTTTTTTTGGTAAGTATGTGCACCTAGGATACCTATATAGCTTTATACACGCCTGCGCACGCTTGCGCGCTAAATGCGCCCTAAGCGTCCTAGTAATACCTATTTTTTTATATGCACTTGCGCAACTTTGCGTATAATTATATATAATTAGTATTAAGCGTATAATAAATTACTATAACACGCCTTTATATTATAGCGCTAGACAGAACTATACTTAATTCTATACTATTTATAGCTAGAGCGCGCTATATACACTAACTATCTAATCTATATACTTCTATATTTATATAGTTAGTGTTAACTATAAAGTTTATAAGTGTGTATACTTTAAAATAACTTACTTCTATATAGCTCATTATAATTAACTATAAAAGTTTTCTAATTATTTATATATAAGCAGTAGTAAAAATTAATTAATATACTAGCTATTATATTATTATAAGTAGTAGTAGAATTAATAAGTACGCTAGCCTTTATAGTTTTTATTTATATATAATTATTAGTAAAGTTAACGCGTATATTGCCCTTAGTAGTAGTAGTAACGGTAGGTCTAATTTATACTAAGCAGGTTATATATACTAATATTATATATATAGAATATTAGGTATATTACTTAACTATACTATACTATAGTTAGTGTTTACTTTAAAGACTACTTAGATAATTATAGATATAGTGCATTACTATAGCTTATAGAACTACACACTCTCTAGTGCTATTTTTAAATTTAGGTTCTTTACGCCTTATGCCTAGGCGACTATACTATTAAAAAACTTATTATTAGTAATAATATATTTTCTAGGGCCATAGTAGGCTATATATAGTATTAGACCTACTTTAAGCTTTTTCCCTATATACCCTATTATACTAAGAGCTTTATTTCTAAGTATTTTTAGTAGACTAGCTTTTTCTTTGTATTTCTTTATAAACTCCTTATTATTATTATTAGTGTTAAGGAAAATCCTAAAGTTAAGTAGATTCTTACATAATATTAGAAAATACCTATAACTCTATCTTATATATACTATTTTATATTTCTATCTAATATTAGTATAACTATAGTTATTAATATAAATACCTTTTCTAAGTTTAGGTGTTATTAGTTTTTTAGTACTACGCGCGTCTACACTTATATTAAATAGGGTGTTCTTTTATATACTGCCCTTATTTAACGCTAGCTATACTTATTAACTACCTATTTACTATTACTTATAGTAAACTTACTATATTATTCTACTAGTTAGATTTAATATTGCTCTTATCTAATGCTAGCTATGCTTACTAACTACCTATTTATTATTACTTATAGTAAACTTACTATATTATTCTACTAGTTAGGTTTAATAGTGCCCTTATCTAATGCTAGCTTTACTTATTAATCGCTTATTTATTATTACTTATAGTAAACTTACTATATTATTCTACTAGTTAGATTTAATATACGTAGTCTCTTTGCTATCCCTCTAGCCCTAGCTTTATTAACTCTTTTAGTAATATAAGAATGTAAATATTAAATAGGTTATTATAGTTACTATTATTTAGTAATAATAGTAATATTATAATCTAGTAATCTTATTTTAAAATATAGCCCTATATAAATGTCTTAGTAAGTGTCTATTTTAACGTACTTATCCTCTTCTATAGCCTCTTAATAGTATTATATAAAGCTTATAATATTAGTAAGTTATATAGTTTAAAAGTAAAACTACTTACCCTTAATTTTATCTATTAAAATGCGTTAAGTTAATCTTAAATCCCCTTTTTACTCCTCTAGCGCAGTATATAGTAGTAATTTAAAGTATGCTACTATGCTCTCTATTAGGGTTTAGAAGTACTAGTCTAAGTTAGGTACCTTTATAATAGGGGTAAAGCTAATATTTATACTAAATAGACACCTAGTTACTAAACAATAAATAGATTGCTATAAAATCTACTCTTTTCTATCTACTTTAGTATTAGTAGTATACTATAAAAGTATATAATAAGTATATTAGGCGTAATATATATTAACTATATCTACTAAAAAAAAAGCTAAATCTCTCTAGTGCTCTTAAAACTTTAGGCTAGATATTTAGCGTAGGAGTAAATAGCTAGTAATAGTCTTACACTATTTTTTAAGCGGCTACTATGCACGATAAATAATAGCTTTAAATTTTATTATATACCTTAATTTTGTTAGCCTATACTATTTGTGTTAATAAGTCTAGTGTATATACTATTCTTAAGCCTATATTTATAATAGTATATAGTACGTTCTACTACTCTTTTATAGTTAATATATTATATACCTAAGCCTAGGTATTTACAATTAGATGCTGTAATAGTTTTGTATATCTTTTAATATATAGAGTTAGCTTTATTAGCTTAATAAGCCTCTATTCTATTAGTAACCTTATAATTTACTATTATAGAAACAGCTCTTATAACAATAATCTCTTTTTATAAGAATAGTTTAGGCCTTTGCGCTACTTTTTGCTAAGGCATTTTTATAGCTAATATTATTAATAGTGTTAATATTATTAGACTAGACTTACTTTTTAGTAAGCTTAGACTAGTAGTAGGTAAATCTATTATAAGATTAGGTAGCGCCTAAGCCTTATATAGACAATTACTTATAGATTTTATAGTAATATAGTTTCTTATATAATAGTTTCTAATATAACTAGAAAGTTACTAATATATCTTCTTATTTACCTATACTACGTTATTAAGATAGTTATACTATTGATGCTATCTTCCTCTTCTTTCTAAGTATCTTTAGATACTAGTGTGTATTAAAAGCTATATAATTGTAGGTATTAAGTAACCTACGCCCTATTATAAGCTAGTCTTACTATATAGATCTAGTTTTTTATAACTTGCAAAAGACTCTAATTACCCTTACTTACTACTAGGCCTAGGTAACTAGTATTAATATTTAATAGGCGCGCGCGCTAACTACCTATATAGTAAAAATATTAGTAACTTATAGTAAATTTACTTAGCTGCATTAATATACTTATAGTCTTATACTATCTCTCTCTCGCTCGTAATATTAGATAATATACGGCTTATCTATCTATTTCCTAGACTCTATAGTAGTGTAGGTAGTATATTATAGATAGTAATACACTATTAGTCTATACGCACTATATATTCTAATAGCACTCTTTATAGAGATAATTATAGTTCTAATAAGAGTGTACCTAAAATAGCGCAGTGTTAGGTACCTAATACTTTTAGTTATAGGCACTATATGCGTGCGCTGCCCCTATACTAGCTAAAAATAAGTTAATATTACTATCTAGCTGTTAACTAGTATTATAGAACGTCTTGTTGCGTTAGCTAGCGTATTTATTTTAGGAATAGCTTAGCTTATTAAAGTTAATCTTTTATTAACTTGCTAGTCTATTTAGTTAAGGTGCGTCTTAGCCACGTTTATATATTAACACTAGCTTTACTTTCTATTTAGCTATCTATTATATTTATAGCGAGCTACTTATTCTATATACTTATTAGTATAATAATCTCTACCTATTCTTTTATAAAAATATACTAGTAAGTATAATATATACAACTTAATAATGTGTATATTATAAATTCTACTAACTACTAGTACTCGCCTACTTATAGAGCTAATATATTCTTACACTAGCCTATAGTAGTCTAGTTATACTATATTCTTAACTAGAGTTATCTATAGTTGCCTATTATTAGCTTTTTAACGCATTAACTTGTCTTATATAATATAGTATAGGATAGGAATATAGTAGGCGTAGTTATAGGGTTGTTTATTACTATGCCTATAGCTACTATATCTTTTATAGTTTTGTGCCCGCTTATTTTAAAAGTCTACGCTACTATAGGATCTAGATATAGTTCTATTACATTAACACATACTGCTACTACTTTAGCGCCTTTATATAGTGCAGATTGCGCGTCCTCTAGTGTAAATATAGACTTGCCTAGAAGCCTATTATTATAGCTTTACTTCTTTTTATTTACTACTTTATTATATTATTATATTTATTTTATTAACCTTAAGAAGTTTTAGTTACACTATTTTGCAATCTCTAAAAGATAGTTTATTACTTACTTAGATATAAATATTTTAGAGTGTATATCTACTACCCTATACGCTATTATAGCTATCTTGCCTTTCTCTAAGTTTGTCTAGATTAGCTTACCTAGAACTTTATTTCTAGCTAGGACAGTCTCTACCTTTTTTTAGTATATAATATAATACTCTATATCTAATATATTAAGAATACTCTATATAGTATCTTTAGCTATATATATAAGACATAGTGTGTATATATATTTAAATTCTAGTTCTATATAAGGTTGTATCTTAGTATAGAATTATTACGGTGTTAGCGCGTCTACTAGCTAAAAACCCATCCTATTATCTTAGTATTTCTACTTTATATTAGCTATTAGTGCAAACTATAGTTACTATAAATACGCGAAAATATTATAGTAAATTACTATAATAGTATTTAAACTATAGTAACTACTATTTTACTAACGTAGATGTATGAGCCAAATAAAACAAGTGCCTTAAAAGTGCTATAACTATGCCTAGATTACTATACTTATTCTATAGCCACAAAATATATATTATAGGCAGATTATAGAATATAATAAATTTCTAACTAAGGAGACTAAAGCTATAACTTTTGTTATTATTACTTATAACTTAGAAAATTTTTTTATTGCCGCTATTAACGTTACTATTGCTATTAATATAGCCTTTAGCGTTTGTATAGCTATAGCTATTAGTATAACTAGAGCTATAACTATTAATAGGGGGCACAATATTATTAAATAAGTAAGCGTAATAATATATATTATTTTTGCAATTATAATAGAAGTAGAGGGTTACTTATATAGTAAGGTTAGAGATAGGCAACTATATAGTATTTGGCAGATATTAAATAAGATAAGGTATATAGTATTAATAAGGTAAAGATAAAGCTTAGTGGGCGTA
This sequence comes from Laburnicola sp. JP-R-44, assembly GCA_009805535.1. Classification (NCBI taxonomy): domain Eukaryota; kingdom Fungi; phylum Ascomycota; class Dothideomycetes; order Pleosporales; family Didymosphaeriaceae; genus Laburnicola; species Laburnicola sp. JP-R-44. Next base: position 1,261,270 of record SELF01000003.1, on the reverse strand, counting down.
AATTTAAAAGTAGTCTAAATAACGTAGTTACTATATAAGTTGCGCATTAGCTTCTTAAGCTCCTCTTTATATATTATCTCCTAAATTATAATTGCCTTAATATCTATCTTAGCGTAATAAACGCACTGCTTAATAATATTAGAGCTAAACTCCTACTTAGGCAGCTTAGTAATATGGCCTTAGAAGCTAAGGCAAAGTAGAGTAGTAAAAGTTTACTTTATTAAGGTTAAGGATATACTACACTACACATTGTTACTACTATTAGCTTACTTTAGAGTTAGTATATTATTACTAGAGAAGAACTACTATAACTTTAGTATGCTATTAGTGTATATAGAATATTAAGGGTTGCTTAGGCCGCTTAGAATGTATTTATAGTATAGTTACTATAGTTTATATCCTATTATAGTAATCTACTATAATATTTTTAATAATATAAGGCTAATAGGATTTATTATATTAATTAATTCTTATAGTAATAACTATAAATATTCTAAGCACTATTATCTAATAATAAACCTATTCTATACATTATGTGTAATAGTTCCCTATATATATCTCTTTAACTTCTCTTTATTCGCTTTGCTATATGTTTTACCATATTTTATTAGTTCTTTAATTACTAGTTATTATTATATATAGCGTTATACTCTAAAAAGTTAATATAGTTATTAACTATAAATGTATAGTTATTACTAGGACCCGCTTTAGATCTACTATTAGATTAGACACTATTATATCTATAGTTTACGTTAGTATTCTTTGCTAGTATACTATACACTACACTAATAATCTATACTACTGTTAGATATAGGGGTATTCTTAATAAGATGAGATGGAAAGTGGTATGGTTAATTAATTGATGTTTTCTTCTTGTTGCATCTTAGAGAAGCTCGGCTATCGCGAGAAGTATCTATCTAGTGCCAAGACACACTAGTACTATTTGGGATAGTATAGGAGCAGTGCAAAACAGTGGTGCGCCGGCCTCGTTTAATTTCACAGTAAAAACACTGTGATTTACAGTGACTGCCAGTATGTCAAGGCCATATAATCGGACACACCTACCCACTATAATTCATAGTGAAATCACAGTGATTCACAGGAACTGTCTATCTGACAACTACACAGAAGCACTAATAAGCCCCTTAGTATCTAGTTTCTCCTAAGTATATTTCTAGGCTAAAACTAGTTCTAAAGCTTAATAAAACTATAAATATCGTCTAGTTCTTCCTAGTCTACTATCTTAAATATCTTAAGAAGAAAGCAAATATATAGGTTCTCCTACTTAGTAGAGTATATTATATTTTATTTTATAATAGTAAATATTAGCTAGATCTAGCCTATACTCCTATCTTTAAGAGGGGTATTATTATAGTTATATTCTTAAACCTATATATTATATTTAAGCTACTTATTATTATCTTACTAATCTAGTACACATTAAATAGTCTTCTAGTCTTTCTATAATGCTTTACTATTTAGCCTTCTAGTCTCCCTCTAGTACCTAAATAATAGGTGGATTGTTATTATATAGAGATTAACCTAACTAGGGTTATCTTTAAGCTATTTAGTATCCCTCTAATATAAGCTTATTCTACTAGCTTTAATTATATCCTTCTCTTATAGCATTACTATAAGCGTGTTATATAGTCTAAGAAATTTAATATAAGTTATAGTGTTTTAAATAGTTATCTAATAATATAGATTTAACCCCTTTTTTATAAGTAGGAATTTAGACGTGTTAATACTGTATTAGCTTAATAGAGCTAGTCTAGCCAGTCTACCTATTTGTACCTCTTCTAGCCCCTATATCTTAGTTATTAGCTCCTCTACATAGTACTACTTCGCTAGAGTCTTACATATCTAAATCTTAGTTTATTAAGTATTTAGACTACTTATTTACGCTAGAGTTTTCTTATAGTTTATTAATTAGAACTAGTTCTTAATAAGGAATATATAGGGGGCTTCTATATATATAGCAGGGTTATAGTTTAGTAGTGGCCTATATATTATATACTATCTATATATAGTAGGTAATTATATAAAGTTTTAGTATCTAGAAGTACTTCGCGTATATAGTAGACAAAAGCTAACTAATTCCTACTTATACGTATTAACCCGCTAGAGGAATTTAAGTATATAGCTAAGTGTTTTCTTATTATAGCTATAGTAATAAGAAATTATAATAAAGTTATATACCCTATAGAGATACTATATAGCATTTAGCTTACTTTATAGAAGAGGGGGGTAAATACTACTAGAATCTACTTTATAAGAGCGTTCTATTTATTTTTAGACTATTATAATATTAAAACTAACTAGTATATAGTTAAAGACTTTTAGGCCTAGAAAGTAAGGCACCTTTTAGTAACACTTATTAATCTAACTTATCCCTAATATTATATATTATGCCCTTAAGTTACTATATATTAAGTTAACTAGACCTATTAGCTACTTAATAGTATACTTTATAAGTCCTTCATAGAGTTAATATAAGAGGTCTAGTATATAGAGCTATATATATATATTTATAAATAGAAACTTCTACACAAAAGTTTCTAATCTAGTGCACGTACTCTAGGTAAGAACTCTAATTACTAGTCTATCTTATCCTTTTAATTATACCTATAGTACTGTTATATAAGCAATATAGTGCATATTTCGCTAATATCTTATTAGTGCGGTTAGTATATACTATTATATTTTATATTTAGGGGTGTATTTAACATACTGTATAGTGCTGTCTTATTTTCACCCCTATAATTATTATCTACTCTTTATAGTTTGCTATAATACCGCATATAATTAAATAGCACATTCTCTTAAATCTATTTGCATATCTTATACGCATGCCTATTTAACTAATAAACTTAATAGCTAAGTTAGCAGCTATTAGATAGCGTAATATAGTTTTATAAAAGCACTTATAATCTAACACTTTTACTATTACTTTATAGTATATATTTATAGTAATATTTCTATTATACTACTTAATAATTAGTAGCATTGCTATAAGTATATTACCTAGGACTTTTCTTAATTATTAGATGTGTGCATCTAGGTTACTAGTTAATATATACACTAGCGACGCCGCCTAGTTACTATAATAGTTACTTAGTTATATCTTATTAACTCTAATTATAACTAGTATAATAGTACAGTCTTCTAGTAGTTTAGTCTATATAGTCTACTACTAGTTAGAGTTCTATAGGTCTATAAACATCCTTATTTTGTAGAAGTTACTATCTCTATTAGTGATATTTTTTAGTACTTACTTAGGGGCATAAGTTATATATTCTTTAAATAGTTTAAAGCTAATCTAGAACTTAATAATACTAAGTATATTCTATTAAAGGAGTTAACTATCTCCTATATTATGTGCTCTATTAGGCGACTTATTGCTATTAGGCAAAAATATAGTGTGTGTTCTTCCTTTTTGCAACCTATAATACCTATCTTAATATTATCTAGTAATATGTGCCACTATTTAGTGTTTTAAAATTGTATATAAGATAAAAATATTAATAAGTGCTTATTAGCGAATAAAAGCTTAACGTCTCCTTTTATATACTAAATATTATATAGCTACTTAGTAAAGGTATATTTTATTTTATTTTTAAAGGGCGCGTATAGACTATTACTATAACTTACTATTAGTATAAATATAGCGTTATAGAGTGTGTTAGAGGTAATACCTATATTGCTACTATTAGAATAAACTATATATAGAGGTGCTAGCTTATTAACTAGTAACATCTTTAAAAGTCTAGTAACTACTTATAACTAATATACTTACCGCGTGTAAGAAAGCTAAGGTTGTCTATTAATTATTGTTTGCACTATAGTTATTCTCTATGCTATCCCTATATATTAAGGCTATATTATAGATCTCTAGTCTATACTCCTTAGTATTGCTATTATTATTAACCTCTACCTTGCTATTACTATTACTACTATAATTTATATAGTTGTTGCGTAGTATAATATCTAATAGTGTACTCTCTTAGGTTATATTAGGCATAGGCGGGCGTAAAAACTATCTATATAGTTTTTGTAATTATACTAACTCTATAATTAATTATTATAATTAATTATATAGACTACTAATAATATACTATTTATTATTTAGTCTTTACACATTATACTTAGTGTATAATTAGCCTAGACTAGGTCTTTAGTGTGTAGCCACACACACACTAGCGGCTAAATATTAACTTTATACTTATATATAGTGCTCTATATATACTATTAAAACACGCTATATAATACGCACTTATTTAGTGTAGATTATATTAGATTATATACTGCTTTTAACGTTTCTAATAACGTCTAGTTATGCTAAGAATCTGCTATGCTAGGGCTAATACGAACTAACATAACGTGTTATTATTATTCTATATTAGTCTATTATTCTATAATTAGCGGCCTATAGTTAATAGTATATATACTCAAAACATTAAAAATAATTACGTTTAATTAAATAGTTCTCTAGATACTTTATTTGCTTACTAGAAAGGTATATAGCTAAACTATTAGTACTTATTATAGTTATACACACCTAACTATCTAAATTCTACTTACTCTATCTATATAGTATTAAAGAGAAATATAGAATTTACTACTTCTAAGACCTAAAATAATTATAGTAATAACATTACTTATCTAGCTACCTATATAGTTACCTATAACCTCCTAGGCCCCTTGCTATTTATATCTCTAAGCCATACTAGATTAACTACGTAGATAGCTTATTCGCATAGGTAGTTAATATCTATAATAATAGCTAATTAATAAAGCGCTGCATTCTTATTAGGCTAGATAGTAAACTTAAGTATACTTAGCATTTCTAGATCTTAGGGTTTAGATATAAGCTTTAGCTATACTCGCGCAACCTCTTTTATTATACTAACTATAAAGAGGGGGTACTATACATAATAAGCGTTAGTATATATCTTTTAAGTATTTTAGTTAAATATTCGCTAATATTATTAAAACATATATAGAGAAGAAGATACTTCTATTTAAGTAAGTATTATTATTAGTAAAAATAGACATACTAGAGAGTTAGCTATTTAATATAAATAAGCTATAGGCCTAGATATAGGCCTAGTAAATACTTTTACTATCCTATATATATATACGTAAATATTTAGTTTTTACTATAAATTATACTAACTTACTATATACACTATAAATAGTCTAGGTAAAGTAAAGATAAATTTATTTTCTACTACGTAATATCTATATATAGCGTAAACGCACCAATTTACGCTATATATATAGATATTAAGTAATAGTAAGTTATCTATAAGCACTTTTAATACTAATAACTATTTGTAAACTCTCTTACACTTACTACCTTTAAGTAGCGCTACTTCTTTCTATTCTCAATATATAATTACCTATAACGCCTCACACTACTTATAAATAAATAGCCTAATAAATATCCTATAGAACTACCTATCTACTACCTACGCGCTAGACGCGCAGCGCGTTGCCGCTTTCTAAGAAATATAAGACTTTAACCCTAGTAACGTAATAGTATAGGACCTAGCTAGACTATTTAACTATAATGTAACCATATTCTATAATATAAGAAATATTATTATATAAAATATAATAGATAATAACTAAATAGATTTTAATTACCTATAGCTAGATAAACTACCTAATATTATAAGTGTTAAGTAAATAATATTTAAGTATATTTAAGACCTCTTAGAGTGCAAAGTTACTACTAACAAAGGTTTTATTAAATATAGTTTTTAATATCTTATAGAACACAGCCTTAGATAAATATTAGTTATATTTTAAATTTAAGGTAGGAAATAATATAGATAGTAAACAAAAATTCTAAATATTAAAGAAATAGACTATAACTAGTAGTGAGTAGGATACACACATATCTATTCTAAAGCGCTAGCGCTATATCTAAGATATACCTATACTAATTAGAGAAGAGCCTTCTATTTATTTTAATAATATTCTAGTTATTATCTTTAATAGTTGTAATAAATAACTTCCTAAACTAGTAATATATATATACTTAAAGTGCCTTGTCTAAAAACTAGAGGATAATAAACTAATATTACGCAAAATAGATAGTATAGGCAAGCTTACCTATAAGAATATTATATATACCTAAAATTAAGAGATAAGATAAGAGAAGCAGCTATAGCCTATAGCTATAAACCTTTTAATAAAGCTATATATTAGAAGTGGCGCTTCTAGAGCGTTATTAAGAATATACCTATCCTACTTAAGTTATAGAGCCTTATTTCTAACTAAGCCTATACACTAAAATAGCGCGGTATAAATATATAGCTAGTAGTTTTAGTTAATAAGGGTAATAATATAGAAGGTATACTTACTATGCTTGCCTATACTATAATATACTAATAACTATCTTAGAAAAGAAATTTATACAATATATAAAGAGGGTTAGGCAAGCCACACTATAAAATAGCTTTAGAGACGTTATAATATTAGAATACGGTTAGTATTAAAGATTTCGCGTATAATAAAAATATAAGATTCTACTTATTACTAAAAATTATAATATAAATTAGAAATATATACACACTAGCACAGCATAAATATATTAATACTACTTGCCTAGTACTTACTAATAGTTAAGAGTCTATAATAAATTAGTTAGAATTATATTTATAAACATGTCTAATATTTAAATATTACACACTAAAGGGAAACAATATAAGGTATAGTAACTTACTATACTATTTATAACTAGACTCCTCTATATAACTAGTATAGCCTTATAGTGTAGGTATACACTAGTTATTTATTAGGTTATAGTAACTAACTATGCTATTTAATAATAGAACCTTATAAGCACAATATAGTCTAGTAGTAGAAAGACAATTATAAAATTAGATTTAGTTACTATAGGTTATAGTAATTTATTATACACTATAAAAGTGTTAAATTTTCTAGGCGTAATATAGTTTAATAGTGTAATATAGCTACGAAGCAAATTAAGAAAAGGGCAGGTTATAGTAATTTATCATACTATCTAAGAGTAGGATACCTAAAGCGCGATCTAGGTTTATAGTCTAAGATAGCTATAATGCAATTTAAGAAAAGGGTAGGTTATAGTAATTTATTATACTATCTAAAAGTAGGGCACCTAAAGTGTAATCTAGATTTGTAGTCTAAAATAGCTACAAAGTAAGTTAAAGAAAAGGTAGGTTATAGTAATTTATTATACTATCTAAGAGTAGGGCACCTAAACCGCAATCTAGGTTTATAGTCTAAGGTAGCTGTAAAGTAAGTTAAGAAAAGAGTAGGTTATAGTAATTTATTATACTATTTAAGAGTAGGATATCTAAAGCGCAATATAGGTTAGTAGTTTAAGGTAACTACAAAGAAAGCTAAGAGAAGGGCATATTACTATATAGCTGCAGAATAAAGTAGCCTATAATAAAGGTAGATAGTTAACCGCGCTAGTCTAATCACGCTAGCCTAATCGCTGCTAAGCCAAAGTTACGCAATAACTAATAACTATAGATAATAATAACCTAGAACTAATTCCTCTACACTACGTAATTATATATATATATACTCTTTGTTATATTTTGTACTACGTATACTATTTTAATTATAGTTATAGCTATAGTAAATAACCTACCTAATCCAAAATAGTATAAGGAGACTATATTAAAATATCTACAATAGATACTAAAGAACGTTATAATAAGAGGTCACTAACTTATTAGGTAAAAGTTAGGTGTTTAGCAAGAGATAGTAAACTACACATTAAAAAAAATAGACTATAACCTAGTCTTATTTAATTTTATATTATAAACAGACAACTATAAAGTTATATATAATAAAGTTATAAGGGATATATAGATAGATAACTACTTTAAGATATTTTAGAAACTTCTAAGCTCTATACTAAAAGAGATAAGGCGTAAGCTAAGGGGTAGTATAGAATAGTAGGGCTTAGTCTCTAAATAGTAGTGCAGTAGATAAAGAAGGCTCCTATAGATACTATAGTTAAGTTAGCGTCTAGGGCAAGAATAAGGAGTTAGAGTATAGAGTTATTGCAACTTAATACGTCTTAAAGAGGCTCTACTACCTTAGTAGTAAGCACTAATATAGCTAATATAACTAAGATGTAAAGGCTTTATATTAATAATACTTTAGCTACTAGTATGCGAAGTATAAACTACATATTTAAGAAGAATAGGATTAATATTTAGGTTACCGCCTTAAAGAAAAAATATTCTTAATCTACCTCTTATTAATTATCTAATGTATGCAAGTGCCAATAATAACTAGTTATAAAAATAGGGAGGTAGGCCTAATATTAGTTATACTTAACACACTTAAGGATATTATATAAAAGAACCTTCTAGTGTTCTAGATAAAATTAGATATATTTAACCTATAGGCACCTAGAACCTAGTAATTAATAAAGATTAGAATAACTAGCGTCCTTTAAATAGAGGTGTAAATATTAGTAGTGGCTAGAGTAATAAAGTGGGATATAATAGCAGCGCACCCTTATATTATAAAAAGGGGTACGTAGACTTTTAATATACTTGCCCTATGCTATATAGCGCTAATAGATATACTAAATAAATAACTACTAGTACTATGTATATCTCTCTATAAATAATATAGCGTAGCTAATATAAATTCTAACCCTAGCATATTATAAACGCAGAGAGGTAAGAACTAAAAGTCTCTAAACTAAACTTAGTATAAATTATGCTAAACTAATAGATAATAAATCCTACAACTATATTATACACTAGCAATAATAGCTTAGATAGCAAATTAGATAACTAAAAGAGGATATTACTATAATAATAGTTTAATAATAAGAATATCTCCCTATATAGTAATAGTCTAGACAGCACCCTACTAAAAATAACTAGAGGGAGGTAGCAATAGTAGTATAAAAAGAAGAAGCGACCCCTAGTAAAGTTATAATTTAGATAGCAACCTATCCTAGAGTAATTGCGCTTTGTCGCAATCTAATAGTATAAAGAGAACTTACTTATTATTACTACGCAATTTGCCTATAACTATATTACCTTATTATAGCGTAATACCTATTAATAAGAACAAAGTATAGAAGATTATTAAAGCTAATAAGGTTAATATATTTAGAGAAGAAAGACCTTAAGATACTTAATACAGTAAGCAGTCGCTATAATAATAGTTAGATAAGATTAAGCGTGTGCTATAATAAGTTACTATAACTCTATATAATACTAGAATCTCGCTAACAATTATCTATAGAGCAAATATAGCTATTAACACTAAACTTAGCCAGGCACACGCTTATATAATAAAATAGTTATACGCTATAATAGTATAGATATTTATGCTTAACTAGGCCATACTTATAATATTATATAATATAATCCTATTCCCTACAATATAGGCCCTTACCCTAGGCTCTAGAATACTTTCTTACTAGTAGATAGTATTAGCTAAGATAGTTATACAAAGCAAGCAATATAGTAGTGGCAGTAATAAGTCTAGTTTTAGTGTTAGAAAGTCCCACTCTTATCTAGCAAGGTTAATTGTAAAATACTAGATTATAAGATAGAGAAAGATTATTAACCTCGCACAAGAATAAGAAATAGAGGAGCTCTACCTACCTAAAGGAATAGCAGGTCTATGCCTAAGCTAGGTCTAATACCCACTACTATGTCCTTACTTAATTAATTCTTAAACACATAACTACTAAATACTATCTAAATATAACTAGATTATAATAGTTGTAAACACTAGTAGTAACTAGATAAACATTAGATTAAGCATGCTATACTAAGCGCTAATAATAATATTCTCTAAACTACTATTTAAACTTACTATTAAATACAAACTAATAAGACGCGTAATAAAGAATAAGCTCTAAGAGTAATATTTATATAGAGGTTAATAAATATTACACATAGGTAGAGAAGGAATAGAAATAAGTCTATAGCACGCTTAATAGGTTCTAGCTATATAAAATAGAGCCACTAGTTAATCTAACACTCTTCTAGGCATTAATAAATAAAGAGCTTGTGAGTATTTATAGGACGCTATAGTATAGTAATATAGCTAATAGAGATAAAGATATTAATAAGCTATAGTAGGCATATAATATAGTCTTATACAAGAATAGGTTTGTTTATAAATACATAGACCTAATTAAGGGAATACTTAGTCTAGACCTAGTAGCCATTTCTATAAACGTAATATACTAGGTAGTAAGTCCTAAGGCCTAAAGAATATACATCTTACTTACGCTACATCTAATTAACTTATAAAGCAAAAAAATAATCCTAGTTATTAAGATAGGGAAGCTTAATATAGAAATATCTAAGGAGCTTATAGATATAGGCAACACATCCTAGGATAAGAGATATAATATATATTTAACCTAATTATAAATATTTAGTATACTCTATAAACGCCAAGCTATAAAGGCAAGACTAGATAATAGGCGTCCTAGTATATATTAGATTATATCTAGGACGCTAAGAGAGAATAGGTCTTAAATTATTGCAAACTACCTCTCCTACTTTTTGGCCTAGAAGTCTTAGCAACTATAACACTAGAGAGAGTTTTGTAATCCTAAAAGCGTAAATAAGCATAAGTCTATACTCTAATATTTTATATTTAAGTATAGCCTAAAAGTAGAAGCTTTATTAAGATCCCTTATGAAAGGGGCAAAACCTTCTCTATAGCTATATAAAGAGATTGTGTTAATGTTTAACATAATCTAAAAAGGTACTATATAGACTACCCGCAAAGTAAAGAAGGCTAAAAATAAGTATATTATACTTAAAGACCCTAAGTTCCTTAGCTATACTAAGATTATAGCGAATGTTATACAAACGCTATTAATTATATAAGATAAGCACACGTTAAGGCTAAATAGAAAGCCTCTACTAAAGATAGTAGATATAAAACTTATATAGAATAATATCCTAATTAAGTATAGCTAGACTAGCAAAGACGTAATATAAAATACTATATAGGAAATACAATAAGAAAAGGAAGTATATAGAGTAAAAGAAAAGAGTAAAACAATTAATATTAGTATATTAAAGTTCTAATATATACCTATATATTATAGGTATGGCGCTATTACTTATTATGTTCTATAATAAGTATAGTATAGATATGTATTTTAACTAACTACATAATATATACAGTAACCTTTAAGCGTTACTCTTATTTACTAATTTTGGCAAGACTATCTAGGGCAATTTAAAGTGGGCATACCTATAATAATATCTTTATAAGATTAAAATGTTAAGGAAGAGCGCGCGTTTTAGGCTTAACACTAATAGGAAACTACGCCAGAATAAGATCCTTATTAGGACAAAAATACTAATTATTATATTACTTACTCTACACTATTATATATATATTATAAATTATAATAATTTACTATACTAATAGTTATATAAAGTGTATAAAAGCTTCTTAAGAGCCTAGTAAACGCTACTAAGAAGTTTTAAAATATTAACTAAATTATTAAGGATAAGGCGTGTGTCGCCCTTATCTATAGCGCGCTAAACTTCCCTAAGTAGAGGACAATTATTAACGTATTTAATAATATTAATAACTTATTAAGAGTTATTATAATAAATATTAACCTATATATAGAGGGCGTTAATCTTATAGGTGTAAACCACGTTATTATTAAATTGCTAGTGCCTAAGATTGAAAAGTTTAAATAGTTTATCTAATAACTAGTCTAGCTAGGGCAAAAACAGTTTAGTTATAAACGCGCAGTTACTCTATAATAAGTATAGCTAAGTTAATATAAGGGTAATAGAGTATAAGTAGTAGTTTTAAAAAAGGCAAATATAGTTATTGCAAAGAATATAATAGGCGTAAGTAGAGGCGAGAATTCTAGCACAGGTATTAACCTAGATGCTAATATATTGCAAGGCGTTAAGATAGAATAAGGCTAATAGAAAGGCTAATAGAGGCTACTTAATATAAAAGAAGTAGCTATAATAGTTAACTAAACAAATTTAATAATATGCGCAGTTAAAGTAAATTATAACTATTACTAGGATATAGTAAGTTATAGTAATTTAGAATTAATATAGGGCGTAGTAAAAGATATTATAACTAGTACTACAATATAGTAAGTTATAGTAATTTTAAAATTAAACGCACGCGTATTTAGAGGGATTTATAACTATTACTAGAATATAGTAAGTTATAGCAATTTAGAATTAATATAGGACGTAGTGGAAGGACTTATAACTAGTACTATAATATAGTAAGTTATAGTAATTTAAAATTAAACGCATGCGCACTTAAAGAGAATTATAACTACTGCTTAGATATAGTAAGCTATAGTAATTCTAAAATAATATAGGGCGCACTTAAATAAAGCACATTTGCATAGTTATCTATACGTTATATATAATAAGCGCTTTGTAGGCATAAAAAGATACACTCTCTAAGTCTTTAATATAAACTATACTTTAAAGTGTTCTATAAAGAATGCAAAAAGCATATTTAGAACCTAGGTTCTAGTATCTAGAACTCTCTCTCTCTAATATAAGATAAGTATACTACTTCTTTAGTCCCACTCTATAGAAATACTTATATATTATTTAAGTGGTAGAACACTATTTGCTAGAGTTTTTGTTATAGTATAATTAGCTTTTAATTTTATTAGAATTAAACTGGCGTCTTTATTCCACACTAGCATATCTAATATTTGGATATTTTTAGAATAGTAGTAGTAGTAGTAGTGTAGGTGCTGCTAGTTTAGTTAAGATAAGTATACCACTTTAGTAATACTAACTATAACTCTCTAGCTAGGTAATTTAATATATATTAGAGCTTAAAATAGCTACTATATATTCTACACAAGCATTTAATTATAGTACATATAAGTAATTCTATTAATTATAGTACTAGTATACTTTATATATAATAGACTTAGAATTATAATTATACCTACTATTAAGTTTATTTGTTTAACTCTATGTTTTTATATTATTATTAGTAGACCCACTTAACAGGACTTATTAACACAATACGCTTTCTATAAGATATAAGACTCTAACCCTAATAGTATAATAGTATAGGACCTAGCTAGACTATTTAGCTGCAACGCAACCGCATTCTATAGCATAATTAATATTATTATATAAGATATAATAGGTAATAAGTATATAGATTTTAACTACCTATAGCTAAATAAACTACCTAATATTATAAGTGTTAAGTAAATTATACTTAAGTATATTTAAAGACCTTTTAGAGTGCAAAGTTATTAATAATATAGGTTTTATAAATGTAGTTTTTAACATCCTATAAAATATAGCCTTATTTTACTATTAAGCCTAGTGTAGTAGAGTAGAAGAAGATAATATTAATAGTAGACAAAATATATAAGTGTATAGAATATAGGCTGTAACTAGTAGTAGGTAGGACACACATACACCTATTCTAAAGCGCTAGCGCCTTATCTAAAATGCATCTATACTAATTATAGAAAAGTCTTCTATAAGATTTAATAATATTTTAGTTACTATATATAATAGGTGTAATAACTAGCTTCTAGCCCTAGTAATACATATATACTTAAAGTGTCTAATTTAATAACTAAAAGATAATAAGCTAATATTATAAAAAATAGACTACACTAGTAGTAAGCTTACCTATAAAAGTATTATATACACTAAAATAGAAAAAAAAGAAGAAAAGTAGCTATGGCCTCTAGTTACAAACTATTTAATAGGGCTAGATAGTAAAAGTAGCGCTTATAGTATAGTATTAAGAATATACCTATCCTATTTAAATTGCAAAGCCTTATTTTCTAACTAGGCCTATACACTAAAAGAGTGTAGTATAAGAGTATAGCTAGTAATTTTAGTTAATAAGTGTAAGAATCTAGAAGGTATACTTGCAACGCCCGCTTATACTATAATACACTACTAAGTATTCTAGAATAAAAACTTACGTAGTATAAAAAACTTATTAGGTAAACTATACTATAAGATGTTTTCTAAAGATATTCTAATATTAGAATAGGGTTAGCAATAAAGATTTTGCGTAAGATAAAAATATAAGATTCTATTTATTACTAAGAATTATACTATAAACTAGAAGTCTATATATACCTATATAGCGTAAACATATTAACGCTACTTAGCTAATACTTACTAATAGTTAAGGGTTTATAATAAATTAGTTAGGTTTGTATTTATAAATATATCTAATGTTAAAATGCCACACGCTAAAGGGAAATAATACTAGTTATAGTAACTTACTATACTATTTATAACTAGACTTCTATATTTAGCTAGTATAGCCTTATAGTATAGATATCTACTACTTATCTATTAAGTTATAGTAATCTACTATACTATTTAATAATAGAATCTTATAGGCTTGATATAATCTAGAAGTGCAAAAATAACTATAAAGTAAGCTAAGAAAAGAATAAATTATAGTAATTTACTATGCTATTTAAATATAAAGCTTCTAAAGTGTAACACAAAATTATAGTCTAAAGTAGCTATAAAGTAAGCTAAGGGAAGAATATATTATAGTAATTTACTATACTATTTAAATATAGAGCTTCTAAAGCGTAATATAAGTTAGTAGTTTAAAATAACTATAAAGCAAATTAAGGGAAGTGTAGGTTATATAGTAATGTATTATACTATTTAAAAGTAGGGTATCTAAAGCATAACTTAAGTTAGTAGTCTAAGGTAACTGCAAAGCAAATTAAGGAAAGATTAGGTTATAGTAATTTATTATACTATCTAAGAATAGGGGCACCTAAAGCGCAACCTAGGTTTATAGTCTAAGATAGCTATAAAGCAAATTAAGAAAAGGATAGATTATAGTAATTTATTATACTATCTAAGAGTAGAGTATCTAAAGCGCAACTTAGGTTAGTAGTTTAAGGTAATTGTAAAGCAAATTAAGAGAAGGGTAGGTTATAGTAATTTATTATACTATCTAAAAGTAGGGCACTTAAAGCGCAATCTAGGTTTATAGTCTAAGGTAGCTATAAAGTAAATTAAGAGAAGGGTAGGTTATAGTAATTTATTATGCTATCTAAGAGTAAAGTATTTAAAGCGTAATATAGGTTTAGTAGTCTAAGGTAACTATAAAGAAAGCTAAGAAAAGAGCATATTATAGTAATTTACTATAGTAATGTGCAATAGCTATAAAATAAAGTAACCTATAGTAAAGGCGAATAGTTAACCGCGCTAGTCTAATTACGCTAGTCTTAGGTAAGTTATATAGCTAAGACACTAGTAAAGTTAAGCAACTACTAATAGCTACTAATAATAGCAATCTAGGACTAATTTCTCTATACTATACAATTATACATATATAACCTTACCTATATTTATGCTATATATATATAATAATATAACTATAAAGGGGGCAGCTAAAGATTAGCCAAATATAAAATAGTGTAAGGAGACTACTATAAAGTATTTATAATAGACGCTAAAGAATAATTATAAAAGGTTTCTAGCGTATTAGATAGAAGATAGGAGTATAATATAATATAGTAAAATGTGCAACTAATAAAATTAATAGGTACCTACTATTATTTAACCTAGTATTATAGATAAAAGTATATAAGATTGCGCGCGATAATATAATAGTAGAACTATAGACTAATAAATACTTTAAGATAGTTTGCGAACTCCTAAACTCTTCACTAAAGGATAAGTAAAAAGCTAGAAAGTAGCGCAAATATAGGCTAGGCTTAATTTCTAAATAATAGTTCTGCAGGGATAAAATAAAAACACAAAGATATTTAAGACTAAGGCAGATACAATAGACTAAATATAGGTTTATTATAGGGCGATATTGCAATAACTTATAAGTTAGACAGCTTTAGTTACTTTATAATAAAATATAGGCATAGCTAATATAACTACGCTATAAGCACTTTATATTAATAATGCTCTATATACTAATACGTAGACTATAAACTCCTTATTGAGAGAAAATAAGATAAATATTTAGGTTACTAATATAAAGAGGAAAGTTTTTCTTAACCTGCCTATTATTAAGTATCTAACGTAATTACATACTAATAATAAGCAGACATAATAGTATGGAGAAGGACCTAACTCTAATTACGCTTAACGCCCTTTATAATATTATATAAAAGACCCTAAAACTAATATAAAAGCTGCTAGATATATTATATATATAGGCACCTAGAGTTATATAACTAATAAAGATTAAGATAACTAGCGTTCTTTAGATAGAGGTGCAACTACTAGTAGTAACTATAATAATAGAATAGGATATTATAATAGCGTAACTGCTAGTTGTAATAAAGGTCTTCTAATATACTTACTTTATACTATAGCACTAATAAATATACTAGATAAATAACTTCTAGCACTTTATATATCTCTCTATAAATAACATAGCGTAGTTAATATAAACTCCAACCCTAATTTATTATAAATATAGAAAGGTATGAATTAAAAGTTACTAGATAGAGAATTTAGTATAAATTAGAGTAAATTAATAGATAATAAATCCTACCCCCACACATCCTATACTAGCGACGACATAGCTTAGACAGCAAATTAGACAACTAAAGGAAGACATAATAATAATAGAAAAATAAAAAAGTAATTCCCTAAGCAGCAGCAAGTTAGATAAGTACATAATAATTAGAGGGAGGTAATAATAGTAGGATAAGAAGAAGAGCAGCTTCCACTAAAGCTATAATTTTAAATAGCGACCTATCTTAGCCTAGTTGCACTTTGTTATAAACTAATAGTATAAAAAGAATCTGCATATTATTGCTATATATTTTTACTAATACCTTTATTACTCTAATATAGTGTAATAGCTATTAATAAAAATAAAGTATAAAGAACTATTAACGCAGATAGTGCTAATCTATTTAGTAAAGGCGAATTTTAAAATACTAAGTATAGATAGTAATTATTATAAATAGCTAGCTAAGATATAGCGTGTGCTATAGTAAGTTACTATAACTCTATATAATACTAGAATCTTGCTAATAATTATCTATAGAATAAATGTGGCTATTAATACTAATCTTAGCTAGGCACGCGCTTATATAATAGAATAGTTATATACTATATAGCGCACATAGTTATGCTTAACTAGGCCACGCTTATAATATTATATACTATAATTATATTCTCTATAATATAGACGCTTGCTCTAGGTTCTATAATACTTTCCTACTAGTAAATAGTATTATCTAAAATAGTTGTGCAGAGCGAGCGATATAGTAGTAATAGTAATAAGTCTAGTCCTAGTGTTAGGAAGTCCCACCTCTATCTAGTAAGGTTAATTATAGGGTCCTAAATTATAAGATAGAGAATAATTATTAACCTTACGCAAAAATAAAATAGGCGAGTTATCTACCTAAAGGAGTAGTAGGTCTATACCTAAGATAGGACTAATACCTACTATCGCGTCCTTGCTTAGCTAATTTATAGATATATAACTACTAAATACTAATAAAATATAGCTAGATTATAATAGTCGCGAACACTAGCGGTAACTAGGGAAATATTATCTTAAGCCTACTATACTAAGCGCAGATAGCAAAATTTTCTAAACTACTATTTAGGCTTACTATTAAATATAAGCTAATAAGACATATTATACAAAACTAGCTTAAAGAGCAATATATATAAGAGCTTAATAACTATTATATATATATATATATAAAGAAAGTGGTAATAAACCTATAGTACGCTTGATAACTTTTAGCTACGATTATAAATATAGCTAATTAACCTAATACTATCTTAAGTGTTAATAGATAAAGAGTTAGCTAGTATTTGTAGAACCTTATATAGTATAATAATATAGCTAAAGGAGATAAAGACTATTATAAACTATAGTAGGTATATAATATAGCGTGTTGTATAATATAGCGTGTTGAATACTATAAGGTTTACAACAACTTATAATAATAATAGTACTAAAATATCTAGTCTAGACACTAGAGCTATTCTAACTAACTAACGTAACAAAGTAGGCAATAAGTCTAGAGACTTATTATAAACTACTTCTTACACTATATTACCTAAATATCTTAGCAACTAAGATATATAGAAAAATTTTATAATTCTAAAAGCGTAAGAATATATAAGTTTATACTCTAACACCTTGCCTTAAGTATAGCCTATAAATAGTAGCCGCAGTAAATACTAGTATAAGAGGGGTAAAACCTTCCCTATAGCTATATAAAAAATACTATCTACCCTTAATATAATTTAAGAAGGTGGCATATAGGCTCCTTACAAAGTAAGGAAGATAGAAAAGGAGTATACTATGCTTAAAGACTATAAGTTTCTTAAATATAGTAAGGTTATAGCAAATATTATATAGATAATATTAATTAAACGCGACAAATATATATAAAAGGCTAGATAAAAAGCCTCTACTAAAAATAGCAGACATTAAACTTATCTAAAAGAATATTATTATTGAATATAACTAGATAAGTAGGGATATAATATAAAATGTTGTTTAGTTAGTAAATAAAGAAAAAAAGCGTCTAGAGTATAAGGGAAGAGTAGAATAATTAATATTAGATATTAAAGTCTTACTATAACCTATATATTATAGGCATAGCGCTGTTACTCATTAAGTTTTATACTAAGTATAGTATAGATATACATTCTAACTAACTATAAGTATTTTAGCAACCTTAAAGTGTTGCCTTTATTTACTAATATTAGCAAGGCTATTAAGGGCAATTTAAAGTAGGCATATATGCAATAGTATATTTAGAAGATTAAGGTGTTAAGAAAGAGCGCGCGTTTAGAGCTTTACTGTAATAAAAAGCTGCGCTAAAATAAGATTATAATTAAGACAAAAACACTAATAATTATTACTTAACGCTATTATACGTATATTATAAATTATAATAAGTTACTATACTAATAGCTATAGGGTGTGTAGAAGCTTCTTAAGAGTTAAGTAGACATTACTAAGAAGCTTTACACTATTATCTAGATTATCTAAAATAAGATATATATTACACTTATTTATACTAGAATAAGCTTCCCTAAGTAAAGGATAATTATTAATATATTTAATAGCGCTAATAGCTTATTAAGAATTATTATATTAACTATAGACCTATATACTAAGGGTATTAATCTTATAGATGCAAACTATATTATTATAGAATTGCTAGCTCGCAAAATTAAGGAGCTTAAATAGTTTATCTAATAGCTAGTCTAGCTAGAGCAGAAAAAGTTAGTTGTAAACGCGCGCTTACTCTATAATAAATATAGCTAGATTAATATAAAAAGGGCAATAGAGCGTAAGTAGTTATTAGAGAAAGTAAATATAGTAATTATAAAGAATATAATAGGCGTAAAGGGATATAAATATTCTAATAAAAAAACTGCTCTAGACTTAGGGTTAGCGTGCTACAAAGCATTAAAATTATATAAAACTAAGGCAAAGGCTAGTAGATGCACTTTAAGATACAAAAAATAGGAAGAATAGTTAACTAAAAAAACTTAAACGCATGCGCAGTTAGAGTAAATTATAACTATTATTAGAACGTAGTAAGTTATAGCAATTTAGAATTAATATAGGGTATAGTAAAAGAAGTTATAACTAGTACTATAACATAGTAAGTTATAGTAATTTAGAATTAAACGTATACGCATTTAGATAGAATTATAACTATTACTAGAATATAGTAAGTTATAGTAATTTAGGATTAATATAGGGCATAGTAAAGAAGTTATAACTAGTACTATAATATAGTAAGTTATAGTAATTTAGAATTAAATATATATATATTTAGATAGAATTATAACTATTACTAGAATATAGTAAGTTATAGTAATTTAGAGTTAAGTATTATATAACCTAAGTTTATATATACTTTCTATAAATATTATATATCTATATACTTACATATTTAGGTAAGTTTACGCATACCTACGCATATCTATATACTTATATATTTAAGCAGGTTTACGTATAACTACGCATGCCTATATATACTTATATATTTAGGCAGATTTATATATGCCTACGCATATTTATACACGTTTAAGCAAAAATTGCGCTAAGCTAAAATAATTTTTTTTTTTCTATTATAGGTAGCCGCTAAAGTCGCTATTTTAAAGCTAAGATCCTCTATAATAACTTAGTTAATAAAGGTGCTCTATAACTCCTCTTCTTACTATAGCAAATAGGATATAGCAAATCTTGCCCTAGCGGTAGTTATAAAGGAACTCTTAGGCTATATAATTACTATAGTAGGCAGCAATCTAGTGTTAGAATTAATTAAGTGCACTTTTTTAAGATGTTATTTAATATAAGCTATACTATTAATCTTTTAATAATTAGAAAACTTTTTATTAAGATAATAGTCCCTATAAAACTAGCATAAGTTCTTACTAACTATATTATCCTCTAGATACTCTAGCTTAGCTCTATACTACTAAATTATAGCTAAATTGCACTTGCCTTTAAGCTAGCCTTTATAGCAGACCTAGTACCTAATATATAGCTAGACTTAAGGCGATAGCTACTATACTAAATATAGCGCCAATTAATATTAAAAAGCTTTCTAAAAATAAAGCTTTAGATGCTATATATAGCTTTTTTTATATAGGCGTTAAAGTATCTATCTAGTATACCCTTTACACAACTAGGACTAAAATAACTTACCTAATAAAGGTAGCGCGGTAATAGTAGTAACAGCGATAGTAAGCCTTTTTAATATAGCAATATAGTATAGGCAATAATAATTAAGAGTACTTTAAGATAATTATAAGGCCTAGAACTATATATTATATAGTATATTATAAGTAAAAGTTAATAGATTATTATAAAAGAAGTATAAAGGAGCACTATAAAATTTGCTATAATAAACGCCTATTAGATATCCTTGCAATCTAAGCGCATACTACACTAAAAAGGGTGTAAAAACAGCCTAAAATAGCTCTTTAAAACACTAAAATTATAACTTAAAAACACCTAAATTACGCATTAAAATCTTTAAAAGATACTACTATATAGCTATATTATAGCGTAAAACGTATACAAACTACGCTATGCTATAGTCTAGGGCAGAGCGTATTACGTACGGCTCACGTGATCGCTACAGGCCGTAGTTGTACGCTGTACTACGCTACGTTGGAAGCCCTGCCCTCCACGTAAACCTCAATCCTGCCATTTTCCACAAGATAAAAGAAGCTCCTACCCCGTTAGTGCATTAACTACGCCTGTCCCGTCCATATCCCATAGCAATTATAAATCAGAAACGACCTCACATCCAACGGCAACTGCGGGGATCGTAACCCTGACCCGTATTGACTGGGCTGCAAGTATCCGTGCAGCCCGCCGACCAGTCGCACTCCGTTTTCGTAAATAGCCTAACACAACAGGTATCTGGTGGAGTTTTTGTATCTGGGCCGGGGTACCCGGTTTCAGAGAGCCAGGCTGTGTGCCCTTTTTCGCGAGCGCGCCGTTTTCGGATAGATCGGTTTGCTCGATTGTGAGAGGTAAGCACTTGGTGTCGATTGATCGGACTCCATCTACAACGAGGTACTTGGATGCATCTTCATCGATGCCCTTGAACCACCAGTGGTCTCGGAAAGCGAGAGTGAATCCATTGGTCTTGCCGGATGGCTTTTTCCCTGGAGGAATAGCCCGACGAAACGGAGTTGGTGACTGGCTGGCGCAGGGCCAGGCTTATACAGGGGGTAGCGGCTCTGGGTGTTGGCGGTGACGGGTTCTCAAAGTGCGGGTCGCCCTCCCAAGGCGGAGGGTATGGGTTGCCGAGGAGGTCTTTGATCAAATTCGCAGGCTTGGGGGAAGCCTTTGGACCAGCACCTCGAACACCGAGTCTTGTAAATCTTGCATACGCCCATAGAATCCGAATATGTTATTTTGTACGGCATCCCCGGTCCAATGAAGAAATGGATGAGTTCGTGAAGTGTTTGGCAAATCATCCCACCATTTGTAAGTCATGGTCCGTTCCGTGTTGCCGTAGACTCTCTTTCCGTTGGTTTGCCCGGGATAGTGCATGATGCTCCAATAGTCGTAAAAGTCCTTCTGGAGCATGAGATCGGCTTCTCTTTCCGTTTTGTCATACTTTACGAGTGCAGATAATGCGTTGGCACAGCAGTCATGGTCAGAAGGCTGGTTTCCACAGCAAGAGACGCCTTTCGGGCAAGCGGAGAAGTCCACGTTTCTGCAATGGAAAGTTTATGTAGTTGTCTCGATCCCATCGCTGATGCTCGTGCTCCAGACCAATTTGATGACCCCATTCGTGCGGATATTGATTTAAAAGCAGTTTTTCTTCGTTCGATGGTTTAAAGTTAATGATCCGTACGTCATCCACCACATAATCGCAAGAGGTCCAATCACTGCGCGCCCTGATCTCCGGTGCCAGCACAGAAAGCACCATAGGACCAATTCACTTTGCGGACGAAGCCACCTGCAAATCTTCTCAAAGGTTCGAAATTCCTTGCCTTCTGAGGAAGCATGTCATAGTGACATTCAGCGCTGAAGTAAACTGTAAACTCAATGAAGTCGGTCCTGAACGATTCGGGCGCGACACTTCCAAAACTTAGTTCTCGTTCGATACATAACGTTACTTCATGATGTTTAGGCGTGGGTGAGACCGTCCCCCTTTGCTTATCACCAGCCACAGTTACGTTCCTCGGCTTCGCCCTCCATCACGCTGCCCGTGAGTTATAAATTAATCAATCAATTTCTGATACGTCAACTTGGGAGAGAAGTTATTCTATCTTCTCTAAACAATATTACTCTATTTTTAAGATATCTTTCCTTCTTGTTACCATATACTTTTAGGCTTAAAAATCTATTAATTTTGTGCGTATAATTCTTCCTATAAAAATTAAAACCATATTATTTATTATATAATAGCACTTAATCGCCTTAGCACTGCAAGGTCCTATATATACTACTATCTAGGTTTTAAAGAAATTCCCTAGACTTATGATATCTAGGATAAAAATATAGCTAGAAATTACCTAATTTATAAGGGAGTAACGCTGTCTAACCCTTCTAATTAAATTATTTAGCTCCTTAGTCTAGTTTAAAAGATTAGTAGGTAAGCTATTTTGCTAGTATCCTTTTTAAGATCTTTAAATATACTAGATAGATGTAATTTAGCTAGGTCTTGCATCTACAAAAGGCAACGCACAATGAATTGCTCTTTAAGACTTTAAATACTTAAAGTACTAATGTGCTAAGATCGACATTAGAAATATTTTTGCAGTGGAGATCGAAGACGAGGTATAAACTAGTACGCTAGAGGAAGTTCGCCACGCTCTTGGTCTCGAACCCTGGATATAATAAGAATTATTCTAAATCCTGGCATGTGCCATCTCGCGGTCTAAACACCAGGTACGGCCCATCATGATGCGCTATAAATTGGTCATAGATCTGAAACTCGCCGACACGGTCTCGTCCTTTTGTGTATCCCCTGGAGTGCCGCCTCCGATGGTAGACAAGGTGCTTCCAAGCGGTGGCGGCTGGAAATCAAAGTACCATATTGTGTTTGCCAAGGTAAGACTGGCCTCCATGTAGGCCATGGCTTTTCCAGCGCAGGATCTCGAGCCAAGACTAAAAGGCGAGAAGGTCTCGCGTGCTTTGGTTCGAGTTGCGAGAGATTCCGGTGTTGCTTCGGCGTCCAACCATCGCTCGGGCTTGAAAGCAAATGGGTCAGGAAAGTACGCGCCGTTGTGGTGGATGGTGTACATGTTTACGCCGACCCATGTACCGGCGGGTACCAGATGCCCGTCAACGAGTAATGGTTCTGAACTTCGCATATCCCCCACGGGGAGTTCCCGCAAGAGTGTGCCGGAGGTTGGAGGGGAGATGCGCAAGGCCTCATCGATGACGGCGCGTAAGTAGGTGCAGCTCGAAAGAAGCGAGCCCGATTGTATCTCAGCTCCTGCGGAGAAGGTGCTGCGTATTTCGGAAGTCAGTCTTGCGTAACATTTTGGATTTCGCGACAGGTAGAAGAAAACTGCGGTGATGGTCGTGGCTGTTGTGTCCCCGCCTGTTGATCTTAGTATCTTATCTTCCGATTCAAAAGTCCAGTGGAACATTTCTTCGTACATACCGGCTGGGAAGAAAAACGTAGCTTCAGATACCAGTTCGCCAAGTCTAATTCTGGTGCCCGATTCGGGATCCTTAGCGTCCATCACATATGAGAATAGGTCATCTTTGGCGTCTTTTCCCTCGGCTAGCCGCTCTTTCACCATCCGCTTGAGCAGGAAATAGTACTTCATCCTCAGCGCGTACAGCCTAGGGAAGAAAAATTCCAGCCCAAACCATTTCACCAATGGCGCCTGAATGTACACGTTGTTTTTGTAGCTCGCACCCGCTAAACCCGGGAGCACACGAAATCGTTCGTGTCCTCCGTTTGTAGGTTGAGGTGATATCCGAATCCGAAGCGCGCGATGATGTCTGTTCCGAGTCGTTTGCAGCGATCCGTCATGTTGACTGGCTCGGCACGCTGACTCGCTTTTAGCAACTGTTTGAGAAAAATGGGAAATGTGTTGCTGCATTGTAGGCTCGAATTGTCGCATCTTCTGCTCCGAAAGTGCTTTACTGATCATGCGGCGTTTAATCTTGTGAAGCCTCTTGTCAATACAGTTGAAGACGCTGTACGTGTCGGCTTTGATCTGCGTAGCGAGATAGGAATGCACTTTGTTCGTGCGCTCGCTTTGATAAATGTCTTGAGTAGATGAAAAATCAGTCGAATCCATTACCATTAGCCTCGCGAACTTACCATGCAGTGCCCTGTAAGAGTTGAAGAGCAACTTGTTAGGGCCGTGCCTTATCACAGGCCCTAATTCCGCTGTTAGTGAAGTGACGAAGACCCTGATCGAGAGCTGTTGTTCCATACCGTACTTCTTGTGGTCTTGGTAAGTCACCAGGTGTAGACGTTTGTGTAAGGAGTAATAGGCTGTGTACCAATCTGTGACTGCGGCCAGCTTTGGCCCGGGGTATCGGCTCAGGGGGTGTAGAATGATTCGGTAGCTATACAGAAGGACGGACTAGACGCGTGAGTGGTATAAAACTGATCGGGAGCAGCACTCACTGAACTAATAATTGCGATCATCAGGTACTCGATAAGTTTGAGTGACACCCCGCCATCGTTCCAAGCCATATGTATGCTTCGTATGATGACTTCCGAACGAGCACTACCCAAGAGGACGTGAAGAGACAGACGAAAGAGGCACATGCGCAAAGGGACAAAAATGTAAAAAGCAAAGAGGCGAGGCAGACAGACAGAAGACAAATGCGCAGGACAAGCAGTTTTGTGGCACAGCTCCGTGCCGCTGGCTAAATTGGGCGGTATCCCAGTATTGTGGTACGTTCGGTTGCCGCAGTTAGTTTTCAGTTTGCAGAAAAGACCCACAGGGCAGTTATAGAATGCAGAATTGCTCTTTGGCCGTACACTGATTGCGCATGTGCTTACTGTTACACAGCTGGACTGTGCCTCCGGAACTGGGGCCTAGCGCGCTATACCACCAGTCGCAGGGTTACCGCAGATGTAGCATGTCCATGCATGCACGCATGCAAAGTTCGTGTTGTGGCTGCGCGGTCCCATTCATTCTGTCGACGTTGAGCTGGTGTGCCGGTTATAATGGGTAGGCGCAGCCGCCCCAAGCGCGATTCGGACCAACCAACCTTCAACGTGACCAGGGTTTACAAGACTAGAAAAGATAGCCTTTATCATGGATGACATTTTATAGGTTTTGACTCAGAAAGAATGTAAGATAAGTACTTCGGGTGCACCCTTTCGACGCCCCTAAGCAACCTTCCGAAATCATCCCACATTCGTCGCACCAATTTCAGAATGGAATCCGAAAAGAGCCCAATCTCAAAACCAATCATAAAAGAATCTCCCTTGAAAGGATCAAATTCCCCAGATGTCGTGATGGATGGAGCAGTCAGCCAGAACACGTCACCTTATCCACAAGGAATAGTCTTGTTACCGCAAGGTGCGTAACATGTGTGTTTAATTTTTCTTTTTAAGCTAAATAGTTTAATTTTAAACTAAATAAAGTAGCATTAAACACCCCTTCTATAATTAATTTATAAAAGAATAATAGTAATAGTAAACTTAGTAACTATTTCTATATTTTATAATATTTATAGAACACTAGAATATACTTTATATACTCTAGGTAAAGACTATATTAGAAAAGATATTAAGCACGTATATGCACCTATAGCACCTAGGTAGCTTTATATATACCTATGCACTAAAAGTGCTCTCTAAGCGCATCTATAATACTAGTTTTTTCTTAGTGTATATATTAAAGATTTTTATTATATTAAGATTCTAACTAAGATTAAATCCGCACTATATATAAAGAGAAGTAAAATAGAAGGTACTAAAACCTAGTATTAAGCACATAGTAGTAGTAATAAAATATATATAAAATAATTATAATTATATTATTAATATTATATATATTACTATTATTAATAGTAGTTAATAGATAGTTTACTATCTAGTATAACTAAGTTATATATTATCTTTTAACTAGTAGATTATTAGAGAGCTATAGTAGAGTATAAAGTTATAACTATAGTTTACTATATATATAGTGTATAAGTCTATCTACTTTTATAATATCTATAATTAGACTAGTAAATAGATTCGAAGTATCTAGATTAGGTATAAAGTTAGGTTAGGGTTGTATGGACCATAGGTATATGTTAGATTAAGTCGTATAGACCTTAGGTTAGGTTAGGTTAATTACGTAAGACGCTAAACTTAACCTAACCTAACCTAACCTAACCTAATTATATAAGACTTTAGCCTAATTATATAAGACCCTAGCTTAATTTAACTTAGTTTAATATTATTTAAAATATAATTTTAATTAATTATAACAGCTATTTATAATAGACTAAATAGGTACTCTAGAGTTAAATTAGGGTTAAGATCTTATATAAGTAGGGTTAGGTTAGAGCTAGAGTTTTATATAAGTAGGGTTAGGTTAGGGTTAGAGTCTTATATAAGTAGGGTTAAGTTAGAGTTAGGGTCTTACGTAATCTAACCTAACCCTAATCTAACCTATACCTATTTGCCAGCCTATCTATAATATTAAAAATTCTTGCCCTTTAACTTATATAATACTAAGTCTTTTAAATCTAAATACCTTTTTATTGTATATAGCAACGTAATACCTTTCTAGTGTTTTAAGATTATATTATCTAATACCTATAGTTAGATAGCTACTAGAGAATTTAAAACTAGTATAGATAACTAGCTAGGCAATATTAGCTATTTAGCTTACCTACTATACAATATAGTTTAATAGGCAGGGCTACTAAAGAACTAAATTAATTATATTATTCTAGAGGTTATACCTAATAATCTATTTAAGCTATATATAATTTTTTATATAATTCTACATTCTTAAGTACTAGACTATTCTTTTATATAGAGGCCTAGGTAGAGATATAATAATATTTATAAGAAAATGATAGTATTTTACTATTATATTACTAGTAAAATTAAGAATAATATAAAATATACTAGTAGGCGCCTATTAGAAAAAAAGAGAGTATTTTGTATATATTGCTAGAGTGCGCGCGCGAAGCTATAGTAAAAGAAGCTCTTTATAGTAGTTAATATTATATAAATATATAATAATAATAAGTAAAATTAGTAGTTAAAAGGTAATAAGGGTAAGAGTAAGTGGTAGTAGGGTGAGTATAGAAATAAGTAGTAGTAGTAAGGTTCTAGGGGGTAGTATATAGCTTACTAGTTGTAAGAAAAAAATCTACTATAAAAAAGTAATAAATAGTTAGGTTAGTTACTATTATAATTGTTATTATTATTACTGTAGCATAAAATATTATTAAAGAAATTATTAATTATATAACATAGTGGTTAGTTAAACAGCTAGTCTAGAATTACGTAATATTTTAAATTAATTCTAGGGAAAAACTTAGTATATATGTATTATTATTATTAACGTTTCTATTGCTTTTTAAAATTTTCTATAGAGTAAATACAGCCATAGGCAAATCGTATAGGTAGATAAGGGGCACTTTCCCCTAGTAAAAAAAAGCCCTTTAAATGAGGTTAAGAGAAAACTAACACTAGTGGCCTATTATTTATCTAAAGCGTAAATTAAAATTTCCTATAAAGTTTTTCCTAAATTAGAAGATAGTAATATGCCTTAATTAACTTTCTCGTCCTATAAGTTTAAATCTCAATAACTTATTAAGACTAGTAACTAGTTAAAGATTTCTTAATTATTAGAGGTACTTACTAATAGCTTTCCTATTCTATAAGTTTAATCTGGTAACTTAGTTAAGACTAGCTTAAATAGTTAGAAATTTCTTAATTATTAGAGATACTAGTTTATTTCGGCTACTTTTCTTCTTATTTATAAAGATTAGTTTTTTAGTATTTAAATACTAGAGGGGAGAAGAGGGCGAGATTTAAACTTACTAAGGAGTCTAAGTTTTCGCTTATTTCTAGACTAAAATCCTCGCTTATAGTCTCCCACCACAGCGTAGATTCACTATCTAGACTTCTACTATACTTAGATAACCTTACGCTCGTATTTACTACAATACGCCCCTTTATATATATATATATATATATAAGGTTGTATAAGAATACGCACTTATACTACTAGTGTACCTAGAGTATATAGGGTACCTATAGCACCTAGACTATTAAAATAATACTAATTAATTAGTAAAGAAAGCTTGTTAATTACCTAGAATTTAAAAAAAGTATAGTAAGCTACTTAGTAAGCCACTTAGTAAGCTTTTAAAAAAAAGATTTTTCAAAGTATAAAATTAAAGTCTCTTACTAGATAGTAATTACTAGTTAATATAATAGTATTAATTACTAGCGTGTTATATAGAACTTCTACCTAACCCTAAATTCTAGATTTTATAGATTTAAAAATAGAAAAAAATATAGTTTTATAATTCTTTTAAATAATTAGATTAGACAAGAATTAGTGGCTTAGCAAAGAATACTATTTTAAAAAGTATAAACTTTAATAACTTTTTAACTACTTTATTTTTATTAAAACGTTTTTAAAAATCTATATAATATTCTATTAGTACTATGTTTTTGTATAATAATATTACGTAATATATATAATAACTAGTAAAATTAAGAGTTTTCTATTAATTACTAACTAATTATGTAATAAAACTAGTGTTTTTTAAATTTAATAATTAAAGACTATTATTTTCCCTATAAATTTATTAAGAAATTAGATTTATAGTTTTACTAGCAAAAAAGTTATAAAGTTTTAAAAGATTGCTTATTTAGACTAATTGTGTGTATTTGCGTATATCTATATATATATTAAATAGACAGTCCCTATAAATTACTATAATTTTACTATAAATTATAGTAAGTAGGTGTATCTAATTATATAGTCTTTACACACTAGTAGTTCGTGTAAATTATAGTGTTTTTACTGTAAAATTAAAAACGGCTAGCGTACTACTATTTTGCACTACCTCTATACTATCCTAAATAGTACTAGTGCGTCTTAGCACTAGATAGATACTTTTTATAATAGCTAAGCTTCTCTAGTATAAATAAGATTATAAATTAATTAACTATACTACTTTCTATCTTATCTTAATAAGAATACCCCTATATCTAATAACTAAGAGTTTTACTACCTTAATTAAACTAATTATTATATCTCTATTAACGCTTAGAAATTCTATAGTAATTCTAACTAACTATTATAACTATACACTATAGCTAAGGTAAATTAAAGCCTAAGCCTAATTACTAGAGGTTTAGAATTTGATTAACCTAGCCCTACCTATTAAACCTATAATTAAACTAATTATGCTAACAGCACTAGACGTTAGTTTCTATTAACTAAATAGCGTGTTTACTAACACACACCTAACTAACTCTAATAAATATCTAATACTACTATTACAGCTATTATAAAATTAGTCTAAAGGATTATAATAAGAATATAAACTACTATAAGAATTAACTTAAAACCTTTAAGATACTTAACTATACATACCGCGATAAGAAGAAAAATTTAGACAAACTAGTTACTCTATATAATTAATAACCTTAGTATATTTGCAGACTAATTGCTATATACTAGATTAATTAATTAGATAATAAATTAAGAATCTTACAATTATAGTTAGGGTTAACTAAGATAATAAAGAATAACAAGTAAGGGCTAGGTATTAAGACACCCTTAAGCTAATAAGGACTACTAGATTATAGGCGACCTAGCTTGCTAAATATAATTATATAGTTATAGAAGCTAAGTTTAATAGAGTTTTAGAGCTTTAGAAGCCTAACTTAGGTAAGAAGAATATTATAAAGGTAGTGTTTAATATTATACCTATTTTAGGTTATAACCTTCTATTAGAATAGAAGTAAGACTTATACTATTAAAAGAAAAAAATAGTAAAACTTTATTAAAAATATATAGTAATGCAGCACCTAGTTAAGGGTAAATAAAAGGGCGCTTTTACTACTATAGGACTATCTCTTACTAATAGTAGTATAACTATCTAAACTATAGATAGGAACACCTATCTTATAAATAAAGTAGTATTACTTAAGTAAAGTAAATTCTACGCTAAGAAAGCTAGCTCTATAGCTAAATTTAAGTAGTTTGTAATTATAGATAATAGGCTAATAGTAATTAGTAGCTAAAAAGAATTAAACCTTAAGTACCCTACTTATTAAAGATCTTTGTTATGTGAAGATTCTAACTAAGGTCGAGTCCGCACTATATATAGAGAGGAGGAGGAGACACTAAAATCTAGTACCTAGTACATAGTAGTAGTAACAAAATATACACAAAATAATAATAATTTTATTATTCACTTTCTTTATAGCAGCATTATTAATAGTAGTCTATAGATAGTCTACTATTTAGCATAACTAAGTTACATATTATCTCCTAACTAGTAGACTATTAGAGAGCCGTAGTAGACCTAACTTAACTATAGTTTAGTTATTATGCTCACGACCTAGTAGCTATAGCGTAACTATAATTCGCCGTACGTATAGTGTATAAAGTCTGCCTGCTCTTATAATATTAGAGACGTCTAGAATACTAAATCTTTATTTCTTTATCTATTATGTCTAGCAACGTAATAACTTTCTAGCGACCTAATATCGCGTCCGAATCTAATACCCACAGCGACATAGCTATTATTAAATTTAGTTAGGGTATAGACAACTAGCTAGGCAAAGTTAAGAATAATTCCTAGAGATTTAGCGACCTTGTGCGACTAGAAGGATTGTTAGAGAGGCCTCTAGAGCTTATCTTTAAGTACCAAATCAGTAATATCTTTAGACTAATTTGCTGCGCCTTATGCCTTTAGATCCTAGAGTGCAAGACACTCTTTTAGTACCTAGATATTAGCGGAGACGTAGCCTTTGTAACGTAACAATAGCACAATATAGAGATTATACTACAGAAGCTTAAAAATATAACTAAAAATAAAGATAATAAGGACTATAAGGGCGAGAACTAAAGCAAAGGGGAGAAAGAGTTTATTATAATATATAAGACGCCAGAGGCGTAGTAGTGGCATAAGAAGCTTATTAAGGTAGTGGCGATTATCTAGGCTACTATTAAGGCAGGGAACCGCAAGTAATAAGGGTAAGAGTAAGCGGCGGTAGTAGGAGCATAGGAGAGATAGGCGATAGTGGCAAGATTCTAGATAGTAATATATAGCTTACTAGTTATAAGAAGAAATCTACTATAAAAGAGTAATAAAATAGTTATGTTAGTTACTATTATAATTGTTGTTATTATTATTGCTGTAAAAAATATTATTAAAACAATTATTAATTACGTAATATAGTGGTTAGTTAAATAGCCGGCCCGGGATTATAAAATAATATAGATTAACCTTAGGAGAGAAAAGTGCCCTACTTATAAATAATACTATAATTATAAAACTGCTTTTATGCTTTCTCTAAAAGATAAAAGATAATCTAAATATAGTTTTAACTAAAGCTAGTAATAGTTACCCTAATAAAATTTAGAATAAAGAATAATCTAGTATTTATAGAAAGTATAAAATCTAGAAAGCATTTAAGATTATAGATATTAAGAATTAAATAATTAAGCATCTCTCTACTCTAACTTAAATTACTAAAGATGCTAATAATAAATAACTAGATAGTAGACAAATTACTATCCTTTTAGCGAGCTTTAATACTACCTTCTAATACTTAGACCTTAATATATACCTACTATATTACTCTGTAATTTTTAATTTTAGCATAACTTACTATATCTTTAATAATATTAATTATTTTATTACGCTATAACTACTATTACTAATAAACTTTATATAGATAGGCTTAATATAAGTATTAATTAGAGAATATAGAAGTGTGTTTTATTAGCTTACTAAATACCTTTTTTAACCTATTTTTTTAGTTTAAGATTAAAGTAGGTTAAGATAGAAGGTTATTATATACTATATATAGCACCTAATTCTAATTAAAGACTAACCTTAAACACTACCTAATAACGCGATAATAGTTTAAACTTACTCGCACTCTATCTACACCTTATAAGCTTCTAACTTATATAAGATTCACTTACGCTATATATAGCACACATGGCTTATTATTACTACTATTATTAGTTATTCTTACTTACGCCGCTATATAGTATACTTGCTTAGATAAGCTAACTTAATAGCGATAATAGTAATAATAGTTAGAAGGATTTTGCAAATCTATACAACGCTCTTACTACTATATAGCTTATTAATAAATACTTTATTATTATTCTTTTGCGTTCCCTACTAAATAATTCTATTACTAATAAGAAGTAATTATATCTACTAAAGTAGAAATTTAACCTTATAGTTTTTTATAAACTAGATAAGCTACTAACCTAATTAGTATACTAGGACTACTTTATAAATAGTTAAGTATATCTATCTCTTACGCTAAATAAGTATCTAATAGATAGGACAAAACTTTAGTGTAGTTACTTTAATAGTAGCGGCGCGTATCTTTAGTATATACTTTTTAGTAATAGTAAGTACTTTTTTAGAAATAATATTAATTAGTAGGGCGTAGAGAGATAGTAATAGGAGGAGATTTATTAAGAACAACCTTAATATAGCAATAGAGTAGTAGTAGTATATATTTAGTATATATTACCCTTATTCTACTATTATAAAAAATAGTACGTACCTATTAATATATTAACTTGTGTTATTTGTAAAAATTTAGATAGCGATTTATAACTTAGAATAGTAGTTTATAACTTAGAATAGTAGTTTATAACTTAGAATAGTAGAGAAGAAATAGCTTATAGTATAGTCGCGCTAAAGTTATATCTTCTCTAAAGTTCTAAGTAGCCTCTTTGTAAAAACTTTATATATGTGTAGAAGCTACATACTAAGACTACTAAGCTCACTTAGTAGTTTAAACGCGCTTTTTATTATTATTACCTTTTTACGCCTTTTTTAATTACTAAGCAGAGAGTTTTGCTTTTTTAATTATATTTTTTAAGATAAAAGCCTTTGTCGTCCTACCCCTAGATCGATAAAATAACGCCATATAGAGAAGTGTTTATTTATATATTAAGAGTGTATAAGAAAATAAAGTAATAAGGCTAGATAATATTGCCTACTACCCTAATCTACTATATAATCTAGTGTCTTTCTAATTACTCTGTAGGCAAGGCCTCTACTAGGACACCCTAGTAGATCTAACAATAATTAAAAAAAGGAATGATATAATTCTTACTAAACTTTAAGAAATATATAACTAATAGGTACTAGAGTTTAAAGTAACACTAATACTAAATTATACTATATTTAATAGTATATACGCTATATATACAATTACTATGCGCACTATATAATAAGCGTAGAAGGCGCATACTAATAGATAGTATAAATAACTAGACTACTTAGGTTCTTAGGAGCTAGAATATATAGTAAATTACTATAAGAAGGTGCGCCTTAAAGGACTAATTATAGTCTAATATATTACTTATGGCTGATTAAAGCTTAAGTAATAAATTAGATAATAGGCTAAATAAATTAATAATAGTCCTAGTAAGAGAGTTGCTATAGACTTTTATAACTTTAAAAATAAGACCTTTACTAGCAAGAAAAGCTAAATTCTTAATACTAATTAATTCTTAGGTATAGCTTAAGATTTCTACTGTAAAGATAACTAACTAGCACAAATAATTATTAAACTGCTAAAGGAATTTATACTATTTATAAAAGTACAGAAAGGTAATAAAAAAAAAATCAATTTTTATATACCCTGTTTGAAATGTAGTAAGTTAACTATTTAGTAATAAAAAAATTATAGGAGTTTTTTATATAATAGAAAAGGTTAGTAAGTTTAATAAGGTGTTGTACTTACGTAATGCTAACTAATTAGCGTTAAAAAGTGTTTTAGCCTTAAACATAAGGAATTTTAAAAGCTAAAATTAAAATGGAGACAACTTTTTTACTAGGGTATAAAATCTATATGTATTTTAATATAGTCTAGTTATTAATAAAACCTATTTATATACAAAATTTAGTATAGAGTATTTCCTAAAATTACTTTTAATATTAAATTATTTACTTTTTCTATTTTTAGCTAAATTTTTTTATTTATTAATCTAATTAACTATAAATAGCATTTCCTAATAGTTAAAAGGCCATTAACCTATATAAAAGTAGAAGAACTATAATATTAAAGTCACTTTTAATATATTATTTTAAACTTTAATTTTCTTTATAGTCTAAGGGTCTATAACTTTCTTATTACGTAAGGCTATAATCTATACTTTAAATATAAGGTTATTTACTAGCTAAACTAGCTATATAAAATTGTTAGCTTAATAGATATAGGTTTTAAAAATTGGTGTTTCTTTAGTTTTTTAAGTATACTTTTAATAGGAAATAATAAAAACCTTAGATAAAATATTTTTTAGAGACATAACCTATACTAAAAATTTAACATAATACCTTACTAGACTAGGATATTTATATATATAAAAGGTAAGCTTTTTTATACATCTAGAAAAGATATAGGAATTTTAAAAAAAAGGTTTAAAACTCCTATATTTAAGTTCCTCTATATACCTAGTTCATAATTGCCAAGCAAAATTTTAATAGATTACCTAAGACTAATATATCTTCTCTATAATATTTAAAAAAACTAGTTGGCTTGCTAAATACCTTTTTTAATCTTTTCTTTAGTTTAAGGCTAAAGTAAATTAAGATAGAAAGTTATATATACTATATACAGTACCTAGTTCTCTAATTAAAAACGAACCTTAAATATTTAATAACGCGATAATAGTTTAAACTTTAAACTTTACTTACACTTTGCCTATACTCTATAAGCTCCTAACCTATGTAAGATTTACTTATACTATATATAGCCTACCTAAATTATTGCTATTATTATTATTAACTATCTACTTACTTAGATAAGCTAACTTAATAGCAATAATAGCTAGGAGAATCTTATAAATCTATATAACGCTTTTACTATCTTATAGCTTATTAATAAACACCTTATTATCCTTCTTTTATGTTCTCTACAAGAGAATTCTGTTACTAATAAGAAGTAATGTCCGTACACCGTACGGGCAAGGGCACCTAAGGGTGTTGAGGTTTCAATATTGCCGCACGATGGCATCACGTGGGGACCACGTGATGCCCGTACGCCGCAGGATCTTCTCCTTTCCATCCGCACGCTCTCTAGAGACAAAGCAATCAATACCAAAGTCGTTCTGTTATGTTATTTCCTTTCCTCGTACGATTATCCCGTACACCCTCCACACTTGCCAATGTAGAGTATTAGATATCGATGTCTGTATAGCTAGCTGTAGAGCCCATTCAACAAGTAATTACTTTTACTATAGTGGGAATTTAACTTTATAGTCCTTTATAAACTAGATAAGCTACTAACCTAACTAGTATATTAGGACTGCCTTATAGATAGTTAAGTATACTCGCTCCTTGCGCTAGAAGAGTATCTAATAGACAGAATAGAACTTTAGCATAGCTATATTAATATAGCTACTTTAATAGTAATAGTATAAATCTTTAGTGTATACTTTTTAGTAATAGCAGGTACTTCTTTAAGAATAATATTAATGCCTAGATAGATAGTAGGGCGTAGAGAGATAGAGATAGTAGGAGATTTATTAAAGATAACCTTAATATAGTAATAGAGCGATAGTGTATCTAGTACGTGTTACCCTTATCCTACTGATAAGAAATAATACATACCTATTAATATAACTTATGTTATTTACAATAATTAGAATAGAGAAGAAATAGCTTATAGCGTAGCTGCGCCTAAGTTTTATCTTCTAAAGTTCTAACTAAGTAGTCTCTTTATAAAGATTTTGCTTATAAGAGCTTTTGCGCTAAAGACTCGCTTAGCGAGTTTAAATGCGCTTTTTTTATAAGCACCTTTTTACGCTTTATTTAATTACTAAATAGGGGGCTCTGCTTTTTTTATTATGTTATTTGGGATAAAAAGCCTTTGTCGTTCTACCCCTAGGTAGATAATTTAACAACACATATAAATAATAAAAATTTTAATAACTAGTTAAATAAAAAGTTATAAGCTTTAAAGAAAAGTTCAAAAAATATTAGTTTTTTTTATTACCCTACTATATAGTTTAAGGTAATAGTTAAAGTTATTAAATTAGATAATAAGATCTTTTTAGTTATGTAAGACATTTATAAACAGTGTATTAGTAAAGGTATTATTATTAAGCCTTTAGTACCTAATACCTAAGCTTAAAATAGAGAAGCTAAATATTTAAGGGGTATAATTAAGGAGAAGAGTTATGCAATACAACTTAATACTAACCTTTCCTAGAGACACTATAGATAGAAATTATATAAGCGGCTATATACCTATATAATTAAACTCTAAACTACGATAATTAATAGTAATTACTATATAAAGTGTTCTTTATAATAGTTGCTTTCTACAATAGTATTATTACTTAACTAAAGAAACTATACTAGGCTTATCTTAGGGCCTATAGCTATAAAGCCTTTACTATAACTAATAATATAAAACGTAGTAAAAGTAAGCTCTAAAAGTTAGATCTAAAAGCATAGATTAGATACCTAGTAGGCTACTAATTAATAATATCTAGAGAGATATAGATATCTTTACTTAGGAAAGTTATTAGTACCTAAGATATTATCTTTAATAAAAAATTAGTATTCTTAAGTAAAGAAGAAGACCTATTAGACAATCTTATATATAGCAACTTATAAAGAGATTGCTGTATAGACCTAATTAGTAAAGCTACTACTCTTACTACTAGAACACAAAAATACTAAGTCTTTATATAAGAATAAGTTAAGGGCCGGCCGATTTGCACATACTTAATAGTGTCTCTAAATAGTTATCAAACTAGTCTTATTACTTTACCTTAATTTATAGCGTTTGTTAGCACACTTATAGATTTCTCTAATAGTGTTATACCGTGTATAGAACGTGCGCGAAGTATTCTTTATAAAAGAGTAAGTTAATTACTAGCTCTTATAAGAATAATAATATATACCCTAGGGTACTATTAAGGAAGAAAGTTTAATTACACCTACCTAATATTACTAGCAACACCTTTGCCTATTACACTACTTGCCTAATTAATAGCAAGCCTTAAATATAATTAATATAAATAATTTTTTATTAGATTACTATAGCTAGATTAACGCGCTATGCTATAGGCAGCTACTTTTCTAGCTAGATTATAGATAGGGGGTAGAGACAAGTATAAGGGAAAGCTACTTAATAAGGCGTAATTTAACTATATACTTATAGTAGGAAAGAAACCCTATTAAGGTTAAATGCTAGAACCTCTATCTTATACAATATAGTTAAACAATTACCTACTATTTAATATATAGAAAAGTACTAAGTAATTATACCTATAAAGCTATAAAAAAATAAGGTCTTAGAGTAAAGTACCTACTACCCTAGTGTAATTACGTAGCTACTAAATTCTTAACTATATATAGGTATATACCTATAAACTTAATAAACACTATTAAATTTAGAAGTGTAAGACTAGATTAGTAGTACGTAGAAATTAATAACGCTATCTTACTATTTAGGACACCTATACTATAAACCTTTATAGGATAATTATTTTGCCTACTTATATTTATAGCAGCTTAGTACAACTTAGAACTTAGCTAGTAATACTATTAATACCTTTATCTACGCAAAACTAAATAGAGAACTCTATATAAGAATGCTATAAAATTATACCTAATTAGGCACTATTCTATAGTTATATAAGGCGCTATATAGTCTTTAAATCTCACTACTATTATAGTAGAGAGAATATACTAGTGCTCTTAAGAATCTTAGTTTTACTATAGTTTTATAGAAATCTTACTATATAATTAAAGATAGTATTATTATTTTCTTCTATATAGACAACTTTATTATTGCCTACTAAAGGGATTAGAAACACACTACTAATATAGTAATAAAAAAGATAAGTGTAAAGTTTACTCTTCCTAGAGATAATAATCTTTAGTAGTTTCTAGGAATTTAAATTATTAGAGACTATATAAGAAGGCAATTGTAACTATTATAGGCGTCCTATATAGACAAGATTAGTTACCTTATTAACTAGTATAAAACCTTAAATATAAAACCCTAATATTAGCAGTTAAACTACTACTTTAAAAAGGACTTGCTATAAAGGCAGAGATTAACTAATACTAGTAAAAGATAGAATTAATTCAATATACTATAGTAACTACGCGCCTAGATATTGCTTTTATAAGCTTTTAACTATTATATTTCCTATTAAATTCTAGTAATTACTATTATAACGCCGCTAATTGCGTATTACTATACCTATCCTTTACTTAATTACTAGAGCTGTAATTTAGAGGAGTAGATACCTATAAGGTTGTAAGCGACGCGTTATTTATAGATAATACCCTTAATAGAAAAATCTTATAAGGATATATTATTAAGCTGTTTAGTAGTTATATAGCCTAGAAGGCAAATAAGTTAAATATAGTTACTACTTTAATAACTAAAGCTAAGCTGCTAGCACTCTTATAGGTTATTAAGAAGGCACTCTTTAGTACTTAGTTATTTAATAAACTAAAGATTAAACTCTTCCTATTAATAATTACTACCTTAAATAATCTAATAGTATTTTAGCTACTAATTTAGGGTGCTAGTGCTACTATTTTCTAAACACTAACTTGCCGCTAAATCTTTTATACTTATAATCTAAATAGCTTAGGCGCACGTGCTTTTTAGATTACCTACTTTAGCTAGCGTAGTTACGCTACTACCTTACCTTTAAGAAAGCTTAGTAGTAGAGCTCTTAGTACGCTTTTATAATTTAATAGTTCCTAAATTATATTATATTTCTATATTTTAAAATATTACGCGTTCTTCTTTTCCTTATATAGATACCTTATTGCTATTTCTATAGCCCTCTTATTTAGGCTCTCGCCTAAGTAGTAGACTATAGAACCCCTACTACTAGGAACGCAAGAATAGGGCACAGCTCTTAACACTACTTATTATTCTTATTATTAGTAGTATACTAATCTAAGCTAAGGCCGCCCTATTAGTAGTGTATTTAAAGTGGTTTTCTTACCCTTTATAAAACTACTAGTAAGAACTGCTACTTCTCTTATTTATATACTTAACTAATCACCTTACCTATTATCTAATACACCTATATACTCTATACACCCCCCGCACTAATATAAGCTATAATACTATCTACCTATTAGTAGTTTCTTTAATAAGCGCAAATATACTAAGTCTAATACTAATAGTAGTGTTATATTAAATATAGACCTTATAGATAATAAAATATATAGTAATAAAAATAGTAAGCAAGATAAAGAGGTAGAGGACTAAGTATAGCTCTTTACTAATAAGAATTATCTGCCTTAGCACTATATTAGTATGCTAGGGACGTTTAATAAAAGAGAGTATACTAAAAAGGACTATAAGAAGAGTAGTACCTATTTACCAAATTATATTAAAGACTAATAAAAGTAGTAAGTTATATACTCTAATCTTTTAGACTAAGAAGTATAATAGTAATATAAGATAGATGCTAGACCTACCTAGAAAGAATAGACCTCTGCTCCTATATAACTATATCTATTTATACTCTATATACCTTCTTTAACTAGCTATTTAATTAGCGTTCAGGAAAAGAAGGTTAGAAACTCTAGGGTATTAAGTTCGCTAGCTCTCTTAGAATTTACTAGAAGATGTACTACCTTATATATAAGAGAGCAATAAGTCTTAAGCTAGATAGGAAAATAAACTAAAGTATATATAAGGTCTATATCCTACCTCTTATATTATGTACCTCTTTACCCTATAGTATATTTAAGCTATATTACAGATGTTATAAAAGCTAGCTTAAAAGTATAGCTTAAAGAAAATAGACTAAAGATAAGGCCTATATATTTGTAAAGAACCTTACTTAAGTTCTAGAAATAAATCTTATAATAACTAAAAAGTAATATTTCTATAGACACTATTATATATAAACCTAAGTTTACTTATAACTTAGTAGTTTTATAGTAAATTAGCTAAAAGCTCTTTTTAGCCTCTGTTCTTAGTATGTCTAGGTTACGCTACTCTAGAATCTAGAGAATAGGCCTTATTAGGTGTGTTACTTAAGCTAATCTTTAACTTTACAAAAACGTTTCTTAGAATTAAAGATATATAATTTTTTTTAAGATCTATTTATCCTATAAAGATGCTAATAATCTAGTTAGAAACACTTTCCCTATCTCTAAAATTATCTATAATAAGACTCTTACCTTTAGCCCCTATATATTCCTACTTAGAATACTCTTTTATAATAGGCCGTTTACTACGTACAATTTAATAGGTCTAAAAGAGCTAAGTAGGCTTATTATTCTACTAGAGCGTAATAAGCTCCTATTACGTCTTAATTAAAAACTAGATAATATTCCTATCTTTTATATAGCGGAGAGAACTCTTAAAGGCTAAGTTATCTCTAACAATAAATATCTCCTAGACTCTATAGTATAGCCTTAGATTAAAATCCTTAGAGAAATTATAGAGTTTGCATAGGTTACTTAGCCCTATTTACTACGCTACACTAAAGGTAAGGCATTTAATAAGAATAGTAATATTAGTCTGAGCTACTAGTCCTAGTAGATTTAAAACTAATATATATATATATATAGGTATTATTAGCAAGACAATACAAAACCTAATAATAGGATATATACTAATATAGAGACATTCTTAAAACACTACTTATTATAATATATTATAGTAATATATAAATAGTTATATAAGACATAAACTCTAAACTATATTAATATAAGCAGCTTGCATAATAAGTTAATTAATTAATTCCTAAAGGCTAAGAAAGCCTTATACTAAAGTAATTAGCATTAGTAAACAATTATCCTATTATTTACTTGCTGCTAGCGTAGTAAAAGCAACTTAAATATAGCTTTAGAATAGGATATCCACACTACTAAGTGCTTAACCGCTAGATTAACTAGACAAGATAGTAATTGCGGCATACTTTTCTTTAAGAGATTAAACAGTGCTAGGAGTATAAGCAATCTATATATAATGTTAAGAAATAGCTTGCTAGTATAAAAGCTAAAGATATTGCAGTAGCGGCGATATCTTATAATACTATACTCCTAGCCTAGAAGGTATTAGTTAACGCCATCCTAACCAAACTAGAAATATCCCTAAAAGAGAAAGTTAGCCAGCGTAATAGGGCTACTTATACTATTATAAATTACTATAGAATTAAAAAAAGTAGTATACATCTTTATTACCTAAAGCAATTAAATAGTTATATTATACTACTAGTTACTAGGAAAGAGGAGTTATAGTATAATATTAGTAAGAAAGAGTTAAAAGTAGCTAAGATATTAGTATATAAGAAGAAGATGCCAAGAATATATTTTATATCCCTAGGTAATAAGACATTGCTAATAGCTAAGCGCACACGCTTATTTTATACCCTAGGCAATTTTAGTATATATTTTATAAGAAAACACCTAGTAAATATATAGAATAGAAATCTTCTTAGGTGTAGCCTTCGCCAAAGTAATATTAAGTATAAGATACACTAGCAGCAATATACCCATAAGGTTTATAGTATTGTCTTATTACGTGTTATATAAATTAAGGCTACTATCCCTTTATTATAATGCTAGTATAGTATTAATTAATTTATTCTATATTTTCTAACATTCTCTTATTACTATTCTTAACACTACTTTAGCAGTAAGCTTATATTTTTCTCTATTTATAGGATATAACTCTTTGTATAGTCTTAAACTTTATAGATTTTATATAATAGTTAATAAAGTTAGCTATATAAAGCATTAAAAAGACTAAGCCCTAGTACTATAGCGTAAAGTAGGTAATAGTAAGCCAGTTTAATATAGCTTTATACGCTACCTTACCTTTACTATAGTTATTTTTAGTTAAAGTTCTTTATTACTATTATATTTAAGGGTTAAAAAGCGATTCTAAATAAGAGGTAGATTACTATAATAATAATAACAACTAAAGTTAAGTATTTATTAAATTAGCTAGGTAATATACCCTATTATTATAATAAAATTAATTATAATAGGAAGAATCTTAAAAATAATTAGCTAAACTAAGTTATTAAAGTTAATAATCTAGCTTTATACAAGAATATAAAAGTTTTTGAGAATTAATTAGAAAAATTTTTTTTTTATTGTAAGAAATGTTTGAAAAGGATGTTTATTAATAGGAGCTATGGCTAAAAGTTCTCAAGTAGGTCTTCACGTATGGGGTCATTAAGGAACCTTACTTTCTAACATATTTATTTTTATCCATTTTTCTATTTGGGGTTTATATATTAATACATAATAATGTGCTTATTTATTTTAAAGGCTAAACCTTTAAAACGATCTTATGTTCAAAAATCTAAAACTAAAAGTGGTGATCAAACAAATAGGTTAAATCATTTATTTAAAAGTAGTTTTTTTCGATTAAAAAAATGAAATAT
The DNA here is from genome assembly GCA_009805535.1 of Laburnicola sp. JP-R-44. NCBI lineage: Eukaryota > Fungi > Ascomycota > Dothideomycetes > Pleosporales > Didymosphaeriaceae > Laburnicola > Laburnicola sp. JP-R-44. The sequence goes on along the minus strand of SELF01000003.1, from coordinate 1,218,203 downwards.
GTGTTTCTTAAAAAAAGATGATAATATTTTAAAAAAAAATTTCTTAAATCTTAAGAATAAAAAATTCTATAAAATCCCTAGATATTATTCTTGGCTTTTTATATTTATCTCTAGAATAGTACTAGTTTCTAATAGGTACACAAAAGAAAAAATATCTTCTACCTTACTAGCGTCTTCTACTTTGCACTAGCCTTAGAAAGTATATATAATATAATGTTATTCTTCTACTTTTATTAAATTCTACTATATTTCGCGCGCAGCCGCATAATTAAACCTATACTACTTTAATTAATACTATATATATAGTAACTAATAAAAATTATATAATATATTTTAACTTCTAATAGAAATATAAATAGTTAGCGCAAAAATATTAACTCTAATAGCGCTGTTAGCATATTATATAAGTATAGTCATAACCTTAAATTAGATAATAAGGCATTATTAGTAGGGGTAGCGCAATATAAATTTTACACTTAGCTATTCTAGCTAGTCTATAAATAATATTCTATAATCCACTGCTAGTATATTATATAACACTAGGCAGTATATGCGCCATTAGCTTTAATAATTTAAAACTCTAGGTATTTAACAATTTAGAGAAGACTCTAGACTTTTTAGAGCACTATAAAGGGTTAGAAATAATAGTATTTTAGTCTATTATTAGATTCCTTGCATGGATTGTACAGTATAGTAGTGACTAAAATTAGTTTCTAGTTCCTATACTTTAGTTATTCTAAGCGCACGGTCGCTAGAAAGGCGCTTTACTAAATAGGTAATAGTGCTTTATAGGGGTCGTATATAAGGCTTAGAAAGTAGCAAATTTATATGCTGCGCTATATATATCTCTACCTACCTATTCTTTATATATTTTAACATATTTATAACCCTATAGTAGTTATAGTTTGGCTATTCTTCCTACTAGTATTATTAGTGCATTATAAAATTACCTTTGGCTAACCCTTATATTAGTCTTAAAGCACCACATTATGGCTACGCAAATCCTCCCACTATTAGCTAAACTTAGCCTTCCTTAATATGCCAACGCACAGCGAAATTAGCTTATAGCATTATTACTATTCTGCTTCTTAATACTATTCTTTAGGAAAGCTTACTATCTCTAACGTGTTTATAAGTGAGCGGCGCATATAACGTATACGTTCGCGTAATGCACGGATTCGCGTAATGCACGGCTTTTTACTAGGAAAATCAAGAAAAATAAGAAAGTTTAAAGTAATACAACTTTTAAACTACTAATTATTTTTAAAAAGTTCCTTAACTAGAGTTATAGAGAAAGATTCTATCTATAATTCTAGGATTTTATTTTTTTAATAATAATAAAGTTTAGAAAAAAAGTATAATAGTAGAAAAATAAACGTTCTTAAAATTAAAATATAATAATTTCTTAGAAGTAAACTATATAATTTTGAATACTTTTTATATTGGGTATTTTTATATAATAGCTTACTTTAAAAGATAGATTATCTTTCCTAATTTTTCCTTTTTAAAAAAATAAAAAGATAGTATAACTTTGTATCTAGCTATTTTATATAAAAATACCTAATATAAAAAGTATTCAAAATTATATAGTTTACTTCTAAGAAATTATTATATTTTAATTTTAAGAACGTTTATTTTTCTACTATTATACTTTTTTTCTAAACTTTATTATTATTAAAAAACTAAAATCCTAGAATTATAGATAGAATCTTTCTCTATAACTCTAGTTAAGGAACTTTTTAAAAATAATTAGTAGTTTAAAAGTTGTATTACTTTAAAACTTTCTTATTTTTCTTGATTTTCCTAGTAAAAAGCCGTGCATTACGCGAACGTATACGTTAAGCGAGCGGCGCACCCCACCAACTTTTTGCGACGCGTTACCTATCAACTACAATGGCTCCACCAACGCTTGTTCAATTGCCCTATAATGAGGCAAAATATCTTCCTAGCTATCTCAGCTATCAAACAGAATTAAATTTAGAGTGGACGACGCGCTGCTACTATGTACGGCATCCCTAAAACTACGCTCCGGCGCTAACGCGCAGGAATCGCTGCGCAACGCGACTGTGAGCCTAAATTAAAGAAGCTTACCAAGCTAGAAGAGGAGGTGGTGATTGTTAAGCACATACTTGACCTAGAGATTCGCGAGGATTTGCGCCCACTCTAGGTGCTGTACGAGATATAGCGAATAAGCTGCTCACTAAGCGCAGCGCAGGCCACGTTGGCCCGTGGCCAGCTATGGCCTAGGAACTTTGTCAAGCGAACAGACAGCCTTACAACGCGATTTAATCAACCCTACGATCGACAGCGAGCCCTCTGCGAGGACCCGACGGCTATACAGGCCTGGTTTGAGCTAGTAGCACGCACAAAGGCCACCTACGGTATCTGTAATAAGGACACCTTCAACTTCGACGAGACTGGCTTTCTAATGGGTAAAATATCCTCCCAGCTAGTCGTTACTGGCTTAGAGAGGCGTGGCCGGCCAAAAGCGATCTAGCCAGGCAATCGCGAGTGGGTGACGGCGATCCACGGAATCAACGCTGCTGGGTGGGCAATCCCGCCCTTTATCATCTTTGCTGGCCAGTACCACCTCTCTGCCTGGTACGAGGGCAACGATATACTAGGTAACTAGGCTATTGGTCTTAGCGACAATGGCTGGACTACAAACGAGCTTAGTGTTGCCTAGCTATAGCATTTTATTAAGCATACAGTAGAGCGTAGAGTAGGCGCGCGTCAGCTCCTAATACTCGACGGCCATAAGAGCCACAACTCGCTCAAATTCCAGGAGATCTGCAGGGAGAACAAGATCTATACCCTATGCATGCCACCACATTCGTCACACCTCCTACAGCCACTTAACGTGGGCTGTTTCTCGCCATTAAAGCAGGCGTACGGGCGCCAGGTCGAGGGCCTAATACGCGACCATATCAACCATATCACCAAGCTTAAGTTCCTACCAGCCTTCCGCGCCGCCTACGACCAGTCAATTACAAAGGAGAATATCTGCGCAAGCTTTCAAGGCGCTGGGCTAGTCCCACACGATCCAGAGGCGGTAATATCAAAGCTTAATGTAAAGCTTCGTACGCCGTCGCCAGCAGCCCTACTAGAGGCCCTATAGGAGTCTGCAACACTAAGCAACGCGCGCGAGCTAGGCGCTTAGTTAACTCTAGTTCGTAAGCGGATCTAAAGGCATTAAGGATCCTCTCCTATATTAGTTATCTAGTCGCTTAATCGGCTTATAAGAGGGGCTAAGAGAATGGCGCATTTAATAGTGCTTATGCGCGATAAGATAGCTAGTCTATAGAGAGCAAATAAGGCAGCTATAACGCGTAAACAGCGCAAAAAGAAGCGGATCTAGAAGCGAGGCACCCTATTAAAGGTAGAGGGGAGAGGAAATTATTGCTTAAAAGGCTGTTGAGCAGCAACTAGAGGGAGAAAAACGCGGTATAGCCAGGCGCGGTTAGGTGCGAGCCGGCAGGCTTCAGCGCGCTGCACGCGCTGCAGGGAGCCTGGGCACAACTCACGTACGTGCAAGAAGGCTTCTCTAGATACTGCTTGATTTAGGATAGCTATTATATTAATAGAATATTAATGCGTTGTGAATTTATACGCTGCAAAAGGCTAAGAGACTTGGTGGGGTGCGCCGCTCGCTTATATGCGCCGCTCACTTATAAACACGTTATCCACTAAATTCGGTTCACGTTCCGTTCCGCCTTAGATTGGTCACTAATGGTTCCACACTTACCAAAAAGGGCAAGACGGCTTACCGACCCATGGAATATGGGACACACAACATGGTCACGTCAGTAGAGGAGGAGCTTTTGGAAGAATTGCCCTGTCCCCCCAAGATTTCTTCCATTTCTTGCACATGTGATCAACAACCTTTACACTATACCGTGCGATGCTAGTGAGCCTTAGCAGGGGAGCATAGGAGCTACCACTCGACTAACTCGCAATTACGCAATCCACCTACCGAATCCCGCATTGACGATAAAAGCTCCAAGGATCCCATAGCAGCCTCCATTTGACCCGAAAACCCGGGTATGGGGCACACATCCGCCGGGCCCGCACATCAGAAAACCGGGACTTACGGTTCGCGACACGAGTCGTGTCGGTCTGTGCTCCGCGAAGGTGTATAGCGCGTGCGCCTCACTACTCCCATCTCGATAACTCTATTCATTTTAGCCGAAAACCCGGGTATGGGGCACACATCCGCCGGGCCGCACGTCAGAAAACCGGGACTTACGGTTCGCGACACGAGTCGTGTCGGTCTGTGCTCCGCGAAGGTGTATAGCGCGTGCGCCTCACTACTCCCATCTCGATAACTCTATTCATTTTAGCCGAACGCAGGCTGAACCACCCATGCAGCAGAGCCCTACAAGTGGAGTTATATCCTCGACAAGGCGCAGGTCCAGAATCTGGCGACAGCTATTTCGCATCTTTGCTCTTCTCACTTCGGATCGGCCGAGACCTAAGCATCGATCTCTGATAGCCGTGAGTGATCGCGGAAACGATTCTCGAACATGGAGAATTCGCCCTTGCGACTTGCGGCCTCCTATGCGCTCGAACTACGACAGAGCGGTGCAGGAACAGGGACCCCCGTGTGTAGTTATTCCAACCCAGCTGCTCCTACATCTCGCTGAGCCGCTGCAGCTTCCTCCCGGCTACCTTGAGGAAAGCCGAGCCCCTCAGATCATAACTGGAAATGTCATCTGTCAAGTCTTCGGAACCACCTTCGTCCTCGCACGCGCGTACTCACGTCTCTTCATACTACATATCTGGAAGCTGGAGGATTGGGCCTTGATGGTCGCTTGGGTATGTTACTCCTCCACTTACTCATATCATCATAGCGATAGCCCTTATTAAAGTGCATCTCCAGCTCTTCGCAACAGGCTACAGCATCGGTGTATACGGACAAGTGGCCCATGGCGCTGGTCGACACGTCGCCGCCCTTACCAACTTCCAAGACGCTGTCACCTCCCAGAAATACGCTTTCGCAAACATCCAAATTCTCTTCTTCGCGCTCACCCTTCCAAAGTTCAGCATCTGCCTCATGTACATCCGCATTTTCTATTTCGACAAGCGGGGCCGACACTTCATACAAGGGCTTATGGTGGTTTTGGCGTTGGCCACCTTTCCTTTCTGCGTGAAGGAGGCGTTAGCATGCAAACCCGTGCATGCTTATTGGACAGAGCTGAGACCCCCGACCAAGTGTAGCCAAGATCTAGTGGGGTTCTATCTGAATGCGGCTCTGAATGCGTCAGTGGATCTGTCGTTGATGGCCATCCTAGTCCCACGCATCCTACACTTAAATATGAACAAGGGACAGAAAGGCATCTTATTGGGGATTGTGTCCCTGGGCTTCCTGGTGGTCGCAGCAGCCATCATGCGAATGGTTCGCGTTGGAACGATCTTGGGCAGTGACAAGACCGAGAAACTCGATCCGCCGTGGGAAACTTACGACGTTAGCATCTGGACATCGACTGAGATCTACGCTAGCGTGATCTGCGCCGCAGCGCCAGGCGTAAAACCGATGGCCTCCAAGTTGCTATCACACCTGCCGGGAACCACTTTATGGAGTCGCTCTCGAACCACAGGGGGACGTGGCCATAGGACTGGTCCGATTGAGTTGAGTGATAAGCTGGAGCGGACGACGCTTAGTACGGGTGGTGGGACGCTGCACAAGAGCGTATCCACTACGGGTTTTGACTACAAGGACTGGTCCATGGCTGGAAGTTGGGAGAGGTACGGACGAAGAGAGTATCGGAGGGAGGAGTGATGAGGAGAGGTACCATGAGCGCCCGAGGACAGATGGTGGCATCTTGAAGAAGAGCGAAATCACGGTGTGCACTGCCCAAGGAGAGCCACACACGACTTCCAGCCCTTGGAAGCGACCCGGGCATAGCACAGTGATAGCATCTGTGGCATTGATACAGTACAGCAATTACTTAATAGCCCATCTTTTCGACCTACATAGCGGACTTGAAGCGGTCAGTGGGCTTTGCACTTGACAGCGACGGAATGAACGGTTACCGCCGCGAGCTAGATCCATCCATCTTCTGTACCGCCCACGGACCTCGCAATATGGTTGAGCGGGTGTCCGTGGGTGCAGCGTAGTCAACGTAGCGTAGTACGGTACGGTTGACCCTCACTGCTCTACGCGCTACGGCTTGTATGTGGTCGCTACGTACGTACAGGAGCCGCTAGAGATGCCAGATTGTGCCGCGTAACCGTAGTATAGTCTAAAAAGCTTTTTATAGGCTATACTATACTAAGATCCTTCCTAATTAGGTAATTAGTACTTATTATTTAGTATTAAGATTATTAAAAAGTTATTTTTTTAGGTAATTAACTTTATAAGGCTAAAAAGGTTACTTCTAATAGTGTCCGTACACCGTATAGGCAAGGGCACCTAAGGGTGTTAAGGTTTTAATATTATCGCATAATAGTATTACGTAGTAATTATATGATACCTATGTGTTATAACCTATATACTATAGGATTTTTTCTTTCTATTTACACTTCTAGATATAAGTAATTATTACTAAAGTTAGTATTATTATATATTTTTTCTTCTTTATATAATTGTCCTATACACTCTCTACGCTTACTAGTATAGAGGATTAGAATTTAATATCTATATAGCTAGCTATAAAGTACCTATTTAATACTAATTAGTAGTTAACTAATTTTTAAACCATAAATTAGTAAGAGTAAAAATAGATAGTATAAGTTATTATTATCTATATAATTTATTTTATATATTTTATCTTTTATATATAAAAGGATAGTAGACTAAAAACTATATAGAGTTAGTAAGTAGATATTACTACTATATATAATAAAGAAAGTAATTATATAAGATATTATTAGTTATATAGTTTATTTTATTATATTCCATTTTTTATATATAAAAGAATAGTAGATTAAACCTTTATAAAGTTAGTAAGTAGATATTACTACTATATAAAACAAGAAAGCGATTATATAAGATATAAGATATAAAATCTATTTTTATTTATAAAGATAGTAGATTAACTCTTATATTAAGTTAGTAAGTAGATATTACTACTATATAAAATTTAAGAGAAGATAGTGCACTAAGCACACTACTAGTAACTATATAATATATAGTTAGATAATAATAAATTCTAATAAAGTGTAATCCTCTATATAACTAACCTATTAAATAAACTGGTTACGCAATAGCTACCTCTACTACACCTTATAAAAAGTCTCTACTACCTTATATAAAGTTCCCACAGCCCTTATAAAATTATACTAATATGCCTAAGTATACTAGACTGTATAATTAGTTTATTAAAGAAATAGAAATATTAGAGAAAATACTATATAAGAGATTAAGATCTATATAATAAAATAATAAGATTAATATAGCAAATAATCCTTCTTATTAATTAGAAATACAATTATATAGTATATACTATTACTAAGTATTATATATTATATTAAAAAGGGATAGCTTGTTTAAAGTTATTCTAGAAAGACTTTAAAAATAGGAAGAACACTATTTTTTAGAATTAGGTCGTGTGCGTATAAAAGAGAACTTATAGTAGTTCTAAGAGAAAAGAGTATTAAGCTAAGAATAGATACTAGAACTATAATACTAGTAAACTATATAAGTAGCCTAAGGTAATATAAATACTACTTTTATAATACTATCTTTACTAGCTTGCTTAACACTTTGTATATAAATATTAAGACTACTTTAAAAATACTAGAGCTAACTAAGCTATTATATAAACCTAAATAGAGTAAGCCACTACTACTATAGATACCTATATAGCTATAGGTCCCTATCTTATTTAAAAGAGAGCCATAAGTACATAATATAGCTCTTATTTTATATATTTATAGTATTTTAATAACTATTTTACCTTTCTATTTGCGACTATTAAAACACTATATAGAATAAGCCACGACCACTAAGTTAAAACGCAATTATAGGCACTTAAACAACTATACTATATCTATATTACCTAAGCCTATGCTATAATCTAACCTATATAAGCTTCTGCCTAAGTTAGTAAATTCTACAATATCTCTTCTTTTTAGCCTAGTACTAGAAAAGTTTAAATTAATAAATAACAGCAATTGCTAAGGTAAAGTAAAGAAGCCTGCCAAAAATTAGTAACAATAAAGTGTTTAATTTTCCAAAGATTTTAATGAACTAAATTTTAGCAATAATATAAAGCTATATCTAAATTAATAGCTAAAAACTAATAAGAAGAGAACAACTATAAAAGAAAAGAGCTTAGATAATATTATAGCAAATAAGACTAGAATTTATAGACTTATACAGACGCCTAAATATTACTAAGAATTAATACCTAGATCTTTCTAGATATCTTTACTAGTTGGTGGTATAGTATTACCTCTATACTATCTATTCTAGATAATAATAGAAGCGCTTATATAAAGCACTTAATAGTTACCCTAACTACTATTATTAACTATAACTAGTATTAGATAGACTAGACTATAATAACTTTTATAATACTAATATAAGAACCCTAATAAGAGTTAGCACAAAGTTCTAGAGGTAATAATTAATAGGCTTACTTTTATATAAAGAGTATTAGGTACAAACTTTACAAGGAAAATTCCTTTATATGCTACTATTATATATAAGTATGCTATAGATAACTAGAGCTAGAGCAAACTATATTTACTATTAAGCCTACCTATAAAGCGCTATTTACTAATCTCTATACGTTAATATAAGTTATAATTAATTACTAATTCTATTAGCACTCATAAGAGGCTAATATATACTATACTAATTATAAATATAACTTTTCTATATAAAAAGATAGACTACTAGTCTCTTATAGAGAAGAATTTTATAAAAGATTTGCACTATTATTATTGCAATTTAGATCCTAATTAAATAATATTTATATAAGACTAAAGAAGTGTCTTGTGTACTATAAGGAAGATTATTAGTTTTTTAAACTATCCGCGCAAGGAGTGTACTCGCGTAATAAGGCAGTATATTACCTTTTATAAAGAGTATAATAAGAAAACGCCTTTATATAAAGCTATTTAGTTCTATATCTAGAACTTTAAAGGCTATAATAATAAGAAACCTAGTCTGTATAAAAAAGGAGGAGCAGAGTAAAGATAATAAGAATAGCAATAATTAGTGTTCTACCTAACTACTACTACCTATTTTTACTATATAACTAGTAAATATATTTATAAGATAGAGCTAGAGGAGTATATAGAATCGTTTATTCTTAAGAATTAATATTATATAATATACTAAAGTAAACTATAGGATATAGGTATAGTAAGAATTTCTACTATTAGTAAGAATTTCTACTATTAGTAAGACATAGCTAGAGGTATATATATAAAAAGAAACTCTATATAAAGATTAATTAGATACCGAGTAATACTACTATTAGCTTTAGAGATTAGAACCTATAAGGATCTCTAGGAATCATACAAATTATAAATTTAATAGGAATAGTTACCTACTCTATTCTAAACACTCTAACACTATTCTTGCTATTACTAGTAGATGCTAATAAGATAGGTGCCTACTTTAATAATATTCTTAATATTATTATATAAAAGGATTGCATAACTATACCTATTATATACAAATAGAGATATCCTTTCTTTAATATTAGTAAGGAAAAAGTGTGTCTTTCTTTACTAAATAAGAACTCTGCTGCCTTTATTAATAATTTAGATATCTCTATATAGAAAGACTTTAGAAAATACTTACTAATACTAGCTATAAAGTTAATACTACTATACTAAACAAAATTTAAAAGTTTTGCTACTACTACGAATTATATAAGTAAGCTCTATATCACTTTAAGTTTACTATTAAGGATAACACCTACTTTAACTATAAGATTATTACTAATATTATATATATTAGAACTAAGACCGTACTATATATTATAGATATAGGTATATTATTTTAAGCTGTAATCTTCTTAAAATTAATATCTGTATAAGCTATATAGGAAGCCTTTTATAGATGTTAAATTAATATCTACTAAGATTTATCTAACTATATTATATATAACCTAGATATAAACTTTATATTAGATAAGTTTAGGAACTATATAAAGATTGTTAGTGCAACCTATAGGCAGATACGTATAGAAGTATATTAGGTAATAGAAAAGGTTAAGTGTTTGTATGTATCTTTTTATAAAGTCTTTAATATTCTTAAAGCTAAACTAAAAGACTATATAAATAAGGAGAATATTCTCTAAATATCTCTAAATAGCTATTAAAGCTATTAATAATACTATAGGCCTAGATAGCCTTATACGTATACTACTAGTCTTTAGCGCATATTCTAGAATTAGTATAGACTTTCTCTTATTATCTAATATTATTATAAACGCAAATACTATATAAAAAGTAATAAAAATACTATAAAAGAAAAGAGATAAGACTAATATTAATTATACGCTAAATACCTAGAATAGTTTATTAGCTGCATATAAAGTCCTTAAGCTCCTACTTAGATCTAAGGTTATAGTCTAGAGAGAAAAAGGTGGATAGATAGGCCTATATAAAATTAAGGGCATTAAGGATAGAAATATAATTCTTAATTTAGGGAATAGTTTAGTAAAGTTTTACTATACATAGATTAAGCTATATATATTAATAAAAGATTATACTTTCCTTCTATTATATAAAGTAGATAATATTGCCCTTATGTAAAGGGATTCTAAAAAAAGAGAAAGAGAGAGGCTGCCTAAGAAAGAATGCTATATTTCTTACCTAGAAGAAGATAAGTAATTATAAACTATTTTTAAAGCTCTATATAAAAAGTGTAATTACAATACCTAGAGCACCTTTTAAAGAATCTAATTGCATATAAATAGACGCTTTTATTACTAATAGTATATTTTAAATTCTTTTCTTTAACCTATTTAAGCATAAGGGCAAAATCTTTAATCTCTGTCTTATATAAGAAGTAAAAAGCAAAACTATATAACTATATAAGAAATTCTACCTTATCTTTACTAGCTACTCTAATAAAAAGAAGAATAAGATCCTTACTTAATTACCTACTATCTAAGAAATAAGCTAGTAACTACTTCTTGCACTAGAAGCAAGCCTTTAGGCAATATATAGATTATATTTTAAGCTAAGAGATATTATCTAGGCCTATATTTAGTCTACTAACAAGCTAAATCGCACGCTCTATACTAGACTACCTAAGAAACCACGCATAAACTTTCTACTAGATATAATCTTTTATATTATATAACTACTCTATAGTGTAGCTAAATTAGGTCTTTACTAGTTTAAGACGACCTACTATAACTACTATAAAGAGTTTGTTATATAACCTATATCTGCTTATTACTAATAAAGAGAAGCACACCTTTAGGATTACTAGCCTATAAATAGATAATACCCTTAGGATTATTAATAAGACCTTTGCATAAAGAAAAGAAGAAAAGCTAAAGAAAGTAGCCTTTTATATAAAGGATAAGACTATCTTTACTAAAGATTAGCCTACTAAGTTTAATAGTAAAAGAATTTGGCTTGTATATAATACTATAGTTCTTATATAAAAAGGTTAAGCAAAAGGCCTTTGCATAATTCTAAAAATAAAAATGCCGCTTAGAGATATATAGAGTAGCGTGTAAGATGCGCCTACATTATATCGATATACTAGCCAGAAGCCGCATTCGATTTGTTAATATATAAATACAGTAAATACTAAAAAGTAGATAGTTTGTACAGAGAAAGAGAGAACTACTCATAGCAACCTTAAAAATAAAAAGTTGCTAGTGTCTATACTATATAGGCAAGGACACCTAAAGGTGTTAAGATTTTAATATTATTGCATAATAGTATTATATAGTAATTACGTTATGCCTATACATTATAATCTATACACTGTAGAATCTTCTTCTTTCTATTCGCACTCCTTCTAGATATAAGCAATTATTACTAAAGTTAGTTCTATTATATTATTTTCTTTTCTTATACAATTGCCTCATACACCCTTTACGCTTATTAGTATAGAAGATTAGAATTTAATATCTATATAGCTAGCTGTAGAGTACCTATTTAACAAATAGCTTTTTAATATAGCTAATTCTTTTATAATTGTAAGGCCTTAATAGTATAGCTAATTAGATAATTATAATTGCACATAATTATATATTTTATAGTACTAAAACACCTATTATTATTATATAATATATAGGGCACTAAGAGGTAATCTATAGCTACTTTATATATAATTAGATACTATTTTTAGCCTATTTTAATTTACTAATAGTGTAGATTGTCTATAAGCCTTTTTAACACATTATTATTATAGCTAAAATCCTTTTATAAGTTACCTAAGTACTTATTAAGTTATAATATATATATTTATAGCATTTATCTTATTTATTATTAGTAAAAAGTATAGAATTTATACTTAGTATCTACGTCCTTATTATATTACCTTTATACCCCCTACGGACCTTATATAATAAGAAAGATAACTTTAGATAATCTATAGTATTATCTTTAGCATTAATATAGCTTAAAAATATCTTGCGTAGTAACACTTTAGCCTTTTTATATTATATAAGGTGCTTTTTCTAGTAGTCTTTAAACTAGACAATATATAGCTATAGGTGTAATATAGTAGCTATATAGTATAGAGATAGATTTAGATCTATTATAATTTTATTAAAGCATATTATAAGCTTTTCTAGCGTAAGCGCAACACTATATTTAACGTACGCAGAATTTATAAAGCCCTGAATTTAATATACACACTTTGTTAGTAACTTATAAAGTTACTATAAGTTAATAATTATCTACCAAAATAACTTAAATCTACTAATACTAGCTATATTCTCTAGGGCCTTATAAAGCTTATAAAACTCCTATAGCACCTATATTATTATGTAGACTTTTTCCTAGTTACTATTAGATAGCGCGTTAGTTATTAGGTTATATATATTATTATTATTATTAGAGACCTTTAAGAGGCTAGTAGTATTACGCACGTGTTTTATAAACTTATAAATTAGGTCCTTAAGCTTCTAGTAACATAGTAATATAAGGTAAATACTATACTATCTAATACTACTATTCTATACTAAACTAAGCATACTAAAGGTCGATAATAGGTCCTTATTACCTAATTGTTACTAGGTTATATAAAAAAGCTTACAGTGTTTATAAGATACGTATATAGTATTTATAAAGTTATATAGCTTACTAATAATACTACGCTAATAGTATAGTTAATATTACTTCTAAGGAGAGATATAGGTAAGGCCTATCTTAAAATTGCTTACTTTAGTGCTATATATAAGTGCCTTCATAATTAGATTAATTATATGCTTTGCATAGTGTATATAGTATTAACTTTTAATACTAAAGCTAGTTAATAAGTTAATATACTTAATAAACCTTGTGTTATTATTGCTTATATTATTATCTATATAATAATAGAGTTTTTGCTTAAAGTTGTACTTACAGATAACCTAAATAATAACATAGGCTTACGCAGCTACTATATAGTTGCTAAAAATATTATAGAAGGTGTTATAGAAATAAGGCTCTAATTAGGTGCGATGACGTGCCTGTAATTATGTAAGCAGTACTATTTTAGCCTAGCTCCTTTTTTATAAGCGTATACATAGTCTAGCCCTTTAGCTTCTTTTTTAACATAGTAAGCTTATCTACTTTACTTACTAAATCTAAAATTCTAGCTTATTTTCCTTTATTAGTTATACGTCTAGCACTTTAAGATTATAGGCTAATTCTCCCTATGCGCTTATATATTAGAATCCTAATTTATACACTCTAATAACTTCTTACTAATTATTTCTAATTCTTTTCTACACTTAAATATTACTTATAATAAAGATAACTAATACTATAATTGCTACTATAATAGTAGTGTTTACTAACTAAGCGAGCTAGCCTTTGTAGTTTATTTAGCTCTAATTTTATACTTAGTCTAAAAGGATTTGGCATCTTATTAATCCTAACGCTAAAGAGATTATTAATTAAGATCTAGTCTAACTAACTTATTCTATGCTCCTAGAGACAGCGAGTATAGATAACGCTATATACAATAATTAGATTAAAGTCTATAACATTTAGATTGTAAAATATTAAGTAGAAGTATAAGACTAGTAAAATAATATAGTAAAGATCTAGAATTTTGCCTTATGAGTTTATGCCACAGTATTCTAAGATCTACTAGCACTAGCTATAATTACGCTAAATAATAAGAAGAAGACCTCCCTATAAGTGCTTATTAAGATGCTTTAGAAGAATCTAGCTCTAATAGAAGTAAGTATAAAGAACTTAGTATACACCTAATACTAAGCACACTTTAAAAAGGCTAAGTATAGAAAGTAGACACCTAAAATATAGTATAGGGAGTAGCAGCTCCTTTTTAATAAGACTAAGAGTTTTAAGCTTTCTAGTATAGAAGGTTAGCTTACTATATATAACTTTTTAGACGCACTAGTAGTTAAGCTTATACTAAAATAGACCTAATCTATAAACTAGTGTCTTATAAAAGACACCTTACTTAATATTAAGGTAATAGATTTTGCTAATGTTAGGAAGATCTATTCTATACTTATTTAGAAGCACTAGCTTTAATTAACTAATAGTAAGTTATTAGGTGTATTCGCAATAGTTACTAGTTAAAATAATAATTAAAAGAAGCAAGGTAGTATTAGCTTAAATAAGAAGGCTTATAAGAAGGCTAATAAGTGCCCTTATAGAAATAAGGAGTATAGATCGTATAATATTAAGTACAAATGTCTTTAAACTACTGTTACTAGCAAATGCCTTAAAGAATGAGTACTAATTACCCTTACTAAGAAGAAATATAAGAGCATTAATAATTATTTAGCATTTCTATAATAGAAGGAGCTTTGCGGTAGAATTAAAATAGAAGGCTAGAGGTCTATACTTATAGTAAGGAGCTTAACTACTTTTGACTACCTAGGGTTAATAGCTTACGCTCTAATTAATCTATTAGTCTTTAATAAGTAGCTATAGAAGAGCTTAGGGGTGTGTACTTAATAATATATTCTAGTAATTATCTACTTGCACAAAGCACTACTGTTAATAAAGGAACTATAGTTTATTTTATTAATAATTAATTACTTTTAACACCTAGCTTAATTATAAAAGAGAGCTTAATCTAGAGCATTAAAGCTAGAACTTAAGCTCTCTTAATTTTAAGAATAGGTAATTAACTTATAAAGGGTGTGTTTACTAGTAAGCGCAGTGCGTATATAAAAGATCTTTTACTTAAGGATATTAAGATTATAGAAGGTTTTTATATTAATATTATCTTTAAAGCTAATCTAAGAAAGGTAGGGATCTAGTACTTAGATTTAGATAGATTATTACGCATAGAAACTTTTGCTTAGAATCTCTTATTTTAGAAGAACTAAGTAGTGTTTTATAATCTTACCTTTATTAAATATAAGCCTCTTTTCTATTATTCTTTAGCTATAGTAATTAGATAATTATACTATAATCTTCTATAAGTATATACTAAGAAACTCTAGCACTTTTAATTAGGTTATTTAGGCTAATAAGCACTTTAAGCTTTAGTTTAGAATACGCAAAATATGTAAATCTTTAGCACTTAAAAGAAGGACTATAAGTATTATTTTATAATATATGTAATAAGAGTAATCTTTACACACCTAAGAGACTAATCTCTAAAACTATTTTATTATATTTCTTAGGATCTATTTAACTTTCTAGTCGGATAGCTTAGAGAGTTATAGAGCTTAATTATTAAGAAAGAAGTTAGTAAAAAAATCTATAATAATAACTTCATATTAAAATCTCTACTAGAGACTATATAAGTAATAACTAAGCTTAATTAATAGGTAGAAAATAAATATAAGCTTTGGATTGTTGTAATCTATTAGAATAATAATACTACTACTCTTCCCTAAAGAGGACAATTAGCCTATAAAGACTATATAGATAAATAAAGAATTAAGATTAGCTACACTCTAATATATACGCATAAACTAAATAGAGCACCTAAGTAAGTAAGATAAGAAATTATTACTAAGGCTATAGTTTTTTCTTTTTTTTTTTACAACAACTGAGTTTCTAATAAAAATATTATAATAATAGTAGATATTCCTCCTACTATTATATACACAGAAAAGCGTTTTAAGGTAATAATAAAAAGGGGTTAGCGCGTTATAAGCGAGCTAAGCAAGCTTAGTAGGCTTAGCGCGCCTACTCTAACTAAAAAAAAATCCACATGCAAAACTATAGGTAAGGCCATATTGCCGTACTATAGTTTAGAGCGAAAGGGAAGGTATAAGATAGCGCTAGTGCTGTAACGCTATAACTATTATCTTCTCTACTATTATTTCTAAAGATATTACTAAAAGTAATAGCTATATTAGTAGGTTTGTGTACTACTTATAAGTAATATATACTAGGTAGAAGCTTATATACACTATAGGTATACTAACGCTCTATCTCTATATTAAGGTTAACTTTAAGAAGGAATCTATTGTTGCTCTATTTCCTACTATCTTTCTAGGCCCTAGTGCTAATACTAATGCTAATGCTAATGCTAACGCCGCCTAAAAGTACGCTCTAATAATCCGTCCGCTTAAAGTTGCTAAATCTACACTAGAATACTACTTTATCTAAGGCATTATTAATAGAAAGTAGAAGGTATACCTTACCCTTTATAAGGTAGTCCTAGTATACTAGTTAGGCTAGTAATAAATTAGTAACTAAAAGCGCAATAATAGATGCACAAAGTTCCTACTATAGTTTTTTATATTACTACTAGTTAGAAAGATAGTAATAGAGGACAAAATTAATAACAAGATTAAGAGAAAAAAGAAAATAAAGGTGTTTATTAATAAGTTGCTAGGAGAGAGGAGTGTTGCGTAGATGCGCTAAATTCTTACAATTATAATATTAGGTAAGCGCGACGCATAAGCAGCATAGTTACTAATAATAGTAAGGGAGTAAGAGTTAGTTTTCTGTGCACGCTTTAAGTAAATTTAGCAGGCGTTAGAGCGCTTATAGATATTAGAGGGCGAGTGCGCAGTTTATAAACTATCCTTATAAACTATTATTATATTAGTAAAGACTAGGGGTAGACTATATTTTTAG
The DNA here is from genome assembly GCA_009805535.1 of Laburnicola sp. JP-R-44. Lineage (NCBI taxonomy): Eukaryota > Fungi > Ascomycota > Dothideomycetes > Pleosporales > Didymosphaeriaceae > Laburnicola > Laburnicola sp. JP-R-44. Next base: position 1,201,049 of record SELF01000003.1, on the reverse strand, counting down.
GCGCTGGACTAGAGCGGCCTTTCCATCCTAACCTATATAGGGTCAAACTAAAAAAATGTATTAAAAAAGGTAATTAACACTAAATTAACAATGCGACCGCTAAGGCTATAAAAATAAGGAAAAGTGCAAATCTACTACTTAAAATATAGCCTAAGATTAGAAGTATAGCTGCTTACCTTTATAATAAGAGCCTATCTACTCTATATACCTTTTAAGCACTAGACAAAGTGCTTAAAAAATTAGTTTAGGTAGTATTTTTATTAGTATAAGCCTGCTTAAATATATGTATAAATAGGTAATTTTTGTCCTAATTAGAGTAGAATTTATGCCTATAGCTATAAAGTATATCCTTTAGAAAGGGATTACGCAGTAGAGTAGAATAAATAAGAATTTAAAGTAATTCTAGGGGCTATATTAGATATTTAGTTAGTTATAGAGTATTAAATCTCTATAGAATATAGATCTTACTGCTTAACTAGGTAATTACTACGCGTAATATTATTTTTAATAAAATATTATTTTATAAAGGCAAAGCTAATTAAGGCATATCTTATAAAGAAGTAGTAAAGATTAGTAAAGTCCTATATAAGGGAAAGATTAATAATTTAGGAAAAGAGTTAGTAAATAATTTTAATATCTTTCTTACTACACTAAATAAGCAAGTAAGTACTAAGTAAGTAAAGAATAGTACTTCTATTTAGTAATCTAAAATCTTAGCTAGCTAGAATAGCAATTAAGTAGCTAATAGGACTAATATATAGGCAGCAAGCTTAGCTTGTAAGTAGCTAAGAATTTATATAGTTTAAAGCAAGCATATATAAGGCTTATAACCCCTAAATAGACACTAGAGCTAGGTAATTTAAGGCATAATAAGTTAAGAAATTATAAAGAGACTAATAGCTACTAGAGTGTACACTAATTTAGGCAAGCTAGCCTATTAGATCTTAGAGAGTGTTCTCTCTAAAGTTCTCTCTAAAGTGTAGAGACTAAGAGCTCTATACCTGCTTTTTAATCTAGCTCTAGAAGTTTAAACTATACTAAAGAAAGCAGATAACCTACTAGTAAGCTAAAGGTAAAGGTAAGTTTAAGCACCTATAAGATTAAGTAGGAGACTTTAAGATAATAATATAGATACGCATATTTAGGACTATTTACTTTTTTAATAATAAAGAGATTATAATTAATATAATAATACTACTAATTAGCTAGGGGGTAGGTTAGGTATATATACACTAATTACTAGTTATATAATAGAAAATCTTTAAGATACCTTTTTATTTATATATAGTTTAGGAGTATAGGAAGCCTAGAATAAAGCACTAAAAGTATACTAGAATAAATTCTATAGTTGCTATAGTAATACTTAAAAAGATGCTAATAGTATTACCTTTTACTTATTTGTATAGAGATAAGCTGCTAAAGCTACTTACCTTATAGAAATACCTTACTAAATATTTACTTAGAAAGCTCTTTAAGTAAGCCTTTTATATTAAGATTAGTATACTTAAAAAGAAAGAAGTTTAGATAGTAATATATTAAGTATAAGCTACTAGATATCTACTCCTATTAAAGTAGGTTTAGATCTATAAGTTTAATTATAATAGGTACTTTCTAAAATGTAAGGCTGAAATTATTATAAGGAGTAATCTTTAAGATAAGAATTTGCTATATAGTTAACCTATATAGCGACGTTTTGCAGTATAATTATTTAGAACTATAATAGTAATTCTAGTAGTAAATAAATGATGTAGAGATTATTTAATATAAAATAGTAGGAGTGTTCTTAAATACTTATATTATAGGTAAAAACCTAGTTATCTATAAGCTTCTAAATAGGTTTAGGCAATATAGCAAGTATGTATCCCTTAATTAAGCTCTATATAGATTAAGAGACTTACTACTACTCTAGTATTAGGAGTTCTTAGAATTGCTAAGATCTATAGGGCTTATAGTTTTAAAAGAAGAACCTTATTTATTTATAAGTAAAGATTACAAAATCTTAGTACTCTTCTATATTAATAATATACTTCTAATCATTAATAAAGCTTATAAAGTAGAGGTATAGAAGCTCTAGAGTTATATTAAAGCAAAATATAAGATTAAAAACTATAGACTAGTTAAATAGTTTCTAGGTGTCTAGGTAATCTAAGATTATAAGAATAGAACAATTACGCTTATTATATTACTTATATTAATAAGAATATAAAAAAGTTTAATTTTAAAAATAGTAGGAGCTTCCCTATAATGCCTCTTCTATTAGAAGAGCTTATATAAAGAATACTAGAGAAGCGACTAAGTAGGAGATTAAGAGCTACTAGGAACGCGTTAGCTTAGTACTATATATAGCAATTATACTTAGGCCTACTATTATGTTTACTATTCTAAAGCTCTCGCACTTTCTAATAAATTTAAGTAAAAAATACTTTGTTATAGTTAATTAAGTAATTATATATTTTTAGAGAATGCGCTAGTAATCTATTTAGTATAGCTAATAAAATAGACTTAATCTTATAATTTGCGACAATGCTTTATTTGCGGACAATTTTTAGAAACGTAAAGATAATCTTATAGCTATAGAGTTATGCTTTATAGTAGAGTAGTACTCTAAAAGGCTGCTTATTAGAGTATAGTTATAACTTTTACTACTAAGGCTAAGCTACTAGCACTTAAGTATATAAGCAAAGAAGCAATAGCACTAAAGTAGGTCTTTAAGAAACTTAAGCTTAATTTAGAATATATATAAAACGTTTCTTATAATAAATAATATATTCTATTAGTAGCCCGGACAAATTAGTCCGCTGGACAGTTTTTGCCAAGACTACAATACTTTACTATGAATTATAATGTCTTAATAATATAACGCGTTATTATCTAATTAAGAAGGCAGAATTAAGCTTGCCCTTTACACCTCTTAGAATAAGCAAATTTTAAGCCTGCGACGCGCTACTGCAGCATATAATATCCCAAAGTCTACACTAAGCGATTAAATTAATAGAATTATCGCCTAAGCAGATATATAATTAGGCATGGCAAAGCTTACTACAACTAAAGAGCAGACGCTTATATAGTATATCCTTAACCTAGATTTGTAAGGATTTGCACCCTAGCTAGGTAAGGTAGAAGATATGGCTAACAAATTGCTGGCTACGCGGCATAGAGACCCTATAGGATAATTCTAGGCTTAGCGCTTTGTAAAGCGCGTACCTAAGCTTAAAATAGCTTTTAATTAAGCGAAGAACTAATAGAGGATATAATAGGAAGACCTAGAGGTTATAAACGCGTGTGGTTTTAGTTAGTGGGAGGATATAAAAGCTAAGTATAGAGTGTAGGATAAAGATATCTATAACTTAATAAGATAGGCTTCTAGATAGAAGTTATTAGCTTAATAAATGTTATAGCTAGTTTAGAAAGATATTCTTAACCTACGCTTATTTAGCTAGGCAACTACAAGTAGGTTATAGTAATTTAGAGTATTTACGCTGCTAGGTATACTACCCTACCTTTTATTATCTATAAAGCGCGAGTCTACATCTTAGTATAGTATAAGAAGACTAGTATTCCTCGCAATTAGAAGCTCTTAGTCTCTAAAACTAGCTAGACTAATAACAAGCTTAGAGTTGCGTGGTTAAAGCACTTTAACGCGTATATAAGGCCGCGTATATAGTAGGGTTATAGAGGTTACTTATTCTAGATAGCTATAAGAGCCACTACTCCTAGAATTTTAAGAATTATTGCCTAGAATAGAAGATTCTAACACTCTGTATGCTAGCGCACTTATCTTATATCCTCTAGCCGCTTAATATAGTCTGTTTTCGCGCTACTAAGCTAAAGTACTCCTAGCGCGTGCAGAACTTAGCGCGCTAACGCGTCTTTTATATTAATAAAGAGGGCTTTCTACTAGCCTTTTGTAACGCGTTTTTTAATATGTTTACACTAGAAAACTATAAGAAGGCTGTTAAGGCCTCTAGACTTATTCTTTTAGATACGTTAATAGTAGTAGATTGCCTGCCTTAATATGCGTATTTACACTCTACCTTAGGGTACCCCACTAGATACACTATAGTAAGCCAGGACCCTAAGTAATACCCTTAAGTTTAGATTCTAGTTAAAGCTTGTACGCAACTCTTTTATATAGTCTCTACCTAATACTAAATTAAAAGCTACTTATAGCTTATAAAAGGTGCTAAACTTATACTCTACTATAATGTACTTTAAAAGACCTATATTAAGAAACTTAAAAAAAGTAAATTAAGGTTCTAATAAAGCAAAAAACGCGTAAAAGAAAGCGCATTTAGAAAGGTGGGACGCTAGGCTTTACTTACAGAGTAGATTTAGGAGTAGAACGCCCTTCTATTAGGGTAAAGTTATTAAAAAGGGCGCGAGTTAGTAATAAAAAAAAGGTAGATCCCTTAATACAACACCGCTATAGGAAGTGCAAAGAGCCTAGGCATAATGCAAGAATCTGTTAAATAGATAAAGAGATAGAGGAGGAGTTAGATGTTACCCTTAGTAGCTTATTTTAGATAGTGTTAATAGTAAATTAGAGTGATTTTATTATAGGTTACTATAAGGCTAAAAATAATAGGTTAATTTTATTTTATAATAGTACGCACTTAGTAACTAAAAATTAAATAAAGTACTACTTAAGATATAGTATACTTTACTATAAATTATAATAAGTATACTATATATTGCTTATATATAGTATAGTAGATAATATATTGTATATTATAGGGAGTCTTATTATAAGTTCGTACTGCTAAGAAAGACTTCTTAGCTTTGCGCGGCTGTAGCAACTACGCAAAGAGGCTATATATATATAAAAAGTAGTTTAAATAGTAACTTAGTATATTATAAGTTATACTATGTTATTATAAGTCACTATAAAGTAATGTTAGTGGGTGTGCTATAATAAGTTATAAGGGACCTCGAAGTTGCTAAGAAAAACTGTCCGGCGGATAGATTTGTCCGGGCTACTAATAAAATATATTAATAAATAATTACACTAGTATTTAGAAAGAATAAGCCCATTAATACTTATTTACACTATTTTAATATTTAGAATATATAGCTATGTTTAAGAATATATAAAAGAATTATTTAACGTTACCTACCTAAAAATAAGCAATATGCTAGTAGACAGACTTATAAAAGCGCTTACTTAATAATAGTTTACTTGCTTTAAAGAGCTTTTAAATCTGAAGAATAAGTAGACTTATTATAAAGAAGTATAAGTTATAAACTAATTATAAATTTAGGCTCTATAGAGCTACTACCTATTTAATAGACCTAGGTAAATAAGATCCTAATATAAGGCTAGACAAACGCAGACTAATGCGTATTATATATAATCTAAGAAAATCTAACTAATTACTTCTTTAAAAGAAGATAAAATAGCTTTTTACAGAGCTTATACTAGTTTCTAATTATAGTAGTTTAATAAGTCTATAAGATATTATAAGTAGCTATATAACACTTAGGGCTATACTATTTTAGATTAGTCTAGCTTTAGTAAAGAGCACTCTTTAGATCTATTAGCATCTCTATTATTATATAAGGAGAAGATCCTTTTAGCAGACTTATATAAGCGTTATTAATAGGGTTAGTGCGTATAGGCTGCAATTAGGGCTACTTAATAAATAGTGTGGTATTTATTAATTAAAATTATTAGCTAGATTAGAGCTAGTAGCTAGAGCAGCTAAATAATTAGTACTGTGTTAGAAAGAATTCTATAGCAGGAATAATAGGACTTATAAGTAGCTTAAGGGCTATATCTACTACCTTAGTAAATAAAAGTAGCAGTTCTAAAGTAATTAAAAGGGCTATAGAATTAATTACTAAGTAACAAAGCGGGCTAACTCTTATAATCTTAATAATTTGTATTATGCAATCTAAATAGCCCTGTAAGATTCTACGGCTTTAAAGTAAGAAAAGATATCTAGAATTATTGCTAATTACTAGAAAAAAGTATAGTGCTTAAGTTATTCTTAAAGACTGTTAATAGGAGCACTAGTATTCGCTAGTTAGGAGCCTTAATAATTAGTTACTAGCTTTTTAGGGTTATTATCTAAAAAAGTACCAGACTAGGCAAGAAACTATAATTAGAACTAACTAGAGTACCTTATTTCTTTTAAGAATAAGCAATAGTGTCCTTTAACAGATAAATAATAGAATAGGTTAGATTAATAATTTTCTATTTTAAGGGTACTTCTAATTCTTAATTAAGCTCAACATTTAATAAACTAATATACCTAAATAAGTTTAAAACGCGCACTATAAGATTCTTTAAAAATAAATGCTACGCATTTTTAATTAAAGTAAATTAAGCATTTCTTAAGGCATTACAAAAATTAATTATAGCTAAAGTATTAGTAATAGAATTTAAGAAGTTACTAGTCTTATAAGTAAGTTTATCTCTTACTAAGTAAGCCTTAGCAATCTAGCGCAGGTAAATCAGATTTCTACTAATAAGAACCTAAGCGGACTATTGCTTATTAATTATAATCTTAGGGCTAGGTTAAATAAAATTTTAGTTAATTAGCTAATTTAGAAGTACATAACCTTGCTATACAGTTAAATTAGTCTAAGTAGTATTATGCTAAGAACCCTAACTAGGCAAAGTATAATTAAGCACTAACGCAGGATAATTTATATTACAAGTTAGAAGCGCTTGCTTAAGAGAATCTAATTAAATAAGATTAATTAGACTTATAAAAATATCCTTAGCCTAGATAGGAGCTCTGCAACCTCCTAAGAGAGACTAGTAATTATTACCCTTATCTAAGAGCAGAGTAGGACACAAAGCACTACTTTTCTTTATCTTCTTTTTACTTAAAAATATCTTTAGGCGTTCTTTAAAACGCTTTATAATATTAATATAAGAAGATTAGTACTAGAAAGATTAATAATTAATTAACTAACGGTACACAAGTATATACTAAATTATTATTTACCTAATACTAAATAAAAATTAGGAAGCTTTATCTTTAAGCTCCTTAAGTCTTAAGAATATTAGTAAAGAAAAATTACTAAAGATAATTAAGTTTTTATATAATAGCTTATATATATATTAAGATGCGTAATAATAATATATTAGGTATTTAAGTATTTAGTTAATATATTTTTAAAATATCTACTATCTAAGATACTAGGAAGATAAGATCTAAGGTATATAATATATAAATACCTACACTTAAGACTATATAATTAATTAATTAAAGACTAAACTAAGCTTGTTTTTCTTAATCTTCTTATTTTTAGGAGTTTTAGACTTGTTCTTAGATCTAGGGTCGCTTAAAGAAGTAGCTTAAGGGGGATCCTAATTAGCATTCTTTAATTGTAAAGACTTCTTATAAGATTAGAAAGGGTCCTTAATAGGCTTAGAACGCTTAGATAATTAGGATTAATTATGCTTGCCTTTTATTGCTATCTTCTTAGACACTCTTTTTTTTTAAAGATTAGAGGTAATTTTACTAAGAGCCTTATTTAATAGACAATTAGAATAGTGCATTGTAAGTTAATTAACTTAATTTTATATTTCTTTTAAGTAAGTTTTATCTACGACTTTATCGACGCGCAAATTAGTGCTTTTTGCGTATATAGGTTAGCAGTCTATAATTGTTAAAGTAAGAAATAGGAGATAGGGACAATTAACTTACTCCTATAGAAAACTTAACTAAAGGAACTAAGCAAAGAGATAGAGAGTAAATAAGTAAAGTTTTATTATTAATAAAGGCTATTATAGGCTTATATAACTACTAACGGTTAAATTACACTATTATGAGCAATTAGTTACTTAGCTATATACTTAATTTATAAGCTAATTAAAGGTAGGGTTATTCTAAGCCTTATTATATAAGTAGGCGCGCTGCTTACGCAGCCTACCTAGAGGGGTGTGTTATAGAAATAAGGCTCTAACTAGGTGCAATTATATGCCTATAATTATATAAGTAGTACTATTTTAGCCTAGCTTCTTTTCTGTGAGCGTATATATAGTCTAACCGTTTAGCTTCTTTTCCTATGTAGCAAGCCTATCGACTTCGCGTATCGAATCTAAGATTCCAGCTCGTTTTCCTTTGTTAGAAGGTAATAAGTAGATTATGTTATTAGTATTAAGTATCTAAAATATATAAAGTTAATATTAAAAATTACTAAGTCCCTTATTAATAAGGTTACTAGAGCGGAACAACTAATATACTAATAAAGTAGGCGACAACTTTAAAAAAGCTTATATTATTTAGTAACATCTATAAATTATAACTTATACTTATTTTACTTTATGCTGCGCGTAAAACCTCTATAACTTTTTCCTTTTACTTTGCTATACTTATTTATATATATATTTTAATAGCATAATATAGCTAGCTAGTAGGGCATATAAAAGATTAGTTTAATTTTATATTAAAAGGCCTTAGGTAGCTGCTAATATTGCTATTTAAAAGCTAAGATCCTTAGTAATTATCTAGTTAATAAAGGCACTCTAGAGCTCCTTCTTATACTATAGCGTATGCGACACTATTAACTACGCGCTAGCAGCTTTATTCTATAAATTTTAAGACTTTCTAGCCATTATAATAGGTAATAACCTAGTGTTAAAGTTAATTTTATGTGTACCTTTTTAAGGTAGACTTTATTATACGCCGTGCTATTAACACGATAGTAATTAGCTACCCTTTATATAAGGTAATAGTCCTTACATAGCTATAAAACTATTTTACTAACTATATTATTTTTCTAGATACTCTAACTTAGATCTATACTACTATATAGATATAGGCACGCGCTTGCCCTTAAGTTATAATTTATAGTAGACTTTATACCTAACTTTAGTAAAGGCTAGATGGTAATTATTATATTAAAGGTAGTTTTACTTAATATTAAAAGCCTCTTCTATATAATAATTTAGGTGCTAAATATATAACCTTAATATAACGTTTAGAGTACTCTTATATAATATAAATAACTCTATTAATATATACCTATTATTAGTAGTAGTATTAAGGATAGCGTTAAGCCTTTGCAACGTAGTAGTATAATAAGGGTAATAATTAAAAGTGCTTTAAAATAATTATAAGGCTTAAGACTATATATTTTATAATATATTATAGGCAAAAGCTAATAAGTTACTACTTAAAAAGTACTAGAAAATTCTACTATAATAAAGGCCTATTAGGCGCCTTTATAATCTAAGCTTACACTACACTAAAAAAGGCAAAAATTGCTAAAAATAGCCTTCTAAAATACTAAAAGGTTATTAAAGATCTTTATTATATAGAGATTCTAACTAAGGTCGAGTCTGCACTATATATAGAGAGGAGTAAAATAGGAGGCACTATAACCTAGTACCTAGTATATAGTAGTAGTAATACAATATATAAAATAATAGTTAGCTTACTAAATACCTTTTTTAATCTATTTTTTTAGTTTAAGGTTAAAGTAGGTTAAAATAGAAGGTTATTATATACTACTATATACAGTACCTAATTCTAATTAAAGACTAACCTTAAATATCTAGTAATGCGATAATAGTTTAAACTTACTTACACTCTATCTATACCTTATAAGCTTCTAACCTATATAAGATTGACTTACGCTGTACACAGCACACCTAGCTTATTACTACTACTATTATTAGTTATCTGCGCTTACACGCTACTTATGTAGCGTACTCGCTTAAATAAGCTAACTTAATAGTAATAATAGTAATAATAGCTAGAAGGATCTTATAAATCTATATAATACTCTTGCTATCTTATAGCTTATTAATAAATATCTTATTATTCTCTTACGTCCCCTACTAGAGGATTCTATTACTAATAAGGAGCAATTACTTCTATTAGAGTAGGAATGTAGGCTTACTAGTTTTTAAGAACTAGATAAGCTGCTAACCTAGCTAGTATATAAGGATTATCTTTTAGATAGTTAGGTATACTAGACTCCTATAAATAATTATCTTATAGATAGAATAGAACTCTAGTATTATTACCTTAGTAGTAGTAACGCGAAACTGCAGCGTGTACTTAGTGATAGCAAGTACTTTTTTAGGGCTAACATTAATGCCTAGATAAATAGTTAGGCTTAGAGAGATAGTAGGGACTTTATTAAAAACAACGTTAATATAGTAATAGAGCAATAGTGTATTTAGTATATATTACTCTTATTCTACTACGTATAAGAAATATACCTATTAATATATTAACTTATATTATTTGCAATAATCTAGATAGTAGTTTGTTTGTAACTTAGAATAGTAAAGAAGAGATAGCTTATAGTGTGGCTGCGCTAAAGTCTTATCTTTCCTAAAGTTCTAAGTAGCCTTTTTATAAAGATTTTACTTATAGGAGTAGCCCTACTCTAAGACCGCTAAGCTGTCTTAGCAGTTTAAACGCGCTTTTTTTTGTTACTACCTTTTTTTTTACGCTCTTTTTAATTACGAAGTAGGGGGCTCTGCTTTTTTTATTATATTATTTAAGATAAAAAGCCTTTGTTATGCTACCCCTAGGTAGTTAATTTAACTCTATATAAAATAATAATAATATTATTATTAATAGTAGTTAATAAATAGTCTACTATCTAGTATAACTAAGTTATATATTATATCTCTTAACTAGTAAACTATTAGAGAGCTATAGTAGACTATAAAGTTGTAACTATAGGAGTGGTATAGATAATAAAAGACTTAACTATAGTTTAGTTAATATAGTTATAATTTAGTAGCTATAGTATAACTATAGTTTACTATATATATAGTGTATAAGTCTCTTATAATATTAGTAACACCTACTATACTAAATCTTTACTTTAATATAAAATACTATATTTTAAAAATTTAACTTTTTATTTATTATATCTAGCAACGTAATATCTACTTTCTAGCAACTTTAATATTATATCTAAGTCTAATACCTATAGTAATATAACTATTATTAAATTTAGCTAAAGTATAAATAACTAGCTAGGCAAAGTTAAGAATAATTTCTAGAGATTTAGCAACCTTATGCAACTAGAAGAATTATTAAAGGAGCCTCTAGAGATTATTTTTAAGTACCCTATTAGTAATATTTTTAGACTAATTTGCTACGCCTTATACCTCTAGATCTTAGAGTATAAGGTACTCCTATAATACCTAGATATTAGTAGAAGAGACATAGTCTTTATAATATAATAATATAGTATAATATAATAATTATGCTATAAAAGCTTAAAAATATAACTATAAATAAAGGTAATAAAGATTATAAAAGTACAAACTATAATAAAAAGAAGAAAAAGTTTGTTATAATATATAAGACGCTACAGGTATAATAGTAGCGTAAGAAGCTTATTAAGGTAGTAGTAATTGCCTAGGCTACTATTAAGGTAGAGGACTGTAAGTAATAAGGGTAAGAGTAAGTGGGCGGCGGTGGGAGTATAGGAGAGATAGGCGGCGGCGGCGAGATCCTAGGGGGTAGTATATAGCCTAATTACTAGTTATAAGAAAAGATCTACTATAAAAAAGAGTTAATAAAATAGTTAGATTAGTTGCTATTATAATTATTATTATTATTATCATTATTATAGTAAAAAGATTTATTAAAGGAATTATTAATTATGTAATATAGTGGTAGTTAAACACAGCTAGCCTGGGATTACGTAATATTATGGATTAATTCCAGGGAAGAAATACTAAAAGGTTATATTAAAATCTAATAAAAAAGCTTCTATAGAGCTATAACTACACCTTATTTATATATAAATTTTAGCTATAGTATTGCTTAGGATGTAGCTATATACGTATGGTATATAGAATATACTATAGAATATACTATTATACGTAGTATAATATGTTATTAATACGATATAGATGTTAAGGCTTTACCACTAAAATACTATAGTATAGTTAAAGGCGTCTTCTATATTATAGTATCGCACTATATAGTTGCTAAAGCTGCTAGTATTATTAGTTTTTTCCTCTTCTTTGTGGGGCTTATGCCTTGTTAACTAGTAGAGGTTAATATTCTACGTGGCTAATTTTAGCTAAAGACTAAAAATCTACTACCTAATATATTGTAAAGTTGTTGTAGTAAGTAACTAGCAGACTGGCACTTTTATCGCAAGATCTCCGCCCCTATAGCAGCTGCGTGCTGGCCCGCTTTTGTCCTTAGGGAAGGATATTTAGAGTCTAATTATAGACAGCTTTAGAGCTAGGATTACGGCTAGAAAAAGGGGAGAGGCAGGCAGAGGCCGGCACTTAGGTAACAAAAATGGCAGCATAGGTAGCATAGGTTACGAAGACTAACGTTACCCTCTCTTGTTACACACCTCTATAGTATAATAAAAAAGAGATATTTAAATTATAAAATATAGAAAAGATAGAGAAAGCTTTTCTCTATCTATCTTTTAGTTTTTTATTAAGAAATTCTTTCTTATTACGCTGTAGTGTGTAGCTATAAAAAGAGGTAGTAGTTTTATAACCTTTTAGACTAATTATATTTAGATAGAGACTATTTTAGCTAGAGCGTCTAAGAGAATTTAGTTATAGTTTATATAGTACTTAGATTTAGCTTTATAAATATTAATACTAACGTTTAAGTACTTACTTTATACTATTAGTAGTATATACTATTATCTTTTTTTATATATAATAATAATATATTAATATAACCTATAACGTACTTTGCACTCGAGTCGGACACTCCATCGAGTCAGACACTTTGCCAAGACCTCACTAAAACGTACTATTAGCAATAGTATAACGCGATGCCTTAACTACATAATAAACTACTAGTGTTAAAGGAAGCGCGTATATAGCTTGCGATCTAGGCTATTAAATAAGAGGCAACACTCTCTTAGCGACGCGCTGTAGCTATCTACAACGTCTCTCGAAGTACACTTAGCGACTAACGCGCTAGAAAGACGTTTAGACGCAACTGCGCACCTAACAAAATAAGACTTACTATAAGAGAGGAGCAGGCGATTGTGGAGCATATACTCGACCTAGACGCGCGAGGATTTCCGCCTCAGCTCGATGCTATAAAAGATATGGCTGATTCTTTACTGGCTGCAACGCCACTATAAGCTAGTTAGCTAGAGGTGGCCTTATGACTTTGTTAGCGCCAGCCAGAGCTTAAAGTTAAGTTCAATTGAAAGTACAACTATAAGAGAGCTCTCTAGGAGGATCCTAAGGTAATACAAGACTAGTTCCGGCTTGTGGAGAATATAAAGGCCAAACATAGTATCCTAGACAAGGACACCTACAATTTTAATAAAGCAGGCTTTATAATAGGCATAATATTAACTAGAGCAGTAGTCACAGGCTCTAAGCGTCGAGGACGGCTAAAGCAGGTGCAGTAGGGCAATAGGGAGTGGACAACAGTCATCCAAGGCATCAATGCGACGGGGTGGTGGATCCCACCCTTCATTATCTTCGGGGGCAAGCACCACCTCTCCGCCTGGTATAAGGAGAAGGATCTACCTCATAATTAGGTTATTGCAGTCTCTAAGAAAGGCTAGACAATAAATAAGCTTAGTCTATAGTGGCTAAAGCACTTTAATAAGCATACAAAGAGGCGTGTTGTTGGCACAACATATTTGCTTATTCTTAACGGCTATAAGAGTTACAACTTGTTCAAATTCGAATAGTATTGCAAGAAGAGCAATATTATTACTCTCTGTATGCCCTCGCATTTATCGCACCTCTTGCAGCCACTTAATATGGGCTGTTTTGCGCCTTTAAAAAAGGCGTATAGGCGCTAAGCTAAGGATTTGATGCGCAACCACATTACGCACATTACTAAAATCGAGTTCCTGCCTTGCTTTATTGCTGCTTTTAAGGCTTTGTTTACTAAAAGTAATATTAAAGGAGGCTTTTGAGGTGCTGGCCTAGTGCCCCACGACCTAGAAGCTGTGATATCGCAGCTTGACGTCCGCCTGCGTACGCCTCCACTTTGTACTATTCGCGATAGTACATAGGAGTCGCAAACTCCGCGAAATAGTACAGAACTTAGGTTGCAATCGACGCTGGTTAAGCAGAGGATTTAAAGGCATGTAGATAGTTCCCTAACTTATATAGTTAAGGCGATGGAAAAGCTTGTTAAAGGCGCTAAGATAATAGGGCATTCTTTGGTATTAATAACTAAACGCAACGCCAAACTTTAAGCTGCTAATAAGGCCGCCACACGACGTAAATTATATAAAAGAAAGCGATTGCAGCAAGAAGGAGTCCTTATAATTAAAGAGGGCCAGCGACTGGCTACTCTAAAGGACTTTGGGGTGCGTAGTGATGGCAAGAAGGCAAAGAAGAGGGTGCGCACTAATAGAGGCGAATCCGCTTAACAGCGCTGTGGACGCTGCGGCAAGCCTAGGCACAATAAAAAAACCTATAGACAGCTTATAGAAGTAGATTCTAAATAGTTTAGCCTATTTAGACTATCGAAAATAGTTTATGTTGACTCTATACTATTGTGAATAGTACAGAACTTGGTGGGTTGTGGGTCTTGGCAAAGTGTCCGACTCGATGGAGTGTCCGACTCGAGTGCAAAGTAATTACGTTATTTCTAATCTCTATACTATACCCTGTCTCGGCAGTCAATGCGCACCGTCACTCATGCGCAACCCCAACGTAATCGCTCAGCCAGCAATATAAGGCTATAGAGCTCTACACAAAAGCTTTTATCGCGAGATTTTCTAGAGTTGGCTTCTTATAGAGCTATAGATAATTGCTAGCTAGTCAGATTATAGATATCTGCTTAGTGTTCTAATTATACGGCCACAGCGCGATGATGGCGTTGATGGCGCAGATGCCGCCGCATTAACGCGTACAGGTGCTAGCGTAGATTTCTTCCTCTTTGTAACTGTATAAGTAGCTTTTAAAGCTTTCTAACTTCCCTTTTTAGCAATTTTAAGACGTTTTTAAAGTTGTTGTTAAGTCTTGCGAGCCTGTTGACGGAGGCGTCGCTCAGCAGCTTAATCAGCTTTCTCCTTAGCGCGCGCATCTTTAGCTACTGCCTGCTTAACGCGCTTCTCCTGCTGTAAAACAAGCTTTAAGCTGTTTATTAGCTATATAGATCTCTTGCTACTAAGCTTTTTGGAGTTGTAACTGTTGTTTTCAGCCTCCTGCTAGCTAAGCGAGTTACGCGCCCTCTGTACGCGGCAGGTGACCAGAAAACTGCTCCTCCATACCACTCCTTAGGTTGCTCTAAGGGCAGAGTCTTGCCTTTTGTTTTAACGCCGTTTCTAGTTTGCAAGAGCTTCTTAGAGACCCTTATTTTCATACTCTAGGAGCTGCTTTTGTACAGAGATTGAGTGTATTGTCTGGCTCAGCTTACGCAACTCCTTAGTCGCAATATCCTTTACAGTGGAGCGTAACAGTCGCTCTATTTTACGCCAATCTAACGCGCTAAGTACTAAGGTAGAGCTCACTAGTAATTCTAGCTCTAGCAAAGTCTCTTTGTTAAACCTTTTAAGGATAGGCGTTGGATCTGGCGGCGAGATACCTGTACACTCAAAAGCTTTGGTAATTAACTGCGGCGTAACTGACGTCGTCCAGGCCTTCCAGAATAGCGTAAAGAAGTCTCTTTTGGCGATTGTTGACAGTCCTTAGCTCCTATACAGGTATCTAGAGAGAGAGCTCGTCAGAGTAGGCAGCTAAGAGAGACTTAAATACGCAGACGTTAAGAGGCTGCAGCGCGTATAAGTCGCATGAGGGGGAAATATCGCGCAAGGAGGATCTTATTCTGATCGCAGTAGTTGATAAAATCTATAGTAACGTGAGATCTATGCCTATTAAGGACTAGGAGTCGCTACTGCCGTCGAGCCTTCTCCTTTGTACAGCGATTAAACACCTGTTTAAGCTATTGAAGCCCTATCTTATTGTTTGACCATCTAGAGGTTGATAAGGTGATAAAGACTCTGTGAGAATTAATGTTAATTTCTTAACCTAGCTTGATTGTAGAGTCGCGGCGTTAGATTGATAGATTAGCGCTAGATTAACAGTAGATCTGTCGGCGCATATATATGCGATGAGCGAGATCCACTTATGGCTGCTGTCCTAATTATATAGATTGCCTTACTTAGCGACTCTTATATAGAGGCCTATCGAAGATCCTTTTTAAGCGGCTAGTGATACCAAGGAGGAAGACTTTCTCGTCCATATTGTACGTATGCTGAGGCTCTACACTATACTCTGTAATTTTCTTGTGTAGAAGCTTAAAGTAGAGCCTGTATTTTGCCTCTAAATCAGCCTTGTGGCGATTGCTGTCAAGCCCAGTCGTCCATCGTGAGATTAAGGAGTCGGGGTTGCGCCTAACAAAGCGATCAACCCAGGACATGCTAACGTCTCTTTTTGCCATGTAGGAAGCAAAATTTTGTATCATCTGCTATGTAGGAGGAAGGCCACGCTTAGTAAGGTAGGTGATATATTGTAGAAGCCCCTTTTCTTGTTGTGGATAGAGTAGACGACGTGTACCATCAGTAGATAGTACGCGCCTGCGTGACGCGTTGGTGCCTGCGCGTCAACGTAGAGCGTACAACACCAAATTCTTTAGCAATTTATTGTATGATAAAAATTCTCCTAGTTCTTGCGCTTCGATTGCTGCTATCGCGGCGTTAATTGGGTCCATATTAGTGGAGTTGGGGCGCGTCATGTTGGGGTTGCGCATTGAGTGACGGTGCGCATTGACTGCCGAGACAGGGTAACGTGGTTCACCAGCGAGTGACCTACACCAGTGAGCGCGCCCACCTTTGCCAAGACCCCACTAAACCATTTCATTCATTATCAGGCTGCGTCGCAATACTACTTAAAATATATACTAAGTTAATGCATCTAATTTAGATTTTTCCTTTTTAACTCCCTAGCAGGTTTGCGCGCATTGTGTTTAGGTTGCCTGCAGATGCTACAACACCATTAAGTTAATAGCCCTGCCCGTTTGCAGCGCGACTAGTACCTAACGACTGTTTACCCTTCTTCTGTCCACCAGCGTCCTTATTAGGAGTGGCTAGCTAAGATCCCTCTGCTACTGTAAGTGATCCCTAATGCTGGATATACCTCCTTTTACGCGCGATTTTCGCCTTGTAGTCTCCTTAATTGTCTTGCAAAGGCCTGCAATTTTATCTAACACTAGTACCTACCTAACTATATTCACTTACACTTAGAGCGCCTTTTTTAAGCTTCTTAAGCACCTGCATAGTTAAAGTTAGTAATAAATTGAAGTAATCTCTAATTCTTTTACAAACTAGTAGTGTTAATTGCGCCTTAAATTCGCGTAGGTTACTTAGTGTTTTAGACTCCTAGGTAGTAGGCTCTTTAATAGGCAGACTAGGTGTACAGATGCGGATGTTAAGGTGCTGCAACACCTCCTCTAGATTCAATAGGACTAGCACTAGCCCAGCACCGAAAACCACCCTTAATTGTCTCTGTAGAGAAAACCTTTAAAAACGCGGTTTAAAGGCTAGGAGGAACTTGATCTTTGTAATATGGGTTATTAGCTAATGCGCTAAGCCTGAGATCTTAGCACTATATATGCCTTCTTTAGCGGGGAGAAACAGCCTATATCTAACGGCTGCAGTAGGTGTAACAAATATAGCGGCATATAGAGAGTAATAATCTTATGTTCCTTGCAGTAATTCTAGAACTTAATTAAGTTATAGCTCTTATAGCTATTAATAACTAGCAGCTAATAGGTTTCTTTAGCGCGTCCCTTTGTATGCGCGTTAAAGTGTTTTAACTACGCGATACTAAGCTTGTTGTTTGTCTAGCCGTTCTCGCTGACAGCGATTACCTAATCGCTAGGAATTAACGCGTCTTTGTACTAGGTGGAGATGTGACGCTTGCTGGCGTAGATAATAAAGGGAGGGATTGCCTATCTAGCAGCGCAGATACCCTAGATTACTGTAATCCACTAGCGGTCGCCTGGCTGTATTAATTTAGGTTTCGCACGCCTCTCTGATGCTGTGACCACAAGCTAAGACCCTATAACCCCTATTAAGAAGCCTGATTTATTAAAGTTGTAGGTGTCCTTATCTATAATGCCGTACTACTTAACTTTAATGCCCTCTATAAGCTTAAACCACGCGTTTATAACTTTAGGATCTTCCTATTATGCCCTCTAGTTGTTATATATAACTAAGACTAACGCGTTTTAATTTCACGTCTGCGCTTAATAAACCTGTCTGTCTAGTTAATGCTAACAGATAGCTTTCCTCTCTATAAATGTAGTGAATTAGCTATTGTGCAGATTATAAGCTTCGTAGGAGGGAATCTACGCGTGTCTAGCTCGATTATACAATTAACAAGCGCCTGCTCCTTAAGGAGAGTAAAATTCTTTAATTTAGGTGGGTTATCGCGTTGTGCAGTCGTTCCGTTGCGTCTTTAATTGAGCGTTCTGCGATTAACGTTATACAGCCCTGCTGCTGCTCGCTCTGTAAGATTTAGGTCTTGTTCGATAGCTCTAATAGCAATAAGTAACCAAGCTTTATTAGATGGCTTAGAAGACATGGTAGGTGGTTGTATTATGATGGTATTGTTGGTTGGTGATGGTGGGGTGGGGTCTTGGCAAAGGTGGCGCGCTCACTGGTGTGGGGTCACTCGCTGGTGAACCACGTTAGTACTCCTTTTAATTTTATTATTATTATAGTTTACTACTATGCTATATAGGTTTAGTAGCCCTTTACTAAGCTTATTTATTATATCTATACTCTCTTTCTTATTTATATAGTATCTATCTAGTATTATGTGTTATTAAATTATCTATCTAGGGGTAGAATAACAAGGCGTTTATCTTAAATAATATAACAAAAAAGGCAAAGCCCCCTACTTAGTAATTTAAAAGAGCGTAAAAAAAAGGTAATTATAAAAAAAGCGCGTTTTTGTTTAAACAGCTAAGTAAGCTTCGCGATCTTGGCGCGAGACTCCCATATCCCATATGCAAAGTTTTTACGAAGAGGCCACTTCGAACTTTGGGAAATAAACTATATAGTATTATAGATAGATTTTTTTTACTTTTTTCTATATATTATTATATAAGTCTCTAGACTCTAATAAAAATATACTTAATAGTAATAATGCTATAAACAATAGTAGCTACTTTATAAGTAGTAGATAACTCTAATATCTAAAAATATAAAAGAAACTTAATATAGTTATAACTACTTTATACTATATATAATAAATAATTAAAAAGTTTATAATAGCTTAGATTAGTAGTAGTAATAAAAAAGACGTTTTAAGTTAATTATTAGGCATACTATAATCTATATATATATATTATAAGTAGCTTTTAATATATGTTTACTTAAAGCAAGTTAAGTTTTATAATAAATAAAATAAACTATAATGTTTTTTAGCTTTACTAATATAATTATCTATACGCGCCTTTCTACCTACCTATATATATATAATTATTCTTTACTTTAAAAGCTACCTTAGTGCACTATATAAACTACTATTATACTTTTTATATTATTATAACCTATTCACTAGCCTTACTAAAGCTAAGGCGATTAGGGAGCAAGAAGAAGCGGAGACGTAGGAGCGTGCAGAGGGCTTGGAGCTAGATCGCACCTTTATAATTCTAACTTAAAGAAAATTCTAACTTAAAGACCTTAGCTTTATATTACTTAAATATATAAAAGGCTATATACTATAAATACTACTATAAAAGGAAAATGAAAAGGGTATAGATAAGATAATAATTAAAGAATTCTAGATTTATTACGTATAAATAACTAGTTATTAATATAATACGCTAGATAAAAAGGCGTAGAAAGTTTATTTTATATACTTTAAGCAATAAAAAGAAGAGTAAATAAAAATAAAAGGTAACAACTAATAGCCACTTTTAACTATATTAACTATATAAATATTAATATAGTTAGCTAGTACTATTCTATAGTAGTAGTATAATATATTCCTTTAATTTTACTTATATAATTTGTACTATATCTAGATAGGTATTTTAGTAATTACTATACTTATCCGTACACCATACGGGCAAGGGCACCTAAGGGTGTTAAGGTTTCAATATTGCCGCACGATGGCATCACGTGGGGACCACGTGATGCCCGTGCCCCGCGGCCCGTGCGCCGTAGGATCTTCTCCTTTCCATCCCGCACCCTCTCTAGAGACAAGCAATTAATACCAAAGTCGTTCTGTTATGTTATTTCCTTTCCTTGTACGATTATCCCGTGCACCCTCCACACTTACTAATGCAGAGTATTAGAATTCGATGTCTGTATAGCTAGCTATAGAGCCCATTCAACAATACTATTATAATTTAGGTATTTTTATATTAGTTCTATTATATTCTTTAGCGTATAGAGTAAGTAGTAAAAGATATATAATATTTATTTCTTATTAATAGATAAGTAAGAGCTTAGTATAAATACGATATATTTTAATATTTATTTATTAAATTACACTTTCTATACAAAGAAGTTTAAGAACTATAGTATACTTTATAAACTAGAGGTTAAGATTATATACAAAGCAGCTTATAACTATTAGAAGAAGTAAAAATAATAAATACTTAAAGATTATATATTTGCTAGAATGCTTAAACTTTATACTATTTATTTTTATACCTACTAAATTAAGTACCTTTTAGCAAACTTTTATCCCACTTACCGTCTTCTTTCTTAGAACAATAGTATTAACTATGTATCTACTACCTACTCTATACTTATAGAGCAAGCTAGTGCCTAATCGGCGTTTAGGTAATAGGTAAGCTATAAGCTCTCTCTATTCTAGATACTAACTATTGCAGCTAATAAATTATTTATGTTAAGTAAACTACTACTAACGCCATTACTATTATTAATATATTTTATTAGGTAATAGATAATATCTTAGTATCTATAAAGGGCATGTCTGTAGAAGCGTTAGTTAAATTAAACTTAGAAAAAATTATATTGGCAAGTAAAGAAACATACTAAGGGATGCCTATATAGTTGTTACGTTCTTATCGTAGGTAAATACTACAACTAAGTAGCTTGGCCTACTGCTTTAACGCCTGTGTACTTATTTATTGCTCGCTTAACCTGGCTCCTAGCAGCTCCCTAGCTCTACGAGCTAACAATTCGGTCGTTACTAACGTTAGAAGTACACTTATTTTCTATATTATCTTAGAGGCATATACTAGCCTACTACTAGTATACGTAATTGCAATATATTATGGAATATATTATAAGAGCGGTAACAAATTGCATTTACCTTTAGCAGAGTTCTTAACTACTTAATAAAAAGGGTAATTCGATATAGTTATTATAGACAACTATAGGAAAATTATTAATGCCTATTACTATCTTAGTATATAATCTAAAAACGCTATTATAAGGTAGTCGAGCCATTCCTTAAAACTAGTTCTATAAGTCTTTATAAGAGCCCTTATAGGAGCTTTCCTTATATAAGTCTTCTTTATAGACTATAAAGCGGTATGCGCCTAGTTAGTCTACTACTTTAAACGTTCCTTCTATTTCCTATGCTTCTAAAGACATTCTAAAAACTAATTAGTATAGCCTATAAACTTTGTTATTTAGGAATATATCTAACTCTTCTAGACTAGTTACTTTTTTAAAAAAATTATAAAAGTTACTACTAGAGACCTTAATAGATCTATAGTATAGTCCTCCTTTATATAGTTCTATTCTAACTATATCTATTATGGATCTATGACGGCACCCGACCCGAAACAACGTTAATCCGGCGCTAGGCCCGATTTGGCATTAGCTCGGCAGCACCTATAAGGTGTTGCTGCCCTACCTACCCACTTAGCATAGTAGTATTTTATATACTAGAAATTAACTTACTTTTATTTTAACTATTTAATAAGTAAATAATAGATTTAAGTACGCTATTATGTATCTATAATATATCTAACTTATAGTAGAAAAACTTATTAACACTAGACTCTACTTAGATATCGATAAGTTATAGTTTAAAGTAAAGCGAGTTAAGTACCTAGAATTAATCTTAATAACTAACAGTATTAAAATGAACCCTACTAAAGTTAAGACTATATAGGAATGGCAACTTCCTTGTAGTGTTAAAGATGTTTAAGCCTTCTTAGAATTTGCTAACTTTTATAAACGGTTTATCCTAGGCTTTAGCCAACTTATTTGTCCTCTTACTAAACTTATAAAGAAGACTAAGAACCGTGTTAAAATATTTTCTTTAGCACTAGACTTTTCTATAGGTTAAGCTTTTAAGCAACTTAAGCAAGCTTTTACTAGTGCGCTAATACTAGCCTACTTTAACGCCGACTTAGAGTCTTAGCTCAAGACTAACGCGTCTAACTTTATTACTGTATCAGTCTTATTATAAATTCACAATAGCATACTTAAACCTATTACATATTTATTATATAAGATAAACCCTATAGAGTGTAATTATAAGATATATAATAAAGAACTCCTTATAATAGTGCGCGCCTTTAAAGAATGGTAATTTAAGTTATCTAGTACTAAGACTCCAATTAATGTTATTTCTAATTACTTAGTATTATGCTACTTTATAACTAATAAGCGACTAAACTATTATTAAGCTTACTAGACCGAATTTCTTTTCGAATTTAACTTCCTTATAAGATATAGGCCTGGGAGCCAAGGCGCAAAGCCTAATGCACTTACTTAAATGCCTAGACAACCTCCCTAAAGACGCGCACGATAAACGCTAATAACACTAGGTGCAGACTATATCTTAAGCCGCATTATATTACGCCTAAAGCCCGCACTAATAGTGGCCTACAAGCCTATTATAGTCTTAAGGATAGTAATAGCTGCGACATAATAAATAAGAGTAGCTTCTAATATACAGTATATATAGCGCAGATTTTAATATATAATTTATAGACAATATTACAAATTTGACTTTAATAATATATCTTATTAGCGAAGAGGATTATATTAGTAAGAAGTCTATAGAAGAATTACTAGCGTTGTTATCTTTTGCACCTATATAGTTACTAGAGATAGAGAAGAAGATAAGGATAAATTCTCTTATTAATAACAGCGACTCTAATAAGAATCTTATTACTAAAATTAAGGATGTGTACCCTACTAATAAAGATCTGTAGGAAATTATAAGGGCTAAAATAAGTAGCTACTAATAAATCCCTATAGAACTTATCTATAATAAGAAACTTCGCATTAAACTAGAAGATTGCTAGATAAGGGATAGATTACTCTACGTTAGAGATAAAGTTTACGTACCTAATAACACCCGCCTATGTATAGTAGTTATAAAGGACTCTTATAATAGGCTTTGCGTAGGTTACTTTGGAAAACACGTTATATATAATAGACTTAGCTAGTGGTATTACTAGCTACGCATAACTACTAATATTATAGTATATTTGTAATTATCTTACCTATTAATAGTCTAAGGTTAATAAAAAAGAGAAATATAAATTACTATAGCTACTACCTATTTCTAACTATTACTAAGAGTGTATATCTATTAACTATATTACTAAGTTACTAGTATATAAGAATTATAGTAGAACTTATAAGAGTATACTTATTAGCGTAGACTACCTATCTAAAAAGAAAAAGTTTATACTAGTTATACACTTAAAAGTCACAATGCTAGTATAAGCGTTTGTTAAGTACGTCTAGCGAAAAAAAGAATACTCCGCGCAGATTATTAGTAATTAAGGTGCCTAGTTTATTTTTATATTTCTAGAGATAGTTATGTTAACACCTAGGTACTACACTAAAGATCTTAACGTCACACTATCCTAGAATAGATAGCTAGACAGAGATTATTCATATATAACTTAAGTAATACTTAAAAGCGTATATTAACTACTAATAGAATAATTAGGCCTTTTACCTGCCTATAGCAGAGTGTATTACTAATAACTAGGTTAGCACTATAACTAGCGTTACTCTATTTATGGCAACTAAACAATACTTACTATACTTAACAATTTATAAACCCAACGCTTCTATAACTATACTATCTACTCTCACACACATAGACTAGAGGAGCGCAGATAAACTTATCGCTAGGATAGAAGATATATAGAGATTGTATTAGAATAATATAGCCTAGGCATAAGTAAAATAAGCGAAATACGCTAACTTAGACTATATGCCTACCTCTAAGCTACACGTTAGTAATCATAAGTCATACTATTAAGTACTTATCTAAGTAAGTTATTAGATATAAAATATCGCGGGCCCTTTGCTATTACTAGAGTTATAGACAACTCTGCCTATAAAACTTAACCTATTACTAGAGATAGGTCGCGTGTATAATATTTTCCACCTATAGTTGTTACACTAATAGGCTAATAATATACTGCCTAGATAGAAAGTAAAACCTAAAGATTAGATTAATATTAATATAGAGAATATATTAGACTATACAATTAAAGCTATACTAAACTATTAGGTTAATAGTAATCTCTAAGACCCATACTATTGCAATAAGAAAGGCTTGCTTTAGTACTTAGTTAAATAGGACAACTACCCTAAAGGCCTAGACAATCTATCTTGGGAGCTATAAATACTACTAATTAACGCGCTAGAAGCGGTTAACTAGTTTTATTATAACAATCTACGCAAACCCTATAAAACACGCTAACTTTAGGGACTTAGCTACTTAATAAGAGGTATTAGCGCATAAGATTAGTACTATATACGCTGTAATATAAGTATAATAGAAACGCTCTACTATTATAGTAAGTAATTAAGTTGTTTATTATAGTTATGCGCGCCTTACTAGAGGAGGAGGTTGCCGCTACAACGCTAGTTAAAATAACCTATTTAGACTTAGTTATTATTACTAAGCATATTATTATAATATTGCTATTAAGTAGTTACAAACTAAAGTTAAATAATAAAGACACTTAGAATAGTTTATAATAGTTTATAATAATTTATAATAATTAGAAATAGTTTATAATAGCGCTTTAGATATAATAAGTAGTTATAAGGTATAGTTATAAGTCTTATTAGAACTTAAGGCTATTAAAGGGGGGCGTAGTGTTATGGATCTATAGCGGCACCCAACCCAAAACAACGTTAATCCGGCGCTAGGCCCGATTTGGCGTTAGCTCGATAACACCCATAAGGTGCTATCGCCCTGCCTACCCACTTAGCATAGCAGTATTTTATATACTAGGAATTAACTTACTTACTTATCCTAACTATTACAGGCCCGAACCCTTACAATATCTTTAAGGGGCTAGATACTAGACAGAATAGATAGCTTAATACTAAAAGAAAAGGTTCTAGAAGGTAGTAAGAGTTCTAGAGACTGCTAAGAGTATAAATAGCGAGTCTAATAGTCTAGGCGGCAAACTTTTACAGATATCTATTAACTCTTAAATAGATAGCGCTATAGCAAAAAATATAAGAGATATAGGTTTTTATAGGGTAGAGAGTAGTAAGCTAAAGTATAAAGTTAAACTATATAGAGTATTTTATAGTAATATATATATATATATATATATAAGACGCTAGTAGGCCTTATAAAGCCTATTAGCTAGGGCCTTCTTTTAACAAAGCAAGTTTAGGTTTATCGCCTTATATTTATTAGTATAAAAGCTACCTTATCTAGTAAGATAGTATGCTAGAGAATATATACAAATAGAATAGACGTAGCACTTAGCCCTTATCTCGGCTGTATATATAGGCGACTAAAAGATAATAGAATACTACGTAAGGCAGAGATGCGGTAGTAGTGCCTATTACTAGCAGCCTTTTTATAGAGGATAATATACTCTTTCTTAGCAAGAAGAAAGAGGCGTCTTATATTAACATACAATTAGGTTAGCTTATTAACACTATAGAAAAGCCAACTTATTTAGTAAAGCTTATTTTACACTAATAGGCTTATATTATAGTAGCTACCTTTCTTATCTGCGCATATAATATCTCTATTATAAAAACTTCTAAGGTGTATAATCTCTTTTTAATTATGTCTGCTACTGCATAGTTACCTTATTTATAGTTTTTAGTTACCTTAACAATTATAATAAGCGAATAGAGCGTTGGCTAGAGGTTAGAGATCTTAATAAGACGGATTATAATTATTAACTTGTATCCCTTTTAGCCACGTAAATATAGCTATAGCCTACCCTAACTAGAGGCGTAATTAATTCCTAGAAAATACGATTAGATTAAAAAAGTACATTAATAGAAATACATACTAAGGTAGATTTAACAAATATACTTATCTATATAAGAGGCTATAGAAAAGTGTAGTTTAGGTAAAAATAAGGCTAAAGGCTATAAATAAACCTATAGGAAGGCAACTACTAAAGGACTAAGAAGTATAGGAAGAAGGTAAACTAAAAGACATTATAGCCTTAAAAGAGAATGTGCATAATATATTTTAGGGTAGAAGGACTAGAAAGGAAGAATTCTAGATAAAGTTAACGCAATTATATTACATTAGTTATTAGGCCTTAGTAGTGCTAAAGTTTTAGTTAGGCTAGGCACTATTCCTCTATCTAAGGATAGCAAATGCCTACTATTAGAGAGATAAACGTACCTTAGAAAGCCTACAATTATTATATAACTTATATAGTTATAGTAGCATCTAGTAAAAAAAAAAATATATTATTAGTAAGCACATTCTAGAAGAGAAACATCGCAGACCTTTTAGTATATAGTATAACGCTATAAGGGAAAGCTATAGATTTGCTAAAAATATATTAAAAAAGGTAAAGCAGCTTAAAGATAGGTTAGGCTAAGGACTATTTATTATCACTATATGTTAGCACGTGCAAATTAGTCCTTTGTACTAGAGATAGTTAATAATATAATATATAGTTACCTATATATATATAATATAAAATCTGCAACTAGAGATTAAGTATTTATCTATCTACTATATAAAATATTTAATTATTGCGTAAGCTAGAGACCTTAAGGCTATAATCTAGTATAGCTATTCCTCGCCCTAATAACGCTATTACTACTAGGTGGGCAGTTACACGTCATATATATATAATAAAAAAAGAAAATAATAATAATAATAAAGCTAGCTAGAATTAGTATTGCAAAGGTTAAATACCTAATATTACTAACTATATTATAGTAGAATAGATGTAGTATAATAAATAAATTACCTTAGCTAGTTTATTAGAGTCTTACTACCTTACCAAGTGTATAGAATTTAATTTATAGCTTACTTTTTACTAATTTAGCTACTTTATACTTAGCTATATTAGTAATAGTTTCTAGATATATTTTTAAAGGTAATAGAAGAGGATAGGTAAAAGTTATAAAAAGCTCTAGAAGAATAAAGTAAGGCTATATGACCTAGAGAAGGTGTAGTATAATTATTAAAGTAAGATCTATATAAAATAGCTATAAGAGGTATTAGGTATATATAGGTACACGCTTATACTATAGAATTTCTATAAGTAATAGATAGAGTAAGGCGAGTAAAGTATTAGGGTGCTATTTAGTATTAGAAGTAAGAAGCGCGCACGCAATTTACTATATATTATAGTAGTAGTAAAGTGTATATCTAAGGGTTCTAAGTAGTTAATTATCTAGTAATGTAGTAAATGGTTAAAAGGTAGGTGTTAATTGTCTAGTAAGGTGGCAGGCGGGTAGGCAGGCAAGGTGTTATTATTATAGGTTGTCTTAGAAGCTAGGGGAGGTGTTAGAAAAACTTTAACGCGCTTTAGTCCTAGGGCTTAGCACGTATATACTATTATATAATATTATATAGGCGCTATAATATAATAAAAAATAGTAATTAAACGCAGTGGGGCCACTTAAAAACTAAATAAGTAGAGGCAGTTTATACTCTTGCCTAGGAGAGTAGTAAGCACTTTAGCAGCATATAAGCACGCTCTAAGCTATATAATACTAAAACTAATAGCTAATAGTTACTAAATAGCTTTAATTTCGCCTAGTATAGAGAGTTCTTTATTAAACGCCCTACTTTAGATCCTATAAATAGTCTATAAATCTAGCGCGTCCATTATCTTAAAAATTAACTATCCTACTTTTTAGTCCTTATTTAAAACGATTAACTGTACTACTATTATACTGTACTTATTTTAGGCGCTGATATAATATAGATTAAAAAGAACTAATTTAGTTCTACGCTATTATTAGCCTAATAACCTTTACTAAATGCACGTATAGAAGATTTATATAAACTAAAATAAAAGGTAATAAAGGGGTCTAGGTATATTCTATATCCAAACCTATAAAAAACTAGCACGTTTATAACAATACTAGATAGAAATTAGAAAGAAATAGCTTTACTATAAACTAGTCTATCTTTAAGAGCCTCTAGAGGAATAATAAAACGTAATAGAAACTCTAGTAATTATAGCACTTAGGGCAATCCTCTAGTCCTAGACAGCCTAGAAACTCGAATCCTAAGTAACGTGGCTAGTAATAAAAGGAGCTAGCGCAGCTAGATCTATAGTATAATTAACTAATCTACTTCTCCTGGGTAGAAGTATAAACTACCTCTACTTATTAGTTTTTAAAGTGGCCATACTGCGTTTAATTACTGCGTTTTTTTATTCTATTATTAGCACCTATATAATATTATATACGCGCTAAGCCTAGAGTGTGTTAAAGTTTTATAATATCTTTTCTAGGTTCTAAGATAACTAACCTTACAATAATAACACCCTAACTTGGTTATCTACCTACTATATTACTAGACACATTAACACTACCTTATAACCTTTTACTATATTATTAAATAATTAACTACTTAGAACCTTTGCTTTGCTTTACTTATATATTATACTACTTTAGAGAAGACTAGGATAGAAAGTAGTGATATTAATAAGATTATAGTATTAGTTACTACTTTTAAAAAGAGGCGCCTTAAGAGTCTTTAGGATACTTCCTTTAAAGGGCTTATAGTATTATTATGTGGCTTATTAACGCTGGCTAGCCTATATCTTATGCTACTAAGTTGCTCTTTTTAAGTAGAGCTATCTACACTTTATTATAGCATGCACTAATTTATTTCCTAGACCCTATCTCTCTATTAGATTTATATAATATATTAGAAAGTTATTTTACTTCTATTACTACTATTCTTAAATAGAAAATAGAGTATATAACTTACAGCTATAAGGATTATATAATAACACATTATACTATTCTAAGCCTTACTATATATATGCTCTCTTTTAGTAATGCCATAATATATATATATAATATGGCCCTCCTTTTAAAAAAGATTAACGCTAACACTTTTATAGCAATTTTATATATAGTGCTTTAGAAGTTAATATACCTAAAAACCTTAGTCTCCTGTATATAGTGTATCTAGCAGTAATATTAATGCCCTATATTATTAGCATAGTGCCTAAGCTACCTTCTAAGAGACGTAAGCGTAATACCGCCTTCGCGACTAAAGCTATAGTATTAACTTCTACCCCTATAGATTTATAATAACGTGTAAATATCTGCATTAGCCTTTTAGAAGTTAATTTAACCTAAGATAATAATAAAGTAGATGCTTTTATATCTTAGTCTACTCTAGATAGAACTATCAACTTAGGATTTTTATTTACTTTTTAGCAACTCTTTACTTAGGTGTCTATTATGCTTACTATATAAGTTATAGATATTTTCTATTATTTAGTGTAGAGATATTAATAGCACAAGAGAGCTATTAATAACTAGAAGAATATATTAATTAATATAGTTAATCTATATAGGCTTAGGCTCTTATATATAAGTATTATTAATTCTGCGCTATTGTACTATCTAATTATAGACTTAGTATGCCTCTTATTATTGCTAGAAAGGCCATAGGCATATAGTAGCCTTTAAAATGTATAAGGCCTTACTAGAAATAGGCACTAACGCGTCTCTATATAATAGATTAGAAAGTTAGTATAAGTAATAATTGCTATATGGTTTTGCTAATTCTAACTTAGTATATCTAAAATAACTATATTAGATAACATATTATGTAGCAACGTAATAGGAGATAATTCTTTAAAGAATAGGGACTTAGTAATTATTAAAGTTATAGGCTTATTTAGATTAGATTTAAGAGACCTATAAATAGACTATATAGTAAGTTGTAGATTTACAGAAGTGTATAAAATTCTTCTAAGAAATTATAATAATGACTTTAGTTTATTAGATTCCCTAAGATTACTAGAAGATTATAATATACTTTCTACTATTATTAATTGTCTAGATAATTAGGATAGAAGCCCTTTAGCATAGGTAATAGAATATAGCTAGGCAAACGCTGTAGACACCTTAATTTTGTTTAGTACTAACCTTAACTAGGTAAGGCGTTTAGTAGAAGACTATAAATCGCCACTTTTGCACCTTGCAATTACTAGACTAAGTTTAAGTTGATTATGTAAAGTTATAGGGGTTTTACTTAGTGCTAGGGTTTATATAAATATAAGGGATAAGGAAGAGTAGACTATAGTGTATATAGCGGCTTTATGTGGCTTATATAGTATTATTAAAGAGATTATATAAAAAGCACCTAGACCTAAGTATAGTTATATAATAACTAATAACACAGCACTTAATCTTACTATTTGTGTAGGAGCTAATAGTTTGCTAGTTAAGCTTTTGTAAGAATATATATCTATTTAAATATAATTTAATACTATTCTACTAAGCCCTATTTAAGGATTTTATGTCTACTAACGCTATAAGACTAAAATTAAGATTCTTACTACTTACCCGCTTAATATACTCTTTTATAACACCTATACTAGCTTTACTTAATATGTTATTCTTAGGTTTAAGCTTTGCTTTGCTCTCTTATATATTAGGCCTTTTTAGTTACTACTATCTATCTTATATGCAGGAACGTTTAGTCTTAATAAAGCAGACGTAGTGGCACTTAACCTCTTCTTACGCGTCTATTAGTATAGAGCTATCTCCCTATATCGCGGACTTATTATATATTAACTTAAGCTCTGTAGAGTCCTCTAGGAACGTTACGTAGTCTTATAGTTGTTAAGTTTTAGAAAGTAGTAATAATTTTAGCTAGGAGAGATTCTAGGCCTAGTAATAATTAGCATTTAACGTAGACTTATTTAAGATTAGATATTAGGTATAGACCTATAAATTAAAAGTCTTATATTGCTATTATAGGTAGCGTAGAGGATAGTATAAAGGCTATAAGCATTATTAATAGTCTACGGCAGCTATATTAACCTATCTCTATAGGTTGTAGTATGCTTCTATTGTCTAGCATCTTTAGTAGATTTGTATTATTTATATTCTATTAAGGTAAGGAAGATAAGGATAAGTGCTAGTGCTAGGCAGAGGAGATATTTAACTATATTAAGCGCCTAGATGTCTATAAAGCTTAGAGTCTTAGTGACTCCTAGCTTATAACTAAGTTTAGTAAAGACCTTAGACTTAGATTTAAGGGGAACAAAAATATTTTAATAGTAAATATTATTTATAACTATAAGAATACAGCTAGTAGTAATGTATTAAATAGTTGTTCTTTAGTGTTATTAGGCAACTACTTAGCGCTAACTTAGAATTATACTAAACTATATTAATATATATTACCCTATAGTATAAGTTGCTATAAGCTCTGTAATAACACTATAGGCAGGCAGATAGATATATAGGATAAGAGGGCGTATATCTAGTAATATAATATAAATCCTTAAGGTATAAAGCCTTAGGTTAGGTGTGTAAGCGCTTTTAACTAGCCTAATATCTAGTATTATACTAAGGGGAATCTAAAGGATCTCTAAGGCCCTATAGTGGGTTTTAAGATACTACTAGGCGCTGGCGCAACACTACTAGAGTATAGAAACTTATATTATGTATTTAGTTCTCTTGAGCTATATATACTATCTAGTTACAACGTTCCTACTTTCTTAAATTGCCCTTCCTAGTACTGTTAAGTATAGCTGCAAAAGTAATAGTAGCATTCTGCTTATTTAGATGTTTCTATTATTAACTGCTATAGGCCTAAGAGGCTCTAAGCCTCTAGGGCTATAATAACCTTCTTTATAGTCTTAAAGCGACGCCTATAGTAGTATTCTATAATAACGTCTCTAAATGTTACCCCTAAAACGTCTAAAAATTTGCCTTCCTAGTATATAGCCTTTACACCTAGTTGCTATACGTATATATCTCCTTATTCTTAGGCGCTGGGCGCTTATAAAAAGGGTAATAACTAGTTATAATAATATAGAAGATAACGCCTAGGCTAAATATATTAACTTTTAGGGAGCTAAACTTAGTTAACTATAAGTTGTAATATAGATTATAGTGGGCGCTTTACTTGTTTAAGTAAGCATCTTATAGTGCACGTAATAGTTGTTATTATTTAGGCTAAAGAGGTAGGGCGCAAATTCTATAAACTAGCTATAGCTGCACCTAATAGGGGCTAAAAGGGTGCTTTTAATATCCCGCCTGTTTTTACTATATTGCCTTTAAAATTAGGCAAACTAGGATAATAGAGGGTCTATAATCTAATATGCTATTGCACTTTAGAGTCTTGAAAATAGTAATTATCTTACTAAAAGGTTAAGATGTCTAGTTAAGGACTATTAAGTTAGGTTAAATTATCTAATCTTACACTAATACACTAAATATAAGCTCCTTATAAGTTAATTTGCTTAGTAAAGCTTTGGCTATCTACTAACTCTCTACACTAGGCATAGCTGCAAAATTAAAACTAAGTTAGAATTAATTAATTAGTTCTATTTCCCTGCTATCTCTTTTTTAAGCCCCTACTTACTATATAAATATAAGTTTAAGGCTAAAGATAGCCATAGTTTCTACACTATATTTCTATCTATAAACTTACTCTAGTAGCCCTATTACTAGCGTAATTCTGCTCTTAAACGCTAGTTTGCCTCTATTAGGCATCTTACCTTTCTAATAAATTTAAGGCGCTAATAATTATCTCCTAAAGATTTTATCCTTTGCTATATTAGATTTAGAGGTGGTTAAGTATTATTACTACTGCCTAGAGGGAGTCTAGCGCGTACTTATATCTAGAACTAGCGCCTTTATAGAGGAGGTTAATAATTTAACTATCCTTAAGTACTCTCTTAAGCTAAGTAGTAAAATAAGTTAACTTGAGCATAAACATAGGATTCTTGGCTTAGTTAGCTAACACCTATAAATTATTGCCCTAAAAGGATTTATAGATACTAGATTATACCTTAAGTGTATAGTAAACAAGACTATATATAAGTACCTAACTAAATTAGATTACAAACCCCCTACTCTCCTATAGTGGGTAGTCTAGTGCCATAAAGTTACTAAAGCCGTTAATTATATTTATTTAAAAGGCATTATCTACTGCAATATTTAACTAACAAATATACTAGTTAATAGAAATCTTTATCTTAAGCTTATTAATTTTTAAAGAAATTATGTCCTAGAGACTAGCGAGGTTATAGCTAGTTAGAGTGGTAAACCATATAGATATTTCTACCCTCGTGAGGATAAGTTTAAGGCAAACTTTAAGACAGATCTCTTTACGCTTAGATCTACTATCTACTTTATTATGACTAGCCAAGAAGTCTTTCTAGATATTATAAGTAGAGAAGTTAGATAGCAGGAAAGGATTAAATCTTATTTTATAAATAGCAATTTCCCTAATAATCCTTACGTCTATATTATTATTACGTAGAAGTGCTAAAGTCTTTAATATACTTCTATAGGTAAAGTACTTGAGGATATTAGAGTAATTAAAAAAGAATTAATAGGTAGTTAGCGGCGTTAAATTCTAAATATAGATAATTGCCCTCTTACAAAGTTTTCCTAGTAGGCAAAGAAATAGGCTAATTTAGCATATCTTCTATAACTCTAATATTACTTAACTTTATTTTTAAAAATAAGTAAAGTGTGATATTTTATTTCCCCCTAGCAAGGTTATCTAAACTATAGTAGAGCTTAGTGCTTAACTAGTACTTAGGGGCACACGTGCCTAGGTACTTTTACTAAGCTAGTTCTAGTATATACATCTTTATACCCTATATTCTAGCTCTTATTATAAGTAATAAGTATTATTATTTCCTTTTCGTACTTTAGTGTAGCAGTATAGTTAAGCTACTTAGTCTTTATAATATATTACTTATAACTGCAGGTTATTATAATATCTTATAATCTGTCCTTAGATAAAGTAAGTATAAGAAAAGCCTTAATTAGTTAATTTATTATACGTACAGGCGTAGTAGCATAAGAATAAATTAGTAGAAAGAAGCTTTAGTTTCTTTTGTAAGTGGCTTATAGATATAAGAGTAAAAGTATACCTTTATCTAGGAGCAGTTTGTAAATAACTTATTTAGCTAGTAAGGTATATAACCTATAACGTTAGAGAGCTTTAAAAGGAACCCTATTATGCCTAATATATATTTAGGAACTAATGGCTAGCTTCTATAGTTATTATTAGTATACTACCTAGTTAGGCAGCTGTTTAGTATAATAATCTAGGCAAAGATAAGCTGTGTGCCTCTAATAATATAATATATTAACGTTATTGGCCTTTATATAGCGCACGCCCGTAGAGAACCTAAGTGCTATTACCTAAAATAGGTTTGTTAAGAGTTTAATTTAGTAGGGTAACCTTAATCTAATATAAGCGGCGTAAGTTCTCTAATACGCTCTATAAGTCACCTTATTAGTATAGGACGTTATAGGCTGTTTTCTATTTCCTAATTCTAAACTCTAGCTAGGTTCTAAATATTATTATAGGTAGGGGCCTCTATATTACTCTACTATAGGAGAAGTGTTAAGGGGTATAGTAAGTAATTAAGTAGCAGTTAACACGCGTTCTAAAGCAGCTATAAGTTTTAACTACTCTATAGGAAATAATAATAGTTATCCTTGTAAACTTAAATGCGAGGAAAACTAAATATAGCTAGAAGTACACTATACGTGCTAATATAGAAGACTACACTTATTAAAGAGAACTTAGCTTTACTATAAATACAAAAGATAGATACTAAGTAATAAGGTTTAGCGCTTATAAGACTTTCTATGCATAAAATTATTAACACCCTACTTACCTATCTATTAGGCCAAATGTGCATATAAATAGCGGGGTATTTACTAGTAAATAAGTATTTACCCTACTATACTATTACTAATATAGTAGTATAGATAGAGAAGCTTAAAGAGGAAAGGATAAAATTAACTAGAATAACATTATAGGCGCTTAATAATATATAATGGATTTAAAGACTACTAATTAGGGTTTATACTATAGAGCCCGTGTCTAGGGGATTTAGGCTAATACACTAGGGTAAAAGAGATGTAGGAGTCTTAAGAATAATAGGGCCATACAGTATAATAAAGTACATTCCTTTTAAGCCTATTATTCTTTCTAGCTATTTTAATTAGTTATATATAACTACCTTCTCTCCTTAGCTTAAATAAGAAATATATCCTTATCCCTCTACCTTATTTAACTTATCTCGTGCTATCTAAAGTATCTTCTTTATCTTATTATATAGCTTTAGATATAGAACTATCTACCCTCTGCCTCTAGGGAATATCTTTCTCTATAATCTATTAACGCAAGGGATTAGTGGCTAGTAATAGTCTATAAAGTATTCTAGGGTAGTTTTGCAAAAAATCTTATTATCTAATACTATGCCTAGCTTTAGCTTAGCTAACTCCTCTATATTTACATAGTTCTATTTATTAAACTATTAGACTACTCTTCCCTATAACCCACTATAGTAAGTATATATCTAAAATAGTACCTAGAAGAATGATTCTAGGTCGTGTATAAAGGAATACTACTTATTATCGTAAAGTATCCTAATTGCTATAAACGCTCGCGTGCTAGTCTTCTCTTACGCCCCTAATAGTTTTTCGCAAGCAAGGTCTCGTGCTAGGAGGGGTATATCCTTATCCGGTTATTTAGCAAGATATTGCATTATCTATATATACAGTAACTTATATCTGTTAATATAGCCTTCCAGCGTAGCTAGAAGGCTAATCCTAGAACTCGCGCTGTAGATAGGCTTCCTATAGTCTTAAATAATAATATAGCAGTGCACTTAATTTGCTGTCGTTCTCTCTAGCTATTTTAATTAATTCTATATAACTATTTCCTCTCCTTAGCTTAAATAAGAAATATATCCTTATACTATCCTAAGTAGTTATCTTTTTATCTTATTATACAGTTTTAGATTTAGAACCCTCTACCTTCCGCCTCCTAATAAAACTATATTAACACTCTATTATACATTTACGCTTAGAGAATAGAGCCTAAATCTAGCTTTGCTAATAACTAGTTAGCGCTTACTAAAATTAGAATAGTTATGCCACTCTTAGACTATAGGGATAGGGTGTATAATATAGCTTATAATAATGTTAGAGCCACTTACGCTATAGCAACTACGCAATATATAGACTAAGCTCTAAGCACTACTAAGCTAAAGAGAACTAAAATAAATAAAATGCGTCTAGTCTCCTATAACCTTCGTATT
Organism: Laburnicola sp. JP-R-44; assembly: GCA_009805535.1. Lineage (NCBI taxonomy): Eukaryota > Fungi > Ascomycota > Dothideomycetes > Pleosporales > Didymosphaeriaceae > Laburnicola > Laburnicola sp. JP-R-44. The sequence goes on along the minus strand of SELF01000003.1, from coordinate 1,164,675 downwards.
CACCTATTATAAGTAGTATCTAGCCTAAGGCATTTAGCTAGCGCTTATCCCCTAGTTCACTATCTGCTATTGCTCTAAAACGTACTAAGATAGCTACTATTAACAAACCTACCTAGGCATCCTACTATTATGGCTATAACTAAATAGTTACCTAATTATAAGAAGCTATTTCTTAAAGAATAACGTAGGCGTAAAGTAGTAGAGTAGGCGTAAAAGGAAAAATAAAATAGGCGCAAAGAGGAGTAATGTAGGCGCAAAGCAGTAGAGTAGGCATAGGATAGGGCCAAAGAGAAAACGCGTAAGACGACTTTTCTAGAGTTCCTTAACGCCTACTATACTTATCTACACTCTAGTCTTACTATATAGACTAATATAACCTTATTAATGCGGGGCAACTCTGTAAATGCGACTAATAAGCTTTAACTAGAAAATCTTATTTAATAGGAGGATTTCCTAGTATAGTAGGCAGTAATCTAGGATATGCTTAATGCATTTAACTTTACCTTAGAGCAACACTTTACATTACTACACACGTTAGAAGAATCTAGGTAAGTAATCCTATATAAGATATTAAGTTCTAAACTAGATCTCTATCTCTTTTAGCATTCTACTATAGACGACCCTATTATGTCTATTATTAAATAATTATACAATTAATAAACACTATAATAGACATTTAGACTTAAAGGCTTAGTATAGTTTAAGAACTATACTAACACCCTAAGCCTAGAAACAGAACTAGAGGAGGGTATTAAATCTATAACTATCTCTAGGGCTTAGCAATAACAGTCACTACGCCTATAGGCCTAGGCCTAAAATAACTTACTAGACCGCCTAGAAGCAATGGCTGCACTATGCGCTAGTATAGTATAATTATCTTAACTTTAAGCTAATTAGTTTTGCATCCATAACACTAGTATTTAGAATAGAGAGACTTATATTACGGCCTATATTACTAAATATAAGCCTCTATATAAGCTACCACTAGGGTGCATCTACGAGGGTTTAGAGGATATAGAACTAGATAAGGTAGTCTAGTGTCGCGAAATAGATACTCTGCGCGATCGCTTTTAATAGCTAATAGCTGCTATTATTATATAAGTATTCTCTTATATAGTTAAGCTTAGGGTAGAGTATAGTTGCGTGTGCACTAGCGAAGCATTCGTCTTCCTATAGGTTCCTAACAACCCTAGGATAGTCTATTACTTCTTGTCTGTCCCTAAAGGGGACGTTAGCGGAGCTATAGGGTGGGCGCCCATTTAGATAGACTAAATCGCCTACATCTAATAGTAGTTAGGCAAATACTAGCTTTTACCCTATAGGCGTTAAAAAAACCCCCTTATAGCCACTAGTAGCGTGTTAAAGCCGCCTCTTAGCTTAATAGCTAGGAGGTTATATATAAAGACTTACTAGATACTATTTCTAAAGAGGACACGCTATTATTAAAGTACTGCCCGCCTTAGTACAATAGGTTTCTTCGTATGTTACCTATCTAGCTCTAGCAAAGGTATGCCCCTATTAGCTCCCTAAGCTACGCATGACTATAGGACTAGCATGCTACTAGCGACGACGAACTAGACTCTAATACTCTAAGCTAATAGCAACCTTTACCCTAGGGCTTATTTTACGCATAGGCTACTAGCAGTAGCTCCTTACCTAGCTAGAGTTTACGTAGAGGACTAAGTGGATAGTATTGCACATAAAACTACCTACTAGGGTTAGTTAATAGAGGTCTGCTTAATATATCTTATCTAAATATTTAAGATTATAGGTAAAGTTATTATTAGATTAACTAACCCACCTTCCTTACTTATATACGCTAATAGCTCTTAAGCAACTTAGATACTAACTATAAGCCTATAAGCCTACCTAGCGCTTACGGTATCTTATTCTAAGTCTAGCTAAAATTGCATAGATACGTAGTAGCAGCCAAGTGTACGCCTATTAACTTTATCCCTTATCTTTAATATAAGGCGGTCGTGTACAACATCCTCTATCTAATTTAGGGCATTTATATGCTAGTTTATCTAGGTAATATAGACCTAGCAACGCCCTATTACTATAAGGGGATTTATAAGCTTATACATATAATATTTCTTAGTTTTAGAGGGAAATAGATCTCCTAATGCCTAATAACTAGAAATAGGCCACTTATTACTAAAGAGGTTAACTACTTAGCCTAAGCAATCTATAAACTTAGAGTCTTATATAAGGATCTTAAACCTCGCAACATACTATAGAATAAGGAGATAGGTTAAGTAATAGTAATTAATTTTAAGCAGGCTAAGGTTATTAAGCAATAAACTATACTAGGTATTATCTTAGTAAACTAAAAGAGGAAGATAGGGCCTAATACAAGTATGACTAAGTAGGGTAAGGATAGGTCTTCTATATTTGCGTGGGAAAGACAGCGTGCAGCTATTAAACTATATAGCCTTAGGCTTATTCCCTAGTAATTAGAGTTGCAATTAGCACTAATATTACTATAGGCTAAAATACACCCGCTCTAGCTGCCTATAAGTGTTGTAATTCTATGCCTTTCTAGTTTTAGTAGAGCCTAGTTTAAAGGCTTAACATCTATACATATGGTGGCTACTAAGGGTATGCTATAGAAGCGCAGTTATTAGTGGTAGGTCTAACCCCCACTCCTTCTATTTAAGATTAATTATGCTATATTATATCTAATTAATAGTAATATAGACTAGCTAAAAGAGTATAAATTTTACCTCCTAACGCAACTCTCCTTTAGGGCGTAGATAATACTCTCTGTGCTAATAAACGGGCGCTAATTGGCTAGCGCTTAAGGCTAGGCTTAGTACTACTAGAATATATTAGCGCCCTATATTCTAGCCTTAAAAATTTAACTTCTATAGTAGAGATGCAGCGCTGGCCTCTACCTAGTCTATACTACTAGGCAATACTACTAGCATCTAATATCCGTCCCTACGTAGCGAGACACTATATGCTAAGATAAATAAGGGGTACTTTAACTTTTAGTAACTAGAAAGGCTATACGCATAATAAATATTGCTATAAATTAATAAAAATAATTTACTATAGCTAATGCTAAATATCTATAATCTCCTCTTCCCTAAAAAATTATGTTCGCATTATTATCTCTAAGCCTAATTTGTATAGCACCTTCTTTTATGGCTTAATAGACTTCCCTCCCTACTATGCTAACCTTAAGTCCTTATTACTTAGAATTTAGGTAGAATGACCCTGTCTAAGCCCTATAACCTTATCTAATGCTTAGAGGTTATTATTAGCCCTATGCGCGCTGTTGCAGGCAAATTTATATAGGGCCACTATATTAATTAGTACTTATAGTAGAAGCGAGTCCCTAACCTTAGCTAATGCGAGATAACCCTGCGCGTCTTACCTTATACCCCTATAGGTATTTTATTATAAGATATATAGCTATGCATATCGCGCAAGCGCTTAAAATAAAATTAAATCTAGTTTAGGATTAGGAGTAGTGCTAAGTCCCGTACGGCCACGGCGCTTATTAGTCTAGCTAATAGCCAATATGTTTCCAGCGTTAAAGCTAGCCATCTTATATATTTTAAGATATGGTTCTACGCACAGCAATACTTATTTTTAATATAGAGACATGCTATTATATTGTCCTTAAGCTCTAAAACCCACTATTGTTCCCTCTACTAACTAAACTAAAGACCTACTTAAGCCACTACGTCCTTATACTTCCTTAAGCCTCCTATTGGTAATTCCTATACTAAGCAGGAGCCAAAATCTAGTATCTAGTCTTGGCTTAATAAAAGGAAATATAATAAGATAAAAAGGATATAATATAAGACAGGTGTAGCAGCCATAGAAATAGAAGCCTATGCTTTAGTAAGTAGGTTAAGCGTCTATTGCAAAACGCCGTTATTGTAAGCGTATATAAAGGTAGAAAGGTCTAACATATTTTAGTAACATAGCTATTATATAGTTAAATAACTAACAGCTCCTTATATAAGCACTGTAATCTTTAGGGCCATAGAGATATACTTAAGTTTGGCCCCTAAGAGTTATAGGGAGTTTAAGTTATTTATATTTATTAGGGATAAGTACTAGCAGAGCTGTAATAATAGCTCTACTTAGTAAGGCACTATGCTATCTAGAGCTATATATAGTAATATTACTCTTCTTTTAGCTATATTTATAAACTATTGCCTCCAGCGCAGTATAAGGGGCAATGTTTTCTCTAAGGAAGGGGGAGGCGTATAGTTAAACTGTCTTAAGGCAGTCACTATTAGTATAGCACTTAACTAATGCAATATAAATAAAGGGTTTTAATATTAAATTCTAATAGGCAAGACCTATATTATAGGAAAGTAAACCTACTATTTATATGCATTAGGTTATATAGTCCCTTACTAACCTCTAGAAGTCTCTAATAAATTTACTGCCTTCTTCTATATATTTAACAAACTTATTACATTTTCTAATTAAATTAATATTACACATAATATACTTAACTATAAGCTTTTTTAGGTTATTTATTTCCCTATTATTGCTTTTGTCTAGTAAATTTAGGTTTAAGTATGCATATTTTATAAGTTTAATAATATCTCTAATACGCTTTATATAAAGTTTAAAACCTATAAGTGTTTTATACAGCTTATTAAGAGTAAGTGCTTTAAGTAGTACTATTAGACGTATATGTGCAAAATAGTAGAGCCGTGCATAGATAAGTAGGACTAGCGTAAATTTCTGCTCTATAACACTATTAGACCTAGGTTTAAACTGCTTAAGAATTAAAGCTTTAGGCCCGCTGTCTTCTAAGTACTTCTAGTTATTAAGCTAAGTTTATAAAGTAGTCCTTAAGAGGCTTCTTAAAATAGCTGTCACCTTATATAGAGCTTTATAATCTATCTAAGGCATAGTCTCTTTAAATACTACTAAGGCAAAATCTAGTTTAGGAGTAGGCTCTAGTAGAGCAATTTGCCCCTTTTTGCCTTTCTTCTTCTGTACTAGAGTTAAAAACCCCTACTTATTATCTTTGTCGTTCTACTACTTATTCCTAGAAGGAGGGCTTAGTTCTAGTAGGAGGTCTTCCTATAAAGGTACTATATAGTCCCCACAGTATGTATATTTATAAAACTAGACAAAATTGTTAACCTAAATATCTTTAAGCTTCGCACGTTAGGTTTTAGATTTCTTTATTCTATTATTAATAAGTGCATCTAGCTGTTAACTAGTAGTAGTAATTGCAGCCGTATACACTACAATAGGTTTTCCCTTATAGCTAATAAAGAAGGTAAATAGATGTGATTAGATAAAACTATTATGCCTTAGCTTAGCCTAGTTAATTCTAGAACTAGAGCCTACTCTATAAAGTTCTGCGCCATTTATAAGTGCTAATCTTACGTGACTTTATAAAGTAAGCAATGGGGAAGTTAAGTCTCGACCTAGATTAATCTGCGATATTATAGTCCTAAGAAGATAGACGAGTAGATGTGGGGTTATTTAGACGCCTATATACTCTGCTGTAACTGGCTTTTAAAAGCTAATTATATAATATAGCATTATTAAATTATTATACGCTAGTAAGAAGCTACATTAGGAAGCTTACTAGGCAGTTCTTATAGATAGCTAGGCTAGGGTGCATATAAAGAATAACACACAATTTTCCTAATAAAGAGGAGCCTATAAAATCCTGCACAAAAAAGTATAACATTAATACTTATAATAACGTCTAGTGATATTTATTACAGGGCTTTGCAGGATAATGGCCTACTTATACTATAGCTTTAGGCACTTTAACGCCTTTACACTTGCCCTATTGTGCATCCTAGGTTTCTGCTAGCTTACCCTCGTGCCCTTATACCTTATAATACTAAGTTTCCTTATCCTTTATTTAGAACGCTACTCTCTAGGTTCCTATATAGCTATATATCTAAGTTATAGTCTGCTAAGCGCAGTAGCAGTAGTAGTTTGTTACGACGTAGGTCTACAAGAGTATAGCTTATTTAAGTATGCTATTACGTTAATGTTAGGATAAGAGCACTCTTATAAATGCTTATGCAGCCTATTAGGTAGTAAAGTAGGACCTACTAATTTGCAAAGACCTTAGCATAAGGGAAGGCCATAATATATAGCTGTACATGGCGTTTTTAAGTATAAGGGCGTTTCCTATATAGGCATTTAGTAAGCGTGGGCGTATACTATAGGGTACAAAAGAAGTGTTAAAGTAAGTAATTAAGCAGAACTATTATATTTTATATTAACGGGCGAGACGCTCTCTATATATATGCACATAGCCTTAGCTCTAGCTACACACGTGACTATTTCAGCCACCGTGATATTTAAAACACACGGCCAATTTAACTATAGCGTAAATGCCTACACGCTAAAATCGCCCGTGTATAACACTGCCGTGCAGCTTATATTGCTGCACCCTTCTTATTAAATATTACGGTGGCTAAAATAGTTACGTGTGTAGCTAGAGCTAAGACTATATATATATATATAGAGAGAGAGCGTCTCGCCCATTAATACAAAATATAATAGTTCTACTTAATTACTTACTTTAATAGGTTATAAGCCTAGGATTATATATAATAAGCTAAAAATCTACTATATCTACAGCTAAGCTTCCGCAGCAAGTAAGACTATTATTAGAGTCTAAAACTAACATTGCAATATAGTAAACTAATAGTAGACTAAGATAAGGCAGATAATCCTTCTTCCACCTAAATTACATACACTATTAATATAATAAAGCCTAATATTACATTTATAGAGCCTAATATTATAGTAATAGAGCCTAATATTATAGTAACGGAGCCTAATATTACCGTAATAGACTAGAAATTACGGCAATAGAATAAGACTTTACTATAATAGAACTAGATTAGGACTAGATATTATAGTAATTAAATAAGTCACTATAGCAATAAACTAGGCCTTAATATAATATTTAATCTTTAAGAACAATATAAAACGTAAAGAATAGCTAGAATAATGCTAGTATAAACGCCTAGAACTAGAGTTAACCTCTTATAATTGCCACCTCTACTATATAGAGAGCCCTTACGTTTAATACTAAGGAGACTTCCTTAATAGTTAATACGCCACCCTTAGATAGATAAAGAACTTAATCTTATATTGTACCTAAAACTATACTATAACTAGACTTAAGTTTAAATTTAAAGAACATACTTTCTATCTATATCTAATAGCGCTATAAGTAACGCCTATATACGTATATTAAATAAGGATTAAGTATACTACGCATTACTTATTGCATCTCTAACTTATAATAATTCTATAATAAACACCACTCGTATTATAGATATTACCTATTACAAAATTCTTACTTACACCTCTACCTCTAGATAAGGACTAAGTAATTCTATTAATCCTTATAGGAACTATACAACAGTTATTAGCCTACCCTTATTAAGCTCTAAGGACGAGAGCAAGCTAATACGCTATAACTACGCTTTAAATTACTATAACCTTTAACCTAATAGGCCACAGAACTTTTAAGAACTAGGTTAACTACTACACTAGGTTAATTACACATAATTCTATTACTTTTATAAGACCTATAAAGATCTTTTAAGATTATACACAGAACTAGACAAGGACTACGTATCTCTATCCTACTTACCTACGCTACACTTCTCTAACTAAAGTCCTTCTATTATCTTAAGCTAACCTAGCAACACATTAAGCTTAGAGCTATTTAGCCTAGAAGTACGCCCTATTAACTCGCTAGAGCCTTAGTCCTTAATTATAACTAGCCCTTCTAGTAAAAGTTTAAGCTTAGAGTTCTTTAGCGCAGAAGAACGCCTATCTTTATTATAAGTAACCTAGCGAAGTTTAAGCAATTTAGCCTAAACGCATTCTATAATGCTATCCCTATATTAGATAATGCTAATAAATAGTTTAAGTAGAATTAAAAGGTTAATAAATTTATTTAGATCTCTGCTATTGCTAAAGATAGAGTAACACCGCTATTAAAAGAAGAGGAGATATAGTAGTAGTACCGCTAACAAAAATTCTACTTAGCAATAATTACAGCTAAGCTAAGCCACAACGCTGCGCAATAAATAAATATCTTTAAGATTTACTAAGTAGATTCCCTCCTAAAAGTTATTAAGGAGAATTTTAAGCCAGAAGGCTCTAGAATATATATTAACCTATAGCAATAATATATATCCCTTACACAAAAGAAGTGTAGGAGCGCTTAAGCCTTAGGAGCTAAGATTAGACAGATACACGCTAAAAAACTTCTACTAAATCCTAATTGCGTTACCCTAGAAATTAAGTAAACATTCTTCTTTATATATACGCTAAGTGCTAAGTATAAAGGCTTTTACAATTATATTTTTAGACAAATAGACCTTATAAATAATAGGGATTTAGACGGGAACGTTATAAGAGCGGCACCTACATTTAACTACATTAAAAATAAGGCAATTAAGGAAGAATACAGGAAAGAACAGCTTATTAGCTAGCCAGCTATAGGATAAGCACTTCTAGCCCTTACTCTAATATATAGACCTAGTTAGAAGAAACTTATACTATCTTCTAACAGGAAAACCTATTAAATTAAAATTAATAATATTCCCTACTACTTATTTTACAGAAACCCCTACTATAGTTAGACTAAATGCTTTAAGAAGTACCTAAAGCTAAAGAGCTAGGGTAGAGACGCTAAAAGGCATAAGGTAAGAATAGGTAACTTACGCGGCACTAATTGCAAGCTGCTAAAAAGGCAACATATTTCTAATAATAAAGATAATAAAGATAATAATATAAGCGGACTAGAAAATCTAAGGAAGCTAACCTTTATAGCAACAAAAGCCACAGGAGAGGATATTAATATAGTATTCGCAAGAGACGTTAAGTGTAATTTTACTATAGTTAACTACACTATTATAATAATGGCCACAAGGACTCTTTCTATATAGGATGCCTAGATTGTTAATAGTGGCTATGCATAGCATGTTTACAACAACGCATTAAGGTTTATCTATATAGATAAGTATTATAGGCCTCTACTTTAAAGCGTTAATATATTAATATCTCTATTAGGTGTTAGGATAGTAAATATACTATGCTACGTATAAGGAAAGAGGCAATAGCTTATTCTTAATAATATCCTCTTTGTCCTATTTGCGTATACAAATCTTATATCTATAATCTAGCTACTTAATAGGGGTGTAGAAATTAACCTTTTAAGCCATAGTGCCAGTATTCGCAACAAAACTAATAAGAAGTCTTTCTACACTATAAGTTAATACTATAGGGTATATGCGCTTAATTTGTAAACTAACCTTTCCTTTCTAGCCTACTACGTTAGCACATAAATAAAACTCTAGTATAACCACTTAGCCCACCTAAGTAACGTAAACCTGCAGCAACTTAAGAAGCAGGCTTATAGCATTTAGGACGTAGAGCCATAGGAACTATGCAATCTGTGCCTCTAGGGAAAAATAACTAAAAAACCTTACTATCGCTTAGGTTAGAGGGGAGAGTATCTAATAGAGCTTCTCCACTTAGACGTTGCAGGCCCTTTTAATAAAGGTCTTAATAGTAGCTATTACTAGCTTACTATTATTAATAACTGCACTAGCTAGATTAAAATTATCCCTATACCTTAACAATAGGGTTTTATAATAGAATTACTCTATTTCTTCCTTAACTATAATAAGCGCACTAAATAAAAGTGTAGACGTATACGCCTTAATTATATCCCTAAATAAGTAGGAAAAGAAATAAAATTTATTCTTTTCTTATAGGCTATCTAGGCTAAGGTTATAGGCATAGACTAGTATTAGCAAAATAGTGCTACAGAAAGAGTGTACAAGATAATCTACAATTAAGTAGGACCTATACTAGCCTATATAAGTCTCCTATCTTAATTTTAGCTAGAGATAGCTTAAACAGTAGCATATCTTTTAAACTAATTACCGTCGTTAAGACTATATATAACACTATACTAGGCGTAGTATAGCGAGAAACCTAATCTCTTACAACTAAGGGTAATTAGATTAAGGGGGGAATACCTAGTTCCCCCTAAGTAAAGGAAGAAGCTAATAAAGCCAAGAATAAGGCTATATATTTTACTAGGCTATAAGGGAAATACTAACTACTATATTCTACTTAAAGATAGAAGGATTGTTAGGACCCCAAATACTAAATTTTAAGAAACCCTTATAAATCCCTCTACACAGACTATAGAGAATATAGAAGCTAAATAATATAGCTTACCTAAGGCAATGGCTGCTGCTATAGGAGGGAGTATAACAGCTTAGTAAAATAATTAACTAACGTTATATCTATAGCATCTATCTATACTAGCCTCTAGACGCTATATATCTATAGCGCTAATAGAGTAAGCGCTTTTTAAGTTAAGCAATAATATCTCGCAACTATCCTAACTAAGTAATAATGACTTAGAAGGGCGAGCGCTATTCCTATTAAGTAATAATAACTTATAGCCAATTACTAAATAGGGAAACAGGACCTCGTCGCTATATATAAGTAAGAAAACTTTTAGATTATTTTTAGATATATTAGAAAGAGACTATTCGCTATTAGACAGCAACTAGCAATAAGATAACGCTTAACATAATTAAGTATTAGAAGCTAGTTAACATCTAGAGCTCTAACTTAATTACTTAGTTTATACGGCGCAGCGTAAAGTACTATAGCGCTACCCTAAATTAAGGGTCTATTTCCTATAAGCTATAGCAGATACACCTAGTAAGGATAAAGAACTTATATTAATAAATATACCTAAAGGTAACATAATTCCTATATTCCTAATAGTAGCTGCGGCAGAATTAGAACCTTTTAAACCTAAAACCCTTTATTAAAGCCAAGAATAATATAAGTTAGCCTAAATAGGAGAAGGCCATACTTAAGGAGGTTTAATTCGCTTAAGTAAAACAAAACGTAGGAGCATATTAAACCTCTCGCGAACTAATAGGTCTTTAGCGGCAAATAGGTCTTTAAACTTAAATAAGGACTATATAGAGAAGTTATTTGCCATAAAAGCTAATAGGTAGTAAGAGGCTTTACATAAGAAGAGGGGATTAACTATAACAAAACGTTTGCCTCTATAGTAAAACTAATAAGCTATAAAGTATTGTTTACAATTAGTGCTGCTCTATGCCTTAAAATTAAATAAATAGATGTTAAGACAGCCTTTCTATATAGAGATATTAAGTATAAAATCTATATTAAGCAACCTTATTATATAGTAGACAGAATATTAAATGTCTATAAGCTTTAAAAGGCACTTTATAGCCTAAAATAGGCACCTTATATCTAGTACTAGACGCTTATAAACTTCCTATAGAATCTTAGTTTTAAACTAATTAATACTAACCTTAGTATCTTTATCTAGAGCAATATATACATTACGGTATACATTAATAACCTCTTAATTATTAGGCTAAGCATCGCAGAGATAAAAAGAATTAAGCGGGCCCTTAGAAACTAGAAACTATTTTAAATAATAGACCTTAGACTATGTAGCTATTACCTTAGGATGTCTATTTAGCGAGATTGCTAGAATAGGATTCTTTATCTAAGCTAGAAGGCCTACATTAATAAAGTTATTTACTAATTTAGACTTAACAACTGCAACCTAGTTAGCATACTAATTAAAACTTTACCGCCCTAAGAAAACAGCCTAAACTACAACTGCCCTCTAGACTAGAAGGCCAATTATTAACACACATTATAGGATCTCTTATATATATTATGCTTAGAACTAGAGGGGATATATTACATATATAGTTTCTATGGCAAGCTAATATTTAATAAACCCTAGGCCGCAATATATAAAACTCGTTTAGGGCATCCTATATAGTATCTTAAAGGTATAAAGAGTCTCTAGCTTACGTATAAAGGCCACCTCGAGATGCTTGCTAAAAGAATTTACAGATATAGACTAGGCTAGTTACTATAACACTTAATAATTAACTACTAATTACTTATTTAATATTAGGAGTAAAGCAATTAGCTAGTAATCTAAGCGCTAGACTATTATCGCGCTCTTAACATACGAAGTAGAGTTTATAGGATAGATATAGGCAACTAAAGAAGTAAATCTAGCTAAGAAAGCTTCTTAATAAACTAAATCTTAGTTAAGGTAAAGCTGCAATAATTATCTGCGGCAATAACTAAGGAGCCATTACACTATCCTTAAACCCGCAGTATTACTTACGCACAAAATATATAGATATCTAATGTAAGTAGCAAGGAGAGGTTTAGAAGGCTAGGACTATTAAACTAAAGTATATCCTAACTACAAAACAAATTGCTAATGGTTTTACAAAACTGCTTACATAAGATAAATTTAAATAGTTTTGTAAAGGGCTAGGCATTAAGTAAACCCTAGACCTTATTAACCCCCATACTAAGGTTATAAATATAGGTACTATTTCCTTCTCTTTTTATTTAATGTAGTCTTTAAAGGTTTAACTAGGCCTATTATAGACGTAATATTAGGTCGCTAGTACCCTTAGGGCCATTATTAAGTAAGAGTGTTAAACATTACAGTGGCTAAAATAGTTATATATATAGCTAGAGCTAAGACTATATATATATATATATATATATAGAGCGTCTCGCCCATTAATATAAAATATAATAGTTCTGCTTAATTACTTACTTTAACACGTACTTTCTAACCCACTAACGTAGGACCTACCCTTTAGGGAGTGCCGCCTACATAGAGGCAGCCCGCCTAGGAACCTAGTCTATAGAAGCTTTTAGTTACTAATATTTATCCATAGATAGCAAGACACACTATATAGCAAGATAAATAAGAGGTAACGTCCCCCCCTATATAACGCAAAGCACCCTATACTACAAAAGATTTCCTATAAAAGTATCTCTACCCTCCACCCTATAGTAAATTAAATTATATTAATAGTAATCCTCTTCTTCTAAGAATTCTTCTTAATTTAATAGTAAGTAGCGAAAAAATTACAGCGCTCTTACTTATACTCTTAGTCGTCCCTTTTAAGGCCTCTTAAACTGCACCTAGTTTATATCCCTATAATAAGACGGCTATATATAAATACTAGAGTTTAGGGGTCTTAAATAATAGCTCTATAGTGTAAGAAAGTATTGCAGAGCTTATAGATACTTAGTCTATAGTATAATGTAATCTAGATTTATCTGTGCAGAGAGGGGTTATAAGTATAATTTTCGCGGGCTAATTTAACAAGCTTACGTAGTGTATTACTAGAAAATAACGTCTATCCCTATATAGAGCGAGAAACCCCCTACGCTAAGAATTATAAGGGGTACTTTAACTTTAAGTAATTAATTAATAACTAACCTCCCCCCCTATGTGGCGAAAAACACCTATATCCTAAAGAAAATAAGAGGTAATTTAAATATATAGTAACTTTAAGCCACGTACGTAATTTTAGCCTTATAAATAAACTATAGACTTTAACTTCTACTATTTTCTAAGCTATCTATCTAGTTGTATACAAAAATTACGCAAAGCTGGCTATGCTATACTCTGTTATACGCTTAACCTACTCTAATCCTAAGACACTACTTCTACTATAATAATATTACCCTACTGTTTTACTAGCGGAAAAAAAGTCTATATTAATTTTAAATATATATTATATTTTTATACTACATTTAAAGACACTCTAAGTTACGTGCGTAGTATAAATTGCATATTTGCTATAAAGGTTAGTATATATAGCACGCTATAGCTCTAAAATAGGTGTTATAGTATAATTATATATCGTCTATTATAACGCAGTATATATTAGCATATTTTTTTTATATATAGCTAAGCTTTTTACTTATATTACTCTAGCTTTCTTAGGTATAAACGCAAAGGCCCTATGTGTAGGAAAAAAGTATAAGCCCCTAATACGGCCCACCCCTATTATAGGTAACGTTATTAAATATAAAACTTTAGTAGATAGAATATCTATAAAATATTATTTACAACTAAGTAATATAGCATAGACTATTACTATAACCTAGTAAGTTTTATATAGAACTTTTTATAGTAATGTATAAATAGATAATATGGCTTCTATACTTAATTAGGGTAAAAGCGACCTTAACTAAGTAGATAAGTTATTGCAACCGTGCGCTAGTTATTATATTTTATAACCTTCTACTTATAATTTGTATAAAGACTATCTAAGAATAGTTTATATATAAAATAATAGTCTAGTTCTAGGCATATACTGTAATAAAATTAAGGCCTATAGATATTCTACGTTTATATTAAATAGGCTTAAAAGCTTAAGTTCTCTACTTATATAGAAGCACCTATTATACTAATACTACGGTGCCGTTTACTAGAAGATTAAGTAGTATTGGATTCTAAGCCTATAAGAGCTCTATAGGACAAAAATAAACTCTCTAATATCTTCTTATTTCTATAGAAGATAGTAATATCTAGAGGACTCTACTAACCCTAAGGTTTAGGGATAGTAATATATACTTACTACGCAGACCCTCCTTAATTAATAGCTCTATAACTTTAGGTTTTCCTACTCTATATACCTAGTAAAGTAGACTCTAATATATAATTTTAGAAGAGAATATAGAACCTAGGTTTAATACAGCCTAAAGCATATCTAGTAAGCTACTTAAAAATACATAGTAGAGTACACTATCTCTCTTTATATCTAGGGTAGAGAGGTTAAGGCCTAGGTTAACTAGAAAGTAGAAAGTGAAAGTGTTAATATGTCTGCCTCGTGCAGTAAGGTAAAGAGTAGTTTAGCCCTAAATTTCTCTACCCTATGCGTTAACGTTAGCACCCTTATTAAGTAGTAGCTTTATAGTTACCTTATAGCCTTAGTATAAAGCTACTTAGAGTGCGTTACTATACTCTAAGCCCTATATATTAACCTTAGCGCCCTTATTAAGTAGCAGCTTTATAATCGCTTTATAGCCTCTTTCTAAAGCCGCCTAGAGTATATTACTATATTCTCCGCCCTATACGTTAATATTAGCGCCGTTATTAACTAGTAGCTTTATAATTACCTTATAGCCTTTATATAAAGCCGCCTAGAGTGCGTTACTATACTTTCTACCCTATATATTAATATTAGCGTCCTTATTAACTAGTAGCTTTATAGTTACCTTATGGCCTCTAAATAAAGCCGCCTAGAGTGCGTTATTATTAACGTTAGTGCTATTCTTAAGCGGTAGCTTTATAATTACCTTATAGCCTTTAGATAAAGCTGCGTAGAGTACGTTACTATAGTATTTACCCTACGCGTTAATGTTAGCGCCCTTATTAAGTAGTAACTTTATAGTTACCTTATAGCCTCCTTTTAAAGCCACTAGAAGTAGGTTACTATACTTTCCACCCTGCGCATTAATATTAGGGCCCTTATTAAGTAGTAGCTTTATATTACCTTATAGCCTTTAGATAAAGCCGCCTAGAGTAGATTACTGTAGTCTTTACCCTATGCGTTAATATTAGCGCCCTTCTTAACTAGTAGCTTTATAGTTACCTTATAGCCTTTAGATAAAGCTACCTAAAGTAGGTTACTATACTCTCTATCCTATACGTTAATATTAGCACCCTTATTAACTAGTAGCTTTATAATTACCTTATAGACTCTAGATAAAGCTGCCTAGAGTATATTACTATAAAATCTACTCTTTATATTAATATTAGCGTCCTTATTAACTAGTAGCTTTATAATCGCCTTATAGCCTCCTTTTAAAGCTACCAAAAGTAGGTTGCTATACTTTCTGCCCTATGCGTTAATATTAGCGCCCTTATTTAACTAGTAGCTTTATAGTTACCTTATAGCCTCTAGATAAAGCCGCCTAGAGTGCGTTACTATTAACGTTAGCGCTATTATTAAGTAGTAGCTTTATAATTACCTTATAGCCTTTAGATAAAGCTGCGTAGAGTGTATTACTATAGTATCTACTCTACGCATTAATGTTGGCGCCCTTATTAAGTAGTAACTTTATAGTTACCTTATAGCCTCTAGATAAAGCTGCGTAGAGTGCGTTATTATAGTATCTACCCTACGCGTTAATATTGGCGCCTTTATTAAGGAGTAGCTCTATTATCCTATAATATCTATTTTCTACTGCAAGATATAATATAGTCTAGGTGTTGCTATCCTACTTTTCTAACGTAATGGCTATCTCTTCTCCTTAACTCGGAAGTATATCCTTTAGTGTAACTAACAACCTAAATTGCGCTACAAGATATAATCCTATACTATTTTTAGGGTATTTTTAGCTATAGTCTAAATACTTATATATTAGAGTTAAGAATACTTACGTAGCGCTTAAAACTAACTTTTTATTAAAAAGAAATAAATAGGCTAGCGCATATATATTGCCTTCTACTATTATAGTATACTCTCCCTAATACTTAGCCGTATAGTCTAGGAACTTACTCTCCTAGAGCCTCTCTTTAAACTCTTTATTAGAGGAGTAGCTACCTATTTTAAATATATTAAATAATAGGTAGGTAAGGCATATAGAGGTAATATATAGCTAAGTACCTAGATTCTATATATCTCTAATACGCTTAAAGTACTCTTATGTAGTATAGTGAATAAGATAGATAATAGCGCTTTTTTAATTAATAATAATAAGGCCAGCGCATATAGATAGTAAGTTCTTAACCTCTAGTATATTTTCTAGATTAAGCTCTACTTTATTAGGCTCTACCGCTAAAGTATAGTATAACGTAACTATAGTAAGTGGCCTTTTTGCGTATGTAATCTATGACAGGACTTTCTTAGCTAGTTTATAGTGGCTATCTAATTGGCTCTTAATTCTCTGTAAAGCTTCTTTATATATATTATTAAGCGCGGCTAAGCCTTTTAAGAGGTTGGCTAGCGTTATTTTTAACCTTTTTTAGCGTTATTATATTAGATAGAGAATTAATAATATATAAATAAGTAAGAAGAAACCTAAAAGCTTATAAGTCTATATTACGTTGCAGACTAGACAAACGACTTATATACTATCTACTATCTCTAGAATCTTTTCTTCTACTATTTTCTATAGCGTAGTAGTGTTACGCTAAATATATTTAGGCAGTTAATATATATCTAGCTAGCTATAAATTGCCTTACGTCCTTATTGCTAGCTCCTACCTCTAGCCTTACTACTATTTAAAACTTAACTTTGACTTCTAGTATAACATGGATGGCAAGCGAGCGGCGCAGGCAAGCGAGCGGCGCACCCCATCAACTTTCGCACCCGCTCTAAACGCGTCCTACAACAACTCCACGCCACAACACTCAAATGGCTTCAAAGGAAGCAGATGTTCAGCTTGCCATCTTTTCAATCAATACCAGCCAGATCCAAAGCAACCGAGCTGCTGCAGCAGTCTACAATGTACCCAAAACAAACGCTCCGCCGCCAACGCGCTGGGAGACCTACGCGACGCGATTGCCAGCCCAACTCGAAGAAGCTCACCCAGCTAGAAGAGGAGGTGATAATGATAATTCGTCATATACTTGATCTGGACCTACGTGGATTTTCGCCTACCTACTTAGCAATTCGCGATATAGCAGATAAGCTGCTAGCTGCGCGCGGCGCAGGCCAGGTTGGACAGAAGAAGTGGCCAGCCAACTTTGTTAGGCGTACAGACTCTCTTAAGACGTGTTTTAACCGAGCCTACGATAGACAGAGAGCTCTCTGTAAGGATCCTATCCTAATTAGCGCCTAGTTCAAGCTTGTAGAGCAGACTAAGGCCAGGTACGGCATCTGCGATGAGGACGTCTACAATTTTAATGAGGCTGGCTTCATGATGGGCAAGATTACGACTCAGCTCGTTGTTACAGGGTCAGAGAGGAGAGGCCGGCCAAAGGCTGTCCAGCCTAGGAACCGCGAGTGGGTGACACTTGTCCAAGCAATCAACGCTGCTGGCTGGGCTATCCCACCGTTTATCATCTTTGCTGGCCAGCACCACCTATCTGCTTGGTACGAGGAGGATATCCCGCGCGATTGGGCTATATCTCTTAGCGACAACGGCTAGACGACGAACGAGCTTGGAGTTGAGTGGCTAAAGCACTTTATCAAGCATACAGAGACCCAGATTGTTGGCACGCGTAGGCTGCTTATCCTTGATGGCCATGCGAGCCACCACTCTCTTGAATTTCAACAGCTCTGCAAGGAGAACAACATCTACACGCTCTGCATGCCGCCTCACTCCTCGCATCTGCTGCAGCCACTTGATGTGGGCTGCTTCTCGCCGTTGAAGCGCGCGTACAGCCGAGAGGTTGAGGCTCTGATCCGTAACTACATCAACCACATCACGAAGCTTAAATTCCTGCCAGCCTTCAAGACAGCCTTTAAGCAATCATTTACATCAGCCAATATCTGTTCAGCCTTTCGAGGCGCAGGCCTTGTTCCTCTCCAGCCTAAAGCTGTTCTGTCAAAGCTGGATGTGCAGCTTCGTACGCCTTCACCAGCTGCTCTGCCAGAGGCTCTCTAGGAAGCCAAAACGCCAAGCAACATACGTGAGCTTGAGGCTCAATCAACTCTAATCCGTGAGCGCGTTCAACGGCACAAGAGCTCCTCGCCTGCCTCTATTATTCAGGCGATTAATCAACTTAAGAAGGGTGCTGAAGTAATGATGCTCTCAGCTGAGCTTATGCGCGATCGGATTACTAGCCTTGAGAGAGCCAATAAGGCAGCAACTAAGCGTAGACAGCGCAAAAAGAAGCGGATACAGAAAGCAGGGGACCTTAACAAAGGGAGAGGGAGAGAATATACTTGCTCTCAAAAGGCGGCTGACCAGCAGATAGAGCATGAACAGCGTCAAAGTGGAGAGCGATCAGGCCTGAGCCGCCAGGCTCTGGCGCGCTGCACAAGGTGCAGAGAGCTTGGGCATAACTCACGTACGTGCAAAAAAGATACTTTAAATACTGCTTAATCTATTGTATCAAAATCTATATAGTATATTATATTGTGGTTGAGCTGCGCGACTTCAAAGGTGCGAAAAGTTGATGGGGTGCGCCGCTCGCTTGCCTGCGCCGCTCGCTTGCCATCCATGTTAAAATATAAGGTGGCTATAAGATAAATATCTTATCTTACTTATAAGTTATAGAGTTTAGCTATAAACTAGCTGTAAGTGCTATTACTATCTTAACACTTATTAAGGGCATTAACTATAATATAGATAAATAGAGTACTTTGCAACTACTTTTTAGAAAGCGCTATAGATCTCCTTAAGTAATGGCTTTGTCCTTTAGTTAGTATACTGCTTATAGAGTTATTCTATAGGCTCTACTACTAATAGTTAAGCCTGCACTAGCTACTTAACTATAGCTACTAGCATGCTAGAGGCATTTTGCTCTTCTTACGCTTTGTAGTTATAGTATATATATATAACTCTAACTAAGCTACTTTATATTAACTTTAATAGGTGGTTAATCGCAATTATAGCTACTATAGTCTTGCTAGCGCTAGAAATTCCTAGGCAGAAGAAAGTGCCCTTTGGCTTACTAAGCCACCTTGCGAACTTAGGCGCGTTAAAAAACTACTAGCCTATCCCCTCTTGTCTACAAACCTATAATGTCTAATTGCTGCGCGGGGTAATTGGCAGGTAAGATCTATTCTACTACCTTACTGTATTTTATATTAGCTTAATCTTACTAGATCTTATCTACTCTAGACTATATGGTAAGTACGTGCTTTTAAATAAAGTTAGTATTGTCTTTAATGGCCTAAGAGAGTTTACTACTTTATATAAGCGACTTTACTCTATAACCTTAGTTACTATTAAAATATATAAGTAGTCTATCTATAAAGTAATCTCTACTAGTATTTTTAAACGTTCTATTTAGTATAGTATGCTAGTAACCTCTTACTTCTTAAACTTCTACACGAGCGCCTCGCCTACTTTCTTTAGCTAACCTCTATCTATTATCTTATTCTATAACGCTTTAAGCGCGTGCTTAAATTAGTTAAATAGCCCCTTAGGGGCTATAAGATTAGCAATAGTAGTATACCACGGCTAGCTTAGATCTCCTATCTAGACATAATCTTATAGGTCGCGAAGTAGGGGCAGAAAGGTTTAATATCTTAGCCTTATAGTACGAGCGTTCTTTTAGCGTATCTCTTACGTTACTTATATATACAAGGACCTTGGCTAAAAGCTAGAGAACTATAATAATACTAGCTATAATGCTAAGCAGATCTATATCTAGATAAAATTAACTAATAAAGTAAGTGTAAATAGAAGAGCTTCTAGAGAGGAGTATAGCATTGTATAGGCAGTAAGATTATAAGTGCCTAGGCTAAGGGGTTACTATAGCGGGGCTAACCAGCTATATGTAATATGCATTATACTGCGCTGCGTCTTATTAATAAAACCCATTAGGTGCAATTACGTAGTAGGTTAACTATTAACTAGAGGTCTTTTATAGTTTGTGTGTTAAAAGGTATAAAACAACGCATCCTTATAAGATAGAGGTTATAACGTTTTGCTTAAATATAGTAGGCTATAATTACCATTACCTTATAGTAGGGTGTTGCTTAAGATATTTCTATAGAGCGTGTTTAAGGTAGATATGTCTTTCTACACAGCTACTAGTTATTAAATATTCTTAGGACTCCTGCAGTAATATAGAAGCCTTATAGCCGGGTTAACCTTTATATCCTTATTACCTAGCTATTATATATAGCGTACTATTCCTCGCACTAAGTATAACGTCTTAATTAAGTTTTTAGAGCTAGTGCGTCTTCGCTGTATGGCTAGAGCAACCCTAGAGTTAATTAAGTGGCTACTAGCTAGGGCTCCTACAGAAGAAAGTCTCTATAATCCTCTAAGTAGCGTAGGGTCTGCTATTTAGGGCTATAATAAGAAGGAAAAGTGTAAGTTAAGCGTAAGTTAAGTGCTACTAAAATCTAAAAATAATTATAAGTAAGTAAGTAACGTGGCCTCTACTAGTGCTACTCTATACTACTTCTTACTACTTAGCGCTCCTATACTTATATTACTGCTATTACTGTTATAGAATAGATAGCGTAACTCTTATATTATTAGAAGGCCTTAATCCTATAGAGAATAGAATAGAACCTATATAGCCTTATTAAGGTCTAGAAAAATCCCCTACACTATAATATAGCACTGCGCTTATAGATGGCCTTTAATATAGGAGAAGGCAAAAGGCTAGTAGTACCTTATAGAGTCTAAAGAATAAGCCCTTATTAAGTATATACTACAAATAGCTAACAATAGATTTCCTATTCTAGTTAAGTACTTACGTTTACTAGCCTATATTATTGCATATTAATAGACCTCTATCTTCTAAGCTCTTACAGCAAATAAGATAGTCTACCCTCCTAGTTATAACTAGCCTTAGGCCTTCTATAAGCACTATCCTAAACTTAAGGCAAAAAGAGTTAAGGCACTAGACTAGAACTAGCATAATAAGAACATCTATAGTAAAGTGTAGTATTAGTTTAATATTATTAGCCTAGAGCTAAATAAAGCTAATATACTACTAGAGAATGTATATAATATAGATAAGACTAGAGTTATATTAAGTATACTTAGCTTACTTAAGGTTCTTATAGGTAAAGATAACCTGCGTATATATTAAGGTGTGGGCGTTAAGTAGATAATAGTAATAGCTATTAAGTGTATCTCTATAAATAGTAGGTTACTGCATCTACTAATTATATAGCTAGCTGTAACCTATTATAGCACTTAGACTATATATCCTACCCCTAGATAGCATTTTACTTACTTACAGACGGGCTATATAGATTCTAAAATTAGCTTTAACTAGCTTAGGCTAGTGTTTAATCTGTAGACTAGATTAGATTATAGGCGAATAGTAGACCCTATATACTAATCTGTAATGGCTTTAGTACCTATAAGTTACTTAAAATCTTAATATTCTATCTTAAAAATAACATTGTCCTTTACTATATACCTTTATATACTTTATATATAAGCTCTAGCTATATAATATAAGTATATTTACTATACTAAAGTCTATATACTAGAAATAAGTTAAGAAGCTATATTAAGGTAGGGCTAATATAGTTAGCAAGTAGCATTTTACGCTTCTCTACAGCTGTGTACGTAAGTAGGCGTTTACTAGTTAAAATATTAAGTCTAGCTAGTCTAAGATAGGTCTATATCTATTTAGCCTATATAGAGAGTGCTTAAAGATATCTAGAAGCTAGTAGCTAAGCTGCGTATTCTAAATAATATAGATGCAATAATAGATACTAAAGTACTCTAAACACTAGTAATATTAGAGGCTCTTACTACGCTATTGTCAAATATACGGGTATTCTTGATGAGTTGAGATGGAAAAGTGGTGGGTTGATTGATTGATTGTGTGTGTTCTGTCGGAGAAGCTCGGCTACCGCGAGAAGTAACTATCTCGTACTAAGCCGCACTAGTACTATTTAGAATAGTACAGGGGCAGTGTAAAACAGTAGTGCGCCAGCCTCCTTAGTGTATTTCACAGTGAAATCACTGTGATTTACACTGATTACCACTGTAAGGGGCCATATGATCGTACACACCTACCCACTGGATTTCACAGTGACTGTCTATCTGACAGCTATATAGCTAGATTAACTATAATACTCTACTACTAGACACCCTAAACAGACATTATCTGCAGAAGCTAGCTAACGCTGCCTCTAAGTGCTTTACTAAGCATACTCTTCTCCTTAATAAAAACTAGCTGCTGTTTAAGTAGAATAACAAAAGCAATTGCTATAAGTTAGTTAGGCCTACTAAGGTTAGAGAGGCAAAAGTAATAAGCTATAATAATATTATAGAAGCGTAAGTAAAGTGTAATACAAAGGACGTTGCAGTGCTAAAAGGGAAGCATAAAGGAAAGTATAGAGTAAAGTGTAAAAGTTATACACCTGTAAAGACACTAGTAAAGAAGGTGCAAAAGAGCGAAGTAGAAGTGGCTATAGATAGGATTAAAATAATAGGGCTAATAGAGTACTACTCTATTATTAACTTTACGCATTGTATAGGTTAAATTAATAAATTATAGTAAATATATTGCTTACCGCTCTAGATATTATAAACGTTATACCTTAAAGTAACTAATTAAGTTATAGTAATAGTCTATTGTCTATTATTATATTATATTAAATGCTGTGTAAAAGTTCTCTTTACTAGAGCAACACACTACTAATGCTATTAGTTACCTATAATAAAGCTAGTGCTTCTTTCCTGCACATAGGGCCTTCGTGTTTATCCTAAAAAAGGCTAGACGGCAGTAAGTAAGAAGCTAGGCTATATATAAGGAAACATACTAATTTATGCTGCGTTGCAATAGTAGTTACGTAATTGTACTATAATACCCCTTCTAGAGCTCTAGTGTGTTAGATATACTAACCTACGTGGCAAATATACAATTTGCGCCACGCTTAGGATTAAAAATGCCTTAGAGTGCTCTAGAAAGATATAATGCATGTTTAAGGTTAATATAAACTAGTTTTTAGCTTGTAAAATAATAAAGCGATGTTGTTATAGCAGAAGTAGTATTATAGGGCGAGAATAGATTAAGCGCTTAATAGAGTATAGACTAGCCAGCTTTGCGTAATTTTTATATGCAACCTAATAGCTAGCTTAAAGAAGAACACCAGGTTGTATCCACAGTTTGTTAACACGAAAAAGAATGTGCGCGTAAGTTAATGTCGTTGCACATCTGAAGTACCTATGGTTTTCTTCGGGACATCGGTGTCTTTCGCCACACGGGGGGGAGGTTACTCAGTCTCATCCGACGCGCCATGTCGCTATTGAAGTCTAATGCCGACCTCAGCAAATACAGAATAAGCAAGCCCCAGGCTGCGACATCTACACCATCCGCTGCTTTGCACAGAAGGTCAAGAAGCTACGTACCAGGAGCTGAATGCAATGCCGGTGTCAAACAGAAGAAGATCGGAGTGTCGAGATTCACTTCCGGGGCGAACGAGCAGCGCTAGGTGGGCTAATTAAGTTAGTTGCTGATTTTGCATTTTCGTTTCCCATTTTCGAACTCTCACTTCCACATTTGGGTGGGCCACTTCCACGATTGGCTCATATCGTGTCCCCCGTGCAAATCATATCCACATTTAGAGACAGAGGCGCCCAGTGCGGCAGCAAGGCGCGCGCCGAATTCGTCTTGACGATTGGCGGTGTTCAGGAGCGCTCCACCAAAGTTAGAGCTGCTCCGCTACCGACAGCGCCGCTATGCGGAGTTCTCAGACTTGATCGTTTGCTCCACAATATTCGCTTGAGTTTGGCAAAGCTAGACAATGCGTGAATATAGACGTCCTGCAGTTCGTTCATTGCAACGTGACGCTCAGTAATGTATTTATCTTCCCCTTGCGAGCCTTGACATACACCGTCGGCTCTTCTCAATCGAGTGCCGCATGTAATTAGGTATCACGTCGACGGTAAACTATGGCTAAGATTCGCTGACGTATATTTGCGGCAACACTTGCTCAATACTCCTGGCGGGTCGCCTACCCACGGCTTCGCCTCGGGGTTGACTCGGATACCGTAGCCCAGACATACTTGCAACTCAGCACTGCCGCCTCTCGCTCACGTTGGGTCGTTGACGGAGCAAATCTAACCTCCCTCCCTGCGTGGCGAAAGGCATCTGTGTCCCGAAGGAAACCATAGGTACTTGGAACATACACCGGCTTTGCGTTGCACACGCGCTCTTGTTTTTAACCGCGCCGCCTTTGCGAGCGTCGACGTCTTGCCCAACACGTGGAGCTGCTGCGAGCGCAGCTGGAGGTGCTGCTGCGCGATAGCCCTGGAGGCATTGAACAGCTTCGCCGCGTCCAGGAGCCGCCGGCCTGCCATTGAAACGCGTTGAGCTTCTACAGTAGGTACTAGGGCAAAAGTCCAACGATGGTGCGTTGCTTCAGTCAGGATAGGCAATGTGAAGGCCGAATGGACTCAAACTATTGTGCAGCAGTTGCACCGCATCGGATGGCCCATCGCAGAGCGTAACAAGCACACCGTGGACGCGGCTCGTATTTGTAAGACTGGTGTGGGGAAAGTGAAAAGGAAAACCAAAAAGGCACGATGCGGTAACGTGTTTTACAAGCGAGTGCGCATTATAAGCGAGTGCGCACCCCACTAACTTCGTGCACCTCTATGTATAAATATCTCAACCATATTAAGAGATAATATATAGATATTAATAAGGTAGATTAAGTAGTGTCTAAAGTATCTTTTTTGCACGTGCGTGAGTTATGCCCAGTCTCTCTGCACCTCTTGCAGCGCGCAAGAGCCTGGCGGCTGCGGCCTGATTGCTCTCCACCTTGACGCTGTTCACGCTCTATCTGCTGGTTAGCCTCCTTTTGAGCGAGTATATATCCTCTCCCTCTCCCTTTTTTAAGGTCCCCTGCCTTTGTATTCGCTTCTTTTTGCGCTGCCTACGCTTTGTGTTGCTGCCTCGTTGGCTCTCTCAAGGCTGATGATCCGATCGCGCATCAGCTCAGCCGAGAGCATCATCACCTCTGCCCCTTTCTTGAGCTGACCAATCGCCTCAATAATCGAGGCTGGCGACGAGCTCTTGTGCCGCCGCACGCGATTACGTATCAACGTTGATTGAGCCTCAAGCTCACGCACGTTGCTCGGCGTACGAGCCTCCCAAAGGGCCTCTGGCAGAGCTGCTGGTGGAGGCGTACGAAGCTGCACATCTAGCTTTGATAGAACAACGTCTGGCTGGAGAGGGAGGGACAAGGCCTGCGCCTCGAAAGGCTGAGCAGATATTGGCTGACGTGAAGGATCGCTCAAAGGCTGCTTTGAAGGCTGGCAGAAATTCAAGCTTCGTAATGTGGTTGATGTGGTGGCGGATCAGAGCCTCGATCTCACGGCTGTACGCGCGCTTTAGCACTGAGAAGCAGACCACGTCAAGTGGCTGCAGCAGGTGCGACGAGTGAGGCGGCATGCAGAGCGTATAGATATTATTCTCCTTGCAGAGCTCTTGAAACCTAAGAGACTGGTGGCTCTCATGGCCGTCAAGGATAAGCAGCCGACGCGCCCTAACTACCTTGCCCTCTGTATGCTTGATAAAGTGCTTTAGCCACTCAACTCCAAGCTCGTTGGTTGTCCAGCCGTTGTCGCTAACAGCGATAGCCCAATCTCGCGGTATATCCTCCTCGTACCAGGCAGACAGGTGGTGCTGGCCAGCAAAGATGATGAACGGTGGGATAGCCCAGCCAGCAGCGTTAATTCCTTGGATCACCGTCGCCCACTCGCGATTGCCTGGCTGGATAGCTTTCGGCCGGCCTCTCCTCTCTGACCCTGTCACGACGAGCTGAGTCATGATCTTGCCCATCATAAAGCCAGCCTCGTCGAAGTTGTAGACGTCCTCATTACAGATGCCGTACTTGGCCTTTGTCTGCTCTACAAGCTCGAACCAGCTCCTGATTAACACAGGATCCTCGCATAGAGCTCTCTGCCTATCGTACGCTCGATTGAATCGCGTCGTGAGACTGTCTGTACGCTTGACAAAGTTGCGCGGCCAATGGACGCCAACGCGACCTGCGCCGCGCGCAGCGAGCAGCTTATCAGCCATATCACGTACAGCCGCGTACGTAGGCGCAAATCCACGCTGGTCTAGGTCGAGTATATACCTGACAATTACCTCCTCTTCTAGCTGGGTAAGCTTCTTTGAGTTAGGCTGGCAATCGCGTCGGGCAGGCTTGCCAGCGCGTCGGCGGTGGAGTGTATCTCGAGAGATGTTAAACGTCTGTGCAGCGACTGCCTCACTCTGAAATTGATTTTGCTGAAGAGAGCTGATATAGCAAGGTGTATATCAGCCTCATAAGAAGCTGGCTGGGCTTTAGTTGGGGGTGCCATGATAGCTGGGAGTTGACGCGTCGCAGAAAGTTTGTGGGGTGCGCACTCGCTTGTAATGCGCACTCGCTTGTAAAACACGTTAGCGTCATGGAGCTCGAACACGGACATGAGTGAGGCTCTCACAGTTGATTGGCCGGCCAACGCAGCATTCTAGACCGTTTCTGGCAACCTTGCTTGTGTCCCCTCCCCACTTCATTCACTCGTTGCAGATAGGATCGTGTCGCGCTCAATGTTACTATATCTGCCCGCACCAGCATAACACCCCCATACCCCAAGCTTTTCAACGCGAACCAAGTGTCTAGGCGCATGCTCCGCTCCAAGCAGAGACATAAAGATCGCATTACTCTAGTTCGCCCCAGATGTAGGTACCGTGCAAGAGAACATTAAAAGAGCAGACGCCCTCTTACAAGGGAGGAAGATACCTATAGATCTAGACTAGTTAATATTGCCCAAAATGGCCTTTTTAGGTGAGCATGTTATTATTATAGTGCTTCACCCGTAGATATCTAACATCCCACGAGCATATAATAATCACCTGCCTAACATATATATATGCTTCCGTCTTTCTACGCTAATCTCTAGGCACTATAGCGCTAGTTAAAAGTAGTTATATATATAGAGCAAAAGCTTATCCTGTTTAGGTTATAACTTTTATTCTCTTATAGAAATTTAAGCCTATCTTAAGCCTACAGCTACTAGTATATCTACCTAATAGGCCATCTAAGTTGCAAAACACTACAACTACTATATTATAGTAGGCTATTCTAAAACTATATCTAACTTGCCACTAATAAACTATATAAGCTCTCCTCTCTTCTCTCTTGCCTAGTGCACTAATAATTAGTAGATAACTTTATAGTAACAACCTCTTTAATAGGTAAAATACTATATAACTACTATAAATTCTTCCTTTACTACACAGATAAGATGCAGGCCTCTAAGCCCCTAACCTATTTCTTAATAACTAACTTAGGGCACTTTTAGCGCTATTACCTTAGAAATTTGCATATAGATATTAACCCCTACTACTTCCTCGCCCTCTAGTTAGACTACGAGTTTGCCACTACAGTGCTTAACTCCTCTCCTCTTCTCCCTCTTACCTACTCTCCCTCTTCTAACCCTAACCTACTAATCTGCGTCTCTATAGCCTAGCTCTACTACCTTACCCCTACTAAACTTATATAAGAACTAGCTACCCCTAACGTCGCTACTATAGTATATTAGGTAGAGCGTTTTTAGCCTATTATAGAGTAGAGCAAGGACGTAAAGGGGGTATAGCATATAGTTATAGCAAACTAGTGTAGGGTAAAGAAGAGCGTTTATTATGTAAGGAGTAGCATAGTAATTAGAATTAAGGGGGGTGCTATAAGTCTATTTAAGATATGCAGGAAGAGTAAGAAGAGATATCTAGTAGTAGATTTAACTAAGAGGCCTAAGTAGTATTAGGTTAGGAGTAGGCGGTAGTGTAGTAGAAGAAAGCTTTTTAATAACTATAGCTAGTATGCGCATAGACACCTTATAGGTAAGAATATTACAAGAGACGCAAAATCTACGTTTTACTATAGGTTTCTAATAAGAGCTTAGTCTCTAATATTACACGCGTAATATATACTCGTGCTATCTATTATTAAATAAGTGCAGCTAGTAATATATAGATAAATAGATATTAGTATATATAAGCGTTGTGCTATTATATAACACGACGCCTTAATATATAGTGCCCGCCTAATTACATTACTAACCTATACACGTAGTTGTTAGGACGAGCAAGTAATTTATTTATATCCGCTGTCTAGCCCCTAATTTTCGAACCTATAGCGCTAGAGTAAGTGCTTAATATATATATCCGCGACTCCTTGTTATAAAATAAAGCCATTATCTATCTTACTTAACAACGACCGCCTACTAGCTAGTTATTACTAGAAAAACGGTCTCACTTACTCGCTTATTAGTCGTGAAGGGTTAAGGTCGCAATTATAAGAAGGTAAGGTCTCGGGGGCGAGGCGTCTAGATGCTAATGCAGGTCTTGCGCTAGTGTCGCCTTTTCGTATTATAGCTATTAAATAGTTAGTATATAGTTCTAAATAACATTATAGTGTCTAAGAGGATATAGGAGAAGAGCGCTGTACTAGATAGTGTTGCCTATTCGCAGATAGATCTACTAAGGGATTAGATAGTTCTACTTCTAAGCTTTAGTAAGCTTTTACTTAGTGCAAAAGGACTTATAGCTCTATAGACCATTAGCAGGGCGGTGATTTCAAGGTAGAATGGCGGCCACATACCAGCATCATAACGATTTGTTAGTGTTCAAAATGTCGAGATGTCGAGAGTAGGAGTTGTGGGGTTGGGTTGTGCAGCCCTAGAGAGAATTTTGGCTCGCTTACGAGTGTGCGCCAAGATGTGTACCCTTGCGGTTAGTGCATTAATGCCCAGGCGGGCTTAGTGCAGTATGTGGTATTAAACATTCCCTCACAGAGGCACAGCCCGACTTCTAAAAGCCGTGGACCATGACATAGGTGAGCAGATCACCTTCACCAAGTGGCATATTTACGGAACGCCCGAGCCAGTTCCGTCTGCACCAAGACGCCCTGTGCCAGCAGGACCGGGAGTCACGCCCTAGCTGTCCGACCTTTTTCGTTTCCGCCAGAGGCAGCCTTCTTTGTCGGTCTCATTCGCAAGGAGCATGAGATCATGGCAACGAAACCGCATCTGTGTTTGTATGACGCAAGTATATGCATCTGCTGCTAGCTAACAATTGCAGGCTTGCACATGCTGCATGCAGCGCCCGAGCACCAGACGGGGCGCAGAGTGCGGTGTTGAAGTGGGGTGTGATTGACTACGTTATAGTCGACCTCTGACCGTGTTATACTTGCCCTGCGAGTAGTACTGGCAGGGGAGATGCAAAGCAGAGTGAGCCTCTGATGGTTGGCAAGCCTACGAAGCCGTCAGCTTGACGGTATATTAAGCTTCTTGCGAACAGGACTAGAAATAGAAGGATGCGATGACATAGAAGACAACATGAAACGTCCTTCATGGCTAGGTGGTCGCACGCCGCGCAAATCTCCGACGGCGCACACGTCTCGGCTCAGCCTCGGCCCACCCAGTTCCCCTGCTCCCCTAGACTGGTACATGCAGTACCGAGTTGCGGCACGTAATAAGCCACGTCGCGTAGTGAGCCATTTTTACTAGGGAAAATAGGAAAAGACATCTTTTTATAAGAGTTTTAACTTTTTAGTTAGCTATTATTAATAAAAACTTATAATACTAAAGTTATAGAGATTTTAAAGCTCTATAAATCTAGAATTCTAGAATTTTAAAATTTCTATTATTTTAAAAAATCCTAAAATTCTTATCTTACAGGATTTTAAAATCCCTACTACTTTAGTATTAAGAGTTTTTTAAAAATATATACTTAATAAAAAGTTAAAACTCTTTTAAAAAGATATCTTTTTCTATTTTTACTAGTAATCGCGGGCACGCTGCCTTCCCCGCTGGGTTTGGCGGTACCCTTATCGGGTAAGGCGCCGTCGCTGCCGCTCCCTCGGCGCGTCCGGTCGCGCCCCTGTGGCCTGTGTCCACGTTCAATCTCTCGACGGCCTGGACCAGCAAAACGTCCCAGAAACACGCGGGCAGCTAACCTCAGAATGTGTGGAGACCACCCTCAGGTCACGCTTATAAGCGTAAATCACCCTCAGGTCATCACCACACTGGTGAGTGCGGCCCGCCGAGACTCACAGGGTTCCATGGCTCATAGTCTAGACAGTCTTTTGCTGCAGCCGTCTTTCTACAGTTCCCATCTCACACGGTCCACCTGCAATGTCAGTCGCAGGGCGCGACAAGAAAGATGTTGTGCATTGTTTACCAGCCGAAATATGGATTCGTATCTTCGAGTCGTCCCCGAGCTTCTCTGCTCTTTGGAGCATCACCCGTACCACCAGTGGCCTAGCTGCTATCTTTGGTGAGCATGCCGTTCAGATTGTCGAGGCAGTGATGATGCAGTCCACGGAACCTCGCGCCACTCGAGCCTATCTGAAAGCAGTGCTCTGCATGCGCCTTTGTTCGTTCAGCTGCTCTAGTTTGGCTGAAGCGAAAGATGTCCAGTACACAACTGCCAATTCTTCGCTTACTATTACGGGAACCGCGAAACTGGACGCGGTGCGTGGCTTTGTCCTTCTGGCCCACAAGATCCATGTTTTGGCACATGAGGGAATGGAGCACTATATCCAGAAGTGCATGGCGATCAGCCCTTCCCGCTTTGACGCGGTCTGGCTCGACAGGAGGAACCCGAGAATCTTTCCGGAGGGCGAGAAATACCAGCCGCTGAACGTCGGCCTTCCTTCCTGGGTTGAGGAGAAGACCCTCTTATTGACTCTCTGGAGACTGCAATACCGTCTCGAGCTCCTGGCTGCGCTCCATAGCGGGCTTCTACGGTGGGACACGGCGGAAACGATGACACTGACATCCTCGAGCGCTGCTGAATTTTACGGACATGTCAGAAGCTGGGAAAGGGAGCAGATCATCACTATTTCTGAATACCTGCAAGCATTGAGAGAAGACTGCGGCACAGCGCTTTCATGGCTCCCCAACCCCATCGAGATGAATAAATTCGATTTCGGCTGCAGCAGTGACCGACCAAACCGACTCAGCAGGAAGCTCTTTTCCCGGAAAGACGACCCCGGTTGCTTGTAGGATGGTTGCGTGGATGTCGAGCGATATCAAGCTCTCCCCGACGCCCGGCATCACGTACGCCGCCTTCCGGAAGTTTGGGTTCGTTGCTCTGGGACGAGAGACGGATGGTGGGCTTGGGGCTTTACCCGGCCGAGAAGGTTATTCCAGGCCGGCAATACTACCTTAGATGGCGCAGCATCCTCAGCGATGAGGAAACTGCCGGGGTGCAAGGGACAGAACGTGGTTCAATATGGGGTTGAAGCTGCTTTCGTTATGAAGCCCTCGATATGTCGGTTTATCTAGTAGGTAAGTAGCTAGATTTCCGTCCGTTTCTGCACGACATCTGATACAGGAAAACAGTAGGCTAGCTAAACATTGAACTAGGCAGACAATGCTGCTCAGGTGACCCTGTCGATATATATTGCCATGTTCGGCACCATCTTTGCCAGATAATCCGGCATGGCACTGAATGCCCTGTCCTGATCTTCGTCCCAAATCCTGATTTTCGTGATGACCCTGTGGCCAAAGATGGCTCTGTGCTGAGCAAGGAGGTAGGCGGGACCGGCAGCGTGATACGAACCCAAAAGACCGTAGAAGGCTCCAGCACGAGGATCGTCGTCGTCGTTCACATACTCAAAGTCAGCCCCAGGCCAAGCCGGAAGGCTGCTTCGACCAGTCGCTCTCAGAGCTTGGTACATCATCATCCTCGTGTTCCAGTTGGCGATGTGTGCTCGGAAGATGTACCTCAGGGTGCCTCCCGCCGCCACTTGCTGCCATCCAAGGGCCACCACGTCAGACCACTTGTTTAGGTAGGGAACGGCTCCCATTCCAGCCTCGCGAGGAGAGATGTTGTTGCAGGCCACAATGTAGCCTTGTGTGGTCCGTTGTATGTCTCTTGATAATTGCTCGTTGTTGCCTCGTGACATGGTCAGCCTGGAAAAAGTAGATGAGCAGATGGGTAGTCAGCCATGAGATTAACATACTTCACCAGGGCCTTCATTCCCAGCGGCGTCTACTGGCCAATTATTCAGATGTATCCAACCATTCGCCACCTCGTTCGCCTTGTTCAACCCAAGGGCATTATACGCTGGGGTGATGTGACGGCGAAACTCGTCCGCGGGTCCATCGGTCATGTCCATGACCTCCCAGCCATACTTTCTCAGATCATTGACCTGGTAAGGCGACTGGGGGGTATTGGGTTTACTCATGCCGCAGTAAAGAGCTGCGAATCACTTCAGCTTTAGCAGATTCCCGTCTCCGAGTAGTGGCAGCCTCAGCTGATACCTTGAGCAAGCAGCTTCAAGAGAAATGGGATGAAAAGATCCTTTACTAACTTTGCAAATCACTGTAAGCATTTCGTCGTTGGTTGGTTATGGTAGAGTTGGAAGGGAAAGGCCAGTGCTATTCTTACCAATTTCCAGTGGTTTTCCTCTGCTCCCACGTTGGGGTATATGGATCTCCCCCCAGGGTCAATCCGTTGATTGTAGTGCTACGCCGAGAGAGCTCATGAGGGATTCCAGCACGTCGAGAGATCCCATGAGACTTCTCAGCACCCCGAGAGAGCTCATAAAGTCTGAAAGATTGTAGACCTTGAGCCGTGCCGGTTCAAGATACCCCCATTGCAAACCAGGGTGCCCATTGAGAATGGTGGTGTCTCCTCCTGTGAGAGAGGCCTCACACTGGCCGTGGCCAGCGAAGATAACGACAAGAAGAAACAAAGTCGTGAGCACAGCAACATGATCGAGTACCGTGCGCCGCTGACCGGCCATGGTACGCAACATAATGGGCAGAAGATCCGCATGCGCTAACTTAGTGCTTAAAGTGATGCGTCTGAACAAAGAGAACACGAGAGCTGGGCGGCCACGGAGGGAAGTTATCAACGTGCAAAATGTACGTTTCTACTCCGCAGGCAGTCTCGGGCTCTCTGACACAAACGTAGACATAAGCAGGCGTTGAGGTAGTCAGCCCACGCATACCCAAGAAGGATGCTGATTACATGGCAGTAACTAATAGTTTGCGGGAAATTACCTTGATATTCACATGGGTTAAAATTACCTCGATACCTACAACTACATAGATTACCGAGGCTAGATCCCGCGGCGCTCGCTCTCAATCCTGGTTCATTAGGTTTAACCTACAAGTAGTGGTCGTAATACTACTATGTACCCTGCTGCCGGAACTCACTGCCTCCAATGAATGGGCTTGCACATGCCAGCCCGGCGTCTTGTTAGCTGCACACGGTTCCGCCTCCGCTCAGGTGCATGGGCAGCGGGCTAAACGGCCTTATTCTATCACTAATCTAGTTATAGTTGTAAAAAGTGGCTCACTACGCGACGTGGCTCATTACGTGCCGCAACTCGGTAGGGTAGTGCTGGAGAGTGACCATGTTGCACGAGTCGCCCAAGTGTCGACCTTTCCGACCGGTTGATACTATGAGGCCGTGAAGCGACTCTAGCGTAGCTACTGTGTACACGACTGTTGACGAGTTGCCTGCGATGGCCTGATGTTCAACCTTACCGACCGGGCGTCCCGCCGTACGGACGTCCGACTACAGCCCTGCAATGATCCCAGTCGCAAATCTCCACGACATCCTTTCTCAACACAGACATTACCGTGATCGTGCTAATCCTAGCCGTCCGTTCCGTGCGAGAGGCAGGCTATCCCGCTTTGGCCCCGGTTCTCTCTCACATAAACATGTCTACGCACGTCTTTCCAGGGGAAAGGGGACAACACTCGTTCCTATTCGCTTCACTTCATACCGAGCACTATCACACATCATGGACACCATGGGCATGGTCGGTCTCATTGCTCGGAACGTCGACCCAAATTACCTCGATGCAACAACCACCAAACCCACTAGTCCATGTAAGCCTGCTGTGTGCCCTGTGGAATAGGGCCTTATAAGATATGCGCCTACATTTGTCAGGAACAGCATCTATGGCGTCTGCTTCCTCCTCCTCCTCCTCAGTTAGCTCTATTTTAGAATCCGCAAGAAGACCTAGACATATATAAGCACTCTCTGCCTAGAGATTATTAGCGAGATTATTAGATACATTAGTTAATTAATGCTTAGTTGGAACAACTTTGTTTTAACAACTTCCTCCTATAAGTACCCCCCTTATAAAGTATTAGTTAAAACTCCGTCTAACCTAACTTAGAAACTTAGTACCCCTTACAATCGTGCCTACACTACTTATAGCTAGCATATACCTCTGCCTTAGCCGCGTCGTCATTATTATTAGTGCTAACTACTCCCGCATAAAGCCAAGTATATATACTTACATCTTTATTAGTTGTGATTTAGTCTCCCTAATCCTATAAGCCACTAGGGGCGCCATGGCCTCTATATTTAGAGACTTAGAGCTTAGTGTTAATATTATAATTATAGGCCTTTACTCCCTAGATCGTCTCTATAGTCATCTTCTTTATATTATAGGGAGATTTTGCTTTGCAAGTCTATAAAGCCAAGAACTCTAGTAATATATAGGGTAAACAACCTCTACTCTATAAGGGTCTCTAAGCTAACTATACCTTTTGTTAGTTCTAGTAGAGCCTCTTTATCGCTATAGTCTTTATCTTTATCTAATGTATGTACCGTATTGCTAAGCTATGGGACAGCTTTAGCAGCCATCTTACTAATAATAAACTTACTTTTATAATCTTTAAGGGCCCTATAATTATTCTCGCCGTTACGCTTATAACCGCATTCCACCTAGGACGCGTTTTTAATAACCTTTAGATTGCCGCAGGCAAGGGTTTCTATTACATAAGATAAGGCAATACTAGCTCTATTAATAAGTCGCTTCTAGATAAATAGCATAGCCAAAAGTCTTATAAGCGAATATAGGCTTTACAAGTAATTCTTATTATAAATACTTAGCTTTCCACTCTTTATATATATTTATTAGTCTTTAGTAATAGTTATATATTACTATTAAAGTATTTTTACTATATTTAAATTTTTTTTAAATTAGCTAAAAAAAATTAAAAATTTAAAGCCTTTTTACCCCTAGTATATAATTATCTATTACTAGTAATTTATTTTTTAAATTTATAATTTTATTAGAGACTTAGTCTATATATAATTATACTCTAGTAAAATTAATATTTAATAAAATATTATAATATATTCTATTAGTAGCCTAGTTATACTAGTCTACTAGTTAGTTTCTACTAAGACCTAACTACTTTACTCTAAATTATAATATTTTAATAATATAACGCATTACTATCTAACTAAAAAGGTAGAATTAAGCTTACCCATTAGGCTTATTAGGATAACTAATTTTTAAGCCTATAATATACTATTATAGCCTATAATATCCTACGCTCTATACTAATTAACTAATATAATAGAATTAACTCTTTAGCTATAATATAATCTAGTATAGTAAAGCTTATTATAACTAAAGAGTAGACGCTTATATAGTATATTTGTCCGTACACCGTACGGGCAAGGGCACCTGAGGGTGTTGAGGTTTCAATATTGCCGCACGATGGCATCACGTGGGGATCACGTGATGCCCGTGCGCCGCGGCCCGTGCGCCGCAGGATCTTCTCCTTTCCATCCGCACCCTCTCTAGAGACAAGCAATCAATACCAAGTCGTTCTGTTATGTTATTTCCTTTCCTCGTACGATCGCCCCGTACACCCTCCACGCTTGCCAATGCAGAGGATTAGAATTCGATGTCTGTATAGCTAGCTGTAGAGCCCATTCAACACTAATTAGTGGTTGACTAACCCTCAACTGCAAATTGGCAAGAGTGAAGACAGATCGCACAAGTTGTTATTAGCTATACAATTTGTTTCGCATACCCTGTCCTCTGTACGCAAGAGGATAGCAGACCAAAAACTTTGTAGAGTCAGTAAGTAGATGTTGCTGCTGTACAAAACAAAGGAAGCGATTGTACGAGACGTTATCAGCTGTACGATTTGTTTCGTTATACCCTGTCCTCCGTACGCAAGAGGATAGCAGATCAAACCTTTGTGGAGTCAGTAAGTAGATGTCGCTGCTGTACAAAACATAGGAAGCGATTGTACAAGACGTACAAAACCTATCCTTATCTATAGGGATAGCAGATCAACTCTTTTATCAAGTCAGTAAGTAGATGTCGCTGCTGTACGAGATTCAAGAGGAGATAGTGCACCAAGCACACCACCAGTAACCGTACGAAGACACGGTTAGACAACAACAAACCCCGATAAAGCGCGACCCTCCGTACGACCGACCTATCGAACGAACCAGTCACGCAATGGCTACCCCTACCACCTCGCAAGAAGCCTCCACCGCCTCGCACGAAGTCCCCATCGCCTCACAAGACAACACTGATGTGCCTGAGTATACCGGACCGTACGATCGGTATGTCAAAGGAACAGGAATATCAGAGGAAACACTGCGCAAGGGAACAAGACCTGTGTATTGGAATGATGAGATCAACATGGCAAACAATCCTTCTCAGTTGGAAATGCAATCGTACGCGGCATATACTATTGCTGAGTATCGTGCGTCATACCAGAAAGGGACAGCTTTCTTGGAGTCATTCCAGGAAGACTTTGAAGGATGGGAAGAACACCATTTTTTGGAGTTAGGCCGTGCGTACAAGAGAGAGCTTGTAGCAGTCCTAAGAGAAAAGGGCATTAAGCTAAGGACAGATGCTAGAGCCACAAATACTAGCAAGCTGTACGAAGTAGCCCAAGGCAATGCAGATACCACTCGTACAACACTGCCTTCGCCAGCTCGCTCAACTCCTCGTACGCAAACACCAAGGCCAATCTCAAAGACACCTGAGCCAGTTAGGCTGTCGCACGAACCCGAACAGAGCAAGCCGCTGCCACCGCAGGCACCTACACAGCTGCAGGTCCCTGCAGACATCTCAAGAGAACCTTCGCACGAGTACCAAAGACAATCCCATTCGTACGAACAACCGAATGAACCACCACTCTTCGCACATGGTACCCAACTACCATTTCGCCCACCTGCTCGCGATTATCAAACGCCGTACGGAATAGAGCCACCACTAGTCAAACGCGAATCACAGGCACTGTACCAATCTACACAGACTGAGCCTATGCTACAATCCAACCCGTACGAGCTTCCACCCAAGCACAACCTACCTCCTCGGAGAATTCCAGCTGACAAGATGATCCAATTTCAAAAGGCATGGAACAAGGATAACAACTATACTGGAGCTCCGTACGACATTTTGGCAGACAAGACTAGGATCTTTATAGATCTATGCAGACGCCTAGATATTGCTGAGGATCAATACCCAGACATCTTTCCAGATATCCTTACTGGCCGTGCGGCACAGTATTACCTCCATACTATCCGTCCTGGACAATCGTGGAAGTGCTTGTACGAAGCACTTAACAGTCACTTTAACACTACTGTTAACCATAACCAGTATTGGACAGACTGGACCACGATGACTTTCGCACGATGCCAGCGCAAGAACCCTAACAAGAGTCTGCACGAAGTCCTAGAGGCAATGATTGACAGGCTCACCCTCGCACAGAGAGCATTAGGTGCGGACTTCGCTGGGGAAATTCCTCTCCATACTGCTGTCGTACGAGCATGCCGCGGACACCTAGAGCTAGAGCAGGCTATGTTCACCCCTAAGCCTACCTGTGAAGCTCTATTTGCTGATCTCCGTGCGTCAATCCCAAGTTGCAATTGATCGCCAATCTAATCAGCACTTGCAAGAGGCTGATGCATACTACACTGATCGCAAATACAACTTTCCCGCACGAAGAGGCAGACCACCAGTCCCTCGCGGACGAGGATTTCGCGGACAATTCGTACCATCATTATCGCGATTCAGATCCCGATCAAACGACATTCGTACGAGACCAAAGAAGTGTTTTGTGTGCCATAAGGAAGGTTGTTAGTCTTCCAACCATCCGCGCGATAAGCGTACCCGCGCGACAAGGCAGTACATCACCTTCTATGAAGAGCACAATAATGAAACGCCTTCGTACGAAACCGTTCAGTCCTACATTCAGGACATAGAAGGGTATGATGATGAGGGACCTGCTTCGCACGAAGAAGAGGAGCAGAGTGAAGATAATGAGGACGGCAACAATCAAGTGTCCTACCTGACCACTGCTGCCTATCTTTACCGCACGACTGGCGAACACATCTATAAGACAGAGCCAGAGGAGTGTGCGGAACAGTTTATCCTTGAAGATCGATACCGTACGTACGACATACCAAGGTGAACTGTGGGATACAGGTGCAGCAAGGATTTCCACTGTTGGCAAAGCACAGCTAGAGGCATACGTACGAGAGAACCCCTGTACGAAGATCGATTGGACACCTAGCAACACCAACATCAGCTTTGGAGGTCAGAACCCACAAGGATCTCTAGGAACCGTACGAATCACGAATCCAATAGGAACGGTTACCTACCACATCCTAGACACTCCAACACCATTCCTGCTGTCACTGGCAGATGCTGACAAGCTGGGTGCCTACTTTAACAATGTTCTGGATGTCATCGTACGAAAGGACGGCACAACTATACCTGTTGTACGCAAATGGGGACACCCTTTCTTTAATGTTAGCAAGGAAGAAACTGTGTCTTTCTTCACTGAACAAGAACTCCGTCGCCTTCATTGACGATTCGGACATCCCTGTACGGAAAGACTTCAGAAGATGCTCACCAATGCTGGCCATGAAGTCGATACCACCGTACTAAACGAAATCCAGAAGTTTTGCCACCACTGCCAATCGCACGAGCAAGCCCCGCGTCGCTTCAAGTTCACTATTAAGGATGACACCCACTTCAACTATGAGATCATCATTGATGTCGTACGCATTGGAACTAGAGACGCACTGCATGTTGTGGATGCAGACACATTATTTCAAGCTGCAATCTTCTTGAAATTAATGTCCGCACGCACGAGATGCGTGGGAAGCCCTCTGTAGATGCTGGATTAATGTCTACTAAGGTCCACCTGACTACATCGTACATGACCCAGGTACGAACTTCGCATCAGATAAGTTCAGGAACCGCGCAAAGATTATTGGCGCAACCTGCAGGCAGATGCCTGTAGAAGCACATTGGGCAATAGGGAAGGTTGAGCGTTCGCACGCACCCCTCCGCAGAGCCTTCGACATTCTTAAGGCTGAACTGGGAGATCGTACGGATAAGGAGGACATCCTCCAGATGGCTGTCAAAGCTATCAATGACACTGCAGGCCCAGATGGCCTCGTACCCACACTGCTAGTCTTTGGCGCATATCCCAGGATTAGCATAGATTCTCCCCCATCGCCCGACATTATCGCACGTACGAATGCCGTACGAAAGGCGATGAAGATGTTGCAGAAGGAAAGGGACAAGACTAATATCAATCGTGCGCTGAACACCCGCAATAGTCCATTAGCAGCGCACGAAGCCCTTAAGCTCCCACTTGGATCTGAGGTCATAGTCTGGAGAGAGAAAGGTGGATGGACAGGCCCGTACAAGATCAAGGGCATTGAGGACAGAGATGTGATCCTTAACCTAGGGAATGGTCCAGTGAAGTTTCGCTGTACGCAAGTCAAGCCGTACTATCGCACAGAAGATCACACTCTCCCACCATCGCACGAAGCAGATGATGTCGCCCCCGTGCAAAGGGATCCTCCAGAGAAGAGGAAGAGAGGCCGCCCAAGGAAGGATGCTGCATTCCTTACCCAGAAGGAGACAAGCGATTGGGAACTGTCTCTAAAGCTCCGTGCGGAAGGTGTAATTAATACAACACCTGGAGCACCTTTCGAAGAATCCGATCGCACGGAAATGGACGCTCTTATCGCCAATGGCACATTTGAGATTCTTCTCTTTGACCCATCCAAGCATAAGGGCAGAATCTTCAATCTCCGCCTCGTACGAGAAGTTAAGGGCAAGACTACTCAACCGTACGAGAAATCCCGCCTTGTGTTTGCTGGCCACTCCGATAAGGAGAAAGACAAAATCCTTACCCAATCACCTACCATCCAAAGGATGAGCCAGCGCCTACTCCTTGCATTAGGAGCAAGCCTTCGGGCAACGTACAGAATGCATTTTAAACTGCGAGACATCACCCAGGCCTACATTCAGTCCACTGACAAACTAAACCGCACGCTCTATGCTAGACCACCCAAGGAACTGCGCACGAACTTTCCGCAAGACACGATCTTCCGCATCGTACGACCACTCTATGGTGCAGCTGAATCAGGTCTTTACTGGTTTAAGACCTACCACAACCACTATAAAGAGAAACTTAGCATGACAACTTCGTCGTACGACCCATGTCTGCTCATAACTGATGAAGGAGAGCACACCTTTGGGATCACTGGCCTTCAGACAGATGACACTCTCAGCATTGTCAATGAGAACTTCGCACGAAGAGAAGAAGAAGAGCTAAAGAAAGCAGCCTTCCGTGCGAAGGACAAGACTGTCCTTGCTAAAGACCAACCTATTGAGTTCAATAGTGGAAGAATTCGGCTTGTGCATAACACTATAGTTCTTACACAGAAAGGGCAAGCAAAGGGCCTTCGCACGATTAACCCTAAAGACAAGGATGCCGCTCAGAGGTATGTAGAGCAGCGTGCGAGAGGCGCCTACATCGCATCTGTGTGCCAACCAGAAGCCGCATTCGATTTGTCTGTTGCCGCTCAGACTACATCACCCTCGCACGAAGACATTAAGGCATTAAACGCACGAATCTAATAGCAGATCAACAACAGTGAGCGCGGTCTCACCTTTATACTATTGGATCTTTAACGCGCAAAGCTGTTCATCTTCACTAATGGCTCATTTGCCAACAACAACAAGGACCTGAGCTCACAGCTGGGATTCCTGATCGCTCTAGGCAATAAGCATCGTACGGGTAATAGCGACAACTTCAAGATCCTGGCAAACATCGTACACTGGAATTCAACCAAGTGCAAGAGAGTAACAAGGAGCGTTCTTGCCA
Source organism: Laburnicola sp. JP-R-44 (assembly GCA_009805535.1). Classification (NCBI taxonomy): domain Eukaryota; kingdom Fungi; phylum Ascomycota; class Dothideomycetes; order Pleosporales; family Didymosphaeriaceae; genus Laburnicola; species Laburnicola sp. JP-R-44. Next base: position 1,123,268 of record SELF01000003.1, on the reverse strand, counting down.
GTGAGCTGTACGGTATGGTAGGAGGGTTTGACAATGCTATTGCTATCAGCACAACCCTCCAGAAGATCGTACGCACGCTCAGTCTACCGCCAATTCCTGTGGTTGTCTGTACAGATTCGAAGTCCCTCTATGACTGCCTCGTACGACTAGGAACCACGAATGAGAAGCGCCTTATGATTGACATCATGTCACTCCGCGAATCGTACGAGCACCGCGAGATCTCTGAGATTAGATGGATCAATGGGAAGGACAACCCCTGCTGATGCCTGTACGAAGAAGGCCCCAAACCAGGCTCTAGAGTCCTTAATCTCTAGCAACACCTTAACAATCACTGTTGAAGCATCAGTGGATCGCCTTGAGCCCGCCCGCGCGAGCTCTTCCTAGCCTTCACACAGCACCATTTCTTTATTATTATCTATTCTTTTGCGCGATACATTCATTTAATTCTTTCCGCACGCACATATCACTCAAAAATGCGCATTTTCCTATCTCTCTTATTCGCACAGAAAGAGAAGGGACACAATTCCGCACCGTACGAAACAGGGAATTAGCTTAACAAAAAGAGAAAAGAGCCAGGGAGAAGGGACACGTACGGAGAGATGTTCGAAGTGGGGGATAAGAGAGAGAAGGACAGAGGGAGGAAAACCCACCTTATATGCCTCTCCCTTCTGTCCAGAGCCTCAATTCCTACCCCCCATTGGCGTTTGTCTTCCCCTCATCCAACGTTGCACGATTGCCCAACATCGCTGCCTGAACAGATAAGACAAACAGGTCCACCCATCGTACGAGGAACAAACCAAGCAAAAGAACTCCGTACGAACAACACATCGTCGCCGCAATCTTGTTGTTGACTGCGCAATCTTACCCCAAACCGCTATTGGCCAGACCGCTACTCCATCACTGATAAGCCTGATCACGCCTCCGACGAATGGCAGCAAAGTACGACAAATAGTTACTTGATAGAATCTTCCTGCCAACTAGAGCAAAAACTGGCCAGAGCAGGAGACGTACGGACAGGGGAATAATAAATGGACAGGGTTAGCATTGGCAAGTAGATAGTTCGTGCGGAGGAAGGGAGAAGAACCACTGACAGCAACCTCAAAACAAAAAGTTGCCAGTGTCCGTACACCGTACGGGCAAGGGCACCTGAGGGTGTTGAGGTTTCAATATTGCCGCACGATGGCATCACGTGGGGATCACGTGATGCCCGTGCGCCGCGGCCCGTGCGCCGCAGGATCTCTTCTCCTTTTCATCCGCACCCTCTCTAGAGACACAAGCAATCAATACCAAGTCGTTCTGTTATGTTATTTCCTTTCCTCGTACGATCGCCCCGTACACCCTCCACGCTTGCCAGTATAGAGGATTAGAATTCGATGTCTATACAGCTAGCTGTAGAGTACCCATTTCAACAGTAAGTCTTTTAGTAGGTATAGTTCTACTTCTTAAGTAGGCTGTCCTATTAAGTAGCATTATTCTAGTAAAAAGAGTTAGGTAGAAGAAAAGTTTATAGTAGGATAAGGTTGCTAGCAAAGGTTAGATTCTTAGTATCTTTTTAATAAAGGCAGCAGTTCTAGGCGTTAACTAGGTAGTTAGCTTACTTAAAAAATTTCCTACTAATAATAAGATTATAGTCTCCTATATTATAGAAAACAAACTATATAGTAAAGCTATACTTATTAATATTAAGCTAGGCTATAAAATAGGTGTCTACTTTCGCGCTTCTCTTCCCTGCAAAGTTCTTAAGGGGGATTAGTGTCTTTAGGCGGAGGAGTTTAGCTTTAAGCTATTTTTATACTACCTTTATATACTATAAAGTAATAAGGTTATAAGCGCTAGCACTAGTATCTATTAAGGCTTATAACCTAAGAGCCAATTTTTAGAATATAATTTACACTAGTATAACTAGCTAGGGGCCTCTAAATAGCTTAGGAACTCTTACTATCTTGCTGCCTATAGGTAGCAATTTTAGTTTGGCATTTGTGTTTTATAATTAAAATTATGGCTTATCTAGATTAATTAGTTCAGTAGCCCCTATATAAGCTACTAGATTAGAGTGGTCTAGTAGCTTATATTTAAAGTCTTATTATCTAATAAATTACCTACCTTTAAATTAGAGTAGTAGGTAATACTAAGGTTATTTAAATTAAGATTATCTACTACTTATATATTTGCTTATATAGCTATCTTTTAAAAATATTTATAGTGGTTTAAGTGCTTATTCCCTATCTTACTACACTAAAAATAAAGTATTATACTTAATATACTATATTTTATTATAGTTATAAAGGGGTAAGAAGGGAATAGTAAGTCTAGAGTAGGGTGCTTATTTTTTAGTTACTGTGTATAAGGGCTTTAATCTAAAAGAGTAGTACCTTATAAGAGGGTCCGTGTACGCGTCTAAAATAGGCTTATTATATTATTATCTTAGAGAGTGCAGTTAGCTATAGCTATCTAGCGTTTAATTTCTAGGTAGTTAATATTAGGATCTTTTATTTCTCTCTAGAGTATTAACTTAAGACTCTTAGTTAACTTAAGTTATAATTTATCCTTCTAGGTCTTTGCGTCTAGTTTACCCTTTCTAGCTAGACTCTTAAAAGCCTATAGAAATGTCTAGGCGTCTATTCTATTAGAGAAAAAGAGCTTATAGAACTTTTTATATGCCTATTAGAGAGTAAAAGGATTATAGTAAGTCTCTTCTAGAAATTTAAAGAGTCAGTTAGGTCTATAATCTTTCTAGAGGGCCTAATTTATTTAACGCTAATTTTGCGCAGCCTCTTAAGGCGCGCCTCTAAGGCGGCTAAGTATAGCTTTTATAAGGTTATCTTAATTTTCTGCGTAGTTATTGCCTTAGTAGTAGTCTATATTTATATCAATCTTATTATATATATTCTCTAGCTAATCTTTATTACTAGGACTAGATTAACCTTTTCTATAGTACTTACTAACGTTAGGTAGCTTCGCGGAGCGTCCTAGCTTAGATATACTAGATAGGGCGGCTAAAGCGTGTCTACCCTAGGGCATATTAATTTAGGCGCTATTAGCGAGCTTAGTTTATATATATTCTAGGACTAGAAAGTAGTAAAGAGTATTATTCTATTATAAAGTAGGCACTATAAGCTAGGGTAGATATTATAGTGTATATTAGGACGTAGCTAGGCAGGATAAGCTTTGCTTAGCCGCCTAAGGGCGGCGTAAACTATGTAATAGATTAGGTATTTCTAGACTAGGGAGTTTTAAGGGGACTTAAGTGCGGTGCTATAGATTATAATTATTTTTAATAGAGGGGAGAACTTTCTTAGAGCTAAATAAGTCTTATCTAATAGCTGCTTAATTAGTAATATTAGGCTAGAAGTAGAAATCTTCTAAGACTATATATACTATAGTATAGAGTGTTATTATCTTAAGTATAGTAAAAGCTTATTTAAATATATTAGCGCGCTTATATAAAGCCTAAATAAGAACCTTCTATTTAGGGTCTTCTTTAGACTTTATAATAGCCCTAGTTACTAAATCTAGTGCTATTTCTAAAAATAGGCCTTAAGAAAAGTAATATTAAGCCTAAAGCTAATAGGTAGTAAGTAACTATTTTATTTCTAAGCTATACTAAATTAATTAGTCTAGCTTAAATTTTTCTATAAACGTGTTATACTTACTAGTAGCTTTAAGTTTAGCTTTGCCTTAGTATATAAGCTACTTAAGGTCTACTATTAAAAATTTATTACTTAGCTAGTCTACTTTAAGTGTAGTAAGATAGTAATTATACTATAAATTATAAAGGATTCTATTAGAGTAGACCTTTTTTAGTAGTTTAATAATGCTCTTTTTCTTTATAAGGCTAGGGGCAAAGTAACTAGTTATCTAGAGAGTAGCTATTAGCTGCTTTTCGCGCTAAATAGATAATAGCTTACTAGTAGGGTTAAGTAATAGAATCTTCTTAAGGCAAGTATTATATATAGACTATTATTAGTAGAGTGTAGGCAAATATTTACCTCTATATTATTAATCCTAAAACTATCTAGAGGTAGAGAGAATGTAGGAAATATTCTAGGAGAGTCTCCTAGATTAAAGGGTGGCGGCTTACTATAGTGTAGGTAGTAATAGGATTAAGTAAAGTAAGGGTTATAGAGAGGGTATAGTAAATAGACCTAGGGTAGTAGGTCTTATATAGCGTGCAAACTAGCGTATAGTCTAAGCTAAGAAAAGATTAGGTAAAAGATAAAGTGTAAGATAAAATATATAAAACTTTAATCTCTATATTACTACTATAGTCTAGCTCTAATTTCTCTAGCTTTATGCCTTATACTGTTACTATAATAGCGCTAAAAGATAGTTATTAGGTAAGTTAGTTTAATAGGATGTAGCGTAGTAGTTACTATTTATTAATTATTATTTATTATTTATTTTTAAAATATTAGAATTTTAGGGGCAGTCTTTCTTAATAGACCTTAGCGTAGTGTAATAACTGCCTAGCATAACTAGTAACTAATAAAGTTTTTACTCTTATGCGATAAGTAGAGGAGGAACTTAGAAGCGGCCTCTTTTAATAGATCTTAGGGTAGTGAAATATAAACTCCCTAGCGCTAGGGATCTTTTCTAGTAACTAACAAAGTTCCTACCCTTATATAATAAGTAGAGAAGAAACTTAGAAGTAGTCTCTCTTAATAGACCTTAGGGTAGTAAAGTATAAACTCCCTAGCGCTAGGGATCCTTCCTAATAACTAATAAAGTTCCTACTTTTGTGTAATAAGCAAAGAAGGAACTTAGAAGTAGCCTTTCTTAATAGATCTTAGGGTAGTAAAACACAAACTCTCTAGCGCTAGGGATTCTTTCTAGTAACTAATAAGGTAAAACTTTCACTAATTTAACCGTCTATAGGCAGCGTCTTAAAGGGAGAAGTAGATATTATATTGCTGTCTATAGCTAAAGAAAATATTAATCTTAGAATAATATAAGGGCGGTATACAGCCTTATAGTGCAAACCTCTCTAGAATAGCTAGTATAGTTAAAAGAGATAACTAAATTAAGACTATACTAAAATAGGGGATAAGGAAGGAACCTAGGGGGCCCTTACTTATATAGTAGGCAGCGTAGAGCATAGGCCCCACGCTAACCACGCGCTAACACTAACTAGAAAAGGCGCCTTCTATAAGGTAAAAGGCGCTATTAGGGTGTAAAAGAAAGAAAGGTAGGTAATAGTAAATAACTAGTAGAAAGGCAGGCACAAACTATTACAAAGGGCATTAAGCATCTTCTCCTTAAGTGCTACCTAAGTTTCTTACTAGTTTAGATCCTAGCTTTATTATAAAGCTACTTTAGTTATCTAGAAAGTGTATATTACTTCTAAGACGTAGGTAATAGTAAAGTTAACCTTACTTTACTTATTTAAAAAATAGATAGATAACTACTTAAAATAATATTTATAGTTTTACTTTTAGAGGTTAAAACTACTACTAATTCTTTCTAATATACTTATATAGTAACTTCAGCGTTAGCAGTTATAAAGTAGATATAGCCTATACTACTATAAAAGGTGTAGAAGCTTTTAGTGCTTTTTTAAAATAGTGTTATAGTTACCTTAGTTATATACCTTCTTTATAGTTATAATATAATATAGTTTCTTTTTACTTTATTTATTTTAAAGCTATTTATAAGCCTTTATAATAGATATAAACTTACTACTCTCTAAATTTATAAATATTAGATATCTAATAGTATTAGATATAGTTTAGGCTTAATTAGTACTAACTAGCTTTACTTTAGTATTGCGAGCTATTTTCTAGTAATAGTAATTAAGAATTAACGCTTCTATTATATTATTATCTATTCTACTTAAAGTCTTTCTAAATAATATTTTTTTAGTAACTTCTTTTAAGTACTTAGCTAGGACCTTTATAATTATTACGCAGTCTTAAAGAATAGTTTACTCTTATACTTATTTTATCTAGACTATTTCTAAAAGATAAAAAAGTAATTTAAATATAAAGATAGGTGGATAGGTAATATAGACTTAATAAGTTAAGAGATAATAGCATATATTATTATATTATAGTAGAGAAAGATAAAGACAAATTACTACTAAGCCCTAAGCTCTATAGGCAATACTATATACTAGCAATTATATAATTAGGCAGATGCCTACTAGGACTAGCACATTATAACAATTGCTAAAGAATTTCTAACATAGGCTTAGTGGAAAATGCCCTTAATAGTTAGTGTAGAACTTACTATATGTGTTATTAATTAACTATTTAGAAATAGAATAACAAAGGCTTTTATTTTAAATAACATAATAAAAAAAAGCAGAGTAGTCTACTTAGTAATTAAAAAGAGTGTAAAAAGGTAATTATAAAAATGCGAAACTTACTATAATAAACTAAATAAGTTATTATCTAAATAGTAGTTATAAATAAGTAAATATAGCTATTAAGGATATGCTAGTATATACTACCTTTTAATATTACTATAGCTTCCTTTATTAGTAAAGTATAAGGTACTTATAAAGTTATATATAATATAAGTATAGTTATAGTACTTAAACTTTAAGTTAGCTTCTTATAAGTTATATATTACTTAAAAAAAATTTTAGCCCCTTCTACTAACAAAATCGTGTTAGTTGCAACAAGTACATACTAGGTTTAAAAACCTAACATGGGACGACATATGCTGTCTGCCTGCTTGCGTGGAAGACGTGTCCGAAAGCAACAATCAGTCTCTGGGATCTGCTGCAAGTACGTCTAGAGCACCCCAGGCAGAAAAAAAACGGATCTTTCAACGCACCATGTGTTCTAAAGATTCGATGAATCAGTATATGCCTTGTACTTGCTTCTCTGCAAAACGTAAGCAAAAGCATCTCTATCCCACTCGCCAAAGAGTGCCGGAATGCGTATCCAAAACGGCTCAAATTTCGTTCATGACCTCGTAAAAAAAAATCCCCACAACATTCATCCATAAAAAAATATCGCCACTGCCAACAACATGTGCACACTCGCCATCTCACTTCACCTCCAAAACTACAACCCCCAGGACCCGATGCCAAAAACCCCAATTCGCCAGAATGATGTGCTCCCTCTCTCCACCACCACAAAAAAAGCTTCACAGCACAATTCACGCGTGCACCGTACTCCTCAACCAAATAAATAACTCTACCTCCTATCAACCAACAAGCCAATCCTGCGCTCCTCCTCCTCCCCCTCCCCCACCGACGCAGGCGGCCTCCAATCAAACAAATCAAACGCCTCCCTACTCCAAGGCCCACCATCATCATCATCATCATCATCATCATCATCATCAACCGGCGACACCAACGGCATCACCACCGCCTCCTCCTCGCCCGCAAGCGCCACCCCCGTATCCACATTCCAACTCCGTGTACGTTGAAACTTGCGCCTTGGATCCGTTTTCTTAACCAGGGCCGCCAAGCCAGCTCCTTTTGGTTTGGGGGCTACCGTCTGCGCAGAGTCGTCAGCGGGTTTGGTGGTGTCTTTGGGTAGATTGCGGTGCTCCCATTCCATGCTGGCGGACAGGATGGGAGCGTCGTTTTCGCTTCTTGAGCGCTTGAGACTGCGGCTCGGGGAAGCGTTGGGGTCGCCTTGGGTGCCGTCTTCAATGGGGTCGTCTTCGAGACGCATTGATTTTGGGCCTTTTTGGAGGAGAGCGGAGAGCTCGGTGGTGCTCATCAAGGGGCCGTTTTTGCTCGATCTTAATGGGTGGGGAGGCAGAGCGACGGTCGTGGGACGCGGAGCGGGGGCTGATACTGGGGCTGGAGACTCGGGTGCTTTGTTTGTTGTCTGTGCTTGGTTGCGTTTTGGTTTTTTGCGGAAGCCTCCGGTTGATAGGGCGGTTAGTTTTTTGGGAGATACCGAGGCAGATGGATTCCGTGAGCGGTCTGTTGCTGTTTCTGAGGGTGGCGCTTCTGTGGGTTCTGGTATGGGCAAAGGGGAGGGCGAGCGTGAAGGGACCGTCAGCTGGTTTTCGGCTTGCTTCTCTTTGGCACGAGCTTTGGGTGTTGACTCTTTTGTTTGCACGGCTTTTGCTTTCTTTCTCTTGGGTTCAGCATCCGCTTGTAGAGGTTCTTGGGCCTTTCTACTCTTCTTGGGTGCTTTCTTCGTTGCGGTTGGCTTAGGCGTCGCGGCTTTTGGTACACTAGGAGACTTTGACTTTGCTGATTCACGGAGGGAAGGGGGAGATGGAGTGACGCGTAACTGCTCGTCCATAAGACCGTGCATGAATTCCATCTCTTCTAAATCTCCCAAAGAAGGCTGAGGTGATTTTTCTGGCTCCATAGTCGTCGGTTCGTTTTGCACGCGTCTCTTGCCATTCGCTGTGGTATTCCTCGCTTCTGCTGCCCCTTTCTGTGTTATTTCGTCGTCGTTACGATGTGAATGGTGATCCTTATCCTGCAATTGCGCACCTTTAGCGGCATCTATCGGCGCCACACGCGCTTTGGGCTCATAGGAAGTCGTTGGTCTTTGCGGTGGTACAGACTGACACAGAAGCATACCCCGTTTGACCCCGGTCGACAGACGAAGCGACTTCGTCTTCCGGTTTTGGAGGGGTTGTGGAAGTTGAGCAGGCAAGGGACCTGGAGACGGCTCCCTAGGCGGGTCGGACACGGGCTGGATAGCGAAGTCGACATTTGCAAGTCGGTTTGAAGCGCTGACTGGAGGAGATGAAGGTTGTGGACGTGGTTGAGGTGTCTGTTGCGCCTTAACATGAGGAACAGGCACTTTCCCTTTGGGCAGCTTAGGGGTCGCGTGAATCGTACTTTGTTGCGGCAGTGACTGGTTTTCGGTCGGCGCAGAGGTGCCGTTCGTTAGATGATCTATCCTTGGCATTCCTGGGGGTGTACTTGGTAGCGTAAGATCGGACGTAACATTGGCTGGATCAGAGCTCAGGCTGATGACTGTGGCGCCACGAGGGACTACTTGTGGTCTTAGGGGTACTCGAGTGTTGTTGGCATGCAGCGGTTGTGCAAAGACTGGCGGGGCTTTCTTCGGCACATTCTCTTTCGCTGCGACTGAACTGGGTGCTAGTTGAACCCGCGGCTCGTGGGCTACTTTCTGCCTCTTGTTCGCTCTTTCCTCCACATGGTGATTTTCTTTTCCGTTCCTCTCCTCAAAAGGTGGCCTTATCGGCACAGACTTGCCGATGGGGCCCTTTGGCGTCCCGAGCAATGTATTGAGCGATCTGTGTCGCAGCTGGGATGCTGCTCGGAGAGGATTGCTCGCGGGTATGGCAGGCCTGGCCCGCGGCGTTTGAGGAGCAATTGCACTATTGTGCCGGGGCGGATCTTTCGTCTTTTGTCCAAACAGTGGTGTAAGGTCAGTCTGCGTGACGCCTATTGCCTCTGCAATTTCCACCAAGACGCCCTTGTCTAAAGTGAGCTCGTCGCCCTCTTGTAGCTCGTCGCTGTCTTTGTAGTATGTCTCTCCGACTGTGAATCTCGACGTGTCGTATACGATGACGCGGCTGTTGAAGGCATGGAATTTAAGATAGCCATCTTGCCAGCGTTTCTGTTTGCGACGGATGTCGTGGGTAAACAGGCAGCGAAATTCGGCCACTGGCGCCGTGTTTTGTGTCGCGGGGATTGCGGAGGGTCGCGGTGGAGCCGTCATCGCGTGGGGAGCGGGTAGCGACGCGTCGTCGATGTTGTATATAGCATTGGAGATGGTGAGGTCGTGGGCGGAGGCCGGTGGGCGGTGGACTGGCGCGTAGGAGGGGTGGTGCTACGCGAAGCGGCGACGATGCAGCAGTCCATCCATGTCGCGAAGGCACATGACAGGACCGACGCTGGGCTGCGGCTGGAACATGGAAACCACCAGGCTCCGACAGGCCCCACGGGATTGTCTTGTGCCAAGTGATTTGCGATTCCCGATTCCATAGGCTGGGCGACATGTTCGTCACAAGCTGCCGTTGCCAACGATCCTTTCCGGTTTTCTGGCTGCTGACGGCGGGTCGCTGAAACGAGGGGTTTGGGAAGCGGTGCCTGTCATTACGCCCCCATGCCGGCCCCGGCATGAGCTGGTACGATTCACGACCGCTCAACGGCCACCTGTTCGCACCCTTCTCTCTCTTCCCACCCTCACCCGACTGCCGATTGCGCGTAGCTGCAACCCCCCGCCGCCATGCAGAGGATGCAGAGGAAGTTCGGCCGGCTGCCGTTCATGGCCCGGACGCCTAATGAGGCCGACATCGAGTCGATGCTGCGGGACTTCACCGACAGCGACGAGATGCTGGAGAAGGTAAGTCCCGTATGGACACGTCTCCGATGCTGCCGGAGGGTGCAGTGGCCGCCGCAAACACGCAGCAGCGGGGTCGCTGGCCCATCACCTCTGCCACCACTCCGCAATCCATCGCAACCGTCTCTCATTGCTGCCACCGTGTGCGTGCCCTGCTGCTTGCGTCGCTAACGGCCCCAGATAGAGCGGTTTGCGGGACAATGGCGCGACGGGTGGACCAACATCCTCAACCACCAGCTTGCGTGCGCCGAGGGGATACACTCCATCTACAAGCCCACCGGCGCAAAGGGCGGCGAGTTCACGAGACATGAATATGTCGACACCCCGGTCGAGACGATGGAGCGAGCCGTCAAGCTCGAGGAGGCCTTCTCGGAGCTCAAGACGGACATGATGGAAGAAGTAAAGGATATTGACAGGAAACTGATCTTGCCAGCCAAGCTGGCTAGAGACGCGCTGAAGCCAATGAAGAAGGCAATCAAGAAGCGCGAGGACAAGAAGGTATGCCAGGCGCCATCATGCCTGCCAATTGCTAACTGCTCTGCTGCTAGGTCGATTACGAACGCTACAAAGCCCGCGCCGAAGCCCTCCAGAAGAAGAAGACGCGCTCCGACAGAGAGAATACAGCTCTGGCCAAGCACGAGGCCGACCTGGAGCGCGCCATGCAGGAATATCAGTACGCCGACGAGGGGCTCCGGACGCAGCTCCCGAGGCTCAACGCTGCAACCTTCTCGCTGCTCCCGCATCTGCTCGCCAACCAAATCATACTACAGAACAACCTGATCGGCAACCTATACACCGTTCTCCATCAGTATTCGCATGAACAGGGGTATCCAGACCCGCCTCCAGAGCCCGAGGAAGTCATTCCGTTCTGGGATGGGAGTTTCACCCCTTTACGCAAGGAGATGGAGGAAAGCCTTGAGCTTCTCCGAACCGGACAGGCGAGACACAAGCCTATGCGACAGCCGGACCAAGGCGAGACCGTAACAGGCCTGGGCATCAGAAACAAGGTCATGGCGGGCAGGCGGGTCAGCAGCAACGAGACAGTCCCACAGCTTCGCTCGAAATCCCCGCGTCCTGACCGAACCCCCTTGCCGCCGACGGCAGAAGATGCCCAACCTCCACCTCTAAACCTTTCAAGCAAACCATCCATGAATTCTCTCAGCGCGTCAAGGCCGAGATACGGTGGAACATCTCCTGGCTTGAGCCCTAAACCAAGTTTTGACCAATACAGTAGACGACCCTCGTCGACGTCCAACGGGTCATCGAATAACATGAATGGGCACGACGACTACTTTGGCACTGGCACTGGCAAACTCAACGGCAAGCCGCGAATATCATCGTCTTCATCCTATACAGGAGCCGGAGCATATTCTCCGCAAGTGCTAGCAGCAAAGAAGAAGCCTCCGCCACCCCCACCACCGAAAAAGATTGGATCGTTTCACGGCGAGTATGTGACGGCCATGTACGACTTTGAGCCCCAGGGCGAAGGCGACTTAGCTTTTAGAGAGGGAGACCGGATTCGCGTTATCAAAAAGACGAACAGCTCGCAGGACTGGTGGGAGGGAGAGTTGCGTGGTTGCCAGGGCAGCTTTCCTGCCAACTACGTTAAATGATCGCAAATTCATGGTGCATTGGGAGTGAAAGACATGTTCGTGCACACCACGATGCAAAAAATACGGCTGCGCATGGACCGGCGTAGGAATTGGATTTTAATGGGCATATCTGATGGGTGGGGTAGCTTTACTTTTGGCTACTACACAAAATCGAACCAGACTGTCATCGCAGCAGCTTGATAGGTATAGAATGGCGGGGGGGACGGCGTTGAATGGATCTCCTCATGAGGGTGGCTGATGTACGAGTTTCTTCGGGAAGGAGGCTTCATGTGCGATAATGGTATACTCTAGCAGTTGGCTTGATCTTGAATAAAGCTGTCCAGATTGTTGAAATTTGACGCACCCTATCCTCGAGTTCTGATCGCTGAAGCCTCCCATCATGACGAGTGTCCGAGCTTCCATTCAGCCACAATACCCGATTTAGCTCCCGTATTCGCTCCTTCCCATTGCACGGGCATGCACGGTGGGGTGGCTGAGCAGGAGCACAGTGTGACTTCCAGCCTCGCGCTGGACGCATATACCTCTTTCAGCTCCTGCTCATGGACGGACGCACGCACATTCACAACATGCGCGCCGGTCAGCAATGGCTGAGAAGACTGTATGTTTCCAAGAGCGGCCATCACCGCCTACATCGCTCCGCGCAGCATGCTAACGTTAGCGCTCCAGATCGCTACACACGCATTGATACCACCTTTCACTGCCCGCCCCATCCCACCGAAGCCATCCATCACCGTCACCGCCTCGCAACCATCGCTATCCAATGGCCCCGACTGCGGCCAGCAGCCCGTCCTCGAGACAGCGACTAACATCCCGCTGTCGCCTCTCGAAGCGCTGCCCACGCTCGCCGGCTCTCCGTACGAAGCCTACCTCGCCAGCGACGACATCAAGAAGTTCCTCACCGAGGACTTGGACCTGGGCAGGCTAAACCGCATACATGCGCACCTGTGGATGTGCGGGCGGCCCATGCGCGCACGAGCACTGCACCGCTACAAGATGATGGGCATGGACGCCGTGCTCACGCAGCAAATGGACCTCCACCTGCTCAAGTTCTCGAACAAGCTCATCATCAAGCCACTTGCGGAGTACATGCTCAGCCACGACTTCTGGGTCGACTACATCTGCGACAGCCCGGAACTGCACAAGGCGGCGTGCGGCTTTCTGCTCAGCTACGTGTGGCTGCTCACTACGCCTCTCGATCTCAAACTCGCGCACGATCTCTACCTCGTTCCTAGTTTCGTCACCTGGCACTGGTGGAAGAACTTTGTGCAGGACTTTGTACGCCATGTGGATATCAACGCGCTCGACCAGGTGAACAAACGCTTCCACTTTGGCGATCTCCGGCTCGGGCGCATAAACAGCGTGTATCGCATTAGGTTCGCTCACACGCATTTTGTGCGCGGCTACCTCTATGGGTACAATCGCTACGTGGTGTTCTTCCAGCGCAAGTTCAGCTGGATACTCATTGTGTTTGTGTTCTTTTCGCTGGTGCTGGCGGCTATGCAGGTGGGCGCTACCGTGAATCCGTTGGTGGAAGATCTTGCGTTTTTGAAGAGCTGTTATGGGTTCGTGGTCTTCAGTATGGTCAGCGTGGCCGCGCTATTAGGCGCCATTGGCGGCCTATTCTTCTTCATATTCTTCTTCAATATGGTTACTGCGATTGGGCAGGCGAGGAGGTTGGCTATTGCGCGGGATAAAATGGCTAGGGCGAGGAGGGATAAAGATGCGTGAATGGGGTTGAGCGGTTGTATTTGCCGTCACTACGTTGGAGGGGTACAAGGAAAGAGGGATATCTTTCCGTTGAATGAGAGCGGAGCAGCAGAATAAATAAATAATCCCGGTCGCGCGCACTGGTAGTTCTCCAATGCATCGGGGGTCTTCTCACAAGCTTGGCCAGATGCACATGTTCAATCGAGCATTCGTCCTATTCTTTTCGTGATTCAACCGGATAACCTACTTAGATGCGTGGTACGCTTTACACGGTGTACCGCCGACGAGGGTGATGAAGATAGCGCGGGTATGTAGCGCGTCTGCTGTTGAACAGACTTGTGGTTGTTCTTGTGTGGTATGACGGAGCAATGTTTGCAAGGATTTGATTTTATTCATTCATTCATATCCGTTTATAGTCGACCTAACCTTTTACAGATTATAAGACTTAATAGTAAGCACAACTAAGGTTTAAGAGCTAAAGTACGTAAAAAAAGGGCGCGATTGGGATCAGCCACAGTGGGGAGCCAAAGCATGACGCGATGATTGTAAGGGCCGAGGACCTCAAGGACTTAAAGTAGAGACCTAAACAATCAATACAATTATTAACTTTAAACTGTGCACTGTGTAAAACTCAACTTAACAAAGTACTCAACGGATCTGCATCGAAGATCTGCAAGGATTTGATAGCTTCGCGGTTATGAGAGCTGTCCTTGTCAGTCTTCCCCGCTGGATTTGTGTTCCTTTGGCCTGCCTGTCGTCCTATTGTGGTTTTCTAATCAGAAAGCATCACACCACCACACTGTCCCACTATCGTACACAAAATCAACGCCGTAGTGGCAATCGAAAACAGCCGCCCAATCGATAATGTCAAGGTCCCTTTTATAGTTGACTCGACACCATGAACAGTAGATTACACCCCCCATACATTTAGACCGCATCTTAGTGTTAGCACCCAGTAACCAGGTTCAAAGCTTGTTCCTGCAGCATCCATACGTGTTCATTGCTCCGTTTATAGAAGCTCCTGTGTTGCCTCTTTCTGTGTTTTGGGAGGAGTCGAGATGGGTTGGAATTTCTCACGACGAGATTCAGTCGACATATTCGCTGCCGCGCGGCAGTAATTTCGGCCCAGATGCTGGCTGATAGCTGTAAAATGGGTGGAGCGGGCTTGCAATGTGATAAACAATAGCCTGGCGTGGTTGTGGTGTGTAGAAGCGAGTTGAAGAGTTACAGGGGTTTTTACCGACCTTTCCCTACGTCATCGTCCATGGTAGCCTACACACAGAAGGAAAAGAGCCCCAACATATCCACCATAGTTCGAACATGTACAAGACGACACTTTTCGGCCACAAAAGAGACAAGTTCAAACAACAAGTTTGAAGTGCAAACCATAATTCACAGAATCCAACATACCCCACCACCCACTCACATTGGTGGAAATTCCCACACGTGACACCAACCCCTCCAATCCCCCAATCCACCTCCCCGCTCCCCCATACCCCAAAATGTGTCCTCTCCGCCTCATCACCAGACCCTCATACCCACCACCGTGTCCTTTTAATCTACGTCGCCGTCGCGTCCCCAGCACGCAACCCCGGCGGTTAATATGGAAATCGGGAAAATGAAGCGGGCAGCGCATGAGCTTGCGCGCTTGGGGCAAGCTTCGAGAAGAAGAGGACACAGAAGCACGAAGGAGCTTGGGGTAGAGGGAAAAAGCTAGGGAGCGGTGCTTGAAAAGGAACGCGTAGCCACGTTTGTTAGGTACATACGTATACTTTTTTGGCTTTTCGCTACCTACTTTGTTCGAAGTTTTGAGAGCTGGCTTGAAGCTCTGTATCTCAATAACTTCTATTGTCGCCGTCGATTGAGAATAAAACGATTACTTGCAAGATATACCAAACTTCAAAATGCGTCTACAGAAATTCCTCCCCACCCTCCTCGCTGGTACAGCTCTCGCCTCTTCCTCCGCCTCCTCTGCCTCCTCCCCAGCAGCCGATGCCTCATCCTCTCCCACGCCCGAGGAGCCCACGCCCGTCGGCAAAATCTGGGCCGCCCAATGGACCGACGCCGACCTCGCGCCGTACACCAAACACTGCGCCAACAGCCACACGTTCCGGGCGCAAATCTACAAACTGGGAGAAATGTACCCGACGCTCAAGGACTTTGCGCCGCAACTCAAAGTGTTTTATAGCAAGCAGCTGTACCCGGGGAGCTGGGAGGGCGAGGATGTGCATGGGGACGGGAGGGAGCTGTTAAAGATGGAGTTGGAGGAGGTGCCGTTTGCGGTGAGGGATTGGTATGCTGTTTTTTCTTCTCGCCCGTGGGGTTGGGTTGTTGGATATGGGCGGGCGTCGGGATGGGGAGTTGAGCGATGAAATCAAATCGGCTAACTAACATGTGTGATAGGTGGACGAAGAACCAGAACCAGAGACACTTCAGCGTGCAAGAAGACGTTGTGTTCTTCGCGCCTGGAGCTATTTACCCAATCCTCCCTCTCTTCGTGGACGAGCCTGAAAGCGACAAGCTATCCGATTGTGAAGGTCAGATCCCCCCCACCATTATACCAGCTTCCCTTGCCATGATTCTTGTACTGACGGAGGGTGTTACAGGCGTCTACCGAGACCTGGAGAACTACAGTGCCACGCCCAAAGACGGCGTCGTCCTCGGCAAGGTCGCGCACAAGAGTTTGGGCGAAAACGAAGTCGAGATAACGGTCGATGCGTTCCAGGTGAAGGCTCAGACGGGGCGGGATGAATTGTAATCGCGCTGCGGGCTGTGCTTCATGTATATATTAACTTTTTGGTTGGGGTGTGAATAGGCGTTTGAGGGTACCCAGGACCAATCCAATTATCAGTCACCAGTTCATGCAGGATAGCGTAGTCGTGATGTATTCAAGTTGTAATGAACAGAGACATAGAGTAATGCAAAGAGCTTTTGAAGTTGCGATGAAAGGAAATGGTGATGACTGATGAGTCGATTTAATCGGTGTTAGCGCGTTCCGCAGTGGTGAAGTCATGGATCCGTGCGCCGGGGAAGCCGCGACTCGCGATTGACCTTTTGCTCGTGACGACAACCCCAGCTGCATCAGTCGCACTATACTCGCACGCAAATGGCGTCCAACTACACATGCAGAGCCTGCTCAAGGGCGCTATCTAGACACCTCCCCCCCTCAGCACTCCAAGTAAGCTCCAGTGTGCAAAAGCCGTACATCTCCTGACCCATGATGGCAGGCCAGCCGTTCGCCGTGCAAAGCACAATCTCTCCACCGCGTGCAAAACCTCTCAACGACCGCGCCGAGCCTATATCATGCGACTTTTGTGCTTTCCGATGCCTCGCAGCCCACCTGGATTGCCGAAGAGGTTCAGAAGGAGGCATACAAGGGACGAAAATCGCTTATGCTTAACGAAAAAACATTGCGAAAGATCCGTGAGAAGGCGCCCGTGATGACGGAGACGTATATTGCATACGGTGCGACACAGCGCATGATGAAAGAATGTGCGCGCCCCGGCGAGTACACGATACCACAGGCGCTGGAGAAGGACGAGGAGATACCGAGGGACGAGACGGGAGCGCATCTGGGCGTGAGTGACGGCTGGTGGTATACCAGTAAGGAAAAGCAATTCTACGTCTACACACACGGTATGCTGACGACGTTGTAGATCTGGGGCTTGCACCGACGTTCATCAATTGGGCGCAAATCACCTTCATCCACATGTATCTGTTGCAGGTCCGCTTTCGCATGTTTCCCAAGACGCATGCCCCCATCTGGATCCAGCACCTCACCAACCACGCTTTCTACCTCGCCGAGGACCGCCTCGTCGTTTGGCACAAGCTCAACTCGAACTCGCTGCGCCAGAAGTACCTCAAAGATCTGTTCTCGCAATGGCGCGCCGTGTTGTTGTCATATGACGAAGGCATTGTGAAAGGCGATGCCGTCCTAGCGGCAGCTCTCTGGAGAAACGTGTTTGCGAGCAGAGAGGATATGGATTTCGAGAAGCTGGCGCAGCTGGTGGGGTACATGAGGCGGGAGCTGCAGAAATTAGATATGGCAAGCGACGACCAAGTAGCGATGGGCAATTGGGAGTTCTCTGGGGAACCCGACCTGGAGGCAAGTGTGGTTAAGCTGCCGAGCAGGATGGCCGCCGCGTTGCCCAAGGCGTAGGACGCAGGGTTGGAGGTGTAATAAGATGCGCTTTGTACTATACCTGTGTCGATGCTTGTACAATATAGCCTTCTGGAGGCGCATATTACGACGCCAGAGAATCGGGCTATGTAAATCAGACGTACGATTTCCATACAGTCTGTTTGCAATACGTACTGCCCTGGCACTGCATTAATTAATACCTAGTCGAACATGACTTTGAGGAATCATGCGTTTGACCCATCGTACGTGCAGTACAAGGACAAAAGTCTCATTAACATATTTTACCCCAAGAGAGGCAACATAAAGGCCGAAGGTACTCTATATGGAATCGATCACTTGATCTCGCGGACAAGCGCATCACGGTTCCTGCATGAACCGCGGCCTTGGCGCGCAGCATCCATGTAAGGCGAGTTCATCGCACAGGCAGCCATTGTCCCTCCACCACCAACCCCCCAAATCTCCCCACGCCACCATGGTCGCCCATATTTCGTCGGCGCCGCCGCAAATACCCGGCTATCAGCTCTCCAATGAGGACGCCAACTCGCTGAGGCACCACGTCGCCAACCTTTTGGGACGCGACAACCCGAGATTCCCTGGCGCGCAGCCCGTCAGCTTCGCGCGCCAACACCTGGCCGAGCTGCAGCAGCGCGAATACTTCATGTGCGAGAAGACGGATGGCATCCGCTGCCTGTTGTTCTTGACCTTCAAGGACGTCGCGCCACGCTTCGACCCCGTAACCATGCTCATCGACCGAAAGAACAACTACTACGAAGTCACACCGCCGCTCCGGTTCCCGTACCACCAGGATATAAACAATCAAGAGGCGTTTCTGTATGATACCATTTTGGACGGCGAGCTTGTCATCGACCAGCATCCGGATGGAAGGCGGCAGCTGATCTTCTACGTCTTTGACTGCTTGGCTATTGATAGCACGAACAAGTCGGACAGGCCGCTGGACAAGCGGCTGGGCTATATGCAGGAGATGCTGTTCAAGCCGTGGCGGAGGTGGCTGGAGAAAAACAATATGGCGCCTCAGCAGGAGCCGTTCCTGGTCAAGGAGAAGCAGCAGAATAACCCGTACCGGGTGCAGCATATGTTCGACCAGGTGCTGCCGAACCTGAAGCATGGCAACGACGGATTGATCTTCACGTGCAAGACCACAAAGTAAGCTTTCGCCCTTTGCGCATCCATCCGTATGCAAGAGCTAATCCAGATGTGTACCGCAGGTACGAGTTCGGCACCGACAAGCACATCCTCAAATGGAAGCCCCCCCACGAAAACACCATCGACTTCAAGCTCCGGCTCGGCGACTTCCCCCTCTTCGACCCCGAAGACGGCGAAGAAGGCCTAATCCCCGACTACGACGCCATGCCCACCAAATTCGAGCTCCTCGTCAACTACGGCAGCAACAACTACCGCACCTTCGCACACCCCCTCTCCGTCACCCCCGAAGAATGGGACATGCTCAAAGGCCTCGGCCAGCGCCTCGACGGCCGCATCATCGAGTGCTACCGCGACACGGACGGCAGATGGCGCTTCAAAAAAGACGACGACGGCACGCCCCGCTGGCGCGATGACAAGGCCGATGCGAATCACATTTCTACCGTGGAGAGCGTGCTAGACAGCATCGAAGACCCCGTTACAGAGCAGGATTTGCGCGCTGCAGAGGGCAGGATCATGGAGGCTGTAAGGCGGCTACGTGCCGAGGAGGCGGCGAGGGTGCAGCACCAGCACCAGCAGGAGATGGAGAGCGCGGCCAAGAAGCGCAAGTTACACGACATGAATGAGTCTGCGGGACCGTAGTAGGGCCACGCTGTCCCGAGATGATCGATCGCTCTGCTCGGTGCGTGCGCACCGCGAGCATGGAGGAAGGGGGATTGCGAAAGAGAGGGTATTGGGTTGGGTGGATAGTCTATGGTTCTGGATATAGGATGGGAATGGGAATGGGTGGCGTTTTCGCGCGCCTGGCGCTTTGCTGTGTCTTGTGATACCCATGGGAAGGGATGGTTCTTTTTTTTTGGTAGTTGCTATTGCTTCGTTGGGTGAATTAAGGAGTTTTGTATTGATTGTGTGTGTTGGACTACTAGCCCGCCTGGTATGTGATGCACGCGCGCGTGGCGTAGGGTATGAAGAGTAAGTTCGTTGTGTTAATTATGTTGTGTTGGAATGCATGCGCGCATGCTAGTCTACTAAGTTAATTGCTACATCTATCTATACCTTGATACGTGCGGCGCTAATCGAGACTAGAAAAAGATGAAATACCAGAGGCAAGAATCGCCGCTGTAGATTGCAATCAATGCATATACGCAAATGCTTCACGAACCCCTATGTCTGGAGTGAGTGGGTGTATGGTATGAGGTAGTGAGGTAGGCAAAAGGAAAATAACCAACCACAGTGAACCAACCAACCAACCAAACCAACCAACTTCCTGACTAGAACACCCAAAACCACCTAGCATAGCATACCTAGCACTCCTACCCCACCCATATTCATAACCATAAAATCTCCCAATAGAAACAGCCAGTTCTTTACGATCCCATTCCTATCCCAACAAAGGCGCTAGGTAGTGCATATATTCCATCCATCCAGCGTTGGTTGAAACCACAAGGCATTGCCCTACTTCCATACATACGCACGTACACCCCCCCCCCAATTCCCTCAACCACAGCACCACAACTCACATGCTCACCCCACCATCCATATCTTCTGGCTTCCACACAACATCCATCGCAAACTTCGCCAACAAAACCGCAACCCCTCCTAACCCCAGCAAAAGCAAAAAGTCACCAAACGAAGCCAGAAAAAAAAATCACCATTCCTATCTACCAACCAACCAAACACGCACGACAGCTAACACTCCCAACCGTCGAAAAAAAAGAAACATGCATGTATATCCTCTCTCTCCTCCAACAAAAGTTCCTCCCTACCACCTCATCGACCGACCACCAAACAAGCTACCCCTCGCCTTTTATTGGGCCGTCCTTCCTTCCTAAGCCATCAATCCACCTCCTTCATCCCTGCACATGTTTCTTTCGTCCCATCAACCCAAACCCTCTTCGCCACATAAATGTCCCCATGAAAAAAAAAATTGAAAAAAAAAGAAAAATCCGCACAAAAAAAAAGATCCCGAAAACAGGCACCTCCTCATCCCACGCACTGTCGAACAAGCCCGACAAAATCCTGTCTAACCGCATCGTACCGTACGTGAGGCTGTATGTGTGTTGTCGAGACGTAATGCGGACCCACCCAACTGGGTGGACCGCCGAAGTAAGATACAAGAAGACGGAAAAAAAGTGTATAGTCGATCGATTCGGGCACAAAATCTCCAAAATCTCAAGGTGAAAACATCGTACGGATCCAAATGGGAAAGCGAATGTGATTTGCATATCTGCCAGAGAGAAGATCGAACAGCCCAACCCGAGGTGACAGGAAAAAAAAACATGCAGGTCGTAAAGGTGGCGTGAGATGCAAGGTAAGGCCTGCTGCCCTTCTCTCTGGCGAAGTGTAAATAATGACACAAAGGAGATGATGGGACGATATGTCGGCACATGCCATTGCCAATCGACGTCGCCCATGCACAGTCCCGACCTTCGAAGAAAATGGGTAAGCGCCTGAGCAATCATATACATGAGTGTTGGCGCCCTATACAACACCCTACAACCCTTTTGAATGAATAAAGCAATCGACTACATGGCTAAGGCGTAACTTCTCCACGTTTCCAGAACACGAGGACATGTCTATCTCTGTGCACTGTTAGTTTCAAATCTCGAAAACTATTGGTCCAGGATGGGACCTACCCTTCCGCGTCGCTGACCACCTCCAGCGGCTTGCTGTTGTTGCTGTTGCTGTTGCTGTTGTTGTTGAGGCACATACATGCCGTAAGGATACATCTGCGCATTCATAACCGGGTTCATTCCTTGTCCAAGGGTAGCGGGTTGGAGCATAGGCGAGCCGGTAAAACCAGGAGCTGCAACTGGGCTTCCATTTCTGAAGTCCATACCGGAAACTGGTGCCTGATAACCGTTCATCTGCTGGTAGAATGGTTGACCCCTCGACGCAAGAAGCTGTTGATACTGAAGTTGCTGCGGTCCCGTCATGGCCTGCATGTTAGGCATGAACATAGGAGCGTTCGCGCCCATTGCGTACTGTTCAAAGCCATTCGAGTCCATGCTGGCGGTTCTCTGTAGTGCAATGGGGTCCATTCCGGGAGCAGCGACACCCGGGTAAAACTGTCGAGGCTCAGCATGTGAGCCTGCAGGGCTGTCCCGAGAGGACGCGGGTCTGGTCTGAGAATGCTCCCGATGGCCAGGACCACCACGTGTGGACAGATTGACCTCATCCATTAGTCGCTTGTATCCTTGTCCAGGCTGTGCTTTGATGCGTGTCAAGACGTTGCGAACATTTTGTACTACATCAGGGCGAATCTTCTCGTCAAAGAAGGGAGTAGTGAGCACCTTGAAGATCAGAGTGGCACCGCAGTTCTGATCAACTAGAATGTCCTCCAAAACTTGGTCGTTCGGAGAGAAGAACAAGGCTTGGAGGATGGTGTCCCGGGCATCCGGCTCATTCCGCTGATTGATGATCTTCAGGACTGTGAGATAAGCTACCTTGTGAGTGCACAGATGAACAATGTGTGGGACAAGTCGAGGAGCGAGGACAGTGCGTCGCTGGGGAAAGTTGCAGGTGTCCAGGAACCAAGTAAGCAGAAGGGCGCCATTGGCGTTCGTGGCGAGCTGTACGCTGTGAAGGGCGATTGCGGCTGCAACCATACGCTGCTGGTCTTTCGTGGCATAGTGGCTCTCCAAGCAGGCTCGCATCGCTCGTGCACCGAAGCGGCCTTGGGCGAGTTCCCAAAGACGGCAGAGCATGGCCTCGAAGATGAAGTTGTTGAGCGGTGCTGAGTAGCGGAGGGATCCTTGCATAACGTAATTGCCAAATTGGTCAAGGAAGAGCGCCACGGCGTGCGGTCGGAGAGCATCGACAACCATCTTCTGCAAAGTGGGAGTCCTAGCAACGTCAATAATCTTCTGCGCAGCCCACGTTCCATTCTTGTGAACGCCTATCTGTGCCAGATGGGGTGCGATCTCACGCAACATAGCCTCCTTGGTAGGTTCAGAGCAGTATTCAAACAGCTTCTGTACAACAGTATTTCCAAGGTAATCAGATGACAGCTCCGCGATCTCGGGCAACATGTTCATAGCAATCTCCTCGATCTCAGGCTGAGAGCATGAGTTATTGTCAATACGCTTGCGGATCTCACGTAGACGCGGGGCATCGTGAACGCGAGTGTGACTGGGCTCTTCAACAGGCGCAATCTCTTGAGCATAATCGTTGTTCTGGACGGCCTGTTCGACTTGGGCAGAAATGCGGAGTTGCTCCTCATCCGTGGCGCCAAGCTCTTTTACAATGTTGACGATGTCGCCGCGAATGTCAGTCAGCTCGGGTGTAGTGAGAGGAACGTTTGCACTCTCAGTGCGCGTGCCGTTCGTCTTCGCGTTACTGGTCGACGAATTCGCGCCCTCCGACTGAGATTTGGCCAGTGGGTCAGGCTTGGTGAAGGGTAGAGGCCAGTGTGACCAGGGGGAGTGTGACCAGGGGTAGCTGCGGCACTGGGCACTTTGGCATACCCAATGCGTACAGGGCCAGCACCCGGGAAGATCTCCTTGCCATTGAGCTGTACCTTGGCCTGGATGGCGCTGTCGACGCTCTCGTAGTTGACGAATCCACAGTTCTTGTGAGTCAGGACACGGGTCGACTCAATGGGTCCGTAGGTCTTGAAAATGACATCAAGAGATGAAACAGTGGTAGAGACGAAGGAATGTTTCCAAGCCACAATGCACGGGTAGGGCCGTCCAGAGTATCGTCACCAAGGTTGGCACTTGGTTTTCCACCCAGCTGAAGGTTCTTGACAGCTTCCGTGAGGCTGTACTCCGTATCCTCAGTCATATCGGCAGCGGTGAGGCTGTTATCAAGACGAGATGAAGTAGGAAGATAACTTCGCATGAGTCGCTGAGAGGGCGATTCTAGGACACCAGCTGTGCGAGCACGCGGACGTGAAGCACTAGCGAAGTTGGCAAACGCTTGGACCTCGAGGTTGTGTTGTCGGACAGCCTCATGAATGGCCAAAGCACTAGCCTCAGCCGGGGTGATTGTTCCACTGTAGTTGCCATAATCAAGTTCATCCTCCTCATCAGCATATTTCTCTTTAGCATTGACCGAGTATGAGCGGAAGCGATTGGCGGCAGCGGTCGCATTTTGGTTGAGAGCATTGCGCTGACCTTCAAGGAGAAGTTCAATGTCCGACGGGGGCAAGGGTAGCTCGAGCTGGCTGGGGCGTATCGACCAACCCAAGATAGTCCAGGGTTTTCACATCGGTATCCGCAAGCGAATCCCGGGAAAAGGACGACTGAGGTGAACCGGGGCCATTCGAGGGCTGGGAAGCAATGCTCTGGAGTGTACTGCTGCTGCGGTCACGGCTGCTGGTCCATCCTGTGGAGAAGATGGGGTTGCCGAAGGGCGAAGTAGCAGGCGGTAGGAAACCAGGTCGTTGAGGCATCGAGCCAGCCCGCAAGCGAGAGAGCAGGGCCGACTTGGCAGCAGCATTGGTAGAACCGAGGGGAGCAGCAAAGCCCATGCTCTCAGTTGGCGTACCGGGGTTGGACTTGAAGGGGCTCGTCGAAGGTGTAGGACGGGATGATTTCGGCAGGAGGGACGAGGCAGACAACAGGCCTGGTGGCGCTGCTGAGGGAGAGGCTGAGGGAGAGAATCGCGACGGTAGGGTGCCAGCACGGGCACGACGGGCAGACGTCTGACCAGCGGGCGCGGTTTCGGGCATGGCTTGATTGAAGTCAGGGAAACTGTCACCACTGGGCGACTCGGGAATGGTCTCTCGCAGCGGCGTAGAGTTGCCGCTCGTGGGCGGGCCCCACATTTGTGGTGCGAGGCCTTCTTGAGCTTGGATTTCACGAGCCCTGTATTGGAGGTTAGCGAAGAAGATGCTACGTGAGCGTGTGTGTTTCAGGATGCGACGAAAACCGTTTGGAGTATAGTCGGCTACCATATTCATGCGAAGGAGAGCCTGCGCCGAGCCTCGCGCTTGCAGCGGCGGCCCCTAGGGGGTTCGAAGTGTGTTCGAAGACGGCATTGGAAAGCGGATTGAGCCACCGGAATTGGGAGGTTCGGTGGGCGAGGCAGAGGTGGTCGAGGAGGCAGACGGCGGCGCCTGCGAGGTGAGTTGGGGGATGTAATTGAGATTGATATGATGCTCCGGGCGGTTCGTGGGAGCCATTAGGTATTACAGACCCTGTCCTTGCGTATGGTCGTCTGGGAGAAGAAATATCGGGGCCGACTTTCGTTTACCAAGACCAGGGTAACGGCGGGAACGTGGGTTGGTACCGGCCAAAGGAATGTGAGGCGCGTGAATTATTGCCAGCAAGACCGGACTCAGCTCAGCGATGTGCCGTGGAGGGAAGCGTTGGGCTGAAAGTATGGATGCACCACCGCAGGCGGTTGGGCACGAGGGGTGGCAGGGCGGCGAGCGAGCGCGGTCAACGCAGGCGGTGGGGCGAGTCAAAGAGTGACGGGGCGCGGTCTCGTGCTGAATCGTCGTCGCCTGGCGGGAGGAGGTGATTATGATACAGCAGGCAATAGACAAGCCACGCGAGCAGCCTGGAGAAGCGAAGCAAATAGGGAGATTAGGCTGGTGGGCAATTAACACCTTCGCTCATGGGAGGCCGGCGGGGACAGCGGAGGGAGAGAAGAGATGGAAGGGGAGCGCAGGACGGGAGGGAGGGTGGAAGAGTTAAGGTGAAGACGGAGGGCAGGGCACGTTGGCGGAGCTTTTCGCTAATGCGAGCCCCAGCGGCCAGGCTGGGATCAGGCCGCGCCAGGGACACACTCGTGGACGCTGGGACGCACTCGACAGGACGCCCACGCAAGCCGATTAAACCGGGACGGAAACGGGGGCCAGCTGGAGGAGAGCGCGGTTTGATGCTCACCACTGATCAGCCAGCTGGCCCCGTCGCCGCGCATCGCAGCAGGCGTTCGCTGCCGTCGCAATAGGGGCAGCGCGGCCTTCGCCCGTTTGACTGGCCCGCCAGCCGGCATCACGAAGCTGAAACTGGCAGCCCTTGTCCTGCCCCGCCCACAGCTGCCATGGGTCGTTTCAACTGCAAGGTCGGTGGATGCTTTCGTGTCTTGCAGAGCAGCGTCGATGCTGTCTCTCCCGAGGCCGTTCCCGCTCAGGAGAGTTGCGGAGGATTCCAGCTGGCGGGCCAACCCTCCAACATCCCCTGTGCAGTGAGTGCCATGGCCCCCAAGCGTGGCATCCGATTTCCAGCGTCCACCAGCACACCATATACCACCTAGCCGTATTGTTTCCGTGCTACGTGTGTGCACTCCAAGGACTTCGCCCTTGCATCATGAACTTGAACATGCTTCTCGAAGCCAGCCGAAGGGGTGGAGACCAGGCTTTATGTCGGCAGACGTCCACATAGTACACTGCATACTACCTCGACACACAGACATACATTTGAGCCCGGCAGCATTCTCAAGGCTCTCCAGGGCTGTATCGGAAGCAGGCCTTGTGGCGCTACGTTTCAGAGCGCCCGTCTTCGTCAGCGGGGTGCGTGCACGCTTGCATGTCAAGGTGCACAGACGCCATCGCCATCTTCTCACGGCATCGACACCGCATCTCTGAAGGCGACTCCGAAGTTGTGGTTTGAAACACGCGCATCTAGGGACCCGTCTAAAACAACAGCGTTGCTATAGCGGCGTCATTCCTCGCGCAACCTTCCCGCGGCGCCAGGCGGGCTAGCCGCACGCATAACCAACGGCCCTCCCATGGAACTTCCAGAAGACCGGCCGCGAGCCTTGACGCTGTCCGTCGTTTAGCGCATCCCCCAGGCAGACCGTCAGACGACACTCGCTTCGCCTCAGGGACATCCTCGCCGCTTGCACCTTCCCTCGTCCGCATCTCTCGACATACCGGTATCCTTCTCGGCACCGCCGCCAGTCTCCCGCGCCCGCCTGTATCATGTCCACGGACCCAATCGAGCGGATGGACATTGACGACCGCGCGTTGCCGGATCGCCATGGCCGGCCGTCGACGTCAGAGGGTGACAGCGAGCCTGATGCGCCGGCGGATCTGATGGTTGTGTCGCGCGCGAGGAGATCAAACGCCGGCAATCGCATGTCGACCCTCTTGGCCAAGGCGTCCGAGGAAGAGGAGTGGGGAGAGGAATGGGAAGAGGCGCCCAACGAAGAAGAGTTTGTGGGCGATGAGGCGAACGAGCAGGACGACTATAACCTGGATTCGTCCTCGTCGGAGGAGGGCGACGACGACGGTGACGACGACGAGGGCGAGAAGGAGTTGCGCAAGGTAGAACGTCAGGAGCGCAGCAAGAAACGCAAGACGGCTACCAACCCGTTCAGCGCACGTCTGGCCCGCCGCCTCACGCAAGCGGGTCAAGCTTGACGTCCCAGCAACCCACTCGCCCACGCTTCCCCCCCCCGCGTCCGAAGAAGAAGTCAGAGAGAGCGTCGTGGATTCCTACCGATGAAGATGGGCCCGTTAGGACATCTTCGCGAAAACAAACAGTGGCAAACAAGGAGCATACACTGGCAAAGCTAAAGGAAAAAGATGAACGGCGTGATGAAACTCTCGCCATGATGAAAGCCGCTGAAGCGCGGAAAGCCAAGGACCGGCCAAAGCCTCTGACCCAGGCCGAGAGACTCGCTGAAGCTGCCCGCGTGGAGCGGATCAACAGGGAAGACCCTACATCGCTGGGAGAGGAGGCGGAGGAGCTGAGAGCGGCCGAAAGGCAAGCCAAAATCGATGCGCTCAAAAACCGGCAGATCGATGGGCCTTTCATTCGCTACTACAGCGGCCCTGCTATCTGGGTCGACGATAAAATAAAGTATACAGGGAAGGATGCCCCCAAGCTTGAAGATCTTGAGGAAAAGCTGAACAAAGAGGCATCTGCTGCGACATCCCAAGACAACCAATCTACGCATGTCGATCAGACTGGTGAGCAGAATCCCAGCCTAGCTGATCAATCCCAGACTGGTCAGCTTCCACCGATGACGGCGACGTCACAAACACCAAACTTACAAGAGGCACCAATGCCAACGCCCCACGCTCCCATACATGACGCCCCAATCACGTATGATCAACCGTATCCAAACAGCACCATGTTCGCTCCCCAGGAAACCGCAGACACCTTGCTCTTCGGCATGGAGCAATACGCCGAGCTCCCTCCCAACCCCTTCCTGCAAACCTCACAATCCCACCTCTCTCTCTCTCACGCCTTCGCTCTTCCCGCAAGACCCCCCCAACCTCACGCCGCAATCTCTCCTCGCCCAATTCCAAAGACCACCCCCACCACCCCGCCCCTCCCCGCCGCAAAACCATCCTCCGCCTCCCCTCGCGCTCCGCAACCTACTCATCCTCTCGTTCCTTCCCCAACCTCGATACCCTCTCCGCCCCCACGCGCGTCCGCACCGCCGCCTCCCTCCACAAAGAAAAAGACAAAGCCGCCCTCGTGCAGCTCTCCACAGCCCTGTTCGGCTGGTCCATCCCCGAGGCTACATCCTTCCTCACAGCCATGCTCTCTGCGCCCAAAACCAAGCGCGAGAAAGAAGCGCTCGCCAAGCCTAAGAAGGAACTCTGCGCCGTCTCCAATAAAGAAGCGAGATATCGGGATCCCGAGACGGGTATCGCGTATAGGGATAGTCGGGCGTTTGGCGTGCTGAGGGGCGTCGTGGGTGGCGGGTTTGTGTGGTGTGGCGAGTTTGGGGTGTTATGTGGGGGGGGAGGGCGAAGCCGTTGGTGAGTACGGATCGGGGGAAGGGTTTTTTGGGTATGGCGCCTGCGAAGGGGGTGCCCGGGAGGTTTTTGGAGATGGTGGGGAGGGATGGGGGGAGGGGGGAAGGTCGGGGTGGGGATGGAAGCGGGGACGGGGCCGGAAGAGGCGGTCGTGCTGGGTGAGAAGAAGGTGGGTGAGGGGGTGGGTGGGGGTGATGGTGGTACTGTCGACAAGGACAAGCCGGTTGAGACGCCTGCTATTGTGAAGACGGAGGAGGTGCCGGCGACTAATAAGTAGGTTGCTGCTGGTGTTGTGTAGTTGTGCATCCAATATATTTCTCTCAAAATCATGAGTTCGCAAACGTGAGTGCTTTGGCTGAGTCTCTTGCGTATGATGTTGCTAGATTACGATTCGTCTGCGTCGTGTGATGCGCGGGTAGATTTTAGAGCACTGGCTGGACGTGAATGTTTTCTCACACAAGCGTGCGTGCACTGAACAGTGGACCGGACGCACGGTCGGGTCACTTCAATTCAATTCAATTCAATTCGATCCAGCGCGTCGATAAAGCAGGGTGGAGTCAGCGTATTCGAACATGGCGGGAGGGTGGGGATAGATTCATGCCAATGAACAGGAAAGGGTTCGTATTAATGTTTGTGTTTTCGGGTAGTAAGAGAAGAGAGGGTGGCGATGCACAGGTTGCTTGCTCGAGGCTGGGAACACCCACACCAGCACCACTGTCAAGAGGAACTTCAGTATCCAATGTGTCTCCGACAGGTAGGCCTTGCGTTTGTTGATCCAAGGAACGTACGCATTAAACAGAGACGACGAGTCTAGTTGCACACATCAATTCAAGGTCAGAAAAACGAAGGTCGTATTCAGGAAATGGAAAGGTCCATGATATGCATTTGATGGTTAGCTGACCGACTCGTGAGATCTCAAACGCCGTCCCATCTTGCCGGCCCCCAGTGCAAGAGTTTTTCAAGCATTCCTCGTAACTGTACACGATGATAATGCCCACTGCAACTCCGTCATGTCCATGGTGAACCACCCGAACCAGAGAACCGACTCCGTCCCGACCATCACAGTGCACGCGTTTATTTCTTCTTCTTGTCGCCAGCCTTGTTCTTGGCCGTACCCCGGAACTCCTTCGACCTGTTCTTGCGTTGCTTGCCTGTGTCCGTGTCAGCATGCATCCTGCACAAGGGTCGTCCGGCTCCCGTGTACACGTGGCGCCGGTGCGCGAGGGTAACGTACGCTGCTGCCTGCTAGCCTTCTCGACCTTGGTGGCCAATCCGTACCGCACAAGCCTGTAGTGGGCATCGAATTTCTTCATTGCTTCCGCGGAGTCGTATATGAGAGCTGCTTCCGCGTTAGAGCCTAAAAGTCGTCATAGCGACAGCGCGCATCTCACCAAAGCCGGTGCTCTTGCCACCACCAAAGTGTGTCTTGAAGCCGAAGACGGACACATCGTCCTTCTTCGCCTTGTAGAGCTCGGCGAGCTTGCTGCGGAGTTCGTCCTTGGACACGTTGGGGCGGTTGGGGTGGAGGACGTCGCTATATGCCCGTTAGACTTGCTTTTCCATTGTCCATATCGCGCCCGATGTCCTGCACTTACACAACCATCTGGCGGCGGCCGAGGAGGGGGTTGCGGATGAACTTGCGCGTGCGCAAGGTAACCTGGGAATCAGCCATGTTGGAGGACGAGCTGTGGCGATCTGCGCGTTGTTAGAGAGCGATTCGTCACTGCAACATCGTGCGGAAGCAGTGTAGAGACATACTGAACGAAAATCGATCCTGCTCTGTCGGGGTGTGGGTGGTTGCTGTTGGCGCAGGATATCGTCGACGTGAGAAGTTCGGCTGTGTGCTTCAAAATTGAGTGTGTCTTGGCGTCTCCTCGCTAAGCTAGAGCGGGGCGCCCCATTAGGTAAGCGTACCAGCACGTCAGGCTTCACGACTTGTTTCTCAAATCTTTCTGAATGCGATGATTCCGGGCATTGTCGCAGCAGCTTGCTGAAATCCCTATATTCACTCTGCTTGCATTACAGAAAACTCTACCAGTACGGAGGACCCAAGCGCAATACTCACTCACAGCTACCACAAACACTCAACTTGTTCGCAAGAAACAAGCTGTTCGATCACACTGTCCCAGGCCTCGTTTCCTTCCTCATTACAAAAATGACTGGAGAAAAAGATATGTGGTCAATTTTGGCCACTTTCCGTCGCCAATACTACCAGCTTGTTGAACCTTCACAGCTAAAGTGGCCCGATGATCATACCCTCAAGGCTCCGGAAGTGCAATCCTGGATGTTCTGTAACATATTTGATACGGAAAATAACTCGACTCTGCCACCGGATCGATATCGTTTAAGGGCGCTAAAACTTCTCATCTCCAAGCTCGAGAGAGCAATTGATGACCCCAGAGGAGGATGTATGGCTCACTTTCCTTTCTTCTACTTGAATGCGTACAAGTTCGTCTGTCACCAAGTCAGTGCAGCAATCGCAATTCTTTGCACAGGGTGGGTTGTATCGGACTGTGTGTCGAGAGCCTTCTCACTGCTGGCATGGTCATTGAAGTGCGAGGATGCTTGATTCGCTGCGCTGGCACACTGCGGTATTTTCTTTCACACGCAACGTTTGCGCTTCGAAGTTCGTCTCCATGTGGACCACCTCACTAACTAGCTCGTCTTGTTCTCTGAATAGGAAATCTCCGATGATCTCACGGCAGAGCTTGCTTCTCTTCTAGGGTCAAATGTTCTCTCGGAGGCTACGTCTGCTCAACAGAAAGCATACGTGACCTATGCATATCCGCGGCACACTGCGGATGAAAGCGACTCGGACGATTACTCGGTGATCCTTCTCGAGTCACGCTCGGTCATATCATCGTATGGGACTACTGGCCTTCGGACGTGGGAGGCTGCGTTGCTCCTTGGACAGTTTCTCTCTTCTGATCGCGGCAGTGCTGTTGTCCGCGGCAAGAGAATATTTGAACTTGGTGCCGGCACAGGCATGCTGTCCATACTTTGCGCGAAACATCTAGGAGTTTCCGCTGTGGTCGCGACCGACGGCGACGAGGCGGTCGTGGATTCCATAAAGACCAACGTCTTCCTCTCAACGAACTCGATTCATCTCGGGCACCAGTCAACGCGGCTGCGTTGAAGTGGGGTCGGTCTCTCTCGATGCGGCGCACTTTACAGAAGAGACTATGGAATGGAAGTACCGGATGTACTCTTAGGAGCAGACGTCGTAAGCTCCCTACAATGTGCGGAAAACTGGACTAACAAGAATGTCGCAGACATACGACAGAGTGGTCATACCCGCTCTCGTTTCGTCGATGAGGGGATTTTTTCGAACTGAATCCTGCTTTGGAAATTTTAGTAGCTGCAACAATACGCAACGAGCAGACGTTCGAGACCTTTGTGAACGGGTGCAGTGGGTCTCCCGTCTCCGCGCGCATACATCATGTTGCGACGTTCGTTGGAGCCTACTGATTTCTGTGGGGTAGGGCGGAATCGCTTCACGATGGAGCAAATCAACTTCGCACCGCGGTCTGAGCATCTCCAGGACGGGCCTTTCTATCCGACGTCGACTCCCATTCAGATCTGGCGAATAACGCAGTCCCACACTACGCAGGATCCGTTCGCTTTCTGACCGCCTCGTAGTTGTTTACTCCACAACACGTGGCAGCCTCTATCGCGGTTACTTGCTCTTTGTCTCTCAACTCTACTCTGGCGGGGCGTCTGCAGTCAACACGTTTAGTTTTTTCCTTGTCGACGGTCATAACACTATGGTGCGGTGCAGAAGCGGACGCCTCGACCCAACAGCGTGATGGATCGCACAGGATCATCATGGACGAGTACGCGTCGGCGGTGGAGTTTCGCAAGCATCTTGTGTCAACGGTTGTATGAGGTTATCGAGTACTGATATTGATTCGTGTATGGCGAGCTTCGTGTTCGCATGTCACGGAATTTTTTCTCCATTTTTCCACCATGAGACGTGGACCTACTTACTCGGAATGTACCCGTGGCGCGATAACCTTTCCGATTCGCGCGGTGCTGACGCCGTTATGCGCCATACCATGATGGTCTGGCACGAGCGGGGAGAGTGGGTGACTGTGCGTGGTCTAGACTCTATTGACGCATCTGGGGAAACGCGCTCTGGTCTACTAAATTTATACCGGCCGTCGACATACGCCTAGACCCCGGCATGGCGCTCATATAACCCAGAGCACCGCGTCCGTCGCTGCACAACCTGAGTCAACCGTCAATCAGCCGCCCTCTACGACAATCAGGTAGGACTGCGGCACTTGCTCTGCGCATGGCTCCCTGACAGTTTGCTGATCTAGACAGCCGCCGCCAGCCGAGAGGACGCTGGCAGACGTCGGCTCTCTGTTATCGAAGCTTATCGCTGCACCCCTGGCCGCCGATCTGTGCTCCGAGACAGCTGCAGCGTTCCAGATCCAAACTCCTATCGCGCGCTTTGTCCTTCGTCCCGACGTCGTACTCTTATCAGTCACCGCAAGTTCGTCCAGCCTGCCCGCCAAACGTCTCTTTGTTGTTTCCAGCCGTGTGACGACGGCTCTGCCTATTGCTGCTTCAGCTTGCGTTCACGCTTCCCCGGTGCATCTCGAATCACGCTGTTCCTGGCTAAACCCTTTCGGGCGCAGCGATCGCGATAAGACACGGACAAAGCACCGTCATAAGCCCAGGACTCTAAAACAAGACTGCCCTGTGTCACCGCCTATCCGTTGCTACGTTTACTAGCAGCATTGTCTGCGGGTGCCAACCTGTAACCAAGCAATCTCACTGCGCACCGTGCCCGACTATCCAACGGCGGCTGTAAACCTTTAAAGCTCACCGTCTTCCACCATTCCCAATGGCCACTCATACCCGTCAGACATCCAACTACGCCAAGAGACCCTTACCAGCTCACGCACGGCCTTCGAAGCCTGCACCGTTGTCGAAACGTACCAATTCCAACGGCGCGTCAGCAAGAAAGTCGTGCATAAGAAGGAGGAAGACTGTGACGACGGGGAACTCATGGCAACAAGCTTTCTGCAGTTCTGGTAGGTAACCTTTGAATCGTGCCGTGACGTGGAGCTAACGCCGGGCAGTACTACCTGTGAGCGACAAATCATTGTCCCCTGCAACTCGGTCTTGTACTGCTCCGAAAGGTACCATCTTCCGATCCATTAATCAGGCGCACGCTGACTGATGCCGTAGCTGCCGCAAGAAGGATACCGAGAAGCAATTCGCGTTTGCGCACGACAGCTCACCGCCACCCAACGCCCTTCTCCCTGTTTTCCAACTTCTCGTTCGAAGACCTCCAGTTCCGTGACATCGTTCCGCCACGATCGCCAACGCAGTTGCGCTCAAACCGTTCTTCTTGCGCCTTCTCCGAGATGTCTTCAGACGACAACACCGCGTCGGGTGACGAGAAGCCCAGACCAGAGTCGGAAGCCTCACGCTATCTCCGCCTATTTCAACAAGCAGCGTACACAACACAACCGAATCCAACGCCGCCGTGCGACCTCGCCGCCCCATTACTCTCGCGCTTCAACCTCCCATGTCAACTTGAGTGCTGCACCATCTCTGTCACATACGCCCGCCTCCTCGGTCAGTTACTCGCTCCCGTATACGCCGTCGACTAGACCGCTCCCGCGAAGAACAAACCCACATAGCAGCACGTCGTACACACAAAAGTCCATCGACCTCGTGACACCATCCACATATGCGTCGACAGCACCGTCAAGTCCGCGTCAGTACTCATTAAAGTCGCATCCGGAGACGGCAACGTCGGCGAGCACCATCGAGGGCGCGAGATCATGTACGAGAAGTCTCCGATTCTGTCATTGTCACCGGCCAATGGGAATTTAGGGCGACTGCTGGCCTCGACGCCGCATTGACCATGTAGCTTCTCTGACTTGATGACATCTGTCTTCATTGTATGACGGGCTCGCGGTTGTCGCGTGTTGCGACATCTGAGGTCTTTCTTCTTCGGGGCGCTTGTTATAGATTTTTCAGATGTGACGTGGGCTGGTCTGGGCTGGGGTTGGCATGATGGGTATAATGCCGCTGCACTTATCTTCTGATTTGCGGCACTAAAAGTTTTTATTGATGTGTAGGGAGGATGCGTGGATGGATGGAAAGAGCGGCTTGTAGCTTGCTTTTCTGGGACACAGGGCACAATAATTTTTCTAATAGCTATATACCCTACCATGGACGGGATTTGCACGGGACGCGCGGTCAAGGTCGATAATCAACCGGGCGAGTGGAATCTGCCCTCTCGCGCGTTTTTAAATCTAGCTCTCGGCTTGTGGGAGATGGAGTGAGTGATGGGTTATGTGTGCCAAGTGCTGTTTTGGGATGTGCGATGTGCGAGTATGGGGACTTTGGTTTGGGGAGTGTGTGGTCTTGGTGTGAGTGAGATGCAATGCGTGTGCGTTGGTGGTGCGTGCCATCATCATCATCATCATCATCATGCTCGGCGTCATCATTATCATCGTCGTCGTCGTCATCTTCATCGCCGTCGTCGTCGTCGTCGTCGTCGCTGTCTTTAACTCTGCAGACACCAACCTCGCACTCCATAACCAGAAGGGTTTTTTCGTTTTTTGGAGGGCAGGGCAGAGTGAGTGGGCGGAGAGGAGACATGTCCAAGCATGGACGATGTCGAATTGGACTTTTCGTGGAACCGCGCCGTCTGACACCCATCATTTTCTTCCTTTTTTTTTAAACAGCGACCTCACATATACTGTGTAAGGGTGGGGTTTTTTAGAGAGGAGGATAAGGGGTGGGGGAGGAGAGGTCTCCAAGCATGCGTTGCCTTGATTCGTGCTTTTAGTGTACGTG
Organism: Laburnicola sp. JP-R-44; assembly: GCA_009805535.1. NCBI lineage: Eukaryota > Fungi > Ascomycota > Dothideomycetes > Pleosporales > Didymosphaeriaceae > Laburnicola > Laburnicola sp. JP-R-44. Next base: position 1,087,919 of record SELF01000003.1, on the reverse strand, counting down.
TATCCTGCGCTGTTAGACAGGCACATTGTACTCTGCTGCTTCTTTTTTTGTGATCACCTTTTTTACGCTCTTTTTGATTACTAAGCAGGGGGCTCTGCTTTTTTTGTCATGTTATTTGAGATGAAAGCCTTTGTCGTTCTACCCCCTAGGTAGATAATTTAACAACACATACTCTGCCTCTGTCATTTTTATTATTATCAACTAGACCCATGATAGTGCTTTGGCTGCGTTTTTTAAAGCGGAGGATAAGTAGGTAGAGAGAGCTCCAAGCATAAAAAAGGTTAATCTAGGACTTTTAGTGGAACCGCGCCGTCTGCCACCCATTTTTCTTTTGACGTTCTCGTTGTTATCGTCAGCTCGACAAAAGACGATCCCACGTGTACCATTCCCTATATTGTTTTCATTTCCTTTTTTTTTAAATAAAAAAATAGAGGATGGTAAGGGGGCAGAGAGAGAGAGAGCAGCAGACATGTTGTTTACGTTGCTGCTGTTTTGTTTTTTCAAACTCGTCTATCGGACGGGCACATTTTGTCACTCACTATTGTTTTATTGTAGTAGAGTTTGTACTTATTATAATTATTAACTCTACGAACTATCTGAAAGAAGACTTCGCGCACTCTTAGTGCACGGTTGACTCTATAGATAGCGAACAGACATTATACTTACTTTTTGTGTCTCTTTTTTTAGAGAGGAGGGGAGGATAAGCAGGCAGACAGAGCTGCAGCCATGGCTGGTGCGTTTATCGTTTTTTTTAAGCTTGTCTGACGGACGGGCACATTGATGGCAGATCCTGCAGTTTGTATGCTGGGATTTAAGAGACAGTGTGGTGGACTGGCTGGACACATGCAGTAATAGCGATAGCTTTTTAGGTGGAGACGTGGAGGCGTGGTGGTGGCAGAGTCCCCTCTTAATATGTGGTTTTAATGTATTCCGCTCAGTGTGACAGGCACATCGAATTTTTTTGGTGCCTTTTTTGGTGGTAGGTGGTGGGGAAGGCGTGGTGGGTTGGACACATCGTACGCGTCGAATGCCATTTTAGGTGGAGTTGTGGAGGCGTAGGAGTGTGAGGAAGGGAGGACGGTGTGGACATATAGTGTTCGGACCTCTTTTTCTTTTGGTAGTTGGATTTTAGGGTGTGGGATGTAGAGGGCGCGGGAGTCTGGCCACATTGGTATTTTGTATGCATGCTTTAGTTGGAGTTGGAGGTTGGCGGAAGTGTGTTGGAGTGTGAGGACGGCAGGACGGTGCGGCCATTGACTCTTGCTGTTCCATTTTTTTATTAAATAATGCCGGTTTGTGGGTGTGAGGGGGCACGGGAGTCCGGCTACATTGGTACTTCGTGTGCATTCTTTTGAGTGAGGGTTTGTGTTGTAGATGTGTAAGAGTGTGAAGACGGCAGGACGGTGCTGCCATTCATACTTCTCAGTCTCTTTTTTGTCTGTTAATGTCGGATTGTGTGATTATGGAGGAGGCGCGGGAGTCCGAGCACATGATGTCTACAGCTAGCTGTTTCTTTCAGGCAGAGTTGAACGTGTGGTGGGGAGTGTGGAGAGAGGGCGGACAGGAATCTGGACACATTGGTGTCCTATCCATCGGTTTTAGTTATGGTTGTGTGGAACGGATTGGAGACAAGGCGGAAGTCTGGACACATGGTATTGAGTCTAAGATTTTTTTTAGTAGTAGAACTGATATGTATGGTGGGAGTGGGGAGACAGCGCGACGATCTGGTCATAAATTTAGTCGGAGTTGTGTGGGAGTTGTGTGAAGACTGCGTAGCTGCCAGGACGCATAATCACATCCGCAGGGTTTTTTTTTTTTTTTTTGGCAGAATTGCATCGCGGGAGTTTGCAGACAGCGCAACGGTCCGGCCACATTGGTGGAGGCGAAGATATTTTTTCGTCAGAGTTGCGGCGTGCGAGTGTGGAGACGGCGCGACAGTCCTGACGCATAACAATTAATCCATTGTACTTTTCTGTCAGGGTTGCGTCGTAGAAATTTCGGACATGTGGTGAGATCCACGACCTTTTTAGTTATGACCTGTACCTTTCGCGGGACCGAGGAGTGTGAAGGTTGGAACACACAGAAAATGCGCGAGAATTTATATAGTATTTAAGACTCCACAGCACATAGACTTGGTTGCTCCTAGACTTGGAGTTATAACTCTCGTTTTCGCAAGGGCTTTGTTGTGAAGGTGGAATAGACCATACAGAATACGCATCTCGTTTTAATTGTGTTCGCTGGCTGCACGGCACATAGGGTGCTGCATGTTGATTTTAGAGAAGGACTAGGGACATATTATCGAATGCCCTTTTTTTATTTTGGGTTATGTGGTAGAAGTGTGGGGAGTGGGAGATGCGGGACCGCTGGGAGTTTATCTATATGCAGTGTTCCCAGGAAACACGGCACATACATTAATGGGTTTCCATAGTTTTAAAGAGAGACTGCACATCCATCGGTTGTCCGCGGTTTTTGAAAACAACGTATACGTACTGTAGGGGTGTGAAGTACAGGAGGTGCAGAACTGCTAGGGTTTTATACAGTATTCGGTATTGCAGATTATATGTCGCCAATGTCCTCGCCTTCCCAGGGTCACATGGTTTTGATGGGGCTAGCTCTTTGGTATGATCAGGTAGCACAGCTGTCCAGCCATCGAGCTGTTTAAGTAGATTTTAATCAGAGCCATATCGAAAAAGTGTAGAAGGTAAGACGTGCAGTACATGCGTATGCATTTATATACAGTTCTTGTACAGGCCATCCGGCCATTGTGGGGAAATTTTTGTTCACCGCAATGCATGTGTCCCACGGATACATGACGAAAATCTTTTTGATTTTTAGTTGAGTAGACAGCGCGATACCCTGGACCCATCTTGAGTGGACGCAGCATTTTTAGTACAACTTGTGCGTGTTGCGGAAATATGGAGGGTTGGAGGTGTAGGGTATGTATATCCGCGCGGAGGCTTTATACAATGCTTGACGGCTGTATGGTATACTATTGGCTTTCTCACTAGTTTCGAGCGTCATGGCAGTGCTATGTGTCCGCATGGTTCCTGAATCGGTGTGTTTTGGAAGATGCACAGCAGGTGGAGGATATTTAATCGTCAAAGAGGTTTTCTGCTACTCAGATAGTGATTTCGGGATGGCAGAGGGAGCACATGGCACTGAGGTTGGGGTATTTGAGCGTCCGGGGGAGTTCTTTCCACGTAGAAGTCCGTGCTATATCTTTGGTTGAAAGAGTTGCAAGTAGCGGAGAACATTTGAAAAAGGGGTAGTCTTTCGATATTTGAAACGCTACTCAGCTGGGTGGAGCGCATGAGGCAATCTTGTTTATATTTGAGACGTCTGCGGCACTGCTCTCGATATCTTAGGTATGTGCGTTATAATTTTGTCTTCAATTAAGAGATTCCTGGCAAGCAGACGATGCAGACACGCTCATCAACCAATTTGGCTAGTCAAAATCTTCCACTGATTGGAGCATTTGTGTTTTGTAGTTATGGGCAAAGGTGCGCATGTCTTATTATCCCCTTCCGAACTCGTATTAGAGTGCTGCACAAAATTATGTTTATCGATAGCTTTTAAAGTTGAAGGGCAGTTAGCGGACGTCATGCCTCATGAGGGTTTTGTGTGCTGTGCTCGTCCTCCCACAGCGTATCCGCTCTCCACCGTTTTTAAACCCCGTGAGAGTCCGTTTACATATGAATTTTGATGTGCTGCTGCAAGCGGATAACATTATGTGGCATGTTCCAGTTTGCAATTTGACCATATCCATTCTTTAAGGCTTTCAAGTTTTTGTTTTGTCTCCAATAGCATAAGGACTCTCCGTTCTTCCTTTTGAACCCCCAAGAGCTACTCGCACATTATCAAAAGAAGGTCTCATTCTTACTTGAAGGCTCGACTTAATGCGGCAAGTTGATAGCACTGATAGTGCTTTTAGCGGTTTCCGCAAGGAACGCAAACGGTTCATGACTCCGCGACTTTGACGTCTTTGGAACTGGTGTTGGAGGCTCATTGAGAGAAAGAGGCCGAGGCACACATGATTGAACTTAAGCTTGATTTCGTGTGTTGAGCGAGAAATGTACGGCTCTCCCCATGTTGTGTATCCTAACGTTTTATAGTGGTAGTTGTTGCAAGGGTTGAAAGTGCAACTTGTGAGTAATGTTGCTTGCTTGAAGAGGGACGGAGGCAGTGCAAATCGTGTCTCATGTGTACTCATTTGACAGACAAAAGGCAAAAAGCATAATCTATATGCCTTTCAGTTTTCGTTCCGTCCAAAGCCCTGTCAGTTTTTTTTTGTGGGATCGCTGTATTTGCGCGGTCTCCTCATATACCCTTGCTTTGTTGAGGAAGTCACACGGAGACCATAGACAGCGATAAGTTTAGTTTTGTCGTCCACGTACAATGCAGAAGACCTACTTTCGTGCTTCGTGGATTTTTATACAAAGTATCAACAAAGCAAGTCATGTATGGTGGGCAATCCGTCTGAATCAATTGTTCCAAAGAACCATCTGTTGTGGATAGGTTTATTTTAAGCAAATATATGACTGAGATAGTGGTGTAGAACAAGAAAGTTGAAGCGTCTGAGAGATTATTTAAATCCTCTTTAGATCAATGATTAAGCAATAATAGTGCGATACGTCAAGTCATGTTTACGTGGCTAGTGAGGGAACACTGTTTGTAACCGATCCGATTGTTGTAGAGACGATACATTACTAGGACAACGGTATGAACATCATGTTTTATTCCAGAATAGGCAACAAAGGCCGAAAATTCATTCACACTTCTGTCTAGCAGCTGTACAAGGAGCGATAATAGTACTCAAAGGAAGAAAAAAGCGACGACACCCTTCTCATGCTACCATACTAAAGGCCAACTAAAAGAACTCTGCGTGGGTGTAAGGGGTATGCGGCAACAATCCCTCGTAGGGAGCCTCGGGATCTCTTTCGATGATATTGCGCCTAGTGTCCCTCTTTCCATTAACAATCCCATCAGTACCGGGAGCATTAAAACAAGCTCCTCCCTTGTCAAGTCGCTCAGCAAGATACGCCCTTGCAGCGTTCAACTGGTTGCCCATGCACGACGCATCCTCCTGCCAGTGTAATCGATTGTATGACCGTTTATGTCGTAGTTGAGATAAGTCCCAACCTGCGCAAAATCCTCTGTGGGGTTGTTGTTCGCGTAGCTATCAGGCACGCACGAATCGGCAGCAATTGCCTGGTTGAAGGCGTCGCCGTTGGAGTAAGCGAAGCCATCTCGATCGTTGCAGTGCATAGACTCGTGGGAGAACCAGCTCTTCGATGGATGCCCACCGCAAAAAATAGAGTTTCCATCGGAGTAACCGCCTCCGCCACCGAAGCCGTTCATGGTGACAACGTGGAGGACATTGCTGCGAGCGCCGGGCGGTACTGTGCCCATGCCGTCAATTGTTTCCTGGAGGCTGAGCTCAGCGTTTGAGCACCGACACAAAATCCAAGGTTCACGACCCGAAGGGCAGTCTTCGTATGCAACGTCGTAGATCTCAAGATCACGGAGTTCACATTTTGGTCGTGCGTCGTCGTCACTGATTGCTTCGCGCGCTTTGTCGTAGCAATTCTGGGGGTATCGACCCGCGTCCCACTTGGTAGCAGTACCCTCAACTACAGGAGGTATGCGAGAGGGATCCGCAGTGAGAGCATCGAAGTTGTTGAGGAGTGGGGTCTTGCCCAGGTCACGCTGAACAAGAGATGTTCCATGGAGGAGAGGAAGAGTATGGGCATGAATGCTAGGAACCAGCGCTAATGCAACGCCAGAAACAATGGTGAATTGAACCATAATGAAGGTTGTAACAAAAGAGACGCGGAGACTGAGTATAAGATGCAGAGAACAAGATGCTCAATGGGGTAGCTCAATTGACGGGGCTTGATCTCCATCTAAATACTTAGTTCTAAGGGGCTGCGCATGGGAAATAAAACATGATTCCAGTCCGTAGTCGTCAGATTAAACGTTCCGTCGAGTGACAAACTCGCAACTCGCAAACTTCTTCGCTTTGGTCACACGCAATACAAGGCGTGAACAAGCAAATAAGCGAAATCTTTATTTGTCCCGAGGCCACCGGGACCTGATTACACTCTGAAGTCCGCAGTCCGCATAAGACTGGACCCGAGGTGGCCTTCGCTCCAATCACATTGGAGCGATCGACATGCGAGCCTATGTGTAGAGCTCCAGGATCCGTACCGGGATACCTACATTCTGTTTTGGGTTATTTCGTTGTTTCATCTAATTAACCTAGATTATACTGTGTCCGTGCACTCAACGCCCGGATTCAGTCAACGCCCCGCTGAACGCAAACCACCCCAAATTTCAACACGCCATAACGCCACCAATATGAGCTCAATTGAGGCTGCAATTAAAGAAATAGAATCGCTAAGGTCAGAAGAATCTTTCTCTTATACTAAGATCGCTAGCAAGCATGGCGTTGATCGAAGTACGCTGTCGCGAAGGCACCAAGCGATTCAAACGACGCGTGCAACTGCGGGGTTTAACCGACGGAAACTCAGTCCCCAACAAGAGCAGGAGCTTGTACAATACATTGAAGGGCTTACAGCGCGTCACTTGCCACCCACAAGAGAGATGATACGAAATTTCGCGTCAACAATAGCCAAGGAGCCAGTGAGCGAGAGCTGGGTTACTCGCTTCATCAACCGACACAACATCCATCCATCTGATCTCTCGATGGGCAGCTGGTATGGACAGCAATCGCCACCAAGCCGACTTAGGGGATAAATACAGCCTGTGTATTTTGATCTCCTGGGTGCCAAAATCAAGGAATATGACATCGAGCCTCGTCACACGTATAATATGGATGAAAAAGGCTTCTTAATTGGTATCACTAGCCGATCAAAACGAGTGTGTCAGAGCAGACGAATGTGGGAGAATAAGGAGGTTATAGCATCTCTCCAAGATGGCTCTCGTGAATGGATTACCCTCCTAGCGTGTGTTTGCGCTGATGGATCAGCCTTGCCGCCAAGCCTCATCTATTAGGCTACCAACAAGGCTATACAATCAAGCTGGTAGAGGATATCAAGGCAGGAGAGCACTCAGTACACATTTCCCCCTCGTCGCCTTCAGGCTGGACAAACAACGATATCGGCCTTGCCTGGCTTGAACAACAGGTGTTTGATCGCTACACCAAGGCAAAAGCTCGACGGTCTTACCGGTTACTCATCCTTGATGGCCATGGATCTCACGTTACTATGGATTTTATCGACTATTGCGAGACCGTAACAGGATACTCCTAGCCATCTTCCCCCCTCATTCAACCCACACGCTTCAGCCACTTGATGTGGTTCTATTTAAGCCTCTATCAACTGCGTACTCAAAGGAGCTATCAGATCACCTCCACCAGAGCCAGGGACTCCTCCCTATTAAGAAAGGGGACTTCTTCCCTCTATTCTGGGAGGCCTGGACGAGCTCTTTTAAGGAGGAGACGATACTTAAGTCTTTTGAAGCAACAGGCATATCACCATTTAACCCAGAGGTTATACTCAAAAGGTTCACCAACACTACCCTAGATGAGCAGGAATCGCGAGAGAGCTCTACGTCAGTACTCAGCGGATCTAACTGGCGTAAACTAGACCGCCTTGTACGATCCGCAGTAGAAGATCAGAGTAGTAAGGACGCGCAGAAGCTTAGCCGCTCACTCCACCACATCTCAGTTCAAAATGAGTTACTTCACCATGAGATTGCTGGGTTAAGAGAGGCTCTTACTACGAAAAAGAAGCACAAGAAGAAGGGAAAACCTCTAGATCTGCAACAACGTCAAGAGTACTATGGGGGGGCGGTTTTCTGGTCACCAAGGAAGGTTAGGGAGGCTCGCGTACGTCAGTCTGTAAAGGAACAAGAGGAGAAGGAGCAGAAGCTTCAAAAAGCTGAGAAGGCTGAGTTAAAGAAGGCAGCTAAGCTATGCAAGGAGAAAATTGCAGAGGAGAAGCGTGTGGCGAGGGAGGCAGCCAAGGTAGCCAAGGAGAAGGAGAAGGCTAAGAAGGCAGCAGAGCGTGCTCGCCAGAGAGAAGCTCGCGACAATGCAAAAGCTCTACAATCTACCCAAAGGGTAAGAGAAAGGCCTCACAGCCATCTATACAGAGCAACAAGCGTCAGAAACGCGTAGTTAATACTATAACTACTCAGGAGGCTTCAGGTGCCGCATCAGCAGCTCCACCCAAGACCACGCGGCACGGCCGCAACGTTAAAGCTTCCAAGTAAATATAAGTAGCACAGGTGAATCGCAAGCATCAAAATAGTACTCTACTACAAAATCTCGTAATAATAGCGATTTTGTGTGGCTCTGCAGCCTTATTTTTAGTTAAGCTGCTATGGTGGTGTTCAGCGGGGCGTTGACTGAATCCGGGCGTTGAGTGCACGGACACAGTAAGCGAGTCGCCCACCTTGTCAACTCTCTCAGCCTTTTATAGCCTGTACATCCACAACGCAATAAAATAATATTAATATAAGAGCTGTCCTAGTTCAAGTAGTATCTACAGTACGCTTTTCACACGTTCGTGAGTTATGGCCAGTCTCTCTGCAGCGACCGCACGCGCGCTAAGGCCTGCCGGCTCGTACCTGATCGCGCCTTGGCTTGACGCGTTTCGTTTCTCTTTCTTCTCCCTTAAGTTGCTGCTCAACAGCCCTTTGAGTAATAATATCCTCTCCCTCTGCCTTTGATAGGGTGCCTTGCTTCTGGGATCCGCTTCTTTTTGCAATTCTTGCGCGTTGTGGCGGCCTTATTTGCTCTCTTAAAGCTTAAGATTCGCTTGCGCATAAGCGCCATTTGATGCATTGCTTTAGAAGAGCCTCTTTCTAGCTGATTAAGCCTCTCAATAATAGAAGCAGGTGACGAGCTCTTATGCGCGCGAATCCGCTCGCGAATCAACGTTGATTGAGCCTCTAGTTCGCGCACATTGCTGGGTGTTTTTTGGCCTCCCACACGGCCTCTGGTAGGGTTGCTGGCGACGGCGTCCGTAGCTTGACATCAAGCTTCGAGATCACTACCTCTGGATTGTGTGGGGCTAGTCCGGCGCCCCTGAAAGCTTGCGCAGATATTCTCCTTTGTGATTGACTGGTCGTAGGCGGCGCGGAAGGCAGGTAGGAACTCAAGCTTGGTGATATGGTTGATATGGTCGCGTATCAGGCTCGACACTTGGCACCCGTACGCCCGCTTTAATGGCGAGAAACAGCCAACGTCTAGCGGCTGCAGGAGGTGCGACGAATGTGGCGGCATACAGAGAGTATAGATATTGTTATCCTTGCAGATTTCTTGGAATTTGAGCGACTTGTGGCTCTTATGGCCGTCAAGTATAAGCAGCTGGCGCGCGCCTACTACCCTACGCGCTGCTATATGCTTGATAAAGTGCTGTAGCCAGGCAATACCAAGCTCGTTGGTAGTCCAACCGTTGTCGCTGAGCCCGATAGTCCAGTCGCCTGGTATATCCTCGCCCTCATACCAGGCAGAGAGGTGATACTGGCCAGCGAAAATGACGAAGGGCGGGATTGCCCACCCGGCAGCGTTGATTCCATGGATCACCGTGACCCATTCGCGATTGCCTGGCTGGATTGCTTTTGGCCGGCTACGTCTCTCTGATCCCGTGACAACTAGCTGGGAGGATATCTTGCCTATTAGAAAGCCAGTCTCGTCGAAGTTGAAGGTGTCCTCGTCGTGGATACCGTAGGTGGCCTTCGTACGCGCTACGAGGTTAAACCAGCCGTTGTATAGCTTCTGGATCCTCGCAGAGCGCTCTCTGGTGGTCGTACGGTCGATTAAACCGCGTAGTAAGGCTGTCTGTTCGCTTGACAAAGTTTCTAGGCCACTGTTGACCGACCTGGCCACTGCCGCGCTCAGCGAGCAACTTATCCGCCATATTCCGCACAGCTTCTAGAGTAGGCGCAAACCCTCGCGAATCTAGATCAAGTATATACTCGATAATCACCTCCTCTTCTAGCTTGGTAAGCTTTCTTGAGTTGGGCTGGCAATCGCGTCGCGCAGGCTTCCCGGCGCGTCGGTCGCGCAGCGTTGATCGGGGGACATTATAAGCCCGTACAGCCTCTCGTACAGTCTGAATTTGGTTCTGATTAATAGCTAGGATAGCAAGGTAGATATCTGCTTCGTTGCAGGGCAATTGAGTAGAAGTTGGTTGAGCCATTGTAGTTTGTAGGTGACGCGTCGTAGAAAGTTGACGAGGTGGGCGACTCGCTTGTAAGGGCGACTCGCTTATAATCTAGGTTAGGCGTTTTGCATATAAGCATTGGACGACCGGATACGAGGGGGCTGTGCTGATGTCGTTGGCTTTGGGGGCTAAGATTTATCGTCACGGACCTTCAGTCAATGCTTCAATGAATCAGTGGCCTACCAGAGAAGCCGAGCTGGTGGGCGTGATGAAGCGTGTTGCAAGTTGGGTAGATCCATTCATGCTGAGCAGTAACATCCAACGGTCCAGATAGAACTGGATGTAAAAATGACCATGCGCTCCACGTAAGTTCCCGTCGCAAATATCTACGTAGTGCTTATTTCCTAATAAAAGATACTCTGATTAATTTTATGCATCTAGAATGGTTGAATCAACAGCTCCTTATATTCAGACCGAGATAATCATCTTGTTAAGGGTATTGAAACGAACGTTATACATGTCATTCTGCGAGCGCATTCGCTTAAATAAGTGATGCAATTATTAGATTCCGCTTAAGAAGATTCATATACAGTACGGCAGGAAAAGGCATACAATCTCACATTGTCGATTAACAGGCGTTCAAAGACATAATCATTGACTCCGCCTCAATCCCTCTGTCGTCGGTAGTTGTCGCGAGAAGAGTCAGTGCGTCAGGTACGTGATCACCAACCAGTCGATTGGCCAGTACATGCTGACATGACTGACCAAGCTCTAAGGATTTCAAAGTTCATATATTTAAGGTACGTCTCAACTTAAAAATTTCGTCATTATATTATGATTTTGGCAACAACGTATGGCTGACTTCAGGTATTCAGGATTAGACAGGCTTGAACACATGGCACAGCGAACGATAATATGAAGCGGTTCGGACATTATACGTCACGATTTATCCCATTGTCTGACGTGGATCGGATACGCTAGCCAACCATAAATTCGTGCCCAAGCGCAACTCTCGTTCTTTCTCTACACTGTCTATTACTACCTAGACGAACCAAAAACGACAGTTAGGGCACGGCGCGTTTAAAAAGGGGCTGCTTAACATGCCATGTCTGTTTCGTTGGACAGACCACGGCATATTTCCCTGTGGCACTGCCCTCCCTTCCCCTACATTTCGCCATATTTTGCTACGGCCTAGAGCGTCCGAAAATCATCGACAGACCGACGCATGTTTCTGGCAGATCTAAAAGCCCCTACATTGATGCCATATCTTTTTTGGGCAGAAAACGTTCGCGAAGGAATCCCAGGTGTTTCACAAGCACTCAACCTGACTAAAAAGCATGCGACAATAATCTTGAAGTTTTAAAAGCATGAAAAGATTAAACATGGGCTATGTAAAGCACGTGGTTGACCGACATGGCTCTGCTCGTCCTTCTCTTCGAATTTTCAATGCAATAAATTTCAAGCTATGTGCACATCATCTTCTCTGAGGTCAATACTAAAAGGTACTCTAAAAAGAGAACATGTGGTTTCGCCCTCCTCCTGCTCTTTAACGACCATAATGCGACAATCTTCTATCATGTGTACATGCCTCGCTCAGTTGTAGAGCTGAAACATTCCGGAGAACAATAATATGTGGCATCTTTCTCGTCTTCAAATTTAAAGAGTTGCTTACCAGTGCATTATGTCCACCTCGTTCACTACTCCGATTAGCAAATATATATATATATATCCGGGTAGTGCCCATGTACTCATCCCATTCTAATCGAACTGTAATTGGCTTGGGGGATATTCACACGTCACATAATCATCTGGAAGACATAAACATACAGGGTAACAGCGCATGTGGCCTCTCCTTCTCCTGTTTAAGTGTGCAAAGTTCCTTGCATATAAGCAATCTGGGTATCTCCTCAGCTAAAACACTAAAGTTTTGACTGAGTATACCTTATCTGCTTTCCTCCCCTCTTTCTCTGAAACTGCCATCTTGAAAAAATCATATCCCAATTGCAGACATTAAAACCCGGAATGACACACGTCTATGGACTCCTTCGTCCTCCTCCCGGCTTATAACTTTTTGCTTCCGGGAAAGCAATATGTACACATCTCCTCAGCCTCCCCACTAAAAGAGCTACAAACGCTTCCTATGTGCTCTCCTCCTTCGCCTAAAAAAACGCTCACGCTTCAAAAATGTGTACATCACATCAACCCCACCCAATAAAAAATCCAAAAGTCTACTTGAATGTGCTCTCCTTCTCCCTCGGACTCAAAGTTCCTTTCATCTCACCGCATTACCATACCACTTCTCTCTTCAACCAGAAAACTAAAACCCGCCGATTCTAGTCGCTCTACAGTCCGCAACTCGCCAAGCCAAGAACGCCCTATCGTAATACGAGCGAGGCGAACGGACACTAAAGTCTGTCAATGTAACATTTATGTGCTCCCCACGTCTACGCAACATCCGACTCTGAACGAAAGAAGGATACGGAAATTGCATGTCCACCCCGCAACCGAGGAGACTAAGCATCAAAAGTACAAAAATTGCAACACCTGTGCTCTCCAACTCCTCCTTCTCCGCTCCTAGAAAAATCTCGTCCTCCAACTACGCATATACACCACCTCCACAGCCATAATACAAAAAAGCAACACTCCGTACACAATGTGCTGCGCTGCTCGTCGAGTCAGGGATTCCTCAAAAATTACAAGCAAGGCGAATTGGCACTAAAATCCGCCGTCAGCATGTATATGTGCTGTGCCCCCCGCCCTCCTGACCCAAGGAACGATCTCCTCGCTCAACTCAAGCTCCACATAGTCTCAGAACTAAAATAACGCGAACCTTGGGCCATGCGCTCTCTCCCTCCTCATTCCCCTTTAGATCCCCGACTAAAATGCTACGCGAATCATATTATAGCTATAGAGCACTATGCTTACTGAATATTAAAACCATCCAGGAGGTTATACTATGCTCTCCTCCGTTCCCCCTCCCTCCCCCTCCACAGTCTCTGAAACAAAATTTTTTATGCTTCGTTACTCAGCCGCAGCTTATACTACAAGTAAAAAAATGACGACTAGGAGGATATGCTCCCTCTTCCCTCCTCCCTCCGCCTCCCACCTTAATCCTTCCGCATGGTAACTAAAAAGCCATCCGAACCATCTTATGGCTACACAGCACCACGCCTACCGAACATTAAAATTGCTCCGTCCTCAACCTGATGTGCTCTCCCTCTGGGCCTCCACCCCTACACAATACAGATAAAAGCTCTCCAATATGATCATTATATTGCCGTAATCTCCACCCCCTCGTCCCTAGCTCATAACATAAAAACCCAGAAACAGTGCTATGTGCTCTCTCCTCCCACCTCTCTACCTTTCCTAATTCCTGACTAAAATGACATTCAAGTCACCTTATGGCCGCACAGCACTACGCCCACCTTAACATTAAAAAGTGCAAATGTTGCGTCTGATATGCTCTCCTCCTGTCCGCCTCCCCCCCACCAAATCTATTTCCCTCCCAACTTATGTCCACTCTCGAGCGTCCCACCCCTACCTACCTACCTTCGGTAATGGTATTAAAATCAAAAAAAAAAAATGGATAGCAGCTACACATGCTTGTTTTTCTCCCCTGTCCCTCCTCCCTCATCCGCCTCCTTTATAAAACAAAAAGCCAATCCAAACTCAGAATGTCCAGGCGCCCAACAGCACACCCACTCCAATACTAAAATACGCACTGGGTGCGAACAATGTGCTCTGCACCTCCCCACCTCCGCACCAAAAAGAGAATCTATCCAATTGATGCCCCCTCTCTCGCGTCTCCCAGCTATCCAAAGGTTATGAAAATTGACATCAGCGATAAATGCCTGGCCGTCCTCCACCTCGCTCCACCTCACCTCCCCCGACGAAAAAGCGACACCAAGCGCATTGCATGCGACAACGCAGCACCACCACGCCCCCCCAACATGAAAAATGGTACTGTTGGAATTCGATGTGCTCTCCGCCTCTCCGCCTCCACACGAAAATGTCCCACTCCCAAGTCCATGTCTCAACTCTGGAGCGTCTCCCCTATCCGATGGTCTTACCTCTCTCCACCTACCTCTACACGAAAATTGTCAACTATCGAAGCGACGTCGCGACTCCGGAGCGTCTCACCAACCCAAAGCATGAAAAAGAACGCTATAGCTAGCACTCATGCGCCCTCCCACTCCTCCTCCTCCACTCCTCTCCTCTCCACCTCCTCTATAAACAAAACGACAACACAAGCAAACAATAGCCGTCCACAAGCACCCTATCCACGCCAACATGAAAATCCACCATAGTCGCGTACGATGTGCTCCCCCGCCCCACCTCCAACCTTCTAAACTAAGGAACAACAAGTCAGCACTATCGAGGACAAGCATCATGGCCGCCTAACCAAAACGATTCACCAGTGACATAATGCGCGCTCCCTAGCGCTTCCCCTCCTCTTATTCACTCTTCTGCTATAAAAAACCAAACCTCTAAGCAGACCACAGTCCCACATCGCACACACGGCACCACAATCCAAATTACCAACTAAAATTATCACACATACTCGCGAGCGAGTGCATCAAACTTTCCTTTCCTCCCATCAAAACAGGGAAAGAAAACATGAAGTCAGCATTGGAGAGTCTGAAAAATGGCCAAGGCTATCCTATCCCTTGCTCACATGCCCAATCCCAAACTGCAGCCTTAGATTACTGTTTCAAGGCACCTGGCTCACATTAACGTGACGCATCTTAATGCTCGAGCAGAACAGATTCCACCATCGCCAACGATGTATGATCTGTGTTTGATACCCCATGCCCATTCAAGCTTCTGTGTCCCTTCCTCTCACGGGTCGTACAACCGCTGGCCCTCCGGCCCCACGACTTCCCTCAGCTCCAGGCGCGATACTTGGAGCCAGAGTTTGCAGTACTGTTTGACATCATCGTACTTGTAGTGGCTGATTGTTTTGCGAAGGGTGTTGTACTTTGTGCGCATGGAGTTGCCTTGGGATAGTGGTGGAGTGGAGGGTCGTCGAAGTTCGTGCAGTGCGTTAAGTGGCTGTGCGACTGGAGCCAGGCAGTCCGATTTGCATTGAGACAGCAGATGCACAACTGGACGTCGTACGCGCACGTCCGAGGGTCCGTCCATCCATGTGTATTCAATTGATGCGCCGTTGGACACAGTAGAATGAGGGTCGTTGTCCAGCGACGGAATGCTGATTTTTACAAGTGGGTCTACTTGCGCCTTGTTCGGATGGGTGTCTTGAGATTGTTGTGGGTCTAGTTGCACCTTGTTCAGAGGGGTGTTTTGAGATTGTTGTGGCTCATCAGAGTCGATGAATTCCCAGAAGGCCTTGATGGATAGCTCAGCTAGCGCTTTTTGGGGTTCTTTTTCAGTGCGTAGACCATCTGGGCCGACTTCGCCAGTGGAAGAGCTGTCTGCTTCGGGGCCCCAAGCAGTCAACTCCGTGCAAGAGCTTAGCCAGGGTTGAGCTATATCGTGGAGACGTCAGTATAGATCAGCACTAAGAATCGAAACTACACCAAGAGTAAAATCATCGCAAACCTTGCGGTACACGGTAAAACGTTGTGGGGGGAAGCTGTGGGGGTACTGAAAAACGCAATGAAACAAGGTAAAGCAAAGATCGAAGCTACATACAATCGGAGCCTTCGTTATGGAACTCTCCTTCACCCTTCTCGTGACTCGTTCCAGCATCATCCCAGTCCCAACTCGTGGATGCGGGATCAAAAGCGGCGTCTTCGTGAGATTGATTCTCCAGCTCGTCCTCCGTGAAGTGGTCGAGAATATAGCTGTTGTCAAGTCCATCAAGCGGATGTGAGTAGTCGGTGGTAACGGGGTGTAAAGGATCCGTGCTGCGCTCGTAATCGTCTTGATCATCTGCCTCAAGCTCCTCGCTCCTATCATCTGGAAGGATAACGTCGTGAGGTTGCACTTCGCGATTAAGCAACGATGTCCGGCGCTTCTCCTCTGTCTCTACGTCAGCCGGCGCCACCCTCTGCACTCTCGGCTTTGGAACGTGCGGGAACATCTTCCCAAAACCCCAAGCCGCAGAGGCATATTCGTCCTCTAGCTCTGTAACAAGAGTAGAAACCTCTTCTGCCCCAGCCATGCCAGCGAGCTGGTCCCGGAACATGGTTGCCTTCTCGAGCTTCTTCTTCCATCGAAGGATCCAGGCAACTTCTTGGCATTTGCTGCAATCATAGAAACGCTTCATAGTGATGTACGCTTCGGCAGTACACGCGGCTCGACGGCTGGTACGGGTCACTTTCGATCTGGTTCCTCCGCAGCTCGATCTGCGCAGTACGACCCAGTGATCGCAAGCGTAGTGGTACTGAATGACTGTGCACATTTCTTTTTACAGAAGCCCACAGGAGCCGTTGTCGCTCCAGTAGGGCTCTGGCCAGCGCCGATAGCTGACGTCAGTGGCAGAGTCCCGCCATACGGATTATAAAATTGACAGTCGATGGTAGAATCGGGGTAGGCGATCGGGGCGACGAGAAAGCGGGCTGGCAGCGGTCGGCGGAGAGACGCCTCAGGAAACCGCCGTACTTCAACCGGGGGTGAAGTGAAGGTGAACGAATACTAGACCTCATATCAGCCCAGACCAGACGTCAGATGCCAACACACTTACATTTCGCCGAGCGTGCCCATAGCGACGTCGAAACCATTGAGGTAAAAAAAGATAAGCGGTGAGAAGGTGAAAGAGAGTGATAGCGTGACGCGCTGCCCACCTGCATCTCAGCACGTCCAACCTTACATACGTAATCACATGATGCGTTAGGAAAGAGCGCCCGGGTTGCTACCCAGCAACGACCAGTTGCCCTTTGAGATGCCGAAGCCAGCCGGCGAATATCGATCGCCCCAATCGCGCACCCTGCAGTCCCAGTTCAATCAGCCATGAAACCCAAACAAATCCCTCCGACAAACGAGCGGCTCCTTCGTTTGACAATTGACACTCGATCCTCTGCAACAAGGGTACCAGGTAATAGCAGGGTCCCCAGGATAATGTTTCACACCCGCGCCTAAACAGGAAACATGTTCGAAGCCAGTACGGATAAATGGACGACAGACATCAGGCGAGAAGAAAGGGGAAAATAAGAGAGAAATTAGAATGTCACATCGAACATGGAACATGAGACAGCCAAGTGGATAGTGACCTGCATTATACATTGACCGCCGATACCGGCTTTATAACACTAGACGCGATGCAGGAAGCATGCGAAACAATATGGGGCATGACAAGAAGCCATACCCGCTGGACAACAAGAGTCAATCGTCGCAACTCATGCCTCGTAATCATTACACTTGACCATGACGTGAACCAAGTCCGAAAATATAGACGGTGAACAAAAATACGCATCCCAAAGTGAGACGCAGCAAGATTAATATCGCACCACAGGCGGAAGCGCAGCCTCCTCATCCTGCACCATTACACCGGACTTGATGCCCTCCTTCTCCAGCTTTTGCATCCAGTCTTGTTCCTTCTTGTCCTTTTTCAGCATCCACCCGCTGAGCACCCTGTTCAGCTTTGACTTTTGCTCTTGCTTGCTCTGTGCATGCGTTGCCGAGACTTGGACAACGTTGGGGTAGGAGTCAGCGTCGAAGGGATGGTCGGGCCGCGCTCCGTCTGTGCTGATCTTCCGCGAGAAGTTGAGATGGGAGCGACCGTCAGAGCTTAACCTCGATACCGGTATTGTGGGCGGTAGCATATGCTCGTGGGCGTGTACTCTGAGCTGGTCTTCCGGTACAAGGGCGGTGCTCGACTTTGTGGATGGTATCGCAATCGGGGATTTGATGCGAGGAGCTGGTGGATATGCGTTTGCATATCGCATCGTTAGTGATTCTGACCCACTCTTACGGTGGTGTTGACGGGCAGCAGCAGCATAATCCTGCTGTTGCTGGTCGTGTGTGCGCATGAGCGTTGCAATATGTGCGCCTTGCGCTTGCGACTTGGCTTGTTTTTTTGCCGGCTCCGGCTCTTTCCATGTGTCAAGGCTAGGCAAGGGAGGAAGTTCTCGATTAAGATCCAGTTCGCCCTTTTTGTCCTGCTCTGCACGCTCCATTCGTCCACTCGAGGTACCGGGTCTGCTGCTGTTGCGTGAACTGGACATGCGGTTCAAACTCCAACTTCGCCATCCTTGGGACGAACCACTGCCTTTGCGCTGACTCGAAGACTGGCTGCGCAAGGATTCGCGTGACTGGGTACGGCTCAGGTCTCGTGAGCTAGGGAAGATGTAGTTTCGTATGCCTGATGTTATGCTTGTTGCGCGGCTAGGCGGTCGCTCTGCCGTCTGCGGGTCAGCTTGTGGTTGCGTGGCCAGCTGATGGCGTCGCTTCTCGAGCTCCTGGCGCATCCATTCGGCAGCCTGAGCATCGGCAACAGCCGCCGGGTCTCCCAATTGACGGGAGGTACGCTTGGAGCTCCTGTTTGTTACGGCAACCGAGGTGGGTGCAGTCGACCCATTGTGCAAATGCATGTCCGTCGAGCCAGTGAGTGGTGTCCCAACGCTGATAATGTCTTCGGGGTCGGTTTCGGTGCGAACGATGGCTTGTCTGGGAGCATCAGTCGTGTGTGACTTGGCGTGTCGTTTTGTCCCCGTGTCTACGTCCATGCTATCCACGTCCTCTGCCCTCCGCCTTCCCGTGTTGGCTCGCATAGGCAGATCTGGGTAGCTCTTGGTTGCGCTATCCGCTCTGTGGCTATGCTTCGGTGCGTGGTGCGAGATGCTGGGGTCGGCTGGCGCACCCGTTGGTCTGTGGACCCTGATCTGGGACGCTTCCGTCTTCTGCTCTCTCCGCCCATGGGGTGCCCGGAAACCTAGTTTGGGGTCGGCGGGAGGGAGATCATGGTCCGAGGGTTTGAAGTTTTGGAGGATGAGGGCACATGCTGCGCGCAGCTCTTGCTCGGTCTTGGGGTCGATCCGCTGGCGGCTTATGAAGGCCATGTTCGGCGGTGCAATACTGTCCTTTGAGTGATGGCTTCGGTGCGTTGCCATGTCCGTCGGAGCGGGCTCTGGTGTTTGTTTCTCGGGTTTCGCGGGCACCTTCTACGCTGACAGTGAGCTCGTGAGCCCTATGAGGGGTGGTTGAAAGTGCGAAGGAAAGGGCTGCGGCATTGGACACTTACAATGGGCGCGAGGCTGAAGGAGAATTTCCTCGCCATGGCAGGCCACTGGCAGAAAGTCGAAGTGGTACCGTAGGAATGTTCAATGTTGCCACAGGCCAATCACGGGCGCTGCGTCAAGACTGTCGTACAACAGTTACGCTCTGCAAAGATGAAACGCGGCGCTCATGTCTCTGCGATGGCATGCAGAGCTCGGGGCAGAGCTCGGGTCGGTGCTGAATCAGGAAAAGACGGTGAAGGAGGGGGCAGCTGTAGGGAAGGCGCGGGCGGCGGGCGTGCGGCAGAGAAATAGACGTTGGACGCTCGATTTGCGGAGTCGACGCGAGTTTCAGGTGGGTGCTGATCCTGGGAGGATGACCCTGGCCACGACCGGGGTGCTTCGTTTCGACCATCACCCGCAGCCTAGTCCCTGCCAGGCGCCATCAAATGTCAACCTCAGGCTGGTCCTCAGCATGCGCCCGCCATGAACGCCACCGCTGCCTAGTGCGCTGGCCATGGCGACAATCACGACACTGCGCCGGCTCGGAGCCCGTGAACGACTGACATTGTCATCACCATCCTGTCGACGCGCCCGCCGTCTTCACCGCGGGACACTGTGGACGCCTTGGCTTACACGCCCACCACTGACCACGCCCGCCAGCAGCTGCAAGACATGACTTTGTCTTTCACCAGCCAGCCGACGGCCAGCCACTACGGCAGGAGCGGGATCGTGGGAGGGGGATGCTTGCACGCGACTCCGCTGAACAACCTTCGCTGTCGTGTTGCCGTCCACGAGCCTCTCTGCGGCGCCTGCGTAGTGCACCTACCTGCGCGGGACCAGAATGAAACAGACCAGCAACAGCCTCCCACCGCTTCCGGCACCGCCATACTGGTCGTCCGTGTGTGCCGTTCAGCTGCTGTTTCGACATGTGTAGGCACGGCGTTACCCGCTCCCGTTTGCGTCAACATGAACGCCGCCTTCAGCGAACGCTCAATTGTATCACCACCATTGATCATGTCGGCCTACGTTGGCCAGTCCGCAAATGCCTCTCGTAACATGTGTGCCGCATCGCTGGATTGTGTGCAGTGCAACTGGACGCGAGCCTACACGGATGGGCCTTCGCAGTTGACGGATGCAGGCTGATGTACACCACCAACATCTTGGGCCTTTCTGAAACAGTGCTTCCGCCGAACTATCCGACTGCAACAGGATTCAACTCGTGATTAACTCCGCTATGTAGCAAAAACCCCCGAGGTAGCTTCCTCTTATATGATACCAGACCAGAGCTTTCATGTCGAACACCAACCATATCTTCGTTGCGCGACCGATAGGTCCGACAGACTGACTGTCCTCATAGGCTTGACCCGAGCCGTGTCCACTGACATGTATATCTCCGAGGGACACGAGGCACAGCGTTAGCAGTCGCTAAAAGTAACCACAATCGCGAATGGACACCTGCTGCTGAATGCGGACCTCCATCAAAAGCACAATCCTCGTGTTCCGGAAAAACAAAGTAGGATAGGATTGTATTGTCTCGAGGCGCCACTTTACTGAGCCGCCTCCGAGGTTGATGAGATCACGTGCCCTCAGTCCTGCACAACTCCAGATGAAATCGGGCACGGAACATCGATCACGCGGACGCTCTAATCGGTCAGCCAGTGCCCAAGCACTGACTCATGCACTGCCAACACATCTCTCGCAACGATGCCTAACAAAGTGACCACCTTTACCCTTATACCTTCTCCACCTTGACCTCTTATTAGCACCATCATTCCCACACCTCCAACCAGCACCATGGCAAACCTCGAGTTCCCCTCCAACCCCACAACCTACAGAAGAACCGGCCTACAACTCATCCTCATGATCATGTTCGCCGCCAACTACCTCCTAGACCACGACCCGCGTCACGTCCAGTACAAAAACGACCAGCGCGCCCGTGAAAAAGCCGAAAGGCCACGCTACAAGCCAGGCTTCGTCACCGAACTCCCAGACGACTACCAAGAATCCACGCGTGGCACCCCAGCTCGCGCTGACGCAGAGCCCAACCGTGCCCCGCCCGTGTCTCGCAACGGGAAGGAAACGTGGCCATATGCCCGCAATGGGTCTCAGCACTTCCGCGGCGGGGGTCGGCCAGAAGCGAAGGACAGGTATGAGCGGGCGCCGAGGCCGGTGAGCAAGACGCAGGTGAGGGATGCGTGGATGCGCATGAGGGCTGTGAGTAGGGCGCCGTATGAGTATGTTGGGAGGGCTGATGCTGCGGGGGAGAAGAGAGTAACGTGGAATAGGGATGTCGAGTGGCATTATTATGATGAGGAATGTGATCATGGGAGGGGTATGCGGCGGTGATGGAGATGATGGGGGAGGGAGTGGATGTGGAGGTGGGTGGTATGAGGAGCGAAGCGGTGTTGTCTTTCCTGTTGTTAGTTGACTTTCCTTATTGTTAGTTGTGTTTAGGCTATGATCTCACGACCATTGACTCAATTGTTCTACTGTTCTACTGCCTTTCTTATCTCGCGTTCCATGTGGTGATGATATCAATCGCCAATCCACCACAGACGACAATCCAAGCTTCGCATTTAACTCCCAGCACCTTCTGCTCTGTCCGTCCATCCTACTCCCTCTACCATTCTACCTCATCTTAAAACAACCTCCTCCTCCCTATCAACTACTCCACTAGCTAACTAACCATCTCCGCACCTATCATTACAGCACGAACCCTTCTCCTCCCTTCTCCTCCTTTTTCTCCCTTCCTCCCTTCCCTCCCTTTTTATTGCCTGTAATAGTATTCTAGACTGAACATAAACGTATACCTGAAATTACGTCCTACTCTATTGTTGTTATATCTAGTATTAGAAGAAATAAGTTCATAGGATAAAAGAGAATAGGACGGAGTAAAGAAAAGAAAAAGGTAGGGTGCGTGGTATGAGGTTGTGGAGGTGGGGTGAAGAGAAGGACAATATAGGAGGAGGGTTTAAAGGTCATTAGAGGTCAGGATAGTAGTCAAGAGCAGGGTAAAGGAAGGAGGGAAAATAGAGCCGGAGGAGGTACTATTAAGCGCTATTATTTCGGTGCGTTGTGTACGTCACTTCATTCATTCCTTAGCGCGTAGATATATGATCAAGAAGACTTCGCGCACTCTCGGTACACGGTATAACGCTGTGAGGGAAAGCAGTGGGTGTGCTAAAGAACGCAGTGAATCAAGTAAAGCAGCGCGTAGATATATATAGAGGCGTGGCTCGTAGAACCATTCAAAAGAATTCCATCGTTTAAGATTCTAGCCTCTTTCGCATCCGGACTGTATACAAGAAAAAGCTTGATATGGGAGACACTAATAATTTTCTCTGTTGTGGCGAGAATTCCTACCAAGATAGTAGGCGAAACGAGGCTTCTGGAAAAAGCACAGGGGGTGAGGGGATTTGGTACGGAACACGCGATGGGAGTGGTATGTGGATGTTCGGGATTCATTGTCTGGATTGTGGGGCAGGGCATAGGTAAGCACTGGAGGGTGCGCTCTTATGTGTGTATGTGTGTCTGTGGCGCGGATTTTAACAGTCACGAAACTCACGTAACAGCTGTGGTATGTTCCCAAAATGAAAGATACATTGAAAAAGCAGCTATGAGCACATATCAAGCAGAAATGATGGTTGTTGACAGTGCGTGGAGTGACTCGAGTGCCGTGGTAGGAGTCTGGTCGTCTTGAAGCGGGAAAGAGCGTTCTTGACATTGTCTGGAGTGGTTGGAGTGTCAGGTCGGGAACTCGGTTGTCGTTGCGGCGACTTAATGAATGACGATCGAGCGTCTCTAGAGTGTTTGGTTGGTATTTGATGCTGCTTATTGCACCTCGAAATATGCTTCCTCGGCGGCACTGTTAAGCCAGTCCAATAACAAGGGGCCGCTCTCCTCACGCCACTTCTTGCGCTTATCAAGATCAAACGTGTACTCACTAAATTCAATGCGGAACATCCCCATGCCGTTCAAATCGCCTCTTACCACCATCCTCTCGCTCAGGTAAACCCACAAGCACAAGCCCTTGCCCGACTCTTCCAATCTCAATACTCCTCTCACCCGTGAAATGTTCCATGTTCGTATTGATGGTTGCAAACAATATATACAGGCCCATCAAGCATAGCTCTGTCGCAAATCCCCGATGGGTTATCCGCGTCTATGATACAGTGGTTGGTAAATTTGACGGGGGTATCTTCTTCAGATACTTTGTATTTATTATGGGAATGCTTATTTGGTTGATACCGTAAACGAACGCAACAGGTTCGTGCCGTGATCCCGAGCACTGCTTCTCGGACCGCACCGAACGGGGCTTTCTGATCAACAAGCACTCTGTGTTCCAAGGTGGTGGTCCAGTTCTCTTGACCATTTTTTCTTTGCATATCGGATGCGTTGACGAAACCTATTTTGCCGGCAACGCTAGTCCATGCCCATGACGGTCCAAGCCAGTTTGGATCCAAATGTGTCCGATGGTAGCCTCTGTCAAAAGTGTCTGTAGGAATGACGTACCACAGAAGGGTACTAGAGGTACTGTCTATCCAATGTCCCGCGACGTACACTTATTCCCCATTGAATTCTTGTAGCCTAGTAGCGATTCCAGATATGGCCAAGACTTTATCTGCAGGACACGTGAGACGGCGTGTACTGTCCGCAGTGATGGTGCTGCACCAGAAATTTTCAAACCGGGACAGGTTATCAGAACCTCCAGCTCGTGGGTCAACTTTTGGCAATATCAATGAACAGTGGCTAGAGTTTGTCCAGCCGTCAGTGTAACAAGCGGTGCTTGCTTTAGGTTCTCTGGTTGAGATGGGACAAAGAAAACGTAATTGGCGATCGCGGTACTGGAGAATGCGTGTTGAGAGGACGTGTTCCTGTAGTGCCATAGATGCAAGGTAAGATGATTAGCTGTGGTCATTGCTCAAAAGGTGAAGAGCCGCTTCCAAATGAGACCAGCACCTGGCGTGGTAATAGCACATACGCTAGGACTCTTACATCGCACGTATGCAGAGCCCACGCCAAGTCGCACGCGATTCATTCCCGTAAGAATCATCGATCTGGTTAGTTTTTTAATGGTAAATTTTTTTTTTGAGTAAAGTAATAAGAGAAATAAAACAGAAATGAATAGTTGGTACTGGAAAGTTTAAATTATTAACAGCAATAGCTAAGAGAGTAATAGTTGCTATTAAAAATAAGATAGATTTGTCACAATTAAAGATTGAATCATATAAAAATAGAAATATTGCTTCTTTTAGGGACAAGGGAATACGTGTTGGATAAATACGCGAGAGCTTGTTCTACTCACCAGGCACGTGAATCTAGTGGTTCATATCTAGAATATATTTGTTCTGGTGTCGATTTCAAAACTCCCATCTTTGTAGTAAAACCATCGGGATATTGAAATTTTATTTCCACGGGAATTTTCTCGTTCGCGATACGCTGCTGCAAGAAGCCTTTATCTGCAGATGCTGCAGATGACGCTGCAATTGTGACTATCGCTCCGCTGTAAACATGTGGCATCTTAGCAATCTCCGATTGTAATTCTTCTTTGTCGTCCTGAACAATGCAAAGGGAGTCTACCCAGGTAGAGTATGAATAGCCTAGCTTCGAAGTAACCCGTATGGCGTCTTGGATCGTTTTCGGTAGCAGTCCAAATTGTATCGCGTCACGATTTGACTCAAGACTAGACTTTGTTGTCTTGTGGTGTTGTACGCCGCCCCAGCAGTAGCTCAAGGCCACGAATTGGTAATTCTTGTGACTAGTTGGTTGAGAAGTCTCGACGAGACGCAGATTGTAATTGCCTTCGGCGGGGACGATGTGAAGGAATCGTAGAGGTGAGACAGCCGCTTTCAAGCCCGAAATGTGCTCATGATCTGTGATGCATTCTTCAATCCAGGCACGCGCAAGTTGATATGTTTCGGGTGAGTCCGGGTTAACATTGATAGACCTTGCACCGGGGAAATCATGTTTGTGGGCATTTGCTGGCAATGGCCGATTTATTCCACGTGTCTCAAACACTGAGTAAAAATGCATCGTTTGTTGTAGAAACAGGATCAGCACCCACCCGTTATCAATAGATATCCACTTATGCGTAAAGGTAGTGTGTCAGCGAGGAACTTCTCGATTTGTCCGTCGTCTTCTGCTTTCTCTTTTTACTTCAGCAATCAAACCAACAAACAGTAGGCACTGATCGTGCACTGCTTGTATGATATCCGCTGAGCTGAATGGAATATGCTCCAATGAGTCGTTGTTCGGTACTTTCAGGACAATTTTCGATGTTTCACGATTTTCGTCGATGACACTTCTGGGTCCTCTCAGAACGATTTTTTGACAATGTTCGCAGGAATGAATATCCATAGGGAAAGTGGTGATAGTAGCGCAAGTAGAACGATGAGGGAAAAGCAGTAGAGCAGGCTGAAAAAAAGAGAACAACTGCCTAGTCTTGGCACGCAGCCACGTGAATCAATCAATCAGGCTGAAGAAGGCGCAACCAATATAAGCTTGCAGAAGCTGCCTTGCCAAAGCCTCACCGGTGCCTTGTACCACAACCAAGCCTACCAAGCCTAGAGCACAACTCCAGACAGATGTTTCCAAGGAGCACTTTATCCCTGATGATACGCAACGCAGACGCAAAAGCGCCTTATGGACCTGCGATAAGGAGATGCAAAAGTCATTAATTTGCATGATGCAGAGGTGCAGCTTCCCTACCCGACAACAGCTTACCCCTCATCTGCCCCCATGTTCAAAGAGCGACATCGCAGCAGATATCATGCAGGAGCAACAGCACCCAATCAGATCCGCTACGCAGCATATGCACCGCGATAACAGACATCCAACAGCAAGCCAATCCGACACGTCCTCGGGTACAAGTAACGACATCGAATCAGAACCGTTATGCATCACCATAACATGCCCGAGGAAGCAACACGAAGCTACACAGGAACTCGTGCAAGTAGCTGCACCCACCCAAGCAGAACCACTCACTCAGCTCCTAAAGGCTGGGCTTCTCTAAAAGAACGCCGTCCCGAGAACGAGGAAATGATGGGCGACAACATTCGAAGCCGCGGAGCCATAAAAATAGACAGCGAATCGTTAGACAACCTCATACAAAAAGTACCAACACCTAACCCCCAAGTAGAACGAACGATTCCACACCTACCACACACTACGACCACAACCCCAGCAAAAGTTCTAAACCCTATAACTAGCACCCAAATCCCAATCAACAACCATCTCACCACGCACCACGCAATACCCCAACAATCCTACAAAAAGCCTAGCCTCCCTATACACACACACAACCCCAAATATCCCTTAAACACATCCTTAACCCACAACACAGCATCGCACCATCGCAAAAACCATACACAGCCCACCAGAAACACACACGCAGCAACAACGCCTCAATATCAAATAACTCTAAGAATAAGAGTATATACACCTCACCCATCCTCACACACTACCTACCCACACAACACTACCCTACCTTATATACTAAACCCTACATCCTACATAGCCGTATATCTCACGCCCCCCACCCACCCCCCCTCCATCCCCCTCACAACAAAACTACACCCCCCCCTTCCCCTTCCCCTCCCCTTCCCCAAATAATTCACCCAAATCCACCATCTCCCCATGCGACATGCCCCTACTCATCGTCTGATAGGCCTCGTACAGAATCCACAGGGGGAACACGACCCACAGGGCCATTGAAGGTGAGGAGGTAGAGAGTAGCTTGGTTGTAGTAGGTACGTTAGTGGTAGTTTGTGTTAGAGAAGAAAAAAAAAAGAACAAAAAAGAGGGGTGTAGTGGTGGATAGGATAGGGACTTGTTACAGAATGCAGCGTCTACAGTGCGAAAGAAATGTTGCTACTGTGGGTGTGGGAGTTGGGTCTCTCTAACGAGCGGGCAGCTGCCCAGAGCGCAATAACAACTTGCACCACATTGACTCAGGCACCACGCTCACGATTAAAAATAAAAATAAAAATAAAATAAACTCACAGATACATCCAATTCGACGTGTCCAAATTCGGCGACCCCGTAAACCACTCTCGGGCGCAAAAGTCATCCAACCTGCAGCGGTGAACCACGTGTCAGTACAACAGCTCCTCGCCCAACAACCCAGCCCTAGCCGAAACGAGCGACGAACACGTCGGACAGGACCCACCCTGCCGCCTCACCAAACAAGATGACTCGAC
This sequence comes from Laburnicola sp. JP-R-44, assembly GCA_009805535.1. Classification (NCBI taxonomy): domain Eukaryota; kingdom Fungi; phylum Ascomycota; class Dothideomycetes; order Pleosporales; family Didymosphaeriaceae; genus Laburnicola; species Laburnicola sp. JP-R-44. The sequence goes on along the minus strand of SELF01000003.1, from coordinate 1,060,469 downwards.
GGAAAAACCGAGCTGGAAAATTGAAAACGAAATAGACATAATAGACAACACATACCTCCGTAGAGCTCAGCGGTTGCGAGTACAATCATCCAGAACCAGCGCCTGAGCGCGCCTTTGCGTTCTTCGCGCCGGAGGAGCTCGCATATCCATACTGTGTGTGTGCCCGTCGTTAGCGGAAAGCGTGCGCTTTGGAAATTGGCGGGACGCTTTCTGTTTGCTTCATGACTTGCTCTTCTCGACGAAGGAGGTCTTGATTCATCGTTTGTTTGTTTATGCCCAGTGCGTGTGTGGGTGACTCACATGCCAACGGCGCGCCCACAAAAACGGTCAACACCTCCAAGCTCACGACCCCAAGATCCGTCCCACCCCACCGCCTATCCGCCTTCGCATACTCCTGCCACAGCCGACTGAAGATGCCCTCGCCATAGCTCGCGCCGTAGATGCGGTCCTCTCGCCCCAGCCAATGCACATCGGGCGGCGTCAACAGCCGGATACGCGGATGCTTCCTCGACGCAACGTTGAAGCTCGTCGGCAAGCTGTAGCTCACGAAGAAGCAGTTCCACAGGAAGGATCCCTCGAAGAAGAGAGTGGATGAGTGCATCGAAGAGGTGCCAGACGAAGAGGATGCGCGTCTTGGCCGTCGATGAGCGGGGGAGGAGCCGGATGGAGCCCGCGTAGGCGGCCCCGAGCAGCGACACGAAGAAGATGAGGGAGAGCACCGTCGTGCCGTCTATCTCGGGGGAAGAGCGAGGTATCGGTGGGGAGGCGGTCGAGGAGCAGCTTTGGAGCCGCCCCAGAAGCTCATGCTTCTTCACAAAAGTTGTTTTACAGCCGACGTAGGCCGCCCGCTGTCTCGTCTCGTCCAACTTCGGTCGAGTTCCGTCCGAGCGTCGAGTCACACGGAGAAATTAGGAGCCAGCAGCGCAGACGATGTGTGCAAGCGGCAGTGAAGGCGCGTCGAGAAAGGACGACGAGCCCAATTGTCGTGTGGGGTTCGTTAGGTGTGCTACTCGTTTGGGCAAGGCGGTGAGCCAGACCCTGGCTTGGCGGCATCCACGAGTCTGGGGCAGGTGTCATGTGGACACAAAAAGTTCACGATCCAAGCCTATTGGCTTCAAAGTGGAGAAATTTGCGACTCCATAGCCGCTTGGAGTCTCCTTCGGCCTTCGGACTCTCCTACCCCTCCCCCTCCTCCTCCTCCCCTCCTCTTTTCTGACGGAGAGGACTGCTCTTCTCACTCTTACCTCGCTCACTCCCTCAGTATGCATGCTTTCAAGTTGACCATCTCACATACTTGAGTGACGGATATCGTACCAAGAGGCAACATCTCGGATGTATCTGCGTTTGCTCATGGTCCCAAGCACAACTGACTGCACCAAGCAATAGGGCCATAAAGTGGTCATGAACTGTCGTGGTTTTGCATTCACTAGGTATGTATGGGGCTATCCACGGGCTATCCCCCTTGGTGCCGCCTCGAACTCTAGCTAACACATCTGAGAACACCACCCTGACCGGACGGACGTATACGGCACGAAGCCACGACCGTGACACCGACGATAACAATTTGAACCACTAACACGAACACACAGCGCGGTTGCAGCATATCGAACTCCCATTCTCGCTCAACCTCTCGATCAGTCTATTGCTTGCTTATGTACGAACGACTGGTACCATAAGAATAGCTGACCAAACAGCCTAGAAATGCAGACCAAACACTTTTGCTTTCCCTCCCACTGAACACGAAAACGAAGGAGCCGGAAACAAGGCGCCTGAACCGAAGAGTGGAGTCGCTCGACTGACGAGAGCATTAAAACCAGTCCATGATGGAAAGATCGGAGGAAAAAAACATGTCCGAGCAACTCCACCGAAATCCGCCGCAACTCCGTCGCAGAAAAGACAAGCAAGAATAACAAAAGACCATCCGAAAATGCAGCAAGGAAGCCATCCGGAGATATGCTGGAAAAAGCGCTGGATAAGAGACGTAAAAAACACAGTACAAATCGCCGGGCTTTTCAACTTCGTTTCGTAGCGGAATGAGCCAGACTCGTGAGCGTCGGTGACCATGTTTACGCAGGCAAGGTTTCCCATGATTCGTAACACAGCGAACGTCCGCTCCACTCGTCGAAGATCAAACCGCGTCGTAAGCGTTGCCGTCATCGCCAAGGAAATTCGTTAGATGAGATCCATCACCAACCTGCGGGAAGCCGAATCCACTGCCAGCCAGACCTAGACACAGGCCTGGCGAGCATGGTTGGGTTCAGGAAAGATACCGCCATGCATCCCATAGCCGTATTGGTATGGCGATGCCACGTGGTCTTCAGGACCTGATCCCGTCACCGGGCCTGGGGATGTGGACCGGGATAAAAAAGGACTGCGGTTTGCGGCCCTTAGCTCACCATCACTAGCCCCGTCAACTAGAACAGGCAGAGCAGGAGATGGAGGACTATTCGAGGCAGAGGAAGGGTTGCTGCCAGAACCGGAAGGGTTGCTGCCAGAACCTGACGGCTATCCAGGATATATCTACTCCGTTGTACCGTCGGTATGAGAGCTCTTGGTAGACGGAGTAGTCGCCTTGGGAGAGCCTTTAGAAGGGGTCCCGAACTAGGAAGACAATTAGTAAGAGCCTTCGACCGTTCCGGAGGGGCGAGAACGTACAAAGCAAAACTTCTGGATCAACTCATTGTACTCAGCCGACTGCAGGTCGGGTTTCTCAGACGACATGTTATCAGGCCGAGCACCAGGAACAAGAGCCGCAGAGACCTTGGGAGCCCCTGTGGGAATGGCTTTGCTGAAATAGTCCTGGGACTCTTTCTTGGTACCGTTAGGAGTGAGACCACTGCGATCTCCGAGAGCACTTTGGGCATTCGACAGAGCAGCGGAGAGCGATGCACTGAAGTCGTAGCGGGTAGAGAATGCCTGGCCAACAGCTGGACACTGGTTTGCCTGGTCTGGATAGAGGCTTCCGCGCTTGCTTCTAGGCTTGAGGCGAATTGAGGAGCTAGGTGATTCCTTGAATGTGCCGCGAGCTGAGCCGAACTCAAACTTGGGCCCCAAACTCATGACTGAAGTCATCATCAAAAGAGCCAACAGGGCATGGAGCGAGGCCGGGGAGCAGAAGGTGAGTGACGGCTACGAGGGATGGCACGGAGAGAACCACTGCTACCTTCTTCAGTTGGGGACGGTTTCGTCTTCTTGACGAAGTCGACCTGGTAGTTCATCGAAGCGTTATTATCCCAGAATTCTTGACCGTTGACTTGGTAGCGTACACACAAGAGCAATGTCTTAGATTCCAGGTTGGCCTGGTCGGCCAGCTTAATGTTGAAGTTGAATCGATCATAGCAATCGTCCTTGTGTTTCTTGCGAACGTCTTGATTGTACTCAGCGACGACCTCGGAGGTCGTCTTCCAGTAATCAAGCGTGAAGCGAGCAACGACGAGCTTGTGGAAGGCAATGTTAGCACAAGCCACAGTACCAACTAGCGTCTTGTTGTCTGACGCTAGGAAGATCCGCTCGACACGGACAGGCATCGTTTGTCGCTCGTAGGTATCGGTGGGGAAGTTGGCAAGCTTCATGTCCCACTCAGGCTCCTTCTCCTTGCGTCGCTCGAAGAACGGATACTCGGTCTCGCTGTCACATGTCTCAACAGGCGAAGAACCAGCACTCACAGCAATCGGGCGATCGACCTGAAGGAAGTGGCGCACCTGCTCGATATCCTCGTTGAAGTGTACGGCCTTGGAATAGGTAGGAGTTCCCGGCATGCTAGACGGGTCGTCGGTGGGAAGCAGGGCGAAGAGCAGGCTTGACCAGCTCACCCGACTTTTTGCGGAGCAGCGACGGTTTTATCCGCAGCTCGTCGTCCTCCTCATCACTGCAGTCTGTAGAGCTGATGGCAAGATTCTCGGTGCTGAGCGGTGTGACATTTCGTTGGGATAACGTAATGTCGCTCGAGGAACGCGAGTGCGAGATTTTGCGGGCGTTCGCAGTGAGCGGTCGAGCCGCAGTGTCAGAGGCAACCGTGTTGGCGGATGCGTCTGACGAGCCATGGCGAATGGGTGAGCTGTGACGTTTTACAGGAATGTGTTGCAGCGCCTCTTGGAGCTCCCTAAGACTGCCAATATTCCGTCTCTGCTCATCGTCGTCATCCGAAGAGTCAGGAGGTGTGGTGATGGCACCTGACGGAATCAGAGAATTGTTCACAGGAGGAGGGGACTGGCGGAGACTACCATGTGCGGACGGATCAAAGCCACGATGGACGTCCGATGAGGGCGTTATGTCGTTCGCCTGGCCATTGGCAGCGGTATTGTCCGCGGTCGAGTTGGAGATGGAGCGGCGATGCTTGTGGAGGTATGAGGTCGACGATACGGAGCGGGGCAGGGCCGGCCTCTGGGAGATGGCAGGCGAGGGTGGGGACTGCTCCGGTAGGAATGTGTTCGGCTGATAATAGGGCTGCTTGGTTTTGAGGTTGCCGGCGAGCGCTGGGTGGGCGGCGTGTAAGGCATTCGGCCGACTTCGCAGGGTTGAGGTTGGTCGTCGAAGGTTGGGGGAATTACAGCAAGTCAAGCGGGCATTACAAGAGAAGGTATTAAACAGAAATTCTGGGACGGAGTCAGCGTGGTGCGTTGTGATGATGCAATATGGGCTGACAAAGAGCCAATGATGGCACCACCGTGATGGGCACGAGCAAACGGACGGACAATCGGCAGTACAACTACTGCTGGCTGATGCAGACGAGGCAGGGTTGATTCACTTACAAAAGATAGGTGAAGGAGCGGCTCGGGCGACAGTCGCAACGGAGCCAAAGCCGTAGGGAGCAGAAGGTTCGCGACGCTGGCGGGCTTCACAGCTAGTCAAAGCTGTGCCGGCGAGGTCTGCGAATGCTCAGGCCGTTGAGGGTCGAGATAGGAGCCGGTCTGCAGTGCGTCTGGGACGTCTGCTCGAGGGTGCCGGCGGCTTCGGTGGATAGAGAAGGCTCGTCAGGTGCACACCGGGGAGGAAGGTGCGCTCGGATGGCGTGCCGTGGGTTGCCGTGGGTGGGAGGCGGTTGATGTCGAAACCGAGTCACACAGGCACGGGCGAGGCGGAGGGAGTAGATAAAAAGGCTGGCAGAGGCCTGGGGATGTGGAGGCGAGGGGAGGATCTGTTGAGGGCGGGAACGCGCTCTCAGGCAGGGCGCGGCGACTATTGGAACGGCCGAGCAACGCTTTTGGCATCGCTCTGCTGGGGCTGCTGGGGCTGCTGGGTCTGCTGTGGGCCGGCTTCGATGGCGGATTCGAGGCAGGCCTGCGCGCTGCACGGCGAATTAGTGGGCTTGCACGATGCACTCAACGGACCCGGGGAGCGGAGCAGGGATCAGGGATCAGATGCGCGGCGCAGCCACCGTGCAACACCAACAGGAACAAGCGGCAGCGGCCGGCTCCTCGCCAGCGAGTGGGCAGGTGTGCGGCTTGCAGTCGGGACGTGGGCGGCGTCGGAGAGCGCGCGGGCAGCTATCTATCCAGCTATGCAGACAACAACGAGGAGACGCACGACCGGCGCAGGTAATAAATCTGGTGTGCGCTCTGTCGGGCGCGACGAAACCGTGGGAGCAACATGCCTCGCCCTCGCTCGCAGTCCGCGGGGACGTAGATGGTCGTTCCGCGACCGGCCCATGTCTCTATCTCTAGCGACAGTCTATCGCGCTGACGACCGGCCATAGGTTTGCCTGATAAGGAAGGGACAGTCTGCCCGCGCCGTTGCTTGCTCGCCGACACCGCTGCCGGCGAGCGCTGCCCGTCCACCTCTGTCCAGGTTTTCTTCTGCGAGCTTTTCACTGCTTTGCTGCTTTGAAGAACAGCCACCGTGGCATTGACCCCCAATGCGGCTGGTGAAGGGTTCGCGGTTCGCGCGCCCGTGCTCTCGCTACGGCGGTGGTACGACGTGATGTCATGGCCGCCAGACGCCCGGGCAGTTCCTGTCCCTGTGTTGCGTGCGCTCTGAACAAGTCGCCGTGCAATTGAACTGTGGAACTGCGCTGCATCAATCATCGCCGCGGGGGATTTGCGACGCATGGCCATGGCCGATATGTACCTGAGGGCGCCAGAGATACGGGTGCCGCGCTGCCGCCGTCCCTTTGTTGTCGCCGCCGCTCTCAAATTCCCCCCCTCCTCCCTAAACACGTCGAAGACTGCCTGCTGAGAGGCCATCGTTGCCGCTTGCAAAAGGCGGTAAGGCTGGCCGTCCAATCATCCGGCGCAGTGGCCACAGCTCCACGGCCCGACATTCAACACCTGCTCCCGTGGTTGCCAAATTGCCCCCCGCTCTGCAGCCTCTTGTCGTCTGCACGCCCGAGCGTGGCATGACATATGTACACAGGCAGTCTCATCGCCACGCTATGGGGGCGGAGTGCTGAGTGTCCGTCTCCGCGTTGGAGGGGCAATCTGCGCAGTGCGAGTGTCGCTTGTCGAGATGAAACTTTCATTGTCCGTGCTGTTACACCCCAGCACCCAGCATCACGACGCGGCTGCCCACAGTGCCCGGACACGTCTGAAATCGAGGCCATCAGACTTCCCCGCATTATCACGACAACCTAGCCAGCATGTCATGCAGCTAACCATGCCCAAGACGCCCTCTGATCCACGAGTCGTCGAGTCCATGATGGCAGCGGAGCGGGTTTTCCGTGCTGCGACGCAGGAATCAAATCGTATGTACCAGTACCTGCTGTGTACTGCGTATTACCTATCGCCTTATCGCGTGGCTGTTTTCCAAAACCTGTATCGTATCCGTATGTGAGCCATTTCGACTCCACGACACCTGGGCATGCCGTGCCGCCCGTGATCCCATCTACGTAACACTGGGAACTTGGAACGGAAGCACCTTGACCACGCATCTCTGGCAGCGTCGTACCTCCGGCAAACATGCTTCCTGGCAGGCGTTCCAGAGATGCCATGTCGCGGCGGGTCCAAATCGTGCCTTAGTGAGAGATCCCGGATCACCATGTCTGGCCTTCACAATCGCATGTTGGTGAATCTCGCTTGCGACCACCAGTGGACCCGTGGACTCCACTAAGCCACGGGACCAGGGATGTGCTCTCACCGCCCGCTGCATCCGGCAAGGCGCATGTGTCACAAACATCCATCTGCCCCAGAAACGACCATCGCAAAAAGGCCCTTGTCCATAGAAGGTAGCGCCGCGACTCACCCCGACGCTCCTTGCATCGCAAACATGGGCGACTCTCAGCAATCGGACCACGTACGTACCTGTTTCATAGCCATCATGAGGCTCCTAGCCCCAGCGTGCTTTCAATTCGTAACACTTGTCCTACAGGTATTCACACCGCTGCCATGGTTCCTCGCGTCTTCGCCGAATCACGCTTTCCTGCGTGCGCCACGTCTGCGCTGAGGCCAAGGTTCGTTGCAAAATGCGGGGAAATGCGTTGCCAAGTATAACCTGTCGTGTAAGGGCTTGGACCGTTAGCACTTTTCACCGACTGGTCTTGTGTATGAATGGCTGTATTTCATTCGGAATTGATCTGTGTTCGCAAGCGGAAGGTTTGTCAGCAGCAGGAAGCTCGGCTCTGGTCCTTCCGACATGGCCACCACGGCGAGCAAGAAGAAACGATGTCCCAGGACTTCGATATCTACAACACGTCTACACGCACTCTGCAACTCCACTATTATGGCAATCTATCTAACTCTTCATGCATGCAAGGTTTCCAGCTGCAATAATCAGCTCAGGATGAAGTCCCTCGACGATGTGATGAGTGAGGTACCGAGTCGTGCTGGCAGGCAAACCTAGCATACCAGCCACTTTAACCAAACAATTGCCTCTGCTCAGCGAAAGGCGTCCAGGGGCTTATGCTAGGCAGCAATTTACTTGTCCGAACAATTAAGCCTTGCACACTCACACCGCTCATCATCGTCAGATTGGATGCGACTTCCTGCGACTTCGGTCCTGCCTGCCTGCTTACGTTTGTCTCAAGATCCGCGCCAACGGCGGAACCCCCACAGCCGTCCCCGCTCCGCCCACCTCCATCTCCAACTCATCTTCCGCCAGAAGCAGTACTTATCCAACGCGACGCGCACGGCTCGGGATGTCGAAGCTATGGAGTTTGCGCACGTGAACCTGCTGACTTTCAATTGACTATTGATGGTTTGCGCAGCTGACTTTGGAGGCTCGGTTGTCGTAGGTACCAGACTGTACCGCTCTCGGTCACGCCAGATCTGACAAACGCACTTTGAGACGAACCACGGTACATTCTAAGTTTGATGATTTGCCAATATGCTCACAGATGACCCGCAGGAGGCGCCCTTCGACAGGTCTACTACTGGCCGAATTAATCGCCCTTCCGCTGGGAGAAAGTACGGCGTTTTCTTGGCCCGCTCGGAGTCCAGTGTAGTCCCGATATCTATCCAAATTCTCCGGCGGCAAATCACTGTCAGCTTCGCAGTCGGACATGCGACAGTTCGCCGATAGGCTCTTGGGCGAACAAGATCATATCGACTGGATGCATACAGGGCCAGCGCGCGGGGTAGGGTGAATCCCATGATCCTCAGTGCAGTGCAGTCACACGCACAGCCGGTCGTCTTCAACATAAGCTCACATCTGATCAACTTCGGGTATTACACATAACTCTCCTAGCTCCCGGGAGACACTTGCTTCACGTTGTGGCCACTCCGTCTCCAAAGCTTCCGAATTTCGGATAGTTGACAGAGGATACTGAGAAAGGGGGATGGATCTGCATCCTCATGTTCATTACTCACTCCAGATTCGACTGACGCTGTCTACCCGCCACATCCCCGTTCATGACCTCTTATCGAATATGGACTTCATCCTGCGCTAGCTCCTTATCAGTGGACGTCAAACCCCGCGGCTTGTGCTGATCACTTGCCCTCCATACGTATGCTGGCCATGAGAAACTGCGTTCAACGTAATCCAGATGACGACTATGCTCTCGGATGTCGGCATCGGATAAAACGCTGCAGCGTTTCAATGAATGGAGGCTGTCGAGGAGGCTGCCATTTATCACTCTTCTGCTGACGCTCCAGCTATGTGACCATCTACCGCACAAGGGAAACCTAGCGATAAGGATGTGTTATCATAACACATACACCTTGGAAACCTCACAAGGCGAGTCATTCAGGGTGACTTTCAGACACAACGCCTGCGGGGAAGCCTCCAAGATGGCGCGGTACACTGTAGTTGTTGGTGTATCGGGAGGTAAGGCCACACGTTACAAACACACAGTTCGGCATGGCGAGCCGAACCTACGAACTTCAAAAACGGCCCGGGTGATGAGTGGCGATAATGAATACGGGAAGCATGTCTTCTGGCATACCCTTCTCGTCGTCACCTCCCAGCGCATCCGTACACCCTATCTTGCCGCCTCACCATATCTCCTTACCTATTCGAAAGCCCAGTACGCGCCGTGTCACCCACCACAATATACGCATCTGCAGACTTCATCCATCAGGTTTGCGGAAGCCTGTCACCGGTCGCTCGTCTACAACGTGCGCAAGCGAATCGCTCATGCACGCCCTGCATGAGCACATGCAATCTTTCCTCAACAAAATCTCTCCACTCGGCGCGCCTTCTTACACGAAGGAATTAGCCTTGGAAACTTGCTAGCGGTATCGCTTCTTGAGCTCCAAAGCCACAACCGGTATGAAGGTGGGGCTGGGTCGCTTGATGGACTGTCGTTGTTGGTCGCCGACGTGTGTACATGGTAGGGCTGCGATCTTTCACCCCAGGCGCTACTAGAGAGTGAGGAAACCCGGGGTGCTTACTCGCCAGCAGTCGTGATACATACTTTGCGGCTCCCAGTATTGCGTGCAGAAGATCTTCAAGCCACCAGAAACGATGACCTCGGTGTCCGACTTTGGGCCGCGTAGTCGACCACTTGGACGCTGTCTTGTCGCCATGTGGGAGCGACGTCAAGTCTTGGATAATTTGCATGATTGTGCCAACGGTAATGTGACATTCGGACATCAGGTCATGTCGTACCACAATCGTGCGCCAACTGAGATTGTTCCCCCTCTGCGCAATAATGGCGGCTCGGCGTCAAGCGCACAAAGAACTGATTGTCATGCTGCTTGTGTTTGCCAACGGCCGCCACCGAGCGTTAGGAATGTCAGAACTTTGAAATGACTCTGACCTCTGTCCAAGAAAACGGGTTTCGGATGTGGCGAAGGGCTCAACAAATGATCTGCTCAGAGGACATGGACGGTTGTAGCATGGTCGATATCAAGTACTCCCTGTTGAGCGAAGCAAATTTTCATCGCCTCCGATTTCTCGTCTACTCCCGCGGCCTGAGGACCCGAGGCCTACCACGCAGGGTGAAAAGGTACCCGTTCTGTAATGTGCAGTGGTGTGTACACCCTCACAGCGTTTTGATCCCTGCTATACAAATTTTTATCGCCAAGATATCGCCGATAATGATTCTGGCCAGACCCTCGCTCTCGCTTGCGCAAGAGTGGAGCGAACGACTGGCGCTTAGATTCGGCTTTAACGCAGCTAACGTAGCGCGTTGCATTATCTTGCATGGTCACACCACAACGGACTGCTTTTAGCATCTCCCACCGTGTGGACGCGCAACCGAGTGCGGATGCGACGCGTTGAAGATGGTGAGCGGGGCTGGTGGAGATGTTGCACGGAGCTGATCTGTGTCGCTTTTGCTCTTGAGTGAACGGCGACGGCGAAGGGCACGGAGGTAGGCGCCTCGCACCCTCTCCTCTCTTGTTGATTCTGCGAGACAGGCTCGAACCAGTCGTCGGGTGGCTTGCCTACTCCATTTGCAGCGTCTGGCTTTCAATCTCGACTTCAGCCAACGGAATCCTTCATGCTCAACAAAATCAAAATTGCATGCCGCGTACCCGCCGGTGAGCAGCGTGGTGTTTCGAGATCGAAGGTAGCACTTCATGGAGGTGGTGCTGGAGCTTCCATTCGCGGACCACCCTGGCTTCTCTTCAATGGCTTTTGTGGGTCGTGCTGACAGCCCGCAGTAGTCTATCTGCGGGCCGCATCTGGCCCAAGAGGTCCGCGCTTCACCTTCTCTGAGGCACGCAAGACGCCGATTTATGCCTCGTAAGGTTCCCAGCTGTTCGGTATCATGTAGACATCCACGTCCTCCCATTATTGGCTGAGAAAGGTGTTTCGATGTCTGCAGACATGGTATCAGACTATCAGCCAAATGCACTGCCCAAGCATCAGCCTGGGTCTGACGCGCATCCGTTGCTTTATGCGGAGATGTGGGCAGACATGAGGCTTGAGCTGAGGTGAGTGAATGCGGGGAAGACTAGAAAGCCTTGGGCGTGGAGTATGCAGCTATGGTAGTCTACCATGAGAGGTGTGTAGCTGATGACTTTTTTTGGGCTTCAGGGCCCTCGCTATGCTTGGAGGCTGGCCATTCGACCCCCGCATCGCATACGGCCTAGTTGAGTAAGACGCGAGGGTCCGAAACCGAGACGATCAGGGTCTCCAAGTCAAAACCCTCGTTTTCTTATGCACGAGCTGCATGGCGCCTAGGACGCCTTTGCATACATGTGGATTGGTGTGGCTTTGGTGCCCCATTTAGCGACCCCACGGTATCAAGCCGCAAACATGATAGTCGTTGAATGAGGCGCGCCCTCCCCAGACTCCACAAGTCCAAGCGTCCAAGCGGTGGGTCGGTGGCGGCACAAAACTTTGTCGGCACCTCTGTCTTGCCGAGGGGTGAAAATCGGGACTTCTACCTACATATGTATTACTCGGCCCCCTTGCGGTCTTCGATTTTATTACTCCGTGAAAGGCCGTGCTTGGATAGAATACGGTATTATTGCCCGTACAAAGTTACGCGTCTTCGATGGGGTTCAGAAGTCTATTATGTGGAGAAGACAAAGCACGTTGCGAGGATGTGTGTGGTTCCGACTACATGGCGACCCTCCCCTCCAGTCTACCTTGCGAGAGTACAGTACCGGGTTAGAGCCCGTCGTCTCGTATCGCGAGCCTACCGTCTGGCGTCCCAACGGATGCGTGGCTTCGGTGTTGGCGTGTCGAGATCTGCGCTACAGTACTGCCATGCATGAGTGGCGTGGATGGACTCCGCGCTTGTGGGGTAGGCGCGTTGGTACACTGCTTGGCTCTGTGTGGGAGCAGGGTCGGTGCGAGTTGCGGAAGGGTTTTGTGGACAGATGGTTGGGATGCTAATTTTGACGGGGTGTGGGGATGGTGGTGTGAGGGTGTAGAAGTTTCCGAGCGGTCGGAGTCGGCGTCTAAATGAATGAATGAATGAATGGGGATGCTGGTGAGAGGGTGTGTAGAAGGCTAGAGCGGTCGGACTCCTCGGCGTCTCGAGCGATGGGATGCAGTGAGTCCGATGGTGCGGTAGAGCGCTATCGAGGTATGTTTTTGCACCAAGGAGGAGGATCAATGGAAGAGGGGGAGGTGCGTATGGCCGTTTGGTGCTGCATTGAAGGGCTAAATCGCCGAGCAAGCGCTTCTTGGGGATTCCACCCATGGAGTGCCGCTCTTTTGCTGCTGGTGCTGGGAAGACGAAGCTTCCCCAGAGACGCATTATACGACAGAGCAGAGCAAAGTGTGCAATCTTCATCAACTGAATGAATCAACTGACGAAGCTAACGCCATGGTAGTATTACAGCAATGCTCACTCGAAGTGGTATTCACTGTCCAATCGACGACATCCTTCACCACCACTCCCTCAAAGCATCACCACAGTGACAGCCATCACTCCACAACGGCTCCCTTGCAACAACGCCTGCCTCAACGCCGACTCAAACGCCAGGGAATCCCTCTTCTCGTTCGTCTCCTTCCGCACCCCATAGAGTTCCGGATTCCACGCCACATCTTCCCAGCGCGGCAGCGGTGTAGCCGTACCCGTGACACTCGGCGCTTCTACCATCATCGCAGCCGGAGTCGTCATCAGGCCGCCCGTGTTCTGGCCCCAGGTCGCATGGATCGGCGTTGGGGTGTAGAGCGTGTCGCACTTGGGGGGGGGGGGGGGCGCAGGTTCATAGGATTTTTTTTGTCAAAGGGAGAGAAGGGATGAGGGAGGAGGTAGAGTGAGCGTACCTTTACGCGTGGCGGCGTCGGACAAGGCGCGTGCGGCTGCCGTCCAGCAGACGGAAGGAGTGGACTTCGTCGAAGTTGCAGCTCTGCGTTATGGGCGGGTTAGCTTTTCTTCGTTTTTTTTTCTTTCCTTTTTGTCACTTCCTCATGTCCCCCCTTTTTTTTTTCTTTCTCTATGTATGTTTGAAAGGCTACGTCTACGGGTCTCTCTTTCTACACATACGCACACGCACACGCACACACGGACGCGCCTATCCGCCCTACCATCTCTTCTTTCCCTTCTTCTTCTCTCTCAAAACAACACACATACATACCTGCACCGCATCCGCATCGTCGCCCAACACGGATACCTCCCCGTCTGCACATCGGGACAACGGCAGCTCTTGGAGAAAATGGGAATCGGCTCCCAGTGGCTGAAGAGGTGCCGGGTGCTTGTCCTAGTTCTGCTCTGCTCCGGTTGGCTGGTGGCTGCGAAGAAGGGAGCAGCGTCGTCGGCACATGGAGAGATGTGGAGAGGGGGATGGCGGTTGCTGGGTAGCTGGTGACCTTGGGCGGTGTGCGAGGGTGAGGGGCGGGGTTGGTGGGGTAGGGCGGCGGTGAGGGCGGAGAGGAGGAGGAGGGGTAGTAGAAGGGGGATGTGCAATTTGGGTGGTTGACTGGTTGGGCTTGGGATGGGATGGAATGGAATGGGATGGGGCAGGATGGGAGAGGGGTTGTGTTGCGGTGCGTTGCGTTGTACTGCAATGAGGTAGGTGTCTTGAACGCGGATGCGAATGCGTATTACGAGGTAGACTGTGCACGGTACGGTACTGTGGAGATTGCGTCTGCACTCTTAAAAAAAAATTGAGAGTGCCTCGTCGGCGCTTCACTCTACCCTGCCTCTTCTAGCCCTTCACGAGAGTGTATCTAGATCGGATATATATCTGCCTATCTATTTCTTTCTCTGCATACTATACTATGCACGTTACTTTCGTACGATATCATCCCGTTGTATTTGTATCTCGTGTACATACGTACGTATCGTATCGTACGCTGGGTGGGGTGTTTGGACTTTGATCGAGACTCCCGTCTCCTTTAAAAACGCTACTATCGCACGCACAGAATGCATAATTTGCTCTGGCTCTGACTGAGCAAGAGGGCGTTTTTGAATATCCGAGATGAAGGATGTATTCAAGTTTGAGGTTGAGGTGCTATGCGTTTTATTAGAGAGCGTGAGGGGGGTGGCGTGTGATTGGTGGGAGGAGGGGTGCTTTGGGTAATTTGGAGGTTGGAGATGAAGATGGAGGACGGGATGGGGAGTTGGTGAAGGCGTGAGTGCGTGAGTGGGAGGTGTAGTGTTTGTTTTGTGATAGATGGATGGATAGGTGGGAGGTTGGAGTTAGGGTTGGGGTTTGTATGGTTTCGTTGAGGTACTTGGATGGCTGGCTGGCTGGCGGGCTGGCTGGATGTGATTAGAGCGGATTGGTTTATAGATGCTGTTTGGGAGTAAGATCACAGATTGTCTGCTGTGGTGTTGTTCGAGTGAATCGTTTATCGAGGACGTGAACGTTTTCTCACGTACATTTACTACGGACCTACTGACCATACCTCCAGCAACCCAGTCCGCCTCACGCACAGCAACCTAGACTATCCCAGCCCATAGCAAGCACCTGCAAAGACCTACACCACGCCGTATACGCGCACGTGTTGGTAGCGCTAGCTCTCTGGTGCAAGATAAGACAAGACAAGACAGGCCAGCCTGTCTATCTCCTACCCCGCTCTCCATGACCCCCTCTACAGCTTTTCAGCGAGCCCGAGACGCAGGGTCCAGCGTCTGCAGTACGAGTATGTATGTGTACGAGAAGGCTCAGAAGGGTCCTTCCCAGCTCTCTTGGCTGGGGCTGGGGATACGAATGCGGAGACGGACTATTGCAAACCAGGGTGGGTGGTTTGAGGACGTGTTGCGGTGTGTGTGTATATGTGATGGGATGTCAGAAGCGAGGAAGCGTGAGGATATATCGGCACGTGGGTTTTTAGAGTGCATGGTTGTGGTGTATAGGTAGGATGTATGCATGCGTGCGTGCGTGGTTGAAGTGGTTGCAAGGAAAGAGGGCGACTCTCAGGGCGCATATGTGTGTAGAGATCGGCGGGTGGAGTTTCGCCGATGGGCCGGTGAGGGTCATGCATGCAGAGGTGCATAAATTTTTTGAGTCAGCATGCTGGAGATGGCTGGCTGCTTGGGCTTCCGCGGGCTTTGGCGGAGATATCTTGTTTGTGGAGGAGGGAGCAGCGTGTGGAGGATTCTAGCGGCGCGAATGGGACGTATTGGCTTGCGCATGTCGAAATTGCAACTCACCGCTCACCGTCTGAGGGATGCCGAAGCGATTTTGAAGTTGTCATGTAGATGTGTCATCGGAGAAGAGAAGAGACGAGACGAGACGAGATGAACAGATAGAGCATACCTTATCGATAACAGCAAGAGTGAGTAAGCGCATCACATGATTGGACAGCTAGGTACCTAGGTACGTACCTAGGTAGGGTAGGAACAAGTGAAGCTCGGACCCCCGGCCACGACGAAACCCCAACCCCAAGCTCCCAAAAGTTATCCAAACCTCACAAACACACACAACCACATCTCCCACCTCTTTAACACCTCCCCCCTCGCAATGGCGCCCTCCCGAGCCCTCCTCCGCCTCATCACCACCCTCCGCGTACCTCCGCCCCTCCCCCGCACACGCGCCCAACCTCACCGATCATGTCGTCTCGCAGGCCCGACGCGCGCCTTCCCCGCATTTTTCCAGGCAAGAAGAGCCTATGCGACGGGTGCGAGCGAGCCCGAGCCGCCGGATTACCTGAATGAGGCCGAACTCCATATTTTTAATAAGATTAAGAGGGAGTTGGACCCGGTGAAATTGGAGGTATGTTTGTGGATTAGTGGGTGTGGTTGGGGGACGGGAGGGGAGGGGAGGGGGTGGGGGTGGTTGGCTTGTATGATGCGTGCGATGCGGAGCGTTGCGAGGTCGTTCACCGATCACCATCACCACGCATACATACATGCACGCACTCATCTGCACAATCGCCTCCCCCTCCCCTATACCCTGGCCCTACCACACCACACCACACCACACCCCGACCCCGCACGCCACACCTCACCCAGCTCGGCTCAGCTAACAACATCCCCCTCCAGGTCCAAGACATCAGCGGCGGGTGCGGCTCCATGTACACGTTGCAGATCGAGAGTGCGCGGTTCAAGGGACTGAGCGTGATACAGCAGCACAAGCTGGTGAATGAGGTGTTGAAGGAAGAGATTAAGGGGTGGCATGGGGTGCAGTTGAGGACGAAGGTTGCGTGATGTTTGTTAGGGATGGGATAGCGGTGAGGGTGTTTGATTGTTGTAGGATATGTGTATGATATATGGGGACTACAGGGGGTAGTACGTATGTCGTAATTGTTTGGACGGCGGGGTTGGAGGGCCTGGTACTTACTGTATAACACAATAACACTATGTCGCGAAACTATCATTAGCATGTACATCATGTGAAGATATTGGGAGGATTGGAGTCTTTACGACCGGCGGCGCCTGACACAATAATGGAATACGTAGTGAGCGCGAAATTGTTTACCAGCCCGAACTATTCAATATTCAAGCTCTCACAATACCACCGCTAAGTAGCTCACGCATCCACAACACTTCACCAAAACCCACCACCCCCCTAAACATCATACAACCCCCAAAACCTCTACAACTCCCTCACCAACCCCCTATCTCCGCCCCCTCCCTCCCCTTCCTAACCAACCTCAACCACACCGCATCCGCATTCCTCACCTCCAGCGCCCTTCTAACATCACGTTCTCCAAGCACAGGATCCAACATATCCAACACATCATCGAACACCTCCTCGCGAATATCAACATACCGCGATACAGCGCAAAGCACCCTTACGAGCGCATCCCAAATCATCCGCGTAGGCGTATCGACATATATTTCCGCGCGGGACGCAGATGTCATCTCCGTGCTCGAACTACCGCTACTGGCGGCGGTGCTAGTGATATTCGACAATTCCGCGAGACGCGTCGGTTTGATCCGTCTTGTAGCCTGTGCTGCGTTCGCGCGACTCTCCATCCTCTGTCCTGTCCTCCGTTGAATCCGCTTTATCACGTCCCACGCGCCTTCGATCCGGCTTCTCATGAAGTTCCCCGCATGCGTGCATAGGAGCGCGACGGTGTCGAGCGTGTTGGCGACGATGTAGGCTTCTGTGTCGTCGAGACGGGGGAGCAGGACGGGCCATAGTGTGTTGATTAGGGGGAGGAAGGAGTTTTCGTGGTTGGCGAGGGCGGGGATGGTCGTTTGGAGGAGGGAGAGGAGGGATGTGCGGAGGGAGGGGGAGGAGGATGTGAGGTAGTGTTGTGTTAGCTGGGAGATTTTGAGGAGGATGTCGAAGGTGAGGGGGGCGGGTGGTGGGGGTTCGTCTGGCGTTGGGGCGTCTTCCGAGGGGTCGTGGGTTTTGGTTTCGGTTTCGGTTGAGGGGACGGGGTTGATGTCTTCTTCTTTGAGGGATGTCCAGGGTTTTTGGGGGAAAGAGCCGCGGGGGAGTTCTTGTAGGTCTTGGGCTTGCTCGCGGGTCCTTCTTTCTAGGTCCTTGAGCTGCTGGAGGATATTGAGCGTGTGGGATTCATCATTTTGTTTGGTGTGGTTGTGTGGTTGGTCGACGGAGGCGGTGATGGCCAGTTCTGGTGCTTTTACCCCCTCCTCAGCCATACCTTTCAACACTGCGAAGAGCAGCTCGACTAGCTTTGGATAACCGTGGTACCTCTCCAACGCCCCAAAGATGCTTCCTACAAGATCGTCCAGATAAGGTAGTAATGATGGACCGCAAAGGCGCATCATCATGAGGAGTACTTGAGGTGCTTGCGGTGACACGTCGCCATAGCTAAGTCGAAGGCCTACAGCATTGACGATATAGTCGACGTTGGAGATGACCAGTTCGCTCGCACTTTGGTACCCACAAGAATCGGCAATGACGTTGAGGCATGTGATCGCGTGGTTTCGAAGGCTGGGGTTGGAGCTGCCCAAGCAGTGAAGAACGGGGTACAAAGTTTCGGTCAGCTCAGCTCTGAACTCGGTTTTGTACCGTGTTGCTTGCAAAGCAAAAACCTCTAGCGCAAGAGCTTGAAAATGCCAATGAGGCGGTGATGAGGTATCCTGCGAGCTCAAAACTGCCAAGGAGTGGGAGTACAAGTTATCGAGTAGGTCATCTTGTGGATTAGAGCCGCCGAAATCAACGAAGTCGTCGATGGAGGGACTAAAGGTCATGGCATCCCTGAGCAGATTGACCGAGACCCAGAAGGTCGCTAATTGGCTCTCTTGTGTGCCTAGACCCAGAGAGTTGACAAGTTCTTGCACAATCGTCACTGCCGAGTTGGACTTGGCCAGTTCATTCAGCAGAACTCTGAACTCCTTGATCATGTCTTCTTGTCCTTTCAAGCGAAGTCGCAAAGGTGCAAATGATGCAGACGAGGCCTTACTGAGTATCAGCTGTTGGTCGAAAGCCGTATCAGGTGCCGCTTCCGTGATGGAATGCGTGTCTTTGGAATCACCGAGGACGGCGGATATCCCATCGCGGAGATTGTCTGCCAGAAGATTGTCTACCAACATCTGGTCTTCGCCGAAAAGTCGAAGCGTGGTCGAGACCTGGTGGATCACCTGTCGTCGACCGGCGTCATCTTTTGACTGCATCAATCTAGGCAAAGATATTACCCAGCCATGAAGGCTCTCCTTCAGAAGCGCGGAGAGCTTTTCGTCTGCTGATAGCATCGTTCGTAGATCGTTCTCAACCGTATCCTGAGGGCCGCCGCGTCCAGCCAAAATGACCATGGTTTCAATGACCATACCCACACAATCAGCAAGAGACATTCGGCATTCTTGTATGATGGTGGTGCATAGGCGAAGTAGAGACTGTCGCACCTCTGACTTGTCGTGGTTTCGCAGCTTGAGAAGATTGCCTAGAGCAACCTTGATCTGGGAGGCGGTTGCCTGCAGCCAGGACACCGAGCGAACGGTTCTAGTGCTGTCTTTTGAATCTGCTGGAGTTGTTTCGGGGAGATCTTTGGTTGCATGGTCGCTCAATAAACGTAGGAAAAGGATAGATACGGTGTCAAGCCCGCGCTCAAGTACACGGAAACTCTGACGATTACTGCTACTAGGAGTCAATACCTTTGTGAGTGAAGAAACCATGCGTGGAAGAAAGCTGGCAAGCGCATCCTTGTCGTCGATTGCAGCAATGAGCGCTGTCATAGCCGCAATAGCTTGGAGCTTGACGCTATTTGATTTGCTTTCCGTTAGGCAGTCTAGGACGACTAGAACCGCTTCTCCTAACGCGGGAATGTTTGCTGTCGCAGTGAGCTGCTGCCTCCCCTGGATGGCCCGAGATGACTCAGTGAAGAGCTCTGCGGTGCACTTGAGGGCCAGTGCCTGCAGCTCTTCGGATGAAGCTGCGATGCCGCTCTCTGCCGACGATGGTTTGGCCATGAAGGTGAATAGGATTAGCAGTTGCCCGGACAGCTCAGGCGCCAGAGACCCGCCCCAGCCGGCTCGGAGAAGGACGGAGATGCATTCTAGGCAGATTTCCAAGGCACGAACGGGTACGGTCCGGGAGATTCTGAGCAGTTGCGAGATGGGGACGAAGGCATATTCAGCAAGTCTTGCATCCAGTGCCCCTGGCTTGGAGGCTACAGACTGGAGAGCGCCGAGCAGCTTTTCCGAGGCATCAACCAGGTCTTTGCGCGCGTTGGGCCGCTGGACGAGGGTGGCGGTGACCTGGAGCAGCTCAATACAAGGTGGCTTCAGCTGGATACGGTATTAGTGGGCCATGTACGGTGGATGCAAGTGTCCCTTGCCTGTGCAAACGCGTGCTGCCTCTCCATGGCGGTAGAGAAGGATGCAGCAAGTCGACATGCGTCTGGTTTGCGGCGACACCCACTGGTGGACGGACACTCAAACAGCGCGGCGGCCTGACTCGGTCTAGCGCCGATGACTAAGCCAGCACCGATGACTAAGCCCGCGCGCGCCAGGGTCGGAGTGTCGACCTAGGCGCGTGTGCGTACGGGAGCTGCCCTCGAGGCTCTATCCAGGCCGTCATCATCAC
Source organism: Laburnicola sp. JP-R-44 (assembly GCA_009805535.1). Lineage (NCBI taxonomy): Eukaryota > Fungi > Ascomycota > Dothideomycetes > Pleosporales > Didymosphaeriaceae > Laburnicola > Laburnicola sp. JP-R-44. Next base: position 1,040,307 of record SELF01000003.1, on the reverse strand, counting down.
CACACCACCCGCCACCGCGCCGATTGAACGCGCCCACGCGTCGCCGCCGACTATCAACCCGGTCCACGCGCAGCTGCGCTCATTTGCCCCCGCCAGCCCACCCATCCACTGCGACGAGCACATTCGGACGCGCCGTCACGCACCATGGTCGCACGCAGCCGGCGCAGCGCCGCGACTGCCGTGGTCGAGGAAGAGGCAGAGAAGGAGGTCGAAGAGGAGCACGAGGGCGTCAAGCGGCTGCGCTTCAGCCAGACGCTCGTCAGCAAGCCCGGCAAGCAGATTGGCCTCACCGAGCTGCTGTCGCGGCTGAAGGCGCTGTGCGACGAGCTGCGCGACATTGAGCAGGAAGAGGCCGACGTCGAGTCGCTCACGCGCCCTGCCAAAGAATTGGCCAGCCCCAGCCTCATACAGCACAAGGATGCCGGTGTGCGCGCCTGGACCGCCTGCTGCATCGTCGACATGTTCCGCCTGTTCGCCCCGAATGCGCCCTACACGGCCGCCCAGCTCAAGGACATATTTACCTTGATCGTGACCAAGATCCTCCCGCTTCTCGAGAACCCATCGCACCCCTACAACAGCCAGCACATGTACATGCTCAAGTCACTCGCTGAATTCAAGAGCATAGTCATCGTCACCGACATCCCCGGCTCCGCGAGCCTTACGCAGTCGATATTCATGACCTGCTTCGATGTCCTGTCCGGGCCCTCCAAAGCCTCCAACGGCGAGGAATTGAGCAAGAATGTGGAGCACAACATGACCGAACTCTTACGGATTCTGATTGACGAGAGTGCCACCCTCTCGACAGAAGTGGTGGATGTAATTGTGGCACAATTTTTATGGGCCGACCCGCTTGCGCTCGCGACATCAGCCAAAGGGAAGAAAAATGCAGTCGTGGATACCAAGCAGTCGACGCTGCTTCGAAAAGAAGCACCGCCAGCTTACAACATGGCCAAGAACATCTGCAACATGTATCCAGAAAAGATGGCACGCCTGTTCGGGACCTACTTTGGCTCCATCATCGTCGATTTCACTTCCGGAAATACGAAACCGTCGCGCGCAGACGACTCCGACGACGAAGACACCAAAGGCCATTCGGAAGACGACATCAACGAAGCGAGCAAAGCACATCGGCTGCTTCGAGAACTATGGCGAAGTGCGCCGGGATGTTTGAAGGAGATCATCCCCCATCTACAGGATGAGCTAGGAACAGAGAATGTTCAGCTACGGCAGCTTGCAACAGAGACGTTGGGAGACATGATCTCTGGGATCGGAGCAGCGGGCCCTCCACCGCGTCCTGAGTTGGATCCTGCAGCATATCCTTCACAGAGTCTTGCGTCCTCATCGTCTGTTCGCGCGTACAACTACCTCACCACGCCTGCCTCCCTTAATTCTTTCTCTTCTAACCACCCAGCCGCGTACCATGCTTTCCTTTCTCGCAAGATCGACAAGTCACCCATTGTCCGCGCTTCTTGGGCAACTGGAGTTGCTCGAATCGTCATGACATCAGCCGGGCATGTGGGCTTGGACCCAGAAGAGGAACGGAAATTACTCAAATATTTCGCCGAAACTCTGATCGACAGCGACGACCGTGTCCGAATTGCTGCTGTGAAAGCTATTGAATACTTCGAATTCAACGATATCGTACGGAAGCTCGGCATCAACGGCGGCATGTCGGAACACAATTCAATCCTCTCAAACCTTGCGGATCGAGTCAAAGACAAGAAGCCTCAGATTCGTACCGCAGCTATCAAACTGCTTGGTCGGATATGGGGTGTGGCGGCGGGTGCCATCGCCGAGGGCAGCGTAAGCATCGCAGATTTACTTGGACCAATTCCATCAAGAATCTTGGACGCTTGCTATGTGAGAGATCCCGACATCACCGCTCAGGTCGATCTGGCCATGTACGAATCGCTTCTACCGCTCAACTACCCACCAATGAAACCGAAACCTGCTGCGAATGGATCTCAGGTGGTGAAAGACAGCCAGCCAACCGGCGAGCAAGGGTACACGGAAGCAGAGTTGGATAAGATGCGGGCCGAGAGGCAGCTTGTCCTGGTTCGTGGCTTGGACGAGCGAGCGAAGAAGGTTTTCTTTGCGAATCAGGGCAATCAAGTCACCAACGCCAACTTCATGGAACATTTCTTAAAAATCTGCGAACAGTACAATGGCGGTGTGGTGGAAGGGCCCGAGAAAGACATCAAAAGGAAGTTGGACGGCCTGATTGGATACTATTCGAAAACACTCCCGGACTCTGCACGTGCCGCAGACGATCTTATGAAATTTGCAAAGGCGCATGATCGCCGGAGCTACCAACTCATTCGCTTCTGCATGGCTCCAGAGAGTGACTACCGGAAGATCTTCAAATCAATTGTGAGCTGACAGCCGGTAAGCTTTGATTGTGACTAACAAATTCACAGAAAGAGCTTCGTAAGAGGATTGAGGAGAGCTCGACCAGTCCTACTTTGCTTGATACACTGACACCCCTCTTATACCGTGCCGCTCTACTTTGCTTCAACAAAAGCCACGTCCCGGCGATCATCGAATACACTCGTACGGACGACAAAGGCCTCGGAGCCACAGCTCATGAAATACTTAAGGAGATATCTACGAAGCATCCGAAGGTCTTCTCCACGCATGTCAAGGATCTGTGTAAAACGCTTGAAAGCGAAGCACCCACGGAAACGTCTCCAAACCCGCCTGGTGCAGTAGATGATTTGAAAGCGTTAGCTAGCTTTGCGAAGAAATTTCCCAAGGAGGTGCCCCTGAACGCCAAGGACAGCCGGAAGCTGGTCCGAGGCCTTCTCAACTTTGCGCTTTACGGTTCCCCTCCCAAAGCTGCTAAACATGCGATCACCATTATCATAAGCTGCGACAACAAAAAGGAGCTGCACACAACGGAAATCATCCAGAAGAGCATAAAAAATTTCGACTACGAATGCAAACATTGGCTGACAAAACTTGCAGCTCTCAGTCAGCTCGTACTCCTCGCACCGCAAGAATGCGAGGAACACGTCGATTCGGTGGTTGCCATTGCAGTCGAGAACGTGCTACTCAAGGCGCATCCTACATCGTCTGAGTCTGAAGAAGAGTGGATGGATACGCCGGACGACGACATCATCGCTCGGACATGGGCGCTCAAGATATTGGTAAATCGGTTACTATCATATCCCGGCGAGACGGAGCGTACCGAAGCCTCTGAACAAGTGTTTAAACTTCTCAACCGAATCGTCAGAGACGGCGGCGAAGCGTCGAAGAAGAATTCTACACCTTTGGCACACAAAAATCGTCAGCGGCTCCTAGCCGCCAACTTCCTCCTCAAGCTCGCGACCCAGCGTCGGCTAGACAGCCAAATTAGTCCTGTTGATTTCAACCAACTTGCACTTGTCACACACGACAGTTGCTTCCAAGTCCGCAAAGGCTTTGCGATGAAGTTGATGAAGTACCTCGGACAGAACAAACTTCCGATTCGGTACTTCAGCATCCTCTTCCTTTATGCACATGAACCGGATGTCGGCCTTCGGGACGTCTTGACGACATGGATTCGCTCTCGACGAGCCTCGTTCGCGTCTCGCAAGGAAACTATTCTGGAAACGTCCGTCTTCGCTAGACTACTTAGTCTGATCGCTCACCACCCAGATTTGGCTGACGAAGAGGATGTGCTGAAGCAGATGGCCCAATACGTGCTGTTCTATCTCAAGTGTATTGCGACAGAGGATAATCTCGCCCTCATCTACCACATGGCCGGCCGAGTGAAGACGGTCAAAGACGCTATCGATCCTCTGGGGCAAACCGACGATAAGCTCTATTTGATGTCTGACCTTGCACAGGCGACGATCTTGCTGTGGGAAGATAACAACGGCTGGAGCATGCAGACATTTCCCGGTAAACAGAAACTGCCAGCAGGCATCTTCAAGCCGCTGGAAAGTCACGAGCGGGGGCAAGAGATTGCACAGAAACAGTACATCGACAAGGACTTCGCCGATGTTCTCGAGCCTCTCGTGCGCAAAGCGATCAAGAACAAGAAGAGAAAGGCTGGAGATGGCGCTGAGAAACCGCGCAAGAAAGCCAAGAGCGAGGCTGGGATCAAAAAGGAGAAAAAGGAGAAGATCAAATCGGAACGCCCGATCAAAACGCCTCGTAAGAAGAAGAGAGGCGCACAGAGTGATGATGGAGAGGAAGATGATGCCGCCGTACCCTCTTCCGGGCCGAGGCGAAAGAGCGATCGAAAGAGCGCAGTGAGCAAAACCTACGTAGAAGTTTCGAGTGGCGAAGAGGAAGAAGCAGATGCCGAAGCAGGCGCCGAGGAAAATGCCGAGACAAGTTCTGAAGAAGATGAGCCGATGTCGGATGCTCAAAGCGAAGCAGCAGCAGAGGATGTCGAGATGGAAAACCAAGAGGATGAACCGCAAGCTGAGCCGGAAGCTGAAGCTGAACCTGAGCCGGAAGCGGACGATAACTCTGAACTATCCGAAGCCCCTGAAGAAGAGCCGGAAGCAGCATCAGACCAAGAGTCGGAACCGGAACCGGAACCGGAACCGCAGCCACCAAAAAGAGCGACAAGAGGCAGAGGCAGACCGCCAAAGAAAACAAATGGCGTCGCACCATCATCGCCCAAGATGCAAAAGAACAAAGCTGCAAAACCCGTGCAAAAACCTACTCCGACCAAAGCCACAAAAACAAAAGCATCCACGAAAGGAAAGTCAAAAGTAAAAGACATGTCCGAAGCGTCGACATCAAGTCCCATTGCCACCGACACGGGTGCCGTCCGACGCAGCGGCCGAGCTAGAGGCTGAACCCACGCTCGTCTGAACCGCGACGCTTTTTCACTCGGCACGAAGGGACGGACGGTCTTGTTGTCATCGACTTCGGTTATTTCATGGATGAAGGAGAATGCTGTGTTGTTTTGCTTGTGCTGTGCTGTGCGACCTGTTTTCGGATCATTCCCTGGTTTTCGTCTAAGCGGTTCTTTCTTTCTCTGTTATCTATCTAACCGCCGCAATGCAATGAATGACGAGCTTTTCTCTTCGGGTTTCTCTTTGGTGGTTTAAGTGTTGTTCTTGTTGTTGTACCGTCTCTGTCTGTGTCTCTGTCTGTGTGTGTATGTGTGTGGCTTCGGGCTAAAGTGATGCCTGTTTTATGTGGCTGGGCGGTTTGCGTGTATTGTGGGTGGGGGGATATATGTGTGGATCAGATGTGTGTTTTTTTAATGGGATAGGATGTAGTGGGGTGAGGTGGAGGGAAGGAAAGGAAGGAGAGGGTAGTGTGGGTGTTGTGTAGGATAGATAGAAGGGTAGGATAGGATAGGATAGGATGGGGATATATTTATTTATCGTTGAAAAGGAGTAGTGTTTCTAGATAGAGGTTAGATGTGCGACGCGTGAAGATGAGTAGAGTGGGTGCATAGCATGGCTACAGATACATATTCTTGATTGAGCCTCGATGTAGTAGGTATAGATGAGTATTTTTTTTCTTCTCTTTCTTTCCTTTCTTGTACATGTCTTGTCTATCTCTCTCTCTTATTGTGGGAGTTCCGGCCTTGATTGGGGTTGGGGTTGGAAGTGGAGTGTAGGGCTGATATTCCGCCCATTTTTTTTTCCCTTCCTTGTCTTAGGAAGGGGAGGGGCGCGGAGGGGAGTAGCAGATGACAATCAATGCTTGGGTTTTATTTCTGTATGCTACGTCTAGAGGATGGGGGGAAGGGGGGAAGGGATGGAAGGAGGTGAGTGGTGGTTGGTGGTTGGTGTAATTCCTAGGTAGCGGGTTGGTATAGGGGTTGTTGAATAGCTTGCTTTTAGTAAGAGGTTCTTGTAGGGGTGGGGTCGTGTGGGGCTTGGTCGGTGATGATGGGGTTTTAGGGGTGGGGTGGAGGCTAGGAAGTGAGGGACAGAGGGAGAGGGTGGATTGGTATTGGTTGATTGATTAGTGTGTGGGTATAAAACCAGTGACGTGACACCTAGCCACATAGGATGTGTATCGTGAAACACTCACGCTTCAAATGCGATGACATGTTCTACAGCTTCAAAACCTTCTGCATCTCCCTGAATGAATGAAAATACTTTGTATGGTTTCAATTTCTTATGACTAACACAACTACCCGGGTAGAATGCAAGAACAAGGTAACCAAAACGAGAAAAAGGGAGCCCCTCTTGCTCTTGGCATAGTAGAATTGACGTGTAGTCTTTGTATACTATTACCATGGCGTGCTGCGATGCCTGGTCCGCAGGAGTACTACACAATGTCACGCCAAACAAGCCATGCCAGGACGACGACACCGATGGTATCAACATTCAAACTAAACTGCGCCAAGCAAGCCATAATAAGACGGAAATACTGATAATGACCTTCCAAACGAATTCGGAAGTGGTTGGATGTCCTTCATGACATGGGACATCTGGTTTTACGGCAGGAGTGCTATCGAGAGATGCCTCGCGTCGAGTCTCCGTTGCTTGGGGCGTGTATCCGTAGTTGTTCTGTTGGGTACTCTCGATGACCTCGGTCCTATTTTGTGGGCGTGAACGATTGTTCAGACTCGATGTTACTGAAGGGAGGTTCTTCTTCTCCATATCGCGCCCTATGTCGTCAAAGGCCTTTTGTAGCCCGCGCCCGGAGAACATTGTTTGTGAATCCCGGCGTGAGTCGTTAGCACGCGCATAGGGACTGGAAGTGCGGTTTGAAGTCCCGTCCGTACTCCTGAGAACTCCAGCAGATGAATTAAGGCCAACCTGTCCCAGCGACCTGTGCATAGCTACGATATCGCTATTCGGATCTGCGCCTGGCTGTTGCATGGCCCTTTCCACGAGTGCGTGCCATCCATATGCCCAAATCCGCTGGTTGACATCAAGAAGATCCTTAGTGCGCTGGCTGGGGCTTTTTCTATGCTGTTCTTGAATGGCTGCGTACACAAGTTCTGGATAAGTCGGTCGCTTGTTCTCTTCTGTGATTTTATCGAGCGCGTACGCCGTTCGGATGGTCATTTTTGATTTCACAAGCACCTCCACAAGGACTGCCATTGGCAAGGCGAAGCGGTTGTCAGGCAGGATGGGTAGTTTTGCGGTCCGCAGCGCGTGGGCGACAGCGTCATCGAAGGACATGACTCCATCGTCTTCGGCGAGAGGGTCCACATGGTACTTTGCTTTAACATCAGAACCCAGAGTACGAGCCACATCCTCCAGCTTTTGGAAGAGAAGCAACATCGGGTCGTCGGGTCTGTCACTGGTCGTCTTAACAGAATGCAGTCCTTTGGTCAGATATGGATAGTCCAGGTAGAACTCCAGAGCCTTTCGAAGCGCTGCCTCAGACTTGAAGACAAGCTTGGTAACTTTTTGCGCTTGGTCCAGCATCACCAGGTTGATAGTCTGTACATGTCTACTCTCGAGGCGAAAGAAAACAAAGTTGAATGTGTCACTGCGGCGAGGCCTCCCTTCAGCACCTTCAGCCAACACGAGCCGTCCACCTTTTAAGACGGTGTAGGAATTTCGAGCTTTTGCTACAGGAAGATCCTGAAGCAAGGAATTGGCATGCTCCGAATCACTGTGCTCTCCCGCGTGCTCGGCCAACTCGTCTGACTTGTGCTTGCGCATTTTTGGATCCATGTCTTCGAAGGGTTCTAGCATAGCATTATCGCGTAGAACCATGGCAAGACGCGGCGAGATGACCGTCAGCTGATGGAACTCGGTGTACGCGGTCTGCGTCTGCTTCCCTGTGGACCTGTCGACAGAATAGCTAACATGCCCTTCATGAATACCGAATGCGTCGTCCATCAGGATAAACTCTTCTTTGGGATCCGAGTGCGTAACAAATGCCACATGCATTGACCGAATGTTGATCCTTAACCAGCGAGCATCAGGGGGATAGATGCGATCGAAAAGCTGACATGTCCATCTGCCCTCAGGATCCACGGGAATATCGATGATCTCCGTTAAATTATGGAACCACACGTCGAGCGGACGCGCGAAACCTTTTTCGTGCATTTACTGGACAAACTCGATCTTGTCATCCGAGCAGTACGCTTCGGCAGTTTGATGGTTGAAGCGACGACGAAAGATTGGTCCACGGTACTTCATGACGAAATGGAACTTGCGCAACAAGTCCTTGTCGTAACGAGAGAGCAATATGCCTTCTTTGCCTGCTTCGTGCGCATCTACCACTCGAGCTATGATGCGACTCGCGTCTTGCTCAATCTCGCCTAGTTTCTTTTCAATTCGCTGTGCATCTTTCGGGTCGAATGCGGAGTCGTCATTGTACATGTCCTGTATGCCAAACGTCCGTCTCACAGGCTCATCTGTTATTTCGGGTGGATTTTTATCTAGACTGACCGTTTTGACTAAGGCGTTGCTGTCCGGTCGCTTGCGCCTTGAGGGCGAAGTTGAGGGCGAAGTTGATGAGCAAGAGACGGGCTTGTTTGTGATTACTTTGAAGGGCTAGTGGGGCTATGGTGGAGTTGAGTGAGAGGTAGACGCGCTAGCCCTGGAGTGGACCACACCACGTGACTGCTTACTATATAGATATGTAAGGTATACAGTAAGCAGTCACGCGGATGTAATGTTCCCCGTTGGAGCCAGCCCAGTGAGATTCCGTCACCAACCAAATATACAAGCCAGACATGAGATTCTCGAAATGTTTGGAGCCAACAGACCGGTCATATGAGCGATCGACCGCAAGAACCGTTGTCTAGTATATCCGTCATGCACTTCAGTTGGCGAAAATCGAAGACATCTTGAAGCTGAGGCAAACTCCAGATGTCGAGAGTTTTGGCAATGGAGAGGTAGACGGAATCGGGTAGCTCGCCCTTCTGGCTCTCTGGCTGCTCTTGCATTGCCTCCTTGACTTGGTCTCGCAAAGCAGCCAAATTCCAATTGAGGGTAATGGCCTCAATATTTGTGAAGAGACTGACCGTATTGAGCCATTCGTTGGGGACTGACCAGTCCATATTGACAGTCAATCCGTGGATTGTCTTGCATAGATCGCGTGTGTAATCACCGAGATATACCATATCAGAAGGATGCACAGAGACGCGAGCCAGTGTGGCTTCTTTGAGAACCTGGCTTTTCAAGCAATACATAACGGATTCGAGGAGAAAGCCATCGAAAGCTTGACAAACCTTTGGTAACGAGGTGAACAACAAGCCACGTTCTGGTTAGCATCAATGCCGAATTGAAGAGGTGGGTTCTCATCGAAGCCCTCCGCTCGAAAAGACTCTTCGTATATCATCTCGCGGAGCTCCAGCGGAAGCGAGGCGAAGGTAGTAGGTGCTGCCATGTCCTTGACAGGCGTAGTCTGAGGCCTGAGCAATGTCAGAGTGTTCTAGGTTATTTTAGGATCTTGTGAGACTTGCTCTACGCTTGGATTGTTTATTTCAAAGGAACCTTGGGAAGATCTATAACATCAACTATAGGAAGGTATTTATACGTGATCCTCTCTCTTTATAGAAGAGAGCTCCTTTCACACATTGTGCAAGAGCGTTGTTGAAGGAAGATACACAGGAGCATGCGAGTTCGAACGCCCAATTTTTGGTATCACCTTTTTACGCTCTTTTTGTTTACTAGGCAGGGGGTTCTGCTTTTTTGTGATAACATTTGAGATGAAAGCCTTTGTTGTCCTACCCCTAGGTAGATTTAATTTAGCACACTATAAAACGAGAGAATAGTTGGTATTATTTTATATTTCACTGCAGACCTTATCCTCATAGAAAGGCTTCAATGCAGGATTACCAAACCACTCAAATAAGCCAAGGATGTTACACTGGCACGTCCATTCCTAAGGTTTTCAATAATTGTAACTGCCCGAGGTGCTCGATAGAGTCGACGTGTTTACTACCATGGAAAGAGACACAGAGGAACAGAGGAACAGAGGAACAGAGGCACACACACAGAGAGAGAGAGTGAGTGAGTGAGATATTGTGACTGTCCGGGACGTTTTGGATAAAAATCGAATCAGTGGTATGGCATGGACAGGACCTAACGTTATCACTATTGTTTCACGTAATAGTCAAGCATCTATCAATATTATTTAAGTTTGTTAAGATTTATTCTACGCTCTTTTGACTAATTCAGCAAGGGGGGAGAGAGAGAGTTTCATTTACGTCTCTACGTTACGTTTTGTAACCAGCTGACGTTGCACGTTTGCGCTGTCCGTCCTTTGCCACCAATGGTCGCTTAGGGGGTTTGGTGTTCACCCACCCCCTGCTACCCCACTAGTGGTGTCTGATTGGTCGGTCTAATTTAGCAAGGAGTCTATTTATTAGATTAATTGAGACTAAGCCCTTTCTTGTCCTACCACAAGTAGAAAGAAACGCAACGTTGTTCAGATTTTAATACAAAAGACCATTAATCACACTTAGCCATACCTCCCATCTTGTTTGGCACTGTGTTCAATAAGATGCCATGCGATTTTTTGAGGTGCGTCTTTAAGGATGTCAGACTAATTCATTCGCGTCGTTTAGGATGACCCTAAATGTACTCAAAACCTTCTATTACGAAAGTAAACCATTCCACTTTCGCAGATTTTGCAGGCGCAGACAACTCGTTTAGAATGATTCTGAACGTACCTTGTACTTTCTATCGCTATGATAACTCCATTTGCGTGGCTTTTAAAAGACACTAATGTCGATAATGAATTGCTGCGCCTGGTCATCCGCTAAGCCTTGTAAGACCTATACCCAAAAGCGGTATTTTCCCAGGGTGAATCCCTGTGTTAAGGTTTAGTATGATTTATTTTCGTAAGAATTAATGCCTGTAAGCTTAGGCGTGGCTTTTAAAAGACACTAACGTCAATAATGAATTGCTCCGCCTGGTCATCGGCTAAGCCTATGCACTAAAGCACAAAAATTCACGTTCTGTGATGTTCTAGTTTTTGGGGGTCACAACAACACCCTATAAAATCAATGGCTGCCCTTTAATTTTTAGTTATCCCCAGGATCAATCTCTCCTGGCTTTCTATCTCACACCTAACGACATCCTATCTATTTCAAGCGCCATAATAATGAAACCTGCGAAAGTAGCCATCATTGGCTTCATTACCGCCGCTTCGACAACTCCCCTACACATCAACCTCCGCGCTGACACCTCTGGCTGTGGAAAGCCACACAGGTCTGGCTTCAATTCCAATCCAGCCAGCCACACAATCACCTCAGGCGGTCGTAGCCGTACGTATGCGATTCGTGTCCCAGATGGATACAACGATGAGCCCAGCAAACCGCGCAAAGTAATCTTCGATTTCCATGGCCGCAACGGTAGCCCTTCAAGCCAGTACAACAACTCCCGATATGATGCATATGACGTCGGAAAGGAGTATCTTGTGGTCTACCCTGCAGGCGTGGACGCAGCCTGGCAGGGCGCGCCATACGCCGTCGATGGAGTCGATGATGTGTTGTTCGTGAAGGACTTGCTTGCACACGTCCGCGCGCACTACTGTGTCGATTCAAGCCATGTATATGCGTCCGGAAAGAGCAATGGGGGTGGATTTGTCGACACTCTTGCTTGCTCCGACGAAGGCGATGAATTCGCGGCTTTCGCCATGGCAGCAGCCGCACTGTACACAGATACCAGCAAGAGAAGCTGTACGAAGAAGCGCGCCATCCTCGAAGCGCACGGTGGTAAAGATGCGACTATCCCATATGCCGGCGGTCACACTGGAGCCGGTGGTGATGTCCCGAATATCGAAAAATGGGTCACCTGGTGGGGACGGCGCGATGGGTGTGCGGCGAAGGCGAAGAAGACTACGCAATCTCCAGGATTTTCCAAGACAATCTACTCATGCAAGGGGCTGAAGCGAGTAGTAGAGCATTACCAGATTTTTGACTTGGGTCACTGCTGGCCTTCGTCGACGGGTGATAATGCGGATGGGTCGCGAGCATATTGCAAGGATCATTCACTTGACTTTACGCCCAGGGTATTGAGTTTCTTTGAGAGGTGGGATCTGATCACTGCGCCGAAGAACTGAAGCAAAATTGCTTTTGATAATTGTCTAAGGTATACAACGTCAGTTTGTCAGCTTTATAGCTTTATTTGAATGAGCAACATGAGATTGGGAAGCAAAAAATATGACGAAAACAAAATGGTTTTACAAGATAATTATTATACCAAATTTAGTTAGGTGCAAGTGCAACATCCTAGACTTATATGATTCACACAACCGACTTGATATTTCCAACCATATAGGTGGGTGTCTCTCACTGACGTTGTAAAGCATCAGATTTTCGTGAAGAACGTATAAAATCACCTTGGGAGCCAGCTGCAAAACATGGTACAAAATTGACACTCTGCCACATGATAGTGGACACTGTGTTGTTATCCTGTTAGTCTCTTAAGGTTCATCGGTAATGAAGTGTCACCGTCACACCTCACGTGCCCCTATAGTGCTTATATCACGTACCTGCGGCTCAAGAACCTTAATCATGTATCATATGTTGCTGCTACGCCTCACTATCCCCAAAACTCGTCCAGTAATCTATCACGCTCAGAATTTTAGTGTAAGCATTGTTCTTCGGTGGCGTAATACAGAAAACTAAGCTGACTGCATGTCCAACGGCCGTGTAGTGACAGACAACTTCCATAGTAAGCTGCAATTCACAAAACTAACAACAAGCAGATCATCCGCCAACGGATACAGTAGCATAACTCCGAACAGCCAGAAAAAGCTCTTCTCCAGCTTGAAATCGGCCGTGCTGTCCTGCTGGGGTATGCCATGGACTATCACGAGGATCTAGTGCCACAGTCTACAGACAGCCAACATCTCAAAACGGAGTACAACGAGCTGAGAAGGAAGCTCCGACTTCCGCATGATGGGGAGCGTTCTCGCATGAGCGAGGTTGAGATGCGAAAACGAAGAGCTGCCAATATTGACATCGAAAAATGTCTGGAACAAATTCGGCAGATCAAAGGCCACGAAAACTTCCTTCAAGCACCTTCTCTGGATGAAATCAAAGCATGTTCGAAGGACGGGCCAATAATACTCGTGAACGCAACCAGTATTCGAAGCGACGCGATAGTAATTGCCTCTTCCTCAATAAGAGCAGTGGAACTGCCGGATTTCCAGCCCGAAAACGCCCCCGAGTTCGATTCGGAATGTGTTCCTGCGAGATACGCAGCAGAGGATCCCTGGGAACGAGGTGTCAAGGTTCTCTCCCGCCGTATCCCAACCCAGCCCAAACAAGAGTCGTTTATCGAGTGGTTGTGGCATACCTGCGTGAAGGTTGTGTTGGAGGAATTGAAAACTCTCTGTCCTTTGGGCGGAAACGGCGAACTCCCCCGAATATGGTGGATCGGCTCCGGCAAGGCTGCAGGCTTTCCCTTTCACGCAGCCGGTGACTTGTCTGGGACTGATCAGAATGCTTTGGCTCTCATGATTCCGTCATATACACCATCAGTCAAAGCTTTGCTCTTTTCAAGGCAACGATCTCGAAATCGCCAAACCCCTACCACACAGAAATTGACCGTTGTCACGATGAAGACTACACCCGGGGAGCTGACTCTACATGAAGTAGATCGAGAGAGGGAATCCATTCTCGAGATCTGCCAGAAAGATTACGAGTGCTCGGAACTCCGGCAGCCGCAGGTAGATGCCGTTCTAAAAGCACTGATCGATACGGATATCATTCATTTCGCCTGTCACGGGTTGGCCGATAGCAGTGACCCTTCTCAGAGCCACCTACTACTGGAAAAAAGCAATGGTAAAGAGGTTGATAAGCTTACAGTCTCTAAGATTCTGTCCTTGGAAAGTTTACAGCAAGCTTGGATTTCTTACTTGTCCTCCTGCTCAACGGCGCGCACGAGGGGTTCTCGACTTCCAGATGAGGGTCTTCATGCAACGGCAGCGCTACAGATCGCAGGCTTTGCCCACGTGATAGGAGGCCTGTGGAAAGTAGGAGACAAAACTTGTGTAGACATAGCAAAAGAGTTCTATGCCTCTCTTTTGAAAAGGCGTAATGAGCCCCAGCAGGACCGGGCTGTGGCTGCGGCATTGAGAGACGCTGTCCTGCACATCAGAAAACACGACCCATCGTCGTGGAGGAAATTTGGAGCTTACGTTCATTTTGGCGCTTAGTGATACCATCCTTTTGTTCATTCATCACTTCTTTTATGTCTCTCCTAGCCTTTAGCAGATAATCATTTTCGCCTTTGCCTCTCTTTGCATCGCGTTAACAGTTCTAGTTAATCTAATCATTTTTCTCAGTTCACTCGTCTAGGCTGCCACCTTTGGCAATTGCACTTCACCCCGCTTTCCAGCACCGCTTGGAAATAATCAATTTTGCCGTCAGATTCAAACTATACGCCATATTCTCACTTGGAATCCACCCTTCTTATTCCCCAGGATATGTAGTAGGTCATTATAGCACTACAAAGCTAGAAAGGCCCCTAGAGCTCGTAAGGAGGGCAAGGTATGCCCGGAAATGGGTCGATGTACTGCCAAATTGACCTAGATTCCAAAGATAATGCCAAGGACGTCACCAGCTGAACCGACTATTAACCTCCTAGCTCAGGTCTTCCCTCCCAGCCAGCCACCGATGTCCGTGCTCAATTCAGTCATAGTCGTGACTCGTGCCAGCCTGCTGCAACGATTGATGTCCAATGACAGCACTGAGCCTCTCTGTCTCAACCCTCAACTCTGTCTTCTTCTTGATGATCCACCGCTGACTCTCTCTTGTCATTGTGCTTGCAACATCCTCCTCGTCCTCCAGTGTACTGTCGCCTCCTGTAACCAAGGTATTGCGCCTCACTACGTCGGGCCTCAATACCAGCGTAGGCATATGCGACGAGCTTGATAGATCATCGATCGTAGTAGAAGCAGATGGAGTATGCCAAACCGCAGGAACTGACATGTTAACCGTGCGGGTTTTCGGAGGTTGCATCTCGTATGCCGCTGCCTCTGACACAGGGTGTAATTTTCTCCATGGCCCGTCGGTTGATGTCTGAGAGTTGTCGTGACCGCATGACGAGGCGTGGTAGGAGCTTCGGGAAGACCTGCTGAATGGGCGCAAGAAGGGACCCACTCCGCTGATTGGCGTGGACATGACCGCATATCCGAGTTGCCATTGAGTCGCTACCGCGTAGTATGATCCTTCGAGTGTTCGGTCGCCCGAGTTGAGAGTGGCATGGAGTTAGTGAAGACGGAAGGCGGCGGCAATTATCACGGGTATTCGTGCGGAGAATGCGGCCACTACGGCCACCTTTGCTTTGTACTTCTTGTTCAGATGGGCAACGAGGAGAATGGAGGTCAGGATGATGACCACTTCGGTGAAGATGTCGATTGCGCCAATTGCCTGCCGTCGCAACCACTGCTATTGTAAGCTCAAGCTAGTAAGATGGCACATAAAAGCTCACCAAGTCTGAGCAGGTTCCCCTTTCATTGCGCCAGAACTCAAGAGGGCTGCAC
The DNA here is from genome assembly GCA_009805535.1 of Laburnicola sp. JP-R-44. Taxonomy (NCBI): domain Eukaryota; kingdom Fungi; phylum Ascomycota; class Dothideomycetes; order Pleosporales; family Didymosphaeriaceae; genus Laburnicola; species Laburnicola sp. JP-R-44. Next base: position 1,024,935 of record SELF01000003.1, on the reverse strand, counting down.
GGCAGCGCGATTAGGCCAATGGATACGATGTCCCATATCACCGACACAGCTATCGTCGCCCATGTTACGAATCTATGTCTCTGACGGGACGAGAGACGCAGATACAAAAAGAGCACTGCGCATTTCGAGAAGAGGAGTGAGAATGTAAAGAATTTGAGCTGCGAAGTCGATCTGTGCTCTGATGAGACGCAAGCGACCGGGCGGGGTCCAAGCTCCCCAGGAAAGACCCCTGTGGAAATCATGGCACGTACCTTTCCCACGCGTTCTACACTCAAGGACGACAACGAAGCTATTGGCTTTCCGAGACCTTCATCGACTGCGCGAAATATCAACCCCGATTGGATGGTATCGAGAATCTGAGGGGTTTGCATTAGCAGCTGGTGCGCGGCATCGACGACCTACCTACCCTTGGAGCAGTCAGAAAGTAGTCGTCCGGTTTCCAGCCCTTCGACTTGCATCTTAGCCATGTTCGTATAACGAAACACATCCAGACGAAGCACAGCGTGATAACTGTCATCACAACAATGAGGCCCCGCTTATCATTCTCCGTAATAACGTACGGCGGAGGAATTACTTCCATGGGCACCAGAATCATCTAGATTCGCGACAAGAGAATGCGAGAGTTTCCATTGCGAAGATGATATGGAGGTACTTTTGTTCAAGTGTTTGGTACGGTGCGGCATTTGCATAATGCTGCGTTGCAAGCGGTGCGGACTTGTGGCAGCTTGCATTGGTACAGATGTCGGCATCGACCAATGCACCCCCCGATTGAGTTGTACGTCGGTTGCGTAGCACCAGACCATCGATTGGCATCGCTCAAACAGGATGTCGTGACCCTGTTCAACATCATGGTGGAGCGCGGCCCCCGACAACTTTGGTCCACCATGGAAAACGCCAAATGGCTTACCTTCACAGGTGGCAATCGATCTAGTGCAACTCCACAGAGACGTTGTGCGGGACTCTCCACCATCCTTTCACTACCGGCCTGGGCCCCGCCGTACTTGACATCTCTCGTGGTCCCCTTCTGTTTTGGAATCATGGCGATGATGCAAGTATTATGGCCTCGAATTGGTGTACCGTGACCCGTCACATGCTGACAACTGCTCAGTATCATGATATACTTGTATACTCTCCACGAATTGTACCAGGACAGCTTGATGGCCGGTGCCGATATTGTACAAGCGCCAGCAAGCATGCGAGTTGTGCATGACCTAGCGCTCCGAATGTTCCGCTTGATCATGCTGGCCCATATCGAGCGGTTCGGTCCGTTGCTTCGCCTCTGGGCCAGGGGATGAGAGGCCGACACGGTGAATATCACCCACCAGAATCTGAAGGTGCGTTCACAGTGTGATGCCCGGTCACTCCTTCCTTACCGTTAAGGATGTTGTGTTGTAGCCGCATTGGGAACGAGGCAATTCTCCTATCCGACCAATCGTCGGCGAACAATGGGGCCAAACATCGGACGGGAGTTCTTAATTAATTCCCAAAGCGGTTACAACACCCTTATAGCGAGACCCTAGTGTAGGGCCTACGGTAATTCAAAAGAAAGCGCATCATTGCCTAGGCGCTTCCTTCACGTACGATAGCCCAAACAAAAACCATGTCAACCCCTCCCGCCACACACGTCCTGACGGTCGACCCCAATTTCAAACTCCGTATCTCCCTCGGCGCGACCAAGGCGCTGGCAACGACATTCTGTCCAGCTCGCTAGACTGCCATCAGAGGACATACGCAGAACGACACCATGGACATGGTCCGCATGGGGAAGGTCCAGCAATTGAGGGTGTGCATACACTGAAAACTGTGAAGATCTCATAGTCTGATGCACGCGCAGAGAAACTACCGACCGTTATCAGCGCTCGCTTTTACAGTCATTATTCAAGGAACATGGGAAGTTATTTTAACAGCTACGACCCAAGGATTGGTAGAGGGTGGACCTGCAGGCCTGATATGGTCTTACGTATGGACCTTCGTTGGCTTTTCTTTCATCGTGGCGTCACTTGCGGAGATGGCATCGATGGCTCCGTATGTCAAGCTATACATTCTACTTTCATCTACACGTGCTGATGTTGAAGATAGTACCGCTGGCGGCCAGTATCATTGGGTTTCTGAATTCTCCCCTCCCTCGGTGCAGAAGCCGTTCAGTTTCTTCATTGGTTTGTCTCTACGCCATTATGCAATTATTACACGCAGCTGATCAAGCAATAGGCTGGATGTCAACTTTATCTTGGCAGGCGGGTACAGCTTCAGGTCCCTTCCTTGTCGGGACCCTCATCCAGGCCTGTGTAATCGTCATGTATCCTGATTTCACGCCGACCGAATGGCATACCACGCCTATGGTCATCGCCGTCACGCTTCTGGTATGGGTGCTAAACATCTGGGGCGCAAAACTGATGCCCCTCTTCCAAAACATCGTGCTGGTACTCCACGTGTTTGGATTCCTCGTCATTGTAATAGTAATGTGGGTTCTCTCGCCACGAGCTTCAGCCAAAGTCACATTCACCCAATTCACGAATGGGGGCGGCTGGAACTCAATGGGACTGGCGTTGATGGTCGGTCAGATCTCCGCCATATATGCCTGTATCAGTGAGCATAATCCCGTCTGATCTTACACATGCTTTGCGCTGACGACACTACAGGCTCCGACGCGGCAGCGCACATGTCCGAAGTAACCAAAGATGCCGGCAAAACCGTCCCCCGCGCCATGCTAGGAGCCTACTTCCTAAACGGGGCCCTAGGTTTCGTATTCCTCGTAAGCTACATGTTCATGATGACGGATATCCAAGCAGCCCTCGACGATGCGACCGGCTATCCGCACATCTGGGTCTTTACGCAGGCGGTCTCAAGTGGCGCCGTCGTTGGATTGAATGTAATACCCACCATTCTGATCTTTGCCGGCACGCTCAGTTTCAACTTATCCACCTCGCGGCAGACGTGGGCCTTGGCCAGAGATGAAGGCCTCCCCTTGAGCGAGTGGATTGGAAAAGTCAACCCGAAGTTGCACGTGCCGGCGAACGCGATCACGTTGACGTGCTTGATTACCGTCGCACTGTCACTGATCAATATCGGGTCTAGCGCGGCCTTCAACGCAAGTACGTCCAGCTTTCTCTACACATGATATCTCTTACGCTTTTTTGTTGTGTTACAAGCATACACTAGCACCTTAAAGTTGTACGCGACTTTAGCCCGCGAATTAGCACACACAAAGATACATTCGCGCAAACCAACCTCATTGGCAGGCGCAGTGTGTAGACATGCATCGCGGTAATCCACACTGTGCTCGCTCGCGTCAAACTTATGTCTTGGCTCCATATGCTACTTTAGCAGCTTGTGGTGTTCACGAGATGGTCTACTTGTACGATTATTGACTGTCATTGTTGGAGTTGAGGGGGTGGGGATGCGACGGCGTGGAAATTCTAGCGCGAAGAATATGGTAGACTTGTGTACAGCGTATGTGATGGGACGGCCGTGGAGACGTCCTTCATACCGCTTTTTTTCTAGTCGTTAGGCTTAGAAGTGCACATTTCTTCGCGTTTCTTGTGATTACTGCGTATACTGTGGAGAGGGTGTTTGTCCGCGCAGGTGAAAAGGTTATTGTCGATGTAGATCTACGTATGCTAGTTTGACATCGTGCATGGATGGGAAATTAGATGCAGTGAGGAGTACGCAGTACCGCGGAGCATCAGACGTTGAAAGAGCCGTTGTGAAGAAGTGCGCTGGTAGGTTTAGAGCCGCAAAGGGAAGCATGTGTTTGATTAGTGAGCAGAAGCTTGTCCGTCGTATGATTTTGGCTCTAGGAAGGACGCGTATCACGTTCGCTATGGCTGCACTAGATTTTCTTCTACCCCTTCGGAATCTCCTTTTTTCCGGCGGCGGTATCTAGTGCAAAGATGCGGGATTCACACGCTGAGGCTGTGGTCGTGGAAGATTTTCTGGAGCGGTGAAGAAATATCAAAGGGATGATTATGCGGAGGGGAGGTGTTGAGAGTGGAGGTGGGATGGAGCTCGGATAGCCAGGGTGGAGAAAGTGCGAATGGTCGGGAGTCGGGAGCATGTGTTGACGCTGGGTAGGAAGGGTGGAACGTGAATGATCTGGAGGTCGATGTGGTGGCGGCAAATCGAAGCGAGCGTGCATGTTCAGGAATAAGCGGAGTCGGGGCCGGACTGGAAGGACGGATAGTGATTGGTGATAGTCAGGTGAAAGATTTTCGAGATCGGGACGTGACACGTGATAGAAGCATGCCCGGCTCTGGGCAGGTGCATCAGTTGGTCAGTGTTTAGACGGTAAGAACACTCCAATGAGCACTCGACAATCTACCCCGCCTTTTCTCCGCTCCTGTATGGGTACTGCCTATGTAAAGTGTAGCGTGAAAATCAATAGATTTTCGGACAACGGATTGACTACAACCGGACGAAACAGAATGTCGCGGAGATTTACCCCGTAAAGAGTAGGAAGGAGTAATCGGACAGCGCTTCGCTGCTGAAAGAACCCGCGAGACCGATATCGCCTGCCATCTGTAGCTACTTAAGGCAGCCAGATTCTCACTTCAACGATCCAACTCACACCAACTTCGCTCTGTACATTCGATCTTCCATACAACCCCCGCTCTTCTTATGCATTACTCTCTCTTCCTACCCTAGGTATATATATTGCCTACTCCTCCTATATATCCTTCCCTCTTTCTATACATCAAACAGCAGACCTACCGCATCGTATCATCAACCATGGCTTTCTCGCCCTTCCTATCACTCTACCTTTGGTTTTGGGCGTCGGTCCCACCAATGCTTGTCCACGCTGTGGGTCCAGTGGACCCGAAAAGTCCACTGGCGATCTCGACGAACCGGCCTGAACACTCCTTCGAGATGGCAGAATACAGCCAGGGTATTCCGCTAGTGCGAAGACATCACCACCACTTGTATCGCCGGGATCTTCACTACGAGCTATTTGAGCCAGCCCACCGTATGCCAATGGACTTTCTGGAAGGTAAGTCGCATCATGGCGCTCGCCGATCGAACATCAGGATGCAAGCTAATATTTCGTGCAAGGCGGACATATCCACACTATCACCCTGGTCCATGAAAACGCTACCTACGTCTCGCTCGAACCGCTGCAGGTACATGGTATCCTCGCGGCCAGTGACGAACCAAGTTGCACCAAGAATGAATCGACGGGCGACTGGACTCTGCACGTGCCGTTCAACGATTACTCTTCGTATCGTCTGGCCAAGCAGCATTGGAAACAGGGACGCGGACTTATCTTCATCGCTAACGATGGGTCGTGCGCCTTGGGTGAGGAAGCAAGGTCCATCTACATGTGAGCAAAGTCCCAGATAGCCTCCGAAAGACTTACTAATTTGAGAAAGGGCCGAGAAGATAGAGTTCCAGGGCAAAGTGGGACAACCGCTCTCTGCTCGTATCCACGGTCCACACGTCCCGGTCAGTGTCTTGTCTCCCCATCTGGCGACCAAAATCGAAGTCCTTCAAGATTCTCCCCGTCGGTTCCAAAAGCGAAATGGCGAATCCTTTGAGGTCGGCCGACTCGTCTCCCGCTCGACAGCGAACGCAGAGGGTATACCTTTTATAAGCCACATTACCAGCGCCATCGGAGGGGGGTTTTCTCGTTTGACTAGCAAACTAGTCGAAGAAGCAAAAGAGTGGTTCGAAAAACTGACGGAGCTCGCCGACATGTCACCAAGCGCCACCTTCAACATCAACGTGGATGTAAACATGGACCATACACCCAGAGTAACGCCCCTAAAAGTAGTTCAGGATACGGGATTATTTCCGAAAATCACCTTCATCGACACGTATGCTAATATCAACGTTGACATAGGCTTTGGTTTCAACATCAACGTCATAAGCAGAGATGCCTTCGATGCTCTCAAGGGATCCACCAAAGAGGAGAAGTATGGCAGCTTCATGGAGGAAAATATCGTCGAGATCTCCTTCGGCATCGAAGCCGTAGAGGATATCAAAATGGGTTTGCAGATGGAGTTCTATGTCCCTATGGGCTACGAGTACTTCTGCGCTTGGTGGCTCTTTCCAGAGGTAGTGCCGTTGGGTTGTGTCAATGTCGCTATTGTCGCCAATATCCCTACGATTTTCAATCCAAATCCACTCACAATCAATGATGACGCTTTTGGGAAAATCTTGTCGGGGGAAAAGGGGCCCGGAATGAAGGGGTGGGTTGTAAGTTCTATGTCACTTCTGACGTCGAGTGCGGATCTAACTCATCGCAGCTTGACGGGCTGAGGTTTCAATTTGGTGCTGGAATCGGTCTGTGGACCAGGATAGGTGGGCATACCGAACTGAACTTGTACGTACCCAGCGATACTCCTAACGTCTACCAAAGCTTTCTACTAACTACATTATCAGCACTACGCCGGGCATCGATATCGTAATCCCCCAGGGTTCATTTGCGGGGGTGATTTATACGCCTGGTGAGCCTCTGGATTTCGAGCAGATGGACGCAAACGTCAAATTTCGAGCCCCAGAAATCCACTTCGAGAAGACCAAGGTCTACGCCAACGTTGCGATAGGACCAAGGATGACGCTTGGGATGGACGTGCCGTTTCTACCGACGGACATTGGCATGTTCAATACGGAAGCAAGAATGGACCTCCCCAAGATCGAGGTCGCTGCCGGTCAGGCCTCTGACGTCGACGATAATTGCCGAGAGGGGGGTAGCATAAAGGATGCCCTAGGCATTTGGGTAAACGTTGGCATTGAATTTTACGCCAACATAGTCGTCCCGGTTTTCGGTACCATTATCGACACCAACATGCTCAAAGGAATGCTAGGGAAGGATTTTCCGGGCTTCGGTTACTCCAAGACACTGTTTGGTAAGTGCTGGGAAGAGGCGGCTGAAGGCTACAGGGGGCTGGAGGACTGGCTCAATGAGAAGTTCCAGGAGATCACTACGATCCTCAACAATAAGATGGGTGATTCCGATGGGAGTTGATGCTTAGCCCGTTGAGCTTAGTTTCATGTTGTGCAGTACAGAATCAATCATTTCAAGGGAACTTTCTTATTCCATAATCTTCCAGTGATGCTTGGATGATTGGGCCTTAGAGTACCCGGGGTTCCACAATACGAGTGCAGATGGCGTACAGCGCCCTAGAAGATGGATCCAGCAATCGATCGTACTTTTGTGGATGTCGTCTAGATTACCGATCGTGAAAGAGGCGGTGGAACTTGGAAAAGAGCGTGCTAGGCACTCATTTGGATCTCGTTGTGGGAGCTTCTACCCTTGTTCGAGTCGGAATACACATTAGGTGTGTCATAGAAGGCACTATAACCCAGTACCACACTGGAGCGTGTTGGATATAGAAAACTTTTTGACGACGAGGTTGAGGTGCGCAACAACCACCGGCCTAGGCTGACGTCACCGCCTCTTCTGCCCTCAAATTCCGCACCGGTGCAACAGGGCACATATCCGCCAACACCAAGACACGTAGCCCTGCCAAGATGGCCCGGATACGTACCCCCTGCGATTAAATGCTCAGTCGAGTCCCGCTGTGAAGCTGCTCACCGCAAAATGTTCAATGAGATTTCACCACTCGACTCGATATATCCATATATCGGGTCGCAGTAACGAACTTCCAGCATAACGTCGCAAAGAAACACTGTACTGTTGCTGGAGAAGCAGAGCGTTCCAAGGTACAGCTATATCGACGTTCACTATACTAGCTGCATTCACTACACCAAGTTTCCTCCTTGGACCTGAGAATGGCGGGGACGCCATGGTACCAGGGCACAACGACTGCATTCAAGAAAGGTGGCGCACTACAACCACTCCTTTTGCTGCGTCAAGATTGGCATAACCTACCAAAGAGATGTGTTTCGGACTGGACTACCTTCAATCAGCTGGTCTTTGCAAGCGCTGTATACGTGTTCTTCACCAACTTACTGCCGGGCATCACGTTTGCGAGCGACCTATATAACTTGACGGGCAAAAACTGGGGCACTATCGAAGTGGTTCTCAGCACGGGATTATGCCGTATAATCTTCTCAGTGTAAGCAGTCCAATTCGAGGTATATCGCTATAGAGGGACGTACGTTCACCGAAAAAGCACGCGACCACATTCGATACTAATACCCCACGTATCAGATTCTCCATACAACCCCTCCCCATCCTCGGCGTAACAGGCCCCTTCTCCATCCTCACCGAAAACATCTACAAGCTCTGCACGCAAGCCTTCCACATCCCCTTCCTCCCCTTCCTAGCCTGGTCCCTCCTCCACTCCGCCTGGATGCACTACCTGCTCGCCATCTTCAACGCCCACGACTGGACAATGCACCACGTCACAACCTTCAGCACCGAAATCTCCTTCCTCCTCAACTCCCTCATCTACTTCCACAAAGCCATCCAAGAACTGCAACGCGCGCGCTCCACCCTCAGCCTCGCCGCCTTCCTCTACAGCATCCTCGGCGCATCCGGAACCTGTCTCCTCGCCATCTTCGTATCCACAGCCCACGCCTGGAAACCCCTTTTCCACCCTTACATCCGCATGGGCCTGTCCGAATACGCCGCCGCCATCTCCATCCTCGTCTTCATCGGCATCCCCTACACCTCCGCCCTCGCACCCCTCGACCAACAAACCCTCTCCATCTCAACCTCCTTCCGCCCCACCTCCCCCACCCGCACCCACTTCTTCGTACACTTCTGGACCCTGCCGCTGCCCTGGGTCTTCGCCGCCCTCCTCCCCGCCGTCATCATAACCGCCCTCTTCTCCTTCGACCACGAAGTAAGCACCATCATCTGCACGGAGCGCCGCTACGGGACCCGCAAACCCGGCGGTTTCGCCTGGGTCATCGTCCTCCTAGGCAGCACGACGGCCCTGTGCGGCACACTGGGTATCCCGCCTGCGAACGGGCTCCTCCCACAGGCACCACTGCACTCGGAATCCCTCCTGCACAGCGACAAAGAAACGCTGTATCTAGCCCGCGACGTCGACGTCGACGACGGGGGAAACAACGAGGGCGCACCGCACCCCCGAAGGACCCCCGCACAACCCGCCGCGTCTACGAACAGCCCTGGTCGCACTTCCTCCACGCCGCCGGCATCCTAGCCTGCCTGTACTTCGCCACCCCTCATGCGCGTCCTAGGCCTAACGCCCACCTCCGTCCTCGCAGGCCTCTTCCTCTCCATGGGCGAGCAGTCCCTAGTCGTGAACCCCATCCTCCACCGCACATTTGCCCTCCTGACGCCTGCGTCGCAACTCCCCTCGTCTCCCTTCTTGTATCCCGCACGCCTCCTCCGCTTCTTCGGCTGCAAAGGCCTATCTTCCCATCCATTTATACACCTTGACGCAGATTTTCGTCGCCGTGGGGATTTTCGGACTTAGGTTTACGGTAGCGGGGCCTGCGTTTCCGATTGTTATCGTTGCGTTGGTGCCGGTTGGGTTGGTGGGGATGAAGCACGTGTGGCATAGGGACGTGTTGAGGTATGTGGATGCGTGGGCGTGTCGGGAGAGGATGGTGGAAGATGAGGAGGATAGGCGCAAGGGCGGGGGTGTGAACGGGGGTGGTGAGACGGATGTTGAAGTGCAGGTGCGGAGTGGGAGCGACACGGATGGGATGCAAGCGCGGAGCAGGCATCAGACGCAGGTGGGGGGTGGGGAGAGGGTGCTGGGAGGGCTAGCGGGGTTGATAAGGAGGAAGGGCGGTATAGGTGAAGACTCTCGGAGGATTTGCGACTTCTTTGCCGTCGGAATAGAAAATAGAATAATCTTCTCAACCTTCAACTTGACCCAAGACACATTTCGCCCATTTCGATTTTCATTTGGACCTATCATACACCATGCCAATACGCTACCCAGACACGGCTCCAGCACGCCACCCGCCGAGATAAATCATAGTATTCCAAACAAAGCACTTCCCGCCTTTTGATATACCAGCAGCCGCCGAGCTGGAAGAAGAATAAGGAAATGTGGAGTCGAAAAGAGTTGGTGTCGCTGCTGCAGAGCGCCTACCAGCGGAGAACGGGTCTAGATGTGGTGGTGGTAGAGGGGACGCAGGGCGATTATGCGGTGAATTTACGCATGACCTTGGCGATGACTGGTGTCCTTGTTAGGGAAGCGCTAGGGGTCCAGAAAACGGGGTCGACGTACCATGAAGAGCAACAACGCTGAAGATGAAAACGACCGACAGGGTCATGACCACGACGGGGTCGACCTTCAGCCCCGGCGACTCATCGGTGTAAAGCCCTGTTGCGCAGGATTAGCGAAAGCCCTCAAATATGAGCAATCCACCACCATGCACTTCGCTGCCACCCGGTTCGAATTGCTGTTCGACTCCTTTCCCAAGGTTCCTTGCATTTCTTCCGGTACACGCCTGCGTGGCTCGAACATGTCACTTACTCAGCATAGTGCTCGAGCTGCCTCCTGCACCAGCGGCCCGCGTGCTGCTCGGCCTCTGGTTCGCCGACTTCTCTGCGCGGTCCGCAGCGGCCTTCCTTCGCATCACGGTCGCTGGGCCGCCCGGGGGCTTCGGCGACGCCTGGCGCGCAGTGGTAGTGCCTTGCGCATTGTTGGCGGGGGATGTGGCGCGTGGTGAAGACTGTGGGTGTGCGTTAGCTTAGAACCCAAGGAAAGATGTTGTGCAGTGCGTGTGCGTGTGCGTGGGCATGGGCATGAGGCTCCGGCGACGGCGGGGAGGAGCTGCAAGCAAGTCCCTCCTCCGTAGCAGCCAGCTCCTCCCATCTTCCGCTCCCCCTCTTGTCTTGCAGCGTATAGCAGCCGTCGCATGTCCATCCAGCTGTCCAAGCCGCGCACAAAGCGTTCATACTGATCTTACTCACCATTCTGATGCTTGCGTAATGTACCGTCGAGTGAAATGGAACGGGGTTGAATGGGCGATAACGGTGGAATTGGCGGTCCTGGGAGGTCGATGGGCAGGTGAGTGCAACAGCCCTGGAGAGGCCACGCTTCTAGAAAGCCCAGCCGGGGGGTTCGTTAGCGCGAGAAGCTTAGTCCGCCCGTCGGGGGTCGCTTAATAAGGAAGGAGCCGCACGGTGCACATCACGTGTCCGGTCTTTCACCTGCGCTCATGCCATCTCAATTTTAGTGTGATAGATGACAGAAATTTCACACTGCATGAAAGGTTGATTCGACCTGCACATTGCCTAACCTGGGGAGACACAAAATCCCAGTACTTCTGTCCTGGTACGGTAATTAGCCCTGCGCCAACCTTCCAGCATGCCTGTAGTTTACTCAGTATCCGTGGACGGTATCAAGTAACGCTGACAATCTCAGGCACCGTGCCAGAAGAACAACCATGACCCAAACCCCGAATTTTTCATTGCGCCCCCGTTATTGCCGAGTCCCATACATAACTTTATCACCCAATATATATCTAGAGCGAGAGACGCGCCCCCCCTCACCAGACCAGGTTTCGCCCTTGCTCAGCACCCAGATACGATTAGAAAGCCAACCGAGTCCAAACTCCCCTCCACATTCGCAAGGTATATTATCTTTGACAAAAGGTCCCATGATTCGATCCGCGCAGTCAGATGCAAACACGCCGTGAAGTGAAACTGAGCCTAAGCGTGATTTTCGCCCACCGCCCAGAATACCTGACCCGCCCAATTTGGAAGACCGACACTGTGATATATGCCCGGGACACCTGAAATGCAGAAACTCCGGATAGTGCATCGAACTCCCTTTCTCAGAAATGGTAACATGTTAGTCTACCCCCAAACAGAGGCTTGCACGCCCTGGTTGGGCGTGTTGCCCCACGGGCCTTTGTTCCAGCCCATCCCGACCGTCTTGTTGTCCGTGACCGTCGACGAAGGATTCAGGGACGCAGACGTCGTGGCATTAGCATTGTTATTTTGCTCGCTCGCATTGTAGGGATTGTAGCTGAGCGGCGACGGAAGAGGTGTAGTCGCACGCTTGTTCAGGGCAGCACCGCCAGCTTGACCCTGGCTGGGGGCCGGGCGGGTGCCGATGGGAGCGACACCGGACACGTTCGACTTGGATCCCTGGCGAGGCGGCGATCCGCCAGGGGACGAGTTGGAAGTGCGACTAGCCTGCTGGGCGTTGTCGAAGAGGCTGAAGGCCGGGTTTTGGTTCGAGGACGGAGACGAGTTGCTGTTGGCACGGGCCTCCTGCGCGCCGCCGGTAGCATCTTTCTCGCCTCGCGTGGGCATCTGGACCGAACCTTCACCAGAGGCGTTGGAAGCCTGCATGCCAAACGGATCAAAAAAGCCAAAGGAGAGGGGCCGCGACCGGCTCCCGAGACGCGCACATCCTGGCTCGAAGTGGGATTGTTGTTACTGTACAAGGAGGGACGAATCGCCGTACAAGGCGCGGTGCTGGCGGGCGATGAGCTCGCGGCGCTCATCTTCACTCATCGCATTGGGACTCATCGAGCGGTCGGACTTGGACCCAGAAACATCTGCATTACCCTAGTTAACCCCATCCTGCCGCTATTGTTGCCCAGATTCCGAGTCCTTACTTCTATGGTATTGCTGCTCTTGGTGGTAGTTGCGCAGCTCACGCTCACGTTGGGCCGCCATGCGACGCTTCGCCTGGGCCATCTGGTCTGCGTCGTTTGGGCGAGGGCCGTAGTTACGCTGGTTCTGATAGTAGCCCTGGACATTCGATGCCGAGTGAGAGCGCATTCCGTCGTACTCGCTCACGGAGTGGTGGCGTTGCGGACCACCGCCCATGCGTTGATCTGCCGGTGTTAGCCGGTGTTCTTTTAGTGGTGTGCCTGTCAACCGTACCAAACTCCTGATAGGGGGGGCGCGGGCCTGCACCCGAGACGGGCATGGAGTCGCGACGACCACCATATTGCGGGAAGCCAAACCCTTTCCCAGCGCCGCTCTTGGCCAGATTATCGATGGCTCGCTCGACGTCTACACGCAACGGTCAGCCAGTGTCCATGTCGTCATCCACAGCGGCCAGCATTGCGACTTCGTCTTTCGAGATGAATAGCCACCATGCGGCGAGGGCAACGTACCCTCAAACTGGACGGCGAAAGCGTAGGCGTTGAATTCCTCGCGGTTGACAGTCGAGCTCGCTCCTGCATCTTCTCTGTTATGGTCTGGTCGTGTTGTACCGCCACGCTGTTCCGTACCTGATCGCGAGGGCGGCGGCGGCTGCTCCCATGACGGCTGGCGACCCGGGGCCGGCCAAGAGGACGAGGGGTCCTGCTGATAGTAGGACATGGCGGCGAGTGTGTTCGCGTTGTAGGGACAAGCACGGGAGCCAAAAGATCAAGTCGACAACGGAGGAAGGTATCGGGAGTGCGGATGCTCGATGGGAAGCTGCACCTTGATACGGGTCAATGACGGCCTCTCGATTGGATTACCAGCGCGCGAGGTATGCAGCAAAGCAAACGGGCGAGGTGTGTGAGAGGACGGAGGAAGGAGGCAGGCATGGCAGGCATGGCAGAGATTTTCCTGAGGTCGGATCGCGCGTGGGCCGTTGGTTGGGGGGGCTTACTGTGTATGCCTAGTATGTACGGATGAAGGGGACGGCACGAAGGGAGAGACAGGCCAGCTATTCACCCACGGTGAAAGCGGCGAGAGAGTGCAGAGACTCTTGGGACAGGCAGGAGGATGGACCAGGTGTGGAGCAGGCCGGGTGTGAAAGCCTCGAGAGGTTCAGTGTCCAAGGGGTCCGAACTAAATAAATTAAGCCATGTGAGCGGGCCACGGTCGGTCACAGACGCTCAAATTTCGGCTTAGATCACGGATGCACGCAATTAGGCTTGCTCCCGCGCTCTCACCATGGGCCAACGTCTCCCAGGCCCCAGGGCCGCCAACCTCGCGCGCGGGAATCCCGCCGTCCTGTACATGTCCGCGCTGCCCGCAAGGCCGCTCGTTTGACAGTGCCGGACCGCGTGCAGTCTGCAGCAGCAGATGACGTTGGGGAGCCATGCAGCCTTCATCCAGCTGCGGGACATGCAGCGCGAGCGAGCGCCGTCTTGGCGAGCGACATCGTTCGGTTCGCCGTCGCCGTGATATTACTCGAATGGCGCCGCCTCCTTTTCCACTCCCTAGCCCCCATCCACGGCACGACCACCCCTCTACGCTGCACGTCCGCCGCCCGTTCACTGCGCAGCTGCTGCGTCTGCAAACGCCCCGCTCCGCTGCGCGAGGAGAATGAGCTTTGCCCTGCTGCGGCACGCTACTGCAAAAGAGGTTCTGCAAAAGATGCCGTGGGGTTGGCATATGCACACCCCACCTGCACACATGCTGCGTCGGCCCTACGCTGCCCACCGTCAGCCAATGCTCGCGTCGTCCTGGGTGTGATCAAACCCACCACGCCAGTATTGCGCCTATGTCGCGCCCGCTGGGCACGGCGGGCTGCCACAAGTGGCTCACCGAGACAGCCATGATGAGGGCAATCTTGCATGTGTAGAGTTGATCCGTGGCGTTTGAACATCATCATCATCGCGTCCGCCAGCCAGGCCCACAGCCGAGGCTCCAAGACGGAGCCTAACGCAATCGTGAATGATGGCCTTTCCAGGGTCGCGGGCGGCCTTCGTGTTGTGAACGATGCGATGCCAGTCTAGTGCGCGGCTTTGCTACCGCATCTACTAGTTCTGTTAATTAGAGGATATCTTAGCACTTCTCTAAAATTCCCTTTTACTTACTTTTTTACATATAGCAAAAAAATTGTTTCCTAAGTAGGGGGCTTTGCTTTTTTTATTATATTATTTAAGATTTGTTATTCTACTTTTAGGTAGTTAATTTAATACTATATATATATAAAAAAGTATTATTATAAGAATTTATATACTATATACACCCTTTTAGTTTACTACGTAAAGAGCTCTATCTTTTTTATTATATTATTTAAGATAAAAGCGATTATTATTTTACCTTTTAGTAGATTAAATAAATAGTATATATACTATATAATAGTATAGTATTAATATTAATCTTAGTAGGTAGTAGGAAAATTTTAGAGCGGTGCTAAGATATCCCCTAATTAACAGAACTAGCAGATTCAGGACGACGTGCCGCCACCTTTTTGCTTGCGGTTACAGCGCTTCTACTGCACGTGATGCGAACCGTGCTGACCGTTCACCCAGCACAAACCTCAACCTCTACTACACGGCCGGGCCCTGAAAGCTGGAGTGCGTCGCAGTCGCGCGCCGTCCGCTCTTCCTGCGAGCCTCGGTGATGGTCTTGCCCGCTGCGGGGAGGTCAGCTTTCCATCATCATGCATGCTTGTAGGGCTGCTGGACACAAGTGACTTACTCATCCGTTGCACGTCGTCGTCAGTGCCGTTATCCGTGCGGCCGGCGTCCGCCATCCAGTGAAAATAACAATAAGACTTGGTCTCTGCAGCCGGCACTCGGAGGGTGGGCCTTAATAGCGCACGTTTGCGCGCTACAGTACGGAAACTCCTCCAGGGCTAGGGGGAGTGGTCGCTGACCCCTGCAACCTACCGCGTTGCATGAGCAACTCCGACAGATGGGTATACAAGGGAGTGGTCTCTCTATATACCTTCTGACTCGCACTTGCGTACTTGCCACACTCACCACGTTATGGGCCCGTATGACCATATCCCACATCCTTTCCATAGTTCAACACGCCCCGCGCGTCACACAGCCCCTCATCATGAGGCGTAGTCACTGTGTCTCATCGGCACCGCACTCACTCGGCAGCATCACTTGCAAACAGACATGACATCACGCTCCTTATGGCTGGCATGCCCATTTGCCCGAGTCGGCGCATTCACACGAGCGTGTATGGCCACCTGTGTTGGACCAACAGCAGCACGGTTCACATCAATTATTGATGATCAATATGAAACTCCGCAGAGACACTCACAGCGTAAGCATTCACTGACATCAGCATGGCTTTTATATCGAGCCTCTTTAGTTACTCACACACTTTTGGTTTGTGTGAGACTGCCTTGAGTCGCAACTTCCCCCTAGAGTATTTGTCACTTCACAGAGCAAGCAACCGCCTTCAGTTTTCCACACAGCCTGTTTGCTTCGCGCGACCCACGACGCTGTTCCCTACTCCTCCTACCACCAAAACCATCGACTGGATTGACGACAGCGCCTGATAGATAGCAAGTTGCAGATAGCAAAGGCGAGTACTGGACTAAATGGCATTCTCTGCTTCATATCTTTTGCAACTCCCTCCCGAGCTCCTCCTCGAGATCAGCGATCACCTACCACTGGACGCCATCCTAGCCCTAAAACTGACGAATGCTGTCCTGAACAACACCCTGCCAGCACTACCACGACTGAAGAATCGCACCTTGAATCGGTGTACCCAATATGCCATCGAGAGGATCCGCGCCCGGCCGAACGAGTACCCCAGTCACCCACGATGTGTTCTATGCAAGAAATATCTACCCAAGGGTCATGTTTGCTTCCGCGAGTAGCCCCGCTTGCATGCGCATAGGATCCGAGCAAGACGCAGACCGCCCCGAAGTCGTCCAGCTCCCGCAATCCTTTTGCTCCTGGCACGTGGGTCGACTAGCCCGAGTGATACGTACTGAGCCCGGCGGAAAAAATGGATGGGTGAGCGATGTGAGGAGGATGTGTATGCATAATGGCTGCATTGAAGGCTGGACCAAATGCGACTGTGGGTGTGACAGCTGCGGCTATAAGATGGTGCGAACTTATACGAGGTTTTTGAACAACAAAAACCGAGTGCAAGCGATTTCCGCTTCTGGAGAAACACTGCTGCGGGAGAGAGCGAGGACCTGCGAGAGAAGAATGTCAGTGGACGGCTGTATGCACGGGAGGAGTGCGGGAATCCGGGTGAGCTCCACATTCTGCGCGGGGGCTGGCATAAGGTTGATGGCGTATGTTGTGATCCGTTGGCTAATACAGTCACAGGCGCCACAGCGGATAAGTGGACCATCGACCTGCCGGTCCTTTATCAAGACATGATAAAACCGGACGATAACACACACTGCAAGATAATATCCGGTTTGGTGTTCTAACCGCCGAACAACCAGCTCCGTCGGTATCGGCTTCGACAAATACACCACTGCTGGCGAATTCCTCTGCACCAATCTATCATAGATCTCGAGATGCTCAGCGTCCCATTTTTCCTTTGCTTGTTATTCTTGTATTTTTATCCTCTGTATTCTTGCCTAATGTCTAAATCCAATATCTTTTCCACATGGCTATTCTTTTCCAAGTCCACATTATCATGCGTGCTGTTGTTCCTTTCTCCTTTCACTGCTCTTAACCAGCTCCAGACACTGATGGCAACGAGCCATTGTGCGACCATCATGACCACGCCAGCCCAAACCGCGCCCCTAGCCAGAACGCCAAAGCTCGAGACACAACTCTCGAGCCACCGCCCTTCCCACCCAATCCCAACCTCCAGTCCCTCGCATACACTTGTCGCGAGCGTTCCGTCGTATCTCAGTCGCGAGAATACGGGTACGGCGGATGCGAGTTTCCGCGGGAGAACGTGAACAAGCAACAGGGAGCTTATCAACGTGAGGGTGACGGTGTGGACAACAAGGAACATCGCAACCAAGATTCTCCGTCTCTGCTCCAGAATCAGCGGTGATTTCGCAGGTCGCAAGCGCAGTCGACCAAACAGCACCGGAAAAAAAAGTTAGAGTACCATGTATGGCCCCAGGATAAGGAATACCAAGGCCGACTGTACTCGAACTTTTGTCCTGCGGCTGTAGCATCGCATCGCGTCGCGCCCAAGAATCGACATACCTGGATAGCGCCCAACAACCCGATTGCGCTCGCAAACGCGGCTATCAGATCATAGGTCGCGCACCATGATGACCTCCAGGTTCCGGCGAAGGCCGCTTCGAGTAGGATAAAGGCAGCTATATGGGCCATGAGCGTCACAGCCGGCAGGATGACGACGAGGGCTCTAAAAATGCAGTCAGCTACCTCTTCCCGAGATGCATTTGCGCGAAAAAAAAAAGCATCAAAAGCCTTCCAGTACAATATCATGACCACCGTGCTGGTCCTTGTGGTGGGTGGGTGGGTGGTACATAGATGGATAGATGACAAAGCTTTCGAAGCACGGCTTGACTCACCTGCCCTGCGGCATCAGCATCTCCAGAAACCCCATGCCTAGTCTCCGGAACAAAAAACAACAAAAAGTCAAGCAGCAGCAAACAGTAAGTAGCTTTTAAACCCCGCGGCGCGACGCGGCGGCGTTTGTCCCAAGCCCTTTTATCTCTACGCACTCGCTCGCTCGGTCGTGCTGTCTTGTCTTGTCGTCAAGGACCTTCGTAAGCTTGCCGGGGCCGGGCTTTCCGTCCGATTATCCCCGGGAAGCCCGCACCCGCATGCAACCAACCAACCAATCCTTTGTTGAGCATACGCTACGTCATGGAGAGGTCAGATCGCGATGGAAATTACTGTGAAGACAATGCGTATGTGCGTATAGATAGCACAAAGTTTGGGCTATGGAGATAGTCGCAGGGCACGTGGAATGGCTGATGAACGTGATGTGTGATGTGATGGCGGCGTTGGTTGTGGCTGTTGGTAAGCGGATGGCGCGGGGTTGGGATACGGTATGTACGACGCTGTACGGAGTGAGCCGGACCGGATGGGGAGTTTGGGCCTGTGTTGCGTGCATGTACCACCGGTGGTAATTTTTTCTTGCTGTTGGGGAATTGGTGATGATGGCTTTGTTGGGTTGGGCGTGAGGCATGACTTGCTAACGTCATCGTTGCGTTGCCTACATGATCTGTGATCTAATGTTGTGTTCACGGTGGATTGGGCCGCTGGGTAGTTGTAACAGCTGAGTTGGCTGACGCTCACTCGCTGGATAGGGCGTTTTGTGGCGCTGGAACAATAGAGGCGGAGTGTTGGCGCGTTCACATACCGACCGAATTGGGAGTGGTGGGGGCATTTTGGCGATTGCGGTGGCGGGAGATCAACATGGGAGACATCTGGAGGGAAGTTGGGCGCGTGCACCTTGGATGGAAATGGGCGCAAGTGACATCGGGCGAGCAATTCAAGACGGTTGTAACCCTACGGGGTTTCTTTCCTTCTCTAACCAGGCAACTTAACACACCTCCCATACCATGGGTGCGGGGGTCAATGCGCGCCGAGCCTCAATGCGCGCTCAACACGAAAACACTTCAAGCTTCAACACCACCTATCGCTACCAATGGGGTCAATTGAGGCTGCGCTTGAAGCGATACAATCGCAAGAACCTGGAGACTCTATCAACTATACAAAAATCGCGAAGGAGCATAGCGTTGTACGCTCTACGCTCTCACCCAGAGACACCAGGCTGTAACGCAGTCGCGTACAGCTGAGGGAATCAACCGACGAAAACTTCGCCCTCAACAGGAGCAGGAGCTTATACGCTATATCAAAAAACTCACTTAGCGAGGCCTACCACCTACACGGCAAATAATCCAGAACTTTGCAGCCTATATAGCCAAAATAAGCGTTAGCATATACTAGATTAATTAGTTTGTTAAGCGATACAGCATTAATCTAGTTTCAAGATAGACAGCTAGAATGGACAGCAATCGCCACAAAGCCAACTTAGAGACAAAGTACAGCCTATATTTCGACCTACTACAGCAGAAAATTAGCTAATACAATATCAAGCCTCAGCACACGTACAATATGGACGAAAAAGGCATCCTACTAGGCATTACTACTCGCTCAAAGCGGATCTTTAGTAGGCAGCTGTACGAGAGCAAGGAGGTGAGGCAGGCTATTCAGGATAGTAGCCGTGAGTGGATTTCGCTCCTAGCCTGCATATGCGCCAACGGATCGGCTCTAGATCCAGCCCTCATCTATCAGGCTGCCTCAGGTAGCCTACAATCAAGCTGGGTTGAAGAAATCAACCCTTAGGAACACTTAGCCTTTATCACCTTATCGCCTTCTAGCTAGACAAATAACGAGATAGGCCTCGCGTGGCTTAAGCAGGTGTTCGATCGCTGTACTAAGGAGAAAGCTGGACGCTCCCTACCGACTACTTATCCTTGACGGCCATAGATCCCACCTTACTATGGATTTTATCAATTACTGTGACCGGAATAGGATACTCCTAGCTATATTTCCGCCTTATTCAATGCATACGCTACAGCCGCTCGACGTTGTTATGTTTAAGCCTCTCTCTACTGCCTACTTAGCTAAGCTCTTAGCCTTCCTACACAGGTGCCAGGGACTATTGTCAATCGCAAAAAGAGACTTCTTTAGCCTATTCTAGAGGGCTTAGGGTAGCTTGTTCAGGAAGCCATTGATTATTAAGGCCTTTAAGGCTACTGGCATATCACCACTCAACCCAGAGGTTATACTCAAGAGATTCACTAAGACCAGCCTACCTAAGCGGGAATCAAGAGAAAGCTCAACCTTAGTACTTAGCGCGTCTAACTGGAGGAAAATCGACCAGCTCCTAAAGGCTGCAGGCTGCAGTAGATATAGGGAATAGTAATAAGGCAAAGAAGCTAAGCCGAACAGTGCACTTAATTGCCGTACAAAAACAGCTACTACAGCATGAAAATAAGGGACTAAGAGCAGCACTAGGCAATGAGAAGAGGCGTAGGAAGCGTGGCAAGCCTTTGCTGGATAACCCAGCCTACTAAGTACTTAGGGGGTGCTGTTTTCTAGTCCCTAAGGAAGGTGTAGGAGGCACGTGATCGTCTACAGCAAAAAGAGGGCTAAGGCAGAGCAGCTAGTACTCTAAAAAACTAAGGCAGCTAAGGCTTAGAGGGCTAGCTAGTAGCTAAAGACTAGACTACTCCAAGAGAAGCGCGTTGCGAGGGCTAAGGCTCAGGCAGCTCAAGCAAAGGCAAAGGCGGATCAGGCAGCTAAGCAAGCCCAGAAGCAGCAGGCTCGCAGAGCTCAGCAACACTACAAGAATTATATAAAATAGCTAAGAAAAGTAGCAAAAAGGCATTAAGGCTACCTAAGCAGGGCATAAGGGAAAAAAAGCTTATTAATAAGGCTATAGATGCTGCTGAGGCCTCAGGTGCTGCATCACAGCCTCTACAGCCTCAGTCGCGCCAGGGCCGGAATATTAGAACTCCGAGTAGATTTTTATAGCTATAATTAATTATTAAGATTTATAGACCTTATCACTAGAAATTCTTATAATAATAGCAATTGTAGGGAGCTCTGCAGCTTCAAGTTTAGCTGAGCTGGTTTGGTGTTGAGCGCGCATTGAGGCGCGGCGCGCATTGACCCCGCACCCATGGTACCCTGTCTCGGCAGTCAATGCGCACCGTCACTCAATGCGCAACCCCAACATGACGCGCCCCAACTTTGACGCGCCCCAACTCCACCAATATGGACCCAATTAACGCCGCAATAGCAGCAATCGAAGCGCAAGAACCAGGAGAATTTTTATCATACAATAAAAATCGCCAAAGAATTTGGTGTTGTACGCTCTACGTTGACGCGCAGGCACCAACGCGTCACGCAGGCGCGTACTATCATTGATGGTACACGTCGTCTACTCCATCCACAACAAGAAAAGGGGCTTCTACAATATATCACCTACCTTACTGAGCGTGGCCTTCCTCCTACACGGCAGATGATACAAAATTTTGCTTCCTATATGGCAAAAAGAGACGTTAGCATGTCCTGGGTTGATCGCTTTGTTAGGCGCAACCCCGACTCCTTAATCTCACGATGGACGACTGGGCTTGACAGCAATCGCCACAAGGCTGATTCAGAGGCAAAAATACAGGCTCTACTTTGAGCTTCTACACAAGAAAATTACAGAGTATAGTGTAGAGCCTCAGCATACGTACAATATGGGACAGAAAGAAGGCTTCCTCCTTGGTATCACTGGCCGCTCAAAAAGGATCTTCGATAGGCCTCTATATGAGAGTCGCCAAGTAAGGCAATCTATACAGGACGGCAGCCGTGAGTGGATCTCGCTCATCGCATGTATATGCGCCGACGGATCTACTGTTAATCCAGCGCTAATCTATCGATCTGACGCCGCGACTCTACAATCAAGCTGGGTTGAAGAAATCAACGTCAATTCTCACAGAGTCTTTATCACCTCATCAACCTCTGGATGGTCAAACAAT
Organism: Laburnicola sp. JP-R-44; assembly: GCA_009805535.1. Classification (NCBI taxonomy): domain Eukaryota; kingdom Fungi; phylum Ascomycota; class Dothideomycetes; order Pleosporales; family Didymosphaeriaceae; genus Laburnicola; species Laburnicola sp. JP-R-44. The sequence continues at coordinate 1,002,964 of SELF01000003.1, read as the reverse complement.
AAGATAGGGCTTCAATGGCTTAAGCAGGTGTTTGATCGCTGTACAAAGGAGAAGAAGCTCGACGGCAGTGGCGACTCCTAGTCCTTGATGGGCATGGATCTCACGTTACTATGGATTTTATCAACTACTGCGATCAGAATAAGATCCTCCTTGCGATATTTCCCCCTCATGCGACTCATACGCTGCAGCCTCTTGACGTCTGCGTATTTAAGTCTCTCTCAGCTGCCTACTCTGACAAGCTCTCTGGATACCTGTATAGGAGCCAAGGACTGTCAACAATCGCCAAAAGAGACTTCTTTACGCTATTCTGGAAGGCCTGGACGACGTCAGTTACGCCGCAGTTGATTACCAAAGCTTTTGAGTGTACAGGTATCTCGCCGCTAGATCCAACGCCTATCCTTAAAAGGTTTAACAAAGAGACTCTGCCAGAGCTAGAATCACTAGTAAGCTCTACCTCAGTACTTAGCGCGTTAGATTGGCGTAAAATAGAGCGACTGTTACGCTCTACTGTAAAGGATATCGCGACTGAGGAGTCGCGTAAGCTGAGCCAGACGATACACTCAATCTCTGTACAAAAGCAGCTCCTAGAGCATGAAAATAAGGGTCTCCGAGAATCTCTTGCAAACCAGAAACGGCGTCAAACAAAAGGCAAGACTCTGCCCTTAGAGCAACCTAAGGAGTGGCATGGAGGAGCAGTTTTCTGGTCACCTGCCCGCGTACAGAGGGCGCGTAACTCGCTCAGCTAGCAGGAGGCTGAAAAACAACAGTTACAACTCCAAAAAGCTCAGCAGCAAGAGATCCATATAGCTAATAAACAGCTTAAAGCTCGTTTACAGCAGGAGAAGCGCGTTAAGCGGGCAGCAGCTAGAGATGCGCGCGCCAAGGAGAAAGCTGATCAAGCTGCTGAGCGACGCCTCCGTCAACAGGCTCGCAAGACTCAACAACAACTTCAAAAACGTCTCAAAATTGCCAAAAAGGGAAGTCAGAAAGCTTTAAAAGCTACTCATACAGTTACAAAGAGGAAGAAATCTACGCCAGCACCTGTACGCGTTGATGCGGCGGCATCTGCGCCATCAACGCCATCATCGCGCTGTGGCCGTATAATCAGAACACCAAGCAGATATCTATAATCTGACTAGCTAGCAATCATCTATAGCTCTATGAGAAGCCAACTCTAGAAAATCTCGCGATAAAAGCTTTTGTGTAGAGCTCTATAGCCTCATATTGCTGGCTGAGCGATTACGTTGGGGTTGCGCATTGAGTGTGACGGTGCGCATTGACTGCCGAGACAGGGTAGTCCAACAACATCTTCGCCACAACCACCCCACCCCGCAACCGCGCAGGCCATCCCAGCGCCAGAAAGAAAATCGCCTTCACCATGACGCTGCGCACTTTCGTCACGCCGTCGACTTTCTCTTCAATCGTGTCCTTCTTCTCATACTTTGCAACGAGGAAGCCAATCGCGCTGCCCCATGCCAGCCAAAGCATGGTGATCGCCTGCTGCTGAAGTATCGTACTAGAGCCGGCTTTGAACCCTGAAAGAGCTTGGATGAGGATGATGGGGCTGAGTGAGAGCGCAAACGCAAAGTATCGACTGCGGTTGATGTATCGCGTACTACGGGGAAGAAGTTTGCTAGGCCACGTCACCGTGTCGAGAATGAGCGGCGAAGGCAGCGCTTCAAGAACGGGGCTTTTATCCGCGCGATTGTACGAAAATGGCGATGCGTTCGGGACGAAAAGCGACCTCCTAGGCGACGCGGAATCGGGTGTTGCGCCACGATGACTTTGACGAGGGACTCAGCGTAGTACGGAGACGCAGCGGTCCCCGCGGCTCGAGAACCTAGCGTACAGCTCGTTGTCAATGGAGACGAATTTGACGGCGCTTTTCACGAACTGGGTTCCTTCTTCGACGAGGTTGTCGGAGAAAGACTCGTTGCTGTCGGTGTCGGCTTCGAACACTTCGCCTACTAAGTTACGCCGTCGTAGTATCCTTGTAAGCCTTTCCTCCCGCCGCTCTTCGGCCATGATGGGTGAGCCGACCATGTACACGGCATCGTAATCTGGTCGAGCGAGCGAGCCGAGGAGATTTACTAGACTCATGACTGCGTATGGCGCGACGGTTAGGCCGAACGCTGCGTAGCCGTAGCGGTCGAGCTGGTCACCGCGCGTTTGGTAGAGCGTCTGGATAGCGAGCAGGGCTTGCACGAGAGCGATGAGGCCACGCATTATTTCGTAGTTGGAATTGATACGGTCGATCGCCGCATCGTCGATTAGGTTCCGAACCGGAGTGCAAGCTGGGACCATAATGATGGAGTATCCTGGAGCAAGCTCGGCGGGAGCACACACCGTATTGTACGCGAGCCTACAGAGTCCGGACACGCTTTCCTGCAATAATACGTCCACAGGGTGGAATACGTGTGTAACTGAATCCCAGACATTCCTGAGCTTGCGGACATGGACCTCATTTCGAGATGGGAATCTTGCAGCAGGGCTTGGTCGTCGTCGTACGCATCTGCGCCCACTTCTTGCTCCTTGACCACTGCTTCTTTCTTTCCCGTTCCGCGCTTTAAAGAATGACTCACTCGCCGTACCCTTCACCAGCATCACATTTCTAGCAATCTCATCGCCGTCTTGCGGTGTCCAATCCGCCGACCGCACAACCATACATAGCGCGCCCGCCCTCCTCGCCTTCTGCAAATCGCGCGCTCTCCTCGCTTTATGTTTATGCATATCCGCCGTCTCCCCCCCCTGCTCCCACGGCTCAGCTCTAATCCTCTTCCGAACCGTCGCCCACCCGACGAAGATGGCACGCAGGCCCCGATAGGCGCCGAAGCCTGGGAACAAGAGCGATGCGAGTGCATTGGTCAGGTAGGATTCCCAGCCTTCGCCGGGGAGCACGACGGTCGTGAGGGCGTGGGTGACGTAGTTGAGCAGGAAGAACAACACAATGTCATTCCATTTTGCGGGCGTGCAGACGATTTCTGAATCGTAGATTTTGGTTCCTGAGGGGAGGGCGACGGTGATGTTTTGCGTCTCAGATTCGACCGGTGCTGCGGAAGTGGCTATGATTTGCAACGATATGATGGACAGGATGAGTTGTAGTAGAGACGATGATCGTGGAGTGAGTAGCATGGTTGCGACTGCGCTGGGATTTCCTGCCAACAACGAAAGAGGATATTGATGGGCGCGCCATTTTCAAATACATTGCGTTGCGATAACGAACACGGCGGCTAGCTTTTCAGCTCGCGTGCGGAAGGGGTTCTAGGCGTGAGCCGCATGAGGTGTGTCTGTTTTTGGGTCTAGGTCAGCCACTGCTGAAAGAAGGAATAAGAAGCGGTTATTGGAGTCTGGATATTGTTCGCCCGAATCGAGAACCTCACCATTCTCGTCTTTGGATTGTTTCACGCTCTTCGCGCCGGCGCGCTCTTCACACTCTTCAACGCACTGTAACCTGCCTTAAGACTCCAACAACCTTCGAACGAACGATGGTGTCGTATTCTCATGGTACGACGTTCTAGTGGAGAGCGTCGAATCTTTGGAAGATGCAAGTCATCATGATTCATTATGTGGACTATACACTGCCATGGTCCTTCACACCCTGTCACTGCACATACAGCCACAGGACAAAAGTCTCAGTACAGTCGACCTCGGTATTGTCCATCCTCAGGTACGGTACTCATACTCTTATCTAGTACTGTATGAGACCACATCATCACCACGCCGTCATTGCGAAAGAGGAGCACTGGAGAAAGTGACACGCTCAAGCAAAGACATAGCAAGGGATGCCGTACTATCGGATCGTTAGCGATTACTCCAACCAAGACAAAACACAAACAAGAAGACGTACGTTTGTCGGCACGTTGAACTTCAGCCCGATATCCAGGTCAGAAATCTTGCTGATCTCATCCTCGCCCAGATCAAAGGCCACAACATCCAAGTTCTGCGCCAACCTGTGGGGCGAGAGTTACTCTTAGGGATAACGGCCAACCGACGCTGCGTCGCCCACCTCAGCAGAACCTGCGCCGGCGTCTTGCCATGCTTCCGCGCAATGCCGGGTAATCAGGTCGTGCGTAAGCAACGGCTTAGTATTCTCCCGCAACCTTCATGTCGCACTCGACGAACGACGACTGCGGTCCAAGCGACGAGTACGCCGTAATAGCAATGTTGTTCTGCTTGGCGAGCTTCACCAGATTCTGCTGCACAAAGTACGGATGATGCTCAATCTGCAGCACAGCCGGCTTAATCTCCGCATACGTAAACAGATCCAGTAGCAGCGCGCCGGTGTAATTGCTCACACACCTATGCTCTTCGCCAGCCCCTTCTTCTTCAGCTGCTCCATCGCCTTCCACGTGCTCTCCAGACTCGCGGTGCCGTGCTCGAGCTTGGTCCCTGCGTCGTCGACGTACCAGCCGGGCGGGTAGCGTACAGAGGGGTCGACGTATTTGAGGGCGACGGGGAAGTGGATCATGTAGAGGTCGAAGTAGTCGATTCCGAAGTCGGCGAGCTGCTTGCGCGTAATGGGCTCGACTTGCTCGGGGTCGTGGAACGAGTTCCAGAGCTTGGAGGTGATGAAGAGGTCAGAGCGCTTTACGATGCCTTCTTTGATGGCGCGGGCGATGCCCTGTCCGGACTCGACTTCGTTTCCGTAATCTGGTGTTGAGAAAAAAATGTCAGCGAAAGTTCGCATGGGGTCTGAGTGAAGCTTTCACAGCAGAATCGTGGCTTTCCGTATTGGTCGATGGGATGCGCATGAATCCCAACCGAAATTCCGCTTTTGTCTTCGTCTAGTCAAAGAATAAGTACGTACCGCAAGCACTGTCAAACAACCTGTATCCCGTTCTGATAGCCGCATACACCTGATCTGCACACGTGGCATTGTCGACCTTCCACAGGCCATATCCCACCTGGGGCATCTTATTCCCATCATTCAAATCGATATTCGGAATCCTCGCCATCTTCTTTATTATACGAGAAGACTTTATATACCAGCTGAACAAAATGAGCAGAGCAAGTGCTATCAGAAGGAAAATGAGAAATCCAGTACGAAGAGGGCGCGCCCGGTCGGTCATAATATATCGAAGCAAAGCCGCAGCTCGATCCTTGCTGCAGAAGTATTAGACTACAGCCGCGGCTACACTCACTCTCTAATAAGTGCGCACGCGTGCTGCTAATACCAAGGTTCTTGAGACGGATGCGGAAGGGTTTGACGGGTCGCGTAGGAGTCTACAGTATATCCACGCTGGCATCGGGCCTATAGCGCATGCGGCCTCGAGATAAACGACCCTGCATGTGTACTGCTTTTGCCCTCTGCTGAACCAGTGGTGCCGCGCGCTTGCATTTTTCCAGCGCTGCGGGACGTCGAGACTGCCCGGGAGAGGGGCGTCTAGGCGTAGGGTACAGCATGCGCTAGGTACGCGCATATGTTGAGAGCATATACAATACATCTATCACGCACGCTGGCGAACGCTCCCCTTCTCTCCAGGGGTTGCAAAATCCAGGGTAGGAGATTACATGCCGCCTGATCGCGACGATCTTCTGGAAGGAAGATTTTTTCGATGGGACCTAGGCTGAAGAGCGCGTGGGATGTTGGGGTGATGGCTAGGTTTGCCGGTGGAGGGGCTTGGTGGCGTAGGCCCGCCCCTCCATCCATGGCCAGCCGGGTAAAAGTAGGGATACATATGAGGCACCGGATAAACTCCAGTGTGGAAAATTGTGCCTTGCGAGGCGGGAGATATCCGTGTATGACATGACCCGCCATCTCGTGATGTTGCTGGGGCTACGGCTGAAGTGGGGTGAGGGAGGAGGGTAGCTTTCAACCAAAACAATGGCTATCTTGATAGGCGTATTGTGAACGACACTGGAGTTACACGCTTGGAAGCTGAAGATATAGGCTGTAGATGTTTTGATTCAGCTTGATATTCTGAAGATCTGCTTATCGATTTGATTGAGCGGCAGATTGTTCAAATTGGTTGTTTGGTCACGATGTCAGGATCGGGGCGCACGTGGTTTGTTCTAGAGGCATAACATGTGTCTAGAGGCATAACATGCATGTTATTGCGGTATATCATGGCTGTTATTACGTTGTTTACATTGCCTGGGATGTGGTTGAGGTTGAGGGATGGCTGGCGCAGCGTGCAGCGGGAATGTTAACAGTTCATGCATGCGCTTGTAGTATGCGTCGGATGCGGTTTTTGAATGGACTATATACCACTGCTTACTGTGTGGTTCAGAGACGACGAAACGGACATGATTATGTAGTAAGTATGTTCTCACTAATGACCTCGACACAACCTGCAGATAAACACTGTTGACATTTTCCTCTACAGAAATGTTTCCTCAGCCTTTCAACTCAGTGATCAACTTCCCCTGATTACCCCCTTCAAACAGCATCATCCACGTCTTGGGAATTTCCTCAAACCTAGTCGGCACCACCGTCTCGCCCTGCTTCTCAATCTGTATCTTCCCTTCCTTGACCGCCCGCTGCAACGCCTCCATAATCTCCTGCCCCTTCCCCTTCGCAAACGCATCCATCACAATAAAACCCTTGATCTCAATCCGATTCGCAATAACCTCGAGCCAATTCGTCAACCGCGTCGACTCGGGATCATTATACGACGCGATAGATCCACAAACCGCAACGCGCCCATACCGCTTAATCCGCTTAAGCATCAAATCCAGAATATGCCCGCCGACATTATCGAAATAAACTTCCACGAAACCATCCGTGGCTTTCCACAGCTGCTCTTGGAAATCAGAAGCCTTGTAGTCGACGCATACGTCTGCGCCGAGGCTCTCTACCCATGCGCATTTCTCCTTTCCGCCTGCGATGCCAATCACCTTCTTGCATCCGAGGACGTGCTTCGCAATCTGCACGACCATGCTACCGGTTGCGCCGGCGGCGCCGCTCACCACGACGGCATCTTCTTTCTTTGCGCCGGCGACGTCGACAAGGCCGTAGTATGCGGTCATGCCGGGGCCGCCTAGTGCGCCGACGAAGTGGGTGACTTTGATACCGGATTTCTCGTCCGCCTGTACGGGGCGACACTCGTTCGCATCCATGACGGCGTACTCGGTCCACCCCGGCGAACACGAGACTAGTTGTCCTTCTTTGAGGTTATCCGCTTTTGACTGGACGACTTCGCAGATGGCATAGGAGCGCATGACGGCGCCTTTGGGGACGGGGGGAACGTAGAGGCGTTCAGGGTTGGCGCCGGCTTGGATCCAGCCGCGTTGGGCGGGGTCGTTGGAGAGGTAGTGCGGTTTGACGAGGACTTGGTTGTCGGTGATGGAGGGAATTTCGGTGGTTTGGAGGGCGAAGGTTTGGTTGGCGCCGCTGAGGACGGGTTGGGTGGTGGGCGGGTTGCTGAGGATCCATTGGCGGGTTTGTTTGGGGAGGGCTGCCATTTTGTGTGGTGGGGATGTAGACGTCGATCGATGGGAGGAGGCTTTCGAGGTATCTGTGAATTTTCGGTGATCTGGGTGGGAAGAGTGAGTAGTGGAGGAGAGGAGGACCTAAGTCGTGCTTAAGTACTGTATTGGTTATGTCACTGTTCGTTTTGCGCAGGAAAAAGAATGGTAAAGAATGACGTTGATCTTTCCGTTCCGGTTTTCGTCCGGTTTTAGTTTCATACACATTCAGTCATCGAAGTCTGCAAAGTGGACGGGAACGCAGTCGAAATTGCCTCGGTCCCTGGCCGAGTTACGCAATACCTGCCCTTCTTAGGTCGCCCGGCCACTGAGTGGGCCGACATTAATACCAAGGAACAGCCCGCTTCAGCTTCCGAGCAAACGTCTAGTCGTGGCTGGGCCCATAAATGTGGCGATATCTGGTAGTGGTGGTGTTTGTTTGGTGAACTGAAGGGTGGAGGTGGAGCGAGGCGGAGCGGGGTTGGAGGGCCGAGGTACGTGACTCGTACGAGGGACTAGGACAATTGTTGCAACCGACACAATTTTGTCGGTAGAAGGGGCCGAATTTTTTTTCGGGCGATAAGTGACTTACAAGGAGCCGAACCAAAGTTTAACACAACTATACTTCTATCACATGCGACTCTATGTTATACTTTGCCGGTGAGGGGAGCCGTAGCAATATTAAAAGCTGGCACGCTAGCATGTCTCCAACAGCTGCATTCGACAACCACCATTCGGATAACAACCCATCCAGTTCATCATAGTAAGTTCTACACCTTGACTTTGCTATACTCATCAACGCTCACACACAATATAGATGGAGGGACTAGGATGGTGCTGTCTGATAAAGTGAGCGTGGAAACAACGAATCTGTGATTTCGAATTGGGGTTGTGTGTGTGTGAGAGAGAGAGAGTGGCAATTCCCGTTCCTCATTTGTTCTGAATGATACCTATGGTATGCTGCTTTGACCACAACAGATGAACTCTTTCGTCTGTTATACTACCACCTCGGTCAAGCTCGGCGAACGGACTTCGCATGTCGGCATCGGCATCCATCTCCCTCATTGCATACGACACATTCTTGCTTACTTTCATAATGTCCTTTGCGCCCATTGTCACTCCTCTGCGTCCTTCGTCTCTGCCTCTGCAGCGGTGGCGTCCTTGTACGCATCCTTCTCTTCTGCACACTTCTCCTCTGCATCCGTATTGTTGTCCGCATCAATCTTCTCGTCTGCGCCATCCTCTTCATCGACCCTCATATTCACGCCCACGACCATCATCTCATCTGCAACAATCTCTATGCCCCCCTCCTCCTCATCCTCAAACATCTCCTTCATCTCCAACTTCCTATCCTCCTCCTCGAACTTCCTCTTCTCCACAAGCTGATCACGCGTCTCCATAGTAGCATTGTACGCTGTATCTCCGTCAGCACTTTCCCTACCACTAAAACACCACTCAGACAGGAATACTTCATATCGCGAAACGTGACCCAATTCCCATTCTTCAACTCCACCTCTCCCTTATCCATCCTCTTCTTCTCCTCTGACCTCGGGGTCGTCGTCGTGCTTAGCGTGCAGCGCCACTTCTTGCCTTGCAGAGCGTCCGTCTGGCGAAATCTGTCGACGAGGCACGCGAAGTCGTGGTCGTTGGTGTAGCCGTAGCCTTGGCCGGTTGGGCAGCTGTCGTAGTGTATGAGGAAGATCTCATTTGTGGGAGGGTGCACCTCACCCGACGCAATAGCGGAGGTGACATCGGGAGTGGAAATAGGGTGGGGAGAAGGAGCACGGGAGCGGTAGCGGGAGCGCATGGTGAGGTATTTAGGTGTCGATGGATGCGGTTGTGGAGTAGAGTTGAGAGGTTGAGCGGGCGTGTGTTTTTTTGTGTTCGTTGGTGGATTTGATGGGCCGGATCTGGTTGGCGGTTGCTGAGCCAGTTGGTGAAAGGACTGCAGTCAATGTTTGCCTAGGTAGCGCGGCGTTTGTGTTTGTTCTGTGGGTTCTAGACACCGACAGGTCAGCGAATGTCTCATGCATATTGCAAAATCCTAAATTGGTTCTTTCTCTTGTGGGAAATGGGGATGCTCGTGAACTTCTTTGCAAGCAAAAGGATCGTCTCAAAGACTGATGTTTGGAGTGAAGGTGCTTGCTCGTCAGTTCAAGGGACAAATGCTCATGGAAAGCACGAACAGTATGTACAGCTGCCGAACAAAAATTTGAGTAAATTTGACCTCTAACGCCTATCCTAGAGTAGCACACAGTACAGAACACCCACCGACCCCGCTGCATGTGCAAAAGCCAAAAGTTTAGTAGAAGTACAATGAGCCAAATGAGTGGAGGCCTGTATAGCAATTTGACAAAGAAATAGATATGAAAGGGTGAATGTTTCAGCCACAGGAAGACCATAGAGATACCTTGCCGAGCTTGAGACATGTCAAGACCAAGAATCAGCTTCAATGCTAGGCCGATGTATGTCCTTTTCCCCCTCCTTTAGATAGAAATGGATCGTGAGCGCGTCCAAGAAGGGGCTTAAAACTGCAAAAAGCTCGTCACGTCCCCGCTTACGAATTTGTTCTTCCGTTTTTGGCGCTTCCGTTTGCTGAGAACGCTTAGCCTCGCGCTCATTGTGGTCATCCCGCGTCCTATCCACTACTGATTTTGAGTAAGTGATCGTTCTTCAAGGTCTGAGCCCGTCTCGAAGAGGAAGCTGAGATGAGTACGGCGCACTTACATCCTTTGGTGACCCAGTTGCCGTGACCATCGTCTTCAATGCCCCCATCCTTCGATTCGAGATCTTCACGTTGCTCTTCTGATAACTCAAAACGCCAGGAACAGCCCGTGACATGCTTCGACACAATGAATTAATATATCATCTCGAGCCTGTGGAAATTGTTCGTCCAGCCTTCATCCCAGTTATTGGAAAGAGGGACCCGAGTAAAGACCTTGATCGTCAAGTCTGGGTTCATAGCACCGTATACTTTGTCGAGGTCAGCAAACAACTCTTGTGTGAAACCCTTGGGGTCAGATGGTCCTGGTCGCTTACAGCCCGTTGAGATAAATTTTTCCATTGGGATCTCCAACAGGGTCAAACCCGCTTTACGGAGCTCAGTAAAACCTGCATCTTCCTTAAAGGGAGCCGGGGTTTTCCACAGCCCCTCATTAAAAGGCTTGTCCTTTGGGTTTGTAGATTCGAGCCACTCTTTCTTTGTAGATACGAACCACTCGGTTACTCGGTCGGACCACCAGTCGGATGCGTAAGATTCCACCGACGATCCCTCCCGGCAAAAGTGGGGATAGGTAAGTTTCCACAGCCACATTATCTCTATCCGTCACCTTCTGTAGTTGCTAATACGAACTCGATATTCGCACGTCAACGTCGAAATGCGGCTCGCGGGCTACGGTAACAGATATCAATGGATCGATCGAAGGTTGGTAAACAGCAGAATAGCGTCTGTGTCGTAAACGAGGTATCCGGTAACAAAGTAGGTCGTCGTAGCGGAGTCGTTCTTCCTGCGAGGCTTGAGGCTTGTCGATGATGGCGAGCGCGGAATAGCAAAGTCAGTCAGTAGCTTCAAAGCTGGCCGTTATTGCAGAGTTGTCCTGATAGCCCATTGTAGGAGGATGAATCATAATGGCGGCATATCCTGTGCTTGAGGTGGCCAGCGCAGGATTTAACATGCAGCCAGTGCTTATCCGGGCCTATAGCTCCAGGGCTGGGCGTCGTTGTAGCTTTGTCGTAGAACCCATTGTGGGGGATGAGTAGCACATGCCACCCAGGTAAAACCATCTTTCGAGGAGCGCGTGTTCCGGGGCGACATTGCTTCGCTGCTGCTGTGTGCAATAATGTCAGCAGCTTTCAAGGAGTGTCATCTGCAGTCGACGCAGTGAGCGGGACGTGGTCATAACCTGGCAACCTCAAGCAATGGGGCCGCGGACCAGCGCGCCCTGCGGCTGCCCAGTCCTATCTACAAGCCGCGCAGCCCTGCAGCCCTGCAGCCCGGCGCACACCTGCACTTTGTCAACGTGATTACACCGCTCTGGTACCTTGTGACTAGCTATGCTAATCACATCCGGCCTTTGTATTACCTATCCTGAGGTAACACATGGCAATTAGACTTTTGACCTAGTACCGTATCGTCAATTTATGAAACGAGGGCATCTTGGGCATAAAGGGGTCCGTGACGTAAAGTCGCTCGTGCACCCATGAGTCTTCATCAGCGCACCACCTGCTCCGAGTCAAAAGCTTAGCATAGGGTATACATTGACAATCTAAATATAGCGATCGCTCTGCTGAACAAGCCTTTGCATACTCTTCAACGGCTCCATGGGCGCCGGCGTCGTGTACAATCCCGGAATCCTCGCATTGTCATACACCTGCTCGCACCACGCCATCTCTTTCTGCGCCTTCTTCGCCTCGAAGTACTTCCGCGCGGCAACGAGCGGTGTCAAGCTCCCGAACCTCCCGGAATACCCCACGATCGGTCGACAGTTGTACGGCACGCTCCGACAGATCGAGTCTGCGTATCCGCCCATCTCGCGGTCCCACATGAATATCTCCCTCGGCTCGAGCTGGCGGTACCGGAGTAGAAGCTTGAAGGTGTTGGACTGTAGGATGAGCATGCTCATCCAGTAGATCATATAGCAGATGCCGGCACCAAAGAAGGAGAAGTTGAACGCTTCTTCAAACGTGCGGTCGTCGCAGATGTCGAGGAAGCCATCAATTTCGCCGACGTCCACCCTGTTGTAGTATGGCCCGAATTTTTCGAAATCGGCGAACCAGTCTTTTGCTTCAGCAGCAAGCTTTAATGACTTGTCAATCAGCGCGCCCACAGCGTCTCGATCTTTAGCGGCAAGCTTATCAGTCCTCTCCAGAAGTCGTGGTATGTGGATGCAGATGTCTACCAAGGCCACATATGGATCGACCTTGGCGGCTTTGGAGGTGACGGTCATCCATTCGTCAGTGTCGAGCATCGACGCCTTCCTTAGATTATAACCGATAGTTAACTAGTTCAGCTTCATTAGGTGTGTCTTCTGCAAGGCGAAAAGTGGAGTCTCACAGAGTTATACCGTATGGCATGGAATATTTGCATGCTGAGTCTGGTGGTAAAAGACTTTGGTCCTCGTTGTTTGACGATGTGCAACAGACCCTGCACATGATAGAAGAAGCCGTATCCGCTCGTAACCCCTACGAAGACCTAGAATCGATATAAGTTTGAAATCGTTTCTCTTGCAAGTAACACTCACCTCGTACAAAGTAAGCAAATAAGTTGCCAATATCGTTTCATCTGCTAGCGCGAGTTTGGGAAATTGAATAGTTTTCATCATTTGCGAAAGAGCAGTCCCATACAATGATCGTGATCGATTTACCAGCGGGTAGTCACGTGTGGCCACCGCAAGTTGCGCAGCGGACAACGCATCGACTGCGGCCAGGAGAACCTCGCTGGTTGCAGGAAGTTGCGGCAACGTAAGCATTAAAGCAGAGGGAGGAGGCAATGTGTCCTTGCTAGCCCTGGGTAGATAAAGCCATATCAACTGCCCTACGTGCTGCACACGCTCGATTGCAATGGGGCTGACTTGTCGTACTGCAGGAGCCTCGGAGGGGCTGCGGTCTGGCGACCGGAAAAATTCGACTGTTTTTTCCGAGTCTGATGACATCGGTTCCTCTTGGGTCTCATCATGATTTGCATATCTGTAGCGATTGTCGTCCTCTTTGATGACCGAGGGCCTGTCAGCCTGCTCGCCGAATTTGTGCAGAATGAAAGACTGAAGCGGCCGATATCCAGGGCATTTCGTCCCGCGTCGAAGACAGGTATTGCACTCTGGCCTTGCCTCGTCGCAGCGGACTTTCCGTTTCCGACACTCGAAACAGCCTGTCGAGCGCTTCGGCATAAGGCTGGTCGGGGCAAATCGAGCTTATCAGGCTGGGGAGCGTCCAGACGTTTTGTAGAGACTGTATCGTGGCGCCGTCCTACTGACAGATGTCCTTGAAAGAGGTGGAAAGACGTCTGCTTGTTATCCGGTGACCTGATATCATGATACGATGAGAAGGAAGGACAGAATTCGCCAAGGAACCGGCTACGCTAATTCCCACCACGGCCAAGGAGCGAGCCGTGTTCAACGGCGACCAATCGCACCAGTGGCATTCATCTCGCCACCTGCCAACTCGGACATGCTTGCGAGCTTGCTTTTCAGTGTTTCATCCCGCTGCGGAAGCGCTAGGAACAGCCCCGCCACTAGGGGCTCCATCTCATTGGAGGCAAAGGAGAGTTTCGATATTGAATTGGAGAATACACGACGAATATGAAAGAGATGTCGACGGCGCGTTCAAGCAGAAACAGAACCGAAATGGGAATGAACTGGGACGGAGGTAGACTGACGAAGTGACGATGGACGGATCGGGTGGATACGTGTACTTAGGCACCTAGGTAGGTGTTAGTGTGGCCACGTGACCTTAGAGGGGCCCCGGGCGGGGTCCCGTCCAAGCATCTGGGCAAACCAACACCAGAAGATTCGGAAGACATGCAAAACGTTTGAACCCAACCTGTAAGTACGGCGACTGGCAGCACCGTTATATATGGGCCTACACCCTGCCCTGTGCTCGAGCTCATTGTTCGCTTCGGAGCCCTGCACACACGAAGCCCTTTTCGGCAACGTCTGCGAATCCTCCTCTCTTGCAGATCTTTACCAACACGTCGCGCACGTTTGGCGACGAAACCATGTCTGTAACAGCATGAAGAGATTCGAAATATTTTGATTACGATATTACTAATATCACCACCGCCTGCTCTAATCACTTGCGATCTAGGGGCCATCTCAACCTTGTTTCAAACCCCACTTGAAACCTATCGCTTATTGCCACCAGGCCCAAACGCCTATATAAATACCCACGTGAAATTATATAGATATCTTGAATTGTACGTGTATGTGAGTGTGTACCACATACTCCAACTCTAACCCATCCCAGCATAGCAACAGCACCACAGACACACAACCACACCATAACAAAGAAACGTAATCTTAAAACACACTGATATCATTCCTCACTCACCCTGTCTGCATCAGCATCTACACCTACGTCTTCAACCCCCCCAAAAAAAACCAAACAGCCCAAAGGCCCACCACCAGCACTCTCCCCACCCAAAATGCAAATCTATATAATACACCACCGCCCCACCCAACCCCAACCAGTGAAAAAAATGCAAAACAAAACAAAAAAGCTAAAAAGGGGGTATGATAAAATATGCCACGCCACACCATGCAACGCCCCATGCAGCCCAGCTCAACACCATCCCAAAACGCCCACCCAAAAGATCAAGCAACCCCCCCCCAATAAAACCCCACACACCCAAACACCACACCTACAAGCCTGCTACACTGCGCCGCCCACCCCACCCTTATCTGGCAATATCGGTCCCAGGAGGCCACTGGGGGGGCCTACAACCGGGACCTCAAGCCGCGGTGAGGGTGAGGGGGCGCGGGTCACGGGTGATAGCTAGCATGCATGCGTGCGGTATGAAAAGTACAGATAGCGGGTGGGGTTTGTGTAATGCTGCTCGTTGCGTTGTGCAAGATAATGCAATGCAATGCAATATGCCGGATCGTGTGCTAGAAACGATGATGCATACGCCGAAGCGTGTCGTGGAAATGCCACTGTGGAATGGGAGGGCAGATGGGAACATGGACCAACATGTTCGAGGTTGGCAACAAACAAAGTGAGGATGCGAAGGAAAATGCAGATGCATGTGGTGCTTCTTTTCTTTTCGGGGGTCGAGCCATGGTCCAGATTTGAATCATGTCGTGCCGGATACGATGTTTCCCGGTCGCTCGTAACACCAGAACAAAGGTTTGCATACGATGTGTTGCTAGATGGACTCAAACCTCTGTCTTCTGGCTGTATCTTCGCCATTTCTTCACCGGCTCTTCGACGCCGCAAAGACGGCTTTCGCAGCATAATTTCCCTTCTTCTCGAACATTCGTACAAAATCTCCTCGTGACTTCGTACATCGGTCGTCCAAAGGCCTGATACCTATCGTCATACAATCAAACCAACACCGTCCTTTTACGACCTTTACATCGTCTTCCTAGTACGCCTCCTCTTCCGACCACTCTCAACCTCCGTGCTCATCGAGGAGTCACGGCAAGACCGTGGCGTCGAGAAGCGCTCTTCTATCTCCGCCTTGAACTTGCGCTTGGGCCTCTCTTTCTTCAGCGTCTTTTCTTCCTCGGGATCAACGAAGCGATGTATAGACCGATGGTCCAGAATGCGCTCTTCCTTATCATGTTTGCCCTCCCTATCCGTCTTCGGCCACGGATAACCGTAAAGCTTGGAATGGCGCTCGCATCGTGGACACTCCTTACGCGTCCCCCGATGACTGTCCTCTTGCACGAATTGCACCTCGCATGTCTGACATTCTGCCCACTTACTGTCCTTGCCAGAGAGGCGGGATCTCGATGTCATGTAGTCGCCCGGTTTCCTCCTGTTCTCTACCAAGTGATCATCGAGCTTCTGGTCAGAAACAGGTGTTCCTATACGGTTCTGTATCATGTTTCGCGAAATCGATCGAGTGTTGCGGGGAATGAGAGGATGTTTCGGTCGCTTGCGCTTCACGATTTGCTGCATAACGTCGTCAATTTCCAAGGTGTCAGAGAGTTCGCTCAGTTCAGACGAGGTGTCTTCGAAGATGAGTGAGGACCATGGGGCGGTTACCGTGGTGGTTTCATCTTTTATCGTAGCTACGCCAAGAGCCGGTTTCTCGAGGAGAATGTCCGCATCGACCATGATTTTGTCATCGACGATCCCAGTCATGGTGTGATCATCGTCTATCGAAGTAGCATCGGTGGACAGAGTTGACTTCGGAGATCCAGCGCCGGCAGACGACTGCGGTGTTGTGTTTCGAGACGACAAGTCGTGGTCCAGAACAATGTTCAGATCGCCCTCTCGCTGCTGCGTCCGGATTTGCCGTGATGGCTGTGAAAGATTGATGGCGGGATCCTCGATGCTTGCAACGGGCAATTCTTGCCGTAGGCGCGAGCTGCGGGTAGGCTTCAAATTCGCCATCTGCCGCGTTCTCGGAATCTTCCGTACGGGAGGAGACGCTTGCTCGTTTTTCGACACGACTCTGCGACGCTTAGGTGCGGGCGTTGCATCGCGCGACGTGGCCTCGCTCGGAGGTTCGAACTTTCGCTTCCCCCGTAAAGAATACGACCCCTTTTCCACCCCATGTGTTTGCTCATGCTCCTTCTGTGTCTCCTGCTCATCTTGCTCATCCTCGATTTCCTCATCCTCTTCGTCACTATCCTCAACCGGCAAGAAGGGCGCCCAGCCATTGACTTGTTGATCTTCGCAAGTCTGACACAAGCACTCTTGATTGTCGTCGCCAAAATAGTCCTCGCCATACGAAACTGTAATCTCTTCGCCTTCTTTGATGGTGTCAGTCGCAACGACCTGCATCTTATCGTGGCCCGTAGGCGTGAGCTTAGCGTTTGCGCCGCAGTCGTGGTTTGCGAACCGAGCCGGACCCAAGAACAGAGAGCGCGTCTTCTTCCGGCTTGAAATGACAAGGCTGAAGTCTTTGCGCATCTTTTCAAGATACTTTTCTTCCTCCTCAGTCACGGCCACTTGCGCTCCGGTCAGATACTTGATCTCTTCGCCTTTCTGAATGTCCCGGCGGGCAGTTATGGAAGCTTCGTGCTCGGTAATCGTGTATCGGTTCGTTGTGGTGACCTCGAATGGGCAATCGGGCATATATATAGAGACATATCGCTTCAGGTGTCGCTTGAAGTGCTCACGATCTTTCTCGTCCTGTAATGTCGACAGGAACTTCTTGAGCGTCGGTATCTGCACTAACCGCTGCATCGCGTCGCTGACGTTCTTGTTGACAATAACATGTTGACGCAGTATGTTTGCGACTTCTTCCTCCTTCACGCCACGAGATCGCACAAAGCGAATGTCATTCTTCCTGATGGTGGTCCAGTAGTAGACCTGCGGATGCGCCGGTTAGCGGACATGCTCCTGAGATATGGTCGCTTGCGTTGGCGCAAACTCTGGACACAAAGACCTACCTTGTCAACCAGCGCATTTGTTAGTATGTCGTCGTATTCTGCGAGCCTCTTCAGCGTCAGGGTGCCCTTTTTGGCCGTCTCCTTGGGTGCCATGTTTGCGCAGAGGGCGCGTCAACCGGATCTGGACGCGGTGCAGGCCGGAGAGCGTTTGGCGGGTGATATCTATCGCAGTGATGGCGAGTCCGGTCGAGGTAAAGGGGTGGTTGGGTGACGTAGTACGAAGAGAGCGACGTCCGGCTGGTTCCTCCTCACATGCACCGTAACCAGATCAACCTGCGCAAAGTCAAGGAAGGACCGACAAGGGGAGCGCACAGGAGGCGCAAACGAAAAGAACGAGCGACAGCCTCTCAAAAGAGACCGCAGACAAGCCACAAATAGCGCAAGCGCACGACGGTGTTGGACTGACGCTGGGGCGGGCTGAGATTCGCAAACACGGCCTGTTGATCCTTGCGGCTGCATCGGCTGGACGCTCCGGTAAGTATCGCAGACGGGCCCAAGCGAGAGACGCTAGCCCCCGACGCGCCGGCGGCCATTCACTCTGCAAACTCGAGCCTGGTTTGACCGTCACCGCCAGCCGCACGCAGCCCGCCTCACGAGCCGTACGTACCAAGGAGGTTGTAGTTTCCCGACCGACGTACAGAGGGCGGCACCATGATCCAGCTCAAGGTACGACAGCGAACCGCGGCCCCGCCCCAAAGGGGAGACGAGACCAGCCACTGATACCGCGCACTCTAGACCCTCGTCAATTGCATCGACAACTCCGGCGCCGCCATAGTCGAGTGCGTCAACGTCCTGCGATCGAAGCGCCCCGCCAAAGTCGGTATGTGAGCTGGGTGAGGACAACGACAGAGGTGTGTTGACGGGTGCAGGCGATCGGATAGTCGTGGTCGTGAAGAAGCAGCGAAACTTTGGCCCTGAGACGGGCAACAGCGTCTCCATCAGCGCAGCGAACAAGGTCCGGCGTGGAGATGTGCGACACGCGGTAGTAGTACGGACGGCGAAGAAGTGGCAGAGGCCGGACGGCAGCGTGGTCAAGTTCGACGACAATGCCTGCGTGCTCATCAACAAGGCCGGCGAGCCCATTGGATCGCGAGTGAGCGGCATCGTGGCGGCAGAGCTGAGGCAGAAGCAGTGGTCCAAGATCCTCTCGTTGGCACCGATGCATGTGTAGGAGGAGCGACAAGGACTGGAAGAATAATTGCATTTTCGGGAGTACAGAGGCATGGGACCATGTACAAAACGTGTATATGCCATTGTACAATATCGCTGGGTATCAGATACCGTTCCCAGACACCATTTAGAGAGAAACGCCCCTTAACTCCAACCCAATGCTGAAGTCGACCCACTTGAGATGTGAAAAATCCTTCTCCTTCTACTGCCAGACATGACTGCATCCAACGCATACAAAGTACAGTTTCTGCAGGGAACTCAGCAAAGCTCATTAACGAGCAGAGATCACTCACCATTCCCGTAGTCGAACTTCGCTGCTGTGACTGGAAGAAGACGACGTCGTTATCGCCGCACGATGGGCAAGCCTTTTGGACGCGAGGCAACTAGATGCGACAAGAGTCAGCAAGCAGGCTCAAAGAGGAGCAGGCAAGCGACGAAACCATGCGCAACAGTGCTCAGTTCTTCGAGGAGTGCTTGCCGTCCCCCATATGGATGTTTGAATGCATTTCATGCTCATCCTCGGCTTCGAGAAGGAGGCCCGGCGCAGTCTCCTCGCCGCAGTCTTCGCAGACTATTTCCTGCCCGCACATGGTGCAGAAGTTGGGGAAAGTATCCATATCCGCGAGACTCGCGCGAGAAAGAGAGCGGGTGAGACCAACCGTGGGATCCTGTCCAATGTCTGCTGTGACACCGGCCGTGTCGCCGGCTGAAGATGCGATTTCGTGGCGCATAACGCAGGCCGAGGGTGCTTCCTCGGAGAAGGAGCAGGTGCGACAGGCGAAGAGCAGCTTGTTGTCGGCTCTGTCTTCGCACGGAAACAGCAGGTTAGAGCTGGCAGATGTTAGCGACTGCAGGTCGTCGGCGGAAAGCAACTGACCATTCCAAGCAGAAACGGAAGAGAATCTTCTTGTTGGCGTCACCCTCCTTGCTCTGTTCTGCTGCGGGCGACGACATGGTGGTTGTTTGCAGTGCTGCGGGTTGAAGGACGATGTATGGGTGGTGCGTTCGTAGTGGAGTTCTGGCTTCGGTCGCGGTGGTGGCAGCGCTGTTGTGGGCGAGGGTGGTGGTGGCAGTGGTGGTGGCGGCGACGGCGGCGGCGGATGGCCAGCAGACGTCGAGTGCTCGTAGCTTTTTGTGATGTGAAGGAAGCGTGCAGGCTGCTGCGGCCGCTTTGGTGTGTTAAAGGCTGACTCAGATGCCCTGCCCAATCGGGCCGGCCTTTGTTTGCCCAGCTCCCCGCAATCGACCCCCTCCTGCAAGCCTCCTCGCACTACAGTCTGCATCGCATAACTCTCGTTCAACCTCGACACTCTGCGCGCTATTCCCGACGCACTATCTGTCGCATAAACCATTCCTTATCTCCACCATGGTAAGCCTAACGGGCGTCGGCAGCACGCATCGCTCCACAGCATTCGCCCACGCGCTGACACTCCCAGTCGTCCACGGCAGAGACGGGCCTGCCCGAGGGCTGGGAAGTGCGCCACTCCAACACCAAGAACCTCCCCTACTACTTCCACTTGGCGACCAAAGACTCGCGATGGGAGCCGCCGGCAGGAACCGACCCGGAGAAGCTGAAGGAATACATGGCAAAGTACCATAGTTCCAAGGGCGTCACACCGGCGAACCTGGCGAACCAAGGGGACAAGATACGGGCCGCACATTTGCTAGTGAAGCACCGCGATAGCCGGCGGCCTGCCAGCTGGCGCGAGCCGGAAATCACGCGCTCCAAGGAGGAAGCCATCGAGGCGATAAAGCAGTATCAGAAGCAGATCAAGGCATACGAGGATTCGTCTGACCCCAATGGCAAATCACTCTCGGAACTTGCGATGACGGAATCGGATTGCAGCAGTGCGCGGAAGGGGGGAGACCTGTGAGTGTTTCTACCAGAGGGCGGCGGTTGGGTGAAGGACTAACACAGGCAAACCAGGGGTTTCTTTGGCCGCGGCGACATGCAAAAGGAATTCGAAGAGGCAGCTTTCCGGCTGAACAAGGGGGAGGTCAGCGGCATAGTTGAAACAGCATCCGGGATGCATTTGATTCAGAGGTCTGTTCTCTCTTGAGTTCCCTAGTGGCCCCGCTGACGAGGACGCACACTAGGTTGGAGTGACGATAGATACATGGCGTGGCGTCACGGCATCTCCAGGGCGGTCACCGAGCATATTTGGCTCATGGGACCGCTTGGGGGTCGATATACTTGTGGTGTTGTGTGTTGCAGGCACAGTAGTCTAGCACGCCTGAACGAAGCGGCGGTGCTAACATGATGGCTGGGCTGGGCTGTGCAGCTTACCTACGGCACATGCGCGTGCCGGCAGTGGGTACAATGGAACATTTGAACCATGTTTCCTATACGTGTTCTTACTCGCCCCCTCTCGCTATCCCGCATGACGCAATCTCGCAGAGCCGGCCGCCGGTGAAGTTTGAAGTAGGCGGCCGGCAAGCCAGTTGACGCGCAGCAGTCAAAATAAAGCGCCAAAGACTCGGTCGGGCGTGGTAGGTAAAGAGCACGTTCACATGGATCCCGCACACCCGGCACCTTATCTGGGTGCTCGGTAGCTTGGGGAACTGGCCCAACCAAACAATAGCACAAGCTGCTGTGAGGTGTGTTGGAGCAGGACAGGTCATGCAAACGCCGCGGAGCCGTGCCGAAGGTCGCTAACCGCTTGTTGCAGGCTTTTCCGTCGAAATTGCGACGGCAGTGTCTTTCTGTCTCTGCAGTCTGATGATTGCAAGCTGTGAGGCCTCGCGGCCAACGCACGCTTGACGACACCGGTTCCCCCGAACGTTTGGTAGCATCTGGCCCGCCAAGGCTGGAAGGTTTCTGGGCCACCCACTCGATGCTGGCCTCACAACGGTGGCCCAGCTGCTTGCTGTTATTCGTCACCGTGTTGGGCCTCACGAATTAATCCCGCACACACACTGCAGCGCATCATCAGCTGCGGCATCGCCTGCCTGACGTTGGGCCGCGCCACGTTCCCCAGCGTCTTCGACCTCTATTTATTGTTCTCCTGGTGTGGAGCTGCAGTGCCTATCCTCTGTCTACATTGCGCATCCCCGACTCTGAACAACACACGCAGCAAAACGTAAGTGGAAAGGCCGCGCCGGCGTACAATACAAGCGCACACACCCCTGCGCCTACCAGTCGACCCTCCCGGCACCCGAGCTCGACTTTCCCATCCGCGCACCATGGGAAAGTTGGAAAGCGCATGCTGACGTGCACCCTAGTAGAAGGCTCGAGAATTACGCCCACCTGAAAGAGCAGGGTCCGCCGCAGCCTGGGCACCATTCTTCCCTGATATCCGCGGCTTGGGCGCTCTCCCGATCGCACCCACAACTACGATCGCTTCACCAGACTAGACGCTCCCTCCGACAAGCCGTTCCTTTCACTAGTATACAAATACTCCTTATACCTCCTCCCCCTTGCCGGCACCACGCACCACGGCCGCTGCTACCTGCCACTCCACTTGCCAAACACGACACGCACACAGCACCGCGACAACAACGCCCTCGTGCGCCTTTCCCTAGGTATACAGCAACCATCATGGCGAGTGCCAGCTCTCCTGTCTACAACAACCCCGCCATCTCCCGCAACCATGGCCGCCGTGCCTCTACCCGCCAGAGCTTTACCTCGTCCCGCTCCGCTTCTCGGATGGACTCAGCGCGCACCCTCTGCCCTCGCGACGTCGACGCCTTCAGCTACGACCCATCGCATCTCCCGGCCTGGTACATTGCTCAGGACCTTTGGGAGCGCCTTCCTTCCAACGTTCAGACTCACCTTGCAGCCATCCAGCATGCTGGTGCGGCGGTGCTGACTGGTATGTGTCCTCTTACTTTGCCGTGACATCACACCACCTCAGACCACGGCTGGATGGGGACCCCACGAAGCACGCCCCCGCACCTGATCCCTGCCCAGGTGTTAGTTGCAGCACGTGCTTGGCCTGAAACCTGGAACTAATCTTTGCCAGGCTACGAGCGACTCGAGAAGCACACCGAGGCCCGGGACAACGATCGCGCAAACAACAAGCTTGCCGAGGACGAGTTCCTTGGCGAGCTGGATGTTCTGCCGTCACCCAAGATGCGTACGATGAGCAATGCTAGCAGCGTGGCCGTATCCGATGTAGCGTCAGCCGTCTTCACCGAGCCCCCTGCCTCTGAGTCTGAGTTGGGCTCTCCATCAGTGACTTCCTCGCACAGCACGAGCCCGGTCTCCCCGATCTGCCTTGGTCCTCCCCATGATCCGCTAAAAGATAAGCGCGGACGCTCTCGCGATCGTTCCTTCTCTGTTCCGCTCGAGCCCCTTGATGCCCACTATGCGGTCGAGCTCTCTCATCTGAGCACCGAGGCTATTCCCCGACTTGACCATGCCGGCCGCAAGGTTGACTTGGAGTGGCTCGAAGCCAAGCGCATCAGCAAGATTGCCGTCAACGATGTGTCGCTGCCTTCGAGGAGTGGTGGGGGCCGAGAAGAAACGCACCATCTACGCGCTCAAGGAGGAGACCAACCGCCTGAGTCGAGCCAACAACCTTTCGCCCAACGGCATGGGCTGGACGGCGCCGTAGATGCTAGTGAGGTGGGGCTTAACCGCAAAAGGGCTGAAAGTCGCTCGGAGCGTGTTGGAGTGCCATGGCTTAGACGGGGCCAAACTCGTCATAGCCCGGATACGTTAGTGAGGCGCCAGCTTCCTTACATTATCTCCTCCGATCATCTCTTCATCTCTTTCCTTCTTCTTCTTCTTCTCCAAAAGTCCACCTGGCCTTCCTTTATTTCTTTTGCCATCATGTGCATTTGAGCAAGGAGTTTTTTGGACGGCACAATGTACCCATGTAAGGACTGGGCAGCGAGAATGTCTGGGAATGGATTGGGGATTTAACTTGTTTTCTTGTTCTTCAGAGTAGGGATGGAACTCGATGCATGCGTACACGGCCGCTTCTTTCTGAGGAGCTCAAGTTTGCACCAAAGTTGGCAGGGTTATTCAAGCTTCTTTTCTTCACGTAGGGCTAGACTGGGTTGGCAGAAATTTGGGGGGGGTATACGGCTGGGTCTCACGATCGGGTTAATGCAAACTCTCTTCTCTTACCTATTTCTTTGTGTATCGATCGGATGTTGTTGAGGTCATGTGGAAGTGGGATGGCTTGGCGCGGGATATCCTTACATTTTTTTTCTTTTTTTTATTACTGTACTAGGGCTAGGACATGGTTTGGGCGTGCGATTCTAGGGCTGTGTTGTGTTACCCCAGGCAGGAGTCTTTCTTGGCTTAGCATGTACATACATGTGCTGATCCCCGCCTCCTGCGCATGTGGTAGAACTGACTAGGTAGAGCAGAGAGGAGCAGAGAAGAGTAGAGAGCGGTTTCGGTCTCCCCGTATCCCCACGGGACATTATAAGACTGGACTGGATCTGCTTGAACGGATTTACCTCACCGATGAGTCTTTGTTTGGGAGGATGCGGGAGGGGATGTATGCCACTTTGCTTGCTTGGGAGAAAGTGGTGGATGGGGGTTTGGGGGCGTGTTACAATGCTTTGGTATGCCGCATCTCCTCTCCTCTTCACTCTCCTCCCTCCCACCCAACACCAACGCATGACACAAACACCTCTCCTAAATCCCATCATCGTCCTCCTCCACCCGTGCCTGATACTCCCCCCCCCCACGCCCCTGCCTCCCGCCCCTCGGCCGTCCATCCATCGATTCCCCACTTCTCATCATCCTATCCGGCGGACCCGGCCGCATGCCGAAGTCGTCGTCGTCGTCATCTACCACACGCCTCTGTTAACCAACCTCTATTTGGGATAGAGATGAGAAAGCCGACTTACCAGCAAACCCGTCCATCCACCCGCGACCCTCCCCCTCCATCCCGTCAAACAGCCCTCCTCCCAACCTTGGGCCCCCCAGCCCGGCACTCCCTAGACTCTCGTCGTCGCCTCCGAGGCCAGGAGGGAGGGCTCCGCGTCGCGCTCCAGGTCCTCCGGGCCGTGGTGGTCGGCCTGCTCGTGGACCACGCGGGCCGCCGAACTCGCGGCCGTCCATGCCGTGCGGTTGTAGTGGTGCAGGCCCATTCGGACCGCCCGCGCGCGGCTTACGACGCGGCTTTGGGCGCCGTTGCATCATTCTCGGCCGTGGCGGCGGGCCGTGCATGTTCATGGCTATGGCCATGGGGTCCATCATGCCGTCCATGTCCGAGTAGGACATAGCGTCGTCGAAGGGCGGCAGCATAGGCATTCGATCTGGGCGGGTGGCGTTGACGTTGCGTGGTGGGAAGGTGGATTGCGGTCTGAGTCGTTCTCCTCCGCCTCCTGTTTCGTCGCCCATACCGTACGGATCGATCCCATGTTGCGCCGCCATGCGTGGATCCATGGTATCCAACATCCCCATATCCATACCCGGATACGCCGCTTGCGCACGCACACCCCCCAAATGGCGATCTCCCCTGCCCGTGGCCACCATTCATCATCATCGGATGTGAAGGCCCACCGCCCCCCAAAGGCATCCCATCCCCCATCTTCAGCTGCCGAAATTCATCCCTCATGGCATCCATCTCCCTCCTCGCCTCGCCCTCTTCAACTCCTTGTCCTTCTCCTTCTCCTCCCCATCCCCATCCCCATCCCCACTCTTCTTCCCCCCCTTTCCCCGACCCCTATCCCCACACCCCTCATGATCCCCACAATCCCTCCCCAACTCATCCTTAAGCACGTACCGTATCTCGCCCCACGTCCTCTGCTCGGCATCCCCCTGCCCCTCCGCGCGGTACAGCACCCGCGCCCCCTTGCGACACGTGCAGTTTGTCGTGCAGATGCAGGCGTCGAGGAAGGCGTTGGAGCTGGGAAGCCATTCGTGGGCTGAGGGGCCGGCGTGGGCGTGCGGGGGTTGCGTGCGGTTGATGCGCGTGGAGACGGGGGGCTCGTTGGAGTGGCGGTGTTTACTGGGGTTGGGGGTGTGCGGCGTAGGCGCCTTGGGCGATTTCGTGGACGCCCGGGGCATGAGGTGGTGGGTGGGGGTGGTGGTGGTGGTGAATGCTGACCCATGTGCGCATACATGGGCTGTCCAGGCTGCTGGACATACGGGTACGCCTGCGGTTGCGGCTGCGGCTGCGGATACCCAACACCCACACCTCCCGGCCCTGCCACACCATTCCCATATCCATATCCACCAGGTGCATAGTAAAGCGGCCCACCCATGCCCATACCCCCACTTAAATCCGGCGCCGACCTCGCCCTCCCATGCCCCATCATCCCAACCCCCCCTCTACTATCAAAGTAAACCCCCTGAGGTACACCCACCCCACCCATCTTCCTCCTCCCCCCAACCCCCCTCGCCCCCATGCCCATTCCCATTCCCCTCCCCCTCCTCCCAACACCAACAACCCCATCACTCAAACTGTCCTCCCACGCATACCTCCCTCTTTCCCTCCCTCTCTCCCTACCCCTATCCCTATCTCTCCCCCTCTCCCGCTCCCGATCCCGATACGCACGCCCGCTCATTATACCACGTACTCACACGGCGATACACAGGGCTGCGCTTCTGCTGCTGAGGATGATAGTCGTACGAGGAAGCGGGCGGGACGACGACTTTTGTGCGGCCGCTGTGGAGGGCGATGAGGGGGTGGGGTTGGGTGGAGGATGCTGCGCCCATGGTTGGGTTGCGAAGGAGTAATAAGTGAACAGTGGTGCTGTTTGAGGATGTTATGGTAGATTGCTTGCTTGGTTGCTTGGTTTTGTGGGGTTGGAGGAGGCGGTCGGGTTGGAGTCGAGTGCCATGTAATGCGATGCGATGCGGTGCGATGCCTTGGATGTAGAGAGCCAGGTCCTCGAGTCTAGGACGCCATTACTGCGTTTTATTTCTTCATGACACCGAGCGAGCGACGTACCTGACTGCAGGAAGATGAGTAAGTGAGTAGGTAGACAGAAAAATGTCCGTATGGGAGTTTGGTCGATGTGCTGCTGGCGGACGCGCGGGCGAGCGGTCGGGTGGTAAATGTTTGCTCGAGCAACATGTTGTCGTCGCACGACGCTTGGGACGGGTACTTCTTGTGTCCAGTAGGCAGACATCAGCTTTGACCAGCTGCCATGTCACGTCCGTACGGCATCGCCTCGTCTCCAGGCAAACAAAACAAACAACAAGCACGCACGACACGACATGCTCCTCTTTTTCTCGCCCGCCCAACAAACCGTCACCTTCTTGTTCCCGCTCCCCCGGCCGTCAAATAATACTCGAGAACACGATAGTCCACACAAATTCTCAGAAAAGCCCTCATACCCAAAATCAATGATAACTTTTGGAAATATATGCATTGGAACCACTAAAGCCCAACCTATACGTCGTCGTCGCTCTGCATCATATCCATCTTCAATCATTAAACAGAGGACCGTATACCTCGCTCGTGTGCCCCACCCCCGAAAACGCCCAGAATCTCAGACAGCCATACCTAAAATCAGTAAACAAGAATAAAAAGTCAACTTCCCCTCAACACCTTCTTCCCTTCTCTCCCCACCCCCGCCCGCCCAAACCTCCAGCTTTGTCAAGAGCCCGCCAACTACAAACAGACGCAACAACAAGGAGATCCGGTATCATGTGACCGTCTAGTGTGGTGTTGTATACAACGCGTGCCGCGGCGAGGGGAGAATATTTGAATACACACGCATCGCAGGTTCAGCGCACAGCGCATCTTCTCCGCAGCATGCCTCTCAGCGACCCGAAGTCGGCTTTAAACCTGTGCAATAAAGGAAACGCTATGCCCTACAATTCAAAGAAAGAGTAAGCGCAAATGAAAGTCCAAAGGGTCCAGGTATCGATGAAGAAATGTAAGAATGTTTCTTCTGGGGAAGCGAGTGATGGGGAAGGAAAGAGGGAAGATTTAAAAAATCATCGATCTAACCTGGTCCCTGCGACTTGCTGGCCCACCAGGAACTTCCTTTCGTCGTGGCGCCGTGCCGGCCTTGTGTTTGCGCGTCTTTCTCAATCGGTGGCGGTGGAGCTGCTGGGACATGTGATTTTGTCCGGGAGTGACCAGGCCGCTTCACCGGGCTCGTGGGAACAGACTGGCTGCTAGGGCCGTCGTGCGAACGCGGACGCTGGTGTTGCCCATTCGAAAGTGTGCTTTCCAGCTTGACTTTCACTTGCGAGGGAACCGCCTGGAACCGCCTCTCCTTCCGCTCTTTCTCCAGAACCATCTCGGCCCAGCCGCGCGCCTCCAGCGATATCTTTGCCGACACATTCAGACAGCACCTTCATCCAGCCTTCTTTCTGTTCGCGGCTATCGGCATAAAAGTCGATCACTTCGCCGTTAGCGAACCGGATACGGAAGCCCTCTTCGACGAACATGTAGCCTTCCTCTTCTTCAGCAAAAGCCGACTTGCGGCGTCCACCGGTCTTTGTTGAGGAAGGCTGCTGAAGATCTGACTTATCATCAATGAGTTTGGTCGCCTTCGCGAGGTTGATCGTGGCACGCGGTTGGCGAGTGGAATCATGATAAGCCGTAAGCTTTGTGCCCTCGAGACGGAAGAACCGGCGACGCCAATACTAGGAAACATTAGCAAAGACTCGGATATAGTCGATGTGGTGGTCACTTACCGGGCAGTCACCTCCTTGCTGGCTTAGAGGGCCTTCCCAGGACTGGTTCTTGACCCCTTCAGCATCGCGTAACTCGCGAATGCAGGCGTTCATGCTCTTGGGCATGTCTTCGTCCTTTGCATTCTTGGGCTTGGGGACATAGAGTAGCTGAAGAGCAAGCTTGCCGACGCGGTAAGGCGGACGTCGGACGACACCACCACGCTTGCTCTTCACACTGCTTGCCCCAGTATCATCGACAGCCCACTCGTTTGAAGCAAGGGATGTCGACATTGAACGGTCGACCGTAAGCTTGATTTTCGTGGTTCTTCAGACAGACGTAGGCGCGAGCGAAGGATCCGTCCGGGCCGACGAGATCATGGAGTAGATCCCAAGCCGTGGCTTGTTGGTTGCGCTTTGCCTGTTCCTCTTGTCGCTGTTGAAGAGCAAGTCGTTCGGCCTCCTCCTGCTGCTTACGCTCCTGCTCTTTTCGTTTCTTGGGAGACGAAAGCAAGTTTCGGAATGCAGAGTGCGATTTCTTGTGTGGTTGGCAAGCTTGACCGGGGCAGCAGTAACAACAGGCTTAGGGGGAGGCTCTAGTTTGGTCTGCAGAGTGAGCTGAAACTCAAGATCGTCTAAGACGACAAGCTCGAATTCCTGGCCAATGGGTGCTGCATGGCCAAGCTCCAACCACGACGTGGTCACACAATGCAAACCATTATCGAGAGTCAGCTGGAACCACGTGCGCTCGGCTGTAACATTGATTTAGCAAACATGTCTTGGTAACAAAGGCAAGGAAAACTTACTCTTGGGAAGAGGTAGATCAAGGTCTTTGACACCTACGACCTTTACAAAAAGCCTTCCCCGCTCTTCTCCCGTCTTCAAACTCATCTTGATCTTGCTCCGCTACCGAGTCGAGACCACCAGCAACTGCAGACTCTTGACTTGGCATCGGAGGAACCGGTCCAGAAGTCATAGCACGTCGCGTACCAGAAGTAGTTCGAATGCTTCGCCGCCTTGCCTTACCATTCCAAGGCTCAGTTGTCCAAGCAGGCTTGCGTTCTGCGCTGGTCTTGCGGGAGTTATTGCTGGCCGCCTTGGAAACCGACTCGGCAGCATTCTCGGCTCTCGATGGTGGTGGCTTCTCGTCGCTGAACTGACGACTGCTAGCAACAACAACCTTGGTGTTCTGGCGCATGAGGTACCCCTTCTGTTGATTGCCATTGCCATTAGCGGGGCTGTACGTATAGAGACAAACCCTTCACCGGACATGTGTCTAGCGCCATCGTGTGGTGCAGCACTTGACGTCGGAAATTGGGCGAAAGGGGGTAAAGGAAAAAGGTTGTGTACCTTTTGTGACTCAATAATGTTGTCAAACTCTTTGCCAAGACCAAAGCTTAGATCATGGGAGTCTTCGCCAATGTTGAGGTCAAGCATCAGGTTGTCCTTGCTGGAGAGGCTCATCTGGGTATCCTCTTCCTCGACATGACCAATGTCAGTGCTCAGAGATTGACGCATGGGGCTTCTCCTCGGAACAGGAGGAGGATGTTCGCCGCTAACTTGCCGACGAGTTGCAGCCATGTCAATCTCAAGGGGAATGAGCGACGGACGAGCCTTGAGCTTGCCACCGGCACCCCAAATTGT
This sequence comes from Laburnicola sp. JP-R-44, assembly GCA_009805535.1. Lineage (NCBI taxonomy): Eukaryota > Fungi > Ascomycota > Dothideomycetes > Pleosporales > Didymosphaeriaceae > Laburnicola > Laburnicola sp. JP-R-44. The sequence continues at coordinate 973,147 of SELF01000003.1, read as the reverse complement.
CGACTCCTCCTCAGGAAACAGGTGATCCCTCTTGTTGTGGAGGTAAGATGACAACAGGATGGCGGATCACGGAGTCTGGAGTTCCAGGGCTCCTCCACTTCGTCATCTTCAACGTGCTCCGCCGTCTCCGGTGTTTCCGGCCGCCGAAGGAATTGACGCATGGCATCGAGCTTGGGTGCAGTATCCATGGGGCTGAGTGCAGTTTCAAATGATGACTTGAGTGGGTCGAGAGAGTCAAGTCCACATCTTCATGCTCGAAGTCTGCAAAGTCATCGAACAATTCCTTCTGTCTGGCTTCCTTGCCATCAGCTGTAGGAGAGGAGTTTATAGCCGGTGGGGTGTTGAGGGCAGTCGGCGTGGGTGGCCCAGAGGTGTCGATGGTGCTCTGGGAAGTGGGCTGCTCCTCCGGCTGAGGCGAGTACTCGCTAGCATCGTCGCCGTTGTCCTGCTCGTGGATGTTATGGCGAATAACAGACGTTTCGCGGTCTTCGTCATCGAGCTCAGATACCTCGGTGTACATCTCTGTGGTCTCAGCAAAGGAATAGGCGTCAATAACGCTGTCGGCCTCGCTGGGTGCCTGCGGGTGATCATCAAAGTTGGAAGACACTTCTCGGGAAGGGATAGGAACATCGGGATCAAGATCCGCCAGATCACCATAGCTTCGCTCAGGGCTGGACTCCGCATCATAGTTGTAGCTGTAGCTCTCGCGTTCGTCAAAGTTGCGGCTCTGGACCTTTCGGAGTATAGATTCGCGAGAGATCCGTGGTACCTTGGGTCCGTCGATTGTAAGATCGGTGTCGGTTACATCGTCAACTTCAGCAACTTGTACCTTCACACTCGGCTCGGCATTAATGTTGTGGCTCTCTTGAGTTGGCGTGCTGGTATCGCGCTCATCGTCGACGTTCATCAAGCGAAGTCTATCCTCCAAGGACATTGAGCCTTCGCGCATATTGAGAAGATCGGCTTTTGAAATGCCAATGGACTGCGGAAGCTGGGGCAGTGACCTACGCGACCAGGCGCGCTCCGCTGCAGCCGTTAGACCAACGCTGGAGTCGCGTCGACGGTCCTCCTGGGGCTGCATGCCCGGCAGTGGAGGAAGTGGCCTAGACTCTCCGTCTGAGGCCGTAGAGCCGTGGCGCTCGCTATTCGTCTTTGCGACTCCATTAGGATGAGCATTTGGCATAGGGCTGTTGTCGCGGCCAAAAACATCATCGTAGTTGTCAACGAGGGATGTGTTTGCAGCCTCCGGGCTCATGTGGCGCCAGTCTTCGGGGAGCACCACCGGGGTCTTGTCTGTGTCTTCTAACGAGGCGTCAAAGCTGTCGTCTTGGTCGAAGCTCAACTCCTCCTCATCCGATTCGTAGCTGCCTTGTCGCGACCCAGATGCGACGGAGGAGGGGTCTGGTGTAACCATCTCATACTCGTTGATGGTTGGCGGAGCGGCGTCGAAGGTCACACTTTTCGCGTGCCGGCGGAGCGGGCGTGGGGTGTGGTGCTTCAACTCGTCATCTTCAGACCAAATGCTAGAGTCTGGGTTGTATTCGTTTTGGTTGAAGCGGGTCGGGCTGGCAAGGGAAGACTTGGTAGGCGACACACGCCCCTCATGTGGGCAAGGCCTCTCTTTCGTGGGCGAGCCAGTGCTGCCGCTAAGAGACGAGTCTTTGGTGGGAGAGCTCTTCGAAGGGCTCAGGGTGGGAATCTTGCTGAGACTCTCACCACGACGATGGCTCCTGCGATCTTCGTTCTGCTGACGAAGGCCTGTGAGACCGTTGCCTCCATATGCGTTACCCTGGATCTGCGTGCTCAAGGGGCGGCCAGCAGCCAGCGGTCGGTTTGGAGCATGAATGGAGGTAGGGTCGTACTCGTTCTGCTGCTCGCGGGCAAACATGCTGCTGTTCTTGACACGCGACTGCTTCTTCAAGTTCTCGATCGAGTTGCGCTTGGGCGACAGCGACGTCTCGCGCTCGTACTCGTTCTCCGAGCTAAAGCGGCTCTTGGGTGAGACGGTCTGCTCCTTCCAGAACAGACGCGGGCTGTTTGCAAACGGAGACGAGTCGAAAGGCGAGGTCTCCTTGGTTAAGAATAGCTTCTGGGCCACGTTAGCCGGCGTCGCAGCGCGCGGTGTCGGAATGCATGCGGACTTGCCTTGGTCGGCTGGTTGAAGTTGCCAGAGTTGCGCCGGCTCTCGGTGGAAGCAATCTCGGAGAGTGGGCGCGACATGCTGCTGCCTTTGGTGGGCGAGGCAGTTGGTGTTTTGTTTATGCGCAGCGGCGACACCTGCTCTCCATTAGCGTGCTATGCGATTGGGATGTGTTTGTTTGCGGTGCAATGGCAGGCAGACAGTAGGAGGAGACGTACGCCCTCGTTGCTGGACATTGGACTCGACCAGCGGCGGCCTGCAGGAGTTGATGCAGGTCGGCTACGGGCGCAGGCCGTTGGCGAGGGATGCGGTCACGAACGGCGCGTCTCCGTCGACGAGGGGCGCGCTGAAGGGATGCGACTACGAAATATACTCGCCACAGAAGTGAATGTCGACTCTCGCAGGCGCTGCGGATCAGGCTGAAGATGTTTGGGTGGGCGGGAGGAGGATGCGCTGCTGAAATGGGCCTGGACATGAGGGCGAGACACCAACAGCGCGGCTTGCGTCCTGGCTGCGTGGTTGCTAGGGGCAACGCGCGGGTCGCTCCCGCACCGCGCTGTCATTGGCCCGCGCCGAGGTGGCGCCGAAATTCTCGGAGCCCCAGTCTCGGCTCTCGACATCTTCGCCAGACGGCCGTTCATTCAGCAGATGCACATGCGGCGCATGTGACGCATCTGGCTGCTTCTTTTTCCAGCTGGTACGTGTATTCCTACCTGCAGCCATGTTGCGCCAGGCCGGCCGCGCCTGCCCCTTCTGCGAGGTGCGCTCGCTCCTCGACCGCCCGCCCCAGCTCCAGCAGACGCGCCTCTACGCCCAGCTGCAGCGCGACAGAGCAGCCCGCCATGACGCCGCCGCCTCGAGACGCCCAGGGCCGTCGCGTCCACGGCGCGATTCATCTCGGCCGTCGCGGATGGTGCTCTCGGACTCGGTCGCGCGGCCTGCGCGCCCGCCATCAGACGAAAAGCCCCTCCGAAAAAAGCGCGAGCCCTTTTTTTACTTGAACCGGACGAAAGCCCCGCCGATGCTGGAACGAGATCAGGAGAGGAGGACATCCTTCGTTTCCGACAGAAGACGCGATGGCCGGGACAAGGGCCGCCCCTCGTCAGAGGCCTTCCATGCGCTGAAGATGCAAAAGTCGCTGCACGAGATTCCCTACGGCCTGAGGTCGGCCATCAAGAAGAGGATAGAGCAGGTCGAGTCCTTCGAGAGCCTCCCGCTGATGGACTCTGTGCAGAAGGCTATCAAAGACGCCCTGCCCGACCTGGAGTACCGCCAGCCCACCCCGGCCCAAGCTGCAGCTATCCCCGCCCTCCTCGGATTGCAGGCCAAACGACGCACAAGAAACCCGGCGAAGAAGACGGGCCCTGACTCGTTCCTTCTGGCTGCCGAAACCGGCTCGGGAAAGACGTTGGCATACCTCCTCCCCACCATTGACGCTATCAAGCGGGAAGAGATGCAGGACAAGGCAGAAGCTGAACGCGCAGAGGCCGAGGACGCTGCTACCAAGGCACTCGAGAAGGACAAGAGGGAGGACATCTTCGGTGTCGAAGAGCCCGACCTGAACAAGGCGGTCGATCCTGCGCGGCCTCGTGCCATCATCCTCGTTCCCTCCGCCGAGCTCGTTGCCCAAGTAGGCGCCGTAGCCAAATCGCTATCACACAGTGCCAAATTCCGCGCAGCTCCTATATCGGCCAAGAATACTGCCACGGTTATCCGAAACCGGCTCTTCAACGAGAACGGCGTGGATATCGTCATCAGCACCCCGCCCCTCCTGGCCAGCATCGCAAAGAGCAATCCCAACATTCTCGCTCGCGTCACACATCTCATCGTGGATGAAGCAGACTCCCTCTTTGACCGCTCCTTCAAGCCCAGCACACTGGATATCTTGGACAGGGCCTCGCCGTCGTTGAAGAAGCTCATGCTCTGCTCAGCAACTATTCCAAAGTATCTCGACAAGTATCTCGCGGAGAAGTTCCCGGATATGGAGCGCCTTGTCACACCTAATCTCCATGCTATTCCTCGACGAGTGCAGCTTGGCGTTGTGGACGTGAACAAGGAACCTTATCGGGGCAACAAGATGCTGGCTTGCGCCGACACCATCTGGCAGATCGGCAAAGCAACGGCTGAATACGATCCTGCCAATGGCAAAGAAGCGGTGCCCACCAAACGCATCCTCGTCTTCGTCAACGAGCGCGAAGACACCGACGAGGTTGCACAATACCTCGTCAAGAAGGGCATCGACGCAATGGCGTTCCACCGCGACACGGATCCCAACCGCCAAGCCAAAGCCCTCGCATCTTTCACCGGCACTGAAAAATCAAAAGATGCCAAAGCCGGCGAAGAGAAGAATGAAGCCGTCAAGGCCAACACCAGCACTAACATGCGAACATTACACAATACTAAAGTCATCGTCACCACGGATCTCGGATCCCGAGGTATCGATACAGTATCAGTCCGCCACGTTATCTTGTACGATGTCCCGCATACCACGATCGATTTCATTCATCGGCTGGGCAGGACGGGCCGCATGGGCCGCAGAGGTAGGGGTATCGTGCTAGTCGGTCCTGGCGACCGAGCAGACGTCGTGAAGGAGGTTAGGGACGCGATGTTCAGGGGCGAAGCGTTGATTTAAGACGGTATTTAGTATTGAACTCCGTCGCGTGCTTTTTAGTACGTGGTATATAGACGACATTCGTGGTGTATATTTTGTAATGGTAGGTTGTACGATATTCGGCTGGGACTGTATAGACTACGGGCTGCATCTGCATGGCATGGCCTGGCGTAGGTGGGTTTACAGTTCAACTATCTTGTCTCACTTCATTTCTACGTTCATTTTACCTCGTCATCTCTCTCTTCGTCCCGCTACCTCTCGTATCCATTTCGCGTCTACCATACATACACCGGCTGGACAATATATTGCGTACATTTTCAGCCTTCGTATCGCTTATCCGGGGGTAACACACAGTACTGTTACTTTTGTCCTAGCACTTACTGTATATATGACCCCGCCACCGAACCACACAGCCTTTGGCCTGGCGCTTTTGCGCGAGGCTGTGGCTGGTTGTGCTACTGAGGCGGGGGATAGTGATGAGTACATACTGTGTAGGCTCTGGTGTCTTCTGCGCTGCTCTGGAGTTGTGGGTGGGCGTGGAATTTGTGGGAGCTACATGTTGTCTGAATGAGGATGTAATAGCAGCGTTCTTTTCTTGCTGCGCGCACATGCTACAGTACTGGGACAGAAGTCTGGCCACGATGTGTTAACCCAGGATGAGTGATACGAAGGCTGGATGCTGGATGTACGCAAACCATTGCTCTGCGGGTGGCTGTTTGATGCTAATTTGGCACAAGGCCTGCTGGTGACTAGTACATAATGCACAAAACTTTTGCCTTTTCTCGTACACAGACCCTTGCAAGAACAGCCCACGCATCCACGCCTTTCTCAAACCCAATCCATCTCCTCAACCTCCCCAACCCACAACTCCTTCCGACACATAGGACACAGCGTCGAAACAACCAAGCTCTCAATCAAGCAGCTTCTTCCGAAAACGTGCCCACACGGCGTCCTAACAGGATCATTGTTCGGGCGCCTCACGTCGAAGGGAAGCGCCCGGAAAGCAAGCAAGTTCCCCGCGATGACCGGATCCTCGTCGTCGTCGGGGTGATGAAGCGGAAGTTCCCCCTCATCCTCCACCCCAAAGGGAAGCCAACATCCAGGACACTTATCCAACCCCTCTTCACTACTCGCAACATCGACTTCCTCCAATGCATCCACATACACAACCGCCTCGCCAGTATCCATAGCTGGATAATACTCCGGATAACCATACTCGTCCATCATCAACTCGTCCATCATCAACTCGTTCAACATCAACTCGTCGTCATACGTATACTCTCCTTTATGTGTGAGCATGTCTAGCTCAGGCATCGTCGTCACGTATGCGCCGGTGGAGTCTACGATTTTGAAGGTGACGTCGCCGTCGCCGACGTCGAACCAGGCGATGCTCCAGTCGGGGTTGTGGAGCGTGTGCCCGTAGATGGAGGTGAGGGTGGCTTCGTAGTCGGTGTCTAGCATTGTTTGGCGGAGGGCGGGCGGGGCGATGCTGAGGAGGAAGGTCCAGATTTGGCGGAGGGAGTGGGGTGTTACGGGGGAGGGGGCGACAGGGCCGGATGGGAAGGGGACGAGGTCGGCGGGGAAGGGAGCGTTGGGGGTCGGGGGAGGAGGGCCTGCTTGGCCGGAGGAGGAGGTTGCGTTGGAGGAGGCGGACGCGGAGGCTTCGCTCGAGGGAAGGACATTGTCCCGCCTGCTCGTGCGGACCTCCTCCTCGCCTTGTCCGACGGGGTTGTCGCCCATGGTTGAACGTCGGGCTGGACGGCGTTAGAAGTTCATTGAGCAGAGAATGCGAGTTTGTACTTCACCTACCGGTCGGTGTACGAAGGAAGCTGCTTGTAGCTTCGGCGACAGCCACACGCGTGCCGCGACGACGACGAAGTTGGCGGTATAAACACGCCGGGACAGTCCTCGGGAGAGGGCGAGGACTTGAGCTACAAGACTTAGTAAACTGGTTAGCGAATTCGGAGTTGTGCGCGTGCAAACTCGGTGGCAGGTCGGACTTGTGGGCGTGAGTTGTTTACGCTGGAGGAGCGGAGTAAATATAGGTTTCGGAAAAAAGAAAGTGCGCGAAGCGAGCGGAGGCAGAGTGAAAGATTGGAGGTTGCTTGGCCTATGGTGGAAGTTCCGTGGGAAATGTTGGGTTTGTGTTGACAGGGTGAATGGTGGGTTTGCCTTGGGGTAGAACGACTGCTTATTGACCTACGTTTGTTTCGGCTCATTCTTTTAGAGCTCAGGAATTGAATACAATTAGACTCTCTATTCTCTATCCAAGAGTAATGCAGGGTGATTATACTTTCCCCGGACGACAATTGATTGATATAAAAAGATATAAACACCATTGTAACGAGTTATCGATACGAAACTCAAGTGGACGTGTAGTGTTATTTAGAATGATCTGCTCACTATTAAAAAATGAGAGATGCGAATTTCAAATCTCAATTCAAGTCAGAAAATACAATTCACTATCCTTACTCAACCGCTATGAGCTCTGCTAACATCCACTCGCATGCCCCAAGTCAGCATTTAATACCGTAATGAGCTCCCGACTTTGCAAATGAACCGCTTTACTTCAGGGCTAGAATATAAGCTCAACACTGCAAACAGGGCAATAGATGGAGCACTTCTCGAGGGACTTTGCCAAACAGTCCTTGTAAAACATATAGTTGCAGGCGTCTTGCAAACCACGTGATCCTCCTGTTCACCATTCTCAGCATTCCAGGCATCGAATAGTCCCCAGCAGAACGGCACTTACCCCGGAGCAGTGGACCCTCGCATACTGGAGGCTACTCAGGGAGCCCAATACCTGCCGGTGCTTCATCGTCGGCGAAGGATTCGGAAGCTGCGGCTCTGTTAACCGTACTAGACAAGTGAAGGTCAAGAAATCCTATTAGATACGAAGTTTTCATCGAGGATCTGGAACAGATGTTAGAATCCACGTTGTTGTTTTCGTTCGCGGCAGTAAGTTTTTTAACCAAGATGGTATATTCTTCGAGAGAGTACTATTGTTTGTAGTTTTAATGCATTATCATACGTTCGTAGAGACCGATAGCGTTACAGCCCTGGAGTAAGTACATATTGAGTGAGAGGCGTGACTTGAGGTTGATTGACTCACAAATTTGGCGCAGATAGTTTCCGCTACATGGAGCGTGATATGTGCGCGCAGTGCCAATGTCAGAGAAGGTGCATGCTCCATCACCATCTGGTGCCATTGTCCTCATCAATAACGTATGCAGCACTTGCTCAATTTCTATAAAGGATGCGCATCGAAGTATAGCAAAGTTGAACATTCACATATGGAATTTGGTATGGATATCGTTACATGTCATACACCAGACACTGTGTCCGTTCCTTCGTCTTTCCTTCCTTCCTTCCTTCCTTTCCATCCCATGCCGCATTGTCCTGCATCTCTTCGTCGCGACAAAGGTATTGCTCTTGCCAAGCATCCTGGGGTATATTGAGCTCACGTCGACGTGCGCGCCTGCCGCGTGTCTTCTCCTTACGTCATTCGATGTCCTCCGGGGTATTCGAAGTAGCGATTGTCCTTTCCTCCTCTTCAACATATCCTTCACTGAACCTCGTAAATCTCCATCGCTTTCCTCAAGTGGTGCAAGCTGCTCCTCTCGCCATAAGCATGCTCAAGTGCCATTCGTCTCTCGTCCGGGCCCTTGGGCATCGTCGCTTCGTACCCTGCAATCGCCTTCTCCATGTCGTCCAGACTTGATCGTGAGCCGTAGGAATCGAGCATCGCGCGGTTCCTTTCTTCTTGGCTGAGTTCGTATCCGAAGTTTGCGCGGCGGTTGTGGTTTGAGAGTTCCTCGTGGACGCCCCTGCCGATGTAGCGGTTGGCTTGGTCCAGGGTGACAGTGCGCTTGCTTGGTTCGGTGAAGAGGGTTTCGGGGATGTAGAGCATTCCGATGGCGATGGCGGCCATTGTGGGTAGGTACCTGATAAGTCAGTAAGGGAGTTGGCCTAAGATTGGCTCACGTAGCGTACCATTTGGCTATCCGACCGAGCTTTGGAGCAGCTCTTGAAGCTGTGACTGCTGTAGCTGCTGCCGTTGCGGCAGTGGCAGTGATGAAAGGCGCGGCAGCGCGGGATGCGTTGAAGGTGGGTGAAGGTGCATGTGCTGCGGTTGCGACGAAGCGCCGGGCCATTGTTGCTGAAGGCATGTTGATTTGGAGTGTAGGCGGCAGTACTGTATCTTTGTTGGGGTGATAGCGTGTTCAAGACACTGGATCGGGACGCTCGGTATGTCTTATACGGTGTGGGGTAACAGCCTAGACGGTGAATGATGATATAGAGCTACGTCGTCGTAAAGTGGTTTGATTGACTTTGATACGATTTTTGTTTAAGAAACCATTTCAAACGCAGGGGGAAGTGGAAGTGTATATACGACCACAGGCGCGCATCGCCTGGGTGGGGAGACAGTGGCACGCTCGCTCGTGACACTTTCCATGTCCGCATCCCAAAGCGTCACCCCACCTGGGCACCAATCAACCGGCTGCCCAGGCTTACCACACGACGGTCGATCATCATTCGACCAATCCGATACACTGTCGCGTCGCAACGCCAACCCAAGGCTTCTGGTGCTCCGCTCCGCGATGGGCAGCGCTGCTTCCCGGCCGCGCATGGTGTGCGGTTAAGGAGCAGGATTGCGCGCAGCGAGCGGAAGCGGGAATGCACAGCCTGTGGCAGCCGAGGCTTCGGCGCGGCTTGTGTGGTCTCCGGGGAGATCGAAATCACCAAGGCCAGATCAGGACGGTCGTGTTTATTAGATTGTTGTGGTGAGGGGTCGTGAGAGGATGGGCTGACCTCGGCACTTCCAACGTTGCCCGTGCGGTGCGACGGCTCACCGTTCGACCGTTCATCTACTTGACAACCGCACGCGGAGATATCACCCCATGTACATCCCAATGCATCACTAGCATGATAGACTTGCTTCAGAGCGAATTTGAGCTTCTTTTGAGCGAAAATGCTAACCGGTTCAGCATGCGTTCACGGCGACATCCCTGCATGACGACGATACTTCACTGAGCACTCCAGCTACACTACACACTGCACAGTATACCCCATGATTCATGCACTTTGGTTGAACCAGAGCAGTCTTCACTGCCAAAATGACATGTGCACATAGTACAACATGTATTCCTACGCGCATGTCGAACGGAGGAACGGGTCTAGTCCACGGTCCACTCTAGAATTGATCTGCGCGATTATTCAACTTTTCCTCTTCGCAATTATCGCTCCACGACATCCTATTTGGGTGCAGCTAGATGTCGCTTTTGGGATGTCATTTGCCCTTGGACTGGTCGGTTCCCTATGCCTCGCAGTATTCTTGTTGCTGCCTCCGTGGACTATAGCATTCGGAATATCGGCTATGATCCTCCTGAGGGAGAACGGTAGGGCGAAGCAAATCTATTAAGGCTTACCCACATCCCGCTTCGAGGTATTTGAACGTCGCGTACAGACGACTATCACATAGGATATTGTGGACTCGTCTGGGGTGATGTACCATGAGGCTGCATGTAGATTGCCACAATATCATATATTATCGAGCTATCATAAATACCATTAATTTACCTCTTGAAGCTTCGCACATGTACCTTTATTATTCTAGCCACTAGACAAAAGTTTTAGTTATACTCAAATTTTTATACTAGTACTGTAGCTACTAGTCACTCTAACAGCACCTGCTTAGGGTATACTTTAAGAGCATACGGCAGGAAACTTAGCAGATAGAGTTGCTAGTCGAACTCAGGTAGATAGCGTGGAGTCGTCAACAAAAAAAAGGACGACAGATTCTGTTTCCCACAATCATATCTAGAAAACCCATAAAAATCACCAAAAAAAAGATTAGTTCCACCGGGGATCGAACCCGGGACCTGTCGCGCACAGCATTAAGTGTATTAATGTGAGGCGAACGTCATACCACTAGACCATAGAACTCTCTTGATTTATGAAATTTTTTAAAACTTCATTATATATAGAGACTAAAACACCCAAGCGAGCGCAAGAATTCACGTGGCATATTCTGGAGCCATACTGCATGCAGACTAGATTACAAATCGGAGAAGAGGGGTTGTGTGGGGAGGCCGCTCGGAATATCTCCGGGCCGAATTAGGAGGCGTTGTCTTACCCACAAGAATTTGTTGACGATCGGATGCGCGCAGACCAGAGAGCCTTTTATTTCAACAACATATTACTCGTTCAGATCCAGACGCAACTTCTAACGTATTAGGTCATCAAGTGCACGGGACCACCAAATGCACGCTCCCCACCAAAATCGCGAAATCTTCAACACGCGATATCTCCACTAATATAGCAGCTATTAAGGCAGCTCTTGCAGCTATCAAATCGCTAGAATCTCTAGAAAAAGCTAATTACGCGCAAATTGCAAAAGACTTTAGTATTGACCACTTAACTCTGTCGCGGCGCGCGCGCGGGATTACTAGGTTAATGGCTACCCGCTCCAAAAATTAACAATTACTTAATAACACCTAGGAAAAGACCCTTATACAGTATATTTAGCACCTTAGCTCTAATAGGCTACCTCCTACGCTTAATATAATACAAAATTTTGCATTAGAAATAGCTAGAAGAGCTTTAGGCGCGAAGTGGCCAACGCGCTTTATAGAGCGCTACAAGCTTAACCTAATCCTGTAATAGACCTCTGGCCTTAACTCTTAGCGCTATAAAGCTAATTCTGCCTTTAAATATATGCTATACTTTAACCTATTAAAGCGTAAAATTAAGCAATATAATGTTAATGCGCGGCATATTTATAATATAAATAAAAAAGGCTTCCTTATTAGAGTGTTTAGCAAATTAAAGAGAGTCTTCTCACGCAGCTATTTTAAGAGTAGGAGAGCTTGGCATATGCTATAGAATAGTAATTGCAAGTGGATAATATTAATAGCCTATATTTGCGCTAATAGGACTGCGCTTACTCTAGCGTTAATTTACTAGACTATATTTAGTAATATATAAGATACCTAGCTATAGGATTTTAACGCCTAAAATTACTAGGCCTTTTTTACGTCCTCTCTATTAGGCTAGACTAATAATAATATTGGCCTTAGCTAGCTTAAGCAGGTGTTTAACTGCGAGACGAAGGCAAAGGCAAGGACGTTCTATTATCTCTTAATTTTTAACAGCTATAGATCTTACATAATAATAGAATTTATTAATTTCTACAATGCTAATAAGATCCTACTTGCTATATTTCTGCCTTATAGTACCTATACGCTTTAGCCGCTTAATATTAGGGTGTTTAGCCCTCTGGTAACTACGTACTCTACTAGCCTTGCGCGCTTTATAGAAGGTTGCTAAGGGCTCTCTAGTATTATAAAAAGGGACTTTTGGCGGCTATTTTAAGCTGCCTAGAATTACTCGCTAACTAAAAAGACTATCCTAAGCGCCTTTACAGCTACTAGGCTTGCGCCTTTTAATCCTAATAAAATTCTTACGCAATTCTACTCCCCACAACACTGCCGCCATAAGCACCTATCCTTAAGTGGGAGTAACTTATTTGTACTTAGCGTAAGCGACTAGCTAAAAATTAAGAGTCTCTTATATAAGGCTGTTAAGTATATTTATAATTTATAGGCTATAAAGCTCGCTTATATAGTCTATACAATTGCCACTAAAAATTAGCTCTTAAAGTATAAAAATAGGCAGCTTAAAGAGGCTCTTCTTAATAAGAAGAAGCGCCGCTAGCGGGGCAAAGCTTTACAGCTAAAAGCGCTAGAGGACTATAATAGTAAAGCTGTATTTTAGTCGCTAGCGAAGGTCTAGAAAGCTTAGGACTTTTAGGCTAAAAAAGAGGCGGAGGAGATAGCAATATAGCTTTAAAAAGATAAGAAGATAAAGCTTAAAAAGTAGTAGAAGCTTTAAAAGGTAACTCTACTAGAGGAGAGGCGCTAGGAAAGAGCTGCTGCTAAAGAGGAGCGCACCTAGGAGTGCGAGTAGAAGGCCCTTAAAGTTTAGGAAGCGCGCGAGGCCTAGGTAATAGAAAAGCAACTCCGCGATAAGCTTAAAGCTTCTAAAAAGGGTAATTAGAAACGCCTTAAGCCTACTATATTAAGTATAAAGGATATTAAGTATGTACAGCCTAAGTTATCGCCTGTTAAAGATAGGGTGCCTAATTCTGGCCCCTTAACGCGTACCCGTAAAATACGCCTCCCCCTCCACTTTTAGTAGCTAATTAGGTGCCAGAATTACTTAATAAGCTCCTCTAATTATTACTCTAGAAAATCTGGTGATTTTACAATATATATGGAGCTCTACAGCCTCATCTTTGTGGGTGGCGATTATGCCGAAAACGTGCATTTGGTGGGAACGTGCACTTGCTGACCTAATACGTTACAGTGAGAGGGAGAAAGCAAGCGTCGAACCTTTAATTATTTGTGTGTCCTAAGTTTGATCTTGCTGACGTAATCGTAGCGAATGCCTTCCCATTACTTTTCAGTGCGACCTTTCTAGCACGTATGCACTCTGACGGTGGCATTATAACAAACGCGGTTACACTTTTGATTTGACACTACTAGGAGTTACTTCTAGTTATATTAACTAGACTATAAATATAAGTTGTATCCTGGGCGGTGTCAAGGCACGTTTATGCGGAGTAAAGTCAGTGCGGCGCGCAAACTGTCTCGCACAGTGAGACCAGCGAGAGACTCGGGGTGCGGAGGCATCATCCTTCGTCGAGCCTCGACCATCGGGTCATCAACCTTTCAATGGCATTGCCGATGATCATGCCTTCCTCGAACACAGCATCCTGGTCAACATTGTTTTCCAAGCTTGGGTCGACCGGCACCGTTAATCGTTCAAAGATAGGCTGAAGTGCGCCTGGGATGTTCTTCCCGGGGACGAAGGTGTTCATCTCCAGCCGCAGCAGCTCGTAGTTCTCGGCGTGGTTTGCTGTCGGTCGCAGCCGTCGCTGACACTCCAGCAGCATGACCACCAACGTTTTCAACGGCTCGATCTGTTCTGTGAGGTCGGTATCGTTGGTTTTGAGTACATGAGTATACGGATATTCCAAGAGAGCTAAGCAATCCTTGATAACGAGTGAGATTGGAGGTCCTGGGAGGGCCCCTCAAGATGGCGAGCAGTGACTGCGTTCCCTGATCCGTTGATTTCGAACGCCTTGGCCGTAGGTTCGCTCGAATTTTCAGACGTCTGGCTCATTTGTCAAATAAATCCGCACCCCAGCTGACACAGTCACAAAAAGAAAGGTTGCAGATAAACCTCGTACATATTCAACGACGGTGATATCTACAGCGACCAAAGTTGTCATCAATTTAGCCAAGTGTTGTTTTTTATTAGTAGCGTTCGAATTTTAATGTTCTTCACCAGCTTGAAAGTCACATTTTCCATAATCAATATATGCCTGAGTCGTGTTACTGCATTTGCGAGCTACCCTACTGAAACCAAAGAGGTGAATATGATCAATCTTGTCACCTACCCAACCAGTGATCCGATCAGCCCACTAGGATGCCTTAACAGGTTGTAATTATGAGGAAGAAGCACTCTCGTCTAGCAAGCCCCACTTTATGAGGTTCTGACGCGACTTTTCGAGAAACGCAATTAGCTCTGGAGAATCTGGAGACCTCCAGGACGTAGTATCAGCGAGGGCCTCAGGTCCGCTCCACTTCTCGATGTTACGACGCCATTCAACCAACTGCGCGTCCAACTCTGGGCTTCGGGTGGAAAAGATTGGTGGACGCTGCTTCGGTTGAGGTTTGCGTGAATGCAACGGCTCCAATACCTGCTGATTTGTGTCCTGTAGGTATCGGGTTTATGCGGACGATTCCCATGGCGGTTGCTTCCAGCGGCTCCCCTTCACAAAAGACCGCATGTCGTCGATGACCTTTGGAGGGACTGGCTCCTTCATATTGTAGAGTCATTGAAGTTGTTGGCCGATGTGATTCTTTTCGATATTAGTGAGAATGCGGTCTCGGGCGTAGAAAGCTTCATTATCTTCTTCGAGCGTGTCGGGGCCGGCAGGGCGGACAGTTAAGGCTACATCTTCCTTCTCATATTCACTCGCCTTCCATTCCTTGAGTGCCTTCTTGTCTTCTGAGGCCTGCATGACTGTCAGCTTAAACCAAATGCCGATTGTTAGGATGTGTTCTTACCACAGATTATGACTCGATTGTAGAACAGGCCTCGTTCGTAGGTGTAGCTTGCGCGTTTTGCTGCGGCGAACTAAAGCTCAAATAGTCGGGAGACGATGGGATCATAGCCTAAAGCTGTAACGAAGATGAAGGCGACACGGTGGGACTGTAGGCGGAAACTGAGACAAAAGTGAAGGCGGAAGACTTGCTCCTTCGAATCACTAACTTTGCTGTTAGTAATAATGGGCTAATAGAACGCGAAATTCTAACTATGAGTTCATAGTTGCTGTCATGAAAATAAACCTAAAGTGAATGAGGCTACAGCAAATTCGAACATGCATTGTGTGGCACTAATAGCTTCACGGCTAGAAACCAGCCATGACAATAATGAGGTTACTAGATTTATTACTACTATTGTTTTTTATAGGTTTATTATGAAAAAGGTATTTAGTACTACTTTATCTAGTTCTATTATAGGTTTAGTATTAAAATTAAACTATTTAGCTTAAAAAGTAAAATTAAACACATGTTAAGCACCTTCCGGTAATAAGATCGAGGTAGGGCTTTAGTGGCTCCAGTGAACCGACATTATTATAGTGAGACTTGTCTCGGGCTTTGTTTTCTGCCTCTAACTACTTAAGTTTCCGTACCATTAGCAATTTACAATAACTTATACTAATCTAGTAAGTACCTTATGCCACACGGCACAGAAAGATCTTCTAGAAGAAAGACTCATGGATCCTATTTACAGATTTTGCACAAGAAACGATAAGCCGTCTACTTATATATTATACTCTAATCTAAGCTTATCTTTAACAACACATTAGTGCTTAATGCGCTTAGACAAATCACTAATGCGCAAGAGAGCAACCAAGTCTAAAGGATTAAATTAATGTTATTTTGGGTGCTGGTCTCAATCCTCCGGATAGCAAACTCTTTGAATTTAACCTTTTTCTTCCTAAAATAATAAATCAGTGTCCATAAGCGCAAAACTATTAACTTAACCCTTGGAAAATTAACCCGAAATTAATCTAATTCTTAATATCTAATCCGCTTTACAGAAATTAACACAGCTCGAGTAAATTCTAATTATACCCTATCACCCTATAATAGGCAGGACAAAAGTTAAAGATGCCCAAAGATTTATTCTATTAATTGTTGTGTGTGATCCTTCGAGGTAACGGGCAACTATTTAAGATGAAAAGCTGCCAAGGTTACTCGACCCCAACAGTTACGTCGTAATTTTTCTCCGAAAAAGGCTGTGCTACCTTTTTCAGAGAAAAATCGACTCGACCGTAAGGTGCTAAGTAAGACTGCAAATAGTACAAATTAATCTTGCTTACTTGTTATTAGCTTAGCGTCTTTTTCTCAAAGTATAAAATTTTCTCCTGTGCAGTTCTAATATTCACAAGGTTATTTCTAGGACTTCTAATTATTAAAAATCCTAATAAACACCTGTCGTGGAATTGTCAAAAAAAAATAATGGATACCACTATCATGCGTGGACTTTCGAAGAGCTATCCATGCATATTATAAAACGTGTTCCAATTCCTCGATGTGACAATACCTTTTACTATTAACATTAGGCGATAGTGCAAGCTTAATATAGTGGCAAGGGTCATGGGCATTTTATTGTTTAGCAACTCTCCTTAAAAAGTCTTCTTTCTTCACCGTATTCAAAGCCCTCCTTCATTTGTATTCTATAAAAAATTTACAGAATAGGCTATAATACTTCTTAAAGAAAAATAAAAGAAGCAAATGTATGTTTAGATCTTTGAGCTGCGTTATGGGTTTATTTAGCCGTTCCAAAGGCCATTTCCCACCGCCCATGTCAGCTTATTTCTAAAGCCTATTGAATTAAAATTCGTCCGTTAATTGCTAACTTATGATAAGAGCTTGAACATAATGTTGCAATGCATCCTCGTGTCACTAAACCTTATTAACCACAGAAGATGTTACCACAATGCTTCTAACACGATCTAAACCTAAATTCTCCGATTTAGTCTACCTTTTTGCTGCAGTTGTTTGTCCGAATGCTTCTTAAATGGTAGCAAAAGCTAAGAGTTAACTTCTATGAAATATATTCACCTAAGCACCTCTACATAAGTAACAAGTAACAAAAACTATCTCCAGCCTCTGTGGATCAACCGACTCGCCTAGAGGGACCCATTCTCTGCTCTCCGCCGCACTCCATGGGAAGCTACTAATAGCAATGAGAAGGAGGCTTGATTCCGCCCTCAGCCGCATATAAAATCCGCTTCTGCGAGCCTAAACTCGATCACTTCAACTCTTCGAAATCTCTAGGAGTCTAAAAACTCTCCGAATTCACTTATGCTTGGTATTCCTATTCTGGCATAATTTGTACCATTCGGGTTGGGTGGTTCTGACTTCCTCGCGGGCACTAAAAAGAACCAAGTGCATCGACTTAGCTATAGAAGCCTCGATCGCGTGCCGTGGGCTTGATTACTACAATTCTTTACGATTCGGACACAAGCGTTTAAAAATGCAGATGTAGATGTCTATGCTCAGCCTCTCTGCTACCGCTTAAAAGATTAATGTAGTAAGAGATGTCCTCTGTCTGCGTCGCTGAGTCTAAAAACGCCCGTGGAAACGTTATGGAGAGAGTGTGGAGCATCTCGATCTTCTAATTGTTTAAAGCAACAGCTACTAAATTTAGGAAACAGTATTATGCCTCTATCACCAGGTCGACGCAAATGCACAAAACGTTTTTAAGCAGATACATGCCTTGGAGAAAAATGGTACTAGCACTCTCAAATGTGCGCCTGTCCGACTCCCGAAGACTATAAATACCAACCTTGTCTTCTAACCCCATTCCACACACTCTCTCAGCTCTTTACTAAAAGTTTTCGCAACATCGGGTGATGGTTTACCCCTCTCTCAATCTTAAAAAAGTCACTACTCCAAACGATGTGGTGCGTCGTGCCGAAAGAGTACTGACAAGCCCAAATGCACGAAGCAATCTCCTCCCATGGACTTGCCACACCCACCCTCTTAATTCGCCGATTAAAATCTCGCGAAGAGGAGCAATGTCCTCCCGCTCATACGGTATTATTGGAAAAGGGTGACCTTTCAGCCGAATGTGAATATTCTTCCAAAAAATCTGGCCGCCGACTGCTATGCGTAGAGCAGACTTCTTTTCAAACCTAATACGTCAAAATCCCTTTTTTTCCACACACGCCACCCGTATTGCTACTGAAAGAGGTTATAATTTAAAACAACTCCGTCCACTCGGTCAGTGTCAGGCTTCCACAAAGAACAGCATTGTGAAACGTAACATGTCAGTCTAAAAGGAAAGAATGCTGAGAATAAAGCACCCATAGAGCTGCTTCCAATCCAAACTTAATACATTAGCATCTATTCCTTCTCCCACATACACTTCCTTAGCTTACCACAAAAAGAATCTTCGAGGGGTTCTGAGGTTTCCCACTGTGTTGTGTCTCTAAAAATAAGGATGAGTCTGAGGACGGAGTGAGCTTCAAAAGACTTTAAAACACAATTTCATGGGCGGGAGACGCTTTAATCCAACCCCTACGAGCTGCAAAAGCTTCCTAAAAATCGCATCTGTGCAGATAAAAAAATGCACCCCGTCGTTATGTGCCATCTAACTCAGCTTAAGCATATTATTTGGCAACTCTCAGTCAATCTGAAAACATCACACAACCTCAACGTTCTCTCTTCTCTCGAAAAAAATAACCAAGAAGCCTATGCCTGGACTCAACGAGACACCCCTACACTCAAGCCATAGGCAGAGCTTCTTCTGTTGAAAAAAAGCAATATTTTTAGCTGATGTCCATTAGAACTCAAATCAGGAAGTTTATGAGCCATGCGGGCGCTCTGTGGAAGGTTACAAAGAGAAGAGAGAAGAGAGGAATGGCGCGGGAGCAAGTCTCACTCGGTAAAATCACTTCGCTACTTCTTTATGCCTGCGCGCTCTTCTCTTCGGAAAAAAGATTCTGTATTTAGTTGGTACGTGGTTAAAAGTACTTGGCCAGTTACACTATGACGAGAGCTACTTCTACCAAAAAAAAAGCTTCGTCCCCATTCATGTCTCTAAGTCTAAAATGTGGAATTCTTACCAAACATGGGCGAGCTCTGCGGCAAATACCAATCAAAGAAGAAGAAGAAGAATTATAAGAATGGCGCGGAAGCGTTTACCCAAGCTAAGTTAATCTACAAAAGCTGTCGGTTTTGCGTCAAAGTCCAAATCCAAAACGCAAATGTGCGAAATCCGGGCCCGATCTCAGTTATGTGTTCCGCTCTTGCAATCAACGCATCACATTTCTCAAATGTTCTGTACCGGAATTTAACAAAATACAACAAGAAAAGGACGAACGGCACTGAACAGTGTGCCTAAATTCTGCATGCAGATCGGAGTCTTGGACTCACAAAATATATCATAGGAGAACGTATGTGTCCTATTCGCTCTCGGAATTAACGCCTCACACACTTAAAATCCTCACTTGTAAATACTAAAACCAATTTGCAGCGAGCTTAGGAGTTAGAACTAGCTATCCAAGCTAATAAAATCGTACTCGAGTTCGGGCAAGACCAAACATGTATCAATGCATATACCTTATAGGTACTTATCCATCTTGTGTGTATACCGCGATTAAAACCCAACGCACATTCTCGAGCGTAGCATAATTGAACAGGACGAAAAAGTATGCTACTGATACTTCGAAACCAAAAAACAGCCGCGTTGGTCCGAATGTTGAAGTGAGAGGGGAGAGCTAAATAACTATAAAGACTACAACTATGGTCGTGCTTGGGAAAAGCAAAAACAATGCTGATGAGTTAATGTTGGAGGCAGAGGAGTCGAAAGCAATGAGAGAAAGGTAGTATGTTTGGGTTGAGCTTGTTGTCCAGCGAAGCCGTGTCCAGCATCAGTGGAACGATCCGCAGACGCGTAATCGAGCCCTCTTCGCGTCTGCGCTTGTTTTCGGAACCGGATACAACTTGCAATATGACTGCCGGGTCGGAGTGATGGTGGATCAGCCGGACACCGATAATCGCGAGCGCCAAATATTGGGACGTACCTATCGAGGAGGCCAGACACTGCCTGTCTATTTTTTATGTGGAGGCAGAGCAGACTTAAAAGAAACGAGATAATTGCAAATGTCTCGATCAAACCTGCACATTAAAAGGAAAGACTATGACCAGTATGTTTCTTGTGTGCACGAACGCTTGGTATAACAAGTATTAATGCCTAATGCCGTGGATCCAATCTTTGGAGAGACAAAAGCGACAAAAAAAACACGCTCGGGAAGCCAGTACGCGTGGTTTGAGGTCACAATTTCAAAAGAAAGCAGCATCCTCGCTTTGTTGCTTCATTATCAGACGCCTGGGAATTAAAAACTTATTTTACCACTTGTTATGTTAGAGGAGACGGCAGTCAAAAATTTCATCGCAGACAAACGTATGTCTGGACTGAGCTTGCGCTTCCGAAGAAAGAATAATGGTACCGCGATGGCCAGCATACTCTATGTGTATTCGAACGCCCCCTGTTCTCCGAAAAGAAATTATAGCGATGGACGACCAAAATTAAGCAAAAATGGTATCCATGTGGTGGGCGTGAGGAGCTGGAAACTTACACTGTAAACTACTATGTCCGAATCAAGCTTACGCTCCAAACAGCAAAATCCGAACGGCATGCTCTTTGTCTACTCAGACGTTCTCGAAATCTTCGTACTTGCTCTTGGACAGTGAAATATCAGACTACCCATCTAAACGAGGCAGAGTCAAACGGGACGAAAAGCTAATATGTCTGGGTCGACGTTGCGCTTCTAAAAGTCAGAACGCATTCTACGATGTTTCTCGTCCGCTCGGACGCTTGCTATTTTCTAGAGATATCAAACAATGCAGGTACTGGAAGTGCGAAGAGGGTTCAACTACGCTCTTGTCTCCAAGCGACGAGGACGCTCACACTTTCACCAAAAGAAGAGTCAAAAAGTTACTAAAAGCCACAGCGTCCAGAAACAGCTGATTCTTCTAAAAAACAACAGATAAAATCTGCGGCAATGTTCCTCCTGTGCCGAGTCTCTCATTCTTCTAAAGAGAGCAATTGAAACCTTACCAGAAAACCTTGATGCCGGAACAGGCTTACGCTTCTAAGAAACCGCTGAATACCGCGACAACCTTCGCATGTTCCTCCTGTGCCCAGACACCCGCTCTTCTATGGAAAGAGAACTCCAAAACACACATGATGGGATATCATGTCCGGATTGGGTTTGCTCTTCTAAATAAATCAAATAATTTCAGTGACATGTCCCTCCTGTACTCCGCCACACGCACTCGTAGAAACAAAGGAGTTGAAAATCACTTTGACAATCTCCATGTCTGGACCAACCTCCCGATTTAAAATTTCTGAAGAAATCTCACTATGCTCCTGATCTGCTCGGTCGCCCCAATATTTACTAAAAGACTTTTATTAAGACTACATGCCTGGACTGCCCCTCAGGAAAGCGACGAGGGCAGTAGCTACAATGCGCTCCTGTATCTGCACTTCTACTCCATAACCCAAAAAAATTTACGTACATGCCCACATCCGCAGCCTCCAAGCTGCGTCCTCCAGTGTGAGGCTAAAAACCAGCAGATATCTCTCCACATGTGCTGGAGCCTGGAACAAGAAGACTACGCAGGAAATGACCATGTGAGGTAGAATCTAGCTAAAACATCACCCGTGCACACAAACGCAAGTTCGAGATTTACATGTAGCTACACGTACCACACTTTTCTAGAGCAGACCGTTGCATCTGTGGTAGCCACACCGCACAACCCCCAACCTTAACCGCGGGACTAAAAGCAAGGCACTAACCAGAAATGAGTGACCAGCTATGCGTGGGCGTTGAAAAATGTTCGAGGCAGAGGGCATGGGGAGGATTCCGGAGTGGAGTGGAGCGCAGGAGCGGTATATAAACATCCTCGGGAACCGAACTTTGTAGCTACAACACCCACCCTCTTAGGCGCGACACTAAAAAAGCCAATACCTTCCCCTGATGCCCTGGACTAAAACCTGGTTGAGGGCTTAAGCATGTGGGAAGTCTACGACGCACAAGACAATGTTCGTAGCCACAACACCCCACCCGAGAAGCTTATTGTAGATTTTTACATGTACAGTACAACGATCCTTCCTTCGAGATACTTATGATTACAAGCCGATGCGGAGGTGTGGGCATCAACCTCACCCCGGCGACCGGTGTGATTCATCTCACGCCGACATGGAAAGCGCATCCAGATGTCTAGCACAGCAATGCAATGGTCGAGCCAACCGCACTGGCCAAGCTACGCTCCAAACAGCATCAAGCGGCGAATTTTTGCAAAACAAAAGCAGATATCGCAGAAATCATCCAAGCTACTGGGCCTAGGAAAAAAGATGCGCAAGGTCATGGAAACTGCAGCTGCGAGGACGTTCAAAGACGTTCGAAGGGTTCAAATATCATGCAAGCGGCAACGACAACGATCGGTAGGCGCGAACCGAACCACCTACATCGTCATCACCATCATCATCACCATCATCAGCCCATCATCACTACAGCTCTTTGATGTGTTCGCGCCTACATCCAAGCTTCTCGTCTTATCCCACCAACCAGCATTCACAAAAAGTGACTAAGCCGCACAGCTCAATCACTCGATGCATACACTACCCCAGCATCTCAATCCCTAACCAGCATTCACGTAAAAAGCAGCTAAGCCGCACAGCTTAGTTGGTCTATACAATACAACACTACCGAGCACTAACAGCACACGGATAACCAGCTATCGAATATTCGAAATGAACGCCATCTCCCACTAACCCCGTGCATTTCCAATGCCCGATCCACACCCAAAACTCGCCTCCCTGAGATGAGAAGAGAAGGCAGGGTATCGATAAGTGTAAAGAATAGCTGTATCCCAAAAGCCCACCTTCTGAACGCCGTTTCTTCCTATTCTCTAGCGCATATACCGACGCCGTGAACACACCACACCGCACGAGAAAGACGGAGATATATGCCCGATGACTGTGCTCGTCAAATAGTCTTTACACCAGAAAAAAAAAAGGTATGTAGCTGGAGGTCTTGTCTTGTCCTACCCGTACCAGCCGCCGGGTGTAACTTTCATTTGTTCGTCAACGCGATGGGGAATAAGAGGTTCTTGGATGTCGAATGCTTCGATCAGAGCCTGCCAGGTGGCATAGTCGATGCTAAAAATGGCCTGTCGCTTCACCACGCGCTGTGCTTGCTGCTGCGCTGTGTGAGTCTCTACGGGCGCTGCAACGTGTTAGTCTTGTCTGGTCGGTCTATAGCAAGGGCAATGGACATACCCAACAATGGAAGTCCGTCCTTGTCTGGCACTACGCTCGCGGCGCCCTCGCGAATCATGAAACTGATGTAGAAGAGATTTTCGACCGTCTGCGAAAAAGACGTCGGGTTGACAACAAAGTCGAACAGGGAAACTGCCGCCTCTCCCTCTAGAGTTTGGTACACACGATGTCGCCTGGTGGCAACGCCATATAGACTATTTGCCTCTTCCTCTGTGCTGCAAACCCCCATCTCCTCCTCAACTTTTGCGCTGGCTTCGTCACAGTGGGTCATTAGGCGCCTCCTGATCTTGTGGACCAGGTTCATCACATCTGCGTTCTCGTTCCGCTGGATGTCTTCTGGTCGCAGCTCCTGCGGCCGGGTGGCGGCTCCGAGCGGCTGTCGTTGTGACCGTGCCCGCCGCGTCTGTACTCGGACGCGTCTCTGGAGGGACAGGGGTCCTAGCAGAAAACTGGACAAGGGAGGGCGCTTGTTAGTCGCGAAACACGCGTTTCTTCCAAGAAAAGCCCAGTCAAGACCTTCACCACTATCATCTTCCTCGTCGTCTTCGTCGTCTTCGACGTCTTGTGTTTGTCGCGTGCCACGTGATGGCGTCTGAGCTGCATCCTCGTCTGCGCCTGGGGGGTGGTGCTCTTTCATGAAGAAGATACATCTGGACACGAACTGATCCAAGTCGACTCCAATTCCGTGGTCTCCCTGCTCCACGCTGGCCTTCAATCGCTTGGCCGACATGGCGCTCATGGTTAGCATGGCATGAGAATCCAGCACGGCCTCGGCGGTATTGCGCACTTTTGAGAGAAGGCGCGTAGATTGAGGAATGGCGTCTTCAAGCAGCCGATTGCCGGGTTTGGTGAACTCGTCGCGATTATCTGCCAAAGTCAGTTTCAGCGCGCCCAAGCGATGCGGTTCCCTTACCGTCCAGGTTGCGCTGGAAGTTGCGCAAGCCCGCGCGTAGCTGCCTGCGCTCTTCTGGATCCTGATCTGGATTGTAATAACGCGAACTCTCATCTTCTTCCTCGTCCTCGGGCGTAGCCAGACCCTGCTCTGTCTGCCCCTCTTCTTGTGCTACCTCATCGTCGTCGGCGTCTTGGTGTACGTGCACATGGTCCCCGTCGCCCTGTAGTCCCGAGACTGGCCTGCTGTAATTGTGGTTTGTCCGGCGCCGCTTGTTTGGATGGCTGGATGATGCGGAGCCTGAATCCGGGGTGGGCAGCCGATGCACGCGCGGGCCAGCCATGGCCTTGCCCTTGGTGCGTGGTGGAGGCGTCGGCCCGCGCGATTCTGGCACGTCGTTCTCCTTGTCTGAACTGTGCGACAGCACCGGGCTCAGCACAGAGTACGAGGACTGGCGCGCGGTGCTGCCCCCTCGGGCCTGGTCGGCTGGGGTGGGGTCGCGATAGAGGGAGTCAGCGGTGGACGAACGGCCGATGATGGGCGTGGCGGAGGTGCGCGTGTTCAGACGCGCCATGGCGGCAGCGAAGGCGGGACGGACAGGAGGCAGGAGCAGGAGGCGGCGTGCTGCAGTGTGGTGTTGAGCAGCAAGCGCAGCCGTGTCACCGTGTGCGACGCGGCGAGGCCTGGGCTGGCCTAGCGCCTGCTGTAGCGCGCATTCGCACTGGCAGGCGCGACCCGCGTGTTCCCAGCTGAGTCAGCCAGTCTCTCGCGTAGCGATCCATGTGCCATGTCCCACCAGTCGTGAATGTGTGCCTCTACGCCTCTCCGCCTCTCCCACCGCCTGTCCTGTCCCAGCTTCATGCACCCCCATGGCAAGCAATAGCTCGCCCGCGCCCCGCTCGACAGGAGATGGAGGCCTTCAACTTCGCGACCTCCTCTGCCCTCACCGAGATCCATGTCAACGTGCGCATGTGAGCGCCCTCCCCCCGGGAGCATCGAGCCATCATGTGCTGAACAACGTGCTAGTGACCGCCTCGACGGCCACCAGAAGCCCGTCCCCTACTCGGTCCTGCTGAAGAGGCCTGACCTCAGCCATCGCGCCTCCAATGTCAAGTGAGCCAGCTGGCCCCGTCCTGCCCCGCCTTCGCCGACTGACATGGTGGAGCCCTCACTCGGAGCTCTACGTCACCGCACAGCTCTGGGCGGACAGCAAGCCTCTCACGGTCCCTGTCCAAACCGCATACAAGTCGTTCAAAAACGGCCGGATATGGAACGAGTGGCTGACTCTCCCCGTTGCCTACGCAAACTGTCCAGCCTCCGCCCAGCTTGCCATCACCGTATGGGATCTGTCCCCAGCCGAAGACGCCGAGTCCGACCAGCACGCCATCCCCTTCGGCGGCACTACCATACCGCTGTTTGACAAGGACAACACGCTGCACAAGGGTCGCCAGCGGTGTAGGATACATCGCTTCAAGGCAGCAGACGGCTTGTCAAGCACTACGACGCCGTGGGTGACACCACCAGCCCGTAAGAGCAGGAACGATGCAACGCAGGAACACGCCGTCAACGCGCAGATCGCCGAGATGCAGCGGTTGGAGGAGCTGTTGAAGAAGCAGGAGATGGGCGATATCCCCCAGAATCCCTGGCTCGATGGCCTAGTCTTCCGAAAGATGATGAAGATCAAGGCCGAAGCCATCAAGGCCGAACATGCGGCCATCAACCGGCAGAAGCCGCAATTCAACCGAGCAAACGGCCACAGCGGACAGGACCCCGACGACGACCTCTTCTACCTGGACATCGAGCTTCCCCGATTCGACCATGCCGTCGTCTTTACCGATATCGAGTATGACCCGCCCCCCATATCCGACATCAAGTTGCCTACAGAGTCCGAGGTACGCCAGCGGCCGCCACCAGAAGTAGCGCTTGGGCCCGGCATCGACAACGGGGATGCAGACTCCGGACGGCTCATCCGAATCTACGACCCTGAGATTGGCAGAAAGGTGAACCCTGCTGAAGACAAGCATCGCGAGCTCATGCGCAGCCAGCAGACAGACTCGTTGGACCGTGACAGGAAACCCAACGTCCACGTCCGCGACAAGCTGCAGGTGCTGATCAACAGAGGACCGCTCGACGAAATAACCGCCCAAGAGCGCGACGAGATTTGGACGTTCCGTTACTTCCTGTCGAGCCGCAAGCACGCGCTGACCAAGTTTGTCAAATGTGTAAACTGGCACAACGAGCGCGAGGCACGCCAGGCCGCTCCAATGTTAGACAAATGGGCTGAAATCGACATTGACGATGCTTTGGAGCTGCTTGGACCGCAGTTTGATCATCCAGTCGTGCGCAGTTATGCCGTGGAGCGCCTTAAAAAGGCCGACGACGAGGAATTACAGCTTTATCTTCTGCAACTAGTACAAGCGCTCAAGTATGAAGCTGCGGGAGACGGCGATGATTCATCGCTTGCCCGTTTCTTAGTCACGCGCGCGGCGAACAGCTTCGCACTGGGCAACTTTCTGCATTGGTATCTGATGGTTGAAATCAGCGACTTCAGCAACGATCAGGCACCCGAGCATCGCGACTTGTTTGCAAAAGTAGAGTACGATTTTATGGCCGAGCTCGAGAGCACGCCCGAAGGCGTCGAGACGCGCAAGACGTTCCGCCGCCAGGGCGAGCTCCTTACAGTGCTAGCCAAGATATCCAAAGACGTGCGTTTCGGTGGTGGTGACCGACCCGCAAAGATCACTCGACTGAAGAAAGCCCTCGCAGACCCCAAAAATGACCTTGCGAACTTCGACCCCTTGCCTCTGCCTCTCGATCCGTCAGTCATGATCAACGGTATCTACCCGGATGACTGCAACGTGCTCAAGTCTTCTCTCCTCCCAATGGTGCTCAATTTCAGAACCACAGCCAACACCAAGTACCCCATCATCTTCAAAACGGGAGACGACCTTCGCCAGGATCAACTCGTGATCCAAATCATCACACTAATGGACCAGCTCTTGAAGAACGAAAATTTAGACTTGAAACTCACACCCTACCGCATCCTCGCCACCTCCGCCTCAGCCGGCGCCTTTCAATTCATCCCCTCCTTGTCCCTTGCAGCCGCACTCCACAAACACAAAGGCAGCCTCCTCGCCTACCTGCGCGCGAACAATCCCGACGACGCCGCCCCGCTCGGCGTCCGAAAAGAAGCAATGGACACCTACATCAAGTCCTGCGCCGGGTACTGCGTAATAACCTACCTCCTCGGCGTTGGCGACCGCCACCTCGACAACCTCCTCATCTCCCCCTCTGGTGCCTTCTTCCACGTCGACTTCGGCTACATCCTCGGCCGCGACCCCAAACCCTACGCGCCGCAAATGAAACTCGCGCGCGAGATGATCGAAGGCATGGGCGGCCCCGACCACGCCAACTACCTCGCTTTCAAAGAATACTGCTTCACGGCGTGGAGCACGCTGCGCAAGTCGAGCAATTTGATTTTGAATCTGTTTGCGTTGATGAAGGAGGCGAATATTCCGGATATCAAGGTGGAGAGGGAGGGCAGTGTGCGCAAGGTAGAGCAGAGGATGTGGATTGGGAAGGATGAGGGGGAGGCGGCGAGGGAATTTGAGAAGTTGATTGAGGAGAGTATGGGGGATCGATTGGCAGGTGCGATTGATTTGGCACATGATGTTATGCAGTGGTTTAGGAAGTGAGTGGCGGTTATGTGGGTGTCTTTCTGTGCGTCGTTAGGGGCGGGCGGCTTTCTGGACGGTGTTTGAGGCGAGTTTCTTAAACAACCCTACAACACCTCCACCTCACAATTCTCCACCCAACTACACCTCGTCTCAAACTTCGCCTTCGTAACCTCCTCCTCGGTCCTCGCCCTCCATTGCCCCGGCCCCGGCACCCACGCATACCAAATCGTCCGCCACGCCAAATCCGGATGCAAGCACTTGCTCTTACATGCAAAGACCACGCGCTGGTTTGAAAACAAAGACCCAGGCAGCATACGCGCCAAAAATGCCTCACCCACTATCATGTTAACCACCCCAACCTGGGTTTCCAGCTCTTCCCATTCATATGGACAGGTAGGCGTGTGTGAGCCGGCGAGGGCGTCGGTAACGTGAAATTGGACAGCGAAGGCGTTTTCTTGGGCGGCTTCGTCGCGGCGGCCCTGGCGGATGTTGTTCCAGCGGCGGAAGAGCTGGATGCCTGCTTGGTGGATGTAGCGGAGCATAGCGGGGGAGTATTTTGGCCGCAGCTTGGCGAAGTCGGCGAAGGAGGTGTTTGAGTTTTTCCGGTTGTAGTTTTGTCTAGTTTCCAACAAGTTGTCCCGGAGGGCCTCGTGCCAGCGGCCAATGGATTGGATTATACCGCCTATTTCGGGGGGGAAGGCGTCGGCGGTTATTTCGACTATCATTCTGGGGACGAGTTGGCGGATTTGTTCGCGTTTGGGGAGGAGGATGGGCGCGGCTTCGGCGTGGATTTCGCGGCTGGTGGCGAGGAGTTGGATTGTTAGGCCGTAGGTGAGGAGTTTGAGTTTTGGGGGTGGGGTGGGTTCGATTATTTCGGTTGTTGAGGTTGTTGAGGTGGGTTCTTTTGAGGACTCGAACGTGGCTATGCGGTGGAAAGAGTAGATTGCGATCTCCTTGTATACCATTATGCGCAGTTCAGGCGGGAGTCTCATAAAAGGGAAAGGTCGTTGATGGGCCTCGTCTTCGGTAGTACGGAGCTGAGTCATGTTGAGGACTTCCATTGCGCTACGCAGGGCGAGTCGACGATTCTGAAGGAAAGAACGATGAGGTGGTCAAGCGGTGATGGTTGTATGAGGTGTGCAAGCGGTGGTGGTTGTATTGAGCCGTACAAGCGGTGGTGGTTACGAGAGAGGATGCTCGGGAAGGTTGTAAAGTGGGCGAAGCGGTTATGATATATATGTGACTTTGGGGCTCACGCTAC
This sequence comes from Laburnicola sp. JP-R-44, assembly GCA_009805535.1. Classification (NCBI taxonomy): domain Eukaryota; kingdom Fungi; phylum Ascomycota; class Dothideomycetes; order Pleosporales; family Didymosphaeriaceae; genus Laburnicola; species Laburnicola sp. JP-R-44. Next base: position 944,131 of record SELF01000003.1, on the reverse strand, counting down.
TAGCCTCTTTTGCCAGCTGGCCTCTCTCTCACTTCAACCATGGTTCGGGCAGATTTGGATTCACATGTTGCCTGGAAATTACGGTTATGCCTGGCGGGTCTCCGCACCGGCATGTGGAGGATTTTCTCCTCTACCCCTGTTTCGCTGAAAAGTCGGTATTAGCTCATCGAATTATCTAGATACTACCAATGTGTAGACCTCGGACCTTTTATGTATTGAAACCTATTGTCAATCAAATGCTTTCGTTGGTGAGAGGCTTACAACATGTGAGTGGGGCTTACTGCAAACGAGGGCATGTGCAGGCCAGATGCAAAGAAGACGTATTGTGAGAGATGCTTGGATAGAGAAGGCGCATTCGTCGGCGTTTACACCGCTAGGACTACGCTGAGAAACACCGTATGCAGGCGCATCATGTCCGTTGATGAGAGGACGACAGGAACGACTCGTTTCTTCCGCGTCATACTTTAACGTTAGCTGTTGGCTTCACATTCTAAACCAGCACATCCTAAAGTATCTCACTCAGCTCTCATCATACCTGAATATCCCTAGGGTATTCATTTTCCTACTCCTGAAACTTACTATTGTTACCACGCTATCTCTTACCTTACCTTGATCCCTCTACACTTACCGAGGACGCGACACATTCCACCAGCAGCATGCATCACCGCAAGCTCGACATCGAGACGCTCGGGAGACTTATTGCAATAGCCACTCTCCTCTTCTCACCCACAACAGCCCTCCCGCAATAGTCCAACAGCACAAGTGCCTACAATATCCCAGCACCCAGGCAGACAACTACCGCCAGCATCAGCTACCAAACATTTTACCCATCCAAGCACCGCGTCTTGAACTCGCGCTACCCAAACCGCGACCTAGCGCCCCTCAGACAGAAAAATTTCTTCATACTCCTCCGCCAACGCGACAACACCTTCCAAGTCGCCACGCAAGTGCAATAGGCCAACCTCAAATACCGTGCCCCGCCAAACAGCACCTGTCGCCTCCAATTCCAGATGCCCAACCCCGGCCTACAAACCACCGCAGGCGCCGAGCCGATTTTCAACGCTTACCAGGTAGAGCGCGAAGCTGGAGCTACGGCCTCGTGGACCTCGTACGAGGCAAGACACGTGAATGGGACGGCGCCACCGATATTTGGACAGGTCAACGGGACGGCTGGAGCGCAGGAAATACAGAGGAATTTGACGGGGGGCGTCTACGAACTCGGGTTGACAAAGTGCAATGATACGTTGACGTGGCAGATGGGTATGGCTTTCAATGGCGGGCAGATGGTCAATTATTGGGACTTTATCAATGTGGCGCCGCCGGCTAGTCCGATCCAGGGCTTCAGGTTGTTGACGGGTTGTTGATAGGGGGACAGGGTGGAGGAGTATTGGTGGGGGGAAGTCGGTGCGGTAGACGGTGTTCACTGGGTGCATAGGGCTATCCTGGCGTTCGCTTGGTGCGGGTTTCGCGCACTGGTAAAGCTGTCGTCTTCGTAATGCATGCAGTATCTCGAGAGTCTCACTAAGTTGGTGGTGTTGGAGACTTTTGCAGTAACTGGTGGACGTAGTCGAAGCTTGGTAGATATCGCACTAGCTTGTTCTAGCTAGACCTCTCCGCATCCACGCTGAACCTCACACGCCTCGCCTCCCCTCCCCACTCCAACATGTCCGTTTTTGTTTCTCCAAACGCTTCAATCTGATAATGAGACGTAGTACGCGCAGCAATGAGCATGGACGATGGGGAGGAGCGGCATTGGCGCCATCGTAGCTGCCTCTACGGTGAGCTCCTCAACAGCCTGTGTGCACACGCATCCGTCACTGAGGCTTCTCCCGCCGCTGGTCCATGGTGGCAAGATGAGATGGTCGCAATCGTCCGCGGACCGTGTCGCACGAGAGCGATAGTGAATGTGCCCGCCACCGCACCGAAGCTGAGCAGCAGGAGCTGTATCAAGGCGCAGGCCTCGAGGCGACGGGCATCTGGCGACTACCGCGTGGTTTGGATTCCTTGATTAAATTGGAGCTTGTGCGATGATTTGTGCATGGGCTGGGAGACTGGCTTGTACCTTGATGCTCTGCTGCCTGTAGAAGCATGGCTATATATTTGTACTCGTAAAAGAATTATTGACGCCTTTTTTATGTCATGCAGAAAGGAGCTACTAGGGTCGGTATCGTATCATGCAAAAATCTAGTCAGACAACAAAAAAAGCGCAAATCACTAGAATTTGAACAACCTCTTCTTCATCTCCACCCCCTCCGTCATTCTTTATACACCTCTTTCTTCTATGCGACACATACTGTTTCACCGCCTGGCTGGTGAGGTAGTAGGATAGTAAACTCGCGTCGCATGGGATGTACAACAAGAGATGAGTAGCCACGAGTAGTTGGTGTGACATAGACTCCGGGCCCTGGGGGCTGCCATTAAGCCATTTGAAATGAACAACGCAGTCGGTGCTAAAAAAAAAAATCCACAGTCCAGGTTATCAGTATACAAGTCTTACCCCAGGCTATGCAAACCCATAATTGATTCCTTTACAAAAACTACCTTCCAACAATCTCCTCTTTTGCCGCCCCTCACCTTACAAGCTCAATCCTCCTCTCTCGCCCTCTCCCTATTAAGCCCATCAAGCACTCTCTTCCCCCCCGCCAAAACCTCCAAAGTCCTACTCTTGCCATCGCGATCCCTTGTCTCCGGAACGAGAAAATAGGTAACGACCGCCCCAGCGACCATAAACGCGCTCATGACTTGCAAAACGTGGCCAAAGTTGGCACGCTCCCACTCGTATCGTTCCTGCTGGTTGTTGCTCTTGAAAGCGTACGCGAGGAAAATTTGTACGAGCCAGGAGCCGAGTTTTCCGGCTGCGGCGGCGATACCGTGCGCTGTGCATCGGTACCGTGTGGGGAAAATCTCGGCGGGGATCTGGTTGTTGTTAGTACGATATACTACGATTTATGAATTATATCGACGGAGGATAAGGCTTACGATAAATGTAGTTGTGTTAGGGCCCAAATTGAAGGCAATCTGTGAAAGGACATAGAGCACAATCAGGCCCGAGCGGCTGCTGTCGAGAAGCTTGGTCCAAGCGCTTCCAGTGACGATGAAGAGGAGGAAGAGGACCAAGAAACCCCAGAATTGGATCGCCTTCGGACTCGCATATCGGATCACCTTTATCATTGCAGCGCCACCGATCACAGCTCCAATCGATACCATGATGAGTGTATGTAAGCTGTTGTCGCGTAGGGAGCTGAATACCGACGAGTGCGAGTCCTTGGCATTGGGGTCTTGCCAGATATGGCGCACAATCTCGGGAGACGACAGTCCCAAGCCATAGAAGGCAAAGTCTAAGAATAGCCATGATAGCGACGTGCCGAGCAGATACTGCCAGTTGCCTTGGATGATGAAGAAGTCCTTCGCATCAGCCCAAGAAGCAAGCGGCGGGACTACAAGTTATATTAGCTTACAGTCCTAAGATAGAAGTTTGACTATCTTGTGTTACTCCAAGTCAGGCAGTAAAAAGACAAAAGATACTCGGACATTGTCCTGCGGCTGTACGTCCCAAAGGCTGTTCATCCAAGAGTCACGTGACTTACTGTAATTAGGGTCGTCGGGCGGCAGATTGACCCGTTGGTATGATGTCGGGCGTTGATGGGTGGAACTTGGGCGACGATCAGACTCGCTCTCACTTCCAACCACCTCGTCGGGTGCGATATCAGATGACGTCGAAACCCTTGAGAGACCGTGCTCCATGGTGGGACTGGTGGGCAGCATGTCGAGTTCACCTCCTTCAGGGTCTGTTTCAGGACCGCCAAAATAGTCTTTCGTGTCCTCAAGCACCGTATGTACGTTTCGTAATATGTCGAGCTTGTAGCGAGGCGACTCTGGGATAGTAAAACGGAAGGCCAGAGCGATCATCGCCGGGATCATGCCGATGCCAACGACCAACCTCCAGAGTCGATCAATCGCCCGGAAACACTCTAAGCCCTCTTCACCGGAAGGGCACCCTGGAATAGTCGTGGAAATCTGAGATTTGAATCCCTCCACAGCGGCCAAAGAAAGTACGTTGGCGAGCAGCTGTCCGAGCGGTTGTGCGAAGAAGACCCAACTCATCATCCTCGCACGATGCTTCCTGGGCGCGAATTCGGCGGTGATTACGGCGCTTAAGGGATAGTCTGCACCGATTCCCAGGCCCATCACAGTCCTCCATGCAATCAGCCATCCGCCCACCGCCATACTATTCTTTTCGCCATTCGAGCTCATGATGATCAAAAAGGTCCCTGCGATGACGATGACCAGCTCCAGCCCATACATTTTCCTTCGTCCGAGACTATCAGCAGCAATACCAAAGGCGATTTGGCCGATCATTGTGCCGGCCAGGGTAGAACACATCAGAGCCGTTTTCACTGTGGATGGGAGCGTCGGAGTGCCGTCACCGTCGACATTTTTGGGCCAGTAGACGTAGCCAATCATCGGAGTAACCACATTGAGGCAGAATAGAGCGAACGAATCCGTTAGGAAGCCAATTCCTGCTACAACGACTACCCATGCTTGGAATGGTGCGGAATCGATGGTTTGAAGGGCCCATCGGCGACGCTTGGAGGCCTGCAATGTCGGTCAGCAAGAAGGTCCGACACTTCTATAAGAGATGATGAACGTCCTGGAGGACATACCGGAACACCTTCATCACCTCTCGTCAGATCTTCTACACCAAGATGATGACCTCTCATCGGGCGGCTGAGCCATTTGCGCAGACCCATGGCCCAAACCAAACACGGAACCACGCGAGACTACGGAGAAGAGGGGGTTGATGGGTGAGGAGAGCGATAAGTTGGAGGTGTGGCCAACAAGGAAGAATGCTCGATGCGATGCGTTGACTGCGCGGCTTCATCTGCCCTTCATATCGTGAGTGCAACGAGCGCCTCAGCCACCACGCATATATGATAGCGAAGAGGATGGCCCGGCCTAGGGTTCAATTACCAGACCGGTGAGCAATGCGGAATGGTGAGACTGCTCGTATTGCTGTGAGAACCATGGAAGCCTTCCTACATCCGAGGCGAGTACAACCGTGAGGCAGGTCGAAGCCCTATTTTGCTGTGCAGAGCGGCATATTCGCTCGTATCCACGGTGAATGAGGCAGAGGTGTGCAGGTACGCGCTGCTGGCGAGAGAGCCATGGTCCGCGTGGGGGCCCACGTGCGCGGCCCTGTCCTCTCATTGACCAGCACTGCGCCTCGTCTGATGCGCCCGAGGGCTCTACCAGCGCCACAGCCATCCACCACACGAGATGGCTTTCACCCGGTGAGCCTTCTCGAATGTATGAAGGAGTTGGGATTATCTGCCTTGCAGGCGGATGCTGCAGGCAATATCGCTGCGCCCCGTCCGCTCGTCTGGACAACCCGCGTGGATGGGTAGGGACCGTAGGGGTGACCATGGCCGCACGGCCCCGGAGCCTGCTACTACAACCTCCCTCTTCCAGCTCGGGAGCCTGCTCATGCGACAGCCTCTTCCGGTGCTCCCACCTTGCCAGTGCATGAGAGCAAACCACCCCACGTAGAACCGCGCTCGAGCGCGGCCGGCAGAGCCGCCCATGTCGTTCGGCTTCTCTCCTGCTGATGTCGTGAAGCTCGTCCAAGTCTCCACGCGTGTGTATCTGGCGTTCAAGGGTAAGTCGAGACGGTACGTGTGCTTTTTGACGTCGATTGACAGTGGACAGATGCGAATGACAACTCGGAAACGCAGGTCTCGGGCCTCGTACGCGAGTTTTCGTCTTTCCATGAATGCCTCCTCCAGCTTAGCGAGCTCATGGAAGAGTATGGCAAGCCATTACCATTCCCCTACCTGGACTTCCAGGATACTCTGAAGCGATGCGAGGAGACAATAGAGCCATACGCGAACCATCTGGTCGACCGAAAGATGAGTGTGCGCAAGTTTGTATATACCATCCGGTATATTGGAAAAGAGAAGGAGATTGCGAACCTGAGAACTGTCGTCATGGGCCACTACCAGGCGCTCCAAATGTGTACATCTTTCTTGCAACTGTACGTACCTCCGTTCCTACTGCACTGAAATACAGTCTGGGTATCTACTCCATTCACAGCCTGACTCAGTGTACGGACAAGCATGTCCAAATACTCCAGATGCTAACGGCATACAGACGACTGCATCTGGAAGCAACAAAGCAGACACAGAGGTTGTTAGACCTCACGCGCTTCCGAACAGTGAGTTTTGGGGGCCATGCCTATACCACAAATGCCCTCGGCAGCTCTTCGCGCATGGCACCCAACGTATTACCCGCACCGTCGGAAGCAGATCAGCTGTACAAAGACTGGCTTGTCTTTAGTCGCTGGCTGAAAAATGAGGACGAACGACTCGCAATACAAGATAGCAACTCCGCGCGACCATTGTCTTACGGTGCTGCGCCTACGGTAGCCCCAAGTGGAGACGAGCAAACAGCGGCGGTACTATACCATCTGAGACGCGAGCTGGAGGACGCAATCATGATAGAAGAGAACCGTGCGAAGAGAATGGCAGTAGAGAAAAGAACCAACCTCGCGCCAAGCGACGCGGTCCGTCAGGAAATGAAGAACTTGCCGCCTGTCCCTCAAAGGACGTATACCGTCAACACGGACTTCTCGGGAAATTTCTCCGGGTTCGACCGTCACAAGGCATCGATCAGCGATTCCAATGCCACCTTGCGGCCGGGACCTTCCACGCCTTCGCCGTTGACATCTCCCACGGGCAGCCCCCGGATCCCGCTGTCCTACTTCGATGCTATGGACTGGGGCTCCGTTTCCAGGTCTCCGTCTTCTCCAGGGGCACGCACGTCATCTACATCGACGACAAGCTCCGGCTTCAGTGTGTCACCAGATCCTCGCCTGTCAGTGCCCGGATTGGGCGTCAGCACAGCGGGCACTACGCCTGAGGATGCGACGCCGCCTTTGCGACGAAAGATGTCAGCAACCTCGCTCCTAAGTATGGCGCTTGGTCCTGGAGCACTACAGTGGAACAAGTTGTGTCGTAAGGTCCAAGTTGAGCGTGTCACCTCGCAAGGCTCTAAGAGCAGAGAATGCGACCTGCACTGGCGATATCAGCCTGATGCCGGTATTTCGATTCGCTCCGTTTATCGGTCAAGTAGTAGCAAGGAGGCGAAGGTCTGGATCACGCAGAATTTTCCCGCAACCGGGCCAAGCATCCCTTTGACGACAACACATTCTGACGGTGATATATCAATTGACTTTCCCAGAAACTCGTTTGGAAGACTCGACAAGGGGTGTACAGACATCAAGTACCTGCTGGCAGACACGGCCTCGGGCACCAAGCTGCAGACGCTCTTGTACACAAACAACGACAAAGAGCCGGCCACGCTTCTGTACGACCGTCCCATGGTTAGCATATCCTCGGACCTCCACAAGCCAGAATGTCGCGGCAAAAACCTGAGGTTATGGAAGAAGACCGAAGCGCACATCGGACTTAACGGGCTCGAGTCGGTCGACGTCCTCGTCCTGCTCTTTTATACAAGCGCCTTGAAGGGCGAAGAGGGCCACTGGGTAGAGGAACCGCACTATGTGTTCCAATGGCTTGACGACTCAGTGTACAGTGAGAAGTCGGAGAAGCTGAAGCTCCGCTTCTCGAAAGAGCCATCGAAGTGGACGCGCGACAAGGTGCATCAGCGGCGAGAGTCATCTAAATCATTCGAAACCGGCAACGGCGAGCAAGAGGGGCCTGGCCTGAGTCGGACGGGCACGAGAACCTCGATCGCCTCGGCATCGGCTGTGAGCGTGAAGTCTGCGAGGTCATCCATCATGGGTAAGCGACAAGGCGGCGCTGGAAACTTGAATCGGTTTGGGTATTCGAAGCTGGAGATGGAATTCCAGAGCAGGAACGACCGCAGCACCTTCCTCGACGTCTGGAGACAGTATGTAAGAGGGCTTGTATAGTAGTAGGACGAGAGTGAAATTGCCATATGTTATCCGAGGAGAGTAGATGCGGTGGCCGAATGTACTCACACTTGTGCCGCCGTGGTAGGGAACACTTCGGCAGCTTTGGCAGGCGCGTTTCAAGGGTCGGGCAAGGCACGTGCGCAGTTGCCGTTCCGGGGAGGCCGCTGATGTAGGTGGGCGATTGCTTGGCTCTCCTCCCCACCAAAACTTTAAAATTGAACTTTAGTAGCTAATTTAATAGCTTTTTATATAGCGAATTTATCTAGTATATAATACTTCTTTTTAATAAAAAATTATAAACATTAACTTTTTATTTACTAAGTAGGAGGCTTTGCTTTTTTATATATATTACTTAAGATAAAAGCTTTTATTATTCTACCCCTAGGTAGTTAATTTAACACTACATAGATATTATTAAAGATTTTCGTTATGTTAAGATTCTAACTAAGGTCGAATCCGCACTATATTAGGAAAAATTTTAAGCGCGCGTGTGCACTTATAGCACCTAGGCAGCTTTACGCACACCTGCGTACTAAAAGCGCTCTAAGCGCACCTATAATACTACTTTTTTTTAGGGTGTGTATGCGTAAGGTTACGTAAGGATACGCATCTATACCGCTAGTGCACCTAGGGCACCTAGGGCACATAGGGCACTTATAGCACCTAGAGTATATAGGGCGCCTATAGTACCTATGCTATTAAATAATAATGCTAATTAATTAGCAAATAAAGCTATTTAATTAGCTAGAATTTAAAAAAGCCTAGTAAGCTACTTAGTAAGCTACTTAGTAAGCTTTTAAAAAAAGATTTTTTAAAGTATAAAGTTAAAGTCTCTTACTAGATAGTAATTACTAGTTAATATAATAGTACTAATTACTAGCGTGTTATATAGAACTTCTACCTAACTTTAAATTCTAGGTTTTATAGATTTAAAAATAGAAAAAATATAGGTTTATAATTATTTAAAAGAATTAGATTAGGCAAAAACTAGTGGCTTAGTAAAGAACACTATTTAAAAAAGTTTAAACTTTAATAACTTTTTAACTGCTTTATTATTATAAAATCTTTTTAAAAAATTTATATAATAATTTACTAGTACTCTCTTTTTTATATAATAATATTATGTAATATATATAATAACTAGTAAAATAAAGAGTTTTTTTATTAATTACTAACTAATTATGTGTGGCGTTAAATTAACTACCTAGGGGTAGCCCGATAAAGGCTTTTATCTTAAATAACATAATAAAAAAAGCAGAGCCCTCTGCTTAGTAATTAAAAAGAGCGCGAAAAGGGTAATAATAAAAAAAACTAACTAATTATAGAATAAAAATAGTATTTTTTAAATTAAATAATTAAGGTCTAGTATTTTTCTCTATAAATTTACTAAAAATTAAAAATATAGCTTTACTAGTAAAAAAGTTATAAAGCTTTAAAAAAATTATTTATTTAGACTATTTGTGTATATCTACGTAAGTCTACGTATATTTATATATCTCTAAGCATTTTTGTGCTAGTAAATTACTTATATAAAAATACACATAAATGCGTAAGTCTATACACGTTTACGTATAATTTATATAGTTAAGTAGAAAAACTTTTCTAATATATATATAGAGAGAAGTAAAATAGAACTATATAAATATTATATATAGTACTAAATTAACTACTTAAAGTAAAAGAATAAATGCTTTTATTTTAAATAATATAATAAAAAATAAAGCCTTTTACTTAGTAATTAAAAAAAGTGTAAAAAGGTACTTATAAAAAAGGGCTTAAATAATATAATAAAAGAAGTAGAGTTTTATACCTAGTAAGTAAAAAAGTATAAAAAGATAATTATAAAAAAGTATAAATAGCTATATGCGCTAAGACCTCTAAACTCGCATAGTAGTTTAAATGCGCTTTTTTTATAATTAACGTATTCTATTAGTAAGCCGGCCACATTAGTAAGCCAGCTACTTTTTCTTAGCACAACTAACTTATATTATAACTCTTTAATTTTATTACTATTAAATAAGAAGCCTACGTATATTGTGCTTATATCTAATTTAGAAAATACCTCTATATCTTTTTTATACGTTTACGCGTTATGTTTAGTTTCTCTATAGTTTTTATAGCGCTATAGAGCTAGTTAGGCTCTTTCTTAATTACTACTACTATAAGTCTTCTTTAATTACTAAGGCGCCTATAATACCTTAGCAGCTACCTATGCTACTATAGTCCTATACTCTATAGTCCCATCCTACTAGATCTGCTTTCTTTTACGTAATTTCCGCTTAGTTACTACTACTAATTACTTTTTAAGCTTATAGATACGAGTGGTTAAAAGAGCATTTTAATATAGTATAAGTTTACTACCTTTTATAAGCTAAGAGAAGCTAGCCTAAAGCTATAATAGGCAATTAAGTAAAGAAGTTACTTACTAGCTTTAACTAGGATCTAAACTTGTGCGTATTACTTAGTGTTTTTAAATTACTATAGCGTCTCCTATAGTAGGGGTGCTAGTAGGATACGTAGCTATACTTTAAGGTAATCTAACACTATCTGTGTGTTAATAGAGATAAGGCCTAATGCCTTTAAAGGCCTTATAACAGTTCTTTTCTATAAACATATTAAAAAACGCGTCTTTGAAGGCTAGAAGAAAGCCTTCCTTATTAATATAGAAGACGCGCCTATATGCTAAGTCTCTAACGCACTAAAAGTACTTGCGCTTTAATAGTAAGAAGTAGACTATATTAAGTGGCTAGAAGATATGTAATAAGTGAGGTGGTATATAAAGGGTAAGAATCTTATTTTTAAGGTAGTAGTCCTTAAAATTCTAGTTAAGGTGGCTCTCTATAGCTGTCTAAAATAAGCAGCCTATACCCCCTTACCTAGCGCGCCTTTATATGCGCGTTAAAATGCTTTAACTACTCTAGACTAAGCATATTATTAGTCTAGCTATTCTTAGAGACTAAGAGCTTCTAATTGCGTAGTATATCTGCCTCCTTATACTATATAGAGATATAGACGCGTTCTTTGTAAATAATAAAAGGTAGGATTATATATCTAGTAGCGTAGATACTCTAGATAATAGTAACCTACTTATAATTACCTAGCTAAATAAGCTTAGGTTAAGCACGTCTCTTTGCGCCTATAATAATCTTTATTAAGCTAATAATACCTATCTAGAAGCTAGTCTTATTAAAGTTGTGTATATTATTATTATAAACGCCGTACTTAGCTTTAGTATCTTCTACTAGCTTAAACTATGTGCTAATTATCTCTAGATTCTCCTAGAGTATTCTCTAGCGGTCTTTAGCTTAATTAAAGGCTATTTTAAGCTTGGCTAAGCGTGTTATAAAGCGCTTAGCCTAGCGCTTGCTAATAGGCTGGCCACTATATATACCTAGCAGTTTATTAGCTATATCTTCTACCTTGTATAGCTAGGACGCAAATTCTTATAAATTAAGGTTAAGAGTATATTAAACAATTGTCTACTCTTTAGTTATAGTAAGTTTCTAAATCCTTAGTTAAGTTTAGGCACGTGGAGTAATTCTGTAAAGCTAATTAGAGAGGCGCTAGTGTTTAACGTTAAAGGTAGCAGTTGCGCGTTATAGGCTTTAAATTTGGCTAGAAGTATAGGCCTTAAGAGTAAGGTTAATTCTGCCTTCTTAGTTAACTAATATCGCATTGTGTTATAGAGACATATTAGAGTTACTAAAGTGTTAGTTGTGCTAAGGAAAAGTAGCCGGCTTACTAATAGAATACATTACCTGTTTTACGCTCTTTTTAATTACTAAGTACAAGGCTCTACTTTTTTTTTATATTATTTAAGATAAAAGTCTTTATTATTCTATTTCTAGGTAGTTAATTTAATAATATATGTGTGGCGTTATTTTATTTACCTAGGAGTAGGACAATAAAGACTTTTATCTTAAATAATATAATAAAAAAAGCAGAGCCCTCTACTTAGTAATTAAAAAAGAGCGTAAGAAGGTAAATTATAAAGAAAAGCGTATTTAAACTACTAAGCAAGCTTAGTAGTCTTAGCGCGCATAGCTTCTATATATAAAGTTAATTTATAGAAAAGCTATAGTTAGAATTTTAATAAAAGAAATAAAGGCCTTTAGCGTAGCCACACTATAAGTCCTATTTATTCTTTACTATTTTAACTATTACAAACTACTATTTAGATTATTACAAATAATATAAGTTAATATTTAGTATTTACTATATTAATAGATATATGCTACTATACTTATAAGTAGAATAAGAATAATATATACTAGATACACTATTACTCTATTACTATATTAAGATTATTTTAAATAAAGCCCTTACTATTACTCTATACCCTACTATCTATCTAGGTATTTTTCGGATTATATAGGCATTGGTAGATACATTGGCTGCCCAACGATGCCTAATAGACCGCCTCGATCCTACTTCGGTCCTACTTGGACAAGAGCATATACACCTCTGTAGCATCCACACAAAGACAAGAATAATAATTAATCTTTAAATATAATCCGTTTTTAGTTCCTTTCCTTTTACTAGTATCCAACACTAATTAGTAATTGCTTAAGGTAATCACAGACAGCAAAGTAGAAGAGACAGACTATTAACACCCTAACGTAAGAAATCTTAGGACAAGATATATGTGCTAAGAACAGAGCGAGGCAGAGATAACACAAAAGCACTCTTAACCTCCCTCTAAGCTACTGGTTTAGGCCAATCCGCGGACACAGAGCGCGTCAGCAACGCATACCGATTTAGTACGAGCATCTCTAGACAACCCAATTACGTACGACCATAACAAGTGCTAGAAACAACTAACTAGCAAGACAACACCAACAACGCGTTAACACACGTTAGCACAATAGCAGATAACTAAAGCGATATAAGCGCCGCAGATACAATAAATACTTAGAATTAGCTGCTTAACAAACTATTAGAGCACAGTACAAGCGAACGCAAGGAAGCTCCTTCCCTTTAGGCTAAGTTTACTACTAAGCATCTTATAAGAGACTGTCTATACATAGTTGCGCTTGATGTTATTAACACATCTCTCTAGGATGTACCTGTACTGGCGGATGCAAACAAGACGCATATAACAACCTAGGTCGCTAAGATAGTCTATAACTATAACGTGGCAATAGTCTAGGATAATAAGCTTTTTAACGATTATAAAGTGGACTTTAAAGAATAGACAAGAGACCTGTTCCTTAAGGTTAAGCGAAATACTCTAAAGTCTCTTAAGACTGTGCTGCGAAATAGGGGAGTCTACACTGGCAACAACCGCGCTAGGGTAGTAGATTCCCTATACAAGACACTGGCTATGGAAAACCCCCCCAAATAGGACCCTGCGGAGTTTCAAGCGATGAAGTTCGACCACCGGTCTAGAGTGTACGAACGCCAAAGGAACACGCAACGGATAGCCCCCAAGGCCGAACAACCACAGCAGGCTAGCCTAGTAATTAGCTGGTACACGGCAACCGCAATCGCACATGCAGCCACCGCCGTTGTGGCAGGTCTCGCAGGGCTTGCAACAAGGCGAGCAGTACGAAGCAAGGCAAGGCGCTCGAAGCCAGGAGCCACAACTAGTACACTAGAGCCCTAACAGTCTAGAGTTGCCGTACATAAGCGATGCGCTTAGAGGACATTAACCTTAATAATAGTGGGCATAAGACAACTAATTATAATAATGGCGACCCTAAACTCACACACAACCACAAGCGACCGCGTATCGCGAAATTACGCTATTTCCGCAGCAGCTAACAATTAGCATACCCTATAGACCGCCTAAACTTCCCTACAACCCGTACAACCCGTACAAGACGCTGCCGCCACAATAGTTATGCAACAATAGGCTTAACGCTAGCACGATCACGCAATTCTTAAAGATCTAGGACAATAGTAAGAAGTATATAGGGGACGCATACAATCTCCTAGATAACAAGATTAAGATCTTCTTTAGTATCTATTAGCAAGTTGACATTAAAGAGGAAGAGTTTCATGTGGTGTTTCCTCGTATTCTCACCGGACGCGTAGAGATGTTCTACATCCAGGTCGTACAGAGGGACAATAGCTTTGCTAGTGCGTACATAGCGATTAAGAACTATTTTAACTATAATATCTACTATTAGTATTACTACACAGACTGGACTACTACAAGCTTTGCTCGCACACAAATAGAGAACCCTAAAAAGGGCCTACATAAGGTGTTGCAGATCCTGCTAGATAAGCTGCAGCTGTGCTAACGCGCGCTTAGGAAGAACTTTAAAGGCAAGGATGCTTTGCGTACAACAGTTATTAATGCGTGCTATAGAGTTCCTAAACTTAAAATAGCACTATTTAAGCCAGCCCTAATCTGTAAAGGGCTTTTTTTAGACTTACAGTCTGCAATTAAGACGCACCTTACACGTTAGCACATAACACAAATGCTAATAGGGAGCAAGACGGTTACAGAGGACTAGTACTACCTGGACCGCCGCTACAACAGCAATAGAAGAGATTGAGGGGGATTCAGAGGAGGATTCAGAGGAGGATTTAGAGGCGGAGGTGAATTTAGCGGTGGATTCTAAGGAGGCTAAGCAAGCAACAGAGGCAGTTAGCGCTTTAATAGCTATAACAGCGCACGTAGATTCACGCCACACTAGAAAAAGAAGTGTTTTATCTGCTAGAAGAAAGGCTGCTAGTTAACTAACTATACAGACAAAGAACGCAAGGCCTCCTACGCGCAGTTTTTTTTCCGCATGTCACTTTATAGACATATAACCGCCTACAGACTTCTCTATATACCTTGCGGAGTATAAAGGGATTAAACACGCGACCTAGTACAACTAAGAAGGCTGGAGAGAAGAGGAAGCCTACAAGGACGAGGACAACAACAATAGCGTCATAGCCGCGTACGTTAAACAACAATTCTTTAAAGAATAATGCCTCGCAGATTAAGCATTCCTGCACTACATCTCTAGTAATAATATTTACAGCAAACATGCACTGTCAACGCTAGCGTCGCAGTTTCTTATTAAGGACTAATACGCGCGATCTGTGTACTAGGGAATTCTGCCTAATACTGGCGCCGCTAATGTATCCACAGTTGGTAGGGAATAATACCTCGCGCTAACATAAGAAGACCTAATAGTTATAATAGACATATCTATAGTAGGAAAAGCGTCTATTAAATCTAGTAAAGGCTATGTTACCGCGTCTATTAGCACTACGCAGGTCCCTATGGAGATTAGGAAAATCGATTTCGAGGTGCTTAAAAGCGCCCACACTGTTCCTACTATGCCTTGTGGATATAGACAGGTTAAATGTCTATTTTAACAACACTACGGATGAGCTTGTACAAGGAGAACACCGCACCCTAGTAATCCGCAAATAGGGACATCTGTGGTTCTATCTTAACAAGAGAGAGCGCGCAACGATGTTTCTAACAGAGACTAAGTTAAGATGGCTGCATCGCCAGTTCAGGCACCTAGCTGTTATACAACTTGTTAAGCTATTAAAGAATGCTGGTTACAACAACTTTAAAGAAAGAACTCTCTTAAGGAAATTATAAAGTTCTATTATTATTATTAACTAAATAGCTCCGCGCTGCGCCGATTTAAGTTCACCCTTAAGGACGACCGCTACTTTAATTACGAAATCCTTGTCGACGTAATATACCTAGGCAACAAGCCCATACTGCACGTGGTTAATACGTCCACTGCGTTTCAAGGCGCGAAGTTCCTTAGCGCTATTTCAGCTAAGGAGATGTGGAAGGCACTATAGATGTTATAAATTAACACCTACTAAAGCCTACTAGATATTATTACACACAATGTAGGCACCAACTTTGTAAGCGCAGAGTTCTACACTAAGGTAAAGATTATAGGAGTAATATATAAATAAGTGCCTACAGAGGCGCACTAGTCTATAGGCAAGACTAAGAGGTATTATGCGCCCCTACGCCGCGCATAGGATATACTCTATATTGAGCTCGCTGGCACTATGTCCGACGAGGCGATCCTCCAGATGGCTGTGAAAGCCGTCAACGATACGGCCGGCCCTAACGGGCTAGTCCCGACTCTGCTGGTCTTTGGGGCGTACCCACGTATGACGATGGAGTCACCGCCGTCACTGTTAATAGTTAAGCGCAGCGAGGCTATTCAAAAGGCGACGAAAGCCCTGCGCAAGATCGCCGCAGAGCGCTAGGTCGCGGACGCCCTAAACACCTGGAACGGACCTACTACTAAAGACGTACTCGCACTCCCCGCTACAAAGCGAGGTTTTAATCTAGAGAGAAAGTAACGGCTAGAATAGTCTGTATAAAATCGCTAGCATAGATAGCCACAACGTCACTGTTAATATAGTTAATAGTCTAACAACATTCAGATCAACTGTTGTCAAGCCATACTACAGACCAGACCACCTCTAGAGCGACCCTAATGCGCCACACGCACTGCATAAGCCACTTGCAGATATAGAAGTACCTATAGCAGCGCAACTAAGCAAGAGAGGCCGTCCTTTAGAATTAAAAACAAAGCGCAAGGCGAATGTGTATATAACTAAGAAGGAGGAGGCCAACTATAAGCTAGCGATTAAGCTACGCAACGATAGGGTTATTATAACCCTAGGCGCACCCTTTAAGGCGTCTAACAATTAAGAGATTAGTGACCTTATAGGCTGTAGAGTGTTCGAGTTTGAACTGTACAATAAGGAATTGCACGGCGGGATCCGAATTTTCAAATTGCGTCTTGTACGAGAGAGGTCAAAGGAAAAACAACTAAGCCCTACAAGAAATCCCGTCTAGTTATCCAAGGCTACTAGGACCACGACAAGGAAGCTATCTTAACACAGTCTCCAACTATTTAACGCTGTAGCTAGCGTCTAATTATGGCCCTAGCGCCTATACTTGTACAACGTGAGATGACTATTAAGCTGCGCGATATAACGCAGGCATACCCTTAAGCGCAGACAAATCTCTAGAGGACAATTCTTGCATATCTCCCCTTAGAACTAGTGTTAAAATATCCAGAAGGCACGCTGCTTCACGTGATCAAACCGCTATATAGGATCGCGAAGGCAGGGGTTCATTGGTGGACAACGTACTACAGACATCACTATAAGGAATTGGACATGTCCATATCAACGTACAACCCTTGCTTATTAGTCACAAACAGGGACGTAGACGCCTTTGGACTCGTTAGTATGCAGACTAACAATACCCTTATACTTAGGACAGCTGCATTCTTGTCGCTTAAAGAGAAAAAGCTTAAGGACGCACAGTTCTAATTAAAGCCAAAGACTGTCCTAACGCTAGATATGCAGCTAGACTTTAACAGTTGCACGCTTATAATAGAAAATAGCGAAGCGATCTTAAACCTTAAGCAGAAGGGACAAGGAGGAAAGATTAAGGTTGTGGATATTAAGGCGCACGATCGCGCGCAATAGTACACAGAATAGCGCGCCTGTGGGGCGTATATTACCTTAACGTGCTAACTAGAGGCTTCTCTTTTGATTTGTCTGTAGCTGCGCAAGCGCAGCAACCTTTAGATAAGGACATTAGGGCGCTTAACAAGCGCCTTAAATGGCAGATAGAGAACCTTAACCGCGGTCTGCGCTACGTACCTATTAACCTTATTAATGCTAAGTTGATGGTCTTTGTAGACGGCTTATTTGCCAACAATAAGGACCTTAGTTTGCAGCTAGGCTTTGTATTAATGCTTGTTAATAAGTCTATAGATGTTAATAACACCTTTACAATCTGTGGTAATGTGATCTACTACAGCTCTACGAAATGCAAACGCGTCACACGAAGCGTACTGGCCTTAGAAATCTATAGCATAGTTAATAGTTTTGACATTGGCATCGCTATTGCAACCACCTTAAGGATGATTATAGAACGCCTTAGACTACCTGTAATTCCCTTAGTTATCTGTATAGATTTATACTCGCTGTACGAGTGTCTAGTAAAGCTTAGGACAACAAAGGAAAAGCGCCTTATAATTAACATTATAGCGTTGCGCTAGTTATATGAGCGTCGCGAGATCACTAAGATCCGCTAGATTAATGGTGAAGACAATCCTGCGGACGCTTTCACTAAGGTATTACTAAACCGCGCCCTTAAGCACCTTATTAATAGGAATAAGTTAATAGTCTAAGTTAAGGGCTGGGTATAGAGGCTAATAGGCTCTAATATTTGATGCTTTACACACAGTTAATATAGACACATATAGTCACTACTAAGCTATCCAGAAAGAAAAGATTTCTAGTGTTAGATTATAGGCATTAGTAGATATATTAGCTGCCTAACGATGCCTAATAGACCGCCTCAATCCTACTTCGGTCCAGACTTGTCAACAATCAAGCGGCTTGCAAGCGCTTGATTGATAGCTTGATAACTATCAATCCCATCAAGTCAAGCTCGCCTATACTAATTTGTTAGCAATCCAAGCTGAGGAGGGTCAGCTTAATTGTTTAGCTTAATGGGCTTAATTAAGGTAGCGCGTAAGGCTGCTTGTTTTGCAGCAGGAGCGATCGCGATATCTTTTGCTATTTTTTAGCAGGGCGCTTTTGCTAGGGGAGGCAGGTAATTATCCTAACTTCTGCAACACTATACTCCCTCCACTAGCCCCCTAACTAAACAACCTGTTAAAAAGAGTGGATGGTCCACTAATACCTCTCACGTGATCGCGCGTAGTTAGTGCCTTAGTAGCCTCTAAGCCTCGTACAGGCTCTTACGCGCCTTCCAATAGACAACACACGATGCTAAAACTTGTGCCTTTCATCACAACCTAATATCGCGTTATTTTTTTTTGCTCCTGTCGCCCTTATCGTGGTGCCAACCGCCATGCCTCCTAAGAAACGCGCCTCTGATGACCTTACTCGCCCGAAGAAAAACGCGTTAAATCCTCCACCGCCCGCGGCACGGTCAGCCAGCCTATACCCGTCGATAGTCAGCTATCGCCATCGCCGTCGCGTCTGTCGCCTCGCAGGGCTCTCGTAGAGGCGTCCCAGGCTTCAACTTTTGAGTCGCAACTACGCGAGTCGCGGCCTGAAGACGCTATCGTCGCGCCTACCAAGGGCAGCGAGAGGGTAACAGCAGCCTCGTCGGCAGCAGCCCCAGATAATGAGACCTTGCAAGAGGCGCTGGACGCGAGCCTTATGGACGACTTTGAGGGAATTAATTGGGGGCGTTTACGCAAGTATATGAAGCCGCTCTTGTCGCAGAAGTCGCGCAAGAGCTGGATCTATCGCTATGGCTACCGCGTTGCGCTGCTGAAGAACCTGAGTAAGCTATACTTCGTGTGCCGTCACTGCTACAAGCATAAGTACACAGATATAGGCGTGGGGATATATAAGACGACGCTCTCAACGTTGTCGGCGCAGCGACACTTAGAGCTGCCCAAGCGCGGCCATAGCCACAGTAAGTCGGCTGTTGCTGCAAAACCTACCTGGCTACAACGCCTGCTTAAGGACGGCAACAAACAGCGTGTCGCAGAAGATAGCTAACGAGCTCGCCGGCTTCAATACCCAGCGCTTCCGGCTGGCAGCTGTTAGCTGGCTTGTTGAGAACAATCACCCTCTCTCTAAGTTTGAAACACCAGCTTTTCGACGCCTCCTTGAAGCTGCCAACCCACTAGCAGAACGAGCGCTTTGGACGTCTCATGTAAGCGTCTCCTAGTACGTTGCGCGCTTGTACGAGCACCTAAAGCCGCGCGTTCTCTTGCAACTGTCGCAGGCGCTTAGCAAAGTACACCTTAGCTTTGATAGATGGACGACAAAGGGCGGCAAGTGTGGCTTTCTAGGCGTCGTTGCGCACTTTGTCGACAGCAGAGGCGACCTGCAGGACTTGCCTATAGCGCTGCCCCAGCTGACAGGCGCTCACAGTGGCGAGAGGATGGCCGAGATCGTTATAAAAACGCTGCAGGATTTTAAGATTACGTCGCAGTCGATTGGTTACTTTGTGCTTGATAACGCTACTAACAACAACAGTACTATTGCAATAGTAGCTCAAGAGTACGGTTTTAATGTCACCCATCGGCGCCTCCGCTGCGGACCTCACACGCTCAACCTTATCGGCCAGACGCTCCTCTGGGGGAAGGGCAGCGCCGCCTCGTTCGACAACGACGTACAAGAGCTCACCGACGAGCACGACTTCATAGAGGAGTGGAGGCGCGTAGGCCCACTTGGCGTACTGCTCAGTATCATCAACTACATCAAAACGCCGCAACAGCATAAGCTCTTCGAGGACTTCCAGCGCCTCGCCCACACTGAGCTGCCGTCTAGCGCGTCAGCCGACGATCGCAAGATCCTCGAGCCCGTTAAACCCGTTGTTACGCGGTGGAACTCGTACTACTTATGCTTTGAGCGTGCTGTAAAGCTGCAGTTTGCAGTCAACGCCTACGCTACTCACCATATACAGCGGGTGCAAAGGGAGGACACGTTTGCGCAAAGTCGCGGCAACAAGCTGCCAGTTGCGCAGCCGTGGATGCGATCAGACGGTCTTACAGGTGCTGATTGGGCAGTGATTACAGAGTATATGGACATCTTGAAACCGCTTAAGACTGCTACAAAGCGCCTCGAAGGGCGCGGAAAAAGCGGCAGCTTTGGGGCTATTGCTGAGATAATTCCAATATTCGAATACCTGCTTACCCTACTACGAGCAGCGCGTCAACGCGTACGAGGCGGTTAACTACAACGAGCACGATGAGTCGCCTGAGGATCACATTGCAATCAACTTGCGCGCAGCTTGGCAGAAGGCCGATGACTACTACTCTAAGCTGGACGACTCGCCCGCGTACTACGCCGCGCTACAATACTCCATCCAATGTACAAGTACTACTGCGATAAGGCGTGGGTTAAGAAGCCCAACTGGCTCGAGGCTAGTAACGCCAGCTTTCAGGCGCTCTGGGCGCAGTACAACAACTCACCGCGCGCGGTAAGGCCGTTGGCAGTGATCCCAAGCGATATAGACGACGCGATCGACAGTATACTCAACCCTAGTACTGCCAGCAGCCTCACCGCCGACGAGGACGAGTTTTTAAGAGGTGGAAGCGCAGCGAGCCGGCAGCCGAGAGAGGTACAGAAACGCAGATAACCCTATCAAATACTGGGTGAGCATGCGCGATTGCTACCCTAGCCTCAGTAAGCTTGCGCTTGACGTACTCTCTATCCCAGCGTCAAGCTGTGAGTGTGAGCGCCTGTTTAGTGAGCTGGGCGACCTCTTAGAGCCGCGACGACGACGTCTAGGACCTCAACTTCTAGCGGCAATACAGTGCGTACGACGGTGGCAAAGAGCTGGCCTCGGAGGCGACGACGAGGTGGTGGAGGAGGAGGCAGCAGACGACGACAATATAGAGCTTTTGTGCGGGCTGGCGACTTGGGACGACGAAACTTAACACCAAGGCTAGCGCCAGTACAGGCTATCAAGCCTATCAATCAAGCCTCAATCAAGCTCACGATCTTAGCTTGTTAGCCCTAACAATCCAAGCTGACGCCCTCAAAAATCGAGCAATCCAGCTAACGCCTCAGCTTGGATTGGCTTGATTGTTGACAACTATGCTTCGGTCCTACTTGGACAAGAGTATGTACACCTCTATAGCATACACACAAGATAAGAATGATAACAATCTTCAAATGTAATCCATTTTCAGTTCCTTTCCTTTCACTAGTGAGAGCCTACCAACAGTATTAATATTATTTCTAAAGAAGTATTTATTATTACTAAAAAGTATACACTAAAAATAGCGCTACTATTATTAAAGTAACTACGCTAGAGTTCTATTCTATCTAAATACTTATTTAGTGTAAGGGGTAGGTATACTTAACTAACTATAAGGTAGTTCTAGTATACAATTAGGTTAGTAGCTATATAGTTTAAAAGGACTATAAGGTTAAATTTTACTCTAGTAAATATATTACTTTTATTAATAATAGAATCTAGTAAAGAATATAAAAAGAGAATAATAAGGTTATATTAATAAGCTCTAGTGTAGCAAAAGTGTTGCGATGATCTATAAGATTCTTCGTTATTATTTACTATTTTAGTTAGTTTTTTAGCGCGCAAGCGTAAATAACTAATAATAGTAGTAGTAATAAGCTAGATATACTATATACGTATAAGTAAACTTTATTAGGACTAGGAGCTTATAAAATATAGGGTATTAAGGTGTTTAAGATTAGTCTTTAATTAGAATTAGATGCCGTACATAGTATATATAACCTTCTATCTTAATCTACTTTAACCTTAACTGAAAAAAAGGTTAAAAAAGGCATTTAGCAAACCGATAATATATATAAATAGCTATAACGTACTTTGCACTCGAGTCGGACACTCCATCGAGTCGGACACTTTGCCAAGACCCCACCAAGTTCTGTACTATTCACGAAGTATAGAGTCAACATAAACTATTTTTAATAGTCTAAATAGGCTAAACTATTCAGAATCTACTTCTATAAGCTGTCTACAGGTTTTTATTGTGCCTAGGCTTGCGCAGCGTCTACAGCGTGTTGAGCGGATTCGCCTCATTAGTGCGCACCCTTCTTTGCCTTCTTGCCATCACTACGCACCCCAAGTCCTAGAGTAGCCAGTCGCTGGCCCTTTTAACTGTAAGGACTCCTTCTTGCTGCAATCGTTTCTTTTATATAATTTACGTCGTGTGGGGCCTCATTAGTAGCTTGAAGTTCGGCGTGCGTTTGGTCATCAATACCAAAGAATGCCCTACCCTACCATGGGTGCGGGGTCAATCTATCGCGTGCAAAAATCGGTAGAAATCTTGGCGGCAATCGAGAATTTGCGCGCGCGCGGGGAGCTCATACAAATCGTAAATTTGACTGTAACGCGTCAATAACAGCCTATAAACTGTTAAACAACTGTTAGTAAGTTATAAGGCTGTACAAATACGTGTATAGGGCTATACTGACGCTTTTTTTAGTGGAGTAGTCCATATTTCGAGTCACAGAGTCGCTCCTCGCCCTCTTACTGCCGCGCAGGCGCGTCACCCGCCAACTATACCCACAGAGCTTACAACTAAGGCCGTGGGCTGGATCCCCATTGTCGCCTTAATTATTCGCTTTCTGCTACTTAGCTAGCGCCACAACGATATCGCAGATTTAGTAGACGTGTTGTTGTTAGAGGTGTATAAAATTGAGCAAAACTTAAAGCTCTACTGTGTCCGTGCACTCAACGCCCGGATTCAGTCAACGCCCCGCTGAACAACATAGCAGCTTAACTAAAATAAGGCTGCAGAGCCACACAAAATCGCTATTATTACGAGATTTTGTAGTAGAGTACTATTTTAATGCTGCGATTCACTGTGCTATTATATTTACTTGGAAGCTTAACGTTGCGGCTGTGCCGCGTAGTCTTAGGTGGAGCTGCTGATGCGGCACCTAAAGCCTCCTAAGTAGTTATAGTTAAACTACGCGTTCTAACGCTTGTTGCTCTGTATAGAGTACTGTGAGGCCTTTCTCTTACCCTTTTAGGTAGATTATAGAGCTTTTGCATTGTCGCGACTTCTCTATGCGAGCACGCTCTGCTGCCTTCTTAGCTTCCTTTCCTTAGCTACCTTAGCTGCCCTCCTCGCCACACGCTTCTCCTCTGCAATTTTCTCCTTGCATAGCTTAACTGCCTTCTTAACTCAGCCTTCTCAGCTTTTTGAAGCTTCTGCTCCTTCTCCTCTTGTTCCTTTACAGACTGACGTACGCGAGCCTCCCTAACCTTCCTTGGTGACCAGAAAACCGCCCCCCCATAGTACTCTTGAGTTGTTGCAGAGTCTAGAGGTTTTCCTTCTTCTGTGGCTTCTTTTTGTATAAGAGCCTCTCTTTACCCAGCAATCTCATAGTGAAGTAACTCATTTTGAACTGAGATGTGGTGGAGTGAGCGGCTAAGCTTCTGCGCGTCCTTACTACTCTGATCTTCTACTGCGGATCGTACAAGGCGGTCTAGTTTAAGCCAGTTAGATCCGCTAGTACTGACGTAGAGCTCTCTCGCGATCCTGCTCATCTAGGATAGTGTTGGTGAACCTTTTGAGTATAACCTCTGGGTTGAATGGTGATATGCCTGTTGCTTCAAAAGACTTAAGTATCGTCTCCCCTTAAAAGAGCCGTCAGGCCTCCCAGAATAGAGGGAAGAAGTCCCCTTTCTTAATAGGGAGGAGTCCTGGTCTGTGGAGGTGATCTGATATCCTTGAGTACGCAGTTGATGAGGAGGCTTAAATAGAACCACATCAAGTGGCTGAAGCGTGTGGGTTGAATGAGGGGGGAAGATGGCTAGGGTATCCTGTTACGGTCGCAATAGTCGATAAAATCCATAGTAACGTGAGATCCATGGCCATTAAGGATAGAGTAACCGGTAAGACCGTCGAGCTTTTGCCTTGTGTGTAGCGATCAAACACCTGTTCAAGCCAGGCAAGGCCGATATCGTTGTTTGTCCAGCTGAAGGCGACGAGAGGAAATGTGTACTAGTGCTCTCCTGCCTTGTATCCTCTACCCAGCTTATTGTATAGCCTTGTTGGTAGCCTGATAGATGAGGTGCGGGGCAAGGCTGATCCATCAGCGCAAACACACGCTAGGAGGGTAATCCATTCACGAGAGCCATCTTGGAGAGATGCTATAACCTCCTTATTCTCCCACATTCGTCTGCTGAACACTCGTTTTGATCGGCTAGTGATACCAATTAAGAAGCCTTTTCATCCATATTATACGTGTGACGAGGCTCGATGTCATATTCCTTAATTTTGGCACCAGGAGATCAAAAATCAGGCTGTATTTATCCCCTGGTCGGCTTGGTGGCGATTGCTGTCCATACCAGCTGCCCATCGAGAGATCAGATGGATGTTGTGTCGGTTGATGAAGCGAGTAACCAGCTCTCGCTCACTGGCTCTTGGCTATTGTTGACGCGAAATTTCGTATCATCTCTCTTGTGGGTGGCAAGTGACGCGCTGTGAAGCCTCAATGTATTGTACAAGCTCCTGCTCTTGTTGGGGACTGAGTTTCCGTCGGTTAAACCCCGCAGTTGCACGGTCGTTTGAATCGCTTGGTGCCTTCGCGACAGCGTACTTCGATCAACGCCATGCTTGCTAGCGATCTTAGTATAAGAGAAAGATTTTCTGACCTTAGCGATTCTATTTCTTTAATTGCAGCCTCAATTGAGCTCATATTGGTGGCGTTATGGGCTGTTGAAATTTGGGGTGGTTTGCGTTCGCACGGGGCGTTGACTAATCCGGGCGTTGAGTGCACGGACACAGTATAGGAGCACTCGCAAACCAGCAGCCCCAACGTTGTACTCGGGCGCCCCGTAAATTATCGTCTGACGATGAGCAGGCGTGTACGATGAGCTGTTTCAGAGCGGTTGGATGTATCAGGACGAGATTGTATATGGCTGTGGATGGAGAGAGGCGTTCAGGTACACCGATTCACTATTAGTCGACTGTTAAAGGATCGCGACTGGAGCGAGCGAGCCCTACGACTTATATCATACTGCGCAATGGGAGCTCCGTGAGGCTTACCAGAGGAGTTAGAGGCAATTTATCGCCGCCGACTTGGTGTTCTTGACGAGTCTATTTTTAACGAGAAGACTGGCTGGCGCCACAGGGCGTTAGCCCCAATCGGGTTACCAATCGATATTTCCAGGACGTACGGCGTGGCAAAACTTGGGCTATTCTCCCAGGTATACAGTTGACGGTTACCTCCCTGTACAGGTATAAAGGAGGGGGGTATTTCAGCCATGAGGACTTTATCGATTGGATCCGCGTTCGCTGTTGCCCACGTCGGGCGGCGCGTATGGCCAGAAGCCTATGGTTATAATACTCGACAACGTCTCATTTATACAAACTGGGAGTGTGGAGTGTAGAGAGACTGGGCTGAGACTAGATTTCTGCCACCGTATTCGCCTGATTTTAACCCAATTGAGCTTACCTTTGGAGTCCTAAAGGCTGGATCCGCCGCAACTACTGCCATGTACGGTGGCGCTTTAACAACTTTGGCGACTTTCTAAGGGCGCTATCCGCGAAAGTGCTGCGAACGGTTCGCGAAAAAGCACTTTAAGCACCGTGCCGACGGCGTGTATAGGATAGAGAACAGGAGCAGCTCTGGGAGGCACGTAGGGAGATGTGGAGGTGGCAGTAGTAGCGTAGAGTAGAGGTAGAGTTGTTAGGATAGACGTTAAAATTGCCAAGGTGAATACTAAGTAAAGTAGTGACGTAATTACGTAAAGTCATGCTCTGCAATATCGTCAACTCAGCCAGTAACCCCCCTACCCACAGCGCCCCTACTACCCAACTTACGAACCCTGCGGCGGCAGTGCAAGCTTCTTAAGTGCTGCTTATACTCTTCAGGTCATCTCGCAGGTGCCTAACGACTCCATCCTTCAGCTTAAAGCGCTCACTAACCGCGATTTTATAGAGCTCTCTCAACGCTTGACATCTCTTAAGATCTTTGATAGTCCACTTTTCTGATATCGCCACATCTCGAGCTGCTTGTAGCTCTCACGATTGTCCTCCGGCTGCTGGTTGATTAGCTAGGCAAAAACTCCCTCACTGTTGCCCTTGTATCCTCCTGGCCACTCACAGGGCTTGAGCTGACGATTGGGAGGGCGCTGCCTGGCGTAAGCGGACGCTGACTTGGCAGAGGTGAGTAGTACTGCTGCAGCTGTTGAAGCTGCGATGGAAGAGCTGGCGGTATAGAGTAAGCAGGATAACCTATTTGGGGCGCCATAGGTACTACAGGCTGACCAAATCCGACAGTATTTTGCTGTAACTGGACGCTCTCACGCTGGAGCTTGAGCAGCTCGTGTTTCTTGTCGCGCCAGCGGCCTCGTCAATAGCTCTCTGGCGCTCCTTCTGGCGCTCACGTCGCTCGTAGTTACGCCAGAAGTCGCCCTCACTGTTGCTCCTATCGCTCTCCGAGTCGCTATAATACCGCCCGCCGGGTTTTGAGCGCTTTTTACTGGCACCTCTCCGACGCTTCAGCTGGTTGCCGCCGCAGCAGGGGGGCTCCGCTAGTAGTTGATGAGAGTTATCGGCGGCTGCTGAGGAAGCCTGGCCAGCACGATCGCGTTCGCAGGACTTTCGAGTCGGCAGCTCCATGCGTAGTGTTGGGTTGGGCGTTACCAGCACTAGTTCCTAAAGTTTGTACACTCACTATTGCGACAGAGCTAGTGCTGATAAGCTTCTCTCCTAGTCCTGCGCTGACGACAAGCTCTCTACGCGCTGTTAGCCCTCGACTGTTAAGGAGCTGCTGTTGACGGCGCGTCTGCTTTTCTGGCTGTGGAGTCACCTCCCTACGTTAGACGATGGGTTGTTGAACGATTGATTACGCTTGAAGGCCTTTTGAGAGCCTAGCTTTGACGCGCACTTAAGGTACCTCTACAAGCTGGACGCCCGGCGATTTGCTTACCCTACGCAGCCCTCTGGGCGATCTCCAGCCATTCGACGGACTACTCCACCAGAAAAGCGTAGTATAGCCATATACACGATTTGTACAGCCTTACGACTTACTAAAGTTGTTCAACAGTTTATAGGCTGTTATCGACCGTGTTACAGTCAAATTTACGATTTGTTATGAGGCTCCCCGCGCGGCGCGCAAATTCCGGGATGCCGCCAGATTTCTTACCGATTTTTGCACGCGATAGAGCGCGCCGAGCCTCAATGCGCGCTCAACACCAACCAGCTCAGCTAAACTTGAAGCTGCAGAGCTCCCTACAATTGCTATTATATAAGAATTTCTGGTGATGAGTCTATAAATCTTAATAATTAATTATAGCTATAAAAATCTACTTGGAGTTCTAATAGTCCGGCCCCGGCGCGACTGAGGCTGTAGAGGCTGTGATGTAGCACCTGAGGCCTCAGCAGCATCTATAGCCTTATTAATAAGCTTTTTTTTCCCTTATGCCCTGCTTAGGTAGCCTTAATGCCTTTTTGCTACCTTTCTTAGCTATTTTTATACAATTCTTATAGTATTGCTAAGCCCTGCGAGCCTGCTACTTCTAGGCTCGCTCAGCTGCCTAATCCGCCTTTGCCTTCGCTCAAGCTGCCTAAGCCTCAGCCCTCGCAACGCGCTTCTCTTAGAGTAGTCTAGCCTTCAGCTGCTGGCTAGCCCTCCAAGCCTCAGCTGCCTCAGTTTTTTGGAGTACTAGCTGCTCTGGCCTTGGCCTCTTTTTGCTGTAGATGATCACGTGCCTCCTGCACCTTCCTTGGGGACCAGAAAACACCCCCCCTGAGTACTTAGTAGGTGGTTATCCAGCAAAGGCTTGCCACCGCTTCCTACGCCTCTTCTTATTGCCTAGTGCTGCTCTTAGTCCTTATTTTCATGCTGTAGCTGTTTTTGTACGGCAATTGAGTGCACTGTTCGGCTCAGCTTCTTTGCCTTATTACTATTCCCTATATCTACTTGCAGCCTTTAGGAGCCGGTCGATTTTCCTCCAGTCAGACGCGCTGAGTACTGAGGTTGAGCTTTCTCTTAATTCCCGCTCGGGTAGGCTGGTCTTAGTGAACTCTTAAGTATAACCTCTGGGTTGAGTGGTGCTATGCGAGTAGCCTAAAGGCCTTAATAATCAATGGCTTCCTGAACGAGCTACCCCAAGCCCTCCAGAATAGGCTAAAGAAGTCTCTTTTTGCGATGAACGATAGTCCCTGGCACCTGTGTAGGAAGGCTGAGAGCTTAGCTGAGTAGGCAGTGGAGAGAGGCTTAAACATAACAACGTCGAGCGGCTGTAGCGTATGCGTCAAATAAGGCGGAAATATAGCTAGGAGTATCCTATTCCAGTTACAGTAATTAATAAAATCCATAGTAAGGTAGGATCCATGGCCGTTAAGGATAAGTAGTTGGTAGGAGCGTCCAGCTTTCTCCTTAGTACAGCGATCGAACACCTGCTTAAGCCACGCGAGGCCTATCTCGTTATTTGTCCAGCTAGAAGGCGATGAGGGATAAAGGCTGAGTGTTCCTGAGGGTTGATTTCTTCAACCTAGCTGATTGTAGGCTACCTAAGGCAGCCGATAGATGAGGGCTGGATCTAGAGCCGATCCGTCGGCGCATATGCAGGCTAGAGCGAAATCCACTCACGGCTACCATCCTGAATAGCCTGCCTCACCTCCTTGCTCTCGTACAGCTGCCTACTAAAGATCCGCTTTGAGCGAGTAGTAATGCCTAGTAGGATGCCTTTTCGTCCATATTGTAAGTGTGCTGAGGCTCGATAATCGTATTAGCTAATTTTCTGCTGTAGTAGGTCGAAATATAGGCTGTACTTTGTCTCTGAGTCGGCTTTGTGGCGATTGCTGTCCATTCCAGCTGTCCATCTTAAAACTAGATCAATGCTGTGTCGCTTAACAAACTAATTAACCTAGTACTGTGTCCGTGCACTCAACGCCCGGATTCAGTCAACGCCCCGCTGAACGCAAACACCCCCAAATTTCAACACGCCATAACGCCACCAATATGAGCTCAATTGAGGCTTGCATTAAAGAAATAGAATCGCTAAGGTCAGAAGAATCTTTCTCTTATACTAAGATCGCTAGCAAGCATGGCGTTAATCAAAGTACGCTGTCGCGAAGGCACCAAGCGATTCAAACGACGCGTGCAACTACGGGGTTTAACCGACAGAAACTCAGTCCCTAACAAGAGCAGGAGCTTATACAATACATTAAAGGGCTTACAGCGCGTCACTTGCCACCCACAAGAGAGATAATACGAAATTTCGTTAACAATAGCCAAGGAGCCAGTGAGCGAGAGCTGGGTTACTCGCTTCATCAACCGACACAAACATCCATCTGATCTCTCAATGGGCAGCTGGTATGGACAGCAATCGCCACCAAGCCGACTCAGGGGATAAATACAGCCTGTATTTTGATCTCCTAG
Source organism: Laburnicola sp. JP-R-44 (assembly GCA_009805535.1). NCBI lineage: Eukaryota > Fungi > Ascomycota > Dothideomycetes > Pleosporales > Didymosphaeriaceae > Laburnicola > Laburnicola sp. JP-R-44. The sequence continues at coordinate 914,367 of SELF01000003.1, read as the reverse complement.
GTGCCAAAATTAAGGAATATAACATCGAGCCTCGTCACACGTATAATATGGATGAAAAAGGCTTCTTAATTGGTATCACTAGCCGATCAAAACGAGTGTTCAGCAGAACGAATGTGGGAGAATAAGGAGGTTATAGCATCTCTCCAAGATAGCTCTCGTGAATGGATTACCCTCCTAGCGTGTGTTTGCGCTGTGATAGATCAGCCTTGCCGCCAAGCCTCATCTATCAGGCTACCAACAAGGCTATACAATCAAGCTGGGTAGAGGATATCAAGGCAGAGCACTCAGTACACATTTCTCGTCGCCTTTAGGCTGGACAAACAACAATTTGGCCTTGCCTGGCTTAAACAGGTGTTTGATCGCTACACCAAGGCAAAAGCTTGACGGTCTTACCGGTTACTTTATCCTTAATAGCCATAGATCCACGTTACTATGGATTTTATCAACTATTGCGACCGTAACAGGATACCTCCTAGCCATCTTCCCCCTCATTCAACCACACGCTTCAGCCACTTGATGAGTTCTATTTAAGCCTCCATCAACTGCGTACTCAAAGGAGCTATCAGATCACCTCCACCAGAGCCAGGGACTCCTCCCTATTAAGAAAGGGGACTTCTTCCCTCTATTCTAGGAGGCCTGGACAAGCTCTTTTAAGGAGGAGACGATACTTAGTCTTTTAAAGCAACAGGCATATCACCATTCACCCCAGAGGTTATACTCAAAAGGTTCACCAACACTATCCTAGATGAGCAGGAATCGCAAGAGAGCTCTACGTCAGTACTTAGCGGATCTAACTGGCGTAAACTAGACCGCCTTGTACAATCCGCAGTAGAAGATCAGAGTAGTAAGGACGCGCGCAGAAGCTTAGCCGCTCACTCCACCACATCTCAGTTCAAAATAAGTTACTTCACCTGAGATTGCTGGGTTAAGAGAGGCTCTTACTACAAAAAGAAGCACAAGAAGAAGGGAAAACCTCTAGATCTGCAACAACGTTAAGAGTACTATGGGGGGGCGGTTTTGTCACTAAGGAAGGTTAGGGAGGCTCGCGTACGTCAGTCTGTAAAGGAACAAGAGGAGAAGGAGCAGAAGCTTTAAAAAGCTGAGAAGGCTAAGTTGAAGAAGGCAGCTAAGCTATGCAAGGAGAAAATTGCAGAGGAGAAGCGTGTGGCGAGGGAGGCAGCTAAGGTAGCCAAGGAGAAGAAGAAGGCTAAGAAGGCAGCAGAGCGTGCTCGCTAGAGAGAAGCTCGCGACAATGCAAAAGCTCTACAATCTACCTAAAAGGGTAAGAGAAAGGCCTTACAGCTATCTATACAGAGCAACAAGCGTTAGAAACGCGTAGTTAATACTATAATACTAGGAGGCTTTAGGTGCTGTATTAGCAGCTCCACCTAAGACTACGCGGCACGGCCGCAACGTTAAGCTTCTAAGTAAATATAAGTAGCACAGGTGAATTGTAAGCATCAAAATAGTCTCTACTACAAAATCTTGTAATAATAGCGATTTTGTGTGGCTCTGCAGCCTTATTTTTAGTTAAGCTGCTATGGTGTTCAGCGGGGCGTTGACTGAATCCGGGCGTTGAGTGCACGGACACAGTACATGCTAACGCTCGTTTTGGCTATATAGGCTGCAAAGTTCTGGATCATTTGCCGTGTAGGTAGTAGGCCTCGCTAAGTGAGTTTTTTAATATAGCGTATAAGCTCCTGCTCCTTGAGGGCGAAGTTTCGTCGGTTAATTCCTCAGCTGTACGCGACTGCGTTACAGCCTGGTGTCTCCAGGTGAGCGTAGAGCGTACAAACGCTATACTCCCTTCGCGATTTTTGTATAGTTGATAGAGTCTCCAGGTTCTTGCGATTGTATCGCTTCAAGCGCAGCCTCAATTGACCCCATATTGGTAGCGATAGGTGGTGTTGAAGCTTGAAGTGTTTTCGTGTTGAGCGCGCATTGACCCCGCACCCATGGTACCGAGTCCGTGCACTCAATGCACGCCGTCAGTCAATGCACGCGCATCACCAAAAACGGCTACACAAACTTGAAGCTGTAGAGCCACACAACATAGCTATTATCACAAAATAACTTGGTGGAGTACTCTATAGCCCTATGCGATAAACTGTCTTACTAACGTGTTTGATCACGTAATGCACGCTATCGCGTAATGCACGTTTTCGGCAATTTCCGCCCATCCACAACTTGAAGCTGTACAGCTTGTATATATTGTAAAATCGTCGGATTTTCTAGAGTAATAATCAGAAGAGCTTATTTAACAAATATAGCCCTTCTATTGGCTACCTGTAGCGCTCTGGGAGGCGTATTTGACGTGTGCGCGTCGTGGGCGCGATCTCGGGCATCTCGGGCTCGTCAACTTTGACAGGCTATAACTCAGGCTGTACAAGCTCAATATCCTTTGGATTTTTTGCTGGAGGCTTAAGGCTATGTTGATTACCCTTTTGGGAAGCTTGAGCTCATCGCGGAGTTGTTTTTCAATTGCGCGGGCCTCTCGCTTTTCTTGAGCTTCAATAGCCTTCAGCTCGCGCTCGCGAGCGCGCTCTGCTTGAGCCTGAGCCTTTTCAAGGCGTCGCTGTTGCAAGAGGGCTTGCTTTTCAAGCTTGCTCTGCTCTGAGCTGGGACTGGATGTCCTTTGAAGCTGTATCTCCTTCTCCTCCGCGTCCTTTTGTGCCTGCCAGTCGCGAGCCCTCTGGACCTTAGCTGGCGACCAGAAATCGCGCCACCGTTGTAATCCTCCGGCGTCTCGAGCGCCAGGGCCTTACCCCGCTGGCGGCGCTTGCGCTCGTTAACGAGGGTCTCTTTGAGCTGAGTATTTTCGTGCTTAAGGATCTGATTTTTCGCTGAAATCGAGTGGAGCGTACGCGAGAGTTTGGCAGCCTGAGACTTGTAAATATCTCCAACAACTTAACGTAATAAGCCCTCGATTTTTACGCCAGTCGCTGGCGCTAAGAACCGACGTGCTGCTCTCGCTTGAGCTGGGGCGCTCAGGCTCGCGAGTTTCAAATCGCTTGAGGATCCTGTCGGGATCTAAGGGCACGATCCCAGTAGCCTTAAAGGCCTTAAGGACCGTTGCTGACGTTAGCGCGCGCTCCCAGGCGGCCCAGAATATCCTGAAAAAGTCCCTCTTTGTAATGCTGGAGAGGCCCTGGCAGGCGTCCATAAAGCTCGCGAGGCCGTTGCTGTACGCGCTCGCGAGAGGCCCGAAGACGCCCACATCCAGCGGCTGAAGCGTATGGGTGCTGTGAGGCGGAAATATTGCCAGCAGGATCTTATTGGCGTCGCAGAAATCGATAAAATCCTTTGTTACGTGAGATCCATGCCCATCAACGATCAAGAGGCGGTACGACGTCCTTGCCTTTGCTTTCGTCTCGCGGTTGAATACCTGTTTGAGCCAGCTGAGCCCGATATCGTTATTGGTCCATCCTGAGGGCGAGGAGGAGAAAAAAGCCTTGTGGATTTCAGGGTTGAAATCCTGGAGCCAGGAGTCTTGTACGTTGCCAGAGGCTGCCTGATAAATGAGGGCAGGTGTGAGGGTAGAGCCGTCGGCGCAAATACAGGCTATTGAAGTTATCCACTCGCGATTGCCGTCCTGGAGCATTGATTTGAACTTCCCACGCTCGTATTGCTCGCGAGAAAAGACGCGCTTTGATTTAGAGAGGATTCCAATAAGAAATCCCTTCTCATCCATATTGTAAATATGGCGTGCGTCAACGTTGTATTGCTCGATTTTTTTAGCTAATAGCTTGAAGTACAGCGCGTACTTGAAGGCCGAATCAGCTCTGCGGCGTGAGGCGTCGATGCCGGATGTCCATCGCGATATTAAGTCGAGTTTGTGGCGCTCAATGAAGCGCGACGGCTAGCAAGTCCCAACGTATTTTCCAGCTATTTCTGACGCGAAGTTTCGTATCATATAGCTTGTAGGAGGTAGCCCTCGCGCTGAGAGGTCTTGAATATACTGTACGAGCGTTGCTTCCTGCGTAGCGTTGAGCATTTGTTGATTTTCGAGCTTACGCGCCATCGATAGGGTTTTACTACGCGCGCGCCGCGACAGAGTTGACCGGCTAACCCCGAATCTTTTGGCGATTCTGTATACGTAAAATGTTCTCCTGGTTTTAGCGATTCGATTGCCGCAAGAGCCTCGTCGATTGGAGCCATATTGGTGGAGTTATGGTGGGTTGAATATTTCGCGATTTTGGTGGGGCGCGTGCATTACGCGATAGCGTGCATTACGTGATCAAACACGATAATACTTTCTTAGCCGAAGGATTTTGCGGCCGCGAGTGTTGGTTTGGTGTAGAGGTGTTGGGGTACGCGCTGTGCGCGAGACACCACCTACATCATCCCTAGCACTACGTTTCTGCTTCTTTCTTGGTGGTGCTGCTTTCTGTGACGCCTTGCGCTTGCTTATAGAGGGCTTTTGTACAGCTTTTTAAAAGTCGCGAGCTTGCTTTTGGCGCTCTCTCTCTGCCTTGCGCTTAGCGACTTCCTTAGCCTTTACAGTAGCTAACCAGTTACGCTCTTCCTTCTCCTTCTTCTGCTTCTTATGCTTCTCCTACGCAATCTTTTTGTTGTATAGCTTATTAGCCTTAGCAAGCTCCTTTATGTTGGCTTTTTCCTTCTCCTCTGCCTCTCTCTCCTCCTTATAAGCCTCATCCGGGTCTTGGCCTCCTGAATGACCGAGGAGTCCACATTATAGAAGGCCCCTAGTACTTATAGTGTTGCAGCAGGTCTAGAGACTTGCCCTTTGTCTCTCTTCTTTTCTTAATAGTAAGAGCGTTGAGTAGGCCCTTATTTTCGCTCTGCAAAAGGGTGTTTTAGATAGCTATGTGGTAGAGCAATTACTAGATAATAGATGCGTCCTTTTCTAAGGCACTACTTAACGCACGTTTTACAACTGTGTTTAACTTTTGCTAGGCCTTACCGCTATATGTAGGAGCTTCTTCTGACGCGTTGCTGGAGGTGTCCGAGTCGTTAGTGGTAAAGCGATCGAGTATAACGTTGGGGTTAAAGGGATATACACCTGTTGCCTAAAAGGAGCTAAAGATGTTCTTTGTAGTAAAGCTGCTTATTTAGGCATCCTAAAATAAGCTAAAGAAGTCGGCCTTAGTTATAGGCACTAAGCCCTAATACTTATGAAGGCGTGTTGCTAGCTTCTTTGAGTATGCTGTGCTAAGAGGCTTGAACATTACTACATTGAGTGGCTGCAGCGTGTGGGTGCTGTAAGGTGGATAGATACCTAACAGTATCTTTTGCCTGTAGCAGTACTCTAGAAACTCTTCTGTTAGGTGGCTGCTATAGCCATCTACAAGTAATAGGTGGTACTTTCTTTAAGCTTTAGCTGCTGTAAAGCGCTCAAACACCTGCTAGAGCTACGCAAGCCTAAGCCTATTATTTAACTAGCCGCTGCCTAATACTCTAAAGAAGGCCATATGTTCTCCCACCTTTATATCCTCCACCTAGGTGTCTTATATGTTCTTAGAGTCAGCCGCATATATGAGAGCTGGCGGCAACGCTGTACTATCCGCGCAAACGCACGCTAATAAGCTTATCCACTTGCGATTGCCATCCTACAGCATCTGCTTAAACTGCTTCTTCTTAAATAGCCTCTTGCTGAAGATCCTCTTCTGTCTGCTAACAGCTCTAATTATAAGCCTTTCTTATCTATATTGTATGTATGCTTAGGCGCTACTTCGTAGAAGTTGATTTTGCTGCCCAGTTGTTCAAAGTACACCTTGTACTTATCACTAGAGTTGGCAGCGTGGCGTTGCCGATCCATTGAAGTGCTCCATTGGGATGTAAGCTCATCCTAGTGTTGGTGGAGGAAGCGAGTAACCCAGCTCTCGGAGACAGGGTGTCCAGCGATATCAGACGCGTAATTCTGCACCATCTCTCTTGTAGGAGGTAGCTTTCGCTCTGTCAACCCCTCTATATACTTTACAAGCTCTGCCTCCTATTCTAGTTGAAGATTGCGACGTGCTAAACCTGCCTCCGTACGCGACCCGCTGACACCTCGGTGCTTGCGCGACAACGTCGAGCGAGCAACACTATGCTTTTTAGCTATTTCTGTATAGGAGAAATTTTCGCTAGGGTTAAGAGCATCCAGCTCTGCAAGGGCTTCTTCTATAGTCATGGTGGCGTTGAGTTGTGGGGGGTGCGAAGTTGGGACGAAATCGCGATCGCGTGCATTGACTGACGGCGTGCATTGAGTGCACGGACTCGGTAGTTTGGCAGTCCGTGCAACGCGTCACTCCATGCAACAACCCCGCCATGCAACACCCCAACTTTGACGCGCCATATCTATCTCCACCAATATGGATCCAATTGAGGCTGCGATAGCAGCAATCGAATCGCGAGAGCCAGGAGAATCTTTCTTATAGAGACAGGTTGCAAAGGATCACGGTGTTGTGACTTCTACACTGACGCGTCGGCACTAAGGCGTCACACAAGCAGGTGCAGCTGCCAACTCTGCGCGTCGAAATATTAGCTAACAATAAGAAGTAGAGCTTCTACGATATATCAAACAGCTCACTAAACGTGGCCTTCCTCCTATAAGGCAGATGATACAGAGCTTTGCTTTATATATAGCTAAAAAGCAGATCTTAATATCCTGGGCTGATCGCTTTGTACGGCGGAACAAGGAATCCTTAATATCTCAATGGATGGCTAGCATCGACAACAATCGCCACAAAGCTAATTCTCTAGCTAAATATAAGCTCTACTTTAAGCTCTTGCAGCGTAAGATTAAACAATATCAGATCGAGGCTTAAGATACGTACAATATGGACGAGAAAGGCTTCCTGCTTGGCATCACCTCCCGCTCTAAGAGGATCTTTAATAGGCCTCTATACGAGGCCAAGGCTATAAGGCAAGTAATACAAGATGGCAGCCATAAGTGGATATCGATTATAGCTTGTATATGCGCCGACGGATCTGCCTTAGCCCCAGGTCTTATCTATTAGGCCAGCTCTATCAACATACAATCAAGCTGGGCCCAAGAATATTAATCCTAAACACTATTAGGCCTTTATTACAGTATTAGAATCTAGCTAGAGCAATAATTAGATCGGCCTTGCATGGCTGCAATAGGTGTTTAATCAGCTCACAAAGCTAAAATCTAGACAATTGTATCAGCTATTAATCCTTAATAGCCATAGATCTTATATCATAATAGACTTTATTAACTTTTATAATCGCAATAGGATCCTACTAGCCATATATCCGCCTTATTCTACGCATACGTTGCAGCCTCTTAATGTCTGCGTCTTTAAGCCTCTATTAACAGCATATTCGAACAAGCTATCAGCCTTTATAAACAACAGCTAGGGACTAGCCTCAATCGCTAAGAGAGATTTCTTTAGCCTGTTTCTAGCAGGCCTAGGTCAATATAATGAGGCAGCTATTGATCCTCTAGGCCTTTAAAGCTACAGGCATCTCCCCGCTTAATCCAACAACTATACTTAATAGATTTGATCAGTCTTAACTATCTGAGCAAGGATCACAAGAAAGCTCAACCTCAGTACTTAGTGCTTCAGATTGGAGAAATATTAATAGGCTACTAAGGGCCGCTATGAATACAGGCGGAGATAATAAGGCTAAGAAGCTTAGTCGAACTGTACACTATATCTCTGTACAGAAACAGCTTTTGGAGCATAAAAACAATAGCCTCCGCAAGGCCCTATCAATACAAAAGAAGCGCTCAAAGCGAGGCAGGCCTTTACCTCTTAATCGGCCAGATAAGTATTATAGTGGAGCTGTTTTCTAGTCACCTTATAGCGTGCAGCGGGCCCGTGATTGTCAACACCAAAAAGATATAAAGAATCAGCAAAAACAGCTTCAAAAAAGTGAGCAAACAGAGGCTCATCAGGCTAGCCAACAGCTCAAGGCAAGACTTCTCCAGGAGAGGCGTATTGCTCAAGCAGCTGCTAGAGATGCGCGCGCAAAGCAGAGGGCTAATAAGGCTGCAGATCAATGTCTTAAACAACAGGCCCGCAAGGCACAAAGTCAACTTCAGAAACGTATCAAATTATCCTAAAAGGGTAATAAGAAGGCCTTAAAGCCTTCTAGCAGATCTATTAAGAAGAAACAGGCTTAGCGTAAGGGTGTAGATATTAATAAGGCCTTATTTGTTGCATCCGCCTCACAGTTACGCAGAGGCTAAATTATTAAAACACTAAGCAGATATTAATAATCTAAGTAGCTAGCAATTATCTACAGGCCTTAGAGACCTTAACTCTAGAAAATCTTGTGATATTATTTTTTGTGGCTGTCTCTATAGCCTCATGTTGTGGCCAAGCGATTATGTTGGGGTGTTGCATGGAGTGACGCGTTGCACGGACTGCCAAGCTAGGGTATCATCTCAGCGCCTTTGACGAGCTTTTCCATCGCCTCAACCATATAAGTTGGGGAACTATCCACATGCCTTTGAATCCTCTGCTTAACCAGCGTCGATTGCGACCCAAGTTCTGTACTATTTCGCAGAGTTTGCGACTCCTATATACTATCGCGAATAGTACAAAGTGGGAGGCGTACGCAGGCGGACGTTAAGCTGCGATATCACAGCTTCTAGGTCGTAGGGCACTAGGCCAGCACCTTAAAAGCCTCCTTTGATATTACTTTTAGTAAACAAAGCCTTAAAAGCAGCAATAAAGCAAGGCAGGAACTTGATTTTAGTGATGTGCGTGATGTGGTTGCGTATTAAATCCTTAGCTTAGCGCCTATACGCCTTTTTTAAAGGCGCAAAACAGCCCACATTAAGTGGCTATAAGAGGTGCGATGAATGCGAGGGCATACAGAGAGTAACAATATTGCTCTTCTTGCAATACTGTTTAAATTTAAACAAGTTATAACTCTTATAGCTATTAAGAATAAGCAAATATATTGTGCTAATAACACGCCTCTTTATATGCTTATTAAAGTGCTTTAGCCACTGTAGACTAAGCTTATTTGTTGTCTAGCCGTTCTCAGAGACTGCAATAACCTAATTATAAGGTAGATCCTTCTCCTTATACCAGGCGGAGAGGTGGTGCTTGCCCCTGAAGATAATGAAGGGTGGGATCCACCACCCCGTCGCATTAATGCCTTGGATAACTGTTGTCCACTCCCTATTGCCCTGCTGCACCTGCTTTAGCTATCCTTAACGCTTAGAGCTTGTAACTACTGCTCTAGTTAATATCATGCCTATTATAAAGCCTGCTTTATTAAAATTGTAGGTGTCCTTGTCTAGAATACTATGTTTAGCCTTTATGTTCTCTACAAGCCAGAACTAGTCTTGTATCACCTTAGGATCCTCCTAGAGAGCTCTCTTGTAGTCGTACTTTTAATTAAACTTAACTTTAAGCTCTAGTTAGCGCTTAACAAAGTTATAAGGCCACCTTTAGCCAACTAGCTTATAGTAGCGTGCAGCTAGTAAAGAATCAGCTATATCTTTTATAGCATTAAGCTAAGGCGGAAATCCTTGCGCATCTAGGTTGAGTATATGCTCCTCAATCGCCTGCTCCTCTCTTATAGTAAGTCTTATTTTGTTGAGTGCGCAATCGCGTCTAAACGTCTTTCTAGCGCGTTAGTCGCTAAGTGTACTTTAAGAGACATTGTAGATAGCTGCAGCGCGTTGCTAAGAGAGTGTCGCGTCTTGTTTAATAGCCTAGATCGCAAGCTATATACGCGCTTCTTTTAACACTAGTAGTTTAGTGTGGTTAAGGCATTACGTTATACTATTGCTGATAGTACGTTTTAGTGGGGTCTTGGCAAAGTGTCCGACTCGATGGAGTGTCCGACTCGAGTGCAAAGTACGTTAATTAGTAAAACTTATAGTATAAGTAAATTACTATTACACTCTTTTTGTTTACTAAGTAGAAGGCTTTACTTTTTTTTATTTAAGATAAAAGACTTTACTATCCTATTTTTAGGTAGATTAAATTAACACTATATAGTATTACTAAGAGAGTAGAGGTTAGCTGTGGGAGTGGCTCTCGTTAAATTCCTATGGCTTATTATTTGACGGCACATGCAATTCGCGTTTCCGTTGAATTCCTGTATGCTTCCTTTGCCCAGCTCTTGACCCAGCCCTGACCCAGTCCTTGAATTTTGAATTGAAATGCGCCTGCCATGGCGGTCGCTCCCTCCGAGCTCGTGGTGCCCTTGGTCGGCGCTCTCCAGGCCACCATCTCGGTGCTGCTGACCATCTTCTTTGGCGTCCTCACGGCCCAATGCAACCTGCTCTCGTCCGAGGCGGCCAAGCAGGTGTCGCGGACATGCGTGCGCATGTTCCTCCGTTCCTCCCCGCGCTGTTGATATACATGATAGGCTCCAACCTGAACCGCGACACCGGCCTCCGCTACATTCCCATCCTGTGTTGGTCCGTCTCGTACACGCTGCTCTCGCTCGCGCTCGGTGCTGCCGCATGCCGCATCTTCAAGCTCCCCGCGTGGGTGAAGCTCGCCGTGGCTTTCAACAACACCCACCAGCCTGCTGCTACTCCTCATGCAGTCGCTGGGCAAGACAGGCATCCTCAATACCATCATTCCCCCAGGTGACAACGCCTCACAGGCCTTAGACCGCGCCAAATCCTACTTCTTAATCAATACCATAGTCTCCAACTCGTTGACCTTCGCACTCGGCCCCGCGCTTGTTACGACCGAGCGACGAGGACGCGCCCGACCATGACGATGGCGAAGACGACGAGCAAGAGGACAGTGATGAGCAAGGTACCATGGAGCGTGGGGCTGATGGTATTATCGACGAGGAGACGACACTCCTCCCACAGCGTGCAACCCGTCCAATAAACCGCGTTGAGCGCCGGGGCTATCAGCGCACGTTGCAATGGGTCTAGAGCCTCCCTCCGTGGGCCCAACAGCTGCTCGACTTTCTATACCAGTTCATAAACGCGCCTATCTTAGGCGCCGTTGTAGGCGCCATAATTGGCCTTACTCCACCACTTCATCGCCTGTTCTTCAACGACGCGAATGATGGCGGCTACTTGAGCGCGTCGCTCACCACGGCCATCAAGAACATCGGCGACCTCTTCGCCACATTGCAGATAATTGTCGTTGGCGTTAAGTTGAGCTAGAACCTGCGCAGCATGAAGGCCGGTGAGGATAGTGGGTGCTGTCGACAAGAAGAGCATGGCCTTCGTTTTTATAACCCGCTTCTTTATCTGGCCGGCTATCAGCATTCCCCTGATCTACGCCCTTGCGACTAAGATGTTTATGCTGAACAACGACCTGATGTTGTGGTTTGCTATGATGTTGATGGTGTTGGGGCCTACTGCTATGATCTTGGTGGCCTTGACCGATGTGGTTGGAGGCCCCGAGGAGGGAGAAGATGGCTATCGCGAAGTTCTTGACGGTAAGTGGATTGCCTGTCCGAATGCCTGGAAATGTGACTGACCGAGCCACAGATCAGCTACGCCATCACACCCCTCATATGTTTTGCTGTCGTGGGCAGCTTAAAGGCGAGCGAGGCTGCTATAGCCCGATAACGCATCCTAGAATGCCCCAGGCAATTTGCGAGAAATACTCGACGCATTTTTGCCGTCCCTTATCGATTAAATCGGCATTGCTTGTATTTTTACCTCTATATCGTAACGCTAAACCGTTTCACTTCCTTTAGAATATTTTTGCCCCGGAGAACATGCTTTCTCTCAACCGCTTCTTTGCTTAGCCAATGTTGTGGGCGGGGGGGCAGATATATACAATGTTAGAATAGAAGAAAGGCCGAATATACCCAAACGTTTATCCTGGGCTGTACAAACAATGTATCCCACCATCTAGAAACCGTAGACACATACCCCAATAAAACAAACCTATCAACCAACCCACCCACCAACTCACCACTTAAAACTCTCCTCAAAATACTCCACCCCCCGAAACCCACTCGCCACCTCAACTCACCAACACACGCCCCCCTCGCCTCATCCGCCATCCCCCCCGGCCCACACGCCACAACAGCCAACCGCTCCCCTCGCCCCGCCATCCCCGCCAGCTACCTCCTCGACCACAGCCCGTACATCCGGTCTCCCCGCCCGAACCGTCACGCTCTTCGTCTCCGCAACCCCAGCGGCGATGGCAGGTAAGTCGTCTCTATTGCGTATATTGCGCGTCACGTGGATGTGTAAGGTTACGCGGTCGTCGTCGAATAGGGCGCTGAAGTTGTGGAGGATAGAGGTTAGGAAGGCGTGTTCGCGGACGGCCCAGATGATGTGGATGGGGGATGGGGAGGGGGAGGGGGAGGCGTAGAGGGTGGGGAGGTGGGAGAGGGGGAGGGCGATGCCGGTTCCGGCGGTTAGGAAGAGGGTTGTTGGTTGGGGGGAATGGAGGGGAAGGGGGGCACCGTAGGGGCCTTCGAGGAGGATGGTGGGGGTTGAGGTCGAGGTTGTTGTTGGGGTGGTGGTGCGTGGGTGGGGAGGGAGACGGGCCAGGCGGGATGTGAAGCCGGCGTAGGGTCGGATGAGGAATGTGAGGGATGGGGATGGGGTTGCCGTTGTGCATGTAGAGTAGAGGAGGGCGTCTGATCCCGAAGACATGCTAGATTCGGTGTGCGGTACGGCGTCTCAGGACGATGATCCAGGTGTTCAAGCTGCATGTTTGAACTATATCCCTCGGTGTCGATGTGCGCGACGGTGAAGGGGTGGTTTTGATGCGCGTACCAGAGGTTATCTAGCGCGTAGATGTAGTAGTAGCTTCCTGGGCGGGGCTTTACCCATGTGTTGGCGCAGGGCACTCGCAGGGTGATGAGGTGGGCGTTTGCGTCGTAGGTTGCGGTCGCTTTTGTGGTCCAGAAGCGGGGGTTGAAGGAGAAGATGCGGAGGGTGCGGAGGAGGCGGTCTAGGAGCCAGATGGTGAGGCAGGGGTAGAGGAATGGGGTCCATTCGCCGGGTGGGAAGATGTCGATGTGGCTGTTGGGCTATTAGCTGGTTTGGCGATGGACGGGGAGTAGGGGGTGTATGTACTAGAACATAGTTAAGAGCACGATGGCGGAGAGGACGATGTGTGCCGTTAGGAAGACCTCGTAGTGGCTGCGGCGTAGTCCGTAGACGGAGAAGGCGAGAAGAGCGCACATGAAGATGGTTGCGAGTTCTCCGTTCCAAAAGTAGTGCTTCGTCAGGTATTTTTTGAAAGACGATAGCCCACCACCTGCACGCAGTTAGCGCGCACATCTCTAGGATTTATGCAGTACTGAGAATAATCTGATTACATGTACCGTCTGTTACCCCAGGATGGGCAATACAAAGGTCGATGTAAGCAAACTATTGTCCCGCGGGAAGCTCACGGTTGACTTACTCTCGCACACCATGACGGTGTAGCCGACGGAATGGATAATGGCCTGCACTGTGCTCACCCTGGCAACCCATCTATGAAAGCTGTTGTAGGAACCGTATCCCCATCCCGTCATCCACATCAACGTGTTGTTCCTCATATACCAAAAAGCCATATCAAGGGGAAATTGGCCAGAGAGATGATACCGGTGCGATCGGACACATACCTGAAGAGCTGCGAGCGCTTCTCAGGCCAGTAAAGGTTTCCTTCGGTGAGTCGGTAGCTGGCTGAGCAGAGGACAACGTTGAGTAGCACGAAAGCGAAGATAGTAAGGCTGTGGACCCGTGGTGGGATTGTGCACCAGCCAATTGGTTGGGAACAACGACTGTTGAAGGTTGCGGGTATGGTTACGTATTGCTTCAGCCACGCCCTTGGACCACTGAAGATGCTACGGTGGTGTCGGCTATATATATTCCTAGAGTCGGCCGGGTGTGTTAGGAGACGCTGCCATCCGTGCCGTCGTGGCCTCTGGACAAGGGACACGAGACGGCTTCCCGTACCAATGGAGAAGACTATTGCCCAGAAGTAGTACATGGCCCAGCTGCGACGATCAGTCAGTGAAACATGTCACAAAGGGGCCAGCATACCCGTATACGCGATGAAGGCCATATTCGAAATATGCCGCATCCTGATGGAAGGGTCAGATGGATCTAGCAAGGTAGGTAAGGTAGTCATACCAGTGTCGCGAAGGCTCTTTCAAAGAAGGTTTGCTCCGGGATTACGACTTCATTCAAAGTTGGATACATAAGAGCGTCATCTGCGTTCAGTCTCTTGAAGCCAGCTCGGTCCTTGGGGCTGAATCGATTGATAATATCGTACGGCGGCAACGACGCGTTGCTTCTCTGCTGACACGTCTCGTTCGCACTCTGCAGCCAAGTTACACGTCCATCATTCTCACAGTACTCATCGATACACAGATAGAGCGACGTAGCTCTCAAGGTACTTTCACATGATCGTATCTTCTTGGACCCTGGCCCCGTGTCATTGAAGTCGACATAGTTGACGACAAGCTCGCAGCCCGCGAAGCACCATTGTCCGGACCGCAGCGCCGCTATGGACTTTGTGGAAAGAAGCAGCACGAAAGCGATGCTACGCATGAATGCTGTCCGTCCTAGGGTGGGTGCAAGCGGCGCGGGGTCGGAGATGGAGAAAACTCTATCTAATCAGATGGTGCACGGACTCTGGACTTCTCGATTGAGTCAAGCGCCGCTGTTTTGCAGTGTGTTGGCTTCCGGTTCCCCGCCCTCATCTCCCAACCATCTCTCAGTATTCGCCGTGCCAGCCATCACCAGCATTGAGTTGGATTAATGTTTACAATAGTGAATTTCCCAAGGCTTCCACCACCCTCTTCATGTGGCTAGCGGAAGCTTAAATCGCGGGAGCTGCGTAGGGCTTGCACTCGTTCTTCACGCTGACACCACCGCAGAAAGACGTGATGGCAACCACACCTGCGGCAGCACCCGTGGGCTTCTTATCCTTGCCTATAGAACTACGACTGACTGCAAATTATAAACTACGTCCTCGAACAAGACCCCAACGCTGGGTTCACTCAGTCCCCTCAGCAAGAGCATGGACGACCTAAGTTGTATTATAGCCTGTGGCTGGATCATCATAGCCTGCGGCGGGATCCGAATTACTCCTCGGCTGCCCATCTGAATATCCTACTCGTATGTCGCCAATTCCGCCATGACTTCACGAACGTTGCCTTTCGAAGCACTGTCTTCGTGGTCCGAGATGGTTTCTCATACGACCGGCAACGCCTCCAACGACACCAGCTTGAAAACCTGAGAAATCTGGTCTTGATCACCAAGTGTAGACTGATTCGTGAAGTGGCCGATTGGCTGGCAATGTGGAATAAGGATATCGGAGCGTGCCAATTGGACAAGTTGACGATTGTACTCCGCCCTCAGTACTGGGACCACCTTCGAGGGCCTATGCGCGAAATGGTAGCGATATTACGGCAACTAGAGCGCATCAAAAGCCTGAAATTCGTCGCTACGCTCGAAAGGTTCCGGTTGTGGTATAACCAGCTGATTGGCTTCATCCTGAAGAGAGACCACTGTTGGCGCTACGATGCTCGAGGTGCTCCACATATTGAAACTACTTGGTGGGATTGGAACTTCAACTCTGACGAAAATACATTCGAGCTTATTTCTCGGCCACCAAAGCCTATGCTTCCTGAAGCTGACGATAGGCGATGCGACTTGAAACCTTGCATAGGTTGTATATCTGACCTTGGGCGTGGAGAAAGCGTGGGGCATCCTGCGTCAGTATTATGAGCTAGAAACTCTCCTCTTGAACCTAAAGCTCGGTTCGAACTTGATTCGATTCATTGATACACGTAAATCATTTACAGTGTTTTTCCCCCAGTATATAGCCATCAGTGAAGCAAAAGAAGACGATGTACGATCCTTGATAACGCGGCTGACTAAGGTTTGATGCGATCTATGGTGCCATACACGTCCGCATCACAGCTTCTCCACACGTCGACACAACACATCCGCAATGGCAGGCACGCGAAGATCCACGCGTCAAACCGCTTCCACAGCCCCGAAATACGCAGATTCAGACTCCGCGCCATCGCAAGACGAAGCGCCTAAGCGCAATGCGAAGAAGCCGACGCGTCGCAAGCGCGCCCGAGAGGAGGAGGGCGAAGACGACGAATTGAAAGAAGACAACGAGCTTGCACCACCGCCACCCAAAAAAGCCGCAAAACCGAAGCGCAAAGCCCACAAATCCGCCTCTCCCGCGGGCCCCAAGCCCACCGTCGTACCTCCTCCCGAGCCCTCCTCAGAAACGAACCGCGACGCGTCAGGCGCACAAGAAGTCTACTGGCTCCTCAAAGCGGAGCCCCTCCCCCGCTACGAAAACGGCATCAACGTCGCCTTCTCCATCGACGACCTGCGCGCCTGCACCGCCCCGGAGCCCTGGTCCGGCGTGCGCAACCCGCTTGCATGTAAAAACATGCGGGCAATGCGCGCCGGCGATTTGGGCTTCTTCTACCACAGCAACGCGAAGCCGAGCGGCATTGCGGGCATACTGCGCGTCGTGGAGGAAGCGAAGGTGGATGAGACGGCTTTCGATGAGAAGGATCCGTACTATGATAAGAAGAGTGTGAGGGAGAAGCCGAGGTGGTGGTGTGTTGGAGTGGAGTTTGTGAGGAAGTTTGAAAAAGTCGTGGATTTGGGGTGGGTTAAAGGGGAGGCGGGGAGGGGTGGGAGGCTAGAGGGGATGCAGTTGGTTACGAATTCGAGGTTGAGTGTGTCGAGGGTGAGGAGGGAGGAGTGGGAGTATATCTTGGGGGTTGTGAATGGGAAGGAAGGCGGGGAGGAGGAGGGGAAGAAGGAGAAGAAGAGCAAGGAGACTGCAGTGGGCGCTGCGGAGACGGTGTAGTAAAACTACGATTGGGTTGGCACTACTGTACTGGACTAAAGTCTGGTTATTGAGTGTTGAGACTCAGAACGCGGGTTGAGACGGATGAAACCGATCGATCTACCCAAGCAGAGCCTCGAGCACTCCATCACCGACACCTCCACCACGAACCCTGCACGAGGACGGATCTCCAGAACTGTCCAAGTCAAGTACCGTCCATTTTATGATGTCACAATCCGCTAGTACCATATAGAATCTTCGACCTGTATGTACCCCCCAAGGTCCACTCTACCACATCTCCTGGCCATACCCTGTATCCCGTTTACACACCCAAACCGCACCCTCAGTCCACAATTCAAAATTGCAGATAAGAAATAAGCCCAGGGTCATTTACGAACGCGCACTTCTCCTCCAAAACCTGGCTTCCCATCGCTTCATTACTATCCGCTCCTCCGAGCGACCAGAACCCCTCCGACGGACCACCGATCGTGTATACATACGTACGACCGGGTTTCATAAACAAACGGTCGACGTCTAAATTGTCGATCGTAGGCAACGTCCAATACGCAGGGAACCATCTCTGTAATCCGCCGTTTAGCGTCGGATTTCCTGACAGCGCGAAACTGGCCCAGCTTTGGCTTGCGCGACGGGCGAGTGCGTAGTCGGCTTCTGTTGGGTTGAAGGGGTATCCTGTTCAAGAGCGTATGTGTTAGCAAAAGGGGCTGAAATATCTCTTGGTATGGGTTATACGTACCGGAGACGTTGTAGTGCGAGAGGTTGCCGTAGATGTAGGCGAATTCGGAGCTGTGGACGACGCCGAGGCCTTTTATGCCGCTGACCGATTCGAGGATGGGTTCGAGGATTGTTTGGTTGAAGTTGTAGAGGTAGACTGGGTTGCCTTTTTTGTTGATGGCTTGGGCGAGAAGTAGAGGCTCGCAGACCATGAGGATGTCGCGGAAGGCCATTGCTGTGCGGAAGAAATCGCTGGCTAGGTTTGAGCCTGTGGTTGTGGCAGTCAGTCAAGGCTACTAAAAAACGAGACCTCGCGACCTTTCGGTACACGTCAAGGCTACTCGTTAACTGGATGTGACTGGGGGAAAGAGGAGACGTTGACTATCCATCAATAGATGGCGGTCTCAGTCAGGACTTGGATCTGTACGTACCTGCCGGCGGAGTGAAGTCGCTAGCCTCATACATCTTCAGCAACTGTCCCATCAGCGAGAAGGGGCCCCACCCGGAACGGCGTTCCACTTCGGGAAGATACCGCTCCAAAAAGGATATCGCGTCCGTTTCGTTGCGAATGTTCACGTCAGTGAAGTAGTTGACATCGCCTTGAGTCCATCCGAACATGTACGTGGCATTGCCGAACCGACCCTCCTCGATGAGCGTGGAAGGCGCAGCCGGGAGGAAGTCACCATCAACAGACGGCAGCCAGATATCGCCAATGTTATGCCCGATGTCGCTAAAGTACGTAGCAGCAGAAGCATCGTACAACGTCTGCGTGTCCTTTCCGCGGAGACAAGCAATGACTTCAGGCGAGTTTGTGCTGGAGTTCCCGGTGTTGCAGCCCACGTATTCAATGACCCTGGTCATGGCATCGCGTGTGAAGTTACCGGTTATGCCGGGCTCCAAAGCCTGCGATTGGCAAATGCCTTGCTGGTAGGGTAGTTCTTTCTCGCCGCCGAAGGCGAGCAGTTGCAGACCGACGGCTAACCCGCCTGAAGATTGCCCAAAGATGGTGATGCTGTTCCCGTCACCCCCAAAGTAGTGGATGTTGTCGCGCACCCACTCGATTGCAAGCCTTTGGTCGCGCAAGCCTGCGTTCTCGCTGCGCTCTTTCTTCAACGCGTCCGACTGTGCAAACCCGAAAACTGCGTGTTGATTAGTCGAACTATCATTCACGGTGGTAGCGAAGATACTCACGGCCCAAACAATAGTTGATGGCCACATGGATGATACCACGTCCATCGTTCTCATCCACAGAGTTCGAGACGAGAGAGTCCGGCATATGCGTAGGCTCCATGTTGGAACCGACCTGGTAGCAAGTTAACCTGTGAGCTAGTCGAAACCAGAATTGATTATTACCCAAAAGCTGCCCCCATGAATCCAGAGCATTACAGGATTCCCACGCGCATCCTGCGTCGTCTCGTTGATTTTGGGACGCACAATATTGAGGTTCAGACAATCCTCGGACACGTCCTCCCGGGTTACATTGAGCAGAGTGAGCGGTGCATTCCATTGACCCAGTTGCTGAGGGCAAGCGTGGCCAGGCTTCGTAGCATCGATTACGGATCCTGGTGCCGGTACATGGAGCTACGGCGGCTTGAATCTGTTCTGCCCGCCTGTATCTTGCCCGTAGGGAATGCCGAGGAAGATTTCGACGCCATTGCGCTCAAATCC
Organism: Laburnicola sp. JP-R-44; assembly: GCA_009805535.1. NCBI lineage: Eukaryota > Fungi > Ascomycota > Dothideomycetes > Pleosporales > Didymosphaeriaceae > Laburnicola > Laburnicola sp. JP-R-44. Next base: position 895,279 of record SELF01000003.1, on the reverse strand, counting down.
CACAAACTGGACGTCCGCAGCAGCGTTGTGGAATGTAGGTGCCGCGGCAACAGTAACCGTGAGGAATGTGAGGACGAGTAGCTTCATGGTCGCGCTCTTGAGCTGTGCTTGTCTCTGGTGTAAGAGTAGTGTGCGGGAGGGTTGGAGACGGATATATATGGGGCTAGGCCTTGGGAAATAAAATGATGACGCAGAGAGTACGTATACTTAGGGACAGCAGGAGCTAGAGACGGTTTGCTCATGCCTTTTACCGAAATAAGCAAGGTGCTCTTACGGGCGTGCCTACACGCACGATCGCTCAAAGTGGACCGTAAGCGGCGCACAGCAGGGTGTTCGCAGAATTCATCTAAGCTGTTTACAGCGAAGACGCGACAGACTCTCACTAGAGATCCGTGAAGACTTGTTTCGTTTGGTCAGTGAATCGAAAATTTCGCCGTGAATCTGTAAGCTCTTCCTCGGAGACCAGCTTTGTTTCGTGTCTGCTAGTATTATCGCGAAGTATATGCAATCTGCGTATCTAAGCTTTCATGCAATATCAACCTGATATCGAACTACTTACCATGTCCACACAACCTTGAAAACCAAGCCTCATCTCGCAAAACAGACTAGCAAACACAATTATGAGCCCCAATGCAAGCTATACACTGCCCCATATCCCGTTCTCATCCTTGTTAGTCACAGTCTTGCAGGCGATAAACGTGCCAAGGCCGATATTAGGAGAGAAGGCGGTCAAAAGTACGGTGAGGAAAGGCGTAAAGCGGATCTAGTGCGCAAACGGAAGATGGGAGAGATTGTGATGGCAGGGGTTGTTAAAGGCACCAATGTGGAGAGAGCAAGAGCGGAAAGGAACTGGGTGGTGATGCATCCGCATCTGCGTCTTGCAAGGAGAATCATATCTACTCGTGCCCCACTCCAGAGGGATGTACATATGTATCCCACCAGCCAGTATACTCCAGTCACAGCAGCCCTATACATCTGTCGCCCCATCGGCATCCACCTAAACACCTGGATGACCCGACGGTCCATCCATCCCACTCTAATCACTCCTCTCCGCTCTCAGTCTCATTCCTCCATCCGGTTCCCCTTGCCCCGACCTCGCCGCCATCCTCGCCCTTCTCCTCCTCCATCTCCTCGTCATCCTCATTCCACCCCTCATCCTCCGAGCTCGACAACCCCTTCGCCGCCTCATACAAAATCCACCCCAAACGGGACCCCTCCCCATCCCCAAAAGAATTCCCCTCACCCTCCGCCACCGACGCCGAAGCCAAACCCCGCTTAGACTCCACTCCCTCCTTCTGGGCAGCCCTCTCTTTCCGCGACTTACCTAGATGTATATTCCTCCGATGCTGTTCGAGATTGTCCTTCCGGACGAACCACCTATCGCACTGCCTGCACTGGAACGGCTTCACAGTCGAATGGAGACTCCGTTCATGACGCCTCAGATGGTCTATGCGCGCAAAGTAGAACCCGCACTGGTCGCATCTGTGCGGCTTGGCAGGGTCGTTGCCGGTGGTGGAAGGGACGCGGCCGCGGATGGGGGAAGGCGCGGCTTGGGTGGTAGGGCGCCGGCGCTTGGTTACCGTCAGGCTTGGGCCTTGGGGGCTAAATTCGTCGTCGTCGTCTTCGTCGTCGGCTGTGTCGTTGTGTTCCTCTGTGTACTCGTCTTCTGGTGCTGGGGAGAAGTTACAGAATGGGTGCATGTGGGGACTTGGGGTAACTTACAGTCGTCGAGCGGGGAAGAGCTGGCTTGTCCTGACATGCTGTGGGCGTTGGACATGGTGAGGTTGGCTCCAGGAGGTTGTGTTTAGGGGTTGGTGTTTTGGGCTGGTCGTCAAAGGTGGTTTTGGGGTGGTAGTCGAAGGTTTGCGGATCAAAGGTGCTTGCTCAGGTGGGCGTGCGCGCGGCGAGTTTGGGGAAGCTGGGTTGCTTGGTGAACAAATCTCCTTTCACCAATCACACTAGCAAGCGTTGTATGGCGCATGGTACAGAGTGAAAGGAGAGTGGGGAAATCCTGATCACTGAGATAAGAACAAGACATTCCAGAGCTATACTACTGTAAAGTGCTGCCCAAGTTCCCTTATTTACATGCACCATACCCTTAACGCCCCAGTTCCAGTCCCTCCCATGCCTCCACCAGTCTCGGGTCCACCCAACTTGCTTCCTCGTTCAGTTCTTTCCTCCTTGCCTTGAAGCCCTTATGAGCGCCCTCACGCACCGCAATCTGCGATTGCACACACCATAACTGTTTCTGTCGATGTTTGAGTTCGTGCTCCATCTTTGCTCGTACAAGCGGCTCGTCGCAATTCTTCAGCATCCCTTTGAACTTCCGTATACCCATGGTAAAGCTCTCCTTCTTGGATTTTAGTGCCCTAACCGTTTCACGATCTGCCTCCATGGCTGAGGTTATCCTTTGGCGTTTGCGGAGCAAGTCATGGAATTGTACGGGGATAGAAGCAGGGATCTCGTCGCCCGAATCGCCCTCGGAATCTGCTGGCTCGGCTCCCGGGTTGAGGAATTCGTTTTGGGCATAGTCCACCATGTGTCGTATTATGGGTGCGCCAAGCGCAAGTCGACGAGGTAAATATTGAGGCGTGCTCTCTATGCTTCCCAAACCATTATCCTCGCTCTCGCTGACGGCTGTGCTTGACGGTTGTCCAACGCGCCGGCCCGATCGACGCGCATTTTGCGTACGAGCGGTTAACGCAGCGTCATCATCAGCATCAGATAACGATGAAGAAACCCTTGATGGCCGAGAGTCTGTCCGTTTAAGACGCTTGACAGGGCGACTTTCCACGCGTTGGTGATCTGTCATCGTCCCGTGGGTCTGCAATCGCTTGCAGACAATCTTGAGCTGATCGACGAAGGAACCGTTGAAGGGCATGTAATGTTTAGTGAAGCCGAGCAGTTTCGAACTCGCGGCCAGAATGAAGAAATACTTTACCAATGCCTTCAGCTGAAGTTCCTCCAGTCGCCCTCCGCCGTGAACGCCATTGAAAGCTGTACCTAATCTGAGGTCTGGGAGCGCTTGTTTGATGTCCAATTTGTCGTCGATGACCTCATCACTATGGGCACGGAACACGTGAGCGTGCATACGAGGAGCAGCTCGGGCGCCCTTGTCGTGCATCTTGAATGAAGCCCATACTTCGCTACCGTCAAGATGAGGCCGACTAGCACTCTGGAGCGTGCCAATGAGTAGCCGCAGGCAAAGGAAGCCGGGTTGGCCCTGGTCGATTTTCTTGAATGTAACGGCATTCAGATCAGGTAACAGCGATAGAGGTTCTCGACCGACTTCTTTGCGAAGTCGTACCATTATAGGATCAATCACTGCTGCGGTGCTCTCCTCCATTATGGTATCAGGGGTCGGGAGAAATCTCCGAGCCTGGGTATCTGCCTCAAAGCTCATCGCGGTTTCGTTGTCTAACAAGTCCATTGTGTGAACCTCTGCATCCGCGCCAGACATGGTTGCGGAAGTCACGCTCGCATCTCTGGTCGAGCTTTCTATGCTGTCCGCGTTGTCCGGAACTATTGTTGTTTCTCTCTGGGACTGGTCAGGCGTGAGAAGCGTTATGTCATCCAGAGCGTCTGGTTGCCGGCTGGAGCTCTTGTTGTGCCCAGACTTTTCTAAGCATGTTATTGAATATGCGCGTTGTGCGTGAGCCGTGTGATCCACACTCGTGCTACTATTTTCATGGTCGTTCCGCTTAGGCGTGAAATCTTCTCCGTCGTCTGATTGCGTGTGACCCGAAGCATGATTATCGCCAATGAAAACAGATGTCTGCACGTCTAATCGTTCCTCGTCTTCGTATATGATCTCTTTGGTCTTGTAGTGTCGCGTCTCCCGAAGTTTTGCAAGCGCCGCACGCAAATGGTCGTAATCCGGCTGGGCAAGAGAATTGGTAAAATCGTTGTCGGATGCCCATCGCAGCAGGAAGTACTTGATCAGGGCGGTCGTCTGATCGACCCACTCTCGCGAGCCGCTATGGTCAGAGTCTTGTGTTCCGTGCCACAACATCGGTTCCACATCATTGAAAGCTGCGAGTCGATCCTCCAAGGTAAACAGCGGGATCTTTAAAATGTCCTCTGTCGTTCGCCAGGCAAGGCTTGAACTGCTGTCGGCATCTTCTGAATTTTGGATATTCACGTGAAGCTGACCAAGGCCATCTATGAAGGCAAAGCTTGGGTTTCGACCAGTGTCTTGTAGCGAGTACGAGTCGGAGCGGAGAACGACGTTGCGGTCGTGCAGCAGGAAAAGCTCTCGTGGTAAAATGCTGAGAAGGAAGCCGAATCCGTGATCCAGCAGTCGATCTTCGAGCTTCAGAAGATCGGCACGTTTACATGGCGTTAGTTCAGGCGCCATGGGCTTCAATGATGGGCTGCGTTCAAGTGTCGGAAACCCGACTTGTGCAGTCAAGAGTCAAGCGTTTTGCCAGAAGCTGCCCAGGTCAGCGGAACCTTGGGTTCTGGATGAGGCTTTGAGTAACGGCAACCTTCTAACGCTCGGATTGCGGAAAAGAAAGAGACACGATCGCTCTATGGCACGAAGACAGCGGAAAGACGTGAGTCAATGAACCGGGAGAGGGAGATTGCGGAGTGATGGCAGCGCCGAAACGGTCGCGTTCTAGGTTCGTGCGTGCCAAGGCCGTCGTCTTCGTGATTGGCGAACCGTCCGCCTCAAGCCACATTCCCTGGCAGAAGGCGTGGTTTCTCTCCTCCATCTGCTACTCCAAGTCCAGGGGAGTCGAATGCCTTTTCTACCTACAGCGACAGCTATGCGCACATGGAGCCGGCTGGAGGCCAGTACCCGCACCTTCAGTCGGCGCACTTCAACCGCTCTCGACTGTTGCGTCAACGGGGAGTCATACTTCCAGCCGCAGTCATCAGCGACCACCATCAACACGCGATCCGCACTCCCTGTTCGCAGAGACCGCGTCTGCAACCCGGAGCTGCTCGGATCATGAACGCAAGCTGGGAAAGTGGCCTGACCATTGATTCGCGACGAAGAAAGAGCACAGATCCAAGACTCCAACCACGAGCCGACGCACCGATGCTGAGTTGACTGGGCTGCAGCAATACCATCACCTGCGCCTACCTATGCAAGTGACCGGGGACCCTTCGGTTCCGTGGGATAGAGCCCCGGACTCACCCTGACGCCGCCGGCCTGCAAAAGACCAACACATCGACTTTGGAGAAACGCATAGAAAGCCTCCATAAGAAGCACTTTGATTCATAGTAGCGAATTGTGCTCTGCATGTGGGGCCTGAGTACATGTATGAGCATGTCGTGGTGAGCAATGAGCATACAGTATTTTAGCCGCCCCAGGCGACCCCACCACCACCACCACATCGACGTGGGTGTCAGCAACATCACTGCGAGCCTTCAAAAGCACGACATGCCATTGAACAGCCACCGCGAGAACAGCATAAACAATCATGGCCGATTTCCCTCGTAGCCCACCCTCTGGCGTCCGCGTTATCATTGTCGGGGCAGGGTTCGCTGGTCTCTCTGCAGCCATAGAATGCGACCGCAAAGGCCACAATGTCACTTTGCTCGAGAAGGCCGAAACCATCGAAGAGATCACTCGGTTTGGCGACATCATCAGTTTCGACCCCAATGGCGCGAAGCTGTTCGAGCGCTGGCCCGGTGTTATCGAAGCCATGTACAAGGTCGCGCGCAAAACATCATGGCTGGATCTATATCACTGGAAAGGCGAATTCGTGACGAGACAGAGCTTTGCAAATGAGAAGAGCTGGGGTCCGCGCGTAAACGGTATCCTGACTCCCTTCCCACCCAATCACCCAATCTGGGCCTCTAACCAATCTAGGGCATAGAGGCGAGCTGTACGACATCATTTATCAGCATGCGAAAGCTAGAGGATTGGACATGCGCCTGGGTCAGAGAGTCACGGATTATTTCGAAGATGAAGAAAAGGCTGGCGTGGTCGTGAATAGTCAGAGAATGGAAGCAGACGTCGTGATCGCGGCAGAGGGCGTGCGATCGCGTGGCAGGAAGATCGTCCTCGGATTCGATGATAAGCCGAAGTCTTCCGGATACGCCGTATACCGATGCTGGTTCCACGGCGATGCCATCAAAAACAACGACTTGATCAAGCATCTTGTTGTAAACGGCGACACACACTCCGGCTACATCGGACCCGATCTGCACTTCCTCGTATCCTCGTTGAAGGACGGCAAAGAGTTCAATTGGGTCTTCACGCACGTTGATGATGGCAACATAGAAGAGAACTGGCAGTTTCCAGGCAAGATCGAAGACTGTTTGAAGTATGTCCAAGGCTGGGCACCGGTCGTCCAAGAGATCGTTCGGTCAACGCCAAAAGACGCGAGGCTCATCGACCACAAGCTCGTCTTCCGAGATCCTCTACCGACGTTCATATCGCCTAAAGCGCGTATCGTGCTTATTGGCGATGCCGCGCATCCCTTCCTTCCGACATCAATTCAAGGCGCGAGCCAGTCGATCGAGGACGGTGTCGTGTTAGCCTCGTGCTTGGAGCTTGCGGGCAAGAAGAATATCCCACTCGCTGTGAAGGCGCACGAGAAGATCAGATACGAAAGGGTGCATAAAGCACAGGCTACAGGTGTGAAGACGAGAGAGAGGTGGCACAAAGCCAACTGGGACGAGATCAAGAACACGCCCGAGGCCATCCATTTGGCGAGAGAGGCATGGCTGCTGGATTTCGATGCGGAGAAGGATTGCTACGAGCGCTTTGAAGAGGTCGCTAAGGGTTTAGAAGGCGAGCGAGCAAGGCTGTAGAGCTATATTCACATTGATCTGGTAAATGCAGGATCCCTATTACGTCGCTCTGTCTCTCTCTCTTATTATTACATCTCGTTCTTATACTTTTGTGCTACGACTTTCCCGGCAACCCAACGTCTATCCAGTCTAAATCCCGAGTTTAAACCCACCAGGTACGGCCTTCTGAAAGACTCCCTGCGGATCATACTCCATACTAACGCTCTTCATGAACTCCACATTCTCCGGACCATACCTCTGAATCGGCTCTTGCCACTGCGCCGCATAATTCAGATAAATCCACTCATTGTAGATCCCCTTGTCCTGCGCCAACGCAATCAGCTCTTGCTCCAACTCCGCCATCGCAGCATACACTCTCTTGTTATCGGTTGGCAGCGGCCAGATGAGCGTGAACAGCAGGTTGATCAGGTCGGCCTCGAAGCGATCGAGGCCCATGACGTTGCTGGACGCATCTTTGGAGTAGAGCACGTGCGGCATGGGTTGGAAGGTCATGGTGAGCGCGAGGCCGACCGCGGTAATGAGTTCCTTGGATACGGCGTCGACGAGGGTCCATACTTCGGACATGAATTCTGCAGAGACAGCAGGGTCGTTTACAAACGATAGCGTGACGAAGGCGTTATTCTGGCCTTGGGAAATGGCTGTGTCGCTTCCGATTTCGTTTGCGAAACTGGAGATTTTGGCTGTTCGCATCGATGTGGAGACTTTGGGCATGTCGTTTAGAGGCTTGAAGACGGGGGGTGGCCAGGCTACGTCGCCTCTTGTGTATGTGATCGTGTGCATTATGGTGGGAGGGATACCTGCGGTCCAGGCGAAGACGCTGATCAATGCGGCGTAGGGGTCGTAGGTTGCGCTTTGGGTGAAGCTTGCCATGAAGTCGAAGTAGGCTTCTTTGTTGGTGATGGGCTGGTCGATCTGTCCGCCCCAGAAGGCATTCTGCTGGAAGACCTTCGCGTCGAAGCGAGTGACGATGCCGAAGTTGTTACTGCCGCCTTTTAAGGCACGGAAGAGGCGGGTGTTTTGGGTGCTGCTGGCAGTGACGGTTGAACCGTTGCCGAGGACGACCTCGTAGGCTTGGATGTTATTGCATGCGAAGCCGTAGCGACCCGAGAAGAAGGAAACACCACCTGAAAGGTGTTAGAAATCGCGATGCAAGCGCCAGCTGAGCTGATTTCACATACCTCCTGTTACGAGGCCGGCTACGCCTACTTGACTTAGACGACCACCGACCATGGAAAGGTTCAACTCATCGAGAACTCCATATACGTTGCCCCATCGATTGCCGGGCCCGACACTGACCGTGTTTTGGTCGCTGGACACCGTGACCTGGTTTAAACTCTGCGTGTCGATGGTGACTCCGCCCTCAATGTTGGCAGCTCCTGCATGTGGTGTGTGTCTGTATATTGACAGTGTCAGTGACAGTGATGCGCGCAGCTGCGTGGGAGTATTGTCTGTTACCCGGCGCCTCTGACAGCGAACTTGCAGCCCGCAATAGAAGCTTGATATCCGATGTTGAGAATCGTGACTGCAGTCGATACATCTTGCGTAGTGGTTGGAATGACAATACAGTTCGGACGCAAGCTCTGTTCCTGGGCCGACCAGAAAGTGTTCTGGGAGGATGTGTATTTCAGGTCGGTGGCAGTGAGAACTTTTCCAGGGAGAAAGTAAGCTAGAGCAGTACACTATGCAAAGTTAGATATAGCACAGCAACAGCGGATGCAGTGGATTGAACGCACACATGCGCCATTCTTCTCCAGTTGATCGAGGATACTCTTCTTGTCTACAGGAGCCGACTGAGCCAGACAGAAAATAGCAGCGATGCAAAGGTACGCAATCAAGCCTCTCAGAGAGCCAGCCATGGTCGGACAGTGCTTGATCAGTGAATGCGGCGTTAAATTAACTACCTAGGGGTAGAACGACAAAGGCTTTTATCTTAAATTACATAACAAAAAAAGCAGAGCCCCTTAGTCAATAATAAGAGACTCGGAGTAAAAAGGTGATTACAAAAAAACGCGTGTTTGAACTGCTAAGTGAGCCTAAGTAAGCTTAGCGGTCTTAGCGCTAATTATGATCAGCGCATAGATGAGCTAGCCTATTTATCTGCTAGTTTTAATAATTAGGGGATGTCTTAGCACCTCTCTAAAATTTCCCCCTATCTACCTTTTTAAAAGTTAATATTATTTCTATGTGGCATTAAATTAACTACTAGTACCTACTAGTAGGGATACTAGTAGAACAACAAAGTCTTTTATCTTAAATAATATAATAATAAAAAGCAGAGCCCCCTGCTTAGTAAGATATCCTTTAATTATTAAAACTAGCAGATACTAGTATATAGTGCAATATGTTTTATCTTCCCCACGTCTGCTAAAAAGAGCGGAACACGGCATTGTCCCGCTTCACGATCAGGTTTTGCAATGCGGTCCACAATCGCATGCATACGAGTTGTTAAACGAGGCCTTTTTCGTACTGTAGGAGTGGCGATCTGTACACGTGTGGTAGAATTCTCGCTCGCTTGCAGACATCAGCAGGCATTGGCGAGAACAATGTGCGAGACCTGTGCGATGATTCGATTGGCGCGATGAAAAGCTCGTATTGAAATGAACGCGGACGAAAAAATCTTCTGCCACGCTCTCCAGGTCTTCCGATGAATCCACTCGGCCATTGTAAAATATGTAGGGTTTACTGGGAGGGACGATACAGGTCTTCTGATTCGTCCTACTGTGTAAAGAGTCGGTAAGAACCTGGGTTCTTGTCGTCCGTCTCATATTATCCGCTGTTGCTTCAATAGCTCGACCCATCCTGTTGGTAGGCAGAATTCGGAGCGGACATCTGGATCTATGCACTGCTACCTGTTATATTCAGCCTAAACCTGTTCCGGACTCTCCGCCTGTTACACTGCAGACCGTAGACGAAAAACTATGCATCTGACGTTTGGATTACTATACAAGCGTGATAAGAGGTTGATGTGTTGGGAAACCGTTACTAGTACGCGCCTTCTGGATGGGTGGTTATACTGTGCCCCAACTTCCAAGCATACATGTACATAATCAAATTTGCAGATATGCATACTTCTTTCGACTTTGGGTACGTTTACCGGATATACCGGATCCATGTACATGTACATGTACAGTTTTAGCTTCGCTTGGTAGTATACGTACCGTGACAAAGCGGATCTCCCATAACCTAAACCGTATAATTGTGCTTATCGATACCTAGACAGGAAGTAGGTAGTAGAAGATCTACGAATGGGTTGTTATCTTTGCTTAAAGTGATAAAAGTGACCTAGTCAAATGCAGCCATTAGATTGCTGTGTTCGATGTACGTGTGTGCGTGTGTGCGTACCCGATGCTGAAACGTACAAACAAAACTACACAATATAGCTACATTGAGTTCTGAATCGATCATTACTGAAGTCGAAAAATAACTCAAATCGCCTGTGATTATCCTCCGGTAATGTGCAATATTTCCAAATCTTCGAAACAAGAATCCTAGGTATCACCCGTTCGCTTGTTGATATTCGCGCGGCTTCCCTCCTTGCGATACGTCACTTCTACGGTTTCTTTCCCGTCCTTGCTTCATTTATCTGACCCAGGTGAGCACACCTGCTCAGTAGTTTCTACCTGGATGGCGCTCCTCCATACAGCTCCGGTCTAGGCGCCTCTACACTGGGCAGTTCCGCCGGCTCCACTTCTATAACTGGCCATGCCTGCCTGGGCTCATCGGCAGCAAGCTCCAGTTTGTCTGCGACCCCGATCTGGCTATATATAATTGCTGTAGCGTCGCTGCTCTTGTTGTCATATCCCTTTGCGGCAGGCTTCATCGCATCGGTCCACCGCTTTCGTCTACGGTATAATAAGAGACCTAATACTACGAGCGCGATAACAAGGACGCCGACACCCGCACCGATGCCGGCTTGAGCGCCTGTGCTGAGACCACTCGAAGGTGCGCTGGTCGTGGACGAAGAGGGTTTCGACGTGTCGGTAGTGTTAGGGGAGCCCGAGGTGGATGATGGTAACTGCATTCATTAACACCACCTTTGATAACTCTTCGGTATTAGAATAACTTACATTTATCGCAGAACTGGAGAAGTCCTCATTGTCGATGGCCTCAATCGGGTTGAAAGAAAATCTTTGCCTTGGCTGCGGCTCCGTTATGTTCGACTGCATCTGAGCTTCAATGTCGGTTTCTTCCTCGCCTCCAAACCCCAAATGCCAACTCGTGCCATTCTGCTTATTAGTAAAGTAGAATGTGCCACCCCCCCAAGGCGCGATTTGCCAATAGGCCGAGTCGTCGGTAATGTTGTTCCTGGCCATGCGCGCCAACGTGCTGCCTGAAAGTGTCGTCCGGTCTGGTGCTACAAAGGTGGCTAGGAAACCATGGGGTCCCGAACCTTCAGTCCTCAGGACATAGTAGTCCTCGTCAACAGATACTATCTGCCATCTTTTTGCGGGGTTTTTCCGATCGCTGGCAGAACGGAAAACCGACCCTCTTGTGTTGTTTTTGAAGAGTATCGTGCCGACGAACGCGCTGTCCTTTTTTTCTTCGATATAGATATAATACCACTGGTTCGAGTCGAAATTTGACATCTTTGATCGCTCAAGTCTTACCGAAAATGCGAAACTGGAAAACTGATTCCTGGGTCTGACATTATATGCGCTCACGGGAGGCCCTAGACTCCAGGAGCCCCGTGCAAGTTTCGCCCAATGTGCAGCAGGGCAAGGCGCATGGGGCCGTTTTCAAGATCGCAGCAGAGAGCCACTCTCGTCATTGGCTCTGGATCCTTGGCATGAAGGATCACTGTGATGCCTTGGACTCCTGCGGCTAGGTTGGACGGTGGCTGAGCACGAGTGTTTTGCCTTCCTATTGGGGCCCTTTGTAGGTGGTATAAAAGGTACCATTGTACCCGATACCCTTTGTATGTGTGCGAATGCGAATCATGATATCATTGGATGCACTTGATGCTATAATTAACTGCTACCAACCCCTGCAAGCCTTGTCCAATTCAGGTGCTGCTTGCGACCACTCTAGGAAACAATCGCACATAAGTCACCTATTCAGCAACTGTGTTTGACTGAATTCAAACAAAGCTATCAAGGTAAGATAACCTCGATCTAAAAGGCACTCTTTTGATTGCTATCCACCTTGAGGCCCAGTGGCATCTCTTATGTCAGATGAGGATTTGGCTCCCAAAATTAGGGGTCACATCCCATACAATCAAACCTTGCATCAATCACCATCCACCCTACCTCGGCCCCGGATGTTGTTTGAGCAAGTAATACGGTATCGGCGTCTCCGAAGGATGATCTTCCATAGTGGCTTTCTGTTGTTTTACTCGAATTTTACTATACCTAAGGTACGTTCAACGGTAACAGGAATACCAACCAGTGCGTCACCACTTGTGAGTGAACCCGTGTTGAAGGAAAACGAGCTGGAATCTCAGATTCAGTGAGCGAAGTGGATAATATTGCTACATAGGAAAAGATGCCGAAAGGCTAGTCTATATATACGCTCACAGAAAGGAGCAAGGCTGAAACAGTGTTGCTCACACCTGGGCATGATCACGGGCACGTGATCGTACCCGCTCAGAGCCTCATTTCTTCGACAACCCGTACCCGTCTATTTCATATCTTTTAATGGTATCTTTACATTCGGAGTTTACACCTCCCCTACGAGCTCTTTTGAAAATGGCTGCCAATTGCACTGCGCTCTATCTCTTTACTACTGTCTTCGACGCTTACGAGCTTCGATGTCATGGCAGAAACACGTTGTCCTCTTTGGACACATTCATCTATATCAATAAAGCATACAGCAAGATTGAAAATAGTTGTATCGACCAAGGATAGTACGCCAAACTTCCGTTCAAAGATCTTACAGAGTAACGTTACAGCTTCGCAACGAATCCCTCCTCTTTACAGAGCTTTTCTGCCTCTGCTGTGACATCCACCCCATATATCATCCGTTGCACATCCGCGTCCGCCCACTTATCCGGCACAGGCCCTTTCTTCGTCTTGAGCGCCGCAAACATCTTATCCCGTTCCTCCTTCGCCTTGCCAGATCCAAGATGCATTGATCTTCCGTTCTCGGCCGCCAGCTCGACTAAAGCCTCTGCCCTCTCTTTCCGCACCTTCTCGTAGATCTTGAGCGCCTTGTTTATGGTAGAGGGGTTGCAGTCTGTGATGCGTTTTGGGTCCAGGACAACGCCGAGGACCGCCCCGTCTTCGATAGCTTGTGCGGCGCCCTGGGCAAGATGGGGGAGCGTGGGGTGGCATGCGTCGCCAACCAAGGCTGTAGAGTTGAGCACCCAGGTGCTGAGCGGTTCGTGTACGCGCAGCTTCCACTCCACAACTTCTCCGTCCGGCACAAGATCCAACATCCTATGAATCATGGGACAAAAGTCGCCGTACACCTGCATCATCGCTGACTTGGACCCCTGTGTTGTATATGTCGTATTGGGCGCTCCGGCGAAGTTGACGTCAGGTTGCGCGGTTGAGATGTTGTAAATTTGTTTGTTGTGGATAGGGTACGCGATGATGTGCTTCTTTTCGCCGATCCAGCGCGTCACGATATCAGAGTCAAGGAGCGCGATGAGTTCCGGGTCATGCTTCATTTGCTCGCGTGTCAGCATGATGCGGTATGCTGCCTGACCCGAATCTTTCACATCGGCCGTTTCGCCCAGCGACTGCAGCATTGATACACGCGTTTGGCTCTTTACACCGTCGCAGCCTAGCAAAATATCGCATTCGACGCGGCGCGCTTCATCTGGACTCTTCAACGGTGTCAAGTTGAAGCTTGGTTTCGCGCCGAATTCCGCATCTGAGATCAGACTCCCGAGCTCGAACTTGATTCCAGGCTCCTTCAGGCACCCTTCGTACATAGCGCCTGCAAGACTCGCCCTGTGCCCAACCATGTGCGGATATCCATAAGTTTTCTCGACATACTCCAATCCAACATGGCCCAGCTCCTCGTTTGATCTGCCTTCTCGGATGGAGGTGGCGGCGCATTGCACGGCCTCGGCGGCGATTTGTTTCCAGCAGTCGAGACGGTCGAGAATGCGGGCCATATTTGGAGCGAGTTGGATGCCTGCGCCTACAAAGCCTAAACCGGGTGCCGTTTCGTAGATGGTGATATTCTTATGGCCGGCCTTTGCTAGGGAGAGCGCGGTTGCAAGGCCGCCCATGCCTAGAGATTGTTGTTAGGTCTCTTCAAAGAGCTGCGCATCTTTGGGGTAATAGGCGGACTTGTTGCGTACCTGCACCGATTATTGCGATTCTCAAACCATCTGCCATTATGTTCTACCAAGATAGAGAATGCAGTAATGCAATGGTAGGATATCCACGGAAGGATGAGTATCCAACTGAAAAGGTGAATATTTCGCAAGCAAAGTGCCTCCTTGTCGTCTTCTCAGTGGTCACAAGATCATCAGTCATCAAATTCGTACTATTGGCGTCCACTGCGAATCCACAGGCGCCGGTATGTACCCAAGGTAGCTCTACGGGTACAACGAGCGAACAAAAGGGCTTTAAACCACGGTCCACGGCAGCAACGTCGGCATTCTTAAAAGAAGCTTCCTCAGTCGTCGGGGAGAGGGCGAAGAGCAGGTGGAAAAACATTCTACAAATGCCGAACCGCGAGGCCGTGCTTCTTCAATTTCCCCGCATGAGGCCCCACCGACCATCCTCGGGTGCACATCGGGCTTAGGCACCAGCAACCCCAGAAACTTTCTCCCCATTCTTACAATTGTTGCAGAGAAAAACAGCGCAGTGCCATCCCGATACAATGGGGGTACGTCTTGTGGAAGCAATTGCCAGTACCGGAAAGTGCGCTACGCCGGCAGTGCTGGCCTAACCTCGACATCCCAGCCTACGTCACGACCGGGATGAGGGTAGCATGCCGGCATGCCATACCCAGATGGTCTCCGTTTGCCTCTAGATGAAAGGAGATGGCTCCGATGCTAGTACGATCAGGTCGCTTTTTAAACATGTCGACGCAATGTCTTCAACGGCCGCGACAGCGCAAAACAAATCTTTCATCTCTCTACGCAGCTCCGCGTTGACGACTGCTCAGCATACGAAAAATGCGAGCGCACACGATTCTCGGCTACGGTGTGCTTCTGGGTGGCTCAAGTGCACTCGACTGCTCGCCCTCTGTGATCCAGAGCGCGCTCCCTTCAAATGCGAGCGTGAACTTTGTGTATCCCGTCCAGGCCAACGGAACGTTTCAGGTACCCAAGGGCGATACGGGGTATCCTACCAACCCGGTCGGGCTGCCAGCTCTCTGTGCTGTTTCGGTGCAGGTACAGTCAATTGATAATACCACCTTTGGATTTGGTTTATTCCTTCCTGATGACTGGAACGGTAGGTTCCTTGCAGTTGGAAATGGAGGTTTCGCGGGAGGTATAAATTGGTTGGATATGGTACGTTGAAAACATCTACCTCTACCTAGGTACTCAGACACCTCACTGACAGAATATCAGGCACCAGGCAGTCGTTATGGCTTTGCCACTATGTCAACAGACACTGGCCACAACTCGTCTTCAAGCGACGGTAGCTGGGCGTACAACCAACCCGGGAAAGTGGAGAACTGGGGCCATCTAGCAATGCATGGGTCCGTCGTGACAGCCAGAGCTATCATAGCAGCATTCTATGAAAAGGATATATCCTACAACTACTACGCAGGCTGCTCAACTGGCGGACGTCAAGGTCTAAAAGAGGCGGAAGAATATCCTGAAGACTTTGATGGTGTTTTGGCGGGAGCTCCCGCGTGGTGGACATCCCATCTTCAACCCTGGACTGTCAAAGTGGCGCTCTACAATCTGCCAGCTACTGCGGACTACCATATTCCCTCGACTCTGTTCCCCGCCATAGCCGCCGAAGTCATGAAACAATGCGATCCGCAGGATGGCCTCACGGATAACATCATTTCCGATCCTATAGGTTGTAACTTCCGACCGGAAGAGCTCCTTTGCACCTCAAACGGCACAAACACCACCGCGTCCAGCTGCTTGACCTCCCCGCAGATCGACACGCTATACAAGATCTACACCGATTCAATTGGCAACAACCAAACCTTTATATTCCCCCATCTCAACCTCGGAAGCGAAGGTCAATGGGCCCTCCTCCAAGGCAACCGCCCCAACCCGCTCGGCCCAGACTATGTAAAATATTTCCTCGGGCTCGGTCCAGACTGGGATTTCTACAGCTACAGCGAGGACATCCAGCGTCTAGCCGATAAGCTGGACCCGGGCAGTGCGACCGTTGGCTTTGATCTGTCGACCTTCCATGCCAAAGGCGGCAAGATCTTGTCGTACCATGGTATGTCAGATGGCCTTATCCCTACCGGGACGACACCTTACTTTTACAACCGCGTTACTCGCGAGCTGCAACCGCGCGGGATTGACGTCGATGAATTCTTTCGCTTCTTCCTCGTGCCGGGTATGGGTCACTGTTCGGGCACCTTTGCGAATGTCAACGCGCCGTGGTACTTTGCTGGGGCGAACCAGGCGCCGACTCTGGGAAACACTGTCTACGGTGTCCCGGGCTTCAGGAACAAGGAGCATGATGCGCTGCTTGCGATGATGGCTTGGGTTGAAGACGGTGTGGCGCCGGAGCAGATTATTGGCACGAAGTACGTGGATGATGAAACGCATGCGGATGTGCTGAGGCAGAGGCCGCTTTGTATGTATCCGAAGATGGCGAAGTATATGGGGAGTGGGAATGTGGATGATGCTAGCAACTGGGAGTGCAAGTTGCTGTACTAAGCTCTGTTTGTCTGGGTCGAAGTCAAGTAGTATATCAAAACATTTTCCAAAGGCTATGGTTCATTTAATAGTGCTACTCTTATAGCTAACCTCTGTTCTCCTAGTAATAGTTATATATAATAATACTATGTGGTGTTAATTTAATCTACCTAGGGGTAGGACGACAGAGGCTTTCATCTCAAATAACATGATAAAAAAAGCAGAGCCCCCTGCTTGGTAAACAAAAAGAGATAATAATAATACTATAAGCTTTACAAATTACCTTTAATTCTTTATTATAATATTTTAAACGAGGGCGAATGGGCCTTTGCGCGTAGATGGCATCACGACTGCGCAGACGGTAGTACGGAATGAAAGTGGTGATACATCGTGGAAAACTTGAACGCGGATACCTAGGTATGGGAATTTATTTATTCATTCATATCCGTTTATAGTCAACTTAAACTTTTACAGGTATATCTCTGACGCTCTCATTGCTAGTACTAAACTATATACCACCCGGACTCTGGGCTTCGGTTGCTGCCGCCGGCAAGAATGGCAAGCTCGCATCTTGTACGAAATGGCGGATGAGCCTCGGTGTTGGAAAAAGCCCCGAGCGAGGCCGGCGCATGGAGTTCAGAAGTGGGGTGTGCTGTGGTGGGGCGCGACTCGGGAGGACGAAAGCGTGAGGCTGATGATGCGGGGCAGTTTGGTCCCGCCGTCGAGCAAGCAACGTCCATTGTGCGCAGACGGCACGATAT
Organism: Laburnicola sp. JP-R-44; assembly: GCA_009805535.1. Classification (NCBI taxonomy): domain Eukaryota; kingdom Fungi; phylum Ascomycota; class Dothideomycetes; order Pleosporales; family Didymosphaeriaceae; genus Laburnicola; species Laburnicola sp. JP-R-44. The sequence goes on along the minus strand of SELF01000003.1, from coordinate 878,014 downwards.
AGATTACCTAGAAGTAATTGACCAGCTCCAGTGCGGCATTAGGTCCGTCCCGGTGGAGAGGAAAGCTACCCTAGGTACACGATTTGGAGCATGTTGGTGGAGATCGGAGCTATCTGCCGATGCGAACTGGGGTTTATGCCTCATCCATATATACCTCTCTCGCCATCCAATCTTTAATTGCTCTCTTCTATACCATTATTTGAAATGTCCTCCTCGTTGGAAAGAAAATCCTCTTTCGAATCCGCTTCGGCGGCCTTCCGCGCGCATCTTCCTGACCTTAACACGCCGCGCTTTACGACCGCCGCATCGCAAGATGCCAATGAATACGCAAAGTTCTTCCAAGACAACCATGCTCCACCATGGTTGTTTGAACTTACGCAGGCTTGGGCGAAGCTGTATGCGGAGCCCTTCAAGGGTGTGACGAGCGATGGGATTGTAAAGGACGGCTTGTTCGAGGCAAGAGATGAGGGCGTGGATATCAAGAACGTGGTAGCAAAAGCGGAAGAGCTACTGGAAAAGTTGGACGAACAACAGCGCAGCAAAGTCAAGTACCCGATCAACGCGAGAGAATGGAGAGCTTGGTCAAACCCAGAGATCCTGCTCAGGCCTTTCGGTCTGAGACTTGAAGAAAGTATGCGCATCCCACTCCCGTTCCCTCTCTCATACAAAAGCTCACATCAGCACAGTCCCCGAATCAACAGCAGAAGCCATCCTCAGCGTCATAGAAGCCTCTCTCTCCCCCGAGGGCTACCAAAAAGCTCTCGCCGCCATGCGCATCAACCACTTCCTCGGCGAATGCGTCCACCTCCCCAAAATCATGAACAAATACTCCTACAGCTTCCTCCTCTTCGGCGACCCCTCCACATCAACATCCAAGCCCTGGGGCTGGCTCCTCTACGGCCACCACCTCGACATCGCCTGCTTCTTCCGCGGCCCCCAAGTAATCATCAGCCCGACCTTCACCGGTGCGGAACCCAACATCATCGACGCCGGCCCCTGGAAAGGCACCGAGATCCTCCACAAAGAGGGCAACCTAGGCCTACAGCTAATGCAAAGCCTGACGCCGGAACAGCAAAAGAAAGCACAGATGTACGAGAACCTAAGAGACGACGGCATGCAGCAAACAGGCGACCTCCTCACAGATCGATGGAACAAAGACGACCAGCGCCACCTCTGCGGCGCCTTCCGCGACAACCGCATCGTCCCGTACGAAGGCGTTGTAGCCTCCACCCTCACCTCCGCCCAGCACGCTCTCATCCTCCAAATCGCCGACGAAATGCTGCTCTACCTGCCCACCACGTCGCGCAAACTGCGTCTCGAGCAGATAAAGTGGCACTTTGCTGAGACGTATTTTAGCTGGATCGGTGGGTATGGGGACGACGACGCGTTTTATTTTCGGATCCAGAGTCCCGTGGTGGTGTTGGAATTTGATCATCATTCAGGCGTGTTTTTGAGTAATGCGGAGCCGAAGAAGTTTCATACGCATACGATTGTTAGGACGCCGAATGCGGGGGATTATGGGCAGGCGCTCAGGGGGGAGGCGCATAGGTTGTGAGTGTAGGAGGGGGATTTGTGGGATTGCAGTGGGTTATTTGTGTGGCAAGTTTGTTGCCATTCTGGGCGGAGGGTGGGAATGATGTGTTGAATAGGTGTTTGCATTACCTTGGTTATAATCATTTCCGGAGTGCGATAAAGGAAAGTTGATTGAAGCTTATCTTGGAATCTCATGACTCACCCGGGAGGCAGAGAGACTATTTGCTCGTTCGTCTGTATTAGTACTTTCCACTCATACTCAGATCGCTCTCCGACCCAGCCAGTCACACGAAGGATCCGCCCTCTGTGCGGCTCTTCTGCAAGGGCGAAGCATCGGGTAGGATTATACGAAGAAAGGGCGCAGGCACGAGACACTGCAGAACCGTTGATGCAGGCCTGTGGGCCTATTCGCGAAATAGGCAGCCTCTCCCGCGGAAGCGGCACAGCACATCTTTATACAATATAAAAGGCAAGAGAGCCGCCGAGAATACTTGCTGTAGTACAGCAGACTTGAAAAAGCTTTGTCATTCTCCTTTGAATTGTTTTTCATTTTCGCAGGACTGCAATGGCTGATGCGATGCTCCCGATTCCACGCACCGTGGAAGACGAATTGCGCTCTACGTCGCGCCAATGTAGCTTGTAAGCCCAATTCCAGGTTCCGATGTACATGACTCTAACAGCGCCGAGTATACACTTGGAAATCCAAAAGATTGACGGAGAGCTGGAAGAGCTGGAAAGAAGGATATACGAGCTGCGTTGCGCCTTTTTTTTTCAAAGACAACCTCAAAGATACCATCTGGGAGCCGTGCGTGCTACTTTGGCCATGTCTGCAATATGTTGCTGACGGTACAGACGCCTCGATGATGCTTTCAAAAAGTATAGTCAAGTCGACCTCCAGGATTTTGCAAGGCGTATGTCATCTCCGTGTGAGCAAGCTGACCTGCGCAATTGTTCTAACAAGGCTGGAATACAGGCATGCACCGCACGCTACCACGCGAGCTGCGCGACATCATCTATATGATCTGCTTTCATGACTTTGACTTGCATCACCACCTGGAAGGAGGCCTCAGCACGCTATACGGCTTCGGTCCAGGTCCTAGGAAGACAGCCGATGGTCTGAAATCATTCATCTTGCTGCAAACCAGATACGTGGGCCACGACGTAGCCTGGGAAGTCGCCCAGCTCCTCTACGCCAGGAGCAAAGTCGACTTTTCCATGAGAAACTCTCAAAAGAGACCGAATGTCCTGCACATAAAGAGCTTCCTTTTGAGGGACTTATTCCGTCTCGGCATGATGGCTGCCGAGCACCTGCATACTATCCACATAGAAATGCACCGTACCCTCATCCGAGACTATCCAAACGCGCTGAAGAAAAATATCAAGGCACTCCGGCTCTGTCACGCAAACCGCAGACTGACTATCCACATCTTCTTGATGCGCGGCAACTCGGCGCTGCACGTCCTGCAGTTTCTACGTCTCCTGCGCTTTTCGTATGCGGAGCTCCAGGCTTCGGGCGTCCGGTTCGAGGTCCAGTATGAACGCAAGAATAGGGTTAATGGCAAGATGACGTATACGATAATTGACGTGAAGCACGTTTTGGAGATGGCGCCGGGGTTGTGGTATGGCGAGTTGGTGCGCATGTGTCAAGTGGTGGGTATGGTGTGGCATGGGGAGAGGGCGCGGCTTGGACGCAGACAAAAACGTCGTATCCATCAGGATGTTTGGGAGGGCGAGGAAGGGGGTCCGCTTCGTTTGGAGGGGAGGGATCTCTGGGGTGGTGCGGGTGCGCAAGAAGTCGCTGGCGAGGTTGTTGGGGACAGGGAGGAGGAAGGGGCAGGGCATATGGACGGGAGTGGGGATCTGGCTTCGGAGTGGCTGTTCAGCTTGTAGACAGGAGAAGCAGGAGTGTGGCAGGTATGCAAGGTAGTGAATCGCAAGCGTGGGGCTGCCGTCGAACCAGTCTGCCGGTGCCGTCTCGCACGGAAGCACGGCCCCCAGCAAGTCTTTGAGCTTGAAGCTTGCAACGTCATCTTTGGCAGCTCCCGCTCCGGCACCCAATTCACCCAATCCACCCTCACGCGTCCGCCGACCCCAGAGGCAGCCCGCCGCCCGCCGCCCGCAGCCCGCCCACGCACACGGCATGCTTGCAGCCGGCCCCGGCTAAGCCCAGCAGCGTGAACAGGAAGCATGGCCTCGAGCGCGACCGAGACGACGCCGCTGGTCTCTTCCATGGCCCACCACCACCACCACGGCGCGACTGGACCACGCCCCGCGCCCCCCAAGCCGCAACGGACCGTCACGTTCAATCCGACTGTCATTTCCAGCAGCCCCAAGCAGCCGCCCGTGCAGCCCTCGTCGCTGACCAACGTGCCGACGAGCCATGGCGGGCGGCCCATGGTTTCCTCGCTGAACAACAAGCTGCGGCGGAGGAACAGCTCGGGGGCGCCCATGCTGCCGCACCACCACCCCGCGCCCAAGATCGGCCCGCAGAGAACGACGCGCACGGCGCAGAAGCTCAAGCTGCTGCCCGACCCCGAGCATGGCGACGACGACGACCAAGACGAAGAGAGCGGCCGCGACGTCTACTCGCAGTACACACGCATAAAGGACCCCACCGCGCGGAGGGATGCGGCACGCCTGGGCAAGGCGGACCGCGAGCGCCTGCCCCGGGTCACGGCCTACTGCACCGCCGCTTCGTACAAGATGGACGAGCTGATGCGCTTCCTGAAAGGCAAAGCGAGACTCCGAGGCGCCCAGCCGAAGCGCTTCGACGAGTGCATCTACTCGCCGTACAACTACGGCTCCAAGGGCCCTGACAGGGTCATGAGCACCGCCGTGCAAGAACAGCCTCCGTTCGAGCGGCAGCGCAGATACTCGGACAGCGCCATTGAGGTGGATGCGCAGAGCGAGCGCCGAAGAGAAGACCTGATCGACCTGCACGACGGCCACGACGCCCCGTTAATAGGCAACGGTGAAGGCTCAGACCACTCGTGGCGGCCCTTGCCCGTGCACGCCGAGTCGGATCCGTCCATGGACACCGAAGACCTGGACATACTGGTGCACACCCCCGAGGTTTTCCTCTTCGAATACGGTACCGTGGTGATATGGGGCATGAACACCCAAGAAGAAAAGCGCTTCCTCAAAGAGCTCGCCAAGTTCGAGGTCGATAAGCTCGCCAAGGACGAAATCGAGACGGAAGAGTTCAACTTCTACTACACGCGCGAGTACCAGGCCCGCATCTACAACGACTTTATTTCACTCCGAGACAAGAAGAACTACATGATCAAGCTGGCCATCAGCCACGGCCTCTCGCAGTCGGTCAAAACGTCCTTGTTCGAGGACCTCGTCGACAATACCATAGACGATACGAAAGACATACCCGCGCAGATTGCCAGCTCGGGCAAAATCAACCTCAACAAGAAGCAGATCAACATGCAAATCGGACAGCTTTTTATTCTCAGAATCAGCATACATTTACAGGGGAGCGTGTTAGACGCGCCGGAGCTGATGTGGGCAGAACCGCAGCTAGACCCCGTGTACCAGGCCGTGAGGAGTTATCTGGAAATGGACCAGCGAGTAGGACTGTTGACCGAGAGGCTGAACGTGATTGGCGATCTGCTGTCGGTGCTAAAGGACCAGCTGACCGTCACGCACGTACGTACTCACCTCGACTAATAACATCTCCACCCACTAACAGCACACAGGGCGAACTCCTCGAGTGGATCGTCATCATCCTCATTTTCGCCGAAGTCGTCGTCGCCGCTATCAATATCTTCGTCGACTTGAATGCTGCCGGCGAGTAGGAGGCCTTTTATCCATCTTTCAAACACACAAACAATGAGGTACCCATTATACCATGCCCACCCCCCATCCCAGTCCTGTGCATAGCATACCCCTCCCCCACGACCCTCTGTTGTTGTTCTTTCTTTTGTACATTTTGCATTGGGGCTGTCTTAGTAGTCCGTATGTAATAGGGGAGTGCTGCGTCGCTGTAGGCTAATTCGAGGCTTGGGTCACGGTGCTGGTGGTTGGCTGTTTGACCGCTGGGCTGCTTGGGGGGTTTGGTAGAAAATAGTACTCACTCACGTGGTTGGACGTTTTTGTGGCATTAATGATGTGGGTTGATGTGGGCTGGGAGTTGTGTGTTTGTGTTTATGTGTGTGTATGATGTTCATTCTGAGGCACTTGGACTGGCTGACCTGTGACGGTATAATCTATGATGGTTGGGAACCATGCACCCCACGCCGATGATACCAGGACCTTGCTTGGCTTTGTCTTGCTTGGAGTAGTCTTCACTTGAAATGAAAATGGCATATACTGCTACCACGCGGTTGCGCTTCGCTTGTCACATTGATCCTAGACGAATTCAGCACTATTAATATGAATTCATGTTATCAGATCTATCACCAATTCCACACTTTATCCACCGCTATCCACCTATCCATCTCACCTCACCTTGCCTCACCACGTACAACCTCTCCAACATGTATCTTTATCCATCGCCAACGAATACGCCACTTACTCTGCTATGCTATTCTATGCTCGCTACCTTTCTACTGTGCACATCATCGAAACCGCACCGCCCCACCAGTACCAGTCTACATGTGAACATATAGAATATACAACATACTTCAACTAGTCCACGTGCGCCCCCCACTCCCACCCCTCCCTACTCCTTCCTATATACGCCCAGCATCCACGCCGCCCTCAAAACCGCCAACCCCCACGCCATCCCCAACGAATCCCACACAACATTCAACTTACTCCCCAGAACCTCCTTCCAGCCCACGGGCACCTCCGCCATGGGTATGCCGCCGCTCTCGGCCAGCATGAGCATCTCGACGTCGAAGATCCAGCCCTCCGAGTGCATGTAGGGCACGATGTAGGGCAGTGCGGGCCGGCTGAAGAGCTTGAAGCCGCACTGTGTGTCTTTGATGGCGGCGGTGGCGGGTGGCGTCATGAGCCGGAGGAGCAGGTGGAACGAGTGCATGAGGAAGTTGCGGAGTTTGGAGCGCTGTGCGTGGGGGTTAGTTAGGGTTATCTGGAGAGAATATGTGCATGTGCAGAGCACGTAAACGTACCTTGACCACAGCCTCGCTGCCAACAAGATGCGCGCGGCTGCCAATCGCGACGCCTCTTCCCTGCTTGTCCTGAATCGCTCGACACCCTTCGACCAGCTTGCCCAAATCGCTGAATCGTGACGCCCCGTCCGCGTCGGCAAAGACGACGTATTGGCCCCGAACATGCCGCATGCCGTGCGTGACGGCCCCGCCCTTCCCTCTGTTCGCTTCCAGCGTAACGACGCGTATGCTACCATGCGGTATGCGCTCCGAATGTGTGAGGCCCGACTTCCAAGGTCCCGACTTGGGCACCTTGTGCTGAGAGAGTTGGTGTTCGCGCGCAAACTGCAGCGCCTTGTCGACTGTCCCGTCTGTCGACCCATCGCTGACAACCACTATCTCCCAGCCCTTGAGTTCCTTTTCGCCATCCCCTGCCCCCACCCCCTTGGCCGCATCATGCGCGCCCCCGAATTCTTTCTGCAGATAGTCGACCGCTTCTTCCAGCATGCCCGTCAGCCGGTCCTCCTCGTTGAACGCAGGAACCACGACCGACATGCACACCTCCGCCTCCTCAACGGGAACCTGCGACGGCGCAACACCCTGCCCCGCGGCCGCCCGCCTCTTCGCAACCTCCCTCTCCGCCTTCCACTTGTCCATCCAGCACGGAAGCTCCCTGCTCTCGCTCCGCTCCCCATTCGGCAGAATCGTCACGTACTGTTTCTCCGACCGGCGAGGTTCCCGCGGCACAGGCGCAAAAAGAACAAGAGCCATGTAACACTACGTATTTCCATTAGCACACGCTGCGCTTCTGGGAAGCTACGCTATGCGGTCCCATACATACCCAGGACAAGAATGCCCCGCAGACGAAGCCCAGCGCCGTGAACAGCACCCACGGCGGTGGCAACTCGACGCGTTCCGTGGGCATGCCGTGCGGGAAGCCCCACGGCGTTCCTAGCATCGACATTGCCTATGTAGCGGCCAGTGGGTTGGCCGTGTGAAGCTTGGGTTACCTGCGCAGAACTATGCGCGTGAACATTGGAGTGTAATCGAGGGCGTGGAAGATGATGCAAGGCTTAGTCGAGCATGAGAAAGTTATCGCAAGGACAAGTGAGGTAAAAGAAAACGAAAAGAACGGCAAGCGACATGCGGCGTCGTGCAATAATCCAGTTGCGACGCGACGGCGTGGAAGATGCAACGTAGGTCGTCAAGGCCGGCTGAAGCTCGGGCCTAATCCTCCCGCAACGCCGAGAAACAACGCGACTCTACAGAGGCAGTTTCAATACGATTGGAACCCTCTCGATTTCAAAGTATTGTCAAATGGATATCGTAGGCTCCTTATAGTACATGAAAAAAAAACGCTTCAGAAACGCTAGCATTCTACGCTCTTACATATATATATATATCACCCATCCGCCTGCTAAACGTACCCTCTAACCCCTCGATGTAGTGATATTGAATCAAATAGATATTCAGACATATCAACCACATATGCTCATGGCACACCTAATCTTGTAGGTGATGCTATGATGCAAACAATCTCAGGCGTGGAAAAGATGACCAAACGCATGCTACATGTTGGCCTCATTCGAAACGTTTGTGCTACTGCCACGTTTTGACGGCGCGCCATCCGGCTCGAGATCTTCTAGGTAGACTGGAATATAATATCAGTAACAGTACCTGATCATCACGCGGATACATCTACTCACCATGCGGCCGGATGAACCAACTCAATACCAGTGCTGCGGAGAAGGTGACTGCCAAACATACGAAAACTGTCTGTCTGTAACCGCCCACCGTGGCACTGTAGATACCGTTAAATATAGTAGGTCCTAGGACTCTCGCGAAAGCGTGCAGCAAGCCAGTAGCTCCAAGCAGTTGTCCTACCCGGTCAGGCGGCACATGTTTGGTCAACGCGGATCCGAGAGTGGGCGATCCGATACCGCCCACGGCGGCTACAACACCGGACAAAGTGAAGAGTCTGCCATCTCTAGCCAAAGTGTAGCCGAGGTACCCGAGCGTATCAAAGAATACAGCCAGTCGGATGACCGAAAGATCAAAGACATCAGAGCCCGAGTTCTTTTGCCCTTTCGTTCCATTTTTCCCTCGCACCAGCCGCGTAAGAACTGGAAGCGCAACAAGTAGGGCAAATACGCGGGCAATGTTAACGATGCTCACGAACTTTCCTGATTCGTACTCTTTCCAGTCAAATTCGAGCCGTGTATATATAATGACGACGCCCGTGGCACCCATTGCCACGCCAAACATAATCGTATCCGTAGCAGCGAGAAGGATCAGATTGCGGCGAAGAGCTGGACTAGCACCGGGGCCAGTAGGCCATAGGATTTTCAATGGTTCCAGTAAATTGATAGAGCGCAATTGATTGATCCAGTCAGAAGGTCCATTTCTTTCCATTTCCTCACGGTATTTCTGACGCGCCGCTTCTTGCCGACTTTTGGACAGCGATTCAGGAACGACGAAGGAAACGAAAAGAATGAAGAAAACGATGGCCCCAAGAGCCAGGTAGAAGACCAAAAGCACGGCCTCTGTTTTGCCCACGTACTTTTCTCGCCGACTTATCACGTACCCAGCGAAATAGGGACCAATTGCAATTCCGGTGAAAAGACAGGCGGCGAAGTAACCGAATGCAACATTCCTTTTCTGTGGCGAGGTGCAATCTGTGGCATACGAGTGCGCGATGGCCATACCGACAATGAAGGAGCCGGTTAATCCATCCAAGGCGTATCCGACGAGCATCCAGTTTATGTGTACCGTCTCGGGGTACTTGGCGGCAAGAATAGTAATAATCTCTCCGATTAACGCTCCGCTAGTAGCGAAGACAAGTAGTTTCTTCCGTCCGTAGCGGTCTGAAAGGGCCCCGAGCTTGGGACTGGTGATTGCTGCCAATATACCGGAGCACAAATTGCCGTAAAGCAAAAACAAAGAAGAGCGTGAAGAAACCGCACTCGTCTGACATCGATTGGCTCCGGGGTCCATCGGCCCACTTATCGGGTCGGAGGAGGATGCGTAGTATTCGTCGCATACGAGGTCCATTATGAGATTGAGTTTCGGCACTATAACGGCGCCAAACGATATAGTGAACAGAAGGAAAGGGGGCAGGAGCCAGTATATCTGTCATGCGTCAGGCGTGCTCCTCTTTCAGGTGAGAGCATAGCGCATACCGACGGTCTCTTCCACCAGGGAAGCCCTCGAAACTCGGCATACCCAAACCACTCTGGTTCGCTGCCATCGCTGCTGTGTACGCTTCCCGCCGAATCGGAACTGTTTCTATCGCCGCCCAGCAATGGTGCGTTATCGCTTGCCTCCGAGGTGCGGGAAGGCTCATCAACCGTGTTCGGGCGGTCGTGGAGAAGTTTTGAGGCTGCTTTATGTGCGCGTAGGCGTTCTCGAAATTCACGTTCTACATCTGCGTCTTCGAGAATCGCTGCGTCGGTGGAAGACGACATGGTGTGCTTAAAGCGGCGCGATCGCACGCTACGGGAGGAAGTACAGCAGATGCGGATCTTGCGTGTGGTATGTGGCGGTTGGCTATGGTTTTTACGGTCGCGGGATCATTGCCAGTCGTTCAGCTGGGGGACGGTTAGTACGCGACTGCTTCGAATCCGAAGACAATGCGAAGCCAAAATGCGTACCGAATGGTCATCAGGTTCGCGTCCGTTTTCCGTTGCCTGCGCTCAACAATTAGATCAGTCACGACGCTCGGGAAAGATATCGAGATTCGGTTCGGAGCTTTGACAGCGCGGCTAACCTACCTACCGCCGTTGATCTGTCCAGAAGACGCACGCGCTCAGACGTGAAGGTCAAGGACTGTGGCTTGTAAAGTGTACCAAGGGAAAACTGTCGTCCGCGACATCTGGTCCGCGATGCGCTGACGTTCCGTGTTATGGGAGTGCTTTGGAATCAATGACGTGCTGCCGCTTCGTCCACGGACGATCGGGCGCCACGAAAGCCCGACGAGGCTAGACCACATCCAGTTAGTTAGTGTCGCTCGTGGTAGAGGTGCCCCCACGCTTCACCCCGCGACTCCAACTGTGACTTGCTGTCTTGGACGAAAGTCATCTATGTTCTGGTGTTTATTAGAAGCAATCGATAATTTATTCAAGCCAAATTTAAATCATTTAAAGCCCACTCTAAAAGTATAAAAGTGAACACATACACACGTGAATTCGTTTATATTCTACATGTTGAAGTGCCCATGTAATTACACTAATGTAAGTAGACAGCACTGTGTATGTGCGCTCACGAATCCTTCCGCTGGATCCTTTACATTGAAAAGAGACATGCCATTCAGCAATGTAATGCTACGCATGTCCGTATCACAACAGCCTCTCGTTAAATATATCTTATTTCGATTTTTTTTGGCCTTACCATCTGTTGATGGCTGTTTGCTGCGACATGTTGTTCATCTTAAGTCGCCTTGCTTGCACTTAATGTACAGCTTGCTGTATGCTTCAATCCCGATATGCCCCATCATGCTCCAGTGGGCGTTTACTTCTATGCTGTAACTCGTCGACTGGCTTTGTCAAGGCATTGGGCCAAAGCGTCTATCATGTCAACACACAGTTCCACTCCCTCGTACGGTTCGTCAATTTAACGAATCAAAGTGACATACTACGTATATCTTCAACTCTGTAGCGAGTTGGCACTCGCAGTAAGGTAGAAGCGACTTCACTGATCAGAGGACAGCAGCAGCATATGAAATGTCGCGAATGGCCAAAGTCGCAGAAAGCGAGCATCGAGATCAAGAGGAGTCGGAAACATTGATTACAGAAAAGGTGTGAGTCTGCTCGTCGTAGGACATCCAGCGATGGAACTGAAGAATGGGTCAGAAACGGAGGACGGAGTATCAAACCTACTCACCGAAGCCAGTTCGTAGCCTAAACGTAACACTCTTTCTGTCCGAGACTTGACAGTACTCGCAAGCTCCATATTTCGGTCCTCCTCGTCATGACCCTTTCTAAACCACCCTTCCGGAAAATACCATTGGCTCCAAATTTGTCCATTTATTGAATAGTCCTCGGGAAGAGGAAGGTTATCGGCTTGATCCGTGGCAAACACAGGACCTGGAATGATTGTTGCAGGTCGTTGTTCTGACTTTAATAACGTATTGAGAAAAGAAACTAGCTCGGTCCAGGGAGCGCGGTCAATAAGTCGAGCAACGAATTTGATTGAAGCGAAGGTGGAAAGGAAGGAGAGGAGGACGTGTACGTGAGGAAGTACGTTTTTATCGCCTATACGACGAAGTACCAGCATAAACGTAGTCATCGTGAGAAGGTAGGCGCGAGCGAACGTGGAGTCGGGGTCAGAGGAAAGGGTTTCAATCTGGGCGGAAATATCTGAATCCGATACCGGAGATACTGAAATATCCTGCTCGACAGGGAAGGGAGATTGGCTTCCATCGCGGAATAGGGATGGCCGACTGACGAGCCGATCAAGCTGTTTACCGTGCAGGTCAAGCATTTGTCGGAGGATGGACTCGTCGTGCCCATAGTCAAAAAGACCTGCGAGGTTTGTGACAGCTATGAAAACACCTTGCTTTTTCCATTTGGAAGTCACGCGTCCAATGTGATTATCGAGCTGACTCTGAAATGCGAACCGAGCTTCTTCAAACTTCTCTGCCGACATCTTCTTAAATAGTACGCCATGGGCCCGAATAAAACTCGTATCAATAGGCAGATCATGCGAGTATGACACATTGGAACGGTCAAGAATGGGGTCCAATAGAGTCAGAATAGATTCTCGCGCACTAGGGAACGGCTGGACGCAGTTCAGGGACCTGGCGTAGTAGTATAGCTGCCGGAGAACATTCGGACGTGCCAGGATAGCCAAATGGTGGTATAGTCGACCGACAGAAGGATTCTTGTCAGCAGCTTTGTTATACCATGATCGGGCCACGCCAGCCCAAGTCTCCCGGTCTCGGGGGTCCTCATCTTCGATCGCCATGCGATAGCGGCCCAGATCGCCCAAACACTCTATCCACGTATCTTCGAAAGCTGGCACCGTCTCGTAGAGTAGGGCCATCATTTGATAGGCCAGGTAAATAAAGGCAAGCATATAATCGATGCTCTCAGGCAGCCGACGACGAAGTAATTCAAGGAATGAATGAATGCCATGTTTCCACATCCTCGCCGGCATCGCGTATTTTGCAGCCAGCCGTCGGAGAGCGGGAGACGCGGAAGGATGCTGAGAGGCGAGGAAGAAGTCATGGTGTTCATGTAATAGAGTCCTATGAAGGGCAATCAATGCCTGCCAATGATCGCTTGCGAGTCTTGTAGTGGGATCTGAACCCTCTTGCAAAGCAGTAGCCTGTGCCGAGTCGACGTGAATGCACTTCGTCTCTACCATGGTTAGACCGGCATAAATGGACTTGACTTCGGAGGCTAGTTGCTCTTGGGATATCGGCCGGGAGTCTGGCTGCAACAGGAGACCTGGATACCGAGGATCATAGCCTGGAATCTGAAGCAGGCCAGGTTGGCGTTGATAAGCATGTGTGACGGGTAGCTTGGGATCGGGTGCCTGGGCTTTAGGACCTGGATTTTTGCGCCATGGATGCTTTGGCGACTGTGGTGGCTGTGAAGACTGAAGTTGGCTGCGATTAGCTTCAACTGACCATTCACTGGCGACTTCAGGAGTTGATCGATAGGGAGATGAAGTGCCTCTAGAGCCCTGACTGGGATCAAACAGCCGAGACGGCCTGGGCCGTGTTCGTTCCGGGACGATGGTATGGGGGAGGTCCCTCGAGTAGTCATCGTCGTAAATTTCCGTCTGAACTGGGGCCTTGGCTCGGCGGGCAAGGAAATCCGAGTCGGCCGGCCTCTTCTTTCCGGATGGAGACAGGCGGCCCTGGGCTGTGTCCAGCGAGAGGGTGGTGATGTCGGGGGTGGAGCCCCCGCCAGCTGTGGCTTCCGAGGACTGGTCCGCGACACCCTTCCTGCACGTAGTGGTCAGAACTGTTGTCCGACAAAGCAGGACATGACGTGACACAGTCTGCGTTCGACTTACATGCGTAGAGCGGCATCTCTCAGCTGGGCATGGGCGTTGACGGGATCGAGGGCCTGCACGTCAGAGGCATGTTCCTCCTTGGCGTGGGTGTAGAGCTGGCTGACACTTCGAAACGTGCATCCAGAATGGGTACAGTAGGGACAAGGGAGGGCATCGGCGGGTCGATTAGCCGTCCTTGCCTGCGTCCGCAACGCTTTTACAAATCTGGACTCCAGGTCGACATTGGCCTGCATGGTGAGAGCCGCAGGCTGGGCGGCAGGTTCGTCGGCAACGGAGACAAGGAATTCTGATGGAGATAGTGGCCCGGCTGGCCTCGGGTCTTGGCAGCATCCGAGAGGTGTTGCGTGAGTGAACGGGCGGCTCTCGAAGCGGCTAGCGCCGAAGCAGAGTGTACGGGGCGCGAGAGCTACACACTAGGTAGGAGTGCATCGACGGATCGGGGGTGCGCACAGAGCTGGGGGCGCAAACTGAGGTTTCGGGTGTGAAGCGTGACAGAGGGTCACTCACGGCGTCAGAAGGCCGGGATGACACGCGCACGGATGGGAGGGGGAGGCGCGAGGGCTAGATGGACGTGCAGATGGGCGTGGGAGGCTGGATACAGCGCGGTGAGCCTCGAGTTTAGTATGTCCGGACAAAAGGTGCTGCGGCTCTGGTTCCGCGGTTCGCAAAAAGGCGGAAGGCAGCAAAGAAGGCAACCGCCAGTAGAGGCCCGTGCGAGCGGGAGGCCACACGCTGCTGCAACGCACCCTTGGAATGAATGCATCTTGCATGCTTGCATCCATGCCGCCAGTCCATCAGGCATCAGCAAGCCGCGCAATCGGCGCTGACGGGCTCTGGGCTAGGCGAGGGCCTCGAGGCACGCCTTCTTCTTATACACCGTCCACAAGAGCCGCATCTTGTCGCCTCCAGCGTCTAGTTCCGCCGCAGCTGGTGCCGAGCGAGCCATTTCTGCACGACCAGAGCCTTTTCGCCGCCTTGGACGAAGCCGTGCGGCGCTGCTCACCGGCTCCACGACGCTCCCTGAGTAACCGGGCACCATTCATGCACTGGCTACTGGTACGACGACAGACGATGCCGCCGTGGGAGAGCCGCCGTGGCGAGCTGAGATCCGGGCTGCTATATCAGCCTCAAGTGCCCATGTCCACACACGGGAGTCTCCGCCCTCTGCCGACACCTGTCTCCGCCGCCTCATCTGTGCATCTCACTCAATGCGTCCACGCAAGGAAGTACCGGTACATACTTCAGAATAGGCCCAGTGTGGCTGGCTGCGCTTGTTCCTTACTGGAAGCGCACAGCCGCAGCGATACGCGTGCCAGGCACCAGCCGTTTCAACTTTCAACCCAGTTTTCCTCGACAAGGATATCCGCAAGCCTTTCGTTGCGTTTCTGTTGCCCTCATGACACTAAAAGCGGAACAGTTCACATGCCCAGAGCAGAGGCCGCGCCTTCCGCTTCAGCGATACCCAGTCGTTCGCGCCTACCGTATCTATCAAGGTAGTTTTCCGAGGCACCGACGAGAACTTGAGATACAACATCTGCATTGGAGCCTTTATGCGCCTCAAGGGCAGCTGGTGCTACGCACGAGTCGCGGATAAGAAATGGTTACGCAGAGGCAGCAATGCTCATCCGCTTATTATCTCCTTCCAGTAACGGATACGCTTCTGGGTCTGTTTCACGGTGATCATATTAGCATCTGTGGTGTTCTTTCCTCATCTCGATGCTTTAAACCCTACTCCACGGCTCGGGGGTGATACAATGCCAGCGCATGTCCTCGAAAATATGGTCTCCTGAGCAATCCCCAGCTCCGTACCGGACCCACAACGGCCTTCTGCTTGCTGCCCAAAGACGTGGCACGTCAGGGCAGGATATTGGTGCACATCAACAAGTTAAAATGCTCCACAGAACATGGACGTACGAAATCCGCCCAGGTGGTTCCTATACTTCAGCCTGGGGGCCAAAACTCTGCTCAATGCGTCCAGAGCATGCATGGCTACGTTCAAGATATACTTGTGCATGCTTTACTGGTACAACAGATCTCGCGATGCGTCTCTCAAGACGACAGGACGAGGGCCTCGAAGTCGAATCGAATGTCGCCCCAGTCCGGTAAAATCATCTATCATTTCTGAGGTGAAACGTTCCTATCGAAATGCCCCTGGCAAAGGACTATGCCTCGAATTCAAATCATACGGTACCATCTTTGACCGACATCAAAGTTTGAAAGCTCCTTGTTGGCATTCTATCCATATCCTATCCAACCACTGGGATGGTATCCTGTACGGAACTCAGTTCATATTCCCAGAACGTATTGTTGGTGTTATCGGCGTAGCTCAACCGCCAGTCGTTCATCGCTCTCTGGCCTTATTGGGAAAACTCGCGATGCCGAGAGGAAGGTACGGTGTTCGAATAGATGTCAGACAGGATTTGCGAGTCAATTGGTGCGACGTGGAGAGCATGCATATACGTCTGCAACAATTCACCGATCCGGATGATAATTCCGCCACTCAAACCCCGCTGATTCCCGTTATGTAGATTGGCGGGTGATCGGAGTTCTCGGTAAGCTCAACTTGCTCAACACATGTGGGGTAAGCCCATACTCTGTCATGCTGCTGCTTCGCGGGTTACTCAAATCGCACAGAGGGACGTTCGTCTGACATTTAGGTGTAATTGTATTGTATGCCTGAAACTTGTTGTCCACAATTACGGGGCTCGCAACTTTTACGGTATTCAAAGCTTACTGCGTTGTCTTGGAATTAACCGCGATTTGCCTGTCCTCCGGCTGGCCTTCGGTATCCGGGTGCGCAAACTATCGTCTTGTTCATATCGTCATCGGGCCATTGGAATTTTCGTCAATTGAGCAAAGTTGCCGCGCGTCTTTAGAGACGAGAGCGAATTTTCATAGGTCGACCGGAAGGCTTAATTATCAGAACCGTATGCCGTCTGCATACGCCCCCTTGGCCAGTATGCAAGCCAAAAATGTTCCGACCACCCGGAGCAGAGTCAGGACCATGGTTGGTGCATGCGTACAGCCTATATAACCAAGGGCCCTCTGTCCCACCGTGCATTCCCGCAGCGCCGACGGGCCGTTGTGCACGGTGTGCTTTGCAGTTTGCACCATTTTGCCTAGTTCACAGGACCATATTGCTATCCTCATAGAGGCTCATACCATCCTCCAGGCGTAATCTTCATCCTGTCCCATACTTTTTGGGGGCGTAAGATGCGTTTTCGAAGATGACGACCAGGGTTGGAGGTCTCGTGTGGGGTCCGAACCCCAAACCACATCCGCGGGTGAAGACGACGGACAGCAGCACATGGCCGGCCATGCAGAGTCGGCTACACAATGCCTTAAACATGCATATTCTGCAATGTTCCGCTCATCACCAGTCCTTGTTACCTCAATGTTGAGTCCGGAACCAAAATAATACTCGCTTGTAGGATGGATGCAGAACGAACCGTTGCCTTGTTTGTTGCCTTGGGCAACTGCGCCTCCAAAGTGCGGGCACCCATAGCATCAACGGGATTATGCAAGCGAATTATGCTTGTCGTATGGTTTCCCAGCGGGTTCTGTTCTCATGACTCGGTTGGCGAACAGGGTGTGTGTCTGATCGGTGGTGGGATATACAAAGCGGGGTAGCTACATACCTAGCTCCTCACCACCACGCATGACTGCAGTGTGCCTGCCTTGGAAGTTGAGTGCTATCAAGTATCTCGCCGGAAACGGTCGCATGTTTAGTAGAAGCTGCACGATAGGCGAATGGGATGTTAGTGCCGTGACCAGCGTGCAACACGAGATACTCGTGGGCGAATAATGAGACAATGCGCTGATGGACCGGTCAGGGGTACGTTGATGTTGTGCTGGATGTGGTGGGGTGTGTTGAAGCATGACACGATATGAGATGGTTGCTCGTGAGCATGAAGCCACTCACTGTCTCAATCTGCGATCACGATATTCAGAGCAGGGCGCAATAGACGAGGCTGCCTGCGCGAAGAAAAGCAAAGCTAGCTGGTCTAGTCTACCTACTGTAGCACGAGCAAAAGGCAAATCAATGGTGGGCGTTCCGTTTCGGCATACGATACGATCCGATACGAGAGGTATCTAGTCTTCGGGAAATCAAAGCAACACGACATCACGCACGGTGAGGTGGAGATCGATTCGATCGCAGGCAACTGCTTCGATTTCGATTTCGCACAAGGATGATGGTCTTGAGACGGTACGGCGTACGGAGTACTACTACGGACGTGCCTTTTTCGCTGGTTGGTTGGGGGCGGGGCTAGCCTGTCTGATTACATACCTACCGAGTAGGTAGATAGCCTCGGTGGGCGCAGCGCAAGTACTTCTGTACTATACGTACGTATCCGGTACGTATCCGGGGAATTGCTCCATGGAGCTGTGGCCGTATACTAAAGGTAGAACGACGACCGAAGAGCAGAGATGGAGGAGATCCGGATGACGCGGCCAGTGTCGACAGTCGGTCAATCATGTGTCGTTCAGCCCTGCAGCCTGGAGAGAAAGCATTTCGTAGGTGACACGGACCTACTGTACCCCCATAGATGGAACTCGGCAATTCTTCGTAGGGGCCCGGCGTGGCGGACTGGTGACATTGAATATGTCATGCTGAAGGAATCAGCATAGAATAGCATGTCCGTCATGAGATTGTGGGACGGTGCGTCGGGTGATTTCAATGCTGACTTGATGACTTTGTTGAGTGACCCAAACGGCGGTACGATACGGTAGCCTGCTCATCAAAACGAACACCAAAACAAAGCGCAAATAGCAAATAATTACACGAACCAGCGAATCCAAAGAGAAGAGAAGAAAAAAAAGGCAAACGCCAAGAGAAGAGAAAAGAAAAACCAATTATCTTTTCCTGTACTACATTCGTTTTTTTCTCTCCGAAACCCAGCCCCTCATTGACAGATTCGCGCTTGCCTTCGCCTCCACAAGCCAGCTTTTATTTTTCGAGCTGACGATTACCATATCTCAACGTCAGATTCGCGCTTTGCTTTGCTTGGTTTCGCCTCCACCGGCGCTTTTTTCTTCTCGAGAGAGCTGATGCGTACATGTGCTAGGGTGAACCGAGGTTCTCGCCTATCAGCCAGCCATTCACGCACAAAAGCCCCGAATTTGCCTCCGGCATCGGGACTTGGACCGCACAGGCGGTGCGAGTGCGGCTGGTGAGTGGCTACTAAAGTGCGATGAGAAAAAGGGATGATAACTAGCGAGTGATTGCGGGTTGCGCGTGGGAGCTGAGAAATGTGCTAGCGAGACGCTTCACCGTCTTTTTGTGAGATGAGCTGGGTTTGCCTTGCTGTGAGAGATGGGTTGAGATGCGAGGGAGTGGGGGGTGAGGTTTTGTTCACCGGACGGCGCGAGCCAGTAGTGTGGGACGGACAAGGTGGACGAGTCGTGTGCAACGTGTTTCAACGTTGTGCATACAGACTTTTATTAACATAGTAGAATTTGCCTATTAAGCACACTTCGGAGTAGGCAACCTTCAGTCCGTTTCTGGTCTTGACTTGATCTGTATCGCCATATCGAATGACTGCTGCTCCATGTCGTTGTTGATCTTATTCGCAACCGCCTTTTCCAAGTCAAATTCGACGACATTGCCCGCGCTGCTGTTTACCTCGACAGAGATTTCGCTCTTTCCGATCTTAGTTGTAGCGCTGATGTTGTGATCTGTAAGACATTTATCCGCGTTTTCAAGCCACATACCTTCATTCAAGTTAGCTGGAACCGGCAATCAATAAGAAGGCGTAAACTCACACAAACTACCGATAGCCTTCAAAGACACTTTTACTACGAGCGATCCATCATCCGCCATGCTGAAAATAGGCTTATAGCGCAGTGCAGCTACACCGGTCATTTTGCCTGATAGTCCAAGCACGGCCAGACGAAATTGTCCCAGTTCTACAATCATGTATGCGGTGAGTATGTCGTATTCCTTGGGTTTCAAGACGATTGCCCTAGTCGATTTCCAGTCTGACATGATATGGATGTTGCCTTTCGCGTGGCTTTGGACTAGCCAGCTGTCGTTTTCGCGAGAGCTACTTGGAAGATCCAGGAAAGCAGACGAGGTCACAAGTTCCATCCGCTCTTCGTCGCCGATGTTGAACACACCCACCATACTTGCCCCCTGATGTGCGGTGGAAATGCGCAAGAACCGTTTACTGCTGAATTTGTGGTACACTTCCAATGTTTTACCTCGCGAGTCTGGTCGAAGGATTTTGAGTCGGCCGCCAGCGCCGGTAGCCGTCATCTGTTTGATGAGATCCATGTCGTGTTTCCCTAGCTTGTCTGTTATGTATATTGGTCCACCGGACAGACATCGCGCCGCAGCATGCAGACCAGGAAACGCACCCACAGTCTGGAACATGTCCCAGTCTGGCAGCATGTTCAAATGCTGGGTCAGTACCGCATTATGTGCATTACAGAATAGGTGCCACGTGTGTGAGCTCGGTTCATCGGGGAAGAAATCGTCGGAGTTTCGGACCAGATATGGTGGTTGGTGTTCTCGAGTGAAGAACGAGTGGAACAGAATTTGAGGCGTCTGCGACATGCATGAGATTGCGCGGTGTTGAAAGTGTTTCTCCGCTGCAGCGAGCCAGGCGTCTTGATAGGAGTATATCAAAGCCTCTCGGTCCTCTGACTTATCCAAATAGTCCGGATAATACTGGTTGTCGGCCTTGACCGAATCCACGCCTGAATCTGCAAGGAAGCGGTAAAAGTCGTCATACATTTGGTGGACTTCGGATGACTTGACGATAGTAATAGTACCCCCACTCATATAGGATTCTTGTGTTTGTCGCTGGACCTCTGTCGTCTCATAGCATTTCGCGATGTTGCCAGAAGGGGATATACCGCCCCAATACCCAAATATGCCATGCCAAACAGCGATATGGCGAATATGAGGATGAGATTGTCGTACTCGCTGGACTAAATGCCGAAGTCCATTTGGGAAGTTTTCCTTATTTGCCTCGA
Source organism: Laburnicola sp. JP-R-44 (assembly GCA_009805535.1). Classification (NCBI taxonomy): domain Eukaryota; kingdom Fungi; phylum Ascomycota; class Dothideomycetes; order Pleosporales; family Didymosphaeriaceae; genus Laburnicola; species Laburnicola sp. JP-R-44. The sequence goes on along the minus strand of SELF01000003.1, from coordinate 857,423 downwards.
AGTCCGACCATTGGTACTCAAAAGGGTTTGAAGAGCTTCCGCTGTGTAATGATTGCCAGTTGTCGTCTATGATCAGATTTGCTATGCGTATGTCTTGTTTAGCAAGGCCATCGAGGGCATCCAGTATGTTCTGCTCGCTCAGCTCTCGCCCAAGACCGTTCCAAGTACAGTATGAGAACCCATCATACCAGTCACTGAGCAGTTCTGTGGTAGCTTTGCTACTGGAAGAGGGCTTTGGGAGATGACTTTTGAGGTAGCTCATGGCGCTAGAAAGCGCTGCATCGAAGCTTTTACTAGCAGCAACGATAACTTGTGTGTCTTCGTCGCCTATATTGTCGTTCCGCGTCGTCACGAGAATGTGCCCATCGTCATCGCTTTCTAGGGTAACGAGGACTCCTAGAATACCATTTACCGGGAGCACGACAAGGTGTGATCCATCTCCCAGAATGAAAGATGCCAGAACTGCTGGTTTATCGAGATGGAAATGGGAATCACCCTGGCGGGGACCCAGCCAGGGAGTCGAATGGCGAACAAGCGCAAACCATCTCATCGGACTGATAGGAAGTCCTAACACCGAGGTTGAAAAAGAACCAGCTTTCTTCCGGCATTTCCAGAGTTTGCCACCTGAAGATTCACCAGTAGTCAATTGCTGCACGTGCCATGAATCCTCAATGTTTCCAAGATAACTGGAAAGCTGTGTGGAGAGTGTTTTCGCTTGGAATATCACAATGCCATCGGACTGTGGATCAAAGTCGTTGATCCAGCGCGTCGAACCATTCTCAATGACTTTTAGAGTGAATCGCATACGCCTAGGTAATTCTTCATAATTGTCCAACTCTCCATAAAATGTGCTCGTGCCTTCGGCATGAACTGCGTCATTGGATGGCGCCAACCTGTGCAGTCGTAGATCACTCCAGCCGAAGTTTTTCGAATCATGCCATATGCAGACTTCGTATTCCCAGCCAGGATGCTCGCTTGTGTTTAGGGCAACACTGAAAGACACTATCGAGTTGTCCACCGTGGTAACACTTCCCAGAGGGGGATCGCACGCTACGGATGCTGCGCTGAGTGACATAATGCCGGGACGCCGCCACTTTGGATACCGCGTCCGCCGTCCGTAAAAGATTGCTCCAGTGGGGAGTTGAGGAGGAGGGGTCGAGCGCACCGGGCGGCCAGATTACAGTAGAGGAGTAGAGAAGGAAGTGCTGTTGCAGTGTTGCAGCGTTCCCTATGTGCGTTAGCGCTAAACACGGGCCGCTGATTCGCTATGTGCAACCCAAACTTGGGATCAACGGCATGCCGTATACGCCGTGCAGCATCCGGGCGTCAGCTGTGTAGCCTGTGTTGCTTCTTTCCTCACCAGTCCACTTCCCCATCGGCTTACGCATCATGCCACCTCTCGGTCCGTAACCCCCTCACCCTTTATCTTACCGCCTGGTTGCGACCTAGGATTCTTCACATCGCACCAATAACCCATTGACTTACTACTCTAGCCATTGTTATTCGCAGTCTTGCATTTGGGTGCGAACCGAGTTTTCGCTACACCGAGGGGGTCCCTTCACAACTGCTACCCTCATAACTAAACGGCACATCAATGGACCCCTTGTCTATAACGGCCAGCGTAATAACGGTGGTTGGGACAGCCAACTTAGCCGTCAAGAGCCTCGAGAAACTCATACGGCTAAAAGACGTCCCAGACATCGTCCTTGCCCTCAACAACGAGGTCTGCGAGCTACATTTGACATTAAAAGAACTCCAGGCCATTTTCACGAACACAAAAAGCACGCAACCCATAAAAGAATTTGTTGACTCAGGTGTTCAGCCCAGTCTCGCAACTGCCAGAGCAAAGCTCCTGGCGCTGGAGGAGCTCGTCCAAGTTCAGCTCAAGAAGCCCAACGGTAGCCTTAACCGCGTCGCATGGCTTAGACTTGAAGACAAGATTATCAAACTGCAGAGGGAACTGAGAGATCTCAGATTAAGCTTTGGGACACTACTAGGCATCTTTACGTCGTGAGTGACATGCATTCGCCATTGACTTGCCTCGAGGGTATGCTGACGTGTCTTCGCTCTCTTAGTAATTCCATCTCAACACTAGAAACGAGATTCGAGAGCCTACATTTCGTCTCCGAGAAGAACCACAGATCCACACAGACACTAGTCCATCATACCGCGAACCTTCAGCACGCATTTTTCCAGATGCTCGCTATGCAGAAGGAGAACGAGTCGCGCTTAGAGTCAATACAAAAGCATGTCATACCACAGACTGAAACAAAGACCGGGAAGAAGACGTCGGGAGACCGGAAGCGACCGAGAGACGAGAAAGCATCCCTCCGCCGAGGTAGTCTCTCAGCATATAGTGCTGGTAACAGTGCTCCCACTTTGTCCGCACTCCGGATGCGTTTCCTGCAGAGGCGAAAATGTACACCATACTGCAGCTGTGCTTGCCACGAGACGACACGCTTCAACACACCTCGCATGCTTCAGTTCATTACAGGCACGCTGTTCGTCGGCTACAACAATGTTCCTAAACTCACCAAAGCCTGCACCGAATTAGATTGCTCAAAGAGTCCTGAAGGCTTCGTGGCTGTAAACTACTACTTTCCCCGATGGATGGTCTCGCGTGTATTAGCTGCTGCGATTCGCTTCACTGACTACAAAGGTCCAGAGCTCTCGGTTAGGCTGCTCAATGTGCGGGATCCCAGCGATCTTTTCTTTACTGCAGCGCTCCATAACGATGCATTGATGCTCAAAATGCTTCTGGGTCAACGTAAAGCATCTGTTCTTGACGTCCAACATGGTACGGGTCATAGTGCTCTGCATCTCGCGACCATGTCGAGCAGCATTGATGCCATCAGCGTCCTCTTACAACATGGCGCTGAACCCTTTCTAGAAAATGGCACACAAGAGACCCCATACGACATGGCATGGAACACAGTGCTCTGTTTCGAAGACACTCCAAACGCAGAGCAGTGGTGTGTCGTTGATGTCAAGAAATTATTCCCCAGCACGGCTGCACTGGAGGAGCGCCGCATCTTCTCTCGCATTCACCAGATCGTATGCAAGCTTTCCGCCTTGGATCTGGAAACCGAATTGAAGAGATCCGCGACCGAGAAGATCGATGAGCCGGATTCAGATGGTCGAACAGCACTACATTGGGCCGCCGGTCGAGGCGATGACAAAGCCGTTGAACTATTGCTTCGATACGGTGCTAATCCAGACACTCCCGATCGCATCGGCCAGGGCCCCCTTCGCTCCTCCTTAAAAGCTACAGATCCCACGTGCCTGAAATTATTAATCAAGTACGGTGCAAGCTTGATGCAAATAGACCACTGGGAGCAAACCTGCCTCCAAGCATCGATGTATTATAACTCTCCCGTCGCATTCGGCTTGCCCCTCATCGTAGCTGGCATTGACGTCAACGCGCGGGACTTCGTAGGCAACACGGCCTTGCTCGAAGCAGTCCGCATGGGCCACTCCGATGCCGTTGAAATGCTCGTCGACAACGGCGCAGACGTCAATCTGCAAGACCAAAACGGCACGACTCCGCTCATGGAAGCCATTGCAGGGAACAAGAACTCTATGGTTTTCAAACTCCTTCAAAGTCCCGTCATCGACACGTCCGCTCGAGATAACGCCAAACGCTCTCTTCTGCATCATGCCGCTGCAAAGGCACAAACGCCAATGCTGCAGCTTTTATCGACTTTTCAGATCGAAGGCATCGATATCCACGACAAGCAAGATGACGGCCTAGCGCCCATAGACGTGGCTGAAAAACGGCAGAAAGATGCCCAAGTAAAAGGTGACCCAGAGGACACCGTGGATCAGAGTTGGATACTGGCTTTCAGCGCACTGCTGGACCACGTCGTCAATGCAGCTCAAGGCCCTCCGCTCCCGTACAAGCCGTTCAAAGACGAAGAGGACCGATATACGGACTATTCGAAGACCGATTCACCATGCAGTAGTATCTACTATGATGCGAGGCTACATCAATCGCTGCAGATAAGAACGACAAGGCCGTCGAGTCTCGTAGGGTCCACGACTGACTCCGCGCTGGGGTCGAGACCCGGCTCACCTAGTGTTTTGAAGAAGACACTTAAAAGTCACGAGGAGCCACGAGGTGGAGAGGCGGCCACTGATCCAAGCAGTGAGAAACGTGACTTTGGATGAAAAAGGTGAGGCTTCGACAGCATCAAACCAGTCGCTAATCACCATTTGTATGCCAGCTCCTTGCTACTACACGAACTGCAAATGCCTGACCGATACGTCTCGTATTCGACAGATTCGACAGTGCCATCTTCCCCATTTTACTTCGTTGACTACCCCAGTAATTTTCATCGACTCTGGGCAAGGACCTATCTTGCGAATCTCGTTCTGCGGCATCTGCTCTAGTACATTGTGAGGGAAGAAGAGCGATGTAGAAGGTTTCCGGGGAGCCCTCATCGTGCAGACCGAAGCGCTGGGCCGTGAGTCGGAGGACGATCTGCTGGATAGAGATGACTCACAAAGGAGCGATGGAATCGGACGAGGCCGGTGGAAGATGCGAATCACTTCCAGGTTACGGAAGTAGATCTGTGCAAGTTTAGTGACACAATTATATTCCATCATACGTGTGCCAGACGTGTGATAATTGCATCCTTGACGCCAATTCGTTATTCATATCATTGAACTGCGTGCGATGGAACCGACTTCGACTTCACTTGCCCTCGGCCGCCGCCTTCGCAGCTGCAGCCTCTCTTTTCCTCTGCAGATAACGTTCCTTGGCGCTGCTGATGTCGCTAGCTGTTTTCTGGCTCTTGCTGGCGTGCTGCAGCTTGCTTCGTGCTTCCGCCTCTTCGTCTGCTTTACGCTTCGCAGCCTGTTCGATCTGCTCTGCGACCATCTGGGTGTGCCTGGCTCGGATATCGTTTCGCGCGGCGTTACGGCCTTGGTAGCCAGCGGCGGGCCCTGCCGGTTTCGCTGTGGGAACGGGCGCCGTGGTCTTTTTCGGCTTTGCGATGATGTTCAAACCTGCAGACAGGAGTTGTCGCTTGTCCGCCACCTCCCCGTCCGCATCCAGGATAATGTTCTTGCCCTGAGCTTGGAACTCCTTGACTATCTCAGCGTTGGTCTTCTCTTTGGGCTCCTCCTCCAACTTGACGCCCGACTTGGCGAGCTCGGCGGCAGCGTCCATAGCTTCTTGGTGATTCCTCTCCTGCTCCATCAGCATCTGCTTGTGGAAGTCCTGCATGCCGAATTTCCGTCTCTTCTCATCTTCAGCCTCCTGCCTCCTCTTCTCTTCCTCTTCCGCTTTGCGGGTTTCCTCCTGTTGCTGTTTGTATGCCCCAGTCACGAACTTGTCCTTGTCTGCGAACTCGTCGCCTTCAGCTTCGCGCTCCCGCGCCAGCAACTTATCTCGGGCGCGCAGTTGATCCTTTTTGCGCTGCTCTGCCGATTCGAACAGACTCTCCATGTATTTCGGTTTTCGCTCGGCTGCGTCCTCGCGCTCGGCTGCTTTCTTGGCTGCTTGCCTCGCGTGGATGGAATCGTATGCAGCATCGTAGTCGTATATGGAGGCATCCAGCTCCACGGCTTCTTGCGCACGTCTCTCCGATTCTTTCATACTGGCCGTGTTCGCAATGGCGGTCGGGTCATGCTGCTTCGCCAGCGGCTTGCGGGTCGGGGGCTCCAACGGGTTTGATTTCGGTTTTGGGTTCGGTGCGCTTTTTTCGGATTTTGATGCCGAGGATAGCGTGTCTTCAAAAGTGAACTCTCCAATCTCCTCTGTGCCATCCGTGGCCTGCGCCTTGCCCTTTGCATCGTCCTCGTCTTCATCGAATAGCGGCTTCTTGTTGCGTAGCGACGGCTTACCGAGCGCCGGTTTTCCGGGGCGGTTCGGCGGTTTGTTTTTGACGTGTAGGCCGAATTTGAAGGCCATGGCGATTGTGGGTCGTGTGTCGGTGACTCGGTGCGGTGGAACGGTGCAAGAGCTGGTGGGCGCAAGTGGGAAGCTCTGGTGCCAAGAGACACTGACGCACAGGCCAATGAGACCATGGCGCCTTCCGCACTGCACCGTTGTTCGCTCACAGCATGCGCCTGCGCCTTTTGTGATTCGAACGAAAAATACCCGCAACTGCCTTCATGCACGGCTCCAAGCGACTTGATCACGCGCTCCAACATGGAGGAGTCGGCTAGCGACAGGCACAGCGAGAAGGACTTGTACGGCACCGCCAGGGCATCCAAGTTCCAGTTCAAAGCCAAAAGCGAGAAGCGCTCAAAGCGACAGCGAAGCGCCCACGACGGCGAGGATGACGACGAGAACACGTATTCTTCAAAGCGACACAGGTCAGACGAAGAGGGTGGCTCCGGGCGGCGCCATCGACACGCGAAGCGCAGACACAAGCACCGTCATCACGAGCGCGCCTTCACGCGAAGCGGCGAATACGACGATCCCGACCGTCGGTACCGCGAGTCTCTCTACGATGAGCTCAATAACAATCGAGTTCGCTCGCCTCACCTCGACTCCGATGCTGTCTTCCGCGAGTCGCTGTTTGATGCCATGGCAGATGACGAGGGCGCCGACTACTGGGAGGCCGTCTACGGCCAACCGATCCACATCTACCCGAATACAAAGCCTGGTCCCGATGGCAAGCTAGAGCGGATGACCGACGAAGAATATGCCGATTTCGTGAGGACTAAGATGTGGGAAAAAAGCCATCAGCACATTTTGGAGGAGCGGGCAACACGGGAGAGGGCACGTCAGAGGCGGAAAGAGCAAAATGATAATCTAGAGCACGAGACCGCCGCGGAAGAGGCAGAAAGAGAGACGATTCGGCGGCAAATGGAAGACAGTCTCCAGCGTGGCGCGGAGCGGAAAAAGGCTAAAGAGGCCGAGGCATCCTGGGCGAAGTATCTCAGCAGGTGGGAACACCTCAAAAGCAAACAGGAGCCTGGGCCAGATCCGCGGGAGATCATCCCGTGGCCTGTCGCATCAGGCAGGGCAAGCCAGATGGAAAGCAGAGCGATCGAACAGTTCTTCAGGTCTTCAAGCAGCTGGAGAGAAGACGCACTGGCATTGTTGAAGATCGAACGAGTTCGTTGGCATCCTGACAAGATGCAGCAACGCTTCGGGCAGCACATCGATTCTGAAACCATGAAGCTAGTTACGGCTGTCTTTCAAGTCATCGATCGGCTTTGGAACGAACGAAACGGCCGTCGCAGATAACAAAACCCGTCGACTTCATGTGCTATCTAGAGCGTTGGGTACGGCTCTTGCTTACTGTCGGCTTGAAAGTTTGTTCCACGAACCCGTTTTGGACGGTATACCGGTAGCAATATAGTCTACTCATTGACAATACATGCATGACGTCGCATGATGACGAGATGGATTCTCTAATGATGCTATACCCCCACCTGGTCTTGCTCCAGTCGGATGCTGGGTACTGGTCTCGGCCACCTGTCACCCCAGCCTGTAAATTGAGACTGTATAGGAACTGAAAGGTGCGCCGTGACAAGGACCAGTTGATAGGACCATCCTGAGGCGATCACCGCTAATCCACCAAATTCCCCTGCATCGCGTTTAATCTAGTCACGACAGACTACGGTGGTCAGGCGCCGAGATTTAAAAGCTTTTCTACTCCGGCTAAATGCTAGACGAAAAGCTTTTTGGAGCTTTTTGCATTGAAGCGTTGCGCGGAGTGATCGCGCACGTAATGCCGAGGCCGATGCGTAGATGAGTTTCCATCGACTGCGGCCTATCATTTGCTGGTCCCCAAGAGCGCCACGGCCAGACTCTGGTGGAGGATTTGAGCGCATATGTCGTTGCACTCGAAACCTTTATTTCCGATAGGCAGATCGAGTGGCTTTTTGTGTTCTGTTTCGTTTCTGATGTTTCTTTGCAACATGCAATTTTAAACAACCCACTTGAATCTCCACTCCACCAGGCTGTGTTGCCCCCTGTTTCACAATCCATATCTTAACATCGGTTCGTATTGTTAACCGCATTAATTCCATGAACCAGGTGTCAACTTCCAGGATAATTGGGCTGTACCTGTGTTTCTTCTGGTTACGCAGGCGTTCAAGTCTGAAATAGCCGGTGGTATGATGCGTCTTCAGGAGCACCTGCGGTAGCAAATATGGCCCCGGCATACGGCCACCACTCTATGCACCCCACAATTTATGCCGGCAATTTAATGCCACTGGAAGACCGGTAGTAGATAGTAGGACGCATGTTCCAATGGAAGAGCCTCCTCTGGGCCGGCGCTTGGCCGCAGGGTTAGACCAATAGCGAAATCAATATCAAACTACTCCACGGGCGATCGAAGACTAGTATATAAGGACGACAAGCTCCGTCTCGAGAAGACCACCGCGCATCTTTGGAAGCAAAGCTGTCAACATGGTCGCCTTCTCCTCCGTCTTGGTCGCCCTCGGCGCCGCTGCCTCGGTGCTCGCCAGCCCCGTCAACGTCACATCTCCCCTCAACCTTCTCACGCGGGGAATCCAAACCTCTCCCGGAACGGGTACCCACAATGGTTTCTTCTACTCCTTCTGGACCGACGGCCAGGGTAGCGTAACCTACAACAACGAAGTAAGATCTCGCGCCTCGCCTCCATTTACAAGGGAGAACCATGCTAACACGACTAACAGGCGGCTGGCAAATACTCCACGTCGTGGAACAACGTCGGCAACTTCGTCGCCGGCAAAGGCTGGAAGCCAGGAGCAGGCCGCACCGTAACCTACTCCGGAACCTGGAACGCAGCCTCGCAAAACTCGTACGTCAGTCTATACGGCTGGACGCGCAACCCGCTCGTCGAATACTACATCGTCGAGACGTACGGCAGCTACAACCCTGCTTCTGCGGCGAGCAAAAAGGGCACTATCAGCGTCGACGGCGGCACCTACGACATCCTCCAGACGACGCGGGTGAACCAGCCTAGCATCGAGGGAACCAGCACGTTTCCGCAGTTTTGGAGCGTGAGGCGGCAGAAGAGGGTCGGCGGGACGATTAATGTCCAGGCGCACTTTGATGCTTGGACGAAGTATGGATTGAAACTTGGGGCGCATGATTATCAGATTTTGGCGACTGAGGGGTACCATAGTAGTGGGTCTGCTTCGATGACGGTGCAGGGTCCTTGAGTGGTGGTGAGTCGTGGAAGGGGCTTGTAGGAAAAGTAGCTTGGCCGTGCTCAGGTTGTTATATGATCAACTAAAGTGCATATCTCATTCACTCTTGGTCCATGATATTATTTACGTCCTTCTATACATTGTTTCCCAGTATACAGTCCATCCAGGATTGTGTTTCTACATCTTTCTCCGCGTCCATGATTCCTCTGGGCGGTAATACACTGCAATACCTTCGCAAACAGTCGGCTTGGTGAATACAAAACCACAAGCTAGGCACTCGAATTATAATTTTGGTATGCTTTCTACATCATTCCAGCACACGATCTACCTCCTATCATCTTCACATACATTAACCAACACACATTGAGTCTTTCTAACCGACTGGCCATCTCATCTGCATTCAATCGATCTCACTTTCTGTAATCAAAGTCCGCTAGCACAAATGTACCCACTCATTACGCCTTATACGGGGCGGCTCGGCAACCCTGTTATAAAATATTTGACACAGTCGGGCATTTACTGAAAGAAAGAAGCATGTAGAAAGGACGTGGACAGCAGTTTTTTTTTCTTAATTTATTATTATTTTGAATTTAAAGTACAGTACATAGGAAAAAAGGGATACTAGGTGGGGGAAGACAAACTAAACAGAGGGATAGAATCAACCTGAAATATACAAGTGTTTCCCTCCGATATTGAGCATGCATATAGACTCAAAGCAGACAATGCTCATTAACTGTCTGCCTCGTCACAATACGATCAATGCCCCGGAGGTACCAAAACTCGATACAGGTCGAAAAAAGCGTACTCAATCGACGAAGGAAAGCGGGTAAATAATGGCCAGACATGGGTAAATGGTTCCTTCCCTATAGCCACTGAGCATATGCTGAATGTTGACAGTTCTCAAGGACCGTCTGTCCCAGCATACTATGCTACCAAGGATGTACTAAACTCCATATCTTATGTGCAACGTTGTAATCATGCGTCAATCGTCCTCGTGACCATTACCATAATCTTTTTTTTCTCCATAGCATTTTTCGCTATAGAGGTACTGCGTTGCATTCATTTGAACGCATGTCCGAACCGTAGCGCCGAATTCGATTTCCCTTCGTATCCGCCTTTATTTATGATCATGATTTTCCATCCCTATGGTAGCATATCCTAGGTATCATCCCATGGATATACACAAGGCAAGCTAGCCACCAAGCTAACGAGAGTCAAGAATGAATCCCACCAGACAAACCCACCACCTAGTCCTCCTCATCCCCAAAAGGCAAGAAAGCGCGCGCTACCCACACCCCCATGAGAACCTTACCACACGAGTACGACCACATCGACACCGCAACCTCGTCCTTCTCCACCTGGACCCCGCCCACCGACCAGCCGTTCTCGTCGCTCATGGCACAGGCCTTGGCGTGCAGGACCGCTGACATGCCACTAATCGTGTCGTGCGTAGACTCCGATTTTCGGTTACGCTGTGCGCGGCATTGGCCCTTTAGAGAACAAGTGATTACCCAGGGGCAGGTGGCGAGGTGGTTTTTCGGGAAGGAGGAGAGGTTGGCAGTGGGGAGAGTGGGACCTGCCCATGATGGCGTTGGGGTTGTAGAGAGGTGGCCCGGGGGGGGGGGGGGTTAAATATTCGTGTTTGGGTGTACAATGTTGGAGAGGCGCTGTTGGATGGATTGATATTGTGATGAGACAACTCATCAGTCAGGAGATGGAATACATGTTCGAGAACATTGCCTGAAGCCTGCTTCTCGTGCATTGTAGCTGTAGATTACGGGTGGTAGAGTTATTGGGCGTAAGTCAGGACGTGTGCTGTGTATTCACTATCAAGATGGTCAGTTGTAATGCAGCAACACCGCAGCGACTTTCCTTTCTCGGATACACTCATTATGGAAAGATAAGAAGTCGCATGTCAACAAAGTGTACGGAGGTACGGGCTGGACACCTACCTCACACCCTGAGTCTCCAACATGACTTTATTGTATCATGATTACCTATCGTAGGAAACCCCGCGAGGGAAGGCTACGCTTCATAAAGTTGGAGCTATGCGTTAGGACGAGCAAACCAAGTGTCATACTGATGTCACAAGAAGAGGTACCTAGCTCCTTTATTACTAGACCTAAAAGACCCGACATGTCGCGCGGTAGATTGTGGTGGGGTGATGCCGCTAACAAACCATATTCATGCACAATGATCTAATCAAGATTCAGCCGCAAAAGTCATCCGACGCAAGTCGAGCCGGCGAAAGCAAGCGTAGCCGGACCAGAGTAGAGGTAGTAAATCTTTAGGTTCGAGGATACCTAGGTAGTCCATGCTTCCAAGTATAGTTAGTAGGAGAAGAAGGAGCAGAAAAACTACGAAGTATCAATGATTATCAATATATTTGCATTAAGCTTTAGAAATTAAGGCATGAAGCGGTAGATGCAATGCTACGAAACACGGTCATGCTCGCGCCTCGTGATTCAATAGATATTATCCCTGCTCTTTCTACATTTGGCCGTCACTCCGCGTAGGTTTTTGTAACAACTGAGAACTCTGCGCAACCATTATAGGCCGCATTTGTTGAGCGCGACCTGAGAGTATGTGGCATCGACACGTCCAAGCTGCACAGCTTGGTTGTTGGTCAGAGCATTCATGCCCCTGGTGTTGATGTTGAAGCCGGCGGCCGTGTGGTCGATGGCGAGGACGTAGATAGTCTTTCCCCTGTAGGTCACACTGTAGCATGTTCCGCACTGCAAAATATATTAGCGTTCGCAATATGACAGACTCGAATGCGGAGTCGTACCTGGGGCGAGTTCCAGCCCGCGACACCTTGGTAGCCACCGAAGTATGGGGTCTTGATCTGTCCTTGTGTTTGCCAGCCGTACTTGGTGATCAGACCATTGGCACCATCGGAGCAGGAAACCGCGGTCATAGAACGGCCCGCATTATCGTAACCAGGATCGTAGGATACTGCCCAGTGGTTAGTGAATCTCAAAGAGAACATCGTACTGAGGACTGACCGGTGATGGCGGAGCTGAGCGAAGCAAAGCTAAGAGCGACGGCAGCAATTGCAGTGGAGAACTTTCATGATGAAGATTTAGATATTGACTATTATCGAACGTTTGGAGGACGTTTAGATGGCTTGGTGAGCGGAAGGGGTCGTTGAGGTTCGTGGGTTTGGAGGAATTGACTGTTGAGTGAATGAGTTATTTGCTCCAGGACGCCGTCAGCTTTATACTGAAGTCCTACCATATGGTCCATGTATTTCATCATAGCTCGTTAGTACCCACGGTGACGGCGACAACGAATAGTGGCTCAATTCGTATGTTAGCAAGGGTAGAACCATGACGCGTCAAGCATTGCTTTGCTGGAAGCAATCCGGAAGCAGACCAAAGTAGGGCTCAGGTGGGTGACCCATCTAGTTCCATCGGAAGCTAAAAGAATGTAAGTGAGCTCATAGCTTATTGATCGGTACGGGAGCTCGCTGTCATAGTAGCGATTATTTTTGGGTGCGTGTAACCGGGTCCGGCTGGCCTAGGAGCTCAACGGGCAAGCTGCAACGGTGATCAATAAACGTGGCCCGCCTTCTAGCACCATTACAGCTCGATGCTGGGGCTTGCATTCTAGATAGATGAATTGTCAATACAGCACGGTCAAGGTAGCATGTGGGCCTCATCGGAAGCGTACAGGTGCCGAAAGTTGCGAAGTAGCCGCGAGGTGGCGCGTACCTAAGGTAACAGCGCGGGGTCGTGCAGCATCAAATGCCTCACTGCCATCTGCGTCGACTAGGTACTAGCAAGCGTGATGATGGGTGGCCTGACATGGACCGCCGCAGAACTCGAAGTGCCTGCGTCGCAACGAGCGGTGCCATCGAACTGACGATCATGTGATTGGGGGCTACCGCGACAGATGTGACGACGCTGTCCGGCAGTGTCTTTGCCGTCGTCCCGCTGGCCAAGACCGAAGAAACATTGCGCCGTTCGACCCGTCAGCAGCCCAGCTGCAGTGCAGAAGCCCCCAAGAGTTGCCAACCGGCATGTCCCGAGTCAACACCAAACGAAGTTCACCTAGCGTCCGGAGCTTGGCCCGTGCGCCGCCTCAAGTTCGTCTCATGTGCGCTCACCAAGTTTCATCCCCTTCCCAAAAGGCGCTAAAGGCTAAACACAAGGTCCTATGATCTCAGGCTCAAACCGCCAACATGGCCCCTCAGCTACCAAGGTAAACCGTCAAGCCTCAGTGGCGGATCATAACGCGGTTGTGGCAGATTGCGCCAATCACAAGGCCTTGGGGTTCTCCAGACTTCCGGATCCAGAAGCGAGGCGCGGTACCAGCATGCCTTCGCGACGCCTGAAGTCGCAGACATGTTTCCACGGTGCTCTCTTCGGCCAGTCTGTCAGCGTCCTGAGGCTTGGTCAACCACTGCGTTTCAATCCATGACCATATATAATCACCTCAAATGCCCTCAGGTTTGACTTCCTCTCCTCAGGCTGGTCCAGTTCATTCCAATACACTCCGACTCCAACTATCTCGATTCCAACTATCTCGATTCGCTTCCTCATACCCACCTTATTTCTACCTTCCCTTGAACGAGCTAGTCTCTCTACTTCCCATCCAATAATAATGCGTTACTCACTCTTCGCTGCCACGGCCGCCCTTGCTGGCTCCGCTATCGCCGCTGACCATGTCGTCGTGGTCGGAAACAATAGTTTGACCTTCGAGCCTTCCAACCTCACTGCCGCCGAGGGCGACACTGTCACCTTCAGGTTCTGGCCCAAGAGCCACTCAGTCGCCCAAGCCACCTTCGCGAAGCCATGCGAGCCTATGGAGAACGGCTTCTGGTCCGGGTTTATCCCTAGCGAGATGGGCGCTGCCGAGATGACTTACATGATCAACATCACAAACGCCTCGCAGCCGCTCTGGTACTACTGCTCCCGGGGCAACCACTGCCAGGATGGTGGTATGGCGGTCGGTGTCATCAACCCACCGTAAGTATACTCTATATTTAGTCTTATGATGTGCAAGATCTGACAAATCGACAGCCGAAGCGGGCCCGAACACCATCGAGGCTTTCATGGAGGCGGCAGCCCAGGCTACGAGCAACACCTCGCCTACGACCACTGCTGGTGTGGGTGGCCAGCTCATGAACGGCACCATGATGGAGGGAGGCATGGCATGGAGGCAGGCATGGAGGGAGGCGAAAACCCAGAACAGGGCGCAGCTTCAACGCTTACCGCGAACAACGCCATCTTGACCGCCCGCCCTCGGCATGTTCGCTTTCCTCCTGCTATAAAGTAATGGGAAGATCGCGAAGACTAAAAGATACCCTGGTGAGCGAGCCTAAGCGGAAGAACGTATGGAAACAGATATGAAGGAGAAGCCGATGGATCCGGAATCCACAACGCAACCCAATGATGGGTGGGGACCTATCTGCGCATGCGCAAATTGCCAGGCCACAAGCGGCGAGCGAGATATTCTTGGAGACGTGGAGTGTATTTATAATTTTAAATGAAACTGTCCTACATGCTCAAATGCAACGCTGCCCACTCGTCCACATCCCTAACCTTGTCCCCATAGCATAAAGACACTAAGCAATAATGATCGTCAGAACCCTGAGTTGACTTATTCTGGGATATCTATGCAAGGACCGAGGATAAACTTGCCGTCACTTATCCACAACAATACAGCTCCAAAGCTCCCTCGCCAATCTCCTTTCCATCCGTCTCGGGCGCGCCTCTAATAACTGCTCCATCCTTTCACGTTCTTCTTCCCGCGCCCGCTGCGTCTCGTACTCGTCTTGCAGATCAGGGCTTAGTTCGTGGGCCGCACTGACTGTTCTATCGATTGAATTATCTTTGTGTGATTGTTCCGCTTCCAGTTCTACCCCATCGATGCCCGACATCGAGCCCGCAGCGGGATCTACACCTTCAATGGTGGACAGATCACCGAGGATGTAATCCCCGGGCGTGAGGTCGTTAACCTCTACACCAAAGGAGCGAGGCGTTATGTATTTGTACGTGAGGTAGAAGGTTGCGAAGAGTAAGGGCTGGAATGCGGTCAGTAGCGTTCATGATAGTGGTCGCATATATATTTACCCCTAGATAAGCGCCGAATACATCCAAGGCTAGAGCAACGGTCGACTTGAGATGAGTGGTCGATGTTAGGCCACCCTTTGCTCCTAGGATGTATAGTGGAGGAATGCCAGCCCAAATTGCCACGAATGCGCACCCGACGATGCCTACATAGGCTGGCAGCGGTTGCCAGCGCGATTTGAACATTCTGGATATGTAGAGAGGGTCGTTTCGACTTAGGATTTGCCGCTTCTCGAGTCGCTCAAGTCTGGGGATTGTGTCAGTGACACCTGGGCAGTATCAGATCTCGTTGAGGTTAAGTCTCACCCGGCTTTGAATTTTAGGAAAGTGACGCATTGGCAAATATAGACACAGGCAATGGATCCGGTGAAAAAGGCGGTCATAGTTTGACGTGGCTGCATCGTATGTCAGTCGAAGGCATCCAACAGAGGAATGATACTTGTCTTGTTACCTGATCATATGCCTGTCTGTTCACACTGGAAAGCGATATGAAGCCGAAGACCGAGCATAAGAGAATCGCAGCAAGCGGCGTATGACCATTATTCGTTCTGCCGAAAATATCTGCCACCTTCCTGGGCAGATACGTCTGTGCGAGCATGAATACACTGCGCGATGCCACGTACAAAACCCCGTGTTCCTATAAATCGTCAGTGACAAAGCTATCCATGTGGCTTCCACGACTTACGCCGTGGTATAAGCTGAAATAATGAAGAAGAGCTGCAGTGCTCTTGCCAGGCCAGAGATTGCCGATGTTTGAACCGCGATGACGAACGGAGACAGTTCTGAAGCTCCACTGCCGGGGCTCCATATGACGGGCAGGCTGGGGTCGGCATAATTGACGTTTGATGCCGCTGACATGAGAATGAGAGGGTACAGAGACAGCGGTACCAGATAGACGAAGGACATCACTACAGGAACGTCCTTAAAAGGCTCCTTTGCCTCGCCGGCTGTCATGGCAATGATTTCGCCTCCGAAACAAGAGAACATCGCGAATGTGACGGAGCTACTAAACAGTTATCAGTAGCAAGGCTGGACAGAGGTCAGTTCCCTTACAGAAAGCCGAATAGTTGACCAAGAAGAACCTGGGATGCCGAACTGTATGTCGGGTACGCCTTCCCTTCCGACAAAGTCATTTGACGTTGCTAAATGTACGGGCACAAGTCAGCAAGAACACTTTCACCACAGGACATTTAATAGACTCAATCGTGCCCAAAAGATACCATGGGCGTGGTACCCCAGGAGAGGTAATTGATGTGCGATTGCAGCTGTGTTACACGTACTGTTGAACCCTGTTGGTTTGAAGCCCGGAGGAAATGCATACTCCGTATAATCTATCCAGACCATTAGATCATTGTGTTTGGAGGAGGCGCGGTATAACCTACTTCCTCGGTAAGACCCGGTCCGTTGCCCAGCACCTATTGCACCAAAGTAAGTGGTAAGTCTAAGGATTTTTCTAGCTCGACTCACCACCAAGGTTAACCACAAGCATTATGATACAGACGAGCACGAACAGACTCAGCTTGAAAACTGCAACCACCTAGATAAGGTCAGAACCATGGGTTTCGGAATGATGCAAGATAATTTACCCTTTCGATTCGCCCGTATAACTAAACAGCAAATTAATATGGCTGTTGTAACAGACTGGGAGACACAAACATACCTTAACTCCAAGGCAATGAGTTATCGTCGTCAATGCGATTAGTGCAATATTGATACCGACGTCGGCTTCTATTGGATAACGTTCTCTGGTTTATCCTTCAAGAGCGCAATGAGACTTGCGGAGTGTGCTGTGAGTGTAGCCATGGAGAGAATATTTGCAAGGCTGAACTATATGAGTCTACGCACAGCAAAGAACATAGGATGGAGCGAGACTTACGAATAAGATGCTGCTACAGCGAACCCTGCAGCAGGGTCTAGAAAATGGTGGGGCAAATCGATCTAATAAAAAGTTTAGCTAATCTCTTTTATATATATAATAATATGTAAATCCTTATAAAATACTTACCAGTGCTCCGGTCAGTGGCCTCGAGGCGACCATCTCCGTGAGTGTGTACAGTACACATCCTGATATACTGCCAGCGACAAGGTAACTAATCGGCCCTCCGAGAGACCCCGAAGTAGTGATCAAAGAGCCTGAAGTCACAAAGATGCCTACCCCTACACAGTTGGAGATGCCGATGCCTAATTGATATCGTTAGCAACATTCTCTTCTCGTGGATGAGATTGATACCAGTGAGTTGCGGACGATTCAGTACGCGGTGGAGGTGCTCGTAGTGATCCACAAAATAAGGGTTCCGATCCAAAGGTCGCTGGTCACCCATGGTTATGGTAGATGCTCCGCTGGCTCAAGCTACTTACAAAGTGCGTTGAAGACATGCGAGGAATTTTGATAACTCTGTCCCTAGGGTGGGCACACGACCTTGTTCTGACAAGGCAGAGTGGGGCTTGGAGAATACGAATGGGGCTGGGTACGCCTTCTGAACGATTCAGAGCACACTATCGTGTTTCCCCACTAAACGCACAGACCCCACTTAACGCACAGTTAACACTAAAACGCGTATATTTTCAACACCTTATAACTCTACTAATATAAACCTAATTAACACAGCTATTAAAGCTTTAAAATCTCTAGAGCTAGGAGAATATTTTAATATATTCTAGATTATATAGAAGTATAGCATTAAGCGGTTGCAGCTTTTAAAGCGTTATTATAGAGTTTAGGGCACCTATATATTATAGGCTAAAAAAAGTAACTTCTTAATACTATATAGGAAAAATAACTACTATAGTATATTAATAAGCTATATATATAAGGCCTACCTCCTATAAAAAAGATAATATAAAATTCTATAATAGAAATAGCCTATTAAGGACTAGAAAAATACTAGATAAATTACTATATTATGCGGTATTAAAATTAAACCTTATATTATTAATAAATATTTAGTATTAATAACTAGCGCTATAAAGCTAATTTAGCCTTTAAATATACTCTTTATTTTAAGCTTTTAGATAATAAAATTAAGTAGTATATTATTGCGCTATTAAATATATATAATATAAATAAGAAGAGCTTCTTAATTAGGGTAGTATTAAAAATAAAGCGCGTGTTCTCCTAATAGCAATATAATTTAGAAGGCGTTAAGTAGATACTTTAAGATAATAATAAAAAGTAGATAATAACTATAGCTTATATATACGCTAATAGTAGCTCTCTTAATTCTGCCCTAATATATTAGGTAGCTTCTAGTAATATTTAGGATATATAGTTGCAGGATTTTAATCCTTAAAAATACTAGGCCTTCTTTGCCTTATTACCCTTTAGATAGATAAATAACAAACTTAAGATTGCCTAGCTTAAGAGGTGCTTTTAAGAGGAGACTAAAAAGAAGGTAAAGCGTAATTATTAACTCTTAATTCTTAATAGGTATAGCTTATATATTATTATAGAATTTATTAAGTTCTCTATAATTAAAATTAAATCTTTTTTACTGTCTATTTGCTATATTCTACTTATATGCTATAGCCTCTAAATATTTATATATTTAAGCCTCTATTAGCTATATATACTAAAGAGCTTACCTAATTTATATATAATAGCTAGGGACTTATATCTATTACTAAGCGTAACTTTTTCTACTTCTTTTATAGGGTATATAGGATTGCTTTTACTAAAGAAATAATTATTAACGCCTTTAGAGTTACTAATATTTCTTTACTAGATAGTAATACTATATTAAAGAAATTTAAGAATTTAGAGCCCTAAAGGCTATTAAATAGTAATAGTATATTATTAATACTCTCTATAAGCAATTAGCGTGAAATTAAATAACTTCTATAATAGGTAGTTAATGTTAGGGAGCTCAGGTGACTGATAATCGAAAAAGTTGATATTGACAGAATCTACGTATGGGTGCCAGCCAAAGGTGCTGGCTAAGCTCATGAGGCGCGCGAGGCGCGCTAAGAACGCGCTAGTACCTAATCAAGACTAGCGCCGGGGACACCTCGGTAGTCGGCGTAAGGTAACTCCGACCTGGTTCCATAACACACTATCCTCCCCTCCGACAAGCTTCGTCCTCGAAGCTCCATTTCAAATTCAACCCGCTAGTCCTAAATAGGCAACTAACATACAATCCTCCAGTCACGATTATCTATGCTACGTCCTCCTAAGGGATAGGTCGTTCCTAAGCGTGTTGCGCACGCGACAAGTAGTCAGCGGCCAGCTGCAGAGCAAGTTTGCTGCAATCAACTATCAAGAGCAGCTTACTTAGTGAGCTGGGCGCCTTTCCTATACTAGCAACAACAACAACAGAGACCTTCGTACTAAGTAACAATCGCGGCGGTAAACGCAACTCTTACTGCGATTCACTATAAATCACTATAAGTCCAATCCATCTCTTATCTAATCCACCAAACTGCCATTTGCTCCTCCGCTCTCTCTAGGAACACCATTATAGGTAGTTGTGGGGCGTCAGGACGACGGCGATAGAAGTCCGTTAGTAACTCTTAACAACCAGTAACGTCGTAATAAGGCGCCTAATCTAGCTTGTCGTAGCTCTCCTATTTAACTAGGTAGTGCAAAAGGCCTTTGCGGCCGTTGGCGGGGTTCTTGCACCGCTAGTCCACCTTGTAGTCTAATATGTCCTCCACGTCATAGACGGGGAGACCCTCCTCCATGGCCACCGGCCCGGCCCTTGTGGATCCTGGCGTTGACCCGGCAGGGGATCCATCGCTTGGGGGTGTAGCAACCAGGGATGGAACTAAGGATAGATGTCCTTCAAATTATCGTAGGCGGTAAGGTCTAACTTAAACACTTTACTGTTAAAGTCCTTAACAATCTTAAAAGGCCCTAAATTCTTATAGGACAGTCCACAACTATCCTTGCGCGTACAGATATTGCGCGCGTCTAGCATAACCTAGTCATCTACTTTAAACTCCAGCGCAGGTATCCTCTTATTATTAGCGTACTCCTCTATCTTGGCTTGCGCCCACACTAAGCTGTGCCGTAAGTGAACCTTTAAGTCCTCGATCCTTGCTAGCAAGTGATTAGCGGCCCGGGCGTCACGGGCAGCTTTCCATCCGGGCGGTAGTCGACCGGCGGGCTCCAACCCAGACCGGGGTAGGTAGCCCTTTGTGGCCTCGAACGGCGTTGTGCCTATAGCAGTGCTCCTACTGCTGTTCGCTTTAAACTCCGCTATTAGCAGCATCTCCGCCTAGTTATATTAGTTGTAATGAACAAATAACTGTAAATATTGCTTTAATGCCTGATTCGCTATTTCTGTCTAACTGTCTATTTTAGGATAGGTGGTGGTGGACAGCAAGGGCTTTGTCCCTATGCGGTCGCAAAGACGACGGCGCCAGATATGTGACGTGAATTGCGATCCGCGGTCCGACACTATCTTAGCTGGGTAACCTTCCTTACGCCATACGTACTCGATGAAAGCCTATACGCAGGTGTCTACGTCTAAGGACGTAAGCGGCACGAATTTTTTCTTCTTGGACAATCAGTCTACCACAACTATAATGTGACGATAGTCGCGACCGTAATAGTGTGACTTCGGCAGGGGCGAGATAAAGTCAACTGACACGCTGGTCTAGTAGGAGTCCAGGATAGGCAGCGGGTAAAGCAGCCCGTGCTTGCCTTCCCGCTTTAACTTCGACCTAGAGCAGGTTAAGCAGTTCTTTACATATCTGGCAATAGTGTCTGTACTGTTAGGCCAGTAGTAATAGTGTAATAGCTTGTGAAATGTCTCGTGCTTGCCGCTGTGTCCTCTAGGCATAGTGTCATAATAAAGCTTGACAATAGACGTACGAAGTTTGTTATTAAAAGGGACGAACAATTTGTCGCGTACGTACACAAAGCCGTTATTAATTTTAACGTTTTGGAGTTCCAGGCGGATACCTTTCTTGTGGTACATGTCGTATGGCAACCAATAAGCGCTGTCTATCTTAGCTTTAACTATCCTCTGCATAACTTTATCTGTTGCGGTGGCGTCGCGTACTTGCTGTATGACGTCTACGCCAGCGTTAAGACTATCTTAAGCGGAGGCTTCGTCCTGACTATCAGACGCGAAGACCTCGCTGAGCGCATACATTATGTGAGCGAGGTCCGCGACCTCTATCACTAGGGATTCTGTGAGGATCTGGGCTAGGTATATGGCGTGCTGCAATCCGCCGTTTATAACCTGGATGGGCCTCAACAACTTCCTCTGACAAGATGGTTTGTCGTTGGTGCTGAATGCGATCATCGTCCACACCCTCTGGTACGTCACCTAGTCGTTAGGTGATGGCGTCGGGCTTGGTCCCTTGTCTGCCAGGCTAGTACTTAATAACGAAGTTGAATTCTGCTAAGAACTTAGCCTAACAAGCTTGTCTGCGGTTAAGTTGCTTCGTCGTTATAAAGTACTCTAAGGCTTTGTGATTGGAAAAGATCTCTATGGGGTCCGCAGTACCAGCTAATTTTAGGTCTCTATTCTTTAAAGGCGCGAATAATCGCTATATTAACTCCTTGTTGTAGATGGGATAGTTAATCTCTGCAGGCTTTATCTTTATTAAGAAGAAGGCGACAGGCCGCAACATACTATTAGGTTGATACTGCGACAGTATGCTAGCGACGACCTAGTTGGACGCGTCTGTCTTGATGATTAAGCGTAACTCCAGGTCAAAATGCGTAAGTATTGGCGCGTTGACAAAGGCTCTCTTAAGGGCTTTAAAAGCTGTTTTGGCGGTTTTTAGTGAGGTTGATTTTGCCTACCGCCCCCTTTGTTAGCTTAATTAACAGGCGGGCCAGTATTAAGAAACGGTGTATAAATCGCTAATAGAAGTTAGCGAATCCAATAAAGGCTTGTATGTCCTTCACAGTCTGGGGATCGATCCACTCCAATATAGTGTCGATTTTTTCTAGATCTATTGCTAGTCCTTCCGTTGATAGGATTATTCCTAGGTACTTAACCTTCTTAACTGAGAACTCGCACTTATGAACGTCTAAGAATAGACTAGCATCTTTAAGTGCGTTGAGGACTGTGAAGCAATGCCTTTTATGGTCCTCTTTATTTTCGCTATATACGAGGACGTCGTCTAAGTAAGCTAAGCAATAGTTGTCTAAATATTCTCTGAGGACGTGATTGACGTACCGTTGAAAGGTACCCGGTGCATTACATAACCTAAAGGGCATAACGACGTATTTGAACAATCCAAAGCGTATTAGGAACGCGCCGTTTTGTGTCGATCGCCCTCCTTAACGAGGATTTTGTTGAACGCAGTAATGACGTTAAATTTCGAGAAGATCCTTACCTTATTAAGTTGTGCTAAAGTCTCTTTAATTTTGGGCGGCGCATTGCGATTCTTAATTGTGATCTTATTAAGTTTGCGGTAATCAATGTAGATCCGCAAACCTCCTCTAGGCTTCCTCACCACTAGTAGCGGAGCAGCGTAGGGTGAATTGCTTTCTTAAATATAACCCTTGCGAAGCTCCTCTTGTATATAAGCTTTAACAGCTTCTATTTCCTCTTAAGATAACCTAAAAGCGCGCTAGAACGTCGGCTCTGCTGCGCCTTCTTTGAGCGGTATTTTGTGATCTAAGCCCCTACAGGGCGGAGGCATGTCCTCAGCTGACTTGGGATCCTATAGGTCAATAATCGAGTGGTAGGCCTTCGGGATCAATTTCTTTAACTCCTCCACTAAGGGTGGTGCCTTGCCTAGTTTATTGTGAAACTTCTTAAAGTCCTTATGCAAGGCGGCAGCGACGTCCGCAAAGAAGGCCATCGCCGCTAGGTGTTCGTCTAACTCCTCAGAGTGCTCTTCATATTTGTCCCAATCCTCGGGACGGATCCAGGCGATAGAGTCGGGGTCACGTCGCGCGAACGCTATTGCCGCTTCGGCGGAGATCAGCGCGATCTCTACGTCGTTCTTTATCTTTACTGTAGGTCGGGTTGTCTTGGCGTGACTCTTGCTGTAACAATCGCAAGTGACCTTAACTAATAGGTTACTGTGCAAACAGTTGTGGTGGCAGTGATTGGACTTAAACGTCATGGATCGTTCTAACCACTTCATGGTGGGGTCGTGGGTCTCGAGCCACGGTTGACCGACGATGAGATCGAAACTGATGATGTCTGTGACCTAGAACTAGTCCTCGCTGCTGTGGCCTCTAATATTGATCCTTACCTTGGCTATGTTGCTTATGGAGCCGACGATCTTTCTATCCGCTAACTTAAGCAACACAGGGCTTTTAGCGGGGACTGTGTTATTAGTTTGTGCTGTCGCGCAAAGGCTGCGCTCACTACTTGCCCAGTACATCCGCTGTTAGGGAGTAGCGTGGCTTTGATAGGAGCCTTTCAGGGCAGGATGACGTCACATCTTACCTCTTACCTTCATTTGTGAGCTATGTGGCGGTTAATCTGGAGGCTTGGGTTCCGGTAGACGGTCCATCGCGTCGACCGCGGCGGACGCGACCATCTCTTCTAGTCCGTGAGTGTTCTTGTATGACTCACTTAATGACGCGAGCGACAACTGTACGCTCGGTCGACTCACCAGCGCGTTAGAGCAGCACCTCTTGAGGGTGGCGGCAACCTCCTTATGCGCTGGTAAGGGTTCCTAAAGGCGACTGTCCGCAGGAACTACTCTTTTCCCAAGCCCGCATTAGTTGGGTTCGCGAGTTCAAGATTAATAAGGTCCGCGGCATTAAGGAGCTTGCGGCGGAAAGGTGACTTCGTCTAACCCTTGCAAGGAGCATTCGCGTCCTTAGGGTTGTGTTCTGGCTTTAGACAGCGGGCGCACCATCCCTTCTTGACGATGAAACGGAATTCGTCGGCGGCTCGCTAGTAGTCTTTGCCATGTTTCTTGTTGATGTTGGCTCCTCCGCCACCGCTGTTGCTATGAGAGCGGTTGTTGGAGTTCTTCTGGCTGTCCTTGTCTTTGTCTTTGCTAGTGGCCTTATTGTCTCCACCTCCACTACCGAAGGCGGCGGCCATGCTTGTCTCAACCACTCGAAGACGATTTATAAAGTCAGCCTAATTCTCATTGCCTTGGGCGCCGCGGGAAGCGGGGCCTCAGAACCGCGAATTGAGGTTCATCAGAGCTTGGAACTTCTTGGACGTCGGATCCAGTTTGGCGCGGAACGCGACGTCATTGAATCGGCTCAACCACTGACCCAAAGTCTCCTTATCACACCTTGTTTGACCGTGCCGTTCGCCAGCTCGGACATGGCGTTGCCTTGTTTGTCAATGATACCGAACGACTCCTCCAAGTCGTCGTACAACTGCTGGCACGTCTCGTACTTGTTGTGACTCGTTGAGCGCAGCTTCGGACAGACTCAATTGTTCCGCCGCTGTCGCTAGGTCCGATTGTGATGACAGGTCTCGCTGTAGGTACTTGACGATGGCGTTGAACCATTCCTGTGAATGAAGTGGGACCTCGGTGGCGAGGTCCTCGATTGTAGCGACCTTGCAAATGAGGGTGTCCTTGCGAGGTACCCCGTCGCCGTGGGTGTCGTGGAACAGGACAAGTACCTCTTCAATGGTGTCCTCACCTTCCTCGTCCATGACCACCCACATGACGTCATCCATAACCTTCTCGTAGTGCGCCTGTGAGATGCGGCGGGCAGTGGCGAAGTTGTACTTGTCGCCTGCCAAGGTCCATTCCTGCGACTCCCGCACGCGAGGGCGGGGTTGCTGGTCATCTTGTTCCTCCGCTTCTTCTGACTCATGACCTTCCTCTACAGAGGCCAGCTTCGACTTGCCGCTGCTGCGAGGCAGGCCGCCCGAAGCGAAGGATACCTTCGTTGGGTTCAGTAGTGAGCTCATCGGCGTGCGCGAGGTGTAGCGGCCACCGAGAGATCCACTGCTGAGGGATCCAAAAGGTCCGCGCACAGACTTCGCTGGTGCTGCGCGGGGAGCGTTGTTGAGGTCGCCATCGTCCTCCTCATTATCACTATCAAACAAGTGATCGCGCGTGGGTCGAGTGCCGTCATTCGCGACGGTCGATATGGACGCTTGCTGCTGACTAGGGTCCTGAGTCGCGGTGGCATCCTTGCGGCTAGAATCTTCCCCGCTAAGCTGTGCCATTGTTCCGGATCTGTATGTCGATCAAATAAGTAAGGTGGGTCTCACGCACCAATCTCCGCAGGCTCGCTGGCTTGCCTAGTCTCCTGCGCTGAGGGGACTCCGAAGGTTGATACGTAGATTGTGTTAGGGAGCTCAGGTGACTGATAATCGAAAAAGTTGATATTGACAGAATCTACGTATGGGTGCCAGCCAAAGGTGCTGGCTAAGCTCATGAGGCGCGCGAGGCGCGCTAAGAACGCGCTAGTACCTAATCGGGACTAGCGCCGGGGAAACCTCGGTAGTCGGCGTAAGGTAACTCCGACCTGGTTCCATAACAGTTAAGGATATCTATAATAACTAGGCTGCGCAGCTTTCTTATACTATTTATATAATAGCAACCTAAAAATAGCTCTTATAGTATAAAAATAATTGCCTTTAAAATACTTTTATTAATAAGAAGAAGCGCTATAAGCGTGGTAAGGCATTACTACTTAAAACCCCTAAGAATTACGCTAGCAGCGCTATCTTCTAGTTACTATTTAAAGTTAAGACTGCCTATAATTACTAGACTTAAAAAGACGCTAAAATAAAAGAACTATAATATTAGAAAAATTATAAAAAGCTTGCTAAGAAGTAGAAAATATATAAGAAATAGGTTCTACTTAAGTAGAGGGCGCAAATAAAGATAGTTATAAAAGAGATTAAGTTATTAAAGATCTTTATTATGTGGAGATTCTAACTAAGGTTAGGTTCGCACTATATATAGAGAGAAGTAAAATAGAAGGCACTATAACCTAGTGCCTAGCACATAGTAGTAGTAATAAAATATATATAAAATAACAATAATTTCGTTATTAGCGCTCTACATAATAGTATTGTCGATAGCAGTTAAAGAGATTAAGTTATAAAAAAATAGTAGAAGGCTATAGAGTATAAAGAAGCCCTACACGCCTACGTAACTAAAAAGCAACTTAGGATAGATATAAGGACGGTACACGGCCTTATAGGGCTAACCTATTAGAAATAGCTAGAATAGTTAAAAGAGCTAGTTAAATTAATACTATTCTCTAAGATAGTGGATAAGAAAGAAGAAATATAGGAGGCCCTTTCTTATATAGAGAGTAATATAGGGTATAGGCCTACACTAACTACTATACTAACACTAACTAAAAAAGACGCCTTTAGAAAGGTAAAAGGTATAAATAGAGAAAAATAAAGTATAAAAAAGATAATAGGGCGTGCTTAGTAGAGAGGCTAGTAAATACTATATTATAGAACCCTCCTTTTAAGGCCTAAAAATAGGAAGAAAAGTATATAATAATAATAGGGTATTTTAGCGAACTTTTAATATAACTAGCACTATTATAGGGCTAAAGAGGACGACTAGAATAAAGATAATAGGCCCCTATAGTTCTAGTAGTAGCCTTAGTTTTTAATTTAGGTACTATTTAGTAGAGATATTAAAAAAATTAGTTAGGAATAAATTAGTGCTAAATTATAAACTATATCTTAGTATTTAGCGTTTTACTAATAGAGCGTATTCTTAGCTTTAATACTATATAAAAATATAGTTCGCTAAAAAGATTTAGTTAGTTTATTACGCGCTAGCGTAATTATATTATATAAGGTTTTTTAGTACTATAAAAAAGTATTTTAAAAAAATATATTAATATAACTATATAGTTTTTAATTAGGGTAGAGTAGCTCTTAAAGCTATAGAGACTATTAGTAATAGTAGAGATATCTAAGGGTAAAGATAAAAGTGCTAAAAGTTATAAGTGCCCTATATATATGTATAATAGCTAAGAAGCTATTAAATTAGTAGTAAGCTAGCTAGGGAGAAGATAGCTAGAGATAAAAATACTAAAAGTAATAGGTGTTTATACGTAATTAGCTAGCTAGGAAGCTACTTAACTAGTAGTAAACTAGGCCACTTATTTTAGTAGCTTAGAGTCCCCCTAAGAGTAGAATAAGTTAGGTAACTAGTAGATTATAGTAAGGGCTAATAGTTAGAGGGCAGCTCCTAATTATTAGCATTCTAGAAGATTTTATTAGGCAGTTTACTATCTAATTTATTATCTAAGTATTCTTTTTATAAGAAGTTAGACTTAGGATT
This sequence comes from Laburnicola sp. JP-R-44, assembly GCA_009805535.1. Lineage (NCBI taxonomy): Eukaryota > Fungi > Ascomycota > Dothideomycetes > Pleosporales > Didymosphaeriaceae > Laburnicola > Laburnicola sp. JP-R-44. The sequence goes on along the minus strand of SELF01000003.1, from coordinate 830,094 downwards.
AATTAGGTTAGTAAATTTAGTGTTATTATTAGGGAGGTTATTATAATAGGTAGGCTCTTTGTCTTCTAATCTACTACTATAATAGGTAGTATTATTATCTTCTAGACTATTATTATAGTAAGTAATACTAAGATTATAAAGATTATTCTTATTAAGCGCCTCTTCTCTAGTGTAATTACTATAGTCCTTACTAGATTAGGCGTTTTATAGCTTATCTAGCTATTTTAGCAATAGCTAGGAAAGGGTAGCAAAAAGTAGTTAGCTAAAGTAATTAGGCTTAAGCTCTACTTTAGAGTCTCTATTATTAGAAAGAGTAGTTAGGGTTGCCTAATATACGTTAATTTTAAAACCTATAAAGAATAATAGTATAGAGTTATTAGATTTAAATACTAACTACTAGTAAGTTTAAGGCAAAAGTAGAGTTATAATAAAGATATTTAACTATAATTTATTAATAAGCTAAACTAGATAGTAGCTAGGCAATATTAATAGCCTAGTAATTAGTTGTCTAGCTAAATACTTAATAGATAATAGATAAAGACTAGAGTAATTATAGCAAAGAAAGTAGGTTCCTATAACTAGTGCTACCCTAGTTTAAATATAAACTTAACTAAGGTCTAAAGTAATAAAAGATTAGGGTAGAGTATATAAAACTAGTTAGTAAGGTAGAGTAGCAAAAGATTAGGGCAGACTAAATAGAGCCACTTAATAAGATTAGCGCTAGGGTAACCTAGTATCTAGGTTTTCTAAGTGTTAGAGTGGTTTATAAGGGGCGTCTATTATAAAAAAAATAAAAAAAAATAAAAAAATACCTAAGAGGTTAATAGTTAGGCGTAGTAGAATATTTAGATTTAGTAGGTCTAGGTATCTTATAAGTGTAATCTAGCATACTTAGTAAGTAAGGTAAGACGCCTTGCTAAGAAAGTAAAAGTATTATTTATATATAAAATATTTATAGGCGGCGCTATAGCGCCTCTAGAGCCTAATTCTAATTTTTCTTACTTAGTGTCTTTAGCCCTTATAGTATAACACTAGTTAGGTGTTATAGGCAAATTAGTCTTTAGAGGTAATATAGTTAACGTACTGTATAGGGATTTGCACTATATAGAGATTTGCACTATCTAAGTTAGACCTACCTACTTTATAACCCTATAACTTTTGCTATAGGCTATAGAAAAAAGCTCTAAGGAAACTTATAACGAATCTAAGATATAAGATGCAATCTAAGCAATTAAAAAAGGAGACTTCTCTAGACTATACGCTACTACTGTGTACTTTAAAGTTTCGCATTATACTTTAAGCTAGAGGATAGCTAGAGAATAATTACACTTATAGGCTGCTGTACACTAATAAATCCTCTTAATTATAGAAGAGAAATTATTAATTAGATAGATTATACGTTATACTATAGCTAGAACGCCTCTCTTACTATTATTATTACTAGAGATAGCTAAATTACTGCGCGCGTATCGCGTCTAACGCAACTTTAGATCTAAAGCTATTACTAAAACAACTACACCTATTAGCTATAAATAGATATATTGCTTTCTAAATTAGCTTCTATCTAAATATATATCGCTATCGCTATAATATAAGGTATCTATGCCTACTAGGTAGATAACGCGCAATTTAATAAAGCCACATTTAAGGTAGTAAAAGACTAGTTTAATACTATTACTACGCTATTTAATAAGTATTTGTACAAACTTTAAAATATATAGAATATAAATAAGTTAAGTTTTAGGGTTAAAGAGAGCTAGATATAACACGCGTACTTATTCCTATTAATTATAACTAGAAGAATAAGGTTATAGAAGAAAAGTAGGAGTAAGTAACTAATATTAAATGTATTAACGCTGCTAGTTAAGCTCTCCCACTACTCTTTATCTTTAAGGGCTAGAACCTTAATATAAGCTAGATTCTACCTAAAGTACCTATTAACTAGCACTAGAGAGTTTAGTAAAAATAGCTAGATATTAAATGCGCTTAGTCTATATTAGCTAGTTAAGATATTTAAGCTATTAACGCGGAGGAAAAAGGTTACCTATTAATAACTTTTAATTACAAATAGCTATAGAAGCTATATTTAAGCTAATTTTATTGCGCACTATATAGAGAATAATATTAATCTTTTTATTATACTGCCGCACTACTTATATATTCTTTAACTATTTAATATTAGGATATTCTCTATATTTAAGTATATGCACGCATCTAAGACTAACTAGGTCTTCTAACTTAGCTAGTAGCGTATCTTATATTAAGAATAGGTGCGAATGTTTAAAAGGGCTTGTAAGAAGACTATTATAGTTAATAATATTTTTAGGTAGATAGAGAGAAGCTAGCCTAATCCCTTTAGATCTAGGGAAGTTTCTAAAATAGCTACCCTTGTTAGACCTATAATAAGTCTTAAAGCCACGCACACTAATAGAATAAGATAACCTAGTGTCAGATTTAATGGTTGAATGCGATGATGCGCCTTGATAGATAATGATGATTGTATTGTGTTTGTGTCCACCGTGTTCGGCTGGTTCTAACTTGGTTCTAACTTCTTCGCTAGTGTGCTAAGCCAGGTAGTCCCTGCTTTATTGTACAGATCCAACCTCAACGCGCTTATTCTATCTAACAGCTGCATATCTAACACACCCCCTTAGCTTGGAAGATCCTTGTAAGCTGAACTATTTAGCAGCCTATTATCCTAAAGTAAGGTTATTAAGGTGCCCTTAAATTTCCTTAAGAGGTGCTTTATTCGCTACTTTGCGTTCTGTTATCTTAACTAGCCTAAGTTAGGTTAGAAACCTTTTCCACTTGTTAACTGGGAGGACCTTTGTAAAGCTGTTAGCAATTATTTCTGCCCTGCCAATTGTACGTACTCCACCTTAATCTTTCTAGTAGAGACTTCCTGTCTTAACTAGTGATTGTGAATGTCGACGTGTCGTAGTTTAGTCTGAAGCCTGGATATCTCCTTAGTAACTAGTTAAATAGTTTGCTTATTATCGTATTGGACAGTAATTAACAATGAGCGCAGTTTAATCTGCAGTTCGTCCAGTAGTCTTGATATAAAGATTGCTTCCTTAGCCACTTGCGATAAGGCGAGAAGCTCTGCTTTGGTTGTCGAAGTTGTAACAGTCTCTTGTTTGCTTGCTTTCTAGGCAATAAGTCTATTAAATAGCTTAATAGTGTATCCTTGCGAGCTCTTTCTGTCTAGTGTGTTGTTAGCAAATAAGGCATCGCTGGCTACTTGAAGGCAGTTGCCTCCTCTGAGCTGCAGTGCTCTCCATCTGGTGCTTAATAAGTATAGTAGTACTCAATTAGCGGCATTGTAATGTTCTAAGCCCAGATTTAACAGGAATTGAGCTAGCCTTGAGGTTGCAAAGGCTATGTCTGGTCGAGTTGTTACTGCCGCGAATAGAAGCGATCCGATCTTGCGTTAGTATTTGTTGATTTCTGAGGGTGTGTCGCTAAGCCGTCTTGTGGTTTCAGCTTAATAGCTGCCATTAGGGTGTTGTGTCAAATATCCCTCTTGTTAACTAATTAACTAATCTTGTCTGAGTAGGCAGCCTAAGAGAGTTAAATCGTCCTAGTCTTTTAATCTCTAATAATCTCTACGCTAAGGAACTACTAAAGGTTGTTTCCTCTACTTAAGGTGTATTTTTCTTATAGGCGCTTGATCGCTTATTAGGCTTCTTCCTCTTTCTGCTTATAAAAAGCTAAGATAATATCGTCAACGTAGAAGAAGACGATGATTCCCGTCTTTAAGAAGGCAGCATAGCTCATAAGGCACTATCTGGAAACCTAGAGCTTTAAGTGTTGAGGTAAACTCTTTCTACTAGAGGAGTGGTAAGATCTAAAGACTATATAAAGCCTTGTTAACTTAAAGTATTGTTCTAGGCTTCTAATAGCTATAGGGCATTCTTATGTATACCTCTTAGTCCATACTTGCATAGACGAAAGCGTTTGTAACGTCGTATTGCTTAAGCTCCATATTATAGTAAGCTGCTATTGCTACTAGCATTTGGAACAACCTGCTGGCAAGCGTGGCTGCATAAGTGTCTTAAGAGGTAATATTCTATTGTTGATCGCCCTAGACGACTAGCCGTGCCTTGCACTTTAGCAAGCAATAGTGTTTGTCAAGCTTGTAGGTGTATACCCACATACAGTTAAGGATCTACTGTCCTGTTAGTTTAATCTTCTTTATTAGTACTTCTAACTATGATTTTATTTGTTTGTGGCTTGCGAGGTGATCCCGCTCTGCTTCTTTAAACAATTCGCCCATCGGGTGATCCTCAAGCTTAGTACGGCACGTTGGCAGAGGTGGGAGTTGACTTCGATGGGGCTTTAAGCCTTTAGCGAGCGTTCTTATTATCTTAGCCTTATCTATAACATCCCCTCTATATTTCCTAACGTAGCTAGCTTAAGTTCCTGCCATAAAGGCGGCTGCCTAGGGGACAGTTTTTGGATGACCCTTTTAGGTTTATTTCTAATTTATTTCCAGCCATTAACTGCGCAAGTAATGCCGCAGGTGGTGGTGTAGTTGGAGGAGTTGGATAGTTGTCCCTGATCTTCACTCCTTAGTAGTAGCCTGGTGGGTCTACTTCGCCTTAGGGATTTGATGAGCCTCTAACAGTGTCGTTTTTATAGAAGGACTCTGTCTCTAGTTGATAACTTAGTGTTGGGAGTTTAATTGTTCTTATGTATGTGGCAATTTCCTCTAGTGTACTGTGTATAAGGTTATCTATAAGGTCCTTAGTTTTGCCACTAAAGATAGTTTGTTCGTTGAAGATAACGTCGCGGGTGCTTATTACCTTAGCAAGTGACGGTATCCAAATTTAATAGATGTTTAAGGACTGGTATCCTACTAGGTAACTAATCTAAGCCTTTAGGTCTAGGCGTTGTAGCCTTAATTTACCTTAATGTGTATTATCCGTTATTACAAACGCTTTGCAGCTATACGCTTTGAGGTGAGCGAGGTTAGGTTTCTTAATTAAGGTAACTACTCTATTGTTTAGAGCAACTCGTGTGAAGAATATCTTGTATAGCGTTTTCTAGTTGTTCGCATAATTTGGTGTTTGATTGTAGAGGTATACTGCAGCTCTTGTGACTTTAGGCTATAGTTCCTAGGGTAGGTTGGCATTGAGACGCATCGCGCGCGATTTCTCTTTGTTCACACCCCCTAAGCGTTCGGCACCTCTATTTTGAGCTTGTGTATCTGGGGCGGAAGGCTCGATAGTAATTCCTTGTGATGCCAACCAGCGCTTGATTTCCAGTTTCACTATTGTGATCTCGTTGTCCGCTTTAATAACCTTAACTATAATATTGTAATAGTTTTTAAGGAAGAGAGAAAGAAGTTCGATAGAACTTTAATAACTAACTTTACTAGTTAATTGTCTTTAAAATAAAAGTCCTATTACAGGCCTGAGTACCTGTTAGTGACAAGCATCTAGCTCTAGCTCTTTTGCTAGTGCTACTTTGCGCCTTATAGGCATAAAAGTTAATAGCTAGTCTTTCTCCTAGTCTCCTATTTATTGTTTTGTGGTGCTTCTAATTTGATCTTTGCTTTCCTATAGGAGTCGCATTAAACTGTTGTAACTCCCTTAACTCGCACCCCCCTTTAGCTTGCTGCACAAGATGTGTTCGATAGCTGCTAGTCTAGAGTGTCCTAGTTTCTTATGCCATAATTCGGCTAAGGCCCTTTATAGTGCTCCTTTCGTTCGTAATGTATTCTTGCTTGCGGATGTGATATAAAGTGGGTGGTAGCGGATCATACTTAAGTACCCATTAACCGTGTATCTTGGATAGTTTTCTAATAACCTTGTCGTCTAGTCCTTTTAGCGTAGTTGGGTCTGTTTGCGTATCCCACTAGATTCCTTTATGCCTTAGTAGTTGAAAGGAGACTAGGTTGCATAGGAGGTCTGGACAGATAGCCACATTATATAGAACTAACGTAGTTGTTCTATATTGGCCTCTTAGTGTTAAGTTAACAGAGCTGTAGCCTTTTATCTATATCTTTGTATTGCCAGCCTATATATAATCTCTAGACGTAGGTAGACGGAAGTTGTAGATATAGTTAGGGTTGTTTGTAATATAGCAAGTTGATCCTGAATTAAGAATGAACGAGCGCTTTAGCGGGTAATTAGACACTTCTGTTTCTATTGGCGCTGATGTAAACGCAGCGTTGACGTTTGATATTCTCTATCCCTCTAGTTAGTCCTTAGGGGACTTGAGGATCTTAGGTGTAGGCGTGTGCGATTATTTGATATTTGGTGTTTTTGATCTTAGTCTGCTTTGTCCTCTTAGCAGTCCTTGAAATTTGGGATCGTGCTCGCGCTTTAATGCGACAAGTTCTTTGATCTTCTTGTTTAGTTTCCACTACTTGGGAGCTTTGTCTGCATTAATATAGAAGCAATCCTAGAGTCTATAGCGATGTCCATATGCAGGGACATTTAGCGCCTCCTGTTTTTGCAAGTTTTTAGACTAAGGATAAGTTCTTATTATCTTTTTAGTCATTACGTTGATATTAGGGTCTGCCCCGTTTTCTAGATAGTGCTGCTTCAGCATCAATGCCCTAAGTAGTTTTCCTACTTTTAGCGAGGTATGATGAGTTATCTGCTATAAATGCGGCCTTGTGCTTCCCTGTTTGAGGGGTTAGATAATTCAACATTATATGCTCTTGGAAGCGCTTTATTATTTCTTTCTAATTTATGCTAGGTGTGAACTGTCCGCTACCCTAAAAGGTTGTAGACTAATTGGGCGCAACTTTGTTTACAGTAGTTAGAAAGTCCTTTGTAATTACATTAATCTATGTTATCTTAGGGACATTACTTATCTCCGCTTCTATAGCTGCTTAATTATATTTAGCAAGCTATGTGTCCTAATTTAATGTGTTTCTTATTGGTCTAAGGGATGTAAGGTATTGGTCGCGGGCTCGTTCTCTCTCGAATTGTTCGTCGACGCCAACTATAGCTTTAAGGTTCGTAATCCACTGTCTTAGTGGTTAATCTGGGAGGCAGCAAGTGCGCTAAAAATATAGGCTGACAGTAGCCTGAATATAAACAATAATTTGCTAGAGGCTTGTTTGCTCCTTTTTAAAAAAATTATATTAATTGTTCTTATACTGCTTAGCAAGAATCTTGTAATACTTAAGATCTTCTTTAAACGCCTTAAGTCCTGCTGCTAACAGTTTGGACTGCCTTGTTAGGATGCTAACGTTCGCTGCTGGAGTATACCTATTAATTAGCAGCGCCCTTAGGGCTATAGGTTCAGGTTTTATTAGGATATTTGACGTAGGATCGACTTTTAACCAGATGCGATATGCGACGCATCTAGACTAGAGCTGCATTATCTATGCTCTGTAGTTAGTGTGGTCTCAAAGGGTCACCGTCAGGTCACGCTGGGGTAGTGCAGCCATTTTAGTATTAATTAAGGCAGTAAGACTCTTAATTGTCAGATTTAATGGTTAAATGCGATAATGCGCCTTAATAGATAATAATAATTGTATTATGTTCGTGTCCACCGTATTTGGCTGGTTCTGACTTCTTCGCTAGTGTGCCAAGCCAGGTGGTCCCTGCTTTATTGTACAGATCCAACCTCAACGCGCGCTTGTTCTATCTAACAGCTGCATATCTGACACCTAGACTTTATCCTACTAAAAAGCTCGCCTCTAGATAGTACTAAGCTTTGCGAATTAAACGTGCAACTTAATACTATGCTTATAGAAGTACTAGGGCTTCTATTAGAGGCAAAGCGCTATATTAACTAAGTGACCTGCATAGCAGAAATATAGAATGCTAAGCTAGTTCTACTTACTTTGTTAGCAGCTAGAAGAGAAGGATTAGATGTTTTAGTTAGTTATAAAAGAAAAGGACTAAAGAGAAAAAAGTCTAATTAGAGGGTAAATACGTATATAGTACGCTAAAGGTGTTAGGGGTAGCTTAAGATGCTAAGGTAACGCTAGTTATAAAACAACCATACAGCCGCCTATAAAAGTAGCTAGTAAAGAAAGCTAATAATAGCAATAAAACTAATAAGTTTAAAAATTAATCTAAAGTGTTAGAGGAAGAATTAGATAATGTAGTAGTAAGTAAGACATAGTTAAAGAAGGCGAGACTTGCTTAGACAGTGCAAATCTCTATATAGTGTAAATCCCCATAACGTGTTTATAAGTGAGCCGCGCATATAAGCGAGCGGCACACCCCACCAAGTCTCTTAGCCTTTTGCAGCGTATAAATTCACAACGCATTAATATTCTATTAATATAATAGCTATCCTAAATTAAGCAGTATCTAGAGAAGCCTTCTTGCACGTACGTAAGTTGTGCCCAGGCTCCCTGCAGCGCGTGCAGCGCGCTGAAGCCTGCCGGCTCGCACCTAACCGCGCCTAGCTATATACCGCGTTTCTCCCTCTAGTTGCTGCTCAACAGCCTTTTAAGCAATAATTTCCTCTCCCTCTGCCCTTAATAGGGTGCCTTGCTTCTAGATCCGCTTCTTTTTGCGCTATTTACGCGTTGTAGCTGCCTTATTTGCTCTCTATAGACTAGCTATCTTATTGCGCATAAGCACTATTAAATGCGCCATTCTCTCAGCCCCTCTTATAAGCTAATTAAGCGACTAGATAACTAATATAGGAGAGGATCCTTAATGCCTTTAGATCCGCTCACGAACTAGAGTTAACTGAGCGCCTAGCTCGCGCGCGTTTGCTTAGTGTTGCAGACTCCTATAGGGCCTCTAGTAGGGCTGCTGGCGACGGCGTACGAAGCTTCACATCAAGCTTTAATATTACCGCCTCTGGATTGTATAGGACTAGCCCAGCGCCTTAAAAGCTTGCGCAGATATTCTCCTTTGTAATTGACTAGTTGTAGGCGGCGCAGAAGGCTAGTAGGAACTCAAGCTTGGTGATACCGTGCCCGTGCGCGTAACGACCCACGTCGCATAAAACGACCCCAGGAACACCAAAACACCAGACAAGCTCCAAACTTCAACGCGTCATAACTCCACCACTATAGCACCAATTGACGATGCGCTCGCAGCAATCGAATCGCTTAAACCAGGAGAACAACTTATATACTGGAAAATTGCTCGCCAGTTTGGTGTACCGCACAGTACGCTGCGCCGAAGACACCAAGGCTGTCAGCGCCCACAGGAAGCTAAGCATCGCGATCAACAAGTACTCAGCCCACAACAAGAGTTAGGGCTTGTAAGCTATATTAAAGACCTTATAAAGAGAGGGCTGCCTCCCTACAAGAGAGATAATACAAAATTTCGCATCCTTAACAGCCACAGAGCCCGTGAGCGACGCTTAGGTTACCCGCTTTCTTGACCGACACGGCCACTATCTTATCTCCAAATAGACATCTGGAATTGACTCTCTCCGCCACAACGCTAATTTAAACGTTAAGTATAAGCTATACTTTGACTTGCTACATTAGAAGATAAAGCAGTACAACATACAGCCGCGCCATTCCTACAATATAGACAAGAAGGGCTTTATAATAGGTATAACAGGACGCTCAAAACGAGTGTTTAGCTGTTAGATATGGGAGCGAAAAGAGGTGCAGGCGGCACTCTAAGATGGCTTTTGTGAATGGATCACCCTCTTAGCAGCTGTCTGCGCTGATAGGGAGGCTCTGCCGCCAGGTCTTATCTATCAGTCAGCAAACAGCTCACTGCAGGCAGCTTAGGTGGACGCCATTAAAGCTGGGCAACACGACGTCTTTGTAGCTTCATCTCCATCTAGATAGACGAATAACGACATCAGTTTAGCGTGGCTAGAGCAGGTATTTGATTGCTGCACGAAGCAGAAAGCGCGCGTTGTAGGAGAGACTAGCGTCTCCTTATACTTAACGGCCATAGCAGTCACCTCACAAAGGAGTTTATCGACTACTGCGAATCCCCATCGCATACTCCTAGCCGTATTTCCCCCCTCACTCTACCTATACGCTTTAACCTCTTAACGTCGTCATGTTTAAACCTCTCTCCACCGCCTACTCTAAGGAGCTCTCCACCCACCTCCAGAGGAGCCAAGGGCTAGTACCAGTCAAGAAGGGGGACTTTTTCCCACTGTTCTGGAGAGCGTGGGAGTCCTTATTTAAGACAGAGACTATCCTTAAGTCCTTTAAAGCTACTGGTATATGGCCTATAGACCTAGAGGTTATACTTAAACGCTTTAAGAGAGAGAGCTCTAGGAAGCAAGATAAAGGCGAAGCAGGCCCCTCAGCGCTTAAGGAGAGCGACTGGCGTCAGATGGAGCGTCTTGTACGCTCTGCAGTGAAGGATACTACCGCAGAAGAGTCAAAGTCGCTCTCCTAAACGCTCTATAGACTCTAAGTACAAAACGAACTGCTACACTATAAGAACAATAGCCTAAGAGAGGCTCTTACTACTAAAAAGAAGCACAAGAAGCGCAGCAAACCTCTTAACTTGCAGCAGCGCTAGGAGTACTATAGTGGTGCCGTCTTCTGGTCTCTGCGCAAGATTAGAGAGGCACGTGCATAAGAGATAGTGAAGTAGAGGGAAGAGCATAACAGGCAGCTTGCAAAGGCTAATAGGAAGGAGCTTTAAGCTGCTGCTAAGCTACTCTGAGAGCAGGAGGCAGAGGAGAGGCGTGTGGCGAGAGAGGCAGCTAAGGTGGTGAGGGAGAAGGAGAAGGCTGACAAGGCAGCTGAACGCGAGCGCTAGAAGGCAGCTTGCAACGCTAAAAAAGCTATATAACTATCCTAAAAGGGCAAGCGCAAGGCCTTAAAAGCCTCTACTTAAGCTAACAAGCGTTAGAAACAACGTAGTGCTGGTGCAGCTGCTAAGGAGGCATCACAGGCTGCATTAGCTGCCCTAGCTTTTACCACCTGCTGTGGCCGTAATGTCAACCTTCTAAGTAAATTTAGATAGTACAAATTAATCGCATGCCTTTGTTTACTACTCTACTACAAAATCTTGTAATAATAGCTATTATAGCTGTTGCAATACCCTCATTTTTGAAGTAGTGAGCGCGTTGTTCCTGGGTCGTTACGCGACGTGGGTCGTTACGCGCACGGGCACGGTATGGTTAATATGGTCGCGTATTAGGCCCCTAACCTGGCGCCCGTACGCCCGCTTTAATAGCGAGAAACAGCCCACGTTAAGTAGCTATAGGAGGTGTGACAAATGTGGTGGCATGCATAGGGTATAGATCTTATTCTCTCTGCAGATCTCCTGGAATTCGAGCGAGTTGTGGCTCTTATGGCCGTTGAGTATTAGGAGCTAACGCGCGCCTACTCTACGCTCTACTGTATGCTTAATAAAATGCCATAGCTAGGCAATACCAAGCTCGTTTGTAGTCCAGCCATTGTCGCTAAGACCAATAGCCCAGTCACCTAGTATATTGTTGCCCTCGTACTAGGCAGAGAGGTGGTACTGGCCAGCAAAGATGATAAAGGGCGGGATTGCCCACCCAGCAGCGTTGATTCTGTGGATCGCCGTCACCCACTCGCGATTGCCTGGCTGGATCGCTTTTGGCCAGCCCACGCCTCTCTAAGCCAGTAACAACTAGCTAGGAGGATATTTTACCTACCATGTTTCCCCGCTCAACGCACAGACCCCACTCAACGCACAGTTTGAGGATGCCCACTACTACTACTTTTAAAGCTGTACAGCTCTATATAGATCAAATTATCACGAGATTTTTTGTAGTAGCATTCTTAAAAGTCGTTTTAATCGATCGATTGGCAACACTATATTAGGTGCGATACCTCTGTGGGAGGCGTACTGTACGCGTGCGCGTTGATGGGCCAGATGCCTCTACCACCCCTTCAATAACGGATAGATCCTCAGCATCAGCCTCTAGGTCCTCAATAACATAAGCAGGAGGTGCAGGAGCTATAAGGCTACGCGCCTTACCCTTTTTAGCTAATTGTATATCATTCTAGAGTTGCTTTTTAGCTGCGTGGGCGAGTAGGGCTTCTTCGCGCTCTGCAGCCTTCTACTGTTTTTCCTGCAATTTAATCTCCTTTGCAGCTATCCTTATTTCTACTCTTTGCTAAAGCATAGCCTGTTTCTCCTGCTTTTTTTCTGCTCCCTAGCTAGCTTATTGCGATCCTTCTAGTGTTGTAGTTCTTCTGCTTTGGCGTCTTCTTAGACTTGTTAATTGCGGGCAGCTTCAACTTTAGATAGCGACCAGAAGACAGCGCCACCAGCGTAATTCTAGGAAGGTTTAAGTAGTAATGCCTTACCACGCGTACGGCGCTTCTTCTCATTAATAAGGGCGTCTTTAAGGCGGTTGTTTTCATGCTAAAGGAGCTGTTTTTGAGTCATGATTGCATATATCGTGTAAGAGAGCTGTAAGGCGCGTTTATCGTAGATATCATTAACTACCTGTCGTAGAAGCCGTTCAATCTTGCGCCAGTCGCTTGCAGAGAGTACTAACAACGTACTATCACTACTTAATAGCCTCTTAGGCTCTAGATCCTTAAATTTCTTTAATATAGCGTTGCTATCCAGTGGAGAGATGCCAGTAACTCTAAATAAGTTAATAATTGTTTCCTTAGCAAACGCGGTCCTATACGCCCTATAGAAGAAGCGGAAGAAGTCGCGCTTAGTAATAGATGTAAGGCCCTAGCTATTGTATATGAATTAGGAGAGCTCTTTAGTATATGCAGCTAAGAGAGGCTTAAAAAGGCAGATATCTAGAGGCTGCAGCGTATAAGTTGAATGCGGCGGATAGATAGCTAGGAGGATCCTATTTTGATTGCAGAACTTAATAAACTCTATTATAATATGCGAGCTATGCCTATTAAAAATAAGGAGCCTATAGTCGCGTTTTGCCTTTGTCTTAGTCTCCTCCTAAAAGCACCTTTTAAGCCAGGCAATGCCAAGTTCGTTGTTTGTCTATCCTAAAGGTGATAAGGCGAAGAAGGCGCGGTGCTCTTAAGGATCAAAATCCTGCAACCAGGTGTCCTAAATATTGCCAGAAGCTGCCTGATATATAAGGGCAGGATCGAGAGAGCTGCCGTCGGCGCATATACAAGCTATCGTCGTGATCCACTCCCTATTGTCGTCCTAGAGTACCTGCTTGACGCTACCCTGATCATACTGGCGTCGGGAGAATACGCGCTTCATTCTTGACACTACCCTAATTAAGAAGCCCTTCTTATCCATATTGTATGTATTTGATGGCGCAATGTTGTACTGCTTAATCTTATTGTCTAAAAGCTTAAAATAGAGGGCGTATTTAAAGGCTGAATTAGCTTTGTGGCGCTAGTTATTAATACTAGATATCCATCGCGATATAAGGTTGATTTAATGCCGCGCAATATAGCGATCAACCTAGTGCTTTCCTAGCTCTTAATAGGCTATTTCTGCTGCGAAATTTCGTATCATCTCTCTTGTAGGAGGTAGGCCTCGTGTACACAGCTTTTTAAATGTACTATAGTAGCTGTTTTTCCTGTATAGAGTTGAGGAGTCGCTTTTCTTCTGTCCGGGACGCATAAGTGCCCTGCACCCCGCGAAAACGCTTCGAGAGCCGCGACCCGCTCAACGCCGTACTCTCGCGCAACCTGAGATATATTAGGACGTTCTCCTAGCTTCAGGGATCTCAAAGCTTCAACAGCTGCGTCAATCGGGTCCATATTGGTAGAGTTATGAGGGTTGAAAGTATAGAGATTTTTGGTGCCAACTGTGCGTTGAGCGGGGAAACATGGTATTAGAAAGCCAGTCTCGTCGAAGTTAAAGGTGTCCTTATCACAGATACCGTAGGTGGCCTTTGTGCGTGCTACTAGCTCAAGTATGTGCTTAACAATTACCTCCTCTTCTAGCTTAGTAAGCTTCTTTAATTTAGGCTTACAGTCGCGTCGCGCAGCGATTCCTGCGCGTCAGCGCTAGAGCGTAGTTTTAGGAATGCTGTGTACATAGTAGCAGCGCGTCGTCCACTCTGAATTTAATTCTGTTTAATAGCTGAGATAGCTAGGAAGATATATTGCCTTATTATAGGGCAATTAAACAAGCGTTAGTGGAGCCATTGTAGTTAATAGGTAACGCGTCGCAAAAAGTTAGTGGGGTGCGCCGCTCGCTTATATGCGCCGCTCACTTATAAACATGTTATAGTACGTTATTATTTATTATTATTTATTATTATTTAGAGATATTAGAAGCAGTCTCTCTTAATAGACCTTAGTATAGTATAATAATTGCCTAGCACTAAAGTAACTAATAAACTTCTAGCCTAACCTAGTAAGCAATAGCCTAACCTACCTTAGCGTAGTATAATAACTGCCTAGCACTAAAGTAACTAATAAACTTCTAGCCTAACCTAGTAAGTAATAGCCTAATTTACCTTAGTGTAATATAATAACTACCTAGCACTAAAGTAACTAATAAACTTCTAGCCTAATCTAATAAGTAATAGCCTAATCTACCTTAGTGTAGTATAATAACTATCTAAAACTTCTAGCCTAACCTAGTAAGCTTAGTATAGTGTAATAACTATCTAGTACTAAAGTAACTAATAAACTTCTAGCCTAACTGTCGCGTAAATAGCCCTTAGAGCTTATAGAGCTCTAGAGTAATAAGCTCTAGAATAATGTTTTTTTTTTCCGCTTTAAGATCCTATATATAAAATACTCCTTAAAGTATCTAAATAATATAATACTTTTATTCCTAAGCTTTCTAATTAGATGCGCGCTATAGTTATAAGTCTAGTAGTAGTATAGCCCTACATAATACTAGTAAGAGCCCTTAATTATAGTAGTAGTTTATTTCCTACTCTTTATTATGCTCTTAAAGCTATTCTTTTCTTTCTTCTCTCTACTATAGAACCTATAATAATGTTAACTACGCTCTTAATAAGTATCTACTTCTCTAATTATAATTTTTTTTCTTTATAGTATACTTAGTTTAAATATTACGCGCAAGCTTAAAGTATATAGATCTAGATTAATCTAGACACTATAGCGTAACCTATAGTTAAAGTTCTTAAGGCTCTTACTATTAACGCTAACTTAGGCACTATATATCTATTAGATTAGGATATTTATATACGCCTAGCTTACTACTAAACTCTAAATAATTTAAAACTAGGTATATATAACTATTAATTCTTAGAGGCTAGAGCTTATAATACTATAAGTAGATAATTAGTTACTTTATACGCTTATTTAGAGAGCTAAAGAAGGATGTTTACTTAAGTAATAATGACTAGAAAAAGTAGATTTAAAATACTTACTAAAAGATTACCTAGCGCCTATAAATAAGTTAGAGCTAGCTGCTAGAAGACTAGCTACTTAACTAGACGCGCGCTTACACTAATATGCTGCTCCTTAATTTTTTAAAGATTAAAAGCATACTTCTAATTAAGGATTTTCTATACTTATATACTAAGTATAGCCTTAATTAAACTTATTATAAACTAGATTTTCTAGCTTATTCTAAAGCTACTAGTACTATAACTCTTAAAGAATACATATAGTAGTTCTTACACCTAGTTATTAATACGAAGTCACGTACCTTGTTCTGGTTTAGGTTAGAGGAGGTGAGGTAACTTAGAGTAATCGTGCTAGTAAGCTTTAGGAGGAATTAAGTAGAAAGTTAACTATTCTATATAAGGCTCTTCTAATTCTAAATAAGATAAAATAACTAGTACTAATCTATATAAGAGATAGTACTAATTAAAGTTAACTATAAAGATTTAAAACTAAGAAGATCTCCTAGATCTATATAGTCCTAATCTTTTATAGACTTACTATAATTACTATAATTATAGTAATCTATCTAATTATCCTAATTACTATAATCGCGGTAATTTATCATATGCCCCTAATTACTCTGATTACTCTAATTACTATAATTATAGTAATTTATTATATAACTTACTAACTTATTACTATATCTAGTTATGCGTACGCCCTGCGTATATTTATTAGACTTCTATAACCTTTACTGCATCTACGTTTATAACACTTACCCCCTCTTAAGATTATTATTCTAATATTCTTACTCTTACTATAGTATATAGGGTTTTTAAAGTATAAAGATATATACTTTCTTATTTATAGGCATTTATAAGAGTGCTAAGTATAAGCAAGTTAAAAAGGTAAGATTCGAACTAGGGTATATACGTACGTACGTACGGAGTCTATATACAGAGCGCGCTAGTGATTAAATTAGGCACTAGCGTCGGATTTTACAGAGATAGCCAGGTGGCCCCAGGTAGCCTAGTAACACTACTACCCCCTTCTCTATAAGACTTCGTTCTAAAGCTTTTAATTTAACTAAGATTGTCTAGTAATTATAGTAAATCTATATAAAGTTTAGTAAACTTCGTCTTTTTTTTAGCCTAGATATTATAAAATAAGATAAAGTCGCAAAATTATAGAAGTATATATAGCAAGGCGTATACAGTAGGTGCGTATAGCAGGGCATATATAGTGGTAGCTCGCGTAGAGCGTTAATAAGTTGCCTATTACAATATCTAATTTATATAAAAATTAGCTATATAATAAATAGCGCTATGGGTAGTAAAGCACTAAAAAGCGCATAACTAATTTAGGGGGCCCATATACACAAAACACTATAAATTACTATAAAACACTATAAAATAGTGTACTTTTAACGCGTTTTTTAACATCCCTTTTAACATCCCATTTAATACGTTTTTACGTAGTAACATTAGTAGTGTTAGCTTAGAAAGCTAGGGGAGCTATAGCGTAAGCCTAGGCATTAGATAGGTAGCTACCCATTAACTTATTTATTTATATAGTGATTTAGCGGGCAACAAATAGTATCTTAAATAATAGGCCACTACTTATTATAGTCAAAGTAGTTAACTAAGTTAGCTAAGTTAACAGAGTGTACAAAGCTAGCTATAATATTAGAGCATATAGAGGAGGTTAGCAAGACTGCGTAATAGGTATACATATCTGTGAAAAGTGGATAAATAGATAAGAAGGTAATCGAGTTGGTATTGTTAAACTGGTTGATTAATTTTAATAAACTGGCTACCTAGCAATCTATATACAAAATAATTTAGACTAACGAACACTTAGTTTTGTATAGTTTAATTATGCCTTTAACTTTCATGCGTGCTAGTTTTAAACTAATGTTTAAACTAGTGTTTTATATGCAATAGTGTTTTATATGCAATATGTGTTTATATGCAATAGTGTTTTTTATATGCAATAGTGTTTTATATGCAAACTAGTGTTTTATATGCAATAGTGTTTTATATGCAATAGTGTTTTATATGCAAACTAGTGTTTTATATGCAATAGTGTTTTATATGCAAACTAGTGTTTTATATGCAAACTAGTGTTTTATATGCAAACTAGTGTTTTATATACAGAGTAGTGTTTTATATATGCGAGCTATTGTTTTATATGCAAACTTTGTTTTACTATTGCTTAGTTGTGACGTTAATAATAAACGCCTTATTTTAGAATAATTTATTACTCCTTAGTTTATTATACGCTAATATATTTTATATTATAAAACAAGTCTTTTATATTTTTGTTTTTAATAAGTAATTTAATATATATAATATTGCCTTGTTTCGTATACTCTTTTTAGCAATTGCTCAAAATTGTTAAAGCGCTTAATTGCGACAAGTTTGTCAAAAGTTATTGATTTAGAAAAATTAATTACGAGCTTATTTATATTATGATAGCGTATTTTATAATATTTATTAGGTTAGTTTTATATTATATTTTGTTTTTAGTTTTAAAGTAATTTAATACATATAATATTAGATTTCTTACAATTATCTTTTAGTAAACTTTTGTGCGTTACTTAAAGTTGACTTTGGCTTTAATTGCAACTTATTGTTAAAACGACTATTTTTGTTATTTTTAGGTAGCTTATAGTTATTTATCTATTTATCTTTTATTATAACAGCGAAATTCTAACATGTTATTTTATTATTTATTTTGCTTACTAATATAGTTTTAACAATATCTATAGATTTATTTAATTATATGGAGATTTGGCTAGCGTTTAATAAAAACCTAGGCCAAAAGGCATTTAATAGAGCGAGCGACTTAGCGTTATTATTAATAGGTACTAGGGTACAGGGCTTGCACAGGCTTAACATAAGTATTATTATTAAAATTAAAGTCGTACGCAATAGGGTACCTACTAGCGTAGAAGCGTAAAAGAGCTTAGAGAGCTTGGGTTATCTAGTTATATAGTAATTTAGCAGGCAGAAAATAACGCTAGCTCTAAATCTACTTTAATCGCTCTGCTTAGTATTAACTATATTAGCAAAGCTCGCGTTTAAAGTTATTAAAGTTGTATAGTAATAAAGGCTAGGCAATAGCTTATAGCAGAGACATTAATTTATATAAAGATTTAGCTAGCAATAAATACTAAACACGCCGCGTAAGGCTCTTAAGTTCCTTACCTAGGACTCTTATAGTAAGGTTGTTAGCAGAGCTAGCAAGCTAATAGAGTTAACGTTAACAATACAAATTTAGCTTTAAAACGCTAATGCTAAGTTTTACTAGTAGTAAGAATAAGCCCGAGTTAACAGAGTTAACAGAGCTAGCTAAGGGCTTAATTTTAATAATAGGCAAACTGGCAATTAATAGAGGCCAAACATTGCTGTCGTTTATTTATGCAATAGCTCTATTCTAGAGGCTAATCTACGCAGATTACAGTCTATAGTTTACTCTTAGGTTGTTATATTAGTTATTAAGTTAACCTAGCAGAGATTATAATTAATATAAAGTTGCTAGTTAAGCTAGCAGAGCTTATATTAATAGTGTTAACTATTAAGCTAGCAAAGCTCGCGGGGCAAGTAAGCGCTTAGATTCTAGTAAGCCGCCTTACAAAGGTAAGCCTATCGCTACTATAATGGCTGCTATAAAGTTGTAAACTTTATAACCACTATAATAGTTACTTGCTTATAAAGTAAGCCACGCTTATATAGTCCTTTACTAAGGGCTCCGCGTATTCGCGGCCTATTAAACTAGAGTATACAATACCTGTTAGTAGGTTACCCTCCTAGAAGCCTACTTTTAATAAGAGGTAGTGCTAGGGGGCAACATTGTCAGCGTCTATATTAAGTACATTACCGTCTTGCTCTTTATATAAGGTAAGCCGGGCCTTCTTCTAGTTAACCTATGTAATCTAGCCTACTAGGCACCGCAGCTGTAGTAAGGTTGTTAGCGGGTAATCCCCCATAAGAAGAGCTTAAATAGTGTGTAAGAGTGCTAAGTATAAGTAGGTTAAAAAGGTAAGATTCAAGCTAGGGTATATACGTACGTACGTACGGAGTCTATATATAGGGCGCGCTAGTGGCCAAATTGGGCACTAGCGTCGGATTTTACGAAGATAGCCAGGTGGCCCCAGATAGCCTAGTAATAGCATTAATTACACTTAATCTTTTACTCTTATCCTATATTTTAATAATACCTAAAGATTCTTCTACGCTAACTTATAACTATCTTTGTCTTATAGCTAAGATTGCTTATAATAGTATACTTATACCTTTCCTTACAATTATTACTTTCTTTAAGGCCTTAACTATCTAGCTATACTAATTCTTCTTCTTTTTATTATTCTAAGTGTATACGCCTTAGGCGTCCTTATACTAACCTATTCTAGGAGTCCCTTAACTAAACTTAGGAGGAATACTCTTAAAAGGTAGAGGAGAATAAGAAAGCTCTTTTAGCAATCCTTATATAACTTTTATAGAATAAGAAGATATTATAATAGGCTAAGGAGCGTGCTTATAAAAAGGCTATCTACCTAGCGTTAGAAATAAAAACTGCTAAGGAGCTTAACAATCTTTTAGTTAACTATTCTAGCGCTAATATCTTAGTGGAGTTTTCTCCCTTATTATAGACTTTACTTAACGCTGTTAAGCAATTTACTAGTAGCCTACTAGCTCCTCTAGATATAGTTTCTATATTCTCTAGTAATACTACTTTACTAGCTACTAGTATTCTACTATATTCTTAATAGGTTCTTATGTATTCTAACTAGTAGGCCATCCTTTCTACTTAACTAGATATTTTCACTAACGTCTAAACTTCTATAGGTCCTTAACCTCTTTAATCTTATACTCCTTATCTTTAAGTTTAAGTTATATTTTAATTTTAGTATTTAGTTAGTAGTACTAGTTTAAGAAGCAATTTGTAAAAGGTAGAGTAGAGTATAAGTAGGTTTTTTTTAGTAAACTCTAGCTTGTAGTTTACTAGTCCTTATTCCTCTAGAATCTTAAATAGTCCTACTTAGAGGTGGCTAAGTCTCTTAGATAGTTACTTAGTTTTTAGATTTCTCTATAACAGAACAATTTTATCCCCCCTTTTAAGGATTAGTTCCTTAAGCCTATTTTTATTTGCTTGTTTAGCTATTATAAGATTTTATTAGATAATTTACTTACTTAAATTATTGTATAGCTTATATATAAGCTAAGCCTTCTTATTAGCTAATACTAAAAGGCTCTTAATATCTTTTAAATTTTAATAAGTAAACTAGCTTATATTTATAGTTCGCGTAATGCGATAAGCGTCCTATTATACTAGACGTTGTACTATTATATACTAATTATGCTATTAGTAGTAGCTTAACCTAGTTATTTTGTAACTTATTAATATACATCTGTAGGTATTGTTCTAGTATCTAGTTTATTTATTCTATCTAGCTATTTATCTAAGTGTAAGCTATTATCGCTAGTTTGCAAATAGTCCCTAGCTTTGCTAGTAATATTTCCTAGTACTTAGATATAAATGGTTTATTATAGTCTATAATAAACTCCTCTAGTAGTTTATAGTTAGTAATAGAAGTTCTTATAATCTTATAAGCCATATCTTCTACTATAATAGACTTATTTATAGGTATAAAATATGCCCACTTAGTTAATTAGTTAACAATTACTAATACTAAGTTATGTAGTTATCTAAATCTAGGTTCTATTAATATTAGGAGCTTTACTTTAAAGTCTATTATAACACTAGTCTATAGTCTTATAGATAGTGTTAAGGGTTATAATAATCTATAGGGCTTATATCTCTTAGGCTTATTTTTTGCACATACTAAATAGTTACCTATAACCTTCTTTGCCTTATTATGAGCATGTAGGATATTATATTCTAATTAAATCTATTAAGTTATTTTATTAATGCCGAGGTGTCCCTAGTCCTTTAACTTATATTGTGATTTAATTAAGGTTTTAGCCATATTATCTAGCACCTTAATTCTGTCTTAATTATTGTAATCCTTTGTGGCGTGTTATATCTATTAGTTTAGGTCCTATTACTCCTCTAAGTTGTGCCTAAACGCTGCTATCTTTACTAGCTATAGTTAATTATATTAGAGAGTGCTATCTATCCCTATTTATAAGACCGCGTCGTGTGTCTTAGGTTAGTTTATCTCTCTAAGGTCTAATATTTAGCTAAGGGCATCTGCTACCCTATTTAGCAATCCTAGGGCGATAGTAGATCCTAAAATTATAGTTTGCCATTATTTCTGCCTATCTAACCTATTATCCGTTAAGTTTCTTAGTTAATATAAAACTTATAAGGTTTTAGTAGTTTAAGAATACTTTAACTTAGTGTTAAACTCCGATAAGCTATAGTTTCTATTATTTAAAAAAGTCTATTATTGCTAATACTTCCTTATTATAAACGTTGTAGTTAAGTTCTACTTCTAAGAACTTCCTAAAATAGTAGAATATTAGTCTCTACTTTTTATCTTTGCCTTACTATATAAGCACAGCTCCTAAGGCGTAGTCTAATGCATCTATTTCTACCTATATATAGCTATGTTAGATCTTATATCTATAGTAATAGTACTATAGTAAATAGTTCCTTTAGCCTCTTAAAGGCTGCCTATTGTTCCTAGCCCTAGAAGAATCCTTTCTTCTTCTTAGTTATCTCTATAAGAGGCGTTGTAGTCTTTAAGTATTCTATAGTAAACTTTTAGAAATAGAAATTCGGAAATCCTAAAAAAGATTACACATCCTTAACTATTTTAGAAACTAGCTAGTCCTATATATAGCCGCAACTTTCTAAGAGTCTATAGTAATGCCATCTTATCTAATAATTAATCTAAGATATCTAGTCTATATAACATAGAATTTACACTTTTCTAGCTATAAAAGTAATCTATACTACTTTAGCTTATTAAGCACCTTCTTTACGTGTTCTATATACTCCTTAAGCAATCCCTTAGAGTACACTAGTATATTAGCTAAGTACGCTGTGCAGAATATATATCTAAGTATTTATATAGTGCCTTATTAATAACTACCTAAAATATAGCTAGTGTGTTTATTAATCTAAAAGGCATAACTATATATTTAAACAGGCTATATTATATTTTAAAGGTAGTAAGCTATTTAAATCCTTTTATAATCTCTATCTAGTAGTATCCCTTATAGATATTAAACTTTATAATCTACTTAACTCCCTAGAGTTAGTCTATAAGTTCTTAGATTAGAGGCAAGAGATATCTATCCTTCCTTATAGTGTTGTTTAGCTATCTATAGTCTATATAAAGTCTTAGCTTACTATTTTTCTTTAGTATAAATAGAATTAGTAAGGCTATTAAGCTCCTACTCTAGTATATAAATCCTCTTATAAGATTCTTATTAATATACACCTTTAGTTCTTCCTACTAGCTATTTAATAGCTAGTATATATATTTAGGCTTAAGCTTTGCTCCTTCCTCTAGATAAATTTTATAATTCTATTCCTAGTGCTCTAGTAGGTTATTGCTTCTGTGCTCTTTAAAGAGCTCGCGATATTCCTTATATTCCTAAGATATATTAGATTAGGGTTTGTTCTTTATAGTTATAACTTATCGCACCTATATAACTTCTACTTTTTAAGGATCTTTTCTATATATGCGTATAATTTTTGTTATTAATATCTTACTAACTTTACCTAGCTAGGGTGTACTATAGATTATTAGGCTTAACTATAAGTTATAGTCTAAAGTAATCTATCTTATAGGTCCCCTTTATTTTAACTATTATTTTAAAGCAACCTTGTCTATAGGCTATTAGCTTCTTAATATTCTATTTTACTAATTAATAGTGGGATTATGCTTTCTAAGCTAATTGTATCCTATTAATATATCTTTTTCTCTAAGATCTATAATATTAATTTATTGTTAGTTCTCTAATTTAGCAAGTTCTAATAATATTTTCTAAGTCTTAACGCGTATTACGCCATTTCTATATCCTAGCGGTATATTATCTATAAGCACAACCTTTATAGGTTCTAGCTTGTTCTAATAGGGTATATTATATCTTTCTGCTACTTATAGTAATATAAAGATCTACTTAGCGCTACTATTTATAAGCGCGCAAATCTTATAAAATTATATTAGTATATTTACCTTTAGACGTGTCTGCGCGTTATAGTGTACCTTATAAAGGGTTATTAATTTGCTCTTACTAGTGTAACCCTATTACTAAAAGCTTTCTAGTTTTTTATTAGTTTTAGGCCTTTTAGGAACTATCCTGCGCCCTATTTATTATTAAGGTGTATTTAACACTAGTCTTTGTACTACTCTATCTATAATATAGTTGCGTATTATTGCTGCTATAGCACCTTATTAAGGGATTTATTAGATGGAAAGCATCCTACTAATTTCTTTTTTTTAAATAATATTAGTAGTTATCCTTATTACACTTTGTCTAAGGTTTATCTAAATAAGGATCTATATCTATATTTTAATACTATTATTTATAATAGTTCTATGCGTCTTTTATACGCTAGTTTTCTTCCTTATCTATATTATTATTCTAGTGTCTTTAGTAATTCCATACCTAATATTCCTAAGGCTTTTAGGTACCTATGTCTAGGTTAATGCCTACTAGTTAATACTTCTTTCTACTTATAGATATATTTTAAGTACTATTTTTAGTTACAGTCTATTTATTCTAGTAAAAATTGTTATATTCTTTTTTATATCTAACCTTGTAGTCTTCTTAATTATAAAGTACTTTATCTACATCTTCTTTTTCTAGTCCTACTAGCCACTACCCTATTATATGCTTATGCGTCCTATATATTTTATAGGTATTATTATAGCATTAATACTATCTAAGTAGCTTGTGCTAATTCTTCTAATCCTATTAATAGTAAATGTGGCAAAAATCCTTATTTTTTCTATAGGCTAGTTGTATTCTGCATTCTTCTATTATAATTAGGAAGTAGTCTTAATGGCTAGATTATTAGGCTACAACCTCTTAGTCTTCTTTATACTTCTTACAGTATTATTTATTAACTACTATCTTACACTCTGTTTAGTTAAGAGTTGTATACTTTTTATCTAGGTCTAGTAGTGTTATTTCTCTATAGGATCTAATTATCCCTACTTTAACAGCTCTAGCTCTACTAATCCTCTGCTCCTCTAAACAGTTTTATTTAAAATAGCCTTACTTATTGCATACTAGATATACGCGATTATTATAGCACCTTTATCTCTCTTCTTTTAATAGGCTATCGTCTTTCTAAGGTCCCTTAGGTGCATTCTTCCCTTTAGAAGGTCCCTTTTTCTAGACCTTACTAGCTATAATAACATCTCTGTTAGTGTTATAGTACCGCTTTAGCTTTAGGTTCGTATTTATCTTTGTATAGGGCTTTGCTACCCCTTTCCTTTCGAACACTTATTTCTATAGATAATTATTAATGCGTACTATAAGTTTAATTACTTTTGCTAGATTCTTTAGTTTATTATAGTAGATTAGTGTATCCTTTACACTATCCTTTAGCCTATAGTAGTATATAGCCTTATAGGCGTTATTATTCTAATCTACTATTGCCTAGAGTTATCTAAACTTAAATGCGTATTTATTAACTAATATTATTTATTACAGTTATTAAAGTTGTTATTTTACTCTTTATTCCTTATCTACTTTGCTAAATATAATAGTTATTTATTCCTTAAAGCTGTCCTGGTTCTTAAACAGCGCCTTAGTTTTCTTTTTAATATTACCCGTATCTAAGTACTATAACCAATTGTTAATATATAGTTAAATCTAAATAGCTGCCCTATCCTTTATATATATGCTTGCTACTAGGACCTTGTCTTATTCTATAGGTAATAAGAGACTATTAAACTAACAAAACAGTTCTATCTATGTAAGGAAGGTCTTTAACCCTTTTTTTCTATTGTGCTTTTTAATAGTAATGCGAACATTCTGCTTTGCCTTTTTTTAAGCTATTATAGCAATCTCTTCTAACTCTACTTCTTTTTCTTTTAGCTTTATAATCCTTGCTTGCAAAAGCTGTAAATTATCTATACTAGGTTTATTATGAATCTCCCTATAGCACTACTAGCTAGGGCTGCTTATTATAGAGTTAGAGTTGCTATTATTAACTATTTTCTTAAAACCTATTAGGTAGTTAAAGTGCTAACACAGGGTTACGTACCTTGTCCTAGTTTAGGTTGTTAGAGAACATAAGGTAACTTAGAGTGATTGTGCTAGTAAGCTTTAGGAGGAATTAAGTAGGAAGTTAACTATCCTATATAAGGCTCTTCTAATTCTAAATAAGATAGAATAACTAGTACTAATCTATATAGAAGATAGTACTAATTAAAGTTAACTATAAAGATTTAAAACTAAGGAGATTTCCTAAATCTATATAGTCCTAATCTTCTATAAACTTACTATAATTACTGTAATCGCAGTAATCCGTCTAATTACCCTAATTACTATAACTGCGGTAATTTGTCACGTACCCCTAATTACTCTAATTACTATAATTATAGTAATTTATTATGTAACTTGCTAACTTATTACTATATCTAGTTATGCGTGCGCCCCGCGCGTATTTATTAGACCTTTATAACCTTACTACGTCTATATTCATAACACTAGTATAAATAAAAAGCGCTTTAGGTGTGTACGCTATATTTATAGAATAAAGTAGTTAGTAGGGCTGCCTTTATTACTTAAGTATAGCACACTAATAGAAGCTAATTAACTCTATATAGTTATAGTACACACACTTTAGAAATAATTATTAAGGAAGCTTTGCAACTCTCTAATAAGTAAGAAAGTAGGGAAAATTAAGAAGTGCCTCTAGAATAATTAGTTTACTACTTTGTAAGCTAAGCTAATATAAAAGAAATAGATTTTAAAAGATAGTTTAAAGAGTATTTAGTACCCTAAAAATATTATAGTATAAGCGCTCTATATAGCTGCGCGTCTTAGAGATAGGTAACCTAGCGCACTAATTATAGTAAGCGTTGTATAGAGGCTATACTACTCCTAATCTTTTTACCTCTATAGATATATAGCTTAGAACTAGCCCTCTTAGTACGCTTAAGCTTTATAGTTATAGCCCTTCTACTCCTTTTATAGCTACGTGTATAATAATAAACTTACCCTTTATTCTTATACTTTATAAAGCGTTTAAAAAGCGTTCTAGGATAGATTCTCCTATTTCTTTTATTTCTCTTTCTGCCTTCTTACTACTCTTAGTAGCTTTGCTTAGAAGCTTCTTTAAAAGCTAGGGGGTGTGTTATATAATTAGCCCTTAGAGCTTATAAAGCTTTAGTGTTAAATAGGTACTCTACAGCTAGCTATATATAGATATTAATATCTAATACTCTATACTAGTAAGTGTGGAGGGTGTATAGGATAATTGTATAAGGAAAGAAAAATAATATAATAGAACTAACTTAGTATTAATTACTTATCTCTAAAAAGAGTACAAATAGAAAAAAAAGAGATCCTATAGCGTATAAGCTGTAGCGTATAGGCATTATACAATAATATTAAAACCTTAACTCTCTTAGGTTCCCTTACCTATATAGTATATACATACTAGCAACTTTTTATTTAAAGTTACTATTAGTAGTTCTCCCTTTCTTTACACAAACTATCTACTTACTAATATTTACCCTATTTATTTATTATTTCTCTATCTATACGCCTTCTACTCTAGCTAGTCTACTCTAGTTAGTAGAAAAATTCTCTATTAAGTAACTATTTATTATACTTTACTACTATTTATTAGAGGCGTAATTAGACTTATTAGTAGTAGAGTAGTAGTCTAGCTAGTAGTAGTTAAGGGTAAGATTACGCAGTTAATAATAAGATTGCAGTAATAATATATTATTTATATAAAATTCTTCTTACTTAGTTTATTTCTTATATATAGGTAGACCTATTTATCTTATTTATTTTTAAGTAATAATATTAGGCAATTATGCAATATTAGATAAGAGGAAAGTAAACGCTAATAAAGGGTAGATATTAAGGCTCTAGATAAAGGGAAGAGATATATAAGGTAGTCTTTCTTTTCTTTATTCTTCTTTTTCTTATCCTCTACTTTAAATATCTCTTTATATATCCTCCTTCTCCCTAGCTTTTTTCTCTTTTTTTTTCTTATTAAGCTAATTTCCTATTTTTATATAGTGCTAAACTATACCACTTATAATATAATATCTTATCTATATATAGTGCTAACTTACTATAAATAATAGCACTTATACTACCTAATAACTAAGTTAGCTTTCCTAGCTTTAATCTTATTATATATAATCTTCTAGATAAAAGAATACGTATTACCCTCCCTATTAGTTCCTATACAAACTATATATTCTTTTAAAATATTTCTATTAATATAAGTTTTTCTTATTCTTTGCGAGTTTACTTTTATATAAATACTAACTTTAAAATAGACTTAGAAACTTAGTATTGCGTATATATCTTTTTATATAATATTAATATTATTCTTCTAACTAGTATAGACCTATAGTTATATAGGCTACTAAGATTATTTAGTGTAAAGAATATTTTCTATACGCTGTTAGTCTAGTTGCGTAGTCACCTTAGGGGCACTTTATACGCCTACTGCTATAATAGTATAACTAGGCCTAGGCCCTTTACTAAGTGCCGCATACTAGTAGGCTTCTAGACAAAATTATATAGTTCTTATATATAGTAAAGGTATTTCTCCCCTAGGGTTAATTCGTGATGTCACGTGATCCCGGGCCGGCTGTTTAACTAACCACTATGCTACGTAATTAATAATTTCTTTAATGACATTTTTGGCTGTAATAATAATAATAATAATTATAATAGTAACTAACTTAGTTATGTTAAATAGTAGACTATTTATTAACTACTATTAACAATACTACTATAAAGAAAGTTAATAATAAATTATTATTATTTTATATATATTTTATTACTACTACTATATACTAGGTACTAGGTTTTAGTACCTTTTATTTTACTCCTCTCTATGTATAGTGCGAACTTAACCTTAGTTAGAATCTCTACATAATAAAGATCTTTAATATAGTAAAGCTATAGTGCTAGGTGCGATTATCGCATAGAATAGGGCTAGGGTACTAGGGTAAATAATACTAAATATTATCTATTAATACTAAAATAAAAAAGACTTTTGTTAAATAAATATATATTATATCTCTTCTCTTTCTATGCAAATAATAGATAGAAAAATATATATTTTTAAGTAATATATACGTGTATAAAGAATTAAATAAATATATTACGCAAAAGAATTAAATAAATAAATAATAAGGAAATAGTTCTATATAAAGACTAGGAAGAGCTTACATGGGTAAGCTTAAAGCAATCTACTAATACTTTAACAGTAATTATTAAAGTGTTACTAGAGATTAAGAACTCTAGAGTCTAGTTTAGGGCCTTCTTTATATAGGCATTAGTAGGGTTATTCTTTCTATTAATTTATTTAATCTTAGAGATCTTGTAGTGCTTATACAATTTGCAGAGTAATATAATATTAATTATAAGACACTTTTTATTTATAGTTTCTAGTTATATATAAGGTAGTTATAAAGAGACTTTAGATTTATATAAATAACTATAGAAATTAGTAGTAGACTAATCATGTGTATAATCTTTTAGAGGGTTATACTAATAGTAATAGTATTATTAAAGCCTCCTACTATACTATATAGCTCGCTAGCAAGAACACTTCTTATTATTCTCTTATACTTAGTTAAATTCTAGTATATAATACTTACTAGAATGTTACAGTTATTGCTATTACCTATATAATACTTATTACCTAAAGCAATTAGAAATCCTAGCTATAAGCTTAGGTCCTTATTATTAGCAAATAAGCTATTAGTAAAGATAAATAGCTTCGCATAATAGAGATCTAATAGTATAAAGGCTGTAACGCGCTAACCACTTTTTATTAACATCTTTAAAACGCTTTTCTGTGTATACAACAGCAGGAGAGATATCTGCTATTATTGTAATATTTTTATTAGAAACCCCTTAGTCGCAAAAAAAAAACAAACCATAGTATAAAGGTAATGCTACACTTACTATTATTAATTTGCTATTAAATTTATATATTTAATACCTTAATATCTTTATATAAGAGTAATATAGTCTAAGCGGTAATAGATAAATTAAATATAGCTTCTAGCTAGTATATAGATACAATATAGGCGCCTCTTATACACTACTCTATATACCTTTAAGTAGTATTCTTATCTTTAGAATTAATTGTGCGAAGGCCCTTTACTTAATCTTTTTATATAAAAACTATAGTATTATATATGTATGGCGTTAAATTAGCTACCTAGGGGTAGCACGACAAAGGCTTTCATCTCAAATAACATGAAAAAAAACCAGAGCCCCCTGCTTAGTAATTAAAAAGAGCGTGAAAAAGGTAATTTAAAAAAAAAAGCATTGTATTATATATAAGCTAAATTCTTTTACTATTAAACTTAATAGATTAGTTCTTAGTAAGAATAATCTTTATTCTTTATATAGAAGGCTATTTTTTTTAACTCTTCTTCTTCTCTTTGTGCAAAGTTCTTATTAATAATACTAAGGGTATTATTTATCTAAAGACTAGTAATCCTAAAGGTGTACTTTTCTTTAGTATTAAGTAGATATTAGTTATATAATAAAGTCTTTATACTAAGTTTCTCTTTATAGTAATTATAGTAGATCTTAAACTAGTAAAGACCTAATTAGCTGCACTATAGAGTAGTTATATAATATAGAAGATTATATCTTATAGAAAGTTTATGCGCAGTTTTCTTAGGTAGTCTAGTATAGAGTATACGGTTTAGTTTATTAGTAGACTAAATATTTTTTTATTTGTTATTATTAGGCTATTCTTACTAAGAGGGATATTAGCTCGCTATAGTAATTATATATTATATATACGCTTAGTTATTAATTATATAATATTAATTTAGTACACTATACCTATATATATATTAGTAACTACTCTATACTTATATACTATAAGTATATATAACACGTTAACTTGCTTATAGACAGTAATACTTATTATTACTATAGCTCCCTATAAGTCTGCACTATAGGTTTAAATACCTAGCAATGCTTACGTATTACATCCTCTACCTCTCTTTACTATATTAGAATTACTCTAGAAGTTAACGCGCCTTACTTTTACTATAGTACCCTAGCTATAGAGTGTACGCATTAATAAAGCGATAATACTATAATATACTAAGACGCTAAAAGGTATATTTAAAGAGATAGGTATATAGCACCTAAGAGGCCTACTAAATCTACACTAGGTGTAGACAAATCTCTAGATTATCTAGCTTAAAGAGGTTAGCCTATAGCTACTATATAAGTAGTTATATAATAGTAATAGTTTAGCGTACGTAGTATATACAGCGAAGCTCTAGGACCTTTGCCTACTAAAGAAGCATCTTTAAGACAAACTGTAACTATAATCTTACTATATATTACTATACGTAATTAACTACTATTAAAGAGAATAATAATAAAAGGTACACGCACTAGTACCTTTACCTTATTACTACTTATAACACTCTATAGATATGCTAGTAATAATAATAATAATAATAATAATAATAATAATAATAATAATAATAATAATAATAATAATAATAATAATAATAATAATAGCACTTATATAATATTGCTAACACTTAAGCAGAAATACTTCTTACTAGCAAATCAGCATAGTTAAATATTAAATACAATATTAGAGTAGCACCCTAAGTATACTATATACTCTGTAACGTTATAAAAGTCTTACTCCTATAGTAGGCTATTCTCTAATTATTCTTCTAATCTAAAGTCACTTTTAATTGCGCAATACAGCGGTTTTAATACTATAATATACTATAGCAATAATAGTAGTAATAATAGTAGTAATATAGTAGTATAATAGTAGTAATAATAGTAGTAATAATAGTAGTAATAATAGTAGTAATAATAGTAGTAATAATAGTAGTAATAATAGTAGTAATAATAGTAGTAATAATAGTAGTAATAATAGTAGCAATAAAAGTAGTAATTATAGTTACTATCTTAGAAGCAATAAGCGAGTAAAGTTAAGCTTACACCTTAGTTGCTTGCGCAATTATAGTAGTGTAGACAAAAATAAGAAATATAAGGTAAAGCGGATCCTTAAAGCCTATATCTATTATAGAAGGCTATAGTACTGTATTAAATAGGTTAGATATAAGGATAAACTTAAAGTGGTACAATATATCTAACTTTAAAAATAGCCCAGGCAAGCTTTATAAGTTTCACAAGGCTAATTCTACTACGCTAGATCCTCTAAGAAGACTTACTCACTAGGAATTATATTAGGAAAAGGCGTATAGGCAGATAATATTTTAGATAATAATAAGCTTAGAAAGATTACACGTAGATAATAGAGGACTATTAAATTAAGTTAAGTAAGTTTCTAAGCTTTCTAAAATAATTTA
Organism: Laburnicola sp. JP-R-44; assembly: GCA_009805535.1. NCBI lineage: Eukaryota > Fungi > Ascomycota > Dothideomycetes > Pleosporales > Didymosphaeriaceae > Laburnicola > Laburnicola sp. JP-R-44. The sequence continues at coordinate 798,442 of SELF01000003.1, read as the reverse complement.
GTAGTTTATTAATACTTCTAGTCTCTAAGCATATAATAGTAGAGAAGAATAAGAGATAAGACTATATATACAATACACAATGCTTAGATATTAGCCTCTATTACTCTACCTAGGTTTTATTACTGCTATAATAGTATAGCCTAATATATAGTAATAGTCCTTATAGTACTTATATAATATAGTAAGTAGTATTATTCGCCTCTAAAAAGAGGTACAGGTTCGTGCATAGCTAAAGAATCTAACTTTAATACTCTAAGCTAATAGCAATCTTTATTCTAGAGCTTTCCTTATATATATGCTACTACTAGCAATTCCTTACCTAGCTAAAGTTTCTATAGAGAATAGAGTAGACAGTATTGCACTTAAAACTGCCTACTAGAATTAGTTAAAAAAAGTCCACTTACTATAATATGCCTAAATATACAAGATTATAGGCAAAGCCATTATAAAATTAATTAACTAACCTTTCTTACTTATATATATTAACAATTCTTAGATAACCTAAATACTAACTATAAGCCTATAAGCCTATCTAGCACTTATAATATTTTATTCTAAGTTTAGCTAAAATTATATAGGGTATACTATAGCAGCCAAGTGCACACCTATTAACTTTATCTATTATGTTTAATATAAGGCTGCTATATATAACTTTTTCTATCTAATCTAGAGTATTTATATATTACTTTATCTAGAAAATATAAATATAGTAACCTTTCTATTACTATAAGGAGATTTGTAAGCTTGTCTATATAATATTTCTTAGTTTTTATTAAAAAAAGTTTTAAGCGAGTATAAGCACCTAGGGCACCTAAGCGGCTCTAAGCACGCCTACGCACGCCTACGCACTAAATTCGCTTAGAGCGCACTAGCAATACTACTTTTTTCTTAGTGTGCATATACGTAAGATTACGTAAGAATACGCACCTATACTACTAGTGCACCTAGGGCATCTAGGGCACCTATACTATTAAAATAATACTAATTAATTAGTAAATAAAGCTCTTTAATTAGCTAGAATTTTAAAAAAGCTTAGTAAGCTGCTTAATAAGCAGCTTATTAAGCTTTAAAAAAAGATTTTTTAAAGTAGTATAAAGTTAAAGTCTCTTACTAGATAGTAATTACTAGTTAATATAATAGTACTAATTACTAGCGTATTATATAAAACTTCTACCTAACTCTAAATTTTAGGTTTTATAGGTTTAAAATAGAGAAAAAATTTTGTTTTATAATTATTTAAAAGAATTAGATTAGGCGAAAAATTAGTGGCTTAGCAAAGAACACTATTTTAAAAAGTTTAAACTTTAATAACTTTTTAACTACTTTATTATTATTATAACTTTTTTAAAAATTTATATAAAATTTTATTAGTACTATATTTTTATATATAATATTACGTATAATAATATATAATAATACTAGTAAAATAAAGAGTTTTCTATTAATTACTAACTAATTACGTAATAGAAATAGTATTTTTAAATTAAATAATTAAAGACTAGTATTTTCTTTATAAATCTATTAAAAAATTAAAATTATAGCTTTACCAGTAAACAAGTCATAAAGCTTTAAAAAAATTACTTATTTAGGCTATTTGTACACATCTGCGCAAGTCTACGCATATCTATGCATCTCTAAGCATTTTTGTGCTAGTAATTACTTATATAAAAATGCGCACAAATACGAAAGTCTGCGCACGTCTACGCACGATTCGCATAGTTAAGTAGAAAAACTTTCCTAATATTAGAGGGAAACAGATCTCCTAATGCCCAACTACTAGAAATAGGCCACTTATTACTAACTAGGTTAACTACTTAGCCTAAGCAATTTATAATCTTAGAGTCTTATATAAGAATCTTATACTCGCAATATACTACTATAAAATAAAGAGACTAGCTAAGTAATAGTAATTAATTTTAAGTGGGCAGAGGTTATTAAGCCGCGCACTATACTTAGTATTATCTTACTAAATTAAAAAAAGAAGAGAGACTCTATAGCAAGTATAGCTAAGCAGAGAGAGAGAGGCGCCTTTTTAACTTTTTATAAGAAAGAAATTAGATAGCTATAGAACTATAGGGCCTACACGGGCGCTACTAAGTTTTATCTAGTTAATAATAATAGAGTTAATATCTTTATAGGCTATAGTGTTTTAGAAGTAAGATTATTATATACTAAGCCAAGTTAATAGTAATATTTAAGCAATAAGCCAAGCCTATACCTTAGACTTAGCGAAGAGTTTAAACCTTAAAAGATTGCTATAAAGGGTACCACAACTAGTAACTAATAGAAAAAGCTATAATATATTATATATATAGTCTTTAGACTTTTATTACTAAGCTTTAGTTAGGCCTTATTAGTTTGCACATAGTATATTCTCTTAGTCTAAGTATAATATGCTGTAAGTAAGTAAGTTAATAAATATTAGCAATTAACTTAACTAATTAAAATTAAATTAAGTAAAGTTACAGTAATATAAATTAAATTCTAATATAAGACTAAGATCTACTTTCTATATTATAATAGGTAGGAAACACATCCCACTTTAATCTAACAAAATGAGGCCAACCTAGCTAGCAGTAATAGTTAATTTAAACCTAATAAGCTGCAACAAATAAATAGTAATTAATATTAATAGTAGACTTTTTAGACAATAGTTTGTTTTACGTACCTATTATATAGAGAGTCTTAATTAAAGACAAAGTAATATAGTTTCGTTATTATTAAAGCTATCTAGTGTAGGTACTTCCTCTATCTTTAGTTCTTCTTAAATAGCTTCGCTTACTTCGCTACTTACAGATTAGCTATAGAATAACATACTTAGCGTTAAGACTAAAAGAATTCTATATGTTATATCTAGCTAGATGCTTTATAGAAATTCCTATATTTAGTATCTTATAGCTTCTACTAAAAAGGCGTAATGCCTAAGTCTTAGACAATTATAAATAGAAATCGCGTACGCTAGTATTATTTTATTAGAATCTCTAGCAGCGTTGTTAACATACTATAGTAAATCTACAGTCTATAGTTGCATAGGCCAAATACTGCACTATAGAGCTATATAAGGACTAATATGTATACTATATTCTATTTAGCTATATATAGCTACTATAGGCTATAGATTTACTATAGTATATTAATAATACTAAAATTCTCTAGGCTATATGCGCGCCTCTTCTTACTATTTTGCTATCTACCTTATTTTTTACTACTAACTCTTATTAGTTATTAGACACTTTCTAAGGTAGTAAAATAAGTCTCTATATTAGATTTAGAAAAAATATTTACTATCTTTTCTTCTATAGACTTAGTAGAGAGACGCAGTAAAATAAAATATAGCAGCTAAGAAAAACCCTTATTACTAGTATTAGTTATGCCTATAATATTGCTATTATTAGTCTTACTTAATAAGAATACCCTATTATAGCTACGTAAATAGGGCGTAAGTACTTTAGCCCTACGCTTCTTTATAGGTTGCTTAGGCATAGTCTATAATTATAGCTATCTTATAAGCACTAGTAAATAAGAAGGTTAGAATAAATCGACTAATACTATATATACATAAGTATATAATTACTAGGTAAGGTGGGTTCTATAAATATAAAGAGTAAGATAGAAAAATAAGTAATTTTAATTATACAAAAGAGTCTAGATACAAAATTAGTAAAAGTAAAACTTTAGACTAATAAATAGCTAATATTTTCGTAGATACTTGTAGTCTTATATATACCTTCCTTCTACTACCTACCCTATAGCGCTAGCATTAATATGTGTTTCCTTAGCATACACTATTAATAAGCTAGTAATTTCTTAACCTACTAGATACTCTATATAATTATTAAGTCTGTAAAAAAAGTGTAGACCTATTAATACTACCTTGCTATTATCTACTATATAAAAAGAAGCGCTTAATCCTAGTATAGACTTTTACTAAGACTACTAGTATAACTAATTATTTATATATACTGCTTATTACTACCCTACCCTTTTATACTATACTCTGGCTAGTAAAAAGTAGGGTAAGTAAAGCTTAGAGCTAAGCTAGCTATTAAACTACACTAGAGTGTTTTTGCTTCCTATCTAAAGTTACTTATATATTTATTAGGCTGCCTAGCCTAAAGCTCTTTTATAAAGTCTAAAAACTAGCTAGTAAGTTGCGCAAACTAGCTTAAGAGGTAACTTTTTGCAAAGTAATTTTATAGGAACATTTAGCTAAATACAAAGCAATCTTAGCATAAGTAAGTTAGGCACATTATTAAAAAATAGCGCTACGTTATTATTAAGATTAGATCTAATAATAAAAAAAGAAATTCTAAAAAAGTGTTCTATTTTCTAGTTCCTTCATTACACTCTTAAGTAGATCTTTTTTTTCTTTTTACTACTTATTATTTATTCTTCTTTTATTAATTCTTCTATTTCCCCTTTATATAGTTTGCTGTGTCTATAAATTTACTTCTTAAATTATTTATCTAGTTACTTATCTTCTCTAGAAAGCGCTTAGTACTATTCTTTTCTTATTTAAGTTTGCAAATTCTTGCATCTTTATAGGTATTATTATATTATAAATTATTACCTATAGTTAGAGTATATAACGCATAGCTTTTATAGCGCGTCTTCCTTTTATACGTACCCCCTATACCTCTCTAATAAGTCTAGACTAACTAGGAAGGCGTAATACTATCGTCGGCACAATAAAGTTGCAGATAGCTAGATTAATAGGTATTAATAGCGCGCCCCCTCTACTAACTTATATATTAATATCTTAATTCTAGTGTTGTAAAGTATAGGCGCGTAGAACTAACGTCGCCCCTATCCTTCTACATTAGTGTGGCTGCTAGCTACGCCCTAACTACTTTACTATTAGAAACTTTACATAAATTCTCCTCTTACTAGCTAGAGAGCGCAATTAAATTAATCTATAGCTTAAAGGCTATTCCTAGTACTTATAACACTAGGCCGCAGCAAATATAGGTCTTCGCAAGCTATATAGCTACTTAGAATACGCACTCTTCTAGTTATATATCTATTTAGTGCTGTTTAGGATTAGGGCTTAGATATTTTATTTATATAAGGGTTCACTTTAGCAAAGGTGTATATAGCTACGTATAGAGACGCTATCTTCCTCTAAGAGTTAAGTAAAGTGTAATAGTAGTTAGTACCCTAGTACACAAACTACTACCTGCTCTTTTATTATCTTCTACTACTACCTATAGCTACTAGTAGGCTACTATAAACTATAGCGCTAAGATATTAGTAGAGATTTGTTAATATAGCGCTTCTATATTACTAGGTACTAACTAGCCATAATAAACCTACTAGGCAAATAGGTCCCTAGAGTTTAACAGATAAGAAGGTGTCTTTTTATTTAGATACTCTACAGATCGCCTTCTCTTTATTATAGCACTTATTCTTCTTATTAGCTTTATTCTTTACTTCTTAGGTGAACTTTTGCTAAGTATTACACTTACATACTAAGATATTATGCTATATAGATTAAATAGAATAAATAAGATATTAGAATATAACTACTTCTAGGAGAGAATCTTAGGTGTCCTCTTTAGTATCTATTAAGTAGGCTTATCTATTACTAGCATAACTATAATTATAATTGCGTATACTATAAATACTAAGCTTTATTAGCTAGATATAGTAATTCTATATACTCTTTACCTTCTTATAGGCGTAAACATAAGCATTATTATTAATATATTAGTTAGTTTTCTAACAAATAATATAATTAGCTTACCTAAATACTTTGTATTTTAATCCTTTCCTAGTAGGCTATAGGCCTAGCATACGCCATAACTATCTTAACTACACTAGATATTTGCCTACTATATAAAGTAGGAGACATTTATACTTAACCTTTTAACTTTTTTAATATAAACTAGGGACAAGAACACATTATTTATAAGTCCGCGCTGCTTTTTTACGTTATAGCTATATTACTTATCTCTTTATCTATTTTACGTTACGCAGGTGGCTAGAAAAGTATAAGAGCTTAGGGCTAGAGTAGGTTAACCTATAGTATATATAATTACTAATAGTGTTTATTACTACTATAAATGCAATTATAGCGTTATATTAAATATATAGAGTAATTATTCTTTATAGTCTATTACTTACTAATAGGGAAGTTAGTACTTACCTTCGCTAGAGTATATTTCTTATATATCTTTAACTCCTTAGATTATATAACCTAACTTAGGCAGGTCTATATATTTGCTTAATTGCTAAATCCTTTTACTTTTTACTTTACTAGTATTAAACGCCCAAATTTTTAAGTCTATTAGAGCTCAAATGCACAGTTTACGCTTAGCTTATATAAGAAATAGCAACCTTAAGGGGGCAGTACAACTAAATAGCCTATAAGCTACTACGGGTTTTATAGGTAGAGGAAACAACCTAACGTTAGTAAGAATTTGTTTTAGCCTAAGTTATTTATAGTTTAAGCCTACAAATATTATAAAAGCGCTATCGCACAGTTTAAGGCGGAGCAGCCTACTCCCTAAACACATAGGAGACTTATATGGACCTTAACGACTATAGTATTACGTCTAAGCACCTAATAGCTTAGCCTTTATACTTATTCTTAGATAACCTTACTAATAAGTTAAGATACCCTTATAAGCACCTCTCTTTTACTTCTATCTATAGTTAATAGTAGTTAAAAAAAGCTATATCCTCTACTAGTAGTGAAGTCGCTAGTTTATTACTATTGTGCTTAATAAAAGTAAGTAAAGGTGTCCTTTAAAGCATTATTATATAATTTAACTAAAATAGTGTAGCTTTGGTCTAATTAGGCGGTAAAAAGGATAGATTACCTTAGAGAAGGTTTAGCCTAATAACTAAAGGTGCCCAGTTCTATCTTAACGTCTATTTGCTTCCTTCCACTAGGTTATAGCATTTTATTCTACTAATACGACTTTGCAAGTATACACGCGTGTTCTATTTTATTTATTTATACTTTATATATACTATCTAATTAAAGTAAGCTATTATTTAAGGTTATCTAATAGTTAATTACTAGCTAGTTATAAGAAATGCGAGCCTCTCTTATATAAACTTTTTATTTATCGCAGCCTACTCTTAAAAGACTTTTAGTAACTCTATCTTTTCCTTTTCTAGAGCTTTTACCCTTACTTTAAGATTATTAACCTTTTTTATAAGCGTGTTTAGTAACTTCTAATAATTAGCTTATAGTTAGTCTTTAGTAGCTAGGGATAAGTGGTTTTCCTTTACTTATATAAGTAACTGGCCTAGTCTATTTAGTATTTAGGTAGTAGCTTACTATTCTAGGAATCTTTCTTAGAATGCTTAGACACGTATTATTTAAATTGTCTAAAATATTAAAGTAAACTTACTTCTTTCTAAGATAGTCTATATATAGACTACCTTATAATATAGCGTATAGTAAAGGTAGCACACTATTTTATAACTCTCTTAAACCTTTAAGTGGCTATTATAATAATAGGTAAGTGTCTTATAGAAATAAGCACAGCAGTAATTACCTACCTAACTTTTAACACTATTTGTAGATACTTTATCCTAATATAAAGTATTATCCTTAACTATAGTAATAGAAGTATATAAACTCTATAAAAGACTTATTATAAAGAATAGAATAGGAATGTAAGGTGTACAAAGCAAAGTAAGAAAATAGGCAAAATAGGTTAGTTAAGTAAATAAAGCGGACGGAGTGGAGAGACAAGCCCTTTATTCCTCCCTCCTCTCTTTGCTACTCTATAGCTAAGAGAGCAAGACATATACACACACTTAGCTATAGGCGCGGCTTCTATTATATATCTTTTATACATGCGTACCTCTAGTACTTCTAAACTATTCTAAATTAGTTATAAAGGTATAAAACCATCACTAGTGTAGTAAAGATGCAGGCAGCTAAATAGACAATTAACAATAGCGCCTTTACTAACTTAAAGTTTAATGTCTCTATTTTACTATTCTAAGCATAGATATATAACACTAAAGTTACTATAATCTACACTATTACTAGGTAAAGCAACTATCTATAGTGGCTACTAGAGGAGATATTCCTAATCCTAGACTATAGAATAAGTTCTTATTAAGCTGTATGGATGTATTAGCGTTAATCCTAACATATCTAATTAACGCATAGTAAAAGGGGTGCCTATTCTAAGCATCTATATAGCTAGTAGGGGTCTACATTAGTCGCAGCCTAGCGTCTAAGATAAGTTCGCAATAGTAGCGGCGAATCATTGCTTCGCAATTAGAAATTCTACACACGCACATCCCTTACTAGCTAAGGCATAGCTAGCGCTAGTATAGTGTAGAATAATGGAGGCTATAATATTATATATACGTGCCTTACAAGGGTATAACTCTTATATAGGAGTTTAAGATAACACTAAGAATAAACCTATTTTATAATAGCTAAGCCCTAGACGTAGTTAAATAAAAAAACTATAGTGGCTAAATGCTAAATAGAAATAGGTTGCCACCTTATATATAGACTAGAAAAGTAGATAAGAGGTAGTTAAGCGTCTAGGGCTAGTAAATTAAACTCTAAAAAACTCACTTCCGCAATCTAGATATTACATCTTAACTCTCTATAGCTATGTGTTGTTCTAAATTAAATACTATAAATAAGCTAGCAGAAGTATGCCCACATTCTCCCCTTTTAGGAGGTAGCTAACCCTTTAAGGATAAGTTTATTTCTTTCCTCCCTTTCCTCCCTTTAATTAATTATATTCTATCCTCTACTTTATTAATAATAAGGAGTGTAATAAATAACTATCTTTTAGGTAAATAGAAGGCTAAGTCCTAATAACAAATTTATTAAAAATAACTTTCTATTTAGCTACGTTACAAATCTCTAGGCTAGCTCCTATAGCTTCTCTAATAATAAAGGGGATGCTAAAAGTTAGAGAAGCAGTATTATTTATACTAAAAGCGGGCATATAGATATAGAGATAGTAATATTTCCTCTAGTCTTCTTTTATCTGCCTACTAGCCTATCTATATTTAACTATATTAATCCTAGAGCGCTTCCCTTGCAAGAATATTCTTAGAATAGTCCTAATTTCTAGCCTACTATATATTCGCAGTAACTAGAGCCTGTTATTATTACACTAGCTTAAGCATATTAGCATCCTAAGTAAGAAATTATAAAAGAATAGTACTAATAACTAGATTTTAGGTGCGCATTATCTTCGCTTATACTATCCACTTTTTACTTGGGTCCTAAACTCTATAGTAAGGAGATTATAACTAGAAATTGTTAACTAAGCCTATAAGAATAACAAGATTGCCTACTAGGAGTATTTTTCCTCTCTTCTAAACTAAGTATCCTTCCTTAAGTTACAAAGAGATAAAGGGTTAAGAGTAATATAAATAATAAAGCTCGTAAGATTTAGAATACGCTGTTAGCCGCAAATTCTCGCAAAAGAAAGAGTAGTAGGTTTATCTAGTCCCTAGCCTTTTATACACATTACTAATATAGTTAGTAGAGTATATTACTTAACTTAAGGACAAGAATAAGAATCTTCGCATATAGAACTATGCTCTAGTTAAGAAAAATACACGCTCGTTAGCTGCTCTTAATAAGGTTCTTTAACATCCCGCCCTCACATCTATTCTTAGAGATTTCCCTTAAGACAAGATATAAGATAGCCTAATCTAGTAACTAGTCTATTTAATAGTGTAAAGTGTTAAGAGCTAGTAACATAGAGGTAATAGAGATAATAGCCATAGTATTTATTTTAAGTGCTCTTTCTTATTTCTACTATAAAGCGCTTTGCTCTATTTTAGAATTTACTAAATTTAGAATATTATAGTAACTCGAATATTTAATGTATTAATAACACAAAACATAGAGAGAAACTTTATAGTAAGATTATCTAGTTTACCTTTACTTCTTAATTAATCGTTACCTTATCTAAGAGAAAAATCTAGTTGCCTCCTACTAGCTTATATCTTCCGCGTGGGTCCTACCAAAGAATAGTACTATTACCATAGTCCCCTGTGTCTTCTAGACTATCCCAGACTGGCCAGAAAGGTGTAATACCATTACTAGCACGGCAAGGATATAGGCAACTAAACAGATAGGCAATAATCGCGCCTCTACTAACGCTAGGTTCAATGTCTCCTTCTAACTATTTTAACGCGCGGGTATATAAGACTAAAGCCACTACCTTCTATATAATACTAGCGCAACTCTGCCTTATTAGCTAGCAAGGGGATATTTATATAGAGTTCCTAAGAGTAAAGTAACTATCTGTAGCGCCTGCTAGCATTCCTAATCCTAGGCTGCAGGACCTTAGTAAGCTATATAAATACTCTAGATTATATAGTTATGCGTCTATTAGCGCTGTAATTATTAAGGCTCAGACATACTACCTACCTAAGGGTTCCTATCTATAAAAGTGCAGCCCTATATAGAGACCCTATTTTCTCTCTATAGGTAGCTTAAGTAAAGTGATTGTTAGCATTCTAATACAGCGACGTAATCTTTATGGCTAACTATCTTTTTAGGAAGCTGGCCAGCTTATTAATATTTTAATTATATAAGGCAGACCAAAACTCTTTATCTTCTCTAGGTGTACGTTATAGCTATGCCTCCCCTTCTAGTAGTAATATAGTTTTTAATAGGTTTAAAGGCACCTCTAGCCTTATTCTCTAGTTGTATTCTGCCTATCTCGTAGTAATAGAGTTCCTAATAGATTAGAATAGTATAGCTTCTAGATTAATATTATATAACTGTTACCGCTATAATATATATACTACTATCTATAGAGAAAATAGTTTAGAGCCTTAGATATATAGATAAGTTATTACCTATAACTACTTATATTATAATCTTTATATACAATAAGATAAAGTGGGCTAGTTATTATAAATGTGCTTACTAAGGTTAATAGAGGTATAATACTAAATATAGTTCCTAAAGCGCCTTTTATAGTGCCTTTTTACTTAGAGTTAGTTGCTATAAAATAGCGTAAGTCTAAGATATTTCTAAAACACAATTAGTTAAGTATTAAGATAAGTATAAATAGGGCAGAATTAAAATTTAGTGTTATAGGCAGGGGAGCTAGAAGGAGTAGAGAAATCTCTAAAAGGAGGCAGGTAGGAGGCTTTAGGCCGTCTCCACTAATACTCTTATATTTTCTAGATAGGTTATTACTGTAAGTTATAGTATAAATAGATAAGAAGGGGTAGGTATGCCTTATAATAGAACTATCTAAGCTAGTTAATTAAAATAAACTTGCCGCTCTTTATACGTATAGGTTATACAACCTACTACCTATAAATTGCCACTAGAGTAGTCTTAGAATCCTAGTATTAAGGTATAGGCTAGTATTTTTAGTAGTAAGGGATAATATATATATGGCCTCTATAAGCTTATCCTATTCTAAGTTACACCTACCCTACTTACTTACAACACTATTATTTTGCCGCTTGTATAGCTTCTACTAATAATTATTACACAGAATAATATTAAGCTCTACTTACTTTAAATACTATAATATAAGATAGTTATTCTTAATTATATATATATATTGCTTAGAATTAGCATTGTGTTCTATTTTCTATTAAGTCGAATTTGCTAAATTATAACTTGTTTTACGCAAATTAGTGTGCTATTACTAATCTTAGGTTAACTTAGGTATTAACGCTATATAGATAACTATTCCTATTAAAGGCTCTTAATATACTAGGTTTATATAGTTAAGTTGTGTAATATATAGTGTATGCCTAGTGCTACACATTTAATTACTAAAGACTAGTTAGTGGTACATAGATATCTGCTAGATAATATCTAGTACTAAATAAAGTGAGATATGTAGGCTTCTAGCTAATCTAATATAAGGTAGAAGTGCCCTTTGCGCCTAGAGTAAATATATACTCCTAGCAGTCTAGGGGTAGTAATAACTAAGAACTAGTTAATTAAATTCTCTAGGTTAGCGTTTAAATAACTCCTAGTTAATTTAACATCTAATTTAACGCATAGCCACAACGCTCTAATGCATAAATATCTAAAAATAAAAATAGCAGAGTAGCGCAGTACTAAAGCGCTTCGCAAAAATATATATATGCTTTCTTAACTTCCTATAGAAATAGCTAAATTGTTTACCTTAAGCCCCTCTCTTATTATAGAGAGCCCTTACTCTAAGACTTAGAGCTTCTTTAATAACCTTAGAAATAAATTATTAGGCTTAGACCTTAATTTTTAGAATATTTATCCTATAAAAGATTTTACAAAGGTAATATTATAAGATACACTTATGTTCTTTATCTAGCTTATGCCTACGCTAACCTGCTATTCGCGCAGACATAGTTTAAAAACCTAACGTTTAAAAACCTAATATTTAAGAACCTAACAAGCTTTGTATACATAGAAAAGAATCCTAGTGCCTCTAAATTATATCCTAATATATTTTTTCTAAACCTAGAGACAACTATAAACACTTATAGGGCTCTAGTAGAGTTAAGGGGGAAGAATCTTATTACAACCCCAGATAGAACTTTAAAATTACCTCGCTATTAGAGTTCCACATTAATCTAGGCTATAGCCAATTCTAATATTAAGTTTATAGATAAAATATTCCCCTACTTACCTTATTATCTTATTACCTCTTAACTAGTACTAAGCGCCCTATTCTTACTACTATTAATAATAAACAGCAACTTCTATCTTACCTTGCCCAAGCTTCTCTTATAGCCACCATAGAACCCATAATTAAAAGAGACAATATTTTAAAAAGTTCGCGCAATAGAGTAGAGGAAATATATAACAGCCTTTTATATCTACATAGCGTATAGACCTCTCTAGGTATTATCTTAGGAGATAGAGACAGAAACCTAAAGTTAAGTTAAGGTAGAAATATTATATTATTTATAAATTATATACTAACTATAGTATAGAGCGTAGCTTAGATATTTTAAACTATCCAATACTGTAAACTACTAATAAAGCACTAGAATTATTAAAAAACAATATAATATATATAGTAAAATTAGCGCACAATTTAAACAAAATCCTAAATCGCCCCTTAGCATAGGCGAGTTTATTAAGATTCCTTATTCTAGAACTAATAAAAAACGCTTTAATAAGAGAGCACTAGAGGGAGTAACTAAAAATCACACTAATAATATCCTAGACATACGCCCTTATATTAGAGGTAAATATAAACACTTACTTACACTTAATAGATTAACTATATCTAGTACTTTTAAGAAGACCCTATAAAAGCGTCTTCTCTACTTATCTTAATATGCGCTAATAGATATAAAAAGATATTCTAATACTATTAGGCTTATAAACTAGAGCCACTTAAAGCATGCAGAGCGAAAGTAAAAAAAAAAGTAACTCTATCTCTTTAACAGTTTAAGAGAAGCTTAAATATATTATAAAAAGGTCTTAAAAAGAATTTAGACATAAATATAAATTTTTTATATAGGTAGTCTTAAACACTTTATATATATATAAATAGACTATACACATTACACAAGATTCTAATAGTTTATATTTATTAGAGGTTATATAACCTAGTAACTTATAAGCTCTAGGGGAAAGCTTATAACTTGCTTTAGGGAGCATCTAGGAGAGGGATAATAAGATTATTAGGCAGATAACTAACAATTTTAATAAACTAAGCCTAGCTTTTAACATATATAATCCAATCTAGCTATTTCTAAAAGAACTTAACTAGAAGGGCAAGGTCTAAGATAACAACTATTCTAACACAAAATATAAGAAAAGGCGGATAAAGCAGCAGCAAAAGAAGAAAAAAAAAATATAGCAGCCAAATAAAAGTAGATTAGAGTTCTCTATACTTATATATAGAAAAGAAATTAGGTAGTAGTTATAATGCTAAATATATATTAAATATATTAAATAGCTATTTTATTACTATATAGACTATAATAAAAAAATATTAAAGTATTAAGAATATGCTACTAGCGTAATATCTATTTTATAGAAGCGAACATTTTATAAGCTTAAGAATATAGAAATTATTACTACTACTCGCTACTAGGTTGCTATTATCTTAGCTATAGTATTAGATAAGTAGGGACAAGCCCCCTCTATAATGCAATAACTATAGTATTTATAACGTTATAAATCTAGTGCCTTAATATTTCTCTAAGGGGCAGAGAAGCTACTACTCTTTATTTATTTGTATTGCATATCTGACTATAAACTAAAAGGTGTAAAAATTAGCGCTTACTAGTATTGCATATCTTAATAAGTATCTATTATTAGGTATATTTTAAATAATTATATACATATAGCTATATCTTTGCGGAGCTATATATATTAAGGTGTAGAGGTTAGATAATAGGTAATTAATATATATAGGAAAAGGTGACTATATAAATTGTTTAGGTAGAGTTAGTAAAATTATAGGCCAAGGAACAATTAACACAGAGGCGAGATATAAGGAAAGGGAGTAGAGATGGCAGATACTAATCTACTAATCTACTAACTATAATTCTCCTCTTTAAAAGTTCTCTAGAGTAGCCTAAACACACTATAACATACCCCTTTTATTAGGAATTTACGCTGTGTTTCGTGTATACTAAGAGTTAGGCACTTTAGTACGCTTTAATAAAGATTAAAAACCATATAGAAAGTAAGCGAGGTGTAATAACTTTAATATTATTCTCTAAGAATTAACATATTTTAATTTTAGATTCTAACTAGATAATAAAGCTTTTTACAAGAGGTTAAGACCTATTACTATTCTTAAATTCGCAATAAGGTTTTTTACTTAATAACTTAGTATTAATAGATAGGTGCGTAATAGTGCTATACAATAGCACTATAGAAGACACCTTTTTATTAATTAGTAGTACTCTTTAACAAAACACAAAAACTAACTATTTTAGTGTATAAGATCTTTTTAAATAGGATCTCCTCTAAAATAAGAAGAGGATTCTAAGTGGCCATAGAGTTAAGCATTTTCGTTTAATAAATTTGCAATAGCGGTGTTAATTAAAAAATACTAAGCCTTAGATACTTATATTACTTTTTATTTTACAAAGAAATAGCTAGAAAGCGCTTAGATACGCGCTCTAGCCTTACTTCTTCTAGTTAAGACAAAAACGCACAGATATTAATAGGGCAAGAGTTAGTATAGTATATATATAATATAGCTTAATAGTTAACTATTAAATTATTACACTTCTATAAACGCTATAGTTATGTTAGCTCCTATATAAGACTCTTACACTATTCTATTAGTAGGTAAGAAATAGATATAATATTGCTAATAAAAGTCTAGGTAACCTTACTAGTAGTTATCCTTACCTATTATTCTAACTATTAGCCTAAGACTTAATAAAATTAACGCTAAAGCGCTACACTATTTATTCCAAGCGCTTAATATAACATATGCGTCTAATTCTGCCTTAATATAGGCTTATTAATAGTTAGCTAATTCGCGCTCTAGGGGGTCTTTCGCCCTAATTGGAACACTTTTACTTTATTTAACCGTCTTCTAGCTAGCCCAGAACTAATTATTCTAACCTATTAGCCTAAGACTTTATATAATCAACACTAAAGCACTTCGCTATTTATCTCTAGCGCTTAATATAACACATACGCCTAATTCTACCTTACTATAGACTTATTAATAACTAGTTAATTTATACTCTAGGGGTCCTCCGCCCTAACAAGGATCCTTTTATTTTATATAATCCTCTTTGCTGCAGCTAACCTATGTATAATTAATATAAACTAGGAAGCTAGTAATATATTAGACTATTTAGGCTAAACTATATTATAGGGCTACAGCGCTTACTAGTAAAGTATAAATCTAAATAGTAAGGACATAGAATCGCAAAATAGTAAGCAAGACTATCTACTTATAACTTCTTTGCTATAGGGCACGCGACTTATAGCGAGTCTATTAATAGATTTAGAGTATTTTTAAA
The DNA here is from genome assembly GCA_009805535.1 of Laburnicola sp. JP-R-44. NCBI lineage: Eukaryota > Fungi > Ascomycota > Dothideomycetes > Pleosporales > Didymosphaeriaceae > Laburnicola > Laburnicola sp. JP-R-44. The sequence continues at coordinate 782,527 of SELF01000003.1, read as the reverse complement.
GCTTTCTTTATTAGATAGAGGGTCCGCTTAAGTAAATATAAGTTATGTAGGCTCCTTCCTATTGTTCCTAACTAATATCCACCCACTAAGGCTTTTTTTTAATAATATATAGGAGGATTCTCTCTAAATTACCTAATACTAACTAATTATCTCGCATACCTATATTAGTTTCTCTTAGAGGCGAATAAGTAGAATTTAGACACACTAGAGACGCTAGGATTTTATATACTAGAATTATCTTATATAGAAATATCCTACACACTTAACGCACCTTCTACGTAAGAGGTACCTTACACACTAGAGTTATCTTATATAGAAATAGCAGATAGTCTATAAGTAAATTCTACGCAGGAGGCACCTTATATATAAAAGGTATATTCTATAGAAAAAGCACCTTATATAAAGGCGCCTTACGCACCTAAGATACCTTATACACTAGAGGCATCTTATATACTAATATTAGAAAGTGCGCAAATTTCTAGTACACTAAAGGTGCTTTTAACCTTAATTAAGAATATGTAGACAATTAACTTATATAGCATTAATTTTTTCTCCTATAATTTAGAGAATAAAATCTAAGCAAAATGCTACTTAGATCTATTAAGCTATAGTGCAACTAATATAGGTGTTCTACCTCTAGATAAGATAAATATAAAAAAAATACTAAAAAAGTAAGCATGTTTAGTATAAGCTTATAAATCTCTTTTTACTAAAGGTTACTTATTATAAAGTAGGCAAACACCACAATAAAGATGCTAGTTCTCTATAGTATTACTATTATTATTCTTACCACTAGTAATAATCTAATTAAGATAACTATAAAGACTAAGACCTCTATTATAACCTAAACTAACGCAATAACTATAGATTCTTTTAGCTTAAGAAAGAAAAGAAAGCAATTGTGTAAAGATAGCAGTCTAGGTAAGATATTACTAAAATATACTCTATAATCCTCTTTAAGAGTTAATACCTATAAATCTAATTCTAAAGGTTTTATAAACTAGAGCTTTACTATAGATAAACTCTAAGCTAGAATTAACATAATTCTTAGGGCGCTAACTAAGATATACTATAGGCTTTCTCCTAATAGCGTAACAAATAAATTATCTACCTTACTAGCTAAACTAGTTAGTTAATAGAAATTATAATTTAAAAGTAATAGTGGCTTTAAAAGTATAATAGCCAAATCTTTAATAGTCCTTAGTATAGTATAGCATAAATTTTAAAAGGAATTTAAAAATGCTCCTCCTAATAATAATATTATTCTTACACTCTACGCTGAGCTTAAGGATAAATTTACGTAATATAAGCCAGCTTGTCTCTGGATAGCAATAGATATGCCTAAAGCAAAGCATAGGAAGTTAAAAAGATTAAAAAGATTGTTAAACCATAGTTAAACTTAGAGTTAGCAGGTTATTAAGCTTAGACATAGAAACTATATAGTTAAGGTTAAATTTTAAATTTTGTTCTTATAAAAACTAGGGGAGAGTCTTTACATTTATTAATTATACTACTAAAGCATATACTATAATCCCTAAATAGTAAAGAGAAGAATAAAAACTACTATAACTTTGCAAATTCCTACTAACTTCGCATATTTATAGACTATATAAGATATCTATACTAGCTACTCTATAATAACAATTATTCTAAAGTGTGTTATCTATATTGCTAACAGTTACTTATTAATAGATATTTTAAAGACATTATATAATGCGCCTATCGCGCAGCTTTAGTCCTATAATAAATAGAACTAGAAACTACTACTAATGTTAAGCATAATCTACGCAATTTAATTTAATAGCTAAATAAGAGGAAAAAGTTTAAAAGATGCTATACCTAAAGGTAATAACAATTAAGATATATCTTTATTAGAAGCTAAGAAAGGCCTATTATATTTTCTAGTATTATTTAGAACAGCTAGTTAGAGAGCCCTATAGCGGCATTAAATATAACTTAGAATTTTATAGGGACAACCACTAATCTAGTAGATAACTTTTAATTACTAGCCTTTTTAGTAGGTAGACTTAAAGATCTTATAGAATATTAATTCTTACCTACTATAAGGTAACTTATAAGAAACTAGACAGCTAGCTAATATAATAACCGTTTATTATAAATACTATTTATTAATTATTATAAACTAATTAGAACTACTCCTTTAGGCAGACTAGGTATCACTACGCTAAAAATAAACTAATCCTAATTATAATTTATTTATAGGTCTACTACTATAGGATATCTACTATATATAACCTACCTATGTTTTCTAGCCCCTACAATTAAGAGGAATTTAAGCAAGGCGCGTTTTCTTAAGCCTTTTTAGAGGCCCCTCTATTACTATTAGATTCTAGGTTTTAGGTGTACAGCTCTCCACTTTTCTTTTTTTACATGTACTATAGCTTTTACCCTAGCGTTATTAGACTATTTAGCGCATCCTACTTTCTCTTCTCAACCTAACTAATATACTATTAAAAGTAGAAACTAAATTTAACTTTACGTTATTAGTATTCTCCTTCTTCTAGTTAGAAATTCACACCCTAAAATATTATATATTTCTAGCTATATAAGTAACCAAAGCCGTTTATAATAGCTCTTATTTACACATATAATAATATTAGATCTTATTTATATAGAACTAAATACTTATTTCTAGTCTTTTATTTAGCGTAGCTATTACAGCTTCCCTATATCTGTAATAGGTGTCCTTTAAGAATAGTCTAAGGCTTACTTTAGATAGTATCCTAAAGCCTTATATTATATTAAACATCTTTATTGTGTAGAGATTCTAACTAAGGTCGAGTCCGCACTATACACAGAGAGGAGTAAAATAGAAGGCACTAAAACCTAGTACCTAGCACATAGTAGTAGTAATAAAATATAAACAAAATAATAATAATTTTATTATTAACTTTCTTTATAGTAGTATTATTAATAGTAGTTAATAGATAGTCTACTATCTAGTATAACTAAGTTACATATTATCTCTTAACTGGTAGACTATTAGAGAGCTATAGTAGACTATAGAGTTATAATCACAAAAGTAGTGTAGGCGATAAAACACTTAACTATAGTTTGGTTATCGCGTTTACAACCTAGCAGCTATAGCGTATAAAGTCTACCTACTCTTATAATATTAGTAACACCTAGTACACTAAATCTTTATTTTTAATATATAATTACTATCACTATCTTTTAAATCTAGCTCTTTATCTATTATATTTAGCGACGCAATAATATTCTAGCAGCCTAGCTACACTACTTCTTCTTCTACACAGGACAATATAGTTATAGTAGAGTTTTAAGAGTATATAGAGGATTAGATAGGCAAAGTTAAGAATAATCCCTAGAGATTTAGTAATCTTATATAGTAAGTAGGGTTATTAAAGGGGCCTCTTAATCTTAATATCTTTAATAACACCTAGCCCTAGCTATTTAGGCCCTATTAGCTAGTCCTGCAACTCTAAATTCTAAAGTGCAGAGCACTCCTTTAGTACCTAAATAGAGGGTTAGATTAGGCATTTATACTACAACAATAGGACAAAGTAGAGGCATTACTAGAGAAGCTTAAAGACAAGAACTGGCAAAGTAAAGGCATAGGGCAGCTGCCAGATAATAAGCGGCGGTTCCTTAGAAACTGCAGAAGTTTGAAAGCGCAGCCGTGCCTTATATTATATATTATATTCTTAATTTAGTTTCTTAGTCTAAAATTTAATAGGAACTTAATTCTAAAACTATTAATAATCTTAGTTATATAAACATATTATAGCAACTTGCATTAAATAACCATAGTTAGATTTTAACTAGATGCTACCCTAGACCTTATATACTATAGTCTATAATAGGGGTAAATATATAATAAAAGCCTATAATTTTAATCTTAATCTAGAGCGTATTAAAGATATTTGTGTAAAGAATAGCTATATAAACAAAACCTCTAAGAAATAGTAGTAGTAGATTATATTTCCCTTTCTTTATATAGCCTTATATAATAGAGTTTTCTAAACAGATTAATTTTATATTAGAAAATTATATCTTAAAAACTAGGTGTTATAATAACAATACGTGTATTTTTGTTTATATAAAATATCTCTTAGCGGCTAACTTTTCTTATTATTTCTTATAATTAATTATATAAAGTTCTATTAATTTCTAATATCTCTTATATAAGGGAAGCATATTATATACTTAGTAATTAGATTTTATACGTTAGAGTTTACCTACAAAAAGTTTAATCTAAATAATAATACTCATAAGCAGTGTAGTGTTATTAAGCTTAGTATTTTCTATATTAAGACGAGAGTCCTAAACTATTATTAATCTAATATTTCCTACTTAAGTAGATAATTACTAACTATATAGGCAAGAGGCCCCTCTATAATATAAAGACTTAATATAATTAGGAAGCTTAGTAGCGTAATCTTAGTACTAGAAAAACTTCTATAAAGTAATTGCTAGATCTCCCTTAGTATTTATATATATAATAATATTATAGTTATAGCTAGAGCATACGCTTTTAGCTTATTTCTTCTAGGATAATTTATTACTAATAATTTAAAGTCTTATCTTGCTACTTAATATAACTTGCTAGTTTAGGGTACAATTACTAATAGTTTATTATATCTATAGAAGTCCCTTTACTAATAAAACTCTACTTTTCTTATATATAGTTCTTTTTTATATAAATAGCTTTTTAGATAAGATAAAAACTAAGAATAGCTAAGTATATAGTGTGGCTTTCTATAACCTAGAATAAGATTACAAATCTTATTTTTGCTTTTTAGAATTTCTACCTTATATTCTATATAATAGTAAAATAGCCTTATTAATATAATAGGCTATAAGAACTTAATATGCCTAATAGTAATACATAGCGTTCTCCTACTAATTACTAGCCTTATATATAGCGTAATATAGGACTGTTAATCTTAACCTAAACTAAAAGCAAACATCCTAGGTTAGCCCACGCTTTACTTAATAGGTTAATATTATCGTAAACTTTTAGTAATTAGCACCTTATACTACAGCGCAAAGGATTGTAATTTTTAGAAAACTAAAATTAGAAACTTAATTTAGGCAACCTATAATTAAATGATTACCTATACTTTAACACTATACTCTACTAAGAATACTCCTTTATAGTTAGAAGACTATGCCGCTTATTTAGACTACACTAGAGGAACATATGCTTCGCTACCTATTTCTTTCTAATTTAAGATCTAAACCTAACAAATTTAGGTAAACAGCCGCAAGATAGTTAAGATTATCTAATATAACTAATCCGCCTATTATATAGACCTATATAGTAGTGCAGCGTAGTGCTAAGACTTTAATCCGCCTAAGTTGTTACCTTAGGTATTGCCAAAGCCCCCCTTTACTATAAATATAATATTAGTTAGCTAGTATGCTCTATTATACTTCGCTAACTAATATTTACCAATGCACACTAATATTGCGCAACCTCCCTAATAATATTTAAATTAAGAGGCGCTTAATTAATATGCTGCACTAGTTATAAAAGACCTTACTACGTTAGAAGTAAGAAAAGAAAGAAGAGAAGGCCTATTATTCCTTACGTTGTGGGGGGTGCAAAGTTAGAACGAAATTGTAATCGCGTATATTAACTAACAGCGTGTATTAAGTGTATAGACTTGGTAATATATTAGGTTATTAAGTGCACGGAACTACTAAATACACGCTCTCTACCAAAATCGCGAAATCTTTAACACGTAATATCTCTACTAATATAGTAGCTATTAAGGCAGCTCTTATAGCTATTAAATTACTAGAATCTCTAAAAAAAGCTAATTACGCGCAAATCGCAAAAGAATTTAGTATTAACTACTTAACTCTATTATGGCGCGCGCGTAGGATTACTAGATAAATGGCTACCTACTCTAAAAATTAATAATTACTTAATAATATCTAGAAAAAGATCCTTATATAGTATATTTAGCACCTTAGCTCTAATAGGCTACCTTCTACACTTAATATAATATAAAATTTTATATTAGAAATAGCTAAAAGAGCTCTAGGCGTAAAAGTGGCTAATACGCTTTATAAAGCGCTATAAGCTTAATCTAATCCTATAATAGATTTCTAGCCTTAACTCTTAGCGCTACAAAGCTAATTCTGCCTTTAAAATATACGCTATACTTTAACCTATTAAAGTGTAAAATTAAGTAATATAACGTTAACGCGCGGTATATTTATAATATAGATAAAAAAGGCTTTCTTATTAGAGTGCTTAGCAAATTAAAGAGAGTCTTTTTACGTAGCTATTTTAAGAGCGGGAGAGCTTAGCATATATACTATAGGACAGTAATTGCGAGTAAATAATATTAATAGCCTATATATTTACGCTAATAAAACTACGCTTACTTTAGTATTAATTTACTAAGCTATATTTAGTAATATATAAGATACCTAGCTATAGGATTTTAACGCCTAAAATTACTAGGCCTTTTTTGCGTCATCTCTGTTAGGCTAGACTAATAATAATATTAAATCTTAGCTGGCTTAAGCAGGTGTTTAACCGCAAGATAAAGGCAAAGATAAGAATGTCCTATTATCTCTTAATCCTTAACAGCTATAAAATCTTATATAATAATAGAATTTATTAATTTCTATAACACTAATAAGATTCTACTTACTATATTTCTGCCTTATAGTACCTATACACTTTAGCTACTTAATATTAGGGTGTTTAGCCCTCTAGTAGCTATATACTCCGCTGGCCTTGCGCGCTTTATAGAAGGTTACTAAGGGCTCTCTAATATTATAAAAAGAAACTTTTAGCAGCTATTTTAAGCTGCCTAGAATTACTTGCTAACTAAAAAGACTATTCTAAGCGCCTTTACGGCTACTAGGCTTATACCTTTTAATTCTAATAAAATTCTTACGCAATTCTACTCCCCACAATATAAGCGCCTATTCTTAAGTAGAAGTAGCTTATCTATACTTAGCGCAAGCAACTAGCTAAAAATTAAAAGTCTCTTATATAAGGCTACTAAGGATATATATAATTTATAGTCTATAAAGCTTGCTTATATAGTCTATATAATTGCTGCTAAAAATTAGCTTTTAAAATATAAAAATAAGCAGCTTAAAGAGGCTCTTCTTAATAAAAAAAAACCGCTGCTAGTAGGGCAAAGCTTTATAGCTAAAAGCGCTAAAGAACTATAATAGTAGAGCTATATTTTAGTTGCTAGCAAAGGTCTAGAAAGCTTAGAACTTTTAGGCTAAAAAAAGAGGTAAAGAAGATAGTAATATAGCTTTAGAAAGATAAGAAAATAAAGCTTAGAAAGTAGTAGAAGCTTTAAAAGGCAGCTCTACTAGAGAAGAGGCGCTAAAAGAAAGCTGCTACTAAAGAGAAGCGCACCTAGGAGCGTAAGCAAAAGGCCTTTAAAGCTTAAAAAGCGCGTAAGGCCTAGGTAATAGAAAAGTAACTCTACAATAAGCTTAAAGCTTCTAAAAAGAGTAATTAGAAATGCCTTAAGCCTACTATATTAAGTATAAAGGATATTAAGCATATACAGCCTAAGTTATTGCCTATTAAAGATAGGGTGCCTAATTCTAGCCCCTTAACACGTACCTGTAAAATACGCCTCCCCTTCCGCTTTTAGTAGCTAATTAGGTGCTAGAATTACTTAATAAGCTTCTCTAATTATTACTCTAGAAAATCTGGCGATTTTATAATATATATAGAGCTCTAAGCTAGCGCAGCCGGTTGTGAGACACCCAGGGATATGAGACACCGCGCAGAAATCCTCCACCCTTCAAAAAATCGCGATAATTGATTCAGCGTAATTACAATTGCCACTCACTACACATAGATTGCAGAGTTTTAGCTGCTACTTCTGCTGCTAGTTTTTCTGCCTCCTTTTCTTTGTCAGGACTATTGTTTTGTGTTGCTCTATAAGCTTAGAGGCCTCTACTGCTATCTTAATCGTATCTACGTTGGCAAAGCGTTGATTTGGGTCCATACGAACCCTCTTTCGTGGTGCTTGAGGGCTTAAGAGCCTCAAGTTGGCTCTGCAATCGTTTGTTCTCTGCTTCTAGCGCTACTGAGCGAGTATTTGCAACTGCAATTGCCTTGCCAGCTTTTTCAAACAGTTGGTGAACCTTCCGGCCTATACTCTGCTCTTTGTGAAGCGCTCGCTGAGCTATAAACAGATCACGAGGGCCGCGGGGGGTAGAGAGATAGCTCTCGATTGGTTGTTGAGCTTGATTCTGGCGAGGTGGCGTACGTAACAGGCCTTCGAGCGACTTGAGATGAGTTAATTACTCGCTCAATGTTTAATGGGCAGATGCCTGCAGTAGCCCATCCAGCGCGAATAACTCTCTCAGTGATTGCACCCTCTCTGGCAACGTGGTAGGCAGTAATAAAGCGTTCCTTTTTGACTGGGGCAGCATCATCAAGGTGTGATAACTCCTGGATCTGCTGGCGATAGAATTGTTTTACTACTGAGAAAACAGAGAGATCTAGGGGCTGCAGAACGTGAGATGAGTGAGCAGGAGGAGAAATAGAAGCCTGACTTTATTCTGCTTGCAGATCCACAGGAAGTCTAGGTCCACATGGCTGCCGTGGCCATCCAAAATCAGCATCCTCCAGCGATCCTCCGAGGGCGCAGTTTCTGGCAGAAATACGCGTTGCAGCCACTCAACGCCAATCGCGTTAGATGTCCAGCCATTCTCTGAGGTTGCGTATAGCCAGTCAGGTATTATTAATGGAAACCAGGTGCTCTGTAGGTGTTTGCCTTTGAAAATAACCGCAGGCCTCAGCTTCTTGCCCATTGCCGAAACGCACTCGATTATCGACGCCCACTCGCGATTCTCTGGCGACTGATAGTAAGCCTTTGTTTTCTGGCTGTCTGCGAGTACTCTGGTGTTTGCACATACACCTAGGGCCTTGCCAGTCTCGTCCATATTCCATGTATCCTCATTGCGTATGTTCAGCTCAACGCGGAGCTGCTCATATAGAGCTCAAGAAACTCGCGTATTGCCTCCTGAGTTGCTCCCTCAGCTCTCGCAGCCTCAATCTTCCTACCCACAATAGAGGCGACGCGTGGGTTGCGTTTGATGAAGTGGGATATCCAGTGTTTTACCCACTAACGTGGGCTCGCCGTTCATCCTTAGGATTCGATTCGCCATTTCTCGTGTACGAGCGTGAGAAGGAGGATACCCGCGTGTGTCCCTCTTCAAGTATCCATTGTACAAGGAAGTCCTCTTGTTGTGGAGTTAATCGTTGCTGGTATACGTGGCTGTTTTGCCAGTTTTGTGAACCCGCGTACGCGCCTCGAGAGCGTGGCTAGGGGGATGTTGTGTGCCTTTGCAGCAGCTCGTTGACTAGGAAAAACGCCAGCATTTGAGATCGGTAATAGCTGCTTGAATTGCTGCCTCACGATTGGCCATTTTGGTAGGGTGGATGTGGAGATATCGCGATTTTTTTTGAGGGGTGGAGGATTTCTGCGCGGTGTCTCATATCCCTGGGTGTCTCACAACCGGCTGCGCTAGCTTACAGCCTTATCTTTGTGGGTGGCGATTATGCCGAAAACGTGCATTTGGTGGGAACGTGCACTTGCTGACCTAATACGTTACTGTAACGTGTTCGATCACTCATCCGCGCACCCCACCAAAATCGCGACGCGTCTTCCTACAATTGCTCTTCAACAACGCAATAAAATAGGTAGTAAATAGATTTATTAAGTGCGCGCTATCTAGTAGTACACTAAGTCCTTGTATGACCTTGTTCGTGGCACTTGCTGCAGGTTGGCGGTGCTTAAGGCCTACTTAGCGGCCCGGCCTACTCTACCCACTAGAGCACCCTTTTAGCCTCTGCAGCAAGCAATTAACCTTCCTCTACCCGCATAGCTCCTCCACAGGCTATATACTGTCGGCGCTGCTGCTCTTTACGCTGCCGCCGCTAAATAGCCTATTAGAGCTTCCTATTCTCCTCTGCAAGAATTGTTGCTAAATTCATCGCAAGTTAACACCCTTTAACAAGCTGGCGGATAGCCTAGGTAGTAGGGCTCTGTAAAGGCCGACTAAGGCGGGTCCTAGATAAATTGAGCCTGCTGCTCTAGCTGAGCAGTAGTATGCGGCGTCTCTAACGTCCATGCGACCTCAGCGTTGGCCGCTGCCCCTGGCGGAGACGGCGTCCTAACCACTGTCAGCGACGACAAGACGCGTTCTGGACAGGCTGGGACTAGCCCTGTCGCCCGAAAGCCAGCCTGGATATTCTGCTCTGACAAGACTGTCTCTCTGATGCCTGGGTATATCTGTAAGAAGTCCTGCTTGTCAATGTGGAAGACGTGTTGTCGCGCAAGCTCGGACACTTAGTGGCCGTACGCAACCTTAAGAGGCGAGAAGCAGCCAACATCGAGCGGCTAGAGCAGGTGCGACGTATAAGAGGGCATACAGAGCGTAATAATCTTGTTCTCTGCGCAGTACTTATCGAACTCAGCCGTTGCGTGGCTGCCGTGGCCGTCAAGGATGAGTAGTCGGTAGGCCCCTATCGTACGGGCTTCAGTATGTCGGTGGAAGTGCTTTACCCACTCGAAGCCTAGGTCGTCCGTAGTCCAGCCGTTGTCGCTAACAGCGATAGTCCAATCAGGTGGTAGGCCTTGATACCAGCTAGCTTGGTGGAGCTTCCCTTGCAGGATCACGAAGGGTGGGATAGACCAGCCAGACACGGCCGACTGTCTCAGAGCTTGTAACGACTTTTGACGTCGCAGCGATACCCATCAAGAAGCCAGTCTCGTCAAAGTTGTAGATATCTGTATCGAGGATGCCGTATGACTGGCGCGTCTCCTCTACGAGCTTGAACCACGCGCGGATCGCGACAGGGTCTTCAGATCTTGCGCGCTGTGAGTGGAACTTGCGATTCCACTTAGTCTGGAGCTCTGCCTGGCGCTTGACAAAGCGCGACACCCACTTCTCGCCGACTGATTGTGGAGGTGGCTCTTGGCCCCGCGCGACGAGCAGATTGTCTGCCATTCGTCTCGTACGTTGATAATATGGGGCGGAAATCCGCGTCGGTCGAGGTCTAGGATCCACTCTACTAGGGATTGCTCCTCAGTAGGGTGTAGCTTTCGTTTCTGAACGTTGGCGATAGCTTGAGGGCGAGCACCTCTGGTACGGTCGCGGATAGTCGTTTCAGGGACATTATTATAGTCGCGCAGCCTGGCGGCGACTCTTAACCTGCTTATTCTGAATCGCCTGCATTGAGAGACTAAGTCTCCCTTCTTTTTGAGAGCCTGCTGGACGTGCTGGGGGAGCGGCATTGCGAGAGTTGTGAGAGGACGCGTCGCGATTTTGGTGGGGTGCGCGGATGAGTGATCTGCGCGGATGAGTGATCGAACACGTTAACGTGTCTCACCAGTCATCCGGCCACCCCACCAAAATCGCGACACCTCTTCTTACAATAGCTCTCTACAACAACGTAATAAAATATATAGAAAATAGATCTATTAGATGCGCGCTATCTAGTAGTACACTAAGTCCTTTTATTGCCCTTGTTTATGGCACTTGCTGCAGGTTGGTGGTGCTCGAGGCCTACTTGGCTGCCCCGCCTGCTCTACCTGCTGGAGCACCCTTTTGGCCTCTGCAGCAAGCAATTGACCTTCCTCTGCCCGCAGAGCTCCTCCCACGGGCTATATATACTGTCGGCGCTGTTGCTCCTTACGCTGCCGGCGCTGACTAGCCTGTCGAAGCTTCCTATTCTCCTCTGCAAGGATCGTTGCTGAATTCATCGCAAGTTGACAACCTTTGACAAGCTGGCGGATAGCCTGGGTAGTAGGGCTCTGGGATTGGCGACTAAGGCGGCCCTGGATAAGTCGAGCCTGCTGCTCTAGCTGAGCAGTAGTATGCGGCGTCTCTGCCGTCCCTGGCGGAGACGGCGTCCTGACCACTGTCAGCGACGATAAGACGCGTTCTGGACAAGCTGGGACTAGCCCTGTCGCTCGGAAGCCTGCCTGGATATTCTGCTCCGATAGGACTATCTCTCTGATACCTGGATATAGCTGTAGGAAGTCCTGCTTGTCGATATGGAAGACGCCTTGTGTCGCGCAAGCTCGGACACCTGGTGTCCGTACGCGCGCTTGAGAGGCGAGAAGCAGCCAACGTCAAGCGGCTAGAGGAGGTGCGACGTATGCGGCGGCATACAGAGCGTGATAATCTTGTTGTCTGTACAGTACTGGTCGAACTCAGGCGTTGCGTGGCTGCTGTGGCCGTCAAGGATGAGCAGTCGGTAGGCCCCCACTGTACGAGACTCTGTATGTCGTCGGTGGAAGTGCTTTACCCACTCAAGGCCAAGCTCATCAGTCGTCCAGCCGTTGTCGCTAACAGCGATAGTCCAGTCAGGTGGGAGGCCTTGATACCAGGAGGCTTGGTGGAGCTTTCCAAGCAGGATCACGAAGGGTGGGATAGACCAGCCAGCCGCGTTGATCCCCTCGATCGTCGTTACCCACTCACGATCGCCTGGTTGTATAGTCATCGCCCGGCTGACTGTCTCAGAGCTTGTAACGACTTTTGACGTCGCAGCGATACCCATCATAAACCCAGTCTCATCAAAGTTGTAGATATCCGTGTCGAGGATGCCGTACGACTGACGCGTCTCCTCTATAAGCTTGAACCACGCGCGGATTGCGACTGGATCCTCAGATTTCGCGCGCTGTGAGTGGAACTTGCGATTCCACTTTGTCTGGAGCTCTGGCTGAGCTTTAATAAAGCGCGATATCCAGTTCTTGCTAATAGGCTGAGGAGGGGGCTCTTGGCCGCGCGCGGCGAGTAGATTGTCTGCCATTCGCCGTACGTCGATGATCTGGGGCGGAAATCCGCGTCGGTCGAGGTCTAGGATCCAATCTACTAGGGACTGCTCCTCTGTACGGTATAGCTTTCGTTTCTGTGCGTTGGCAGCAGCTTGTGGGAGGGAGCCGTTGACGCGGCCTTGGAGGGTTGACCGAGGGATACTATACAGTTTAGCTACCCTTCGCTGGCTTAATTTTTGGCTAGTTTGAAAGGCCTGCTTTGAAAGAGCAAGCCTACCTTCTTTTTAAGCCTGCTGGGCGCGCTGGGTGGGGGACATTATAAGAGTTATGAGAAGACGCGTCGCGATTTTGGTGGGGTGGCCGGATGACTGGTGAGACACGTTACCTCCAAACCTGCTAAAGGCTTTGAACCCGCTCCATACGCCGAACCGCTTCGCCAAGGAGCTGCCTCAGACACTGATCATCCGAGGCTCTCTCCGCCGCGATAAGTCCCTCGCTCCACACGGCCCATCTCTCTTGTGTAAACCCAGTCCACCCGCGATCTCTGCAAAGAGTCTGCCCCCTGCCCCAACCCTGTCCTCGAATTCCCGCCTACCCTTGCTGTTCTCCCACAACGCATCGGCCGCGCGTATAACATCCACATACAACCCGCCCTCAATGCTCCGTGACCAGGTGTTGGCTCCTCGCCCTCCCTCCTCAAAAGCCTCACGCAGGACCCCACAGCCCATAAACGGAGTAGTCGAGGCGGTTTCCGTCTTCTAGAACACCAGCCTCGGCAGTAAGGCGAGCAAAGAACGCATTCTGGTTCTCCCATGCATCCTTTTGTTCTGCAGTTACCCCGTAATCCCTGGGTGCTGGAGGCAACAGCCACAGTCAGCCAAATTGCGTCCGAAGCAACACTCCTCGGCGTCTACAAAGAACAAGCTTACAGAAGTTCCATGCTTGACGCGCCACCCAGCCAAACGCCGGCAGATCTCGCCAGATGACCCCATTCTCGTGCTCAAGCACTTCGCCCGTCTCCGCCACCTTCGGCATTTGTTGCTGTAACTTCAAGATGAATCGGACAAGCCCGGCTTGGTGGGAATGCGCGGTTCCTGCTGCCACAGCTATGATTGTATCGCATGTATTCCAGACGTACTCGGAAATGCTTTGATCGTCTTTCAATGAGCCCATAGAGACTGGCTTTACAAACCTGTCGACCACGGCTTGGAGGGGGGGCTCGCCAGTCCTGGTAAAGGAATGCAGGACTATGGATTCCGGCAGTTGCGCCATGGTGTCATCTGCCGCCATACCGGTCGGAGTTCTGTTCTTGTTATGTTTTGAATGGCCTGGTTTTATAATGGTAGTGTGAAAAGTGGATAAATAGATAAGAAGGTGATTGAGTTGGTATTGTTGAACTGGTTACCTAGTGTGGTCTATATATGTGACGGATTTTAGGTGATTACGTCAGCGCCTTGGCCCGTGCTCTACTCAGGAGTATACGTAGCTCCCATAGCTCAATAATACAAAAAACAATTGCCTCAACTTTCGACTTCAGATTTCAACGTCTCAACAATATACAAAATAATTTAGACTAACGAACACTTAGCTTTGTGTAGTTTAATTATGCCTTTAACTTTTATGCGTGCTAGTGTTTTAAACTAATGTTTAAACTAGTGTTTTATATGCAATAGTGTTTTATGTTTTATATGCGAGCTGGGAGGTTGGCCATAATTTAAAAGGCTCCTATCGCACCGAATCATTTCAAATAGCACCGCGGAATCCCCGCGCGTTACAAGGCCTAGAACGCTAACCGGGCCTTCGTTTGGCGGGGCCACCTTGTGGCTCATCCTTAAGCCGGCCTCTTTGTACGTCGCCTACTGTCAGATATCACGTGACTACTGGATTTCACAGGTCACTGGAAATCACTGCGATTTCACTGTGAAATGATATCTGACACCTACTGTGGTTCCCCTGGATATTTAAGCGAAACAGGGGCCTTTTAAGCTACATATGTTGATTAAATTAGGCCGAACTACCGTTTTGTCGGCTAAAAACGCTATATAAATTCCTGAAACAGTCAAGATCGTGTGAGATTAAATATATTTATCAAGGAGAAGGATTATATACATACGAAGTCTATGCTTCCGTAATCTCTATTACCTATGTAATAATGTAATAGGGAAAATATAACCCTGTAACGGCCCCACCTTTGGCTTAAAAATCTTGGGGATACCACAGTATGAATACACCGGGGCTCTACACCACGCCTGAGGCTTTCCGCTAAGGTAACAGGGCCCTCTAAACGCTGCTACCATCGGCCTTATGCCACCGGCCCAATGTGTAACGGCCACAGGGAAAGACATGCGTCTCTCGGCCCTCCGAAATGATCAGAAGGACAAAGTTAGAAGCAAAACCAAGGGTCCAGAGTTTAGCGAGTGAAAGGACTAGAATTGAACTCTTGCGATCGTGCCAACCCTGGTAGCACCAATACGGCCCTCCTTGAGCTGTTTCCACTCCGTCCCACCGAGAAGCCGCCATCTCTCGTGTGTGTTGATGTTCAAGGGAATCTGGACTTGCGGCCCAGCGTTTCCAACGTACCGTAATGGAGTACGGCCGCAAGTACGGCCGAGCCGTGCACGGCTTCTATGTTGGTCAGTTTCAAGGTAGAAAGCGCACTCTATAAACCCGTGCACGGTTCGGCCGTACTTGCGCCCGTACTCCGTTACGGTACGTTGGAAACGCTGGGTCACGTCTTAGTCCTCTGCAAAGGGCATCCCGGCTTGCCCGGAGCATCTTGGTCTACCCTTTGTGCCCGAAAGCCGTCGTATTTGGTGCTATCATCAGGCATCTGGCCTTAGTATAAATATCCCGCCATATTCTATCCGAGTTAACATTCATCCTTCGGGCATCTTCCTCGCCATCCTCTTTGTATCACCTTGATATCTTTAGACAGTCTGATTCAACGTACAGCAATTCTATTCCCTATCCACCATCCCAGCCATCCAACATGAAGTTCTTCAACATCCTTGTTAACCTCTCACTTGCTGCTGGCTTGACCAACGCCTTGCCAGCTGAAAGAAGTACGTGTTACCTTACGGCTACAATTTCTTGACTAGTTATAGTTGCATGTTTGCGAATTTAGAGAGGATCTTGACTAAATGTTGGGTAGGTGAAACGTCTCCTCTCCATTCCGCTAAACGCACCCTTGGAGATGGCCTTACGGGGGCTACAGGGGACACTGACCTGCTGCCACTGCCCAACTGCCGCACAGATTTTGGCGATGCTTTCGTCATCGTAGGCCCGCAGGAAATCGCTGCCGCCGCTCAAGCCGCATCTGTCTGGATTCACCCTTCCGGCGGCTATGCTGTTGGCCGACCTCTCAGAATGGTCCCACTCAATACCCTCATCTCTTCCGTAATAATGAGGGTCTTCAGTGGGACTCATCCGTTACAAGCAGTCTTCAGCCTAATCAAAACTTGTACGAGTTTCCTATCATGACGTCAGGACAGACCTATGCTGGTGTGAGTCTATAACTTTGAAGCCTGCGCCCTACCTTCTTATTAACAAATTGCATAGGGTGACCCTGGGCCGAATCGTATTGTCGTTGCTATTAATCGCTTCAACCCCAATGACAACTTAATCTATGTCGCCGGAGTAAGTAGAAGTATTCTTGACTGTGATTGTCTCCCTCGTGCTAACCTAAAATGTTTAGATTACTCATAATGGGAGGAGTAACAACCGCTTCAGGCTAGCAACTGAACGTTGCTAGAAGTACAAACGGTGATATTCTAACGTAGTAGATAGACTTGATGGTAAGGATGAGGCCGAGGTAGTAACCGAGGCCGAATCGGAGGGTATCAGCGACAACCACAGCCACCATCAACACAACAATCAGAAAACAGCACACAAGATAGAGCAGGACAATTACTTCTTATTACCTTTAGTTTAGCACACCATAGGTAGTACACACAGGAATCCAACTCTTGTTAGATTTAGGGGCTGTTTGGCTTAATCTTTAATGAATTTTTAATAATAAACGTGATTTATTAATTGTGTGTTCTCTCCCCTCCTTTTCTATGGCTGCTGTGCTTCCGGAGGTTCCGAAGATCGTAGTATTGGCCCTACTATTAATTATTCTTCCCTGTGCAGTACTTCTAAGTTTATCTTTTATATCTAATAGGCCTTACAGCACTTATGTAATCTGACAACTATATATAATTAATAAGCGGTGTATTAATATATAAATTAATTAACTTAACTGTATTTCCCTTTAACAAGCTAAGACTAGATATTGGCTACTACTTAGTCTAGAAATTGGCGCTGGTGGGGCTCGAGAAGTATAAGGACATGCTGGCTTAAGCGGGTCTTTTGTTTAGTTAGTGGAAAAGATAATAGTAGGTTTTGCAGCTTAAGGGCAATATAAATAGTATGTCTCTATATTAGAAAAGTACGTATTGCTGTGCGTTAGACCGCGTCTTAAAATGCACAATAAGATAGCTAGTTTTAACGCTAGAAACGCGTTAGCGGGACTAATAAGCGCCGTAGCCCTAAGAGTCTTAGCACTTCTCCTAATTCTAAGTTAGATTTATAATATTCTAAACGCTTGTGCAATTCGCATAGCTATATATATTTTATAATAAAATACCCTACTAGTGTATAAGGTAAAACGTGCGCAATTGTTACGCATTAGCCTAGACTAGTAATTTGCTTTTACTAAAAGTACTAATTAATAGAGTAGTCCTATATAAAATCGCGCCCCGCAGCGCGCATAGGGCTAATAATAACTTTCTAGTATTAGAGGAAGGTTATAAGGATAGAATAAAGCTATTTTATAAAACTTTAGAGTAGAGAAGGCTTAAGGTTAGCGCTATAGAAAGGAAAGCCTATTATGCCATAATATAAGTCGCTGTACAAATTAGGTGCAGAGGCAATAATATAAATATAATTTTTAGGCAAAGTAAAATATAGACATTTAGAATTAGCTATAATAGATTATTTTTATAAAATTATAGCAATATTTATTATAGCAATACTTAATATGCGTATAAGCTTTCTAGTTACTAAAAGTTAAAGTACCCCTTATTTATCTCGACACGTAGTGTGTCTCGCAACGTAGTAGGGAATATTAGAGGGCTAGACGCATACTTTGCGCGACCGTAAGAATCTTTCGCAATATTAATATATCTCTTTTATATTCTCTAGTATATCTTAATTTGTAGAAAAGGCCTAGGTTATTAACTATACTAAGCGTTATTATATAGTTATAGTAAAAGCTAGATTGCGTATTCTCTTAGGTTAGCCAATTCTATTACGCGCGCCTAAAGCGATACAAAGTTCTTAATAAAAATCTGCGTATTACCTTAGGTTTCCTATAATTGCTAATAACTTTTAGTGGTATAACTAAGGGCCTCTTCTAAGCCTACTCCCCTAAACTTTAAACCTTTAGGGAGATAATTAACATCCTATTTAACTACGTGCCTTTTATAGCTAGTTTATTTATAAACTTTGCAAACACTATTTAAAGGTCTATATTAGCGGCGTAATAGGCCTCTATTAAGTTTATACCCTAGACTTTAATATACGAATTTTTATATAGACTACTAATAGCTTTTAATATATAAATTACATTTCCTATAGGTTAGTAGTTTGTAATTTGTGGCGAAACTTATAGACTATTATAATAAGAATAAATACAACTAAGTGTCTTAAAATACTATAAATATAGGCAAGATCTAGGTAATAAGCGTAATATAAAGACTATTATATAAAACCCTAAGCTCTATATTAGAACTAAAAGAAATTAAGCCCTAAATTCGACCTCTAAAGACTAACTATGGGCTACCTAGTAGACCTAGTAAGTACTTTTTCCTATAGCTTAGCAACCTACTTTTTTAACGCTATAATCTTAAGCTCTATAATTAATTTTAATTTTGCCTTAGGCTTAGTAACGTGTGTGTTCTCTCTAACCAAGTTACCCTTTATATTTAAGTTTCATACTCTTCTCTTTTAGTATTTTTATAGTTACCGCTAGTAGTTCTATAAATGTTTCTATAAAGGGAATTCTATATATCTTATAAGATATCTTTACGTTTATATAGCGCTAATAATTCTTACTATAATAAATAATAACCTTTTTACTATTAGTATATTTTCTAAGTTCCTATAAGCCGGCGTACCTAGTTTCCGCGCACCCCTAGATTCTACGCACTTCACTAAAACCATTACCCTTATTAAAAAGACGCGTTTTCTATCAACCCTCTTATTTTAATATAGATCTCTATAAGCTAGATATATAAAATACTATTGCAGAGCTTAATTCTAGTGTTTTTATAAGCTAAAGAGCTACTGCTAAGGTGTATAGCCTTTCTCTATTAACCCTACGCAATTAAATTAGTGGCGCGATAAGCGTGTACACTAGCCACACATATTAATAACAATTAACACTAAAGTAAGAGAGCTTTCTTATAGACTAGATATTTAAATAAAATATATATAGATATTCTCCCTTACACACGCGCGGTTAAGAAATAGTAATCTAGATACTAGAAATAAATAGTAACTATAAGCCTCTAGGTAAGCGCTAAATACTATCCTTTATTAAGCGTAACCTATATATATTATATTTATTATTAGTAGAAATCTTAAAGCTTTGTGCGCTAAAGCAGCTATTTTATAATAAATATACGTGTTTCTAGAGCTCTTTAAGAGTGTTTAAACGCGTCTAAGGATACTACCTTAGAATATATAGAATATAAATAAGATAGGCGTTGCTTTAGAAGTATATATGGCAACTTCAGAGTTCTTGCAAATAGTTAGAAAAAGAACGCTTCTATTAAGTCTCTAGAGAATTATAAGTAACTCTTAATAATTAAGACTATATTAGTAGTAGGGTAGAAACTATGCTGCGTAGTAATATTTAAAGGCTAGAGCCTATAGACTACCTAGTTTCTATTAACTTTAGTACCTAATTAGCTCTATATAATATTAGAGAACAGATAGATATTAAAATCTATTAGTGTTAAGTAGATATAAAGGATATATATCCTAGAATTAGCTTCTATATATAGTAGGTATTAGTTGCTCCTACTTAATAGGCATAGCAGCTATATTATATTAATTTCCTATAGATCTGCAAACAAGCTAGAATTAAGCTTCTACTTTTGCTACCTTATTTAATATACCTTCTACAGCCACTAGATTTATTAATATTTTCTATTATTAAGTTAAAATATAGAAATTAGATCTACAATCTTATAAACCTTAATAACGTAGTGCTTATTAAGAAAGAGCGTTTTATTAGCTACTATTATATAGCTAGAGAGGACGCCTTCTTAGAGAGGGTAATTTAAGCTAGTTAGTAAGCTATAGGCCTAATTCTATATAACCCTAAGTAGGTAATTTAATTCTCTTAGGTTCTTAGTAGGCTAGTAACGCCTTTATAGCTAATTTAGGATCTTACTATAATTAGTAAGCTTTACTACACACCTTAGAGAGTATAGAATATATACGCAGCTTAGAAATCTATTAAGAGATTAGAAACTCTCTTTTAAACTATCTATTACGTGCTATAGAAAGTAGGTAAGGCTATTATAATAGCAAATAGTTGTGTAGTAAAATAAAGAGTAGAGATATTATAACTTTAATATTAACTTAAGGCTCCTAGGGCTTAGTAAAAAAAGTGAATTATAATTAATTAAAATTAGAGATTTATAAACGTTAAGAATATTAAGTGTATAATTAATTTAGTAGCTACTATAGAGGCTTAACCCTCTAGACGTATTACTTAGAGAGCTGCTATAGCTATTAATAGGGTAGTAGTAACTACTTACTATAATTCTATATATATATAGTGGCAAATATAATCGAGTGTTAAGAAATCTAGCGTCTTTTTAAGTAATAGCGTAGTTTTAGTAGGGTGTGTAGAAATCTAGGGTGTGTAAAAAAACTCTATACGCTAGCTTAGCGTAACTAGTAACTAAGTTACTATATTAAAAAAGAAGCAAATTATATTAGCTTATTTAAGTGTGAAAAGCTCTTACTTAACTTACTAGCGTATAGATTCTTTGTTATTTTTTAATCTAGATAGTAGGGGTTATTAATAGTAATAGGATAGAAAAAGAGTTTATAAGCCATGCGCGGTTACTATTATACTACTCTTCCCATCTTAATAAAGCTAGCGAGGAAAACTAAGAACTTGCAATAGATTAGAGGTTTTAGGGGCAAGAAGTGCTTAAATTCTTTATACTTTAGTAATTTAATAGAAAGCTCTAGAAGCTAATAAAACCTGTCTAGAATTTAGTTATTAAGATTAATAGTCTAATATAGCAATAGGGTGGCAATTTTATGCCTATAAGACTAGTCTATAGCAATAAATATAGAACTGTTATCCGCTCTAGCGTTTGAGATAATTAAAGCTATAGAGTTTACCTATAGTATAGTAGACAGTAGACTATAAATAATAAAAGTTTAATAATAAAGAAGTAATTTTATAAGTATAGAACATAAAGTAAATACTTTACAAGTTTAAATAAAAGCTCGCATTTATATTATTTCTAACTAATATAGGGGCCTACTAGCACTCGCCTATATAGTAGTGTAAATAGGCTATAAGTTACAAATCTACTTAAGTAATATTAAAATCTACCCTATTAAAGGCACAACCATAATACTAATTATTTCTTAGCTATTACTATTAAAAGTGTAAGGATATCTTATATAATAGCAATAGTACTAAAGCGATATCTTAGTGTTTATAGTTTAAGTAATATTAAACTAATAATATTACTAAGTAGACACGCAAACTTAATAATATCTAGAATATTATTATATATAATTGCAGCAGCTGTAGCCCTAAAAGCAAAGCCTATTTCTATAAGGCAAGTTTAATTGCTTATAAAGCCTATATAATTATTATAAGCTATTTTATCTATAAGTCTATTATTTGTCTATCTTACCCCTTATAGTTTGTCTGCATTATGTAGGCTAACATTACTCTCCTTTACTAGCGTCTAGAGATATAGCGCTTAGCTATAGCTAGCTTGTGGATAGTAAGGATAAAATCTAGAGCTAGTGGTAGAGATGCTCCCGCACTACTTCTTAGCAAAGCCTAAATTCTTATTAATTGCGGATCTTTACTGCGCTCTCTTCTAATTTCTAAATTTAGGATTAAGGTCTCCTAAAAGACTTTGAAAATAGAATTTTAAAAGACATTAATCTAAAAGATAATTGTATTCTAAGTGCATGCTAAAGTCAGTTTAAAACGCTTATTATACTCCTATTACTATTCTAGATTTCTACTTAACTTATACACTACATATTAAAAATATGCTAGATAAGTTAAAATAGGGCTTAAGGATATTGTTAAGGAATAATATCCCTAAGCTTTCTTACGCATAAGAGAATGCTAAATATAATTAGATAGAATTCTTAGACAAAGAATGCACTAAACACAACTAGATAGAATTCTTAGATAAAAAATTATTAGAGAGTAACAGCAAATCTTACTATAACTTAGATAATATGCTTATAGATAAAAGCAACTTTATTAATAATTCTAAAGACCTTAATAGCTTAGATAACTCTAATAGCTCATACGATTCTGCCGACCCTAATCACCCATACTAGTCTAGTATATTTAATAATAGTGACACCTCTTTTAACTAGAGTAATGCCTACTTCCTAACTAATAGTATATATAATAAGTTGTTTAGGCACTATAAAAGCCTTTAAGATATTAGAGAAGAGGTTAGGATATTAGCTAGATATTATATTGTGCGAACAGTACCTATTACTTCTATTTAGTATTAATATAGAATTAAGCCTTTAATTTATTTATCTAATAAACCCTATGTTAAAGTAACGTTAATTATATACATTTTACTAATAAGAAAATATTATATTATTAACTATAAGGTCTATGTAACACAGCTTGTATTATTACCACTTTTAAGAATTAAAGTGGTAATTACTAACTTGAATAAGTGCGAAGAGATATTTAGCTAAATCCTTTAAAGCGATAGTGCGCCCTGTATTTCTAAAGTAGGAACTAGAAGCTAGGAAGTATATTAATAAGCTTTCTTAAGAACTGCAAAATAACTCTAAATTCTAACTAGTCTTTTATTCTCTACTAAGTAAGAATTTAAAGGGTAATATAGCGAATCTGCTTAATTTTTAGACCTAAATTGGCTTATTAAAGTAAGAATACTCCATTTACACATAATTTTTAAATTAGATTTCTAAGATAGAAATTACGTATTGTGGGAAACACAAACTAGAAATTTAATTTATAAGAACTATTTTTCTATAAAGAAATCTTACTTTAAGAAGATAAGTATGCTTTCTATTATAGTTTAAGTTATATTAATCTGCGCAATATAAGTAGAGTTAGCTTAAAAATTACTTAACTAATTGTGCTAATTAGAATCTAGGAATAGAGAAAACAGAAAGTAAAAAATAGAAAACGGAAAATAGAAAACTAGAAACAGGAAATTAAAAAAACTAAAATTATTTATTGCAAATAGTAGAATAAAGTTACACTAAGTCTATTATAGTAGTAATGTATATATATCTATAGTGTAATACTATAACCTTTTACTTATAATTATATCGTCTTAATAGTAATTACGTATTTTAGTAAGAAGGACTAGACAAGCTACAAACAACAATTATTAGAAACTATTAAAAACGCTTTGTAAGAAACTAGCTAAGCTTTACTTAGATTATAACACTTATATATACTTTCTAGCTTATTAAAATAGTTAGTTTAATAGATTTATATTAACAGACAAAGCAGGCTAGTCTTAAATGCCTCTAACTTAAGAAGCTCTTATAAGTTTCCCTTTGCCTAAGTAATTAAGCTAATATCTTCCGAGGGTAAATTCTATCCCGCTCTAGTAATTAAAACGCTAAGTTATTGCTATTAAGCTTTGCAAAGGCAAAAGCTAGTATTCTACTAACTAACTTTATAGGCTTATTTAATTAGCGATAGTGCAATCTCTGCATAGTTAGCAAAGCGAAGTATATATTATAAAGAGAAGAGGAAAGAGAGAGCGACACTAGATTAAAAGTAGTCTAGAGTTATATTATAACTATTGCTAGGAGAGTAGAGGTTAGCTATAGGAGTGGCACTATAGAATTTTAAATCCTATGTTAGCTAGTCTAAATATACCTAGTTAGATGCATAGTTAGTGTTTATTTGTACACATGGCTATAGCTAAGATTGCCTTCTAAATATTAAGTCTTAGAGATAAGGCGCTACTACTACCCCTAGCTATTGCGTTCTACTATCTATACTAGCTAATTCTAGGTGCTATAACTCTACTTTACTCCTCTATATAACGCGATTATTAGCTACCTCTATTCTATTAATAATATTAGCCAACTTACTATAGCTAACTTATATATTACGACTTTTTGTACAAAAAATACATAGGTAAGATTATATTATAATGGCTAGGTTAACTTATATATAAGTTCTAGCTACTAGATTTATAACTTTATAACTAAGATTAATATATTTTACTATAAGTCTTAGCGTATAATATTATAGAGTCTTATTTCTATTTTCTAAATATAATTTGCCTGTGCGCCTAGCGTAGTTAAGTTCTAGGGGCTATTATAAGGAGCTCTCTTATATATACTTACTATAGTTATTGTACACTTATATATAGCTAAGAAAATAAGTGTTAGCCTTTCTACTAACTTAAAAAGCCAGCTAAAGAATGCATATTAGATGCATAGTTCTTTACCTTCTTAGGGGCTCTAGAAGGCCCTAATAATAAAAGGAGAGTAACACTTTCCTTGCACCCTTATATAGTTTTTATTAACAAGCACTTAAAAAATTCTTTAGTATTCTACTAGCTGCTTGTATTTATTCTTACTATAATATTATAGTTAATACCTTTCTAACCTATTTAACACTATAATGGGGCTAGTCCTCTCTATAAATAATAGGCTCCTAGAATGCTCCCTAGTGGCTTACTATTAGCGTTGCCGCCTAATACACAACTATTATTGCTATTTAATACGTAATTATTATCGCCGCTTAATACTTCTATATATTTAGGCTTAGCTCTAAACTTCTCTAACCTAGTCTACCCTAATATAGACTATTCTGTTACAATCTTACGGCCTAATAAAATATTAAATCGAATCTTATATTAAAGATCTTCGTCGTGTAGAGATTCTAACCAAGGTCGAGTTCGCACTATACACAGAGAGGGAGTAAAATAGGAGGCACTAAAACCTAGTACCTAGCACACAGTAGTAGTAACAAAATATATACAAAATAACGATAATTTATCGTCGACTTTCTTTACAGCAGTATTATCGACGGCAGTTAAATCGAATCTTATATATAAAACTATAGTAGGGTAGAAAGTTATTTAATATATATTATTTTAGGTGTAGGCAGGTTAGGTTTAGTATTAAAATTGTTAAAACCCTCTCTATACTACGTATAGATCTAGTAATAGATATTGCTAAAGTAGCTAGCTAAATAAGCTATCTTTAATTTAATTAATTTGCGCCAGCACTTATTATCTTTATAGGCCCTCTACTAGATACTATTAAAGAATACGCTAGTTACAAGTTAGTTAACAAATACTAAATATTACGCGCGAGGTTTTACAACCTCTAATATATAGTATTTCTAGGCTTAAAGGTTAAGGTTAGGGGAATGTATAGTACTCTAGTATTCTTTACTAGTGTCTTAGTCGCATTTTAAATACTAGGCGTCTGCGAGAAAAAAAACTAATACTATTTTTATATTATAAGTAGAGAAGTATACTAGGCTTTAAAAAGTGTATATAGCTATAAAAAAACTTTATAATAACTTTATTTCTATAGTAAGGACGCAGAATAGGCTTCCTATAAAAAAGATACCTAAGGTATAAAATGCCTTTATTAGAAGTGCTTAGTGTGTTATTATGTTTATAGGAAGACTTTATAACTAGCAAAGAACAATCTATTACCTATATACTTATCTAAGTAGTTCTCTTTAACGCGTGTAAATATTACGTATAGAATCTAATAATTGTTATTAACCTAATATAGAAACTAGTCTTCTAATTATATTATTACTTGTGCTTTCTTATATATACTATTGTATTTATTATAAGAATTAATCTAAAGTTGTTTGCACGGCGGCTTATATAGGTAGTTTTTTAAGAAATATATATAAGTATATGCTAACCCGCTGGCGCCACTAAATGCGGGCTGGCTGGGTTGATTCTAAGCGGGCATTAGAAGGAAAAGAGAAAGTACTAGGCACCTTAGGTAAAGTTTTATGGGATAGGATAGTTAATAAGGCTATGAAACATACGCGAAGTATTCTT
This sequence comes from Laburnicola sp. JP-R-44, assembly GCA_009805535.1. NCBI lineage: Eukaryota > Fungi > Ascomycota > Dothideomycetes > Pleosporales > Didymosphaeriaceae > Laburnicola > Laburnicola sp. JP-R-44. The sequence goes on along the minus strand of SELF01000003.1, from coordinate 756,441 downwards.
TATAATAGTTAATAAGGCGATAATAAGGCAACGAGAAGGCAGCTGCAACATAGCAGAATTTAAACTAGAACATACTCTAGTGCTTAAGATTTGCCCATATCTCTCTACACAGCGTTAGAAGACTAGAGGCATATTCTAACTAAGGAAAAAGGCATAACTCTATTTTAATTAGAGATGCTAATCGCTAAAGTTTAGGTGGAGGTATATAGCGTCTGCGGGTAAGGAACTAAAAGTAGTCTATAAATTACAATATTAAGCTAGATAGGAATAGTAAAATATCTAGTTAGTATTATAATAGCGCCAAAGCTAATTAGACGCACTATTTAGTTCTTATATTATATTTTATATGTCTACTCTATAAACTACCTAATATAGTCCTTAGTTGCCTTTTTACACGTCTTTATTACCTGCCTATATTCTAGATAGCTACTATATAATATAGCTAATAGGGATTACTAGTAATACTTAACTAAATCTTTTATAAGGTTCGCATCTAACTCTTAGTAGATAGCTCTCTCTCTAACTATAACAAGATAAAGACCCCTAAGTAAGGCTCTTATAAATAATTAAACGGCGACAATATAGAATAAGTGGCCAAACCCACTAAGTTATAGAAGCTTATATATAAGAATACTATAAAATATAATAACTAGCAGATAAGTATAGAAATAAAAGGTTATTAGGCTAATTTATAGAAAGCGAAGTTAAGTTAGTAGTGTTAGGTGTTAGTTAGATATAAACATCTAGTTAAGAAAGCAGTTATCCTATAGAAGTGGTAAAATATTCTATCTATTATAGAATAGGTAGATAATAAGAGCGCAAATGCTTTTAAGAACAAGTTTAAGATATCCCTTTATTACATAAGAAACTATCTAGAGTATTAATAGATAGTAAAAGAATGTTATAAAGGTTAGTACTAGGATCTAGATAACTTAGTACTTAGATGGCAATTGTTAACCCTTAAGGGATAGGGGCAATAGTATTAACTATGCATCTGCTACCTGCTTTATGCTTATAGAGCAAGCTAGTGCCTAATTAGTATTTGGGTAATAGGGGCGGCCCTTAGACAGCACTTATTTCTCCTACTAGCTATTCCTCTTAGCGTTAAGTCTATGCGTCTGTAGCTTATCTAGCTTATAGCCCATTTTACTCTCCCCTATTAATATATAGTAAGCTGCGATATTAATTACTAACTTCTATATTTGTTACTCTTAAGTGGAGACGTTTATAATTAACTAAGCTAATCTACTTAGAAAGGAATTCTGGTTACTAAAGAGATTGCTGTTAATAATAGGACTATATACTATTATTATGCTAATAGTATACCTAGATTGTATCTGGCGGAATATAGACATATTAGAAGATATTCTAGACTAGCTAGGTTGTTTTCTTCTAAGACTTTAGTATATATATTCTTTGCTTTATTTATAAGGCACGCCTCTTAATATATTTACTTAGGGTACTACTATAGTATTAGTGCCCTTCTAGATTAAATTAAAGTATAGAACGCCTATATAATTTTATTTAAAAGTCTTTACTATGCCCTCTTTTTCTTTGCGACTTACTATGTGTAGTGCTAGCTAGTTATAAAGAGGTAAGAAGAAGATACCTTCTTAGGCCTATCTAGTTACGCTTTGTTACTAACAAAACACGCTAGTTAAACGCCTTTCTATATGGCTATATAGGGCACTTTGGCCCATATAGCCAATATTCTATAAATAGAAATTGTTTAGTAAGTAGATTTCCTAGGGTAGTTGCTACCTCTTAGTTTTGTTAATAATTCTCTACCTATTAGCCAGAAGTAAAGCTATTCTAAAAGCAAGGTGCTTATAGTTGCTATTTATAAGGGCTATAGATAGCCTTATATATAGTTCTGTAGGTAATATACTAAGACTATTATACTTTAACTATCTATATATATTAGTGTATAGTGCTGTCTTTCTAGGCTTATATTAACCCCTCTACTATCGTGTATATTAAGAGTATATATATAACGAATTAAATAACCTCTTAATAGACAACTACTTAATTTAGCCACTATTATAGCCAATTAGGACACAGGCTCTACTTCCCCGCTACGCCTTATAATTTTAACACCTCTTAATGCTAAGCCTTTACCTTAAACCTTAAAAGTTAACACTTAGCTAGCTAGGGACTTATATTATTGCCTAAGTAGTTTAGCTAGATATTATTATATTATCTCCTAGAAGAGTTTAGCTAGATTAGAAGGCGTGGAGCTTTGCGCCCACAACACCCCTTATACCCTAATTTTAAAACTTTTCCTAATTAGTATAGATATATAGTATATCTTACACAAATATAGTGTAGAGCTTAAGTTAGTAAGCTATTATAAAATTTTAGATACGTAGAAGGAGTAATACTAGCTGCTAGGTGTAGACACGGCCTCTATTTATATACTAGTTTTAAAATCTATAAGTTATAAAGAGATATTATAAAAACTAGAAAAAATAAAAAATATAACTATAAAACACTATACATAGCCATAATCTAACTATATTAGAGGCTAAGCCCCACCTAATTAAACTCTACTAGCAGTAACTCTATATCCTTAAATATGCTATCCATTAAGGTTAATACTAGTTCTATAGACCTATTACCTTCTATATATACTAATAACAGGAATACGCACTAGCGGTAAACCTTTAAGTTGCCTAGGTAGGCCTTTTACTAAGTAGGTAGTGCCTAATAACCTAGTTAAACTTGTAATACAACCTAAGTCTTTAGCTATATAATTAAAATATATAAGAGCACTAACTAAGAAGATGTAAATAAGAGAACGCTATTATTTATTATAAGCTTATTTTCTATAAGATAGGAAGACTTGTATATTCTCCTTTTATAGATAGCCTATAATACTCTTCTAGCTTAGAGCTATTCCTTCTCTTTTATTTACTATTACTTTTTATACTTTTTAAGATTCTAGTCCTAGTTAGAAAGAGAAGCTAAGAGAGTAGGGATAATAAAACAAATCGCAATTTTGTTAAGTAGATATTCTCTATATAACTAATTAGTATTATGTTAAATAGAATGTGTGTTATTAAATTAACTACCTAGGGGTAGTAAGAACAATAAAGGCTTTTATCTTAAATAATATAACAAAAAAAGCAGAGCCCTCTGCTTAGTAATTAAAAAGAGCGTAAAAAAATATAATTATAAAAAAAGCGCGTTTAAAACTACTACTAAGCGAGCTTGGCGGTCTTGGCGTGGTGCTGCTTCTATAATCAAATTTTTTACAAAAGAGGCCACTTAGAACTTTAGTAGGGGAGAGATAAGACTTTAGTACAGCCACGCTATAGTTGTTATCTATCTCTATTCTCTACTATTCTAATTGTCGCAAATAATATAAGTTAACATATTAATAGGTATATAGTGTTTTTTATAAGTAGTATAAGGGTAATATATACTAGATACACTATTGCTCTATTACTATATTAAGGTTATTCTTAATAAATCTCCTCCTATTACTATCTCTCTACATCCTACTATCTATTTAGGTATTAATATTATTTCTAAAGTACTTACCATCGCTAAAAAGTACACGCTAAAAATTCGCGCTACTACTACTAAGGTGACAACGCTAAAGTTCTATTCCGTCTATAAGATAATTATTTATAGAAGTCTAGTATACCTAACTATTTATAAGGCGATCCTTATATACTAGCTAGATTAGTAGCTTATCTAGTTTGTAAAAACTAAAAAGACTATATTTCCGCCCTAGTAGATAAAATTGCTCCTTATTAGTAACAAAATCTAAAAAAAAGGCAAATAGTAGAAAATAAAGTGTTTATTAATAATTTCTAGTGTAATAAAAGTATTGCATAAATCTATAAGATTCTCCTAGCTATTATAGCTACGTTAGCTTATCTAAGCAAGTACGCTATATAAGCAGCGTGCAAGCGTAATAGTTAATAATACTAATAGTAAATAATCTAAATAGGCTATATATAGTATAAGTAAACCTTATATTAGGACTAAAAGCTTATATAGGTATTAGGGGGTGCGAGTAAGTTTAAACTGTTATTGCGTTATTAGGTAGTATTTAAGGTTAGTCTTTAATTAGAATTAGGTACTACTATATAGTATATAATAACCTTCTATTTTAATCTACTTTAACCTTAAACTAAAAAAAAAGGTTAAAAAAGGTATTTAGTAAGCTAACTATTAAATAGAATATTAACTAGTAATATCTTAGTAAAAGGGACATATTAGCATCTTTAGTTAAGAGATTAAAGAATAAGCTTAATAAGACAGCTTATAAAGGCTAATACACAAAATTAGATATATATATAGCTTATAATTAACTATGTGGCCTAAGGCCTCGTGCTATAGATTGGCGTTCTATAATATTACCTAAGCCTGTTAGGGCGGGGTATAGAATCCTAGCTGTAGAGAGGATAAGGTATTTCCTACTCTAATAGGCTTCTCTGCCCTTATTATAGAGACGTAGTAGTAGGCGCCTAATACTAGCATATAATTAAGTTATATTGTGTAGAGGCTATATTAAACTATTTATATATACACTAAGATAACTATTAGCCTAAAAGAGCTTATATTTAAACTACTTTTTCGTCCTTCTAATATTTATTTATAGTTAGATATTAGGTAGTAGTACCATAGTAGGTAGTAGCAATTAGTAGGAAGAGAGGATTCTAAAGCCTTAGTTGTTACGCTTACTAGGTACGTACCTGCTAAATATTAAGTAATTTGCGGTTATCTAATAAAACTACCTTCTACTTACCTAAGACGCTAAATTAACTTATAATAGATAGCCTTATTATTAATATTCTTACTATTCCCTAGTGTTAGCGATCTTATTAAGACTGTCTATAAATATTATAGCACCTGTTCCTATAACTACCACTATACTAGAAGCCTAGGTTGCTGCTAGTTATAACTATACCTAGTAGAACTATTTTTATATAAGGCGTATATATTATATAGCTTTATAACTCTTAGAGTAATAGTCTTACAACTAGCTATTTATAAAAGAAGCGGCTAGAACTCTTATAGCCACTTATTTAGAATAGACTTAGACTATAGTTTTTACTAATTAAAGGCTAGAAATTTAGAACCGCGTGAATAAATAGCTTATAGCTAAACATATTTTTGTTATAATAAAAAAAAAAGTTATATATTAGCGCATATTGCTTATTATATATAATATTAGATAATAGATAGGTAAGCTGTTAGTAGTACCTTTTGCATAGCCCTCTATTAATTTAAAATTAAGCGAGCTAACCTATGCCTTTACAACCCTGTATAGCTATCCCCTTAAGTAACCCTTTAAAAAGCTAATACTTAACCTTATAATCTAATATAAGATATATAGTTTTAGGGTAATAGAAATATATATATCTAGTAATATTTATATAATGCGGTCTATTAGGTTTATATAAGGGTAAGGCTATAGTGCTATGCTATAGTTAAGATTAAGGGCGGCTTATTAGAATGCAGAAGAAGTAGGACTGTATTATCTTAATAGACTTACTATATTAATCTCTCTATCTTTTAGACTTTTTCTATAGTTATAGCTATAAGCCGCTTATAGTTCCCTCCTATAATAGTTAATATATATTTATAGTATATAATAGGGGTACGTGCTAGTTATATAAGCTAGAGTAGAATAACTAAGTATAGTAGATATTAGACAGCTTTATTCTATTTAATAAGGCTACATTAAATATAAGCTTAGCTTAAATTTCTTCTTTATTAATAATGCAGACTTAGATTCTTTTAATATTAGTGGTGGCAATAGTAATGGCGGCTGCGAGCGTCTTTAAGGTTAGCTCCTCTGTTAATTAGAGAACGTTTAAGATGTATAAACTTATATCTAGTTAGGCTTTCTAGAGTATTATTATATATATATTATTATTTTTGTTATTATGTATCTCTATAAAAGAAGGTTGCTAGAGAATATCTAGGTAGTTATAGTAATAGAAAATAGGCTATATTAGCTACGCAAACGTAGTTAAGGAGTTTACACTTATTACTTACTAAGTAGTAAAGATAATATATTTAGTGTCGCACTTATAGATTAGAGCAATAGTAGTTAAAGGCGCTAGTGTTAGTGTTTTTAATTAGATAACACTCTATATTTGCCTATAAGTAGTATAGAGCATAGCACGCTATTATTTTATCTTAACGTACTTGCCTACCTATCCTTAAAGCGCGCGCGCTCACTATAGATAACCATCTAAGTAATTATTACCTCGCGCTATATAAGCTAACGCGGTAGTAGGCCACAAGTAAAGATAATAGTGTTACTTCTATCTCTATAACTAATATATAGCTGCTAGTCTGCAAATAGCTAATACGCTTAGGTATTTATCAAAAAAGAAGCTTAGAAACTTATATATAGGCACCTAGAGTAGAAAAAACTAAACTAATATGTGGTTTTGGCCTATATATAAGAAATAGTAGAAAGGAGTTAAATTAATACAAAACTAGTACACAAGGGTAACTCGGAGCTAGAAAACTATTAGAGAAATCTTATTAGGTGGCGTATGTTAACTATTGCAAGATAAGCCAAAAGGTTACTAGGGAATATACTTAGTTAGAGCCTAAAAGATTATAATAGATTATTATTATCTAATACTAGTGAACTACTATATAGTTTCGCTCAGCCTTCCGCCTTATATATAGACTTATAGGTATAATTATAATAGATATAAATATCTAGAATCTATTAGCCATTTTTTAATATCTAGACAGTATCCTAAGCATTGGGCCCTATAAGCCTTTTCACTGTGTCCTTGCCATAATTCTTATAGTATTTATTCTAAGCAAAGGTCTATTTTTTGTTTATATATTCCTCTGTTACTTAAATACTATCCTTAGTTAATATTATAGAAAGCTTAATCTACTACTATTAAAATCATGCTAAGTAGAAAAGTATATTAGTTCTTAGAAGATTGGTGTAAAAAGCTTTATTAAGTAGTCTAAAGTCTATATAAGAAGTAATTAATACTAACTGTATAATTCTATGCAAATTATAACAAGCTTAATAGATAAACATAAGAGAGTTTAGGGTCTAGATAGTATCTTTCTTTCTTATATAATAGAGAGCAAATAAATAAGTATACTATAAGTCTAGTATATTAAAAATAAACTATAAACTAGTTAGAATAAGTAATATAGCGTATTAGTCTACAAGGCTATCTTTTTTTTTACCTTAGAGCGGCCCAAGAGCCCCATTAATAGGGCCGATAGAACAGAGTTAAGATATACCTCCAGAGCTGGGCATAGATTATATAGGCTAGTCACGTTAGCCATAACCCTTTAAGAGACGTGTCCAGTCTTTAAATAATAACTATGCGCTACCTAGAGCGGCTTCTAACTTTTGCCACTATAGGGTTCTCCGCACACAGCAGCAAATACTAGTTTATTAATAGATTTTAGTAATCTTAATCTGCTAGTGTAATATCTAAAGCAAAATAGAGTATAAGTAATCTTAACTTTAGCTTACTAAGATATATTTACGCATAAGATAAGTATAAACACATTTTATACTTAGCCTAAGAAATTTTTTTACTATAGAAGTATGCCTCTTTTACTATATTAGTAGCATTTAGTTTAATTTCGCGCTTCTATAATAAGCCCTTAAGTGTAACATTATAAAGATTTTAAATTATCCTACTAAACCTTTCTATTAACTCTATAGAATACACAACCTTTATACGTAGTCATTATAGGTTCTTTAGGCAAATTAGATATAGGTAGGAGAGCTTATAGAAGATTAGTATACGTTAGAGTTAGTATTAGGAATAGAGAGTATTAATATATTCTCTTAGAAATAGTAATAATAGATACTATAACTATAATATAACCTAACCTATTATATATATTAGTGTCTATATAGGGAAGAACTTTATATAATTTACTTATTAGTTACTTCTTCTTCTAGCTGCGTATTTATTAGGGTTAGAGAGGTGTCCGCCTAACGTAATACTACAAGAGTTAATTCCCTCTACTATTAATATATTATCTTCTAGCATTAAAGGGATTTCTATTTAGTAGCTGCTTTTTCTTCCTTCTTTAAGGTTGTTCCCTTTTTATAATGCCTACGAAAGCGTAGCGTATTTATAAAGTTATTTGTAAATATTATACTATAGTATAAAATAGAGTATATCTTTATCTTTAACTATCTTTTATATTCTATTAAGAAATTAGAATCTAGTAAGTATCTATAAAAGGCATCTTATTATAAACCCTTAGCTACTTTCTAATGCAACACTTTCTACTTTATAAATATAGGCTAGTAAGGCTAAGCTTATATTGCGCGCCGCTGCCGCGCCTTTAGTATTTATATTATTTATTAATAAAGGGCTATTCGCCTTATAATACACAAATATAAGGTATAATTAACTAGTAGTAGTAACTATGCCTAAGATCTAGCGACTAGTTAGTAGATTTATTTGGCTAATGCTTATACTACTATTAGGATAAAGGACGTACTAAAATATAGTAAGGACTAAAACACTATTTCGCGCTAATTAAATAACTAAGTAGGAGAACTAACTCTATAATAGATATTCTAGTAGCATTATAAGAAATCGAATAGTGCTTAGCAATAGTGATGTTGGCCCTCTCTATAGCATAGTTGTTAACAATTAAGCTAATCTAAGCTAAGGCGTTAGCTTAGATTGCTTGATTTTTAAGGGCGTTAGCTTAGCTTATTAGGGCTAACAAGCTAAGATTGTGAGCTTAATTAAGGCTTAATTAATAGGCTTAATAGCCTATACTAGCGCTAGCCTTAGTGTTAAGTTTTATTGTCCTAAGTCGCTAGCCCGCACAAAAGCTCTATATTATTATTATTTGCTGCCTTCTCCTCTACTACCTTATTATCGCCTTTAAGGCCAGCTCTTTGCTACTGTTGTACGCACTATATTGCCGCTAGAAGTTAAGGTTCTAGATATTATTGTCGCAGCTCTAAAAGGTTGCCTACCTTACTAAATAGGCGCTTACACTTATAGCTTAATACTAGAATAGAAAGTATATTAAGTGTAAGCTTACTAAGGCTAGAGTAGCAATTACGTATACTTATCTAGTATTTAATAGGGTTATCTGCGTGTTTTATACCTTTCTTAGCTGCTAGCTTGCTGCGCTTCCACCTCTTAAACTTATTCTTATTAGTAGTAAGGCTACTAGCAGTACTAGGATTAAGTATACTATTAATTATATTATCTATATTACTTAGAATTACTGCTAACAGCCTTACCGCGCGTAGTAAGTTATTATACTGCGCCTAGAGCGCCTAAAAGCTAGCGTTACTAGTCTTAAGCTAGTTAGGCTTCTTAACCCACGTCTTATTATAGTAGTACTTATATATTAGATAAAGTATTATAGCGGCGTAGTACGTGGGTGAGTTATCTAGCTTAGAGTAGTAGTTATTAGTCTTCTACTAAGCTGCGCGCAAGTTAATTGCAATATAATTCTTAGGTAACTTATTATACTTATTATAGTTAACTGCCTTATACACATTAACGCGCTGCTTATAGTAGGTAAGTAGGTATTTAAATATTAGAATTATCTTAGTAATAGCTCTAAAGCTGCCGCTTTTTCCGCGCTCTTTAAGGTGCTTTATAGTAGTCTTAAGTAGTTTTAAGATATTTATATACTCTATAATTACTGCCTAATTAGTATCTATAAGACTGTCTAATTGCATTTATAGCTATGTAACTAGCAACTTATTACTATACTATAACTTTACGCAAATATATTCTCCCTTTACACCTACTATATATAGTAAGTAATATAGGCGTTAACTATAAACTATAGCTTTATAGCACGCTTAAAGCATAAGTAGTATAAGTTCTACTACTACGTAATAATAGGTTTAATAGGCTTAAGAATCTTATAATTGTTAGCTAACGCGCTAGATAGTAGCTTAGTATAGGCAAGGCGCTAAAAGTCCTTAAAGAGCTTATGCTGTTGCGGCGTTTTAATATAGTTAATAATACTAAGCAGTACGCTAAGTAGGACTATGCGCCTCTACTCCTCTATAAAGTTGTACTTGTTAGTAAACTCTTATACGTTGTTTATTAACAAGGCGGCAGTGCCCTTACCCTAGAGAAGCGTCTAGCTAATAAGGTTAAGAGTGTAAGGTCTGTAGTGGAGGCGCTAATAGGTAGTATTAAAACTATACTATACTCTTAAGCTACTATTGTAATAGTATTATTGTTATTAGTAGTAGTGTTATTAAGCATAAAGTAACTAATTAACTATAACATAATTTTAAAATTCTGCAGTATTTTTATAATAATCTTAGCCATTCTCTTACCACTATAAGCGCCTGTTAGCTAGGGCAGCGCTATAGGTAAGTCTTATAGATTACCTCTACTATTAATAAAGTGCGTAACAATGCCTAGAAAGCTACGCTTACTACCCTTTATTATATATTTATTAAAGCTAAGGTATACTTTACTAAGTGCCTACAATAATTATAAAATAATAGGTAGCTTTAGGTGCTTATATAAGCGAGCAATATACTAGGAGATGCTTATATAAGACGTCTAAAGCGCTTGTTCTACTAGTAGGTTAGCAGCTTTAAGAAGGTGTTAAAAAGCTAGTGTTTTAAACTTAGAGAAAGGGTAATTATTTTTAATAAGCTAGCTAATAGCTGCTAGCTAGAAGTGCTAGGTATTAAAGCTAGCAAGCTTATTAGCTATCTTCTAGAACACGCTATTATTGCTATTCTTAAGTAGGTGTTGTAGCTAGGTAGGTTTTATAGTAATGGCTAACTTACTATAGCTATGGCCGCACTTAGGTAGCTCTAAGTGTTACTACGCTAATAATATTAAGAGTGTTATCTTATATATTCCTACGCCTATATTTGTGTACTTATACTTATAATAGTAATAGTATATAAAGTATAGCTTACTTAGGTTCTTTAGCAGCGCGTAACGTAGTAGCTATAGCAATAGATTTAGCTCTTACGTAACTTCTATAATAAAAGTAGCTTTATATACTTGCGTAAACGCCCCTAATTAATTCTCTTAAAGTTATCTATAAGGCTCGCGTCTAGCGCCTCTTATAAGGTCTTACTATTTAGGGCTACTACTAATAAGGCTGCTGTTACCCTCTTGCTGCCCTTAGTAGGCGTAATAATAGCGTCTTTAGGCCGCAACTTGCGTAGTTGCAACTTAAAAGTTAAAGCCTAGAACGCCTTTATAGAAGAGCTCTATAAGGCAATAAATATAATAGTAATAGTAATAGCTAACTATTAATAGGTATAGACTGGCTAATAGTGCTGCGAATAATAAAGGATTTAATGCGTTTTTTTGGGCAAGTAAAGTTATTAGAAGCGTATTTCTTAGGAGGCATAGCAGTAACACTATAATAAGGGCGATAGAAGTAAAAAAAATAACGTAATATTAGGTTATAATAAAAGGCATAAGTTTTAGTATTATATATTGTCTATTAGAAGGCGCGTAAGAGCCTGTATAAGGCTTAGAGGCTACTAAGGCACTAACTACGCGCGATTACGTAAGAGGTATTAGTAAACTATCTACTCGTTTTATAGGTTGTTTAGGGGGCTAGTAGAGGGAGTATAGTATTATAGAAGTTAGAATAATTACCTGCCTCCCCTAGCAAAAGCGCCCTGCTAAAAATAGTAAAAGATATTGCGATCGCTCCTACTATAAAATAAGCAGTCTTACGCGCTACCTTAATTAAGCCTATTAAGCTAAATAATTAAGCTAACTCTCCTTAGCTTAGATTGCTAACAAATTAGTATAGGCAAGCTTAACTTAATAGGATTAATAGTTATTAAGCTATTAATTAAGTGCTTACAAGCCGCTTAATTCTTAATAAGTCTACTCTATAGTAGCTTTATCCTTAATAGATAGCTTTATTATAGATATAATAGTAAACTTAGTGTTAGCCCTCTCTATAGTGGCTTTATTCTTAATAAATAGCTTTGTTATCGTTGCAATATATGCGTATACATAAGTTCTAAAATAGATTTAAAATAAGATAAGTATAGGGATTAGGTATACTATAACAAGCCATCTTAGATAGCTTAGATAGATTCTTTAGATTATTAGCATAGATTAAGAAGTGGGTTAATAAGCTTATAGAGAGAATAGTATAATAGAGAAGAAGAATTAGTGCAAGTAGTAATATACTATTAGCGACTATCCAGAACTATTATCGCTTTTTTTTAAGGTTTCTAACAACTAGTCTTACTTAGTATAGAAAAAAGTATACCTTCTAATTAATAGTTAGTATTTTCTAAGAATAGCTAAGAACTTATATCTTAGTTAAACTTAGTAAAAGGAGCAAAAATACTGCAAGGAGGCCTTAAATATTCTAGACTTAGATTGTGTTCTAGTAGATAAGTAGTAGAGAAAGAATTAGAAAATCCGCGATAGTATAACCTAGAACTATAAGTAGATTCCTAGATCTAACTTTATAGCCTAATTAAAAGAGAAGAGTAGTAGCTACGCAGAAGTATTAAACCAAAGAAGCTACCTATAGTAAAAAGGGCAGGGTGTCTCTATTAGTTATAGTAAATATATTAAATATAGCTTAGACTATATCTCTAACGTGTTTACAAGCGAGCTGCGAACCCCACTAAGTCTCTAAGCCTTTCGCAGCATATAAATTCACAACGCATTAATATTCTATCACTATAATAGCTATCCTAAATTAAGCAGTATCTATAGAAGCCTTCTTACACGTGCGCGAGTTGTGCCTAGGCTCCCTACCATGTTTCCCCTCCCCGCTCAACGCACAGACCCCACTCAACGCACAGTTTGAGGATGCCCACTACTACTACTTTTAAAGCTGTACAGCTCTATATAGATTAAATTATCACGAGATTTTTTTATAGTAGCATTCTTAAAAGTCGTTTTAATCGATTGGCAACGATATATTAGGTGCGATACCTCTGTGGGAGGCGTACTGTACGCGTGCGCGTTGATGGGCCAGATGCCTCTACCACCCCTTCAATGACGGATAGATCCTCAGCATTAGCCTCTAGGTCCTCAATAACATGAGCAGGAGGTGCAGGAGCTGTGAGGCTACGCGCCTTACCCTTTTTATCTAATTGTATATCATTCTAGAGTTGCTTTTTAGCTGCGTGGGCGAGTAGGGCTTCTTCGCGCTCTGCAGCCTTCTACTGTTTTTCCTGCAATTTGATCTCCTTTGCAGCTATCCTTATTTCTGCTCTTTGCTAAAGTATAGCCTGTTTCTCCTGCTTTTTCTGCTCCCTAGCTAGCTTATTGCGATCCTTCTAGTGTTGTAGTTCTTCTGCTTTAGCGTCTTTTTGGACTTGTTAATTGCGGGCAGCTTTAACTTTAGATGGCGACTAGAAGACAGCGCTACTAGCGTAATTCTGGGAAGGTTTAAGTAGTAATGCCTTGCCACGCGTACGGCGCTTCTTCTTATTAATAAGGGCGTCTTTAAGGCGGTTGTTTTTTTATGCTGAAGGAGCTGTTTTTTTTGAGTCGTGATTGCATGTATCGTGTGAGAGAGCTGTAAGGCGCGTTTATTGTAGATATCATCAACTACCTGTTGTAGGAGCCGTTCAATCTTGCGCCAGTCGCTTGCAGAGAGTACTAAGGACGTACTATTACTGCTTGATAGCCTCTTAGGCTCTGGATCCTTGAATTTCTTCAATATAGCGTTGCTATTTAGTGGAGAGATGCCAGTAACTCTAAATAAGTTAATAATCGTTTCCTTAGCAAACGCGGTCCTATACGCCCTATAGAAGAAGCGGAAGAAGTCGCGCTTAGTAATAGATGTAAGGCCCTGGCTGTTGTATATGAATTAGGAGAGCTCTTTAGTATATGCAGCTAAGAGAGGCTTAAAAAGGCAGATATCTAGAGGCTGCAGCGTATGAGTTGAATGCGGCGGATAGATAGCTAGGAGGATCCTATTTTAATCGCAGAACTTAATAAACTCTATTGTAATATGCGAGCTATGCCTATTAAGAATAAGGAGCCTATAGTCGCGTTTTGCCTTTGTCTTAGTCTCCTCCTAAAAGCACCTCTTAAGCCAGGCAATGCCAAGTTTGTTTGTTGTCCATCCTAAAGGTGATAAGGCGAAGAAGGCGTGGTGCTCTTGAGGATCAAAATCCTGCAACTAGGTGTCCTGAATATTGCTAGAAGCTGCCTGATATATGAGGGCCGGATTAAGAGAGCTGCCGTCGGCGCATATACAAGCTATCGTCGTGATCCACTCCCTGTTGCCGTCCTGGAGTACCTGCTTGACGCTACCCTGATCATACTGGCGTTGGGAGAATACGCGCTTTATTCTTGACACTACCCTAATTAAGAAGCCCTTCTTATCTATATTGTATGTATTTGATGGCGCGATGTCGTACTGCTTGATCTTATTGTCTAAAAGCGTAAAATAGAGGGCGTATTTGAAGGCTGAATCAGCTTTGTGGCGCTGGTTATCAATACTAGATGTCTATCGCGATATAAGGTTGATTTGATGCCGCGCAATATAGCGATCAACCTAGTGTTTTCCTGGCTCTTAATGGGCTATTTCTGCTGCGAAATTTCGTATTATCTCTCTTGTAGGAGGTAGGCCTTGTGTACACAGCTTTTTAATGTACTGTAGTAGCTGTTTTTCCTGTGTAGAGTTGAGGAGTCGCTTTTCTTCTGTCCGGGACGCATAGGTCCTGCACCCCGCGAAAACGCTTCGAGAGCCGCGACCGCTTAACGCCGTACTCTCGCGCAACCTGAGATATATTAGGACGTTCTCCTAGCTTTAGGGATCTCAAAGCTTTAACAGCTGCGTCAATCGGGTCCATATTGGTAGAGTTATGAGGGTTTGAAAGTATAGAGATTTTTGGTGCCAACTGTGCGTTGAGTGGGGTCTGTGCGTTGAGCGGGGAACCATGGTATAGCGCCTGCAGCGCGCAGAAGCCTGCCGGCTCGCACCTGACTGCGCCTTGCCTTGCCGTATTTCTCCCTCTAGTTGCTGCTCAACAGCCTTTTAAGCAATAATATCCCTCTCCCTCTGCCTTTAACAGAGTGCCTTGCTTTTAGATCCGCTTCTTTTTGCGCTGTTTACGCGTTGTGTGGCTGCCTTATTTGCCCTTTGTAGAGTAGCTATCTCCTCGCGCATAAGCACTATTAAATGCGCTATTCTCTTAGCGCCTCTTGTAAGCCAATTAAGCGACTAGATAACTAAGGTAGGAGAGGATCCCTAACGCCTTCGAATCCGCTCACGAACTAGAGTTGACTGAGCGCCTAGCTTGCGTGCGTTGCTTGGTGTTGCAGACTCCCATAGGGCCTCTGGTAGGGCTGCTGGCGCTAGCGCTGGCGACGGTGTACCCTATCTCGGCAGTCAATGCGCACCGTCACTCAATGCGCAACCCCAACGTAATCGCTCAGCCAGCAATATGAGGCTATAGAGCTCTACACAAAAGCTTTTATCGCGAGATTTTCTAGAGTTAGCTTCTTATAGAGCTATAGATGATTGCTAGCTAGTCAGATTATAGATATCTGCTTGGTGTTCTGATTATACGGCCACAGCGCGATGATGGCGTTAATGGCGCAGATGCCGCCGCATTAACGCGTACAGGTGCTGGCGTAGATTTCTTCCTCTTTATAACTGTATGAGTAGCTTTTAAAGCTTTCTAACTTCCCTTTTTGGCAATTTTGAGACGTTTTTAAAGTTGTTGTTGAGTCTTGCGAGCCTGTTGACGGAGGCGTCGCTCAGCAGCTTAATCAGCTTTCTCCTTGGCGCGCGCATCTCTAGCTGCTACCCGCTTAACGCGCTTCTCCTGCTGTAAACGAGCTTTAAGCTGTTTATTAGCTATATAGATCTCTTACTGCTGAGCTTTTTGGAGTTGTAACTATTGTTTTTTAGCCTCCTGCTAGCTGAGCGAGTTACACGCCCTCTGTACGCGGGCAGGTGACCAGAAAACTGCTCCTCCATACCACTCCTTAGGTTGCTCTAAGGGCAGAGTCTTGCCTTTTGTTTAACGCTGTTTCTGGTTTGCAAGAGCTTCTTAGAGATCCTTATTTTCATGCTCTAGGAGCTGCTTTTATACAGAGATTAAGTGTATCGTCTAGCTCAGCTTACGCGACTCCTTAGTCGCGATATCCTTTACAGTGGAGCGTAACAGTCGCTCTATTTTACGCTAATCTAACGCGCTAAGTACTGAGGTAGAGCTTACTAGTAATTCTGGCTCTGGTAGAGTCTCTTTGTTAAACCTTTTGAGGATAGGCGTTGGATCTAGCGGCGAGATACCTGTACACTTAAAAGCTTTGGTAATTAACTGCAGCATAACTAATGTTGTCCAGGCCTTCCAGAATAGCGTAAAGAAGTCTCTTTTAGCGATTGTTGACAGTCCTTGGCTCCTATAAGGTATCTAGAGAGCTCGTCAGAGTAGGCAGCTAAGAGAGACTTAAATACGCAGACGTCAAGAGGCTGCAGCGTATAAGTCGCATAAGGGGGAAATATCGCAAGGAGGATCTTATTCTGATCGCAGTAGTTGATAAAATCTATAGTAACGTGAGATCCATACCTATTAAGGACTAGGAGTCGCCACTGCCGTTAAGCCTTCTCTCCTTTGTACAGCGATCAAACACCTGTTTAAGCCATTAAAGCCCTATCTTATTATTTAACTATCCAGAGGTTAATAAGGTGATAAAGACTCTGTAAGAATTGACGTTAACTTCTTTAACCTAGCTTGATTGTAGAGTCCCGGCGTCAGATCGATAGATTAGCGCTAGATCAACAGTAGATCCGTCGGCGCATATATATGCGATGAGCGAGATCCACTTACAGCTGCCGTCCTGTATAGATTGCCTTACTTGGCGACTCTTATATAGAGGCCTATCAAAGATCCTTTTTAAGCGGCCAGTGATACTAAGAAGGAAGCCTTTCTCGTCCATATTATACGTATGCTGAGGCTCTACACTATACTCTGTAATTTTCTTGTGTAGAAGCTTAAAGCAGAGCCTGTATTTTGCCTCTAAATTAGCCTTATGGCGATTGCTGTCAAGCCTAGTCGTCCATCGTAAGATCAAGGAGTTTGGGGTTGCGCCTAACAAAGCGATTAACCTAGGACATACTAACGTCTCTTTTTGCTATATAGGAAGCAAAATTTTGTATTATCTGCTGTGTAGGAGGAAGGCCACGCTTAGTAAGGTAGGTGATATATTATAGAAGCCCCTTTTCTTGTTGTGGATGGAGTAGACGACGTGTACCATCAGTGATAGTACGCGCCTGCGTGACGCGTTGGTGCCTGCGCGTCAACGTAGAGCGTACACAACACCAAATTCTTTGGCGATTTTATTGTATGATAAAAATTCTCCTAGTTCTTGCGCTTCGATTGCTGCTATCGCGGCGTTAATTGGGTCCATATTGGTGGAGTTGGGGCGCGTCAAAGTTGGGGCGCGTCATGTTGGGGTTGCGCATTAAGTGACGGTGCGCATTGACTGCCGAGACAGGGTACCCTAGTTTGGCAGTCCGTGCAACGCGTCACTCCATGCAACACCCCGCCATGCAACACCCCAACTTTGACGCGCCATATCTCCACCAATATAGATCCAATTGAGGCTGCGATAGCAGCAATCGAATCGCGAGAGCCAGGAGAATCTTTCTTATATAGATAGGTTGCAAAGGATCATGGTGTTATGACTTCTACACTAACGCGTCGGCACCAAGGCGTCACACAAGCAGGTGCAGCTGCCAACTCTATGCGTTAAAATATCAGCTAATAATAAGAAGTAGAGCTTCTACAATATATCAAACAGCTTACTAAACGTGGCCTTCCTCCTATAAAGCAGATAATACAGAGCTTTGCTTCACATATAGCTAAAAAGCAGATCTTAATATCCTGGGTTGATCGCTTTGTACGGCGGAACAAGGAATCCTTAATATCTTAATAGACGGCCGGCATCGACAACAATCGCTACAAAGCTGATTCTCTAGCTAAATATAAGCTCTACTTCGAGCTCTTGCAGCGTAAGATTGAACAATATTAGATCGAGGCTCGAGATACGTACAATATGGACGAGAAAGGCTTCCTACTTGGCATCACCTCCCGCTCTAAGAGGATCTTCAATAGGCCTCTATACGAGGCCAAGGCTGTAAGGCAAGCAATACAAGATAGCAGCTGTAAGTGGATATTGATTATAGCTTGTATATGCGCTGACGGATCTGCCTTAGCCCCAGGTCTTATCTATTAGGCCAGCTCTATCAACATACAATCAAGCTGGGCCGAGGATATCAAACCTAAACACTATTAGGCCTTTATTATGGTATCAGAATCTGGCTAGAGCAATAATTAGATCGGCCTTGCATGGCTGCAACAGGTGTTTAATTAGCTCACAAAGCCAAAATCTGGACGATTATATCGGCTATTAATCCTTGATGGCCATAGATCTTATATCACAATAGACTTTATTGACTTTTGTGATCGCAATAGGATCCTGCTAGCCATATATCCGCCTCATTCTACGCATATGTTGCAGCCTCTTAATGTCTGCGTCTTCAAGCCTCTATCAACAGCATATTTGAACGAGCTATCAGCCTTCATAAACAACAGCCAGGGACTGGCCTTAATCGCTAAGAGAGATTTCTTTAGCCTATTCTAGCAGGCCTGGGTTAATACAATAAGGCAGCCATTGATCCTCTAGGCCTTTAAAGCTATAGGCATCTCCCCGCTTGATCTGACGACTATACTTAATAGATTTGATCAGTCTTAACTATCTGAGCAAGGATCATGAGAAAGCTCAACCTTAGTACTCAGTGCTTCAGATTAGAGAAAGATCGATAGGCTACTAAGGGCCGCTGTGGATACAGGCGGAGATAATAAGGCTAAGAAGCTTAGTTGAACTGTACACCATATCTCTGTACAGAAACAGCTTTTAGAGCATGAAAATAATAGCCTCCACAAGGCCCTATTGATACAGAAGAAGCGCTCAAAGCGAGGCAGGCCTTTACCTCTTAATTGGCCAGATAAGTATTATGGTGGAGCTGTTTTCTGGTCACCTTATAGCGTGCAGCGGGCCCGCGATCGTTAACACTAAAAAGATATAGGCAGTGTTTACCTCCCGCTTAGCAGTTTGCCAGCAGTTTCTAAGAAGCTGGTGAGGGTCTAGTGTTTACCTCCCGTCCCCGTGCCCCTGGCAGTTTCTAAGAAGCTGTTTGGCAGCCTAGTGTTTACCTCCGGAGCCAATCCAGCAGAAAATTCTGCCAGGGTGGCGTATTAGTGGCGTTTAGTGGCTTCGCATGGACAACAACCTGCCTAAAACAGCAAAACTGCTGGCAGTTTCTACTAGTGCCCTAGAGGTGCAGAAAAAACTGCCAGTAGAGGCTGCCAAACATCGCTATAACGTCACTCCATACTCTTGCTGTTATTATTACCCCATAGCTCGCATTCGCAGCTCCCCACGTATTCGTTTGCGCAGAACCCTCCCTATTATACTAGCAGCAATCGCTGTAGACCTATAGCGGCAATCTCGATCGCGCGCTATGCGATTGTTTCTCGATAAGGTGCTCTATAGGCCCACCGGCCTGCGTGTGGATGGGATGGAATATGGCCGTGGATTAGAGTAGGTAAAGGCTATGCGCGAAGGCCACTAGGATAGGATCTACAACATCACTAGCTTGCATAAGGAGCAATTTGAGGCCCTCCTAGAGCTGCTAATCGATAAGGGATTAATGGCTTCGGGGGAGGTGGATGCTAACGAGAAGCTGGGCATCTTTATGGCGGTTGTCAGCAAAGATCAGTCGTATCGCTACCTGCGCGAACAATTCCAGCACAGCACAAGGACTCTACATCGCGCTTTCCACAAGGTACTTACTATCCTGCGCAATAACCTCTATCCTAAGGTGGTGCGGCCCCTAGAGGATGAGGTACCCTTGCGGATTTCAACATTAAAAACCTACTCGCCGTTCTTTAACAAATGCCGCGGAGCTATAGATAGGACCTATATACCTATCTCTATTAGTAGGAACGCTGTTAAGCCTAGCGAGAAGTTTCCTATTAAGTTAGCATAGTGGTGTAGGAAGGGTTATTACTCACAGAATGTTTTCGCCTATGTGGACTTTGACCCTTAACTTCTAGTTTGTTCTTGCTAGATGGGAGGGCTCTGCACATAATGCCTGTGTTTTCTAGAATGCCTGCTTTAAAGGATTTAAGGCCCTAGCTCTAAATACCTATTTTCTTCTAGCGGATGGTGGCTACTCTTTGATAGATAGGCTGCTGCTTGTTCCCTATCAAAAAACGCGTTATTTACATCAGCGAGTGGGATGTCAATAGTAGGAATCCGAAAACGCCTTAAGAGCTGTTTAACTTATGGCATTTATTGTTAAGGATGGCTGTAGAGAGGGCCTTTGGCGTGTTAAAGAGACGGTTTAAGATCCTCTAGGGGGCCTAATTAGGCTTTAGCATTCGGACTTAGGTGTTTATTATATACGCTTGTGTAGCCCTTTATAACTAGCTTAACGGCCAGCAGGGTATTAACGTCGCTGCGGAGGCGAATAAGGCGGAGGCGGATAGGTTTAATATGCCAGGGTGACACTGAAATGGAGGATGGGTGGCGATCGAGGCTTACCAACAACGAATTTCGCACGGAATTGGCCGAATATATGTGGGAATCCTATTAGGAACATAGACGGGCGCTTAGATTATAGGCTAGAGACATTCTAGGAGAACAATTACCCTAGCTTATATTTAATCTATCTAGCTTGGCGTTCCGGCTTCATCGCGAGCATGGCGCTTGCCTTCGCCTTATCTTAAAGTAGAGATAACCTAGTACACCTCCGCCTTAAACTCTCTAGCTAACTGCCTCTTAAATAGTTTAACAGCCTGCTAGATTGGGTTCTTTATATTCTTGTCCAGCTTCTTTATAAAACCCTCTAGAACCTTAGCCGATTGCCTATTAAACTCACTTAAAGATCGCGCTAACAGATCAGACTTCTTCTCACCCTTTTCACGCACACGACCCTCCCCTCCCCTTTCTTAGCCTTCTTCTCTGCCATATGCTTACGCATTCCACCTTTGGCTTGCTCCTTCTAACGCTTCTTCTCCAGCTTCCTGTGTTGTGCGGCTGTAAGAGACCTATTAGAGGTTGACAACAAAGTAGCTACAACAGACAACGATTGTAATGTAGCTACCGATTGAGAACGCTCGATTAAAGGCTGGCTCTTGTTATCCTCGCTTTCCCCGCTCTCCTCTTCATTATCGACGTTATTAGATGGAAGCTCTAATGCCTAGTTGTCACTACCCTCTGCCTCCGCGTCGATCGCAAACTCGCCTATTGCAATACGATCTCCGATAATATTAATGAGGTATTTATAGCCTAGAGGGGGTTCGAATTGAAACGCCTTAAACTTAGGATGCTTGCTAAAGTAGCTATCTATAACCTCCTTGCTTAATTAAGGTAAGCCCTCCTTGTTATCCTCCTATCTAGATAATCCAGAACCCAGGTAATCTTTCCACAAACTCCAGGACTTTCGAAATATCTTATACTTCAATTTACAGTTCTTGCCAATTACCGCCGCCCTACCTATGTATACCCTGCGAACCTTATCTGCTACCTTATTCCAGTGCTCTGCTTTGAAGCTATCGGCCGGCCGTTTTCCCACGTTTAATGATCTCTTTAAGAGCCTAGAGCAACACCTCTTCCATCGTCTTGGTCCATTTCACACGTGGCGGCTTGCCGCCTGGCGCTACACACCTAGAGCTGGAGTAGCAGAGTCTCGTACCTTAAAAGAAGGAGCTGGCGTGCCGAAAGAGTTTGGTGTGGCGGAAGAGCGTAGAATAGGATTGGCTAGGTTCACAGGCACCTTCTAAGTGGCTCTGGAGTTGACAGCAGGCCTAACTGGGAGTGGCGAAGGTACTGTAATAACCAACAGATCTTCCTCGTCATTAACAACAGGAATAGGATCTTCTGGGTTGTCACCACTATACTCCACAGGTTCCGTAGGTTCAGCAGGCCCACTATTACCTCTAGACACATCAACACCGTCGTCTGGAGTGGGTGGGTTAATTGGCTGGGCCTCTTTCTTGCCCTTCGTGGTCCTAGGCCTCTTTTTAAGAGGAGACGATGCCTCTAGGCGTGCTGGGCGCGAACTACCACGCGGAGGGGTCTTCTGGAGATCGGATTCCTGGGCCTTTTAAGTCCTCTTGCGGGTTCTGGCCATTTTTAAGGTGGATTGCGACAAAATAGTGCTGGATTAGAAGTCTGTTAATTTTAAGGTTTGGAGTGCGCTAATTAACGCCACTAACTGCTAGACGGAGGTAAACACCACGCCTCTAGCAGTTTACTATATATAGAACAGCTAAAAACGCCTCTTAGCACGTGCATACGAAAACTGCTAGCAAACTGCTGAGTGGGAGGTAAACAATGCCATAGAGGATTAGCAAAAACAGCTTTAAAAAAGTGAGCAAGCAGAGGCTTGTTGGGCTAGCTAGCAGCTTAAGGCAAGACTTCTCTAGGAGAGGCGTATTGCTCGAGCAGCTGCTAGAGATGCGCGCGCAAAGTAGAGGGCCAATAAGGCTGCAGATTAACGTCTTAAATAACAGGCCCGCAAGGCACAAAGTCAACTTCAGAAACGTATTAGATTATCCTAAAAGGGTAATAAGAAGGCCTTAAAGCCTTCTAGCAGATCTATTAAGAAGAAATAGGCTCAGCGTGAGGCTGTAGATATTGATAAGGCCTCATCTATTGCATCCGCCTCACAGTCACGCAGAGGCCGAATTATTAAAACACTAAGCAGATATTAATAATCTAAGTAGCTAGCAATTATCTATAGGCCTTAGAGACCTCAACTCTAGAAAATCTCGTAATATTATTTTTTGTGGCTGTCTCTATAGCCTCATGTTTGTGGCCGAGCGATTATGTTGGCGTGTTGCATGGAGTGACGCGTTGCACGGACTGCCAAGCTAGGGTACCGGTACGAAGCTTGATATCAAGCTTTAAGAGCACTGCCTCTAGATTGTGTAGGACTAGCCTAGAGCCTCGAAAGCTTGCGCAGATATTCTCCTTTGTAATTAACTGGTTGTAGGCGGCGCGAAAGGCTAGAGAGAAACTCAAGCTTAGTAATATACAGTAGTTGATATAGTTGCGTATCAGGCCCTCAACCTGGCGCCCGTACGCCCGCTTCAACGGCGAGAAGCAGCCCACGTCAAGTGGCTGTAGGAGGTGTGACGAATGTGGTGGCATGCATAGGGTATAGATCTTGTTCTCCCTACAGATCTCCTAGAATTCGAGTGAGTTGTAGCTCTCATGGCTGTCGAGTATCAGGAGCTGACGCGCGCCTACTCTACGCTCTACTGTATACTTAATAAAGTGCCGTAGCCAGGCAACACTAAGCTCGTTCGTAGTCCACCTATTGTCGCTAAGACTAATAGTCCAGTCACCTGGTATATCGTCGCCCTCGTACCAGGCCGAGAGGTGGTACTTGCCAGCGAAGATAACGAAGGGCGGGATTGCCCACCCAGCAGCGTTGATTCTGTGGATCGTCGTCACCCACTCACGATTGCCTGGCTGGATCGCTTTTGGCTGACTATGTCTCTCTAAGCCTGTAACGACTAGCTGGGAGGATATCTTGCCCATTAGAAAGCCAGTCTCGTTGAAGTTGAAGGTGTCCTTATCGCAGATACCGTGGTGGCCTTTGTACGTGCTACTAGCTCAAACCAGGCCTGTATAGCTGTTGGGTCCTCGCAGAGGGCTCGCTGTCGATTGTAGGCTCGATTAAATCGCGTTGTGAGGCTGTCTGTTCGCTTGACAAAGTTTCTAGGCCACTGCTGGCCAATGTGGCCTGCGCTACGCTTAGCGAGCAGCTTATTCGCTATATCTTGTACAGCACCTAGAGTAGGCGCAAAGCCTCGCGAATCTAGGTTAAGTATATGCTTAATAATAACGTCCTCTTCTAGCTTAGTAAGCTTCTTTAATTTAGGCTTATAATCGCGTCGCGCAGTAGTTCTAGCGCGTTAGCTGCGAAGCGTGCTTTTAGGAACGTTAAACGTCGCTGCAGCGCGATTAACGCTCTAGATCTAATTCTAATTAATAGCTAAGATAGCTAGGGAGATATCTGCTTTGTTATAGGGCAATTAAATAAGTGTTAGTTAAGCTATTATAGTTGATAGGTAACGCGTCGTAGAAAGTTAGTAGGGTTGGTTCGCAGCTCGCTTGTATTCGCAGCTCGCTTGTAAACACGTTAGGCTAGTTAGAGAAACGTACAGGAAGGTAACTAGTGGGAAGGAGCAGTTAGGCGTAGAATTTAGGCGAAGAATAAGAGACGTCTTAGCCTTATTAGTGTGTATATATAGATAATAGAGCTTATAAAGAAAGGTACTATATCTTTGCTAGTTAATTAACTTATTTCTATTTATATAAGTTATATTAGCGCTTAGAATATCTAGGGCGGGTACTTTAGGCTAAACTCTTTCTTAATTAGATATAACTAGAGTATTATATAATTATAGAGTCGCTAGCAAAGGTAATCTATAAATAGTAGATAGTATAGTATTATCTGCGCTAATCTAAATCTACTCTACTCTCTAAAAAATTGCAAAGTAAGCTATAAGATAATTAAGCGCTATAGTGTAGGGCTTTGGCTAACTAAAACCTAAGCGAAGCGGCAGCTGCCTTAGAATTAAAGCTGCCTAGGTGGAAGCAAGAAGAGCATTCCCTAATAAGGCACAGGACAGGACAGGATAGAACAAAATAGGATAGGATAGGATAGGACAGAATAGGATAGGACAGATAGGGGTAGACAAGATAGGATAGAATAGATAGGGGTAGAAATAAACACTACCTAGGTATAAACAGATCTGTATATAGTAATAGAGGACTTAACTTTAAATAAGTAATAAATAGCGCGCATAGAGTATTTTTGTCCATTTTTAGCACTATAAGTATTTCACAGACTTTAAAAACTATAGGCTTCTTTAAGGCTTACTTAGTAGCTATAATAGTATATTACGTAATTATAAGTAGTCTAGGCCTTTCTTAGAGATAAGGAGAGCAGCTATAGGGCAGCTATTAGGTAGCGACAAACCTATTAAATTAATATACGTTAATGCCTTTTATTTTTACACATAATATAGGGCTTATATTATAGTTTTACTAGTTAGATTTCTTTTAGTAGAGATTTCTCTTATTTTCGCGTTTTGGTATTTAGGCTTAGATTTACTATCTTACTTATCTAATTAGCTTATAACTTAGAGGCAAGTTCTGCGTATTAAATAATTTTACTAAAGAGTTTATAATCTAACACTATATAAAGTATTCTTTGTCTAACCTCTCTAAACTTCTATTCTATTGCTATAATATAGATTTCCTTATTTCTTTAGCATAGCGAGTTAGTTCGCGCGTACTTTTTAATAGCACTAATTGTGCATTAAGTTAGGCTAGAGTTTAAAGATTATAGTAGGGAGCTAGATAACACTAGTTAATAATATCGTGCATAATAATAAAAGTCTTATAGAGAAGGCTATAGAATTAGTATAAAACTCTAATAGGTTAATGTAGGTGCCTACTAAAAATCTTTTAGGCAGAAGAGACTCTTACTATTAACTCTAAGGAGATAACTAGGTTAGATTTTTAAATAATAGACAATATAGTTAGTGTAGTTCTCTATTAGAAAAAAAAGGTGCCTATAAAGTATTTAGAGTAACTAGCGTTAGAACACAAAGTAGAGTGTAAAATATAGTAACTAGACTAGGAAAAAGTAGACTTATTATTATTATTATAAAACAAGGCCAGACGGGTATGTGTTTGGGGGGCCCTTTAATTTGTCGTTTTTTAAGAGAGAAGTAACTAGCTTTAATAATAAATTAAGGAACAGCTTTAACTTATAAGGCAGTATAGTTAGTGCTATAATAGAAATTAATTTGTCCTCTTTAATATAAAGTTTAGCCAGACAAGTATATATTAGAGACATTCTTAAACCCTTTACTTTTGTTACCTTTAAGGTATTTAATAAACGCCGTACTTAGCTTATAAAAAAATTTAATTTTGCTGTTCTATCTAAGTAAGGAATTTAGGTTAAAGTTAATATATAGTAGTAGCACTTCTTTATATAAATATATTATTTATAGTTATATTTAATTATTCTAATATTATTTAAAGAAGCTAAGAAAATTTGTAAAGTTAAATTATAGAACTAATATTTATAGTTAGTCTAATTAAAGTGCTGCAGCTTTAAGGCTAGGTTGGCTTAAGAAGTCTACTATTATTAGGGTGTTAGTTTCTTATACAGATCTAGGAGATTTAACTTATAGCTTTGCCTAACGCTTCTAGCTAAGAAGAACTTATCCTAGAATATATTTGTGCTAGACTTAGGGTGTTGCGCTAGGAATAATTTAGTGGGCAGTTAAATATATAAAGTATTAGGCGGTTCTATATTTATTATTAGTCTATAAGCGTGCGCAATTAGGGTTTATAAGCTACATACCTATACTATCTATAATAAGAGACGCGAATAGCACTTTAATTAAATAAACTTTATAAGCGCGATAAGAAGATCCTATTAGTCTATTAGGGTAATTCGCAAAGTCCTACTAGAGACAAATCTTTAGAATAAGGCTATTCTAGTTTATTATACTTAGAGTTATTATAGATACTACAAAGCGCATAAGAAGAACACTTCCTATCTAATTTTAAAGAAGATATCGGCTAATAGAGAGACTATACTAGCAGTCTTACAAAATAGCGTTACCTTAATCTCTTCTTTAACAACTATACGTCTTCTTTAAGTAGATTATAATGTGTATTAAATAACTAGAGCTAGCTAGACGTAAATAGGAGCATTTTATTACTAAAGCTTTCTTTTTATTTTTTTAGTGGTTTAATTAACTAGCTAGTAGTTTTCTTTCTTATAATTATTTAGGTAGGTATAAATTAAGCAAGATATAGAAAGGGAAGCAGCGTAAGTAGGGAATAGCAAGTCTAAAATTGCGGGGGGGATAATATAAATTAGTCTTAGCATATAGAGAGTTCTATGACTAATCTAGCAACAACGCCCTGCCCACATATTAATATTACACGCTAACTGCTACAATTTATAACAATTGTCTAGTATTTATCTAAGTATATATATTTAGAGCTATATATAACTACCTATATACCTATTACGCGCTAGGTTATTACGTCTCCTCTATCGCGAAAACGCGCCCCTAGTCTATTCTTATACTAGCACTATAGCATAAGCGACGCTAATAGTTATAGAATATTACTCGCTATAGCTAAAGAATAATAAGGAATAATAATCTAGTCTAGGCAAGATTGCGTAGGAGATTGTTAAATAAGTGCTATATAGAGGAGACACCTAAAGACAAAATAAAAGAGGTAACTATTCTTTATCTAACTTTAACTACAGTTTATATATTTATTAGTAGAAGCGCATATCCTCTCTACTAAATTCCTAATTACTACTAGGGGCAGAAGAATTATATTCGCCTTTCTTATCCTCTTTATTATCTAGGTATAAGACAATAGTCTAATTTTTCGCCTCTTATATATAATCTTATTTAGTAGTTTAGTACTATATTTCTTACTTACTTACTATAATTAAGAAGACTTTGCGTACTCTTAGTATATAGTATAACGCTATAAGAAACAGTAGTAGTTTCTTACTTATACTTTTATATTTATTACTAGGCCTATAAGAGGCAAGTATATATACTCTACTAGTGTGCTATTAGCTAGGAAACTAACCTCTATAGTATAAAAAATTAGAAGGAGAATCTCGCTATAGAAGATGTATTAGAAAAGGTCTATCTCTACTACTAGTATGTTGCTTAGAACGCTACACGAGAAGACTAATAAATATCCATATGCAAAATATATACAACACTATATTTAAAAGAAGGTATAGGTGCCTAAAGGGTTTATTAAGCACGCGTAAAGAGAAAGTTCTTTATAAAATAATTAGTAATAGGAAAATTATAATAAGAGTTAATAAACACCCTTTGCCTTATAGTTATTGTTAAAATATAAAGCTAAAAGTAATTTTATTTTCTTAAGCTTTTATTTTATAGTAATACTTATTATCTATTATATAGTTTATACTATAAATTATATAGTAGTGTAATAAGTAGTTACTTATCTTTTAGCTCGTTGTCTAGTTTAAGATTAGACGACGAAACGGACAGTCTAGAAAGTCTAGACTTTAGAATTTTCTTTATCTTATTAATCACGTGTTATTGCGTAATTTTAGATAAAGAACTATTAGTTTCCTAAAGTAGAAGTTAATAACTTTCTAGCACGTGTATAGTCACGTGAATTTATCTATATAAACAAGCCAAAACCCCAAGTTAGAAAAAGTATTTAAGTTAGTTATCTTACTGTCTATCTTACTAAGAATACTATCTACCTTATTATATAAAGTATTTTATACTTATTATATTTACTACCTACCTACCTTCTACTATATTATCTAATCTATTTCGATAGGTTATGAGCCCGGGTTAGCTATTACCCTAGGTAGTAATATAAGACAAAGAAACTTCTTTATTCTTTATCTAAACAAAGAACTTTATATTATTTCCTAATTAGGAAATATTATCTTTTTAAATACTACGTTATAAGTACTACCTCCGAAATTTATTGTTATATTACGGTCACGTGATATAACAATAGAACAAAGAAGTCTTTGTTAAAAGTCTTTCACCTCAAAGAGAGACTTTAAACACTTCAATTGTTCTTAACAACTAACTATCTAAATTAAACAAGTTTTATATCGTTTTAAAGCCCAAATTAGGCTCTACAACCTTATTTAATTCGTTTCTTGGTTACTGGAACTAGAGGACCAGATCTTCCTTGAATATACTGAACCTACAACGATTTATAATTTAAAAACTAAATTTAATACCTGGTATCAAGTCTTTTTTAAATATTTATCTCCTTATCAAAACGGAGAATTCGACTTAGACAATTCTTCTACTTAGTCTCATATAGCCTTATTTCTTAAAAATACTTTACCTAAAGTACTATATAAAGAAATAATAAAAGCACATAGGAAATTCGAGCTAGAAGCTTATATGCTTTTTGTTTTTTTCTAAGGCCTAAAGAGGACTTTGAAAATAAAGCAAATTAAAAAAGATATAGAAGTCCTTATTCTATACCTAAGTATTTAAAAGAATAAAATAGAATTTAAATCCTTTATAAGGTTTTTTAGCTTTTTACTTTAGAATACTTATATAAGGTTTTATAAAGTATTATTAAAAGTTATTACTCTAAAAACTTCTAATACTTTATAAATAAAACCTTATTAGAACTTATTATAAGTTTTATACCTTATCGTTTTACTTAGAAGACTCTAAGAATAAAAGATAAAGTAGTAGCGTTTTTATAAAGCTATTATATTATTATTTTATATAATATATAAAGCTATATAAATATATGTCTTCTAATAGTTTTCTTGCTAGTTAAGAAAAACTAGTAGGGGAGTCTAATTACCCTAGTTAGGAAATTAGCACTTTTGCTGCTCTATAGGAAAAAGATTACGCAAAAGCCTTACAATTTACTACTATTAATAATCAAAATAGTAGCTTAAACTTAAAAGTTTTGGCTATTATTAAATTATTAGTTAGTAATGGCCCTTTAATACAAATACAAAATTGTACTACTGCTAAAGAAGTCTAGAATTTACTTAAAAAGCTTTATTCACTTTAAGACTTTATTAGTGAATATCTACTTTGTACAAAGTTCTTTTCACTTAATTTAAATAATTTTTCTAATATAGAGGAATATTTAAATAAGTTACAAGAACTAGTTACTAGCTTAAAGACTAGAAAAATAGAAGTCCCTAAACAAATTATAGTGGCTTTTATTTAAATAGTCTAAATAGTAACTATGAGGCTTTTATTACTACCACTATATAATCCTATCGAGATGATTCTAGTACTATTAATTTAGAAACTTTGTTTTCTAATTTAATAGATGAATCTAGAAGGATTAAAAGTCTAGAAAATAATGCTACTGTTTTTACTAAAAAGAGTAAATTTAATCCTAAGACTAAAAGCTTTAAAGTTACAAAGTCTAAAAATAAAGTATTATAACCACTACAAATCTAGTAGTCATTTTACTATAGATTGCTTTAAGTTATTTCTTAATAAAGCTAAAAGCTTTAAAGGAAAAGGTTATAATACTAAGAAATCCTTTAAGTCTAATAATAATAATAATAATAATAATAATAATAATAATAATAATAATAATAATAATAATAATAATAACGAAGACGTTAGTTATTATATTAATGCTTTAAAGCCTTCTAAGAAATAAAAGGATAAAGCTATTAAATTAGCTAAGCATAGTCCTACTAAAAAGCCATCTAAAAGCTTTTCACAGTTTCTAGAAGAAAAAAGGCAAGAAAAAGCCTTATATAATAGTAATAATAATACTATTAATAGTTCTATAGAGTTAAAAAGACTCTAATATAGAATTAAATAGTTCTAGTAGTCTAAATAATTTAGATTTACTAGATACTGCCGAAGAAACAGATTATAAGGTACTTACTGCCATAGAGTCTAATTTAAATAAGGTTAAAACTAACTTTGTCTTAGACTCTGGATCTACCCAGCATATAATTATAAATAAGAACTATTTTAGTACTTATTATAATTATAATAATACATTAAACTGGGGAGATAATACTTCTATAGAAGTATTAGGAAAAGGAGACGTTATTTTAAATTTAGAGTCTATTACTCTTACTTTAAAAAATTGTCTATATGTACCTAGTTTTAATATAAATCGTGTTTCTATTTCTAAGTTAGAAGAATTAAATTACTATATTCTTTTTAGAAATTCTAAGGCAGATATCTATTATAATAATAAACTAGTTTTTACTTTTATAAAAAGTAATGATTTATACTAATTAGATCTTAATCTAGATTTACTAAAACTTAGTAATAAAAAGATAAAGACTAATTCTAGTTTATATATTAAAAAGGATATTAGTGATAAAAGACTTATTACTATGGCATAAACGCCTAGGCCATAAAAATCTAAAAGATATTACTACTATATTAAATATATCTTATAAAGAAAGTTATAATATTAAATGTAGTATTTGTCTAGCTGCTAAAATAACTAATAAAGTTAATAGAGAGATTACTCCTAAGGCTATTAGTTATTTAGATAAAGTAGTATTAGATTTATGCGGACCTATTACTCCTAGTGCTTCTAAAGGTTATAAATATATTCTATTTATATTAGATTCTGCTACTAGATACCTAGACTTCTATTTATTAAAAAATAAGAGTGATAGTTTTAAAACGTTTAAAGACTTTAAGACTCAGGTAGAAAAGCAATCTAATTTTAAAATTAAAAGAATTAAAACCGATAATGGCCTAGAATTTAAAAATTCTTTATTTAATAACCTTTGTATTCTAGAAGGTATAATACAAGAATTTAATAGTCCTAGGATCTCAGAATAAAATGGTTTAATAGAAAGAATAAATAGAACTATAATAGAGACTATTAGATATCTATTATATAATTCTAATTGTCCTTTTTATCTATGGGGAGAGGCTTTAGCTTCTAGTGTTTATTTATATAATATAACACCCCATTCTAGTCTTAATAATAAGATACCTTTTAATCTAGTTTATCCTAATATTAAAATTAACTATAAGTTAATTAAAATCTGGGGCTCTATTGTTTTCTATAAAAATAAAGAGCAAATTAAAAAACTAGAGCCTAGAGCTAAAAAAGAAATTCTTATAGGTTTTAATAACTTTAATAGTTATAAAGTTTTAGACTTAATAACTAGAAAAGAAACCTGGGCTAGAGACCTAGTAGTACTAGAAGAAAACTTTTTTAGTTTTAATAGTACGCCTATTTATAAAGAGCTTATTATAGATAATTATAACTTAGAAGATAATTCTAGTTATAATAAGTCTACTAAATCTATAGAAAACTATTCTATAGATAATAATATTATAGATACTACTATAGATAATTCTATAGATAGTACTATAAATAATAGCTCTAATCCTATTGTTAATATACCTCATAAGGATAAACAACTACTAAAGGATTTTATGCCTTATAACTTATTAGTTAATATAATATAGTTTAGACTTTAGACTATCTACTGTTTTATTAAATAAAGAACATAATACTTTTAAAGACGCTATTACTAGTAATAATTTAGAATGGATTAAAGCTATAGAACTAGAAATTAGTTTTTTAGTAAAACAAAATACTTGGCTTATAACTAAATTACTCAGTAATAGAAAAGCTCTAAAAGGTAGATAGGTTTATAAATTAAAAACTAATAAAGATAATAAGATTATTAAGTATAAAGCTAGGTGGGTAGTTAAAGGCTTTAGTTAAACCTATGGCTTAGACTACCTAGAAACCTTTGCAAATACGACTAGGCCAGAAATAATTAAATTACTATTATTTCTAGCTATATTTAATATTCTAGAAATAAGGCAATGGGACTTTAAAAATGCTTTTCTCCATGCTACTATAGATAAAGAAATTTATGTAGAACAACCTTATAGTTTTCTAAATAATAAAAATATTATTATTAATAATAGTAATTTAATAGACGACTATTACTCTATTAATTCTAATATTAATAGTAATAAATCTATAGTTTGTAAGCTTAATAAAGCTTTATATAGATTAAAACAATCACCTAGACTATAGTATAACTTTTTAGCTAATAAGTTAAAAGAGTTAGGTTTTCTACCTATTATTTTAAAACAAGGAGTTTTCCTTAATTCTAAAATTAGTATAATAATAGTAGTATACGTAGACGATATACTAGTATTAGAACCTAATTTAAAACTTATTAATTTTATAAAAGATAGTCTTAAGAATCTAGATTTAGATCTAGAAGCCTTAGGTAAAGTCTCTTATTTTCTAGGCATGGAAATTAATAAAACTAAAGATAGTATTTATTTAAGTCAAACTAAATATCTTAATAATATACTTAAAAAGTATAATAAATTACATTTAAATCCTGTTAGTTCTCCTAGTGAGCTAGGAATCAAATTAAATAGAAATACTAGCCAAGCAACAGATAAAGAAATTAATTACTACCAATAACAGATAGGTAGTTTAATATATTTATCTAGTAAAACTAGGCCCAGATATAACCTACACAGTTAATAACTGTGCTAGATTTATGACTAATCTTAATTCTTCTCACTATACTGCTCTAGAGAGAATTTGGAAGTATTTAATTAATACTAAAAATTATAAATTAGTATTTAATAATACTATAACTAAAAACCAATCTAAATCTAGTAATAATCTATTTAATCTAATAGGTTACGTAGATTCAGATTGGGGGAGTGATTTAGTAGAAAGAAAAGTACTAGTGGCTTTATTTTTACTATTAATAATACTCCTATTAGTTGGTCTAGTAAATTAAAAAAAATCTGTAGCACTATCTAGTTGCGAGGCAGAGTATATGGCTATTAAAGAAGCCTTAAAAGAGTATATTTATTTAATTAATATATTTAAACTTTTGAATATTAATAATAATATTAAAAGTTATTATCTATTCTGTGACAATTAACCTGCTATTAAATTAGCTAAAAATCCAGAATACCATTCTAAATCTAAACATATTAATATACAATATCACTGTATAAGAGAAAGATTTTAGAAGGTTTAATTAATTTAGACTATATTAGTACTAAAGAGCAATCTGCGGATGTCTTTACTAAAAGTCTAAATACTATAGCTTTTAAATAAGCTATAGATAAAATTAATCTAATACAGGATTAATTAAGGTTTTCCTATTAAAGGATTTTCCCTTTAGTTATCTATTAAGAAACTATAAATTATAATTAAGTTTTTTCCTAATAAAGGTTTTTCTCTTTAAGTTATCTATTTAGAAACTTTAAAATAAAAAGGTTTTCCTATTAAAAGGTTTTTCCCTTTAGTTATCTATTAAGAAACTATAAATTATAATTAAGTTTTTCCTAATAAAGGTTTTCTCTTTAAGTTATCTATTTAGAAACTTTAAAAATAAAACAAAGGCCTAAGACTATAAACCTAAAAGGTTATAGAATAAAAATAGAAGTTTTACTTATTAAAAGTTTTTTATCTTCTAAATATTTACATATAACTTTGCGTTAGTATACTAATAGACTAAGCTATTATATAAAAATAAATCTACTATTATTATTCTGCGTTAGGATGCTACTAGACTGAATATATAAATAGAGATTTAAAAAGGTTTTATACTATGAAGTATTTTTTCCTTATATAAGAACTATTTAAACTAGTTACTTATAAAGAGGTTTTAATTTTTCCCTCTATATAAAACTATATAAAACTATATTATATAAATATAGTAATAGTTAAAAATACTATTAGTATATTTAATATATGCTAATAAGTATTAAAGGGATGTGTTAAAATATAAAGCTAAAAGTAATTTTACTTTATTAAGCTTTTATTTTATAGTAATACTTATTATCTAGTATATAGTTTATACTATAGATTATATAGTAGTGTAATAAGGAGTTACTTATCTTTTGGCTTGTTGTCTGGTTTAAGATTAGACGAAAACGAATAGTCTAGAAAGTCTAGACTTTAGGATTTTCTTTATCTTATTAATCACGTGTTATTGCGTAATGTTAGATAAAGGACTATTAGTTTCCTAAAGCAGAAGTTAATAACTTTCTAGCACGTGTATAGTCACGTGAATTTATCTATATAAACAAGCCAAAACCCTAAGTTAGAAAAAGTATCCAAGTTAGTTATCTTACTATCTATCTTACTAAGAATACTATCTACCTTATTATATAAGTATTTTATACTTAACGTATCCTATTAGCGAGCGGGTTAAATTAGCAAGCGGGTTAGTTTTTCTTAGCAACACTATAGTACTGCAAACTTTAATTTAAATTACTATTAATACTATATAAAAATAGCCCCCTAAGGGTAATATCTAAGCTAGAAGATAACTATTTAGCCTTCTAGCAGGTTCTCGCGTTGTGCCTAGTCCCCCTATAGTTGCCGCAGCGGCGTTATGTTAAGGGGCCTCCCTTAGCGTTACCTCTACTCTGCATCCTTTTAGACAATTTTGCCCTAACAAAGGGACTCCTAGCTACTAAATCTGCTCTCTAGCCAAAGTTAAGTACTCTACTATACTAGAAACGCTTCCTTTTACGCGATTTTTGCTTAGTAAGCAGCTCTATCTACTTCTAAAGCTTAGCGAGTTGGCCTATTATAAGTACACCTTAGTAAGCTAGACTTTTAGCGCTCTTTATAAGCTGTGCGAGCCTTATAGTAATAGTAGTTAGTAATTTCTTAATAGATTCTATTACTAGCTTAGCCTATAACAAGAGTTTAATAGCGTTTTTTAGTATTTTTAATTGCTAGGGCTTATTTAGTATAGGTAGTTTTAGTAAGGTGTAAAGTCGCACATTAAGGCAATCTACTACTACTAACGCGTCTAAAGAAATAAGTCTAGAGGCCTTAAAGGCTTTTCTACAATTCTTTAGTATAAATATATTAAAAACGCGTTATAAAAGGCTAGTAGAAAGCCCTCTTTGTTAATATAAAAGACGCGTTAGCGCGCTAAGTCTTATACGTGCTAGGAGTACTTTAGCTTTAGTAGCGCAAAATAGACTATATTAAGCGGCTGCAAGATGTAAGATAAGTGCGCTAGCATACAGAGGGTTAGAATCCTCTATTCTAGGTAGTAATCCTTAAAATCTTAGGATTAGTAGCTCTTATAGCTATCTAGAATAAGTAACCTCTATAACCCTACTATACGCGGCCTTATATACGCGTTAAAGTGCTTTAACTACGCAACTTTAAGCTTATTATTAGTCTAGCCAGTCTTAGAGACTAAAAGCTTCTAATTGTAGGGGATACTAGTCTTCTTATATACTACGCTAAAATATAGACTTGCCCTTTATAGATAATAAAGGGTAGAGTAGTATATCTAGCAGCGCAAATACCCTAGATTACTATAACCTGCTTATAGTTGTCTAGCTAAATAAGATTAGGTTAAGAATGTCTCTCTAAGTCTATTATAATCTTTATTAAGCTAATAACTTTTATCTAGAAGCTAGTCTTATTAAAGTTATAGATATCTTAATCCTACACTCTATACTTGGCTTTTGTCTCCTCTACAAGCCAAAACTACACGTTTATTATCTCTAGATCCTCCTATTATATCCTCTATTAGTCCTTCGCTTAATTAAAGGCTATTTTAAGCTTAGGTACACGCTTTATAAAGCGTTAAGCCTAGTATTTACCTATAGGGTCTTTATGCCGCGCAGCTAGCAGTTTATTAGCCATATCTTCTATCTTATCTAGCTAAGGTGCAAATCCTCGCAAGTCTAGATTAAGTATGTATTAGATAAGCGTCTCCTCTTTAGTTATATAGTAAGCTTCGCTATATTAGCGCAGTTATCTGCTTAGGCAGCGATTTTATTATATTAGCGGGTTACTATAGTTTTTTTAAGACATTATACGCGTTAGTGGCGCGTTATAGGCTTAAAAAAATTATTTATTCTAATAGGCCTAAAGGGCAAGCTTAATTCTGCCTTCTTTATTAGATAATAACGCGTTTTGCTTTGTTAAGACATAATAAGTTATTATGAGATGTTGTAGTCTTAGCAAAAACTAATCCGCTCGCTAATCTAACCCGCTCGCTAATAGAATACGTTATTATATTACTACCTACCTACCTTCTATTATATTATGTAATCTATTTCGATAGTTATTCTTCTTAAACACAACAATAAACTTATAGTAAATTCCATACTATCTAGACCTCTATTTTTGTACATATTACCTGCCTTATAACTAATTCTACTACCTTGCTCTATTTAGTATTAATATACTAAAGCAAGGATAGAAGCACTTATATAACTTACTAAGGCGCTACATATATTCTTAGAGTTACTATATAAACTTAATTACTTTCTTTTTATTTGCTACTATATCTTTTAATTTCTATAAGGACTAATTTAGGCTTAAAGGTATAAGCCCCTATACGTAGTAGTAGTGTAAAAGCAATAAGTTATAAGAGATAGTTGCTTCTTTAATAAGGAACTTAGGCTTTAATAGGTGTATATAAAATCTAGTCTTAATATATTAGCCTATAGTATTTAATAGAAGACGAATTTATACTAGGTCTATATAGTAACTCTAGTATAGATTTTTACTAATATTTAGCTTATAGGTATATAAGAGAATAGCTAGGGCTATTATTATTACGGCCCACTACTTTTAATCTCTTATTATACCTTAGATACCCTTTAAGATGTTCTTGTCTAATATTATTATATGTAACTCTAGTTAATAGCCTAGTTAATTCTGGATTATATGAGGTACAGGTCTAATTCCACTCTATATAGATTCTTCTTATTCTATAGTGTCTATTTCTAGAGTTTTATTGCTAGCAAATTTCTACACTTATCTTAAAAGTTAGAGAGTAGTATACAACTCTAGATATTATTGTATAATTAGAACCTTAATAGTTTAGCTCTATATAGATATATATAGTAGCAATCTCTTATATTTATGTATAGTCTAGTTGCTTTAAAGAAGAAAGAGATTAGATTGCAAGAATGGTATACTTTCTATAAGACAGAATGCTTAGACTGCTAAATATATAACGCTATATTAACTTAAGCTCTAGTTAAGTAATATACTATCGTTTGTATATAATACTAACCAGACTAATTTTATTAAAGTGTATTAACCTAATTTTTATAGGTTACAGTAAACTAAGAGTATTAAATCTATAGAAGAGAACTATTAGCGTAATACCGTAGACACATAGTAATAAAAAGACTTAAAAACCTTTTAATCTTAGTAAAGAGCATTTTATATATTTCGTTTCTTTCTAAAATTATTAGTATTACTATAGCGCAACTAGACTAGCACCCTATATTTTTTAAACAGCTTATACTCTATAAACTATTCTAAGCAACATACTAGTAGAGATAGATCTTTTCTAACATATTATTTATAGCGAGATTCTCCTTTTAATTTTTTACACTATAGAGGTTGGCTTTCTAGCTAATAATGCGCTTTTTTAGAGGGGGGGAGGGGGGGAGAATATATACTTGCGTCTTAGTAGTCTAGTAATAAATATATTAAATAGGATTTGCAGAATTTGGCAAACGTTTCTTAATAAGCTAAGAAGGGGGACTAAAAGTTGCTAAAGGATTAACATTCTACAACAATTTAGATTTTAGAAAGAAATAATTTAAGTACCTTATAAGCAGTCTGTCTATAGGTTGCGCGACGAGATATTATTCTACAAAGACATACTAGTTAATAAAAGGCTAATTAATAAAAAATTAATAAAAGGCTGGTTAATAAAAGGCTAGTTAAAGAAAGGATAGTTAATAAAAGGCTAGTTAATGCAAGGCTAATTAATAAAAGGCTAGTCTATAAAGGGCTAATTAGTGAAAGGCTAGTTAATATAAGGCTGGTTAGTAAAAGGCTAATTAAGAGAAGGTTGCAAAGTAAGAGGCTGCTACACAATAGGTATAATATAAAATTACTAGGGAAATTATAAGGCGAGAGTCTACTTAACACCTAGAGGCTTTTTAATAATAGGCGCAATAAGAAGTTGCCTAAGTCTCTATTTAATAAATAAAGAAGCTAATAGATTAAAGCTTAATAATATATCTTAGCATAGATTTAAGTTAATTAAAAGACAAAGTCAAAGCTATTAAGCCTATATAGGAGAGGCTGTGCACTAAAATTGTGCCCTAAGATATTCTAGTAGTTAAGCTAGGCTAGAAAACTATCTAGGTCTTCTAGTAAGTTGTGTAGCTTACTAAGAAAGGTTTTTTCTAAGTTTATGTGTGGCTATCCCTAGGCATAGAGGATAGTTAGACTAGAGTCTAGGGCTGCCTATTAGCCTAAAAGTCGCCCTTTCCTACTGGACCTTTGTTAGCACTAAAGGTTGCCTTTTCTACAAGAAGCTTATTGGCGCTAAAAGCCGCCTTCTCCGCAGAATCCTTATTAGCACTAAAAGTCGCTCTTTCCGCAGTACTATATTTCCCTATCTAGCGCACAGACCCCATCTAACGCATAGTTAACACTAAAACGCATAGATTTTTAACACCTTATAACTCTACTAATATAGACCTAATTAACGCAGCTCTTAAAGCTTTGAAATTCCTAAAGCTAAAAGAATATTCTAATATCTCTTAGGTTGCGTAAGATTATAGCGTTAAGCAATTATAGCTCTTAAAGAGTTATTGCGGGGTTTAGGGCAGCTATATCTTAAAAATTAAAAATATGCAACTTCTTACTAATATATAAGAAAAATAGCTACTATTATATATAGAAAAGCTCTATAAACATAGCCTACCTCCTATAAGAGAGATAATTTAAAATTTCGCAGTAGAAATTGCCTATTAAGAGCCTAGAAAGCACTGGGTTAATTGCTATATTACGCGGCATTAAATTAATCTTATATTATAATAAATATCTAGTATTAATACCAAGCACCACAAAGCTAATTTAGCCTTTAAATACGCCCTCTATTTTAAGCTTTTAGACGATAAGATTAAGTAGTATTATATTGCACCATTAAATACATATAATATAGATAAAAAGGACTTCTTAATTAGGGTAGTATTAAAAATAAAGCGCGTATTCTTCTAACGCTAGTATAATTAGGGTAGCGTTAAGTAGGTACTCTAGAATAGTAATAGAGAGTGGATTATAACAATAGCTTATATATACGCTAATAGTAGCTCTCTTAATTCTGCCTTTATATATTAGGCGGCTTCTAGTAATATTTAGGACACCTAGTTGTAGGATTATAATTCTTAAGAGCACCACGCCTTCTTTATCTTATTACCTTTAGGATAAACAAATAACAAACTTAGTATTGCCTAGCTTAAGAGGTGCTTTTAAGAGGAGACTAAGGTGAAGGCAAAATACAACTATAGGCTTCTAATTCTTAATAGGCATAGCTTGTATATTATAAAAGAGTTTATTAAGTTTTGTAATTAAAATAGAATCCTTCTAGCTATGTATCACCTACATTTAACTTATACGCTATAGCCTCTAGATATTTGCCTTTTTAAGCCTCTCTTAACTATATATACTAAAGAGCTCTCCTAATTTATATACAGCAGCCAGGGACTTATATCTATTACTAAGCGCGACTTCTTCTACTTCTTTTATAGGGCGTATAGGACTGCGTTTGCTAAGGAAATAATTATTAACTTCTTTAGAGTTACTAGTATCTTTTTACTAAATAGTAACGCTATATTAAAGAAATTTAAGAATATAGAGTCTAAGAGGCTATTAAGTAATAATAGTATATTGTTAGTACTCTTTATAAGCAACTAGCGTAAAATTAAATAACTTCTATAATAGGTAGTTAATAATACCTATAATAAACACACCTTAT
The DNA here is from genome assembly GCA_009805535.1 of Laburnicola sp. JP-R-44. Classification (NCBI taxonomy): domain Eukaryota; kingdom Fungi; phylum Ascomycota; class Dothideomycetes; order Pleosporales; family Didymosphaeriaceae; genus Laburnicola; species Laburnicola sp. JP-R-44. The sequence goes on along the minus strand of SELF01000003.1, from coordinate 716,118 downwards.
AGCTATTTTATATAATATATGCAATATTAACTTAAAACTAGCTCCTTTAGTATAAAATAACCGCCTTAAAGACGCTCTTATTAATAAGAAGAAGCGCGCCGTACGCGTGGCAAGGTATTACTACTTAAACCTTCTTAGGAGTACGCTAGTAGTATTATCTTTTAGTTTCTATCTGAGGTTAAAGCTGCCTGTAATTGCTAGGCTTAAAAAGACGCTAAAGTAAAAGAAGTACAACACTAGAAGGATCGCGATAAGCTAGCTAGAGAGTAGAGATAAGGATGGCTACAAAGGAAATTAAATTATAAAAAAGATAACAGAAGGCTGCATAGTATAAAAAAGCCTAACTTGCCTACGTAATTAAAAAGTAAGTCTAGAATAATATATAATTAGCCAAAAAGGGTAAGGCGCGTAGCCTTAAGGCTCTTACACCTCCTGCGTATATTACTAAGGACCTAGAGGCTAATATTAAGGATCTATCTATTATTAAAGGGGTGGTAGAGGCATCTAGCCTATTAACGCGCACGCGTATAGTACGCCTTCTATGAAGGTATTGCACCTAATTTATTATTGCTAATTAATTAAAATAACTTTTAAGAATGCTACTATAAAAAATCCTATAATAATTTAATCTATATAGAGCTTTATAGCTTTAAAAGTAGTAGTAGTAAGTATTTTTAAAACTATGCGCTAGATAGAAAAATATAGTATTCTTGCAAAGTTAGCAAAGCTTAGCGCAGCACCTACACTAGTTTATTACGATTAGTTATTCTAGCACTAGTTTGTATTCTACTAAATACTTTAAACGCTATAGTTATATTTGCGTCTATTATACAACACAAAATACTTAAGCTAGTATACCTAGTTTTTGCACATCTCTAGATTCTGCGCACTTTACTAAAACTATTACCCTTATTAAAAAGACGCGTTTTCTATTAACCCTTTTATTTAATATAGATTTCTATAAGCTAGCTATACAAAATGCTATTATAGAGCTTAATTCTAGTGTTTTTATAAGCTAGAGAGCTACTGCTAAGGCGTATAGCCTTCTTCTATTAACCCTATATAATTAAATTAGTGGCGTAACAAGCGCGTACGCTAGCTACGCATATTAATAATAATTAATACTAAAGTAAGAGAGCTTTCTTATAGACTAGATACTTAAATACAATATATATAGATATCCTCCCTTGTACGCGCACGCTTAAAAAATAGTAACCTAGATACTAGAGATAAATAGCAACTATAAGTCTTTAGATAAGCGCTAAATACTATTCTTTATTAAGCGCAACCTATGCGTTATATCTATTATTAGCAAAAGGCTTAAAGCTTTGCACGCTAAAGTAGCTATTTTATAACAAAGATATATATTTCTAGAGCTCTTTAAGAGTGTTTAAACGCGTCTAGAGATACTACCTTAGAATATATAGAATATAGATAAGATAGATGTTACTCTAGAAGTATATAGCAACTTAAGAGTTCTTATAAATAGCTAGAAGAAGAAGGCTTATATTAAGTCTCTAGAGAATTGCGAGTAGGTTTTAATAATTAAGACTATATTAGCGGTAGAGTAGAAACTACGCTGCGTAGTAATATTTAAAGGCTAGAGCCTATAGACTACTTAGTTTTTATTAACTTTAGTACCTAATTAGCTCTATATAACCTTAAAGAATAGATAAATATTAAAATTTATTAGTGCTAAGTAGTTATAAAGAATATATATCCTAAAATTAGCTTCTATATATAGTAGGTATTAGTTGCTTCTACTTAATAAGTATAGCAGCTATATTAATATTAATTTCCTATAGATCTGTAAACAAGCTAGAATTAAGCTTCTACTTTTGCCACTTTATTTAATACACCTCCTATAGCCACTAAATCTATTAATATTCTCTATTATTAAGTTAAAATATAGAAATTAGATCTGCAATCTTATAAACCTTAATAACGTAGTGCCTATTAAGAAAGAGCGTTTTATTAGCTACTATTACGCAGCCAGAAAGGGCGCCTTCTTAGAGAGAGTAATTTAAGCTAGTTAGCAAGCTATAGGCCTAATTCTATATAACCCTAAGTAGGTATTTTAATCCTCTTAGGTTCTTAGTAGGCTAGTAACGCCTGTATAGCTAATTTAGAATCCTACTATAATTAGTAAGCTTTACTACACGCCTTAGAGAGAGTAGAATATATACGCAGCTTAGAAAATCTATTAAGAAATTAGAAACTCTCTCTTAAACTACCTATTACGTGCTATAGAAAGTAGGTAAGGCTATTATAATAGCAAATAGTTGTGTAGTAAAATAAAGAGTAGAGATATTATAACTTTAATATTAACTTAAGGCTCCTAGGCCTTAGCAAAAGAGAAAGCAGGTTATAATTAATTAAAATTAGAAATTTATAAACGTTAAGAATATTAAGTATATAATTAATTTAGCAGCTGCTATAGAGGCTTAACCCTCTAGGCGTATTGCTTATAGAGCTGCTATAGCTATTAATAGGGTAGTAGCAACTACTCTCTACAATTCTATATGTATATAGTGGCAAATATAATAGAGTGTTAAGAAATATAGCGTTTTTTTAAGTAACAGCGTGGTTTTAGTAGAGTGTGCGAAAACCTAGAGTATATAGAAACCCTATACGCTAGCTTAGAGTATTAAAGCCATTTTAAATTGCACGCTAAATAAACAACCCTCTTAAGTAAAAATGCTATATAGGATAGGCGGAACTATTGTAATCCGCGCGATCTACTTACTAGATAAAGACATTAGTCTAGAGCAAGATTACTACTTCCTAGTAATTGCAGCTATAAGCCTAAATTATAATAGCTATAATATATACATACGCTACTAAATAAGGCTAAGGCGTCTCTTATTCTTTATAGTCTCTTTTACTAGTTGCCTTTCTATAACTTTCTCTAGTACCTGCGCATATATATAACATATTCACTAAAAGCTATAAAGGGACTAAGTTCTTCTTACTCTAGGTAGCCACTCTAATTAGATTCTTTTGCGTAGCCACAGCTCTTCTTTTTTTACCTAGCCTATTACTAAAGAGCTAGAAATATATTTATATTTCTAGGTTACACTATTACTAGCGTGCTAATTATGTTCCTCCTACTCTTTAAACTAAAAATTATAAGACTAAAACGTTTAGGGTCTAGTTATAGCATCTTTACTCTTTATACTAAACTTAACTAAGGTATTAAGCTTCTAGTTTTATTTCTAATCTGCTAATTATCCAAAGATATTCTTCTTTCTATATAGTATAAAATAAGTTATTAGAAACCTTAAACTATTATATAAAGTATTCTAGGTATTGGCTAATTACATTTTATTGTTCTTGCCAACTATTTATTCTATATTATTCTATTCTCTCCATAAGATTATTAACCTCTTTTACTAAGAGTTTGCTAATAATCCTAAGAATTAAACTAAAACTATTAGAAAAGCTTGCTCTAGTGTACCGAACAGCTTTTTCTAACGCCTTTTAGTCCTTACTTTTAGTATGGGCATATAGATTAATATGGACATTTGCATATAATAGACTAAAAATATAGTAGACATAGGCATTTAAAAAGATAAGCCACTACAATATAGAGATTTTAGGTCCGCTACTACCTTGCACCTTGCAACCTGCTATTACTAAACTAGTCTAATAGAATTTAATAATAATATCTATAATTAAGTTAGTTATTCTTGTGTTTTATTTAGTTATAGCGATATAGCTTTTTAATTCTTACTATATTTTTAGTCTATACTTAGTCCTAGGGCATTAGTTAGATACTAACTATTTAAAAGGGTCTTAGGTATAATTACTATAGTTAGTTAATTATACCATGCGTATATATATTACTATAATTATAGCCCTCTGTCTATAAATTCTACAGACTTTAAAGCTGCAGCAGCAGAGCGTATTTCGAACTTAACCTTATTAAATAATATAGACGCCTCTTTGCATTAGAAGAAAATATTAGAGATATAAGCTATATAAAGTTTTTTTTTCTACACTAACACTAATATATACTTAATAGAATATTTTTTTTACAGTTTTAGTTTCTGTTAAAACTGTCTCTAAGAAGAAAGAATAGTACCCTCTGTCCTTACTACCCACCCTACCGCCCATTACACTAGGTTTTATACCGTTAGCCCCACTACCAACTCTACTATATACTATACCGCCCACTATACTAGGCTAGCTTCCTACTACTAATCCTATAGCACACACCGCCCACTATACTGCGTAACACTACTACTTTCTTAGTACGCTTCTATCTAGTAAAGCTTCTAACTCTTCTTAATAGCCTCTAACTCTTTTATTAATAGTCTTAACGCGATAATTTGTATCTATCTCTTAATTAACTACTCTTCGCACTCTTACTATATACTTAATAAAAGATTATTAAATACTAGATTATAGGCCGTATATTATACTTTAGTTATTCTAGGGGGCAAATACTAGATAAGCTACTTATCTTGAAGTAGATTCTTTCTTTATTTTCCTTTATTTAAAGTTATGTAGAAATCTCTATAAAAAAAGCTTTGCAATATATCTATCTAGTCTATAAGTATTAGAGTAGAACTAATATTTGCGGGACTTATTAATTAGATTCCTCTACTACTTAAAGACCCCCTTTAAACACCCTAGATTAGGTTGTACTAATGTAATGCAGTAGTAGTAGGGCTAGCTACATCCTAGGCTAAAGAGCTCGCGTTTCGGACCATCTTTATCCTAGACTAGACCGAATTCACTCGCGCTTAGGGGACTATACTATATACGGTCTAGTTCGCTAAGAACTATTAGTAGTAGGGCTAAGTGCAGAGTACTATTAATCTTTACTATATTAATTGCGCACGGTAGTGTATATTCGCTAATTAAGCACTTTCTTTAAGACTTTAGGATAACTATATTCGCGCAACCCTATATTTATAAGAATTAGGTAGATGCTTTCTAGATTATAGATATAGAGTCTTTAATTAATTAATAATAGCCCACTAAAACTATAAAAGCCAGCTGTCTACCCTTATCTAATTTAGATTACTAATATTATTATAGAATAATAATAGTCTATAGTGTTAAATAATATTATAAAACACATAGTTAACACTACTCTTAGCTATACTCTTCTTAAATTCACAATTTATTTATTCCTCTATTGTAACACTAAGCTTACTTTATAACCCTTACTAGACTAGGCGCTTATAAGATATGTAAGTCTACTTATAAACCTGCCTACTATAGTAAATTCCTAAGAGCTTACTAGGAAAACAAAGCACTAGACGCAATATAAAAAGTAGCGACTCTATATAGTAGGTGTCGGAAGTATTATATATATAGCTGCCATAACTATAGTTATAAGAAGAATAGTAGTTAAATAGATATTAGAATTATAAAGAGTTAAGTCTAGGTATATACATATATACAACTTATAGCTTTTAAGTTTTTAGTTAACTTATAGTAAAGACTAAGCTTTATACTATACTTAGCTTTTATAATAAAGAGCACTATCCTAAAAGTAATAGCACTCTAAGCAAGTCTAAAATAGTTAGTAGTAATGCTAGCGATAACTAAAGCAACAGCCGCTACTTATAGAGGTAATATAGATATAGCAGTAGGCTGGCAAATAGGTATAGGTTGGGATGGGGTTAGGTTCCCTTATATAAGACCCTAACTCTAACCTAACCTCTACCTATAGATTTTGCGCTAGTAATAAGTATAGGTTAGGTTGAGATTGTATAGGCTATAGGTTAGGTTAGGGTTGCACAGACTAGGTTGTATTAGGTCTAACTAATTATATTTTTTATTAGCTATATATAATTTTTATAGTAAATTACTATAAAAGATGCTCTTATTATTATAGTAGTAATTATTACATTTACTTATTATAGTAAAAGTACAGCTTTAGTATTAAATATATATATTAAATCTAACGAAGCGCCTTACTATTTACCTAGTATCTATATACTTCTTATAGTATCTATTTGCTAGCTGTATATTCTTAGCCTATATAATAACCCATTTTATATAAATAGCGTTAATATTAGTATCTAGCGGTATTAGTATTTATTTTATAGTAGGAGTAGAGTGGTATAAAGAAATACCTTTAAATATTCTAACTAGAAAAGCCTCTGTTGCCTCTTAGAAAGCAGCTAGCACAGTAGACTAGAAGCGCGGATATTTCTTATTATTATCTTGCGCTATTTCCTTAACAAGGCGGCAGAATAGCCTTTTTCTAATAAGTGGCTTAATGCTCTTTTAGTACTTTGTAATTTCTCTAAGCGTAATAGCTACATATTATTTAAATATATATATAATAATAGCTGTAATAATAACATACTCTCTAGCTTCTAGTAGTGCTTTCTCTTTAGCGCAGTAGGTAGTAGTGTTTTGTGAGGCGCCTTTTGCGCAGCCTTAGTAGCTAGTAGCTTTTTTTTTTACTTAAGATTTATTAGTAACTAGTTAAGAGTATTTAGCTAGCCTAGTACGTGCTATTATTTTAGAAATTAAGGTTGTATAGTAGTTAAGGCTGTAGAGTATTAAAAAAGTAGCTAGGAGGGTAGTAAGGTAGAGTAGCTAAGTAGGCGGCAAGGTAAGTAAAGAAAACACGCTAGTGTTATTAGCACCTTATTTATGCGTATAGGCCTCTATAGCTACTTTTTATAACAATAGTAATATTTTTGTTATTTCTATAATATTAACTATAGTTATTATATACTATTATTACACCCTATACTATAGCGTCTATTAAGAAAGAGTCTCCTAATATTCTAGAGGGCCTTCTAAGCAGCGGCCTACAGATACTAGCAAATTTTAAGCGCGATAAGTAGGAGGATCTTACTAAGGTACCTAGTAATTATAGCCTTTTATTATACTATATACTAATATAAATAGGGCTTTATATCTAGAAATAAAGAGGTTAGCACTATCCTTTTATATTATAAATAAAGGTAGCTCTTAGAAAAGTTACTCTACTAACTATAAAGTGCTGTTTAAAGGTACACTTAGTAATAGCGCCTATACTATTGCGTAGAGGTCTCGCAATGCACTCTATAGTAAAGAAGAAAAGGCACTAGACTTTACTAGATTGGCTAATTAAGTTGTACAATAATAGCTTAAAAAGAAGCTTCGCAATAATAAGGACTACTAACTACTCTTTAAAGCGCAAAAGTATTAACAGCTTATAAAGAAAGAAGAAGAGTTTATATAGTCCTACTTTAAGAATTAAAAAAGTAGTATATTATTACATCCTACTATTATATATTAGTTAATTAACAAGGAGTAGGCAACTAGTTAGAGGCTAAACTAATAGCTATATATAAGAAGTAGGATAAGATTAAGAATAAAGTTAATTTAAGGGCCTACTAAGTAGCTCTAGCTAAGTGTAAAATTACTACTAGTAAGGGGAAAGGCCCTTCTATACTATAGAGTTTTGTAGGTAATAAATCTTTAGTTATAGTAGTGTATATAAAAGCTCATACACGATATATATAAGGCAGGCCTAAGAAAGCTTAAGGCTAATAGCTTTAAGAATAAGGCTAATAAGAAAGAGTGGAAGGACTTCTATAATAGCGTGGGCAATGCAGGTCTAATTACTAAGAAGCTAGTAATAGTTACTAATAAGAAATAGTTATAAGTTTATTATACTTATTTATTACACACTTTTACTAATAATTATGAGTTACTGCAAGCCTAGTTCTTTTACTAACCTTATTAATTATAGTAAGAATAGTATACTTAATAGTAATAAGGCGTATATTAAGGGGAATAATAATAAAGAGTGTAAAGAGGAAATTAAAGATAATAGGAAGAATTTTAAGGCTTATTTCTAGGAGCTGCCAGATAGGTACAACTTTAATATTATAGATAAGAATATAGACTTTAAGGGTTTCTTAGACTTTAGGGGCTTAGGTACTAAGAGGGGTTTAGATAATAAGGGGGGATTAGGTGCTAAGAGGGTTTTAGATAATAAGGGGGTTTTGGATAATAAGGGAGGCTTGGGTGCTAAGGGGGTTTTAGACAATAATTAGTGTGTAGGATAAGATAAGCTAGAGTTATAGTTTTGCTATAGCTAATTATTATAGTTAATAATTATATACTAGTTACTAAGGATGCCGCCTATAGTAGTATAGTAATAAGCTAATTACTACCTAAAACTAACTCTGCGACAAAAGGGCTATATACTAGCCTAGATCTAAAACTAACTTATTATTAGTATACTATGCGCTACACACTATTTCTAGCCAATCTTAATATTGGTTAAATACTACTATAGTTAATATTATAGAATTTAGTTTGTTCTATTCTTTTCTTAAACTACTATTCTCTCTAATAACTACTTAACTAGTTATTACGTTTTTTTATTATACACAAATGTCCTTCAGTACTGTAATAAGTACTACACCTACTTTAGAAATTAATATACAGCCCTATATTAATAAACTAGTTATCCTACTACTAGATGCTCTCCTTAGATATAGAATCCTAGCCCTATAGGCTAACAGGTTAGAAAGTAGGATAATTTATCTTATTTAACGTTCTTCTTTAGACTTTTAAGAGTTAGAGATAGGGAAAAAGACATTTGCTATATAGGACGCGTAGTAGTCTAATACTTAATAGGCTAAAAATAAACAAACCTATAACCTATACTAGAACTCTTACTTACTTTGTATAGATATTATCTAGACTATATTCTAGAAGGGCGCAGAGTACTCCTCTAGTTGTCTATATATATTCTATTTTAACTATAGCTATACACTATAACACCTAAGCGTTAACTTTACTAGTACCTAGCTAATTAGTACTAAGCACCTTATTAACTATATAAGGTCCTAAGTATATATATAGTAGGATAAGCCTGTTTATAAAAGGACTTTCACTTCTTAGTATAAAAAAAGAAGATAGCTATTTTATATTTTAGATACTCTCTATAGGTGTTTAAAACTAAACTTATATAGGTAGTAATTAATAATAACTAGTCCTTCTAAATAGTAGAGAGCAACTATCCTTTTAACGCTTTCTCTGTTTTCTTAGGTCTAATGCTGCAATAACTAGCTAATATAGGTTCTACTAGATATTCCTAAATAAATTTAACACTACTAAGATAGCTATTCTTAGCAACATTAGTAGGGTAACTAAGCTTTCTATCTTGCTTAACGTATAGTCTGCGGCTAATTACCTTAGCTTTCTAGCTATTAATAGTTACTATATTAACAACGCTTAGTAGCTTAACGAGAAGCTACTTAACTTTATACTAATATATAGTAGCTATACTAGAGTATTAATAGTATTAGAGGTACTATAGGTCCTTATAGACACAGGAACTACGTAGAAGCTTCTAGCAATTATATATAATAATGCTAGCAATAATAGCACTCTAGCTTAGAGCGTCTAGCACAAACTATTAAAGGAGAATATTATCTACAACTAAAAAGAGAACATAATCTTATGTCTTGCTTATATTATTAACCTTATAGTTTAAGATATTATTTATTACCTTAAGTTGTTAGCGCCTATTAATCTTAACTTTAGAGAGACGCTATAGTGGCAATATATAAACAAAATCTAGGCGCAGATATCTGTCCTAAATTTCTTTCGCAAGGTATGTTAGCTATTATTATAAGAAGTTATTATAGAAAGTTATTATAGACTAACTAGCGCGCAGCTCTGTGCTATTTGCATTGCAATTAACTAGTCACTATAGCGATTTAAGTAATTTCTTATAATATATAGAGTAACACACTACTAAAGAAGCAATTATCTATAATTTAAAATATCTAAATAAAATAGAACTCTATATATAATATGCGCGAGCGCGCACTAAAGCTTTAGGTAAATATTAATATATAGCTAGAGAAGGAGATTATAATAAAGCTAACTAGAAGATTAAACGCTTTTACTTATAGCGATACTATAGAGGCAGACTTTAAAGACCTTAAAAAACTTTAACTATTAGCCCTAGAATAGTTGTATCTTAAGTTAATTACCTCTATACTCTAAAAGTTTAAGGAGGCTACAAACTTCCTAAGTAAGAACTAGAAATCCTAGGTTTTATATATTTGGCTTATGTATAACTAGCTCTTTAATTTTCTAGACAAGATAAATAATAAGCTTATTAAAGAGTTAAATAATATTAGATAGCTAGAAGCTATATAGGCTATAGCTAAGATAGAATAAGAGAAGTTGCGCAAGTATTACTTAAGGATAGGTAGAAAGAAGGGTTTCTTATTTAACTGTACAATAATATTAGATTCTTCGCAAAAGCTTACAGCATATAAGGTATTATAATTATAGCTATTTATTATAGTTATATACTAATAGTTATATAGGATAAGATATAAGAGACCTAGGACAAGTATATATACTACTAATAGTTTCTAGAGTACCTTAATTACTATAACAGCCTAATAGCTAGAGACCCTACTCTAATCTTAAATACTAACCTAAGATAGTTACAAGGCAGTGAATGGTTTTAAAAGCCTTCTTTGCTATCTAGTTTATAGTCTAGTAGCCTCTCTACCTCTAGCTAAAGTTTAGCTACGCTAGATATATTAATTATATCTTAGGCCTAACTTAGATAGAAAGAGAAATATACCTAAGTACTCCTATAGTTAAAAAGGGTAATAGGTTTAATATGCTAGTGTAGTAGAAAGTTTATTAAATATCTTACCTCTAACTTATATAGGTTATAAAGAGTATCCTAGTAGTGTAGATTTTATAGATAGGTATTAAGCGCATTATTAACACTAGTAGGAATATAATTAGGGATTAAAGGCACAATCTCGCTGCTTAAATAATTTAAAAGGTTATAATAGTTAAGTTTACAATAGCTAATAAATAATCTATAAAGTTATTAGATTCTAATATAGGGGAGGACAATTTAGGGGATATAGCGCTATTAGATAAAAGGGACAATTTGTATAAGCTGCTAGCTAATAAGAAGACTATTAAACTATATAAGATTTTAAGGTTTTGGATAGCAAGCTACTAACTTCTTTTTACTAGGGGTAGCTACTATAAAAGCGGTTAAGGCCTTAGCGCTACTACGGCGTTAGCAATAATAAGATATAATAAATATATATATTAATAGCAAAATAGCATTAATTTTACTTTTACTTAGATTTCTTTTTTTATATACCTTTAGAAAGTAACTAAAGTTACTAATTTTATTACTATTAATTTTATATAATATAAGTTACGCAACCCTAATAGGTACTCTAATCAACCTATACCTAGGGTCTGTGCAACCTAATCTAACCTATACCCAAAGTCTATACGACTCTAACCTAACCTATACCCAGGGTCCATGCGACCCTAATCTAACTCTATACCTAAGCTAGGTACCCTAAACCTATTTACTAGCCTACATAGCAGTATAGGTAAAGGTAAATTACTAGAATAAGTAAAAAAAGGCAACTATATATAAAGGAAGAGTTTATAAAAAATATATTACTAGGGAGTATATCTATTATACCAATACGCAACGCGCGCATAGTGCTATCTACGAAGGCACAGTATATACAGATAAATTTAAATAATTAGCTATTCTATAAAAAGCTTTTGCTTTAGTGCGTTAATATCTTATATATATAGAGAGTATAAAAGGGGTAATGTAGCTATATAGGCAAGTCTATAGTTAATAAGGGTACTATAAACCTATAGGTAATAGGAACTATAGTCTATAGTTAATAGGAATTAAGTTTTAAAGTACTATCCCTCCTATAGTAGTGTGTATAGCGAGCTCCTATAAAGCCCCTATCCCTATTATTATGTCTATACGCTATTATTTGCACGGCTTCTAGAAATTATCTTAATAGCCCTAGCTCTCCTCTTTCTAGGGCCCAATATATGTATCCTAAAGGCTAATGCCGTCCTAGCTACCTTCTTTACTAGTATATTTACTTTTCTACTCTCTAATTAGTTACCTTATTTTTAATGCCTACAGACGCGGATTTGGGAATTGCGTGCTTTAGCGCTATTACTAAAGACTTAATACTCTCTAATTTTAAGAGGGTAGAGTACTTAACTAAATTAGAGAATTAGTTATATTTTATTTATATTTTATCTCTATATACTACTAGTTAAAATATAGAGGTAATAGAGATATCTTAAATTGTTATTAAATAATAGCTAAGGCGTTATATATAACTAAGCGGCATAGTTAAATAAAGCTTAAATTTAAATGCTTCTTAACTCTAATAATCTTCTATACAGTTAATTAAAGACAACAACAGACTTTGATACAAAGACTATAGCTAGCTATTTTAAAAAAGGCGGGCTAATTAAGCTTATAAGTAGCCTCTAGAATGCCTTTTTTAATTGTCCTATCTATTTTAAATCTTTCACACATTGCACTATAGTATAATCCTAATTTATTATGGCATCCCTCTAATAGCTTCTTAAGTGTACGCTCTATCTCTTCATAGCTTAAGAATTTCTTAGGGTTTTTCTACTACTAACTTTTCTAATAAAAAATCTTAGCACCCCTCTAAATATTTCTTAATCTTAAGTTATAGACTTAATAAAGTTGGTTTTTGCACTTCTCTCTTATTTGTCTAGATAGTAGCTTTAGATTACGATCCTAAAAGACCCTACTAAAAAGAACAACTATTTCTGTCAGAGTCTATACAGAGCAACATAAGATTCTATATTATTAGAATAGATACACAATAACACTAAGTTTTTATCTTACTTTATTCTATTCTAAAATTATCTAAGAATGCTATAGGCGTATCCTATACTAAGTATAATAATTACACTAATCTATATATTCTAAGGGATATTAGCTACCTTATAGATATTTGCAATATTTAGCAATAACTATTATAAGCGTAAAGAAGGTTAGTAGTTTGCGTAAACGGCCATAGAGTAAGACTAATAAGACGCTAGCTAGTAGCTAGTAGCTAAAAGTAGGAGTAAAGTAAATGCTTAATACCTAGATTACTATAGTCCTAGTCTTATATAGATTACTCTACTAAAAGCTAGCTTAAACTTTATATTAATTAGATAAGGCCTAAGGCACTAAGGCTTAAGACTTACTAGGCCTGCCTATATCTAATACGCGCCTATACAACCCTATATAGAATATATAAGTAGAGGACAAGTGGTATATATTATACTAGCTAGAGTAAAAAGGGTTAGGAGGGACGCAGACACTATATATGCACAATTGCAAAAGAGTAAGGTATTTTCTACTAGCTAGTTAATAAGAGTTAGTATATGTATAAATAAGAATGGGGGCAAGTTAGCAAAGGGCAATAAAAGGATTAATTATACAGCTCTCTACGTTAGCAAAAATAATATAAGGTAGTAAGCTCGAATTTACTTATAACCTCTCATTCTTATATAATTATAAGATTTACTAGAATGGCCCCTTCTCTAGATAGCGTAGAAGGTTAGGTTCACTCCCTTAGCAAAGTGCTATATTCGCGCCTAGCACTAGCTTTCTTTATCGCTTTAGTTGCCACAAACCTCGCAAGATAGGCAAGATACTATTACTTGCTTAATAGGATTCTGTATTATCGCTTTATATTACCCTTTATAGAAATAACATATATATAGAGTTATATGTCTTTAATATAAAAACTTAATATTAATACCTTATAATTTTGGCTAAATAAGGTTAAGTGTAATAAGAAAACACAAACGTATATATAGTTACTTAGTTTCTAGCTTCTATATAGCCTTTAACCTAAACCCTTAGAACTTTAATAAGCGTAAGTTGCGACTATAGACTAAGAGAGTTTTAGTAAGAGTAGTCTACTATTAGTTACACAACTTAAGATTTAGTTTAATCTTATATAAAGTTGTGTATTTAGTTTAATTACTACTATTGTATAAAATTTAGTAGCCTAGTAGGCAGTTAAAGGTGTGTAAGAAATCTATTCTCTAATACTCTTTATTAAATTGCAAGTCCTCGCTTAGTTCTATACTAACTTAGGTATCTTCTCGTAGCGTTAAAGTAGGTAATACTCTACTCCTTAAGGGTAGGTGCACTAGCCAAAAGAAAGTTACTATATAGAAAATATACATAGATGTGTTGTTTACCTAAGGCTATTATTATAAGTATATTAGAGTATTAGTAAACTTACTAAGATATAGATTCTTATATCCATAAGAGTAAGAGGAATAGTAGTAATAAATATAGCAATCTAGTAACCTATAAAAGTGGCTATTAGTTAGTACTTTTTCTTCTAAAAGAACTTTCTCTTTTCTAATAGTCTATATAAAACGCATTCTAAGCACTATGTTATATCTAAATCTACTAACACTTAAAAAAACTATTAGAATTGCCACTAGAGTACGGCCTTAAAAGCTTAGAGACGCATTTACTATGCCTACTACTATGCTAGCTAGGTGTGTAATAGAACACTAAGTTTAGAGATTTCTTTAATACTCTAACTACGTCGCTTAGTAGAAGCAAGTGCAGCTATAATATTAAAGGATATAGTAGAACACATACTAGTACTAAGACAACCTATTAGAACGCTATTAATAAACTAGTGTAGGTGCTACGCTAAGCTTTGCTAACTTTGTAAAGATCCTATAAAAAGAGCAACTTTTAGTGCTTATAAGGATCCTGTAGAAAAGGCGACTTTAGGGCTAATAGGCATCCCGCAGAAAACGCGACTTTTAGTGCTAATAAGAGTTCGATAGAAAGGATAACTTTTAGGCTAATAAATAGCTTTAGACTCTTACTTAGATTGCTCTTTAGGTAGATTGTTTCGTACGTGCCTTTACGTCACGTGTAAGGTAGAAGTTAGTCTAGTTTAGTATAACTATTTTTTATCTATAGAGATAGCCACGTATAAACTTAGCAAGGACTAGTAAGCTATATAACTTACTAGAAGAAGTAGACAATTTTCTGGCCCCGCTTAACTATTAGAATATCTTAGGACAAAATTAAAAGATATAGTAGAGAATAAAGAAAGCGCTATTAAGTTTATACAGCAACTCTAAAAATACGTATAGTGTCTTAATAAGTTGTGCAAGTGCTTCTATCTATTAATACTAAATAGAGAAAAATTGTTATATTAGTTATAAGGCGGGTAATATGTATAGAGATAGAGATTCTAATAGTGTAAGATTTACTATAAGTTTATTATTGTTCAAGAAGGATTGTTATAAGGCAAAGGGCGTTTATTAACTCTTATTATAATAGCCCTATAGTTAAATATTTTACAAAGAATTTCCTCTTTGCGCGTACTTAATAAACTCTTTTATTACTATTATAGTTTGTTGATATACATTCTCTGTAGGCCTATTATTATTTACCTACCTAGTATTAACAGATTTTAGCACTAACGTTACTATTACAGACCTTCTTAAAGTATCTATTTATTACTAGGCATTTTATAGCCTCTATTTTAAGTTAGTTAAGTGTTTAGCACACTGCCTACTTTATTTAAAGTTAAAAGTAGTGTATAGTTAGTCTTCTAAACCTACTAAATTAATATAGTTCGACTAGAGGTTACCTATAATTACTTATTCTTGGAACTTAGTTAGATATTATATGCTTTCTAGAAACCTATATAATAGCGTTTACTTCCTTCTGTTTCTATATTCTCTCCTTAATCTTTCTTTCTAATATGCTAATTGCTAACTAGATAGGTACTTATATCTTCTTCTAAATATAGTGTTATATATATTTTGTATATAGATGCGTATAATTATTAGCCTTTTTACGTAGCGTCTTATCTAAAGTAGTAGTCTAAAACTTAAACTACTGTAAAAGGAGAGCGCACTATATATTCTTCCTAACTTTAATAATAAAGATAATAGGAGTCTACTTACGTCGCTTAGTAAAGTAATCCTCTCTCTTTTAATTAAATAGCTCTATCTATATTATTTCTAAAGAAGAAGATATATTTAGTAAATAGTCCCTAGAACTCCTTAAGGTCCTTCTTCTTAAATATATCTATTACTTATATCTATGTGCCTATATTAGATACTTAAGCTTGTCTATTTCTTATACAAACTAAGCCTTAGGTATCTTGCCTTCTTTATACTCTAACTACTACGCATCCCTAATCCTCGCACCTATATCTAAATTAGAGGGGCTTAATAGAGTCTCTATATAGTTAAATGCTAAAAATATTTTAATTTGTGCTTATACTTTATAATATAGTAGAATCTTAAGAGTACTAGCTAGATTAGTATATTTTATCTTTAGCGACGCCAGCGTATATAGGTATATATCTCTAACTACTAATTCTGCCATATTATAACATAGTGCTATAAAGATGCACTAGTTTATATTTAAATTCTCTAGTGCAAATATATAAATTACTACTAACTAATATATATAAGCTAACACACTCTTAGGATTCTTAACTATTCTTAACTACTTTTATTTATAGAATACATTTAAGCTCTAATATTAAATATAGGAAGAGTAAGAGTAATTTGTCTAGATTAGAGGAAGCTATAATGCGGTTAATTAAAGCTTTCAGAGCGATGTACGAGAGGTGTGGAAATATAATACACAATATTAGACCTAGAAGAATAGGATTTTACAGAGGTTAGAATTATAGATAAAAGTATAAAAAGTTAGTAGAGTGCCTAATAAAGCTAAACTATATATAGAGTTTATCTTACTATTATATAGAAGGCAAAAATTAAAGTAGTAATAGCGTTCTAGTCTGCGCTGCTAAGCTGGCTAATATTGGCTTTTTTAATAAATTGCTTAACTTAGTTCTATTAGATGTTAGCTTAAGTTAATATATTTAGAGGGGTGCAATATTATAGCCAAAACTAGGCAGTTTAGGAATAATTAGTTATATTACCCTAGAGCTTAAGTTAAAGATATATAACTACTCTATTAATATATACGCTATAGGGGTTAAGCTAATATATAACACGTATTTATAAAACTTAGCCATTAATTTATAGCGTAATAGTAAGCAGAATAAGAAGCTATATTTATAATCCTATAGAAAATTTTAGTATACTATTATTTAAATGGCTTTTAATTACAAGCACGCGAGTGCGCGCGTTGCTAACCTTAGAAGAAAGAGGCTTAGCCTAATTACTACCTTGGCGTGCACTATCTTAAAGGCTATCTTTATAGCCTACCCACAACTATTATAATCTATTAACTACTTCTAGTTATTCTCTAATATTTATAGTTCTAAATAGCACCTTCCCCCCTAAATTGTTTGCGTCCTCTACTCTCCTGCCCTAGAGATAATATTATAGTAATATAACTGCTTTACTTTAATTACTCTAAGAGACTTGTCTTAAACTAACTCTAGCGGGAAGACTATTTCACCCTATGCTATACTTTTATATAGGGCGATTCTAAGGTACTCTTTAAAGATATTAGAGGCAACGCCTATAAAGAGAAGGAGGATTATTAAAAGATTAAGTTCTGCGCAGAATAGGCGGCTTAGGTGTTTATTATAATAATGTATTCGGCAAGCGAGCTGTCTAGGCAAGCGAAGCGTCTACCCCACTAACTTTTCGCGACGCGTTACCTTATTCGTATAATAACTCTACTAAATCTCTTTAAAATGCCTTCTAACGAAGCAGATATATATCTTACTATTTCTTATATAGATAAAAACTAAATATAGACTAAATAGTAGGCTATATAATTTATAACGTCCCCTAAACAACGCTATATAACTAATGCGCAGAAATTACTACGCGACGCGATTGCTAGCCTAATTTAAAGAAGCTTACTAAGCTAGAAGAGGAGGTAATTATTAGGCATATACTTAACCTAAACTTGCGTAAATTTCTGCCCACTCTAGGTGCTATATGTAAGATATGGCGAATAAGCTACTTGCTAAGCGTGGCGCTAGCTAGGTAGGTAAGAAGTAGCTAGGCAACTTTGTTAAATAGATAGACAGCCTTACTACACAATTTAATTAACTATATAATTATTAGAAAGCTCTTTACAAAAATCTAATAGCTATCTAGGCCTAGTTTAAGTTAGTAGCGCGTATAAAGGCTACCTATAGTATTTGCGATAAAGATACCTATAACTTTAATAAGACAGGCTTCATAATAGGCAAGTTATTAGCTTAGCTTATTATTATAGACTTAGAAAGACGCGATAGACTAAAAGTAATACAGCTAGGCAATTGCGAGTAGGTTATAGCAATTTAAGTAATTAACACTACTAGCTGGGTAATTTTACCCTTTATTATCTTTACCCAGCTAGTATTACCTTTCTATCTAGTACTAGAATAATAATATATACTGCGTAACTAGGCTTTTATAGTAAGCGATAATAGCTAGACTACTAATAAGCTTAGAGTAGAGTAGCTAAGGCACTTTATTAAGTATATAGCAGAGTGTAGGGTAGGCGTACACTACCTACTTATACTTAATAGCTATAAAAGCTACAACTTGCTTAAATTTTAAGAACTTTGTAAGAAGAATAATATCTATACTCTCTATATACTACTATATTTATTGCACCTTCTATAGCTACTTAATATAGACTGCTTTTTGCTGTTAAAGCGCTCGTATAGGCGCTAGATTAAGAGCCTAATACACAATTATATTAACTATATTATAAATCTAGAGTTTCTACTAGCCTTTCACGTAGCCTATAAGTAGTTAATTATAAAGGAGAATATCTATATAAGCTTTTAAGGCACTAGTCTAGTCTTATATAATTTAGAGACAGTAATATTAAAGCTTAATATAAAGCTTTGTACGCTAATATTATCTACGCTAGAGGTTACTTTGTAGAAAGCTAAAACACTAAGCAACACGCGCAAGCTAGAGGCTTAATTAATATTAATTTATAATAGGATTTGGAGGCATAAGAGCTTATCGCCTGCTTTTATTATTAAGAGGCTTAATTAGCTTAAGAAAGGCTCTATAAGAGCGATGTATAAGATAGTGTTAATACGCGATTAGATTAAGAGTCTTAAGAAAGTAAATAAGACTACTATAACGCGTAGAAAGTGAAAAAAGAAGCAGATCTAAAGGCAGGACACTTTAACAAAGGCAGAGGAAGAGAGATTATTACTTAAAAGAGGTTAAGCAGCAGCTAGAGAGCGAAATATATTAAGGTAAGGCGTAATTAGGTATAAGTTAGTAAGCTTTAGCGCGCTACAGCTACTATAGGGAGACTAGCTATAACACGCGAATATATAAGAAGGATACTATAGATACTATTTAATTTACATAAGTAATTTTACTTAACTAATTTATTATGTTATTAAGGTAGATTATAATAAACGCGTAAAAAGTTAGTAGGATAGACGATTTACTTACCTAGATAGCTCGCTTGCCAGATATATTAGTTGTTATTCTAATTAGACTTTCTATATTATATAATAAGTAGGTAGCGTAGAGTAGTTACTACTAAGACATACTTATATTCTTAAAAAGCTAGTTAGCCTAATACTATAGCTATAGTAAAAGGAATTTAGATAAGCTTTATACTTAAGAGAGGGCTGCACTATATTCCTTTCTATTAGACACTCTAGCTACTAGGACTCTAGCCTAGCTAGTATTATTAAGTATGCGCTATATAGTATAGGTTTAAATTTCCTTTATATATTTATGTGCTGGCTAATTATAAATTAATACAGCACAATGCTTATGGCAACTTTAGTTAGCCATTTCTCTACTAAAATGCCCCTAAGAGAAGGTAATAGATTTAAAACTAAACTAGTATTCTATTAGCTTAGTAAAGCAGACTGGCTTAGCACTAGCTATTATAATAGACTACTCTATAAGCGATTTCTAGTATTTGTAACTACTAAGAACTACTATAACTATCTCTATTATATTAATAACACACTCTATATATATCTACTATATTTCTTATAAAATGTTTTATCCTATCTAACTTTTTAAAATAGTAAGGATAACAGCATTTAAACTTACTCTAAGACTAAGGATTCTTAAAATATACCTTAATATACCTTAATATACTTCTTAAGGATATCTTTTTATAGTATATAACGCATGCGCTATTTATACAAGAGCTCCTCTTAACCTATATAGAGAAGATATATAGAGCGTGGAAGGATTATTAGGTATAGATAATAAGACTAAGTATTAGCGACTTCTTTACTTCTAGATGCGATAGACTTAAAATCTCTTAAATCTAATATTTAGCCCTATAGGCTTAGTTAGAGGCTTACCTACTCTTAAGGATAACACTAAATCTTCTACACAATTTATCTTTTATTGGCGAGCCTTTAGGCAAGAGGTTTTCTAGAGGCAGCATAGTTAAGCCAAAGTGTAAATATTAGACGCGAGCTTAATTATTCTTAAAAGGCTTAGAGAGAATATTAGCTATAATAGCACACTCTTAGAGTTTAAATTCTAGAGTTAGAAAAGTAAGGATCTTAGTTATAGGCTTTCTACTAAGCTGCCTCTCTATCTTCTTAATAGTATTAATTAAGTTATAGAACGTTTAGATCGCCTTTTTTAGGCGCTTCCTACTTAACTTCTCTATAGTGCTACTAATCCTATAGATAGTTAACTAGTAGTCCCGCATAAAGCAAAGTTCCTTAAGTCTAAATAAGTAGCTAGAAGCCTTATCTATATGCTTGTGCTTATAATTATTTCTGTTCTTACGGAGTTTTACTAGCAGCGGATAGTTACGCACCTCCTCTTATTACTTATTATCTAGTTTAACTAGCGCACGCTAATCTTATAATAAGCCTATCCTTATAATAGACTAAATTAGGTCTTTTTAAGAAGGTGTACTAAAATAGTTTAACTAAAAGTTGCATATAATATGCGTTAGCGTATAATATCTTTTATAAATCTTATTACTATAACCTATAGTCTAGTTTTAGTTTATAGTAGGAAGAGTCTCTAGTAATATTTATTAGCTTTGGCTTAAGGAATAAAGTTATTTATAAGGATTGCCTACTATTAATCTTATCTCTAAAAGCTCGCTATAGCTAGTAGAGCTTAACGTTTACTTTAAATTCTACAACGCGCCCTAGTTAGATAAAATTTCCTAATACTTCTAGTAAGGAAACACTAATAGTAGAAGAGTATAGCTACCCTTAACTATGCTTTAAATATTATAAAAGAAAGGCTTATCTAGTATAATCTTCTTCTATCTAATATAAAGAACCTTACATTCTACTAGTATATTATGATTAAAGATTTGCTAAATAGTAAAAGTACTATTATAAAATATATTCTGCCTAAAGCTAATAGCTAGCAAATGCGACACTACAGTAGGGTAACACAAAAAAAGCGCCTAGTAAAAAGATACCTTTTTAAAAGTTATATAACTAAGTTAGTTTTAACACTATGTAAATATAAAGTATACGGTTTTAAAGAGGAAATATAGGAGATTAGGATTAGGTACTAGTTACGTGCTTACTAAGCAGGGTCCTTAAGGTATCTATCTCTAAACTTAGTGTTTCTCAAAAGTCAATTTTTAAGGCGTTATGACTTTTTTATTTAGTATGCTACTAGGCTAATGTTTTTACTAGCTATTCTAGGCCTAGAGTGTAGATTACGAAAGCAAAATTTCGGAGTACTTATATAACTTAATTAAGAAATGATTTAAGGTTAAAAAAATTACGTGATTTTAAAAGTTAATTAAATCACGTTATTTATTACTAAGATTATAGTATAATATAATATCTTTTGTCTAGTAAATTTTCTCTTTTGTATTTCCTCGAATGGAGCCAAAATTGTCAAAACTCGAAAGTCAAGTTTCTTTACTTAGAAAAGCAAATCCTTCTAATTCTACTATTGCCACTACCCTTAGTAAGCCTCTACAATCTATTAAGACTGCTATTAGACGTATTAATAAGAAAAATAAGGGAGATAACTTATTAAAGGGGTAAAATAAGGGAGAGTAACTAAGGTTACTTCTAGAGAGAAAAGAGCTATTAATAGGGATTTAACTAAAAGCCCTAAGAAGACAAAAAAGAGGCTATTAGAAGAGAATAGTTTTGGCTTTACGAAGAGGACGTTACAGAGAGTTTTAAAAGGAGAAGACTATTCTTTTAACGTCTCTAAGAAAAAGGCCTATTTAACTAAAGAAAGAGCTAAAAGAAGAGAATTCTGGGCTAAAGAGATAGTTAAGGAGCTAGAAAATATTAACTTTGCTAAAGTTATATTTTCTAACGAGTCTACTATCCAAAGGGGGCATGGTAATAGGCAATAATATATAAGAAAAAGGGGAAAATCGAAAAATAGGCCTGAACAGCGCAAAAACCGAACAACTAGTAAGTTATTAATTTCTTTTAAAAATCTAGAATTATAGAGCCCTTTTTTCTCTATAATTGGGCTATTTTACTTTTTTATATCTTTTTTTTGAGCTAGTACTAATTCACTGAAAGCGCGAGATATTTCTATCTCAGCCTGGGGCTGTATTTGGATAGGAGGACGTTCTAAACTAGTGTTTTTAAGGGACCCTATTAAAACTAGGACCTTTAATAACACTAGATAAAATACAGGAGTGTTTAAAATCCTGTCTTAAAACCTCTTTTAAAAAGAGGTAAGTAAAGTACCCCTTTTTCTTCTTTTTCTTTTTTTCTTTTTTCTTTTAATATTTATAATATATATATATTATATTATTTTTAATCTTATTCTTTATACTAATTATAACTAGGCTGGAAATTTCAAACGGCATAATTCGAAGATCCACGGAACTCCACAGGTGAAAAGGTGGTTTTCAAGGAATAAAGTCTTTGTTCTTGGGCATCCACCCTATTCACCAGACTTAAATTCTATAGAAAACGTTTGGAGTCTATTAAAAGATAGGCTAGAAAAAAGAAATAGGGCTTCTTTAGACTTTGGCACTAGTAAATCTAGTGTAGAACCCTTTAAAAGAGCTATACAAAAGGAGTGGGATTTAATTCCACAGGAGGCTATAGATCATTATATACTATCTTTGCCTAAGCGTTATAATAACGTTATAGAGGCTAAAGGATTGTGTACTAAGTACTAGTTATATATTATTTACTAGTTCTATCTAATTGTTTAATTTTAATTAACTTTTATCCTTTTCCTTATAATTATTATTTCTATAAATAAACCTATAAAAAAAGTTTAAATTATATAGTAGTCCTTATAGACTAAACTATAATATATATAAGTTATAGAATTTTATCTACGTAGAAAAAAAAGTTATATAGGGTCAAAGTTTTAAGACAAATTTCCCTTAACTTTACTAAGATACCTCTAGTTAGCGCTGATTACTAAGCTCTTACTAACCTTTTTTACTAAATCTCCTAAACCTTTCCCTTAAAACGGTATACTTTTTATGTACATAGTATTAAAACTCACCTAGTTATATAACTTTTAAAAAGATATCTTTTTACTAGGCGCTTTTTTTGTGTCACCCTACTGTATATATAGTATATAGGCAATCCCTTAAGATAAAATATAAACTTTTTTTTAAATAGCAGAGACTAAATTAGTAGGGCATAATAATCTTTATAGTGTAACATATAATATTCTATCCCTCTCTTTGTTTTTAATATATATACTAGGTTTTATATTCGCTATAAGAACACTTTATTTTAAAACTATAAGGCTAGGAACCTTTATAAAAGACATATTCTAAAAGTAGAGCACTTTATTACTTCTCTTATTACTTACACTCTTAATAAGTGCTCTAGGTTGTGTAGTAGTAGCTGTGCTTAAGAGGAGGAGGGCTAAAATCTACACGCAAATAAAGCTATATAATAGCTTCTTATTATCTACCCATAGAGTATATAGAATGGCAAAGAGGTTCTAGATATATAGCTAGCTTTTCCTTCTTTAACCTATCTAGTTTAAGTTTTAGAATTTACTGCATTAGGTTAAGTATTAAATACTAAACAGAGAATTATAGGGGCTAATAAACTCTGCAGACGTTCTTAAAGGACCTCGTTTGCTATTATATAGCCCATAACATAATTATAATATATACTAATCTATTTCTAATAGGCTTTAACTATACTTTCCTTCTTAATTTAAAAATACTCTTTTCGCTATTCTAAATACATCTTAAATACTACTAGGTCGCAGCTACGTAGCTAGTCCTTTAGAGACAGCCCTATCTCTTCCTAAACTATAAGGTTGTAACTAAGCATTATTAGCCTAAGTCATGCCAATAATCTCTATAATACTTACCTTTTCTAGAATTTACTTTTTGTCTTCTACAGTTCCTTTATTTTATTAGAGTGTCTTAATTTTGCTAGACCTTACTTCTAATAGTAGGCTATTCTCTTTAGTATTATAGCCGCCTTAAAAGCTAATAGATCCTACTCTTTATCCTATTCTATATCTAAGTTAATACTACTATCTCCATAACTCTTAGTTTCTATATTAGCTAGTAATCTAGCATCTATATCTAAGGTTAAGTGTGTAACTAGTTCGAGATCTTTATCGCAGACAAAGCTAGAACTATAGTCTAACAAGGGTATTGCGGGGGGTAATAGGTTTTTATAGATTAGCATAGCTATTAAAGTAAAAGAATTATTATAGTATTGTCTCTTTATTCTATTAGTAGCAATAGTAGAAACTACTATAGTTATAGCGTAGAAGGTGGCAGGTCTATAACTATATTAAGCTATTATCGCTATATTATAAGTAGGTCTGCGGCTGCGTTAAGCCATTATTGCCGTATCGCGAGCAGGTTAGCAAGGTTAAGGATAGTGGCTACATACTTAAGGTATACATTGCAATAGTTAAATTTATAAGAAATAAGGCCTAGTAGAAGAGTAATTTATAGGGTTATTTTAACAAATGCCTATAGAGTAGAAAGTAGAGGGTTATTATATCAAATATTAGTCTAGCGGCGTCGCTTGCGGCGGCGCTTGCCCTTAAGCATAGTAATAAGGGGAAGTAAGTCTTATAAGGCGTGGGTAATTAACGCGCTACGCACTAACAATCCCTATCTAGGCACTATCTAAGCAATCAGAGTTATTATTAAAGCAGCAAGTCTTTAGGGGCTAAGCGAGGTAGAAAGGCTGCCAAAAGCGACGGCAAACCACCTCTAAAAATAGATGCTTTTCTATAACTACTTAAATATAAGTAGTAATAAGAGCGTCTATTTCTATATAATCTAACTCATTAAAAAGTGCTCTAGGTGTTATAATTATACCTTCTACCTTTTTTTGTAATTACCTTTTTTACGCTCTTTTTAATTACTAAGTAGGAGGCTCTGCTTTTTTTATTATATTATTTAAGATAAAAGCCTTTGTTGTGCTACCTCTAGATAGTTAATTTAACGCTACATACCTTCTATATAGAGCTTTAAAGATAGTTCCTAATTACTTATCTTCTTTTAGAAGAGAAATATAGTATTCTTTCTTAGGTAGCCTTTCTTTCTCTTCTCTAGAGAATCTCTTTATATAGAGGTAATATTTATCTACTTTATATAATAGTAGAAAAGTGTAATCTTCTTTATAATAGTATAGCTTAACATACGTATAGTAAAACTTTACTAGACTATTTTCTAGGTTAAGAATTATATTTTTATTCTTAATACCCTTAATTTTATATAGGCCTATCTATCTACCTTTCTCTCTCTAGACTATAACCTTAGATTTAAGTAGAAGCTTAAGGGCTTTATATACTGCTAATAGACTATTATAGGTATTTAGTATATAATTAATATTAGTTAACCTACTGTATCTTAAACATTCTAATACTATTCCTACTATTACTAGTAGATACTAATAAGCTAGGTGTCTATTTTAATAATATTCTAGATATTATTATATAAAAGAATAGTATAATTATACTTATAGGAGCAGCGCCGCGCCAAGACCGCCAAGCTCGCTTAGCAGTTTAAACGCGCTTTTTTTATAATTGCTATCTTTTTTACGCTCTTTTAATTACTAAGCTAGGCTAGTAAATAGGTTCGGGATACCTAGGTTAAGTATAGGGTTAGGTTGGAGTCGTATAGACTATAGATATAGGTTACGTAAGACTCTAAACCTAACCTAACCTATACCTAACCTAATTACGTAAGACCCTAGCTTAATTTAACTTAGTTTAATATTATTTAAGATATATTTTTTAATTAATTATAATAGCTATTTATTATAGACTAAATAGGTACCCTAGGGTTAGGTAAGGGTTAGAGTCTTATATAAGTAGAGTTAGGTTAGGTTAAGTTAGATTATATAAGACCCTAACTCTAACCTAACCCTACTTATATAAGACTCTAACCCTAACCTAAACTATACCTATTTACTAGCCTATACTAAGGCAGGGGACTTTGCTTTTTTTGTTATATTATTTAAGATAAAAGCCTTTGTCGTGCTACCTCTAGGTAGTTAATATAACGCTATATATAAATATTATTTAATTAGAATCTAAGTTATAATAACAATAGTATAGTTTATTTTTTTTTTGCGACTAAGAGGTTTCTAATAAAAATATTATAATAATAGTAGATATTCCTTCTACTATTATATATATAGAAAAGCGTTTTAAGGTGATAATAAAAAGGGGTTAACGCGTTATAAGCGAGCTAAGCGAGCTTAGTAGACTTAGCGCGCCTACTCTAACTAAAAAAAATCTATATACAAAACTATAGGTAAGGCCACATTACTATACTAGTTTGAAGTTTGAGGGAAAGAAGATATAAATAATAGCGCTAGCGCTGTAACTAGTATAATGCTGCAACTATTATCTCCTCTACTATTATTTCTAAAGATATTACTAGAAGTAATAGCTATAATAGTAGGTTTGTGCTACTTATAAGATATATACTAGAAACTTATATACTATAGATATACTAACGCTCTATCTTTATATTAAAGTTAATCTTAAGACTTTTACTACTATTACTCTATTTTCTACTATTTTTTTAAGCTTTAATACTAATGCTGCTATTAAGGCTGCCTAAAGATACGCTCTAAAGATCTATCTACTTACTACTATTACTAGGTGTATACTAGGGTATCGCTACGTCTATAAGATTATTAATAGAAAGTAGGTGTATCTTACTCTATATAAGACAATTCTAGTGTACTAGTTTAGGCTAGCAATAAATTAGTAACTATAGAAGTAGTAATAATAAATATATAGAGTTTCTACTATAGTTCCTTATATTGCTGCTAGTTAGGAAGGCGGTAATAGAAGGTAGGATTAAGGGGAAAGAGAAAAAGATATTTATTAATAAGTTACTAGGGAAGAAGAGCATTATATAGATGCGTTAGATTCTTATAGTTATTATAATATTAGATAAGCGTAATATATAAGTGTGCTATGTAAGCGGCGCGCGAATATAGCGCGATTACTAATAATAGTAATAATAGAGCTTAGTTTACTATGCACGCTTTAAGTAAATTAATAGTATTAGAGCACTTATAGATAGTAGGACGAGTGCGTAGTTTATAAACTATTATCGCGTTAGTAGAGACTAGGAGTAGACTGTATTTTTAGGCGCTAGACTAGAGCGGCCTTTCTATCCCAACCTACGCAGGCTTAAATTAAAAAAAATGTAGTTAAAAAGGGTAATTAACACTAAATAAACAATGCGACCATAATAATAGTATAAATTATCTATAAAGTTCTTATCTATAAGGGCCTAGTAATCTTTCTTTTTATATAGAAAAGTTATATTTGCAATTAGTATAGTATATATTAGTCTTCTATAGGTACTAATTAGATTAGCAATTAATTATAACTTAAATTAATATATAGAAATTAGTAAATAGAGCTTTATAGGTAGGCTTAGGGGTAAATATAGCCTACTCTAGCTCTAGGTGTTTATAGTATACTTATATAATAGTAGTATAGAAAGGAATTTTCCTAGTAAAGTCTACACCTAATACTCTCTATATAAGAGTAAGCCTATTAATTATTACCTCTAGGACTTTATAAACTTTTATTAGAGTTTTTACGCTAGTATTATATAAAAGTTATTATAGTCTAGTCTATCTAATATTAGTTATAGTTAATAGTAGTATTAAAGTAACTATTAAGTGCTTTATATAAGCACTTCTATAATTATCTAGAGTAGATAGTATAGAGATAATACTATGCCGCATAGCTAGTAAGAATATCTAAAAAGATATCTAGATATTAATTCTTAGTAATATCTAGGTGTCTATATAGATCTATAATAATTTCTAGTCTTATCTACTAAAATATTATATAGAGCTCTAGTATAGTTATTATTCTTGTTTTATACCTTTTAAAATTAGATTATTTTATTAGCTGGAATTCTTTAAGGAGGTAGGTTATACTTAGGCAAAAGCTTATATAGGTTAAATTATAGTATAGGCTTCTCTATATAGATTAGTATAGTGTCTATAATTCGCGTTTAACTAGTAATAGCTCTATTTTATATAGTGTTTAATAATTATAAGTAGGTAAGTAAAATAGTAGTTAGGTACTATATATAAAGAGTAGTAGTTTTATTTAGTTATTTATATAAATAAGATTATCCATAGTACTTATATAAAGGTTCTCTTAAGATATCTATAGGGATCTACAGCTATATAGGTGCTTATAATAGTAGTGGCTTACTTTGTTTAGGTTTATATAATAGCCTAACTAGCTTAGGTATCTTTAAGATTAGCCTTAGTATTTATATATATAAGGAGTTAAGTAAGCTAGTAAAGGTAGTAATATATAAGTAATATTTGTATTACTTTAGGCTACTTTATATAGTTTGCTAGCACTTATAGCTCTAGTATTTATTCTTAGTATAATACCCTTTTCTTCTAAGACTATAATAAATTCTTTCCTAAACCCATAGTTTAACTTTAAAAAATAGTATTCTTTCTACTCTTTAAAGTCTTCCTAGAATAATTCTAAGAAAGCTGTCCCTTTTTAGTATAATATATAATAATTAGTAATAGTATATACTACGTACAATTGCATTTCTAATAGAGAGAGATTATTTACTAGGTTAATCTTATCCTTTTAGTACTTAGGTCTTATTCCTTTGCGTATTATTGCCTCTAATATTTCTATTCCTTTAGTATACTTATTATATAGTCTATTATATTTAGGCATATTAGTATTATTTTAGAAGGTAGAAGTAGTAAAGGTAAAGGCTTTATGCAAAGTAGTAGTAAGAGTAGTTATTATATAACTAGTTTATTTAATAGGTTAGTTATATAGGAAGTTACACTTTATTAGAGTTTATTATTATCTAACTATATATTTATATAGTTACTAGTAGTGTACTTAGTATACTATTTCCTCCTCTTAAATCTTATATAGTAGTAATATCTACTTACTAACTTAATAAAAGAGTTAATCTACTATCCTTATAGATAAAAATAGGTTTTATATATCTTATACAATCGCTTTCTTTATTTTATATATAGCAGCAATAGTTACGTACTAACTCTATAAAGGTTTAATCTACTATCCTTTTATATATAAAGAATAGAATATAATAAAATAAATTATATAGCTAATAATAACTTGTATAATCTATCTTTACTCTTACTAATTTGTAGTTAAGAATTAGTTAACTACTAATTAGTATTAAATAGGTACTCTATAGCTAGCTATATAGATATTAATATCTAATACTCTATACTAGTAAGTGTGTAGAGGGTGTATAGGATAATTATATAAGAAAAGACAATAGTATAATAGAACTAACTTAATATTAATTGCTTATCTCTAGAAAGAGTGCAAATAGAAAAAAGAAGATCCTATAATATATAGGCTATAGTGCATAGGTATTATATAATCCCTACGTAATACTATTATGCGATAATATTAAAACCTTAACCCCCTTAGGTGCCCTTGCCTGTACGATATACGGACAAAAAGAGCATTAAGCCCCTTATTAGGAAAATGCTATTCTGCCACCTTATTAAGGAAATAGCATAAGATAATAATAAGAAAGATCTGCGCTTCTAGTCTACTATACTACCTACTCTCTAGGAGGGTAATAGAGGCTTTTCTAATTAGAATATTTAAAGGTATTTCTTTATAACACTCTACTCCTACTATAAATAAATACTAATATCTCTAAATACTAATATTAACGTTATAATCGTCGTTATTTATATAAAATAATTTACTATATAGGCTAAGAATATATAGCTAGTAGATAGGTACTATAAGAAGTATATAGATACTAGATAAATAGTAAGGCGCTTAGTTAGGTTTAGAATAGCTAGGTGCTTAGTTAGGTTTAATATATATATTTTAACACTAAAACTATACTTTACTATAATAAGTAAATATAATAGTTGCTACTATAATAATAAGGGGATTTTTTATAGTAATTTACTATAAAAATATATATATAGCTAATAAAAAACCTAATATAACCTAGTCTATGCGACTCTAACCTAACCTATAGCCTATGCGACTCTAACTTAACCTATACCTATTACTAGCGCAAAATCTATAGGTAGAGGTTAGGTTAGGGTTAGGATCTTACGTAAGGGAATCTAACCCCAACCTAATCTATACCTATTTGCTAGCCTAATTAAGGAACTTTTTAATTTTAAAAATAACGCAGTTATAGGTAATTATTGCCTATAGCTAGTTTAGCAGCTTTTAAATATTATTTAACTACTTAGCACTTTCCTTATTACACTCCCTTAGCTCTTAAAGGAACTTATTATTGTCTATAGTATTAAGTAGCCTTATTTGGTTCTTCCTCTACTATATATATATGCTAGGTTTGCCTTAGTTTATTAAGTAGTTACTATATATACTATTAATATATATATAACCTAAGCTAGTAAATAGCAGTATAAACTATATATATATATATATATTGCGTAGTAATCTAGTATAAGTAACTTAACTAAAAGCTTATTACTATTAGCTATTTTAAGCTTTAGCTTCTTTTTTAGCAATAATTATAAGCTTGTTAATTATTTTTTAGAGATATAAGAAGAGGTCTATAGTAAATTAGGTATACTAAAAAAATTAAACTTCGCTTTATAGTATAGTTGTATCTTTAGAAGTATATTAAATATCTTTATTATGTAGAGATTCTAACTAAGGTTAAGTCCGCACTATACATATAGAGAGAGTAAAATAGAAGGCACTAAAACCTAGTACCTAGCACATAGTAATAGTAATAAAATATACACAAATAAATATAATTTTATTATTAACTTTCTTTATAGTAGTATTGTCGATAGTAGTTAATAAATAGTCTGCTATCTCTTTAGTAGTGTATAAAATAGTAGCGGGATTAGGCTCTCTTATATAGGCAATAAGTACTCTAACCTTATTACTACCTATATAGGCGAGATAAGTTACTACTTAATAATAGTTCTAAACTATAGTTAAGTTAATCCTACTAGTGTATATAATAGCCTTATAGGGTGCTAAATAATAAGCACGTTATTAACTTAGTTTACGTATATTTAAAAAAAATTGCTAAGAGCTAGTACACAGAAAATAGGCTATAGCTAGTTATTTCTTTTACTAAAGTATAGCTGCGAAATGCGGCTTTGTTTACAAAAAAATAGCAATTACTTTTAGCAAGAACTAGAGCTATTTATTAGTATTTAATTAAGCTACTAATATAGCTTAAAGTTTACTTTAAGCTAGTAAAATAGCTTATAATTTGCGTTAGCGCATTCTAAAGAGCGTTTTCTTCTATATTTTAGGCCCTCTCCTCTCTTTAGAGAGGTGCTTAAGGCCTTATTAACCTTTAGTTTTATAGATACTAGTAAGCTAGCTTAATATTTTATATATATTTTATCTTATTATAGCCTTCTATATATAGTTTTTTAGTAAGGTTAGTAGTAATATCTACTTCTATAGCTCCTTACTATTAGAATTTAGTAACTTATTATGCTAGGCAAGGGATAAAAGCATTTTCCCCTTTTATAGAAAAGCTTTAATATTCCCTCTATTATATTTATTTTTATTTATAGAGTTAAAAGATCTTAATATCTAACTTAACTACTTATTAGAAACCTATTTTAAAGGTATTATAAACTAGGTTATAGCTCTTTATATTTTTTAAAGCTAGAGTATAGAGTTATTTAGGTATAAAGAAGTGCACTATAACTCCTTTCTTATATTTATTTTTAGTATATTAGAGAGATCTTACAAGCTTTACCTATTATAAAAGGTTAATTAAATTTAATATAAGGGGCTTTAGACTAAGAGATTAAAGTTGCCTAAGTAAACTTATAAATTTAATAGAGTTTAAGAGTAACTCTAGCTATAGACTTATATACTTCTAGCTTAGCAGAAGTATAAACTTAGAACTCTAAGGCTCTAAGATAGTAGGCCAAGTAACTAGTAGAAGGGCGCTTAGCCCCTTATAATAAGGGGCTCTTTCTTATATAGAGGATAGTATAGGGTATAGGCCTATACTAACTACTACACTAATACTAACTAGAAAAGGCGCCTTTAAAAAAGTAAAAAGTGTAAATAGAAGCAAATAGGGTGTAAAAAAAAGGTAATAGAGTGTTCTTAGTAGAGAGGCTAGTAAGTACTATTATAATAGATATATAAATTAATTAGCTAAAAAAGGTAAGGTATATAACCTAAAGGCTTCTACACCTTCTTCTAATACTATTAAGAAGCTAGAGATTAATATTAAGGATCTAGTAGTTATTAAAGAAGTAGTAAAGTTATATAGCCTATTAACACGGACTTATAAAGTACGCCTCCTATAGAGGTATTATATATAATTTATTATTACTAATTAATTAAATAAGCCTTTAAGATTGCTTCTCTAAAAAAATTTATAATAATTAGATCTATATAGGGCTGTACAGCTTTAAAAGTAGTGGTGGTGGCTATCCCTAAACTGTGCGTTGAGTGGGGTCTGTGCGTTTAGTGGGGAAACACGGTATAGGCACGTGTACGATAAGGCAGCAGCTGCAAGAACTCCAACGAATAAGCTGGAAATGAGGCTATCATGCATGCAAGTGCAGCAATCAGTATCCGGGTAAAGATCTGCTGGCTGGTCGAGATTCGGTGCGCAGCACGTCTTGTCACGGCCTTCAGGACCAGGCTACACCCAGTCGCAACGTGCTGGCGGCCGCCTAAGAGGGCTTGGTTTTGCGCCACACTGAATTCTTATTTG
Organism: Laburnicola sp. JP-R-44; assembly: GCA_009805535.1. Taxonomy (NCBI): domain Eukaryota; kingdom Fungi; phylum Ascomycota; class Dothideomycetes; order Pleosporales; family Didymosphaeriaceae; genus Laburnicola; species Laburnicola sp. JP-R-44. The sequence goes on along the minus strand of SELF01000003.1, from coordinate 683,198 downwards.
CCAAAATGACGTGCGGTATGCCGCTCGCCCCATCATCTTGACCCGACCAATAATACAATGTAGACATTGTAGGGTCGAGCGAAACGTGGCTTACCGCATGTGCGTGCAGCGAAGCATGCGGTTATTAGACATTCAGCCCCCGTATACACCCCGCACTGACGTGCGCAGTCCTCAATGTCCTTCCAGGCTGTTGTATTCCTCAATCTCAACCACGAACAGTTGCTCTCCTCGTTTAGCATGACTTTAGGACACAAAGTTCGAACACACCTCCCTCATACCCACAATCATGGCTCGCTCGTATTCTTCTTACGCGTCACCGAGGGCTTTTCCCATTTCTTCACAGCAACCTCTTCATATGACAGAGTATTTTCAACCCTTATCAGCTACGTTAGGTGCTATTTCACAGACCCGATTGCAACAACAGCGCCGTCGGCTCTCCCTACGCGACTCTAGTATCATCTCGACAGCCATCTCGCCATCTGGGTGGCTAGCAGCAGCAACTGCTTCCGAAATTCGTCTGTACGATTCAGAGAACCAGGACCATACGCAGCCCATCAGACAATATACCGCTTTTCCTGTCAAATTGCAGTCGGACAAAGAAACCATTCGGGCAATCGCTATCTCTAACCATCTTCTGGCCGTGGTGACGCATCTTCGTCTGATTGTGTACGAGTACCGCGAGGCTGGCAACATCGAGGATAACGTCCTCGAGCATGTTCTCATCGACCCAAAAGCAGCATGGACCCCAAGATCAGTTTCAATCTTGCAGGTACCCTCCACCGATACACGCCAAAACGCAGCAGCCTGGATCGCCGTGGGCGGGGAGGGCGTTAACGGCGTGAAACTGTACCAGTTTTCTCAGATGCCCTGCTGGAATTCCCTACCCGACTGCCGGCTGAATCTGAAGTGTCCCCAGAATACTGGCTTAGTGCGAACTGTGGGCTTCTCTACATTTGTGCGCATGAACAGTTTCGTTGTTTTTGGAGTGACTTCAGATAATCGTATTTTCTGCTGGAGAATTTACCCTCGTGAAAATCGTGAGTTACCCATAGTACGTAGTGCGTTCGAAACAATGCTCAAGACCAGCCATTTTAGGAAGTCCAGAGTCAAGCTTCTGCACCGAGCATAATGTTAATAAGATGTCGAACGCATCCGTAAGTAAAAATGTCGAAGCCTTTGCCACAGTGACTAACACTCCGTAGCCACACAGAGGGGAGATAACCGCCGTCAGTATCTTCGAATCGCCATCGGGCGCAGCGTACATCCTTTGCGCAGTGGATCAGAGACATGGCTCCCAACTCGTTCGCAGTTTCATAGCGCCCCTCGGCACGCGTAAGCCGCACTGGAGAGCACTTCCGGAGAAGGCGGCCGGAAGGGGTCTACTATCGGCAGCTGTAACCTCGAACGGTCGTTTTCTTATCACTGTCGAGGAAGGTACCATGAAGGTTCTCACACTACGCGGTGCTTATGAGGGTGGTATCACATGCCTTGATTATCCTCTCAAATGGGCGTCGCCCCTGAAAGACACAGCCAAAGACAATTTTGCGATCTCGCTCTCTGTAAAGGAAACTCAGGGTTGTATTGAGATCACCGGCGTTGATGGTCGCGGCCATCTGGTTTTTGCGCGGGTAAGCGTCCCTGGCATGCCAATGTCAGCACCTCCTTCACTCACAAGACGCCCTTGCGAGATGGCGGAGCTTGCAAGCGATGCAATTGTGCCAGAAATTTATGGGATTGATGTGGAACGAACCACCCGAGCAGATTCAGCCATTCAGACCGAATGTGAACGGGTTTCGACCGAGATCGAAGTTTGCTCGAGGGATGAGTCGATGGCCGACATGGCGCAGTCGCATAGCACATAGCAAGGACAGAAGCTCATCGGAGGAATCGATGCTTTCTAGCCCGAACTCGCGACAAAGTTGTCAATGGTTTTCTATGAATGTCTGAGGTTGAAGTTAATGGGTTTCTAACTTCGTCACTTTTTGTAATTCTGCAGATTGTCTTCGGGACGGAAATGTTCTCGTCACTATTGTATATTGGGGCGGAGGACGCGATTGTAGTTCTGTTAAGGTACCATAGCGCGCCCCTAGGGGGTTGTTAATATAGCAGCGCACTCCCGATAGCCCGCAACCCTAGCAGTACTCACGTTTGCTTAGCCTCGGATCCTTCTGTACCCGCTTCCAAAACCTAGTTTCATAATTAGGCAAGTATTTATGGCCCTGTCGCATCTTCTTTGCGTCATCGCTTACCAACTCCGTCCAAGCGTCGAGCCGTTTTATAGGATTGGCACACCACCCAGGGACTTGATCCTCTGACGCTTGTCCACCGATTAGAAGATTCGCCTTCCACCGGGCCCAATTTGCATCGATGGTACCTTCGAGATCTAAATTTTCCATACCCCAGTCGAGTGTAAGATTCATGCCGTCGATGAGATCCTCAAGGTCCACAAAGTTCCTGGTATCGAGGAGGCTTTGGGCGAAGATGGGCAGCTTGGGGTATGGCAAGCCAGTCGGGCTGTACTCGATGTTTTCGGGCCGGCAGGGTATATGGCATGCTTGAGCAGACATGAGGATGAAAAATAATCGCAGACCCTCGAACTTGAAACGGGGGAACAAATACTCCATCCCCTGAGGCCTAGAGAGTGTGGAGGTCGGAAGGGTTCGAAAATATCGGGCTTGGCGCGGAAAAGTGCTGCTGCTGCTTCTAGGTGGTCGGTTGGGACGCATATAATCCATTCCTATGCGTACGAACGTTAGGCACCCGATCCACCCCAAGAAATACGGTTTTACTTCCGACCATGACCCGTCCAGTGCCGTAGTATATCAATGCAGGCTCAGCAACCATGCAGCACGGGATGCCGGCGCCTTCAAGGATCTGCACGACGCCGAGAATCTCGGTAACGCCGTTGTGTTGAGGTGTGCGGTCGTTTGGATAGCCTTGGACTGATACATCGCCTAGTGGAGATGTGAAGACGCCTGGTCCTGCATCTGGATTCAAGCCTTGTTATTCTCGAAAGGCGACCATGTCCTCGTCCGTTACAATGTGAACAGGTTTTGGGAGGCCATTGTCGAGGCTTTCGTTTAAGTCAATATGTGGGGACTCCATGATACTGACAGATTTCCGCAATGTGTTTGTTGTAGTTTGTCGCTTAGGGCCTGCGGCACAGCTATTTGAGGTTGCAATCAACTGTGCATCGACCCTACGGCTTCGCCCCCCTACAATTTGAACCTCGACAGAACGGTCATGAGCGGTTCTTTCAGTCTCACAGCCTACATTGAATTGTTGCTTCACAGTTTTTCTCTGCTTATCAATATAGAATACATCCCTGCCCGTTTCCTATCATTTCAGGAGACATTGCAAAATCATGACGAAGCTTGGTACGTGGAACCGAATTGACGTGGACCCGAGTTTTTGACATGAACCTTAGGAACATACGGGACTGTCGCGTCTATTCACCTCTTAGCAATACCGGTCCTAGTATTCTACTGTACGTTGTCTGTTTGTCCACCGAAAGAGATAGGTCCTAACTTTACCTTAGCACTCGCTCTGACTGGAAGCGCTTCAAGCAGTTCACCTGGTATCTAGAACATATTTCTGGTCCAATTGCAATCCGCAGTTGAAACAGAGGACTCATCCAAATCCATCGTTCGTGTTGGATACTTTGGTGAGAAATCTGATCCCACCTCACCGCGTTGAAAGAAGTTAATCTTGTAGGATTATGCGCCGGATACACAGGCGCACTTGAATGTGCTGCATCATCCGGAAAGACGGCAGATCAAATGATGGAAATTTTTTTCGGTTCCACCAACCCTTTACTTTCAAGAGTCAGGATTCAGGGCGAGAATAATGACACCACCCGGTCTCTTTTCCAATTCTCGCTGACCCTGCAGTCCAAGATACTTCTGTGGCTTCTGGCAGTCTCTGGTCTGCTTTTTATCATCGGACTGGCTCTGAATCTAGCGGAAGCCCTCCGCATCTTCAAAGAGAAATACGGCCAAAGTGGACCACAAAAGGCTGTCCAAGGACGTCTCAAACATATGGTGTGTTAAATTAATTCTACCTAGGGGTAGAACAGAACGACAAAGGCTTTCATCTCAAATAACATGACAAAAAAAGCAGAGCCCCCTGCTTAGTAAACGAAAAAACTCAAACATATATCGCAGACAACCAACTGGGCTCCAACCGCTTTTGCTCTTGCTGCCGTAGCGGATATTACCCAGGCCACATCTTCACTCCAGTTCATGTCAACTTCATTCCCCACTTTTATCTTGGTGAAAACCGGGGTCACTTCTCAAGCTCTGCATTGGCTAATTGCGAGCTTCTCTATTATCATCACTATTGGGAAGAAGATTGTGCGACCACGTAGGGACTTTGCTCAGGGTGGAAACGGAACGCCATCAGCTCCCCTGCCGCCTGTTGGAGGGGGAGGAAGAGGAGGAGGTGGTGGTGGTCCCGTGATCGTGTAAAGCCTCCCATAGTGTCCTAAGTTCGCTAGAAAGCTACGGAAATGTTTGATCGCCGAGGCAGAGGGACTGGAAGTGAAGGAAGCGTGAGAGAAGTGAAGTCTTGTTTTGAATTTCAGAACTGCATTACAAAGAGATTACATGTGCACTGTTACGTTGACCGTGGATGCACATCTGACAGGCTTTGTTATTTAAACGTCTTTCCTCCTCCAAGGCTTACTTGAGAATCATCATGATGAGTTCTGTGGGTAGCTGATAGAGGGGGCGAGTGCATGATCGATTAATTCATTGATAATCGATAGTGGTAGGGTGAATTCGTAGATGTATTACGAGAGGAAAGACGTGCTCGTTTTATCACTTATGTCCATCGATGTTTATACATGTATGCTAATAACTACAAAAGCAAGTTGTATGCGGAAGCGTTGAGGAACGGCGTTAGCTCATGTGACAATGGTGTGCTAGAGTGTATTGGCTAGTGAGAAGGGATGCATCTCCAATTCTAGTGTACCCGAATGATGATGAACTTAAAACAGGTCTCACGGGGAGAGACCCCTTGGGGGCGCGGTACGGTTTTCATGCCCTCTTTCGGTGGAAATGAGATATGGACTACCAGAAAGTCTGTTGGCTGAGCGCCGAAAGATTCACCATATGTTTCACTTCGGTACTAGTTCGAGTTGCGTCTGTTCGCAACATCTGTTTCCCATATGTGACTCAATGCGAGCTCTTTCCTTTCACACATGGTCCGTGCATGTGATCGATAAGCTTATATCCCCGGCTGTCCCGCACTCCTCGATCCCCCCTCTATAAACTCCTCTGATCACCATCAACTCTGCGTTAGCCACTATTACACCCATATTCAACCAACCATGGACGCCACAACAGCATCAGTGGCCCCGATCAAGTCGCCGTTTCTCCGCCTACCAGTCGAACTACATCGCAAAATCGGTGCCTATCTTCAGATGCATATCAAAGATACTTCCGAAAAGTACAACGTCACCAATATTCCGATCCATCCCGAACAAGTAGAAGACGAATCGCTAAGCCACTTCGTTCCGGTGCGCAACTACCGATCCGGCAACGAAGGAGAAGCTGATTCAGATTGCCTGCTCCTTCCAAATGCCAAAGGGCTTGCATACATGAACCTTCGTAACATCAACCGCTACCTTCGCTCGATCCTACAGCCACTTAGTCACGAGGCACTGCTTGATCTCGAAGACAGCTTATTCTTTAGTTATTGGCTCGCCTGCAAACATTGCCTCCGTCTGCGCCCGGCGAGGAAATTCGCAATGTCATCATTGAGGCACCACAATGAGAACGGACATTTCGGCAGTGAGCGCCACGAGCGGTTCTGCGTTGACTGTGGTTTCGACGAAAAGATCGATCAAGATCAGCGACACCCGCCGGGTACTCGCGTAGTCATCGACCGAGTCCCTTGGGTCTTTTGTGTATGCTGCAAGCAAGTCTTCAAGGGAAGGAAGGCTGGCCCGGCGTTTTGCACATCCAAGTGCAGCAAATGTCACTATAGAAGGACCCTTGACGCAAAACTCCGTGCCAAAAGAGCGCCGTCATCGCCGCTTTAATTCGCATAGCAATATGACTTCTATGAACTTGTCCATCACAAGTCATATGCGCAAGGTACCACATTAAGCCTATCCACGCCCAAAAAAACACCCCCCAAAAAAAACACCGCGGGGCACTCTACAATACCATCTCAACCCTCTCCTCCACCCTCGTCGGTCTCCCCATCCTCACCACCCCCCTCCTCCCCCTCAACTCCATAACAACATTAAACAACGTCGCACTCCCCCCACTCTCCCTCGCCTCCACCCTACAAATCGCCCCAGGAAGCCCCCTCTCATCCTCAAACAACCGACTCACATCCCCCCAATTCGGCTCCCCCTCCACCTCCTCCGCCAACTCAAGCATCCTCCGCATCCGCACCGGCGAATCCTCCAACCACATCATATCGACCTCATCCCCATGGTCGAGAAGCAAGTGATTCGTATGAAGAATCCGCCCCCTCCCATCCGCCCCACACCTCCCAAACGTCGTCTTCGTAAACTCCAATCCCACCGCTCCCTCCGCATCCGCAACCAGAATATGCGCCGAAGCCGCCATGCCGTAGCTTTCGAGCTTGCGTACCGCCGCCGCAACACTCGTGCTCTCGAGCGCAGCCCGCAGGCCAAAATGCACGGGCATGCGCGACGCGTCTACGCCGGGGACGCGAATCGCGTTGAGCAGCGTGCCTACGCCTGCGTCGTTGAAGCCTATTTTTCCGAGGATGCCTGCCTCGGTGATTTGGAGGATGGTCGGGAGGTTGGGTTGCGAGATGCGCGTGAGGATGAGGTTGGGTTTTTGAGCCGGAAGCCACTTTTGTACACCTCCGTGTTAGCTTCACTACTAACTAACTACCTGGTAACTTGTGATATCCTGCTATGTGATGTGTGTGTGTGTGTGTGTGTGTGTGTGGTCAGCAACGTACATCCCAATTCTGTGCCAGATACGCGCTCTTCCCCGTAGTATGCCACGCCAGAGCCGTACACCCATCGCTAAACAGCCCAAAGTTAATCTCCGTCCGCACATTGATGGCTACGATGTCGAGCAGTTCGCGGCCTGAGCCGTCGGCTATACCGCGCATTTCGTCGTGGTAGGCGGGTCATTTCTGCAGCGCGGTTTTTTCGAAGGCAGAGGCGTGGTGTAGGACTTGGGGCCAGGATTGCTTGCAGTTCTTTTGGAAGAGCGAGGCGTAGAAGGCGATGCAGCGGCTTATCTCGGTTTTGGCGGCTGTACCGTGTTGGTGGCCGATCTGGAGGTGGGTTAGATTTTTTTCTCTTGTGAGATGAGGGGAATTGTGGTGGAGGGGTGGATGGTAGATGGTGGGATTGGCGGCTTTGACTCTTTGAGTGACGCGACATGGGGATGATGGGAAGGTACTTCGTAAGGCGATCCTTTGCATTCGACAAACAACATCGTGTTTCTTCTCTATTATAGAAATACCAAATTCAATGTTCTTAATCCACCTCACGTGCAACAGTTCAACCCGGGACGTAGATGAATAAGACATCGCACTGCCTAATTTCACTCCTTCCGAGGTACTCGTGCTGTGCCCCTCACCCACTTACGCGGCGCCCCTCTTCAGCGCTCAACTCCGCTACGATCAGCACCCCACCCTCGTCCCGCCAGCGCCAGCTAGTGGGCACTTGCAACGTTCGCTTACATGCATAAAACCGATTCGGGCGCTTGGCGTATCAACTCTGGAATTGAGGAGCGTGTTCGAATGCGTATCATGTAGAAAGAGTTGCCGCGTCGCTGCAAAGCATTGCAGACAGGTATTTGATCTAGCATGCGTCTAAGACGCACCAACAGGCTTAGGTACACCTCTTCGCAAGTCTCTGCAACAACAGGGTATCTTCCAAGTCCCGCACTGTGCACACGTAGAAAATTGGCCTATACATGCGATACGATGTGGACGACTCTGTCTGCACCTCACAGGCTGCAGACGCAGAGCTAGCGCGTGGCGATAATGAGATGCGGTGATCTCTCAGGCATTTCGAAGTGAAGTGGCTAACAAATACCGAGGTATTGGCAGTGCGATGTACTGATTCACAGTTCCAATGGTGGGTCGACTATCGTATAATTCCAGGCTGACGCTTGAGAACACGCCGATAAGCGTTCGAGTCGCCCATGTGTGGAGGCAACCAACGTGAAGAAATATGGCTATTTACAACTGTTGTGTTACTGTGCGTGGGGAGTGGCGTATGGTACAGAGGGTACCGGTAGAGTAGAGAGGAGCTGCATTAGGTTGGAGGCGGCGCTAGTCGGATCTGAGAGAGAGGATTAACAATGTGTCGATGGGTAGGTGAAAGCCGTAGTCAGACCCGGACGGTTAGAGCCTTACGTCGTAGTGTGTCAGAGTACCTTTCCAATGGTGGGATTCCGCACTGGCTTTCATTTGCTGCATGAGATGTTGGAGGGAACCGGACAATGCGGCGGCGCTTCCCCACTTCCAAGAAGACAGCTCGAGAACGACAAGGGCGTTGGAGTACAGTTGGATGAGGTCGCCGGGAAAGATCTCCACCTTGGCCTTGATGAGGACGGTTCCCGCTCGATAAACCCAGTGCGGCGTCAGGAAGATGTGGATACTGCCGATGGACACGACTGCCTCGAGCACATACCAGCCGGTTTGCCACACCGGGTTGAAGAGAAGATGGGTTTGATGGAGTATCAAACGTAGGCTGGCTGGCAGATGGCCCCACTGGTCCAAGAGCGGGAGAAGCTTCTTCGCCGCGTCTTTGGCGGTAGCGTCACCTTTGCGGAACCGGTGTTGTAGCCGGTAGAGTGAGCAGAGATAGTCAGATGGCCTGTCTTTATCGAAGCACAGGTCCCATGCCTACCCAGAGTCAATACGTGTAGAATGTCAAAAGTCGAAAGATGCTTACAGGTTCGGGGAATGTAGCGGGCCGGTCCAGAGCGGTAGCGATGTCGTTCTCGAGGCTGAAGATAGTGGTATGCATATTGCGAATCGTTTCTGCGTCTCTCGGACCCAGCTCCTGAGATTCAAAGGTCAATGCAAGCCGCGTCGCAAGCGCAAGCTGCTGGCCGATGTTGCCTGACTGGGGGTCAAACAGACTGTTAATGGTGAGTAGTAGAATAGCGCGCAGGGAGTCCATGGTTGTATTAGACGTAGCAGCCTCCATGTAATTTCCAGCATTCGTAAAGAATACCGCGGCCAAGCCTCTGTACTTTTCGCAGTTGCCCATGTGGTACGAAAGCCGTCCCGAGGGGTTATACGAGTGTTCAGGGTGTCTCTTGCGGTTGGTTAGAGGCATGACATGGCAAGCTATGGAGTAGACCATGTTGAGATTAAACAGCTCGGGCTCGGTCAAGTCGTCGGGCGGCTCGGCAGCCAGGTAGCGAGCCGACAGATCCAGGACGGGATACAGGGACTGGATCACCTCGAGATAGACCTCGACCAGCTCGAAGTTTTTGGCATTGGACTGTCTCCAGCTCATTTGCCAGTCGTCATCGTCCTCGAATGGGACGTCTAGCGCTTTGGCCTCCTGGCGGGGGGATTTGACCAGACAGGCGTCGGCGCCCAGGTAGCGGTAGCTGTCGGCGGCATAGGCAAAGTAGTGCTCGTGAGGGGCGACGGGGGCGCTTGGTGTCTCGGACGCAACAGAGGCCACCGACGCAACCGATTCGGCCTTGACAGATGCACCGTTGGGGGGCACCGGCGCAGAGGCGGCCAGGTCCTGTGGCGTCGCGCCCGAGGCGGCAGGCGCGGGATGGGCGCGGGGGTCCACGCGGTGCAGGGCGCGCACGTGATCAATCAGGTCTGCGATGTGGCGGCGGGGGAGCAGCTCGTTGCGGCCGTGGTCGTAGAAGGAGCACTCGACGCCGGCCTTGGTGCATTGCCTGTGTCTGTGTCAGGGGCCAGGTGCGTGGCGGGGAGGTGTGAGGTGCGCGCAGTGGACGTACTTGCACTTGGGGAGCAGCGTGTCGCAGCCGCGGCGGCACTCGCGACAGCGCTTGCAGGCGGGCAGGCTCTGGATCAGGGCGTCCAGGTCGAGGTCGGGGTGGGTCGACGGGGGCGAGGCGACGGACATGGCTCGCCATGCTGCACCCGCGGGCGGCGGGGACGGCGGCGACGGGGATGGGGACGGTGGCAGCGGCGTTGGGCGCCGGGGATGGGGATGGCCCGGATGGGGGATGCGGACGGTGGCAGCGGCGTTGGGCGCCGGGCGGGGAGCGGAGGCTGATGAAAGGCGAGCCCAGAGGGGAGCATCGCAGCGCAGGACGAGAGGCGCTTGGGACGTGAGGGGTCAAAGGCTTCCAGGGCCCATCGGTGGGCGGCTGCACAGTGGGCAACTGCAGGCCGCATGCAGGGCCAAGCCCCATTCCCCATGGGCAACGGCCTTCACTCTCCTCCTCGTCATTCCAGCGTGCGCCGCCGCCCTGTACCATGCAGAGCCGTACCAAGGTGCGGCGTCGAGTGCTGGCCTGCGCGCGCTGTCGCAAGCGCAAACTCTCGGTGCCGCCCCCAACCAGCCAGCCTCGCCCGCTAGCTACGACTAACCAGTGCACAGTGTGATGGCAAGGTCCCCGCGTGCACGCGCTGCCTGGACGCCGGCGTCGAGTGCGCCGGCTTCGACTCCTCCACCCAGAGGGAGGCCCCGCGCAGCATCGCCGCCTTCCTGGAGAGCTACATTGCCAGCCTCACCCACCCGGCCAGCCCGCCCGCGCTGCGGACCGCATTCCCCTCGCCGCCTGCTTCTCACGAGTCCGAGCCGACGTCGGCGCCCCGGTGCTGGAAAATGCACCCACGCCGACGGACTCGTGAGCCTGGCCATGCAGGACATCACGCCCAGGTTCCTCGGCGTGACCGAGAAGAGGCCCCTTCTCAGTTGCGTCGTCAAAGGCACCCAGCTCCCTCCAGGAGAGGGCCCGTGGGCGCGCGACCGACTTAACCGACTTGGACGAAAACCATCCCCGCTCCATCATCACCGCCACCAGCTATCTGGACGGAATCGACCGGAAGACCGCCAGTGGCCTGTTCAACCACTACCTGGAGCGCCTCATCACCCAGTATCCCATCTATCATCGCAACCATGTCACAGCCGCCTTCAATACCATCTTTGTGCCCATGTCCAAATCCGGGCCAGGTCACAGCACGAGATCGTTACATTGTCAGCATCATCATGGCCATCTCCCTGTCAACCGCTGCACGCACCAAGCAGGAACAGGCGAATGCACTGGCATACAGCCTGGTGCGCCAGGCCTTGCAGTATATCCCACAGGTTGCCACCAACGACATTCCGGGCCTGCAGGCCTTGCTCCTCCTCACACAATACGTTTTTCTCAACCCCAGCATGGCCGACGTTTGGTTGTTGACAGGTCTCGTAAGCCAAGCTGTCATCGACATGGGTCTCCATCATGAGCTTCCGAATGACGCCACCATATCAGCTTACCAGCGTGACATGAGGAGGCGGCTGTTCTGGTGTGCGTGGGAAATGGAAGTGGGAGTCGAGTCTGCTGTATATTCCAACAGCCTGTTAATCTGCCCATACGACGCATTGACGTTGCCTTTCCACTAGAGGTAGACGACACCGCCATTACCCAGGCAGGCGTAGACCTGGCCGGACGAGTTTCCAAATTTGCTTTGCGCCGAATATGTCTCTTCCGGCGGCTGATCGAAAGCTGAAGTCATCTCAGTCTTGTGGCACGGCGAGCCCCTACCGCGAGACTGCCCTTCGATAGAACGCTGGAAGCAGAAGCAGCGATGTGAGAATGATATCCTCGAATGGCAACGCGAGATATACGCAGCAGCCAAGGCAAACAAGGACCCCAGTCTCGAGGAGCGATGGAAGGAGAGATGGCTTTGTACTCGGACATTGCGGTTCCTTACGTCTTCGTTACCCTCTTCCGGCCCACCAAGCTCGTCCCTTCGCCGCCTACCGCGCAAATCCTCCATGCTTTCCACAACACCGTGCAAGTCGCAATAGGCTACTGGAAACAAGCCAACGCCGACTTCGGGAGGATCAAGTACGTGTTCCACCCATGCCATTACGTCTTCAATTGCGCCATCGTCTTCCTCCAAGCGCTGCAACGCTATCCGCACCAAATATCCGAACACTATCCCTGGGAAGTCATCGACGGCTACATGGACCGGTTCAGGGACTGTTTCTCTGCCATTTCCGAACGATGGTCTGCCGCGACGCGGGTCAAGGAAGAATACGAGCGTCTTCTCGCGCCCGTAACACAGGGATACTTGGGAGTTTTTGGCCCAAAAAGCGAACACGCAGGCCGAGGCGCTAGGGGGATCCGTGTCCAATTCCCATCCCACCGACACCAATGAGACCATCATCTGGACAAGTTTCAACCCCACAGCCACGACGGATGCGACCGGACCCCCGAGCACAGTCTCATACAACGCGCCATACGATTGGCACGCCGAGTTTGATCTCGATTTCGGCACGTTACCAGGCGGCGATCAAGCCTTTGTTCTAGCGGCCCCCTTCGACGCGAGCGCCGTATAATACTTTGATAATCATGTTTTTTGGACGTACTGGACCTGGAGCTACGGGGAAAGCTCAGCGAGGTCGCTATTTTCGGTTTGTTTTGGTTGGATATACCTGCAAAAGATTTTGTACGTTTTTTTGTTTGTGGATCGGGCCTCTTTCGAGGAGATGATGATGATGATGACGAACGACTTGAGTATTGATACCACTTGAATGCGTGAAGCGCTGGCTGGCGTGTATCGGAATCTTCAATACCCGTTAGAGAAGAGCGGCTTTTAATGTCGATATGGTAGAGGGTTGCGGTGGTTTTGCAGCTCGGTTTTATCCTTGGTGACCTTTATGAATGCTGTAGTCGTGCATGACGTTCCCGCTCGACCTCATGATGTAAGCATTATCATGGAATCGTTGTGATGCATACATGCACGTATATATGCCACGTGCCGATCGCCTCTTCCAGCGCGGACAGTCTCCCTCCAGTGCTCATATCCGTGAGCTGGGGAAGAGCCGCAACGCAATATGTAGAACTTAATAAGCGAAGCATAATACATATAATAAACTGTTGCATAGGAACTACATAGTGGTGTCTACGTTTCTGCCTCTTCTACAGCACAGCACACTTTTTAAGAGTGTAAGGTGTATTAAAAGGAAGCTAGGTTATAAAAGAATTCTTTAAAATATTGGCTATATAGATGTAGGAGAGTTTAGGATATAGGAACGCAGTACCAGAAAACAACAACAACAACAACAACAACAACAACGCCAACACGCAAAACCCCCCCGCCTCCCCTTCCCCTCCCCTTCCAAGCCATCTCCCACAATGACAATGACATCCCCGCCCCATACTTGATAACGTTTCATCTCCAACACCACACAATCACACTCCCTACTCTCTTAAACAGTGCCTTTGGTAAATCCTTGTTCTGATTTCTGAATCAGAGACAGAGAAGAGTGGGAATCACGAACGCCAAGATCAGGAAAGTACACCCGCCCCAAAATGCTGACAGACTCGCACTCTTCCAATCGCAGTACAAAGGTTGGGAGTACCTTCGCCCTTTCGTATTGCCCACCCTAAGCACCATACAGCAATCAGACTCTTGTCCTAGTACTGTAGCTCTCCTCCACACCGCGAACATAAAGCAAGACAAAGACTACACATGACTCACAAAAGCGGCACAAACACGTGAACAGACAGCCAGCAGTTTCCGGTTCCTAACATCATCATCATGATCCAACGCATACCTAATAATACATACATAACCAGTCATTACAAGTGTCGAGACAAAGAACCCCGAGATCCAGACATCAAGAAAAGAGTCAGATGCCTACTGTCCTTCCATTTGCAAAATGCTAGACTAAGGCGATATATCTGAAGATATCGTCAAATCTAAGATAAACTTTCCGTAGAACCGGCCTAACCACACCGTCGATATAGACTCTGATTCACTTTTCCGACCCATGACATGATGACTAAGTAAACCGCTGCCTAAATATTTCGGTAGGATAGAAAGACAGGCAAACTCCGAACGTCCAGACACAAACCCACAAAGTGAGTGTTAGACCATGGCACTCAAGCTGTGATCATGTTGAACACCCGGGCACCTACAGCCGCCGGTAGGTACCTAGGCGGAGGCAGCAGGGGCCGCAGCAGGAGTGGAAGCGGCGGCCGGAGCTTCAGTAGAAGCAGAGGCGGCGGTCTCGGTGGTGGTCGCAGCCGGTGTCTTGGTGGAGGTAGAGTCGGTGGTGGCGGCACCTTCAGCGGTGGCAGTGGCAGCAGCCTCACCCTCGGCCGGGGCCTCCATGTGATCGTCTTCCTTGCCGGGCGAGTCGATGGCGACCTTGACAGCAATCTCACGGCCCTCAATTTCCTTGCCGTTCATCTCATTGCAAGCCTTCTGCTGGAGCTCCTCAGAACCGAGCGTGACGAAACCGAAGCCACGACCCTTGCGGGGCTCGCCACGGGCCTGGAGCTTCTTGACCATGAAGCGGGGAATGGGGCGGAGGGCGATCTTGGCGTTGACGGGCGAGTAGTCTTGGAAGATCTCCAAGAGCTGAAGAGTATTAGCATTCGTCTCGCTTGTGTGATGAACGGATCTGAAAAGACATACCCTGTCCTCTTTGAGGTCATAGGGCAGGTTAGGTTAGCAACCATGACCTTAGTCTTGGAGGGAACACCGTCCTCAGGCGGGCCGCGCTGCTTGCGCTCGCGGGGAGAGGCCTTCTTGTCAGCGCCCTTATCAGCTGTGAGCGCTTCGTTCGTCGTCTCGGTCAGAGGAAGAACTTGGGCCCGGTACATTTGTAGGAGCGCTGTCAGCAGGAGCACCGTCAACCAGTTCGATCTGCTCGGCGCCCTCACCGGCCTCGTTCTTCTGTCGGTATGATTAGCCATGGTCATAGACTCGCAAGTTGCAGAGCGACGACTTACGGAACGACCGCCACGACCAGCACGGCCACCACGTCCGCGGCCACGACCACGTCCGCGGGTAGAGACGCCCGACGGCGGTGCTCGCCTCCGCCGTTAGCACCCTCCGTATCATTGCCAGAGCCCTCGGCGTGCGCCTCCGGGGTACGAGCGAGCTGGATGGAGACCTTGCGCTCGAGGATGGCCTTGCTGTTGAGCTCGGCGATGGCGCGCTCGGCCTCGCTAGGAGTCGACAGAGAGCCACGAAGGCGTAGCCGACGGGGCGGGAAGTGCGGGGGGGGGTTGGTCGGAATGGTGACGGACTCGCTGAGAGATGTTAGCTTGCTGCTTGAGAATGTGCACCGTGTTGACATGTGCGAGCCTACGTCGCACGACAGGTGGGCGGCACTTACACCAGGTAGTCCTTGAAGAAGTCTTTCAACTCCCCCTCGGTGGTCGCGTACGCGAGGGTTTCCAATATAGAGTCGCCTACCCTCGGCGGCGCTGGCAAGGACAGCCTCGGTCTCGGCTGCCGTGGGCTGGGTGCCAGCGGACTCGGTGGTGTTGTCGAGGGTAGTGTTGGCCATCTGGGCGGTAACGCTGTCGACGGAAGCGGACATTTTTGCAGTTTTTGAGTTGATGACACGAAAGGGCACGTGCTAGAAGTTGAGGAAACTTGGGAGTCCTAGTTGACCTGAGTACAGGTCTACCGTGAACAGTTGGTGCTTGAGAGGTGATGGGGATTGTCGAACCGCCTGGAAGGTGGAACTAGTTGGCGAGGGGGGGTGGATGGGTAGCTACGAGCCCGAAAGGTGAAGGGGAGCGCTGAGTTGATGGGTGCTGTTGGTGTGTTGTCTTGACTTGGGGGGAGAGAGAGCGGAGGTCAGGAGCTAAATATTTTGAAGGGATGCCGCGCGCACGGTCTCTCTCGCGCCTTCCCGCATCAGGGTCGCTTAGCGAGCTCCTTCCTGCACGAAACGAAAAACCCATGGCAGGTGAAATTGAGCCGCGGGCAGGGCAGGCAGCAGCGACCGGAAAAGGGGCAGTGACGGCAGCGAATCCCTGCCCGAGCCTCACGCGGTCGCTCCTGCTCCCGAGACAGACCTCAAAGGGGAAGGGGAAAGGGTGAGGGCGAGGGCGATTAGCTAAGCGACTCTCCGCGACGCCACATGTGAGGGCGCCGCCACCCGTGGACCCAACGCCGTTGGAGAATGACGCTGCACCTTCACTGCTTATCCCCATACGCTAAAGGTGGACACTGTGGATGACATGCCGATGTTCGGCTTCCCGTGGTGGAGCCGTCCGCCTGCCATCAGCGCCATCTCGGTACCGACAACTGACGCCAGCCCAGGCTAGCATCCATTGCAGTCTATGCCCTTTCGCTACCACACGAGCAACTTGACATGGCGACGCTGCAGGCACAGGCACGGCGCCCTGATCGTATACGGCTCCGAGACGGGCAACGCACAGGATGTCGCCGAAGAGCTGGGCAGGATCGCCCAACGTTTGCGCTTCGATACAGAAGTCGCTGAGCTGAATGCTACCAGCCTCGTAAGCGGGGTCGAGGCTCTTGCACACTCGCATCTAATCCGCATGGCAGAAGCAGCAGCTGCTACAACACTCAGTCGTGCTCATCGCCATCTCTACCACGGGGCAGGGTGAGCTTCCCGCCAACAGTCAAAGTTTCTGGAGAGCCCTCCGCAGCGCCCGACTTCGGCCTGGATGCTTGCAGCAGGTGCAATTCGCATCTTTTGGTCTGGGCGATACTTCATATCCAAAGTGAGTCGAGATGGCTATTTGGCCTCGGATTCTAACTTGCAAGGTTCAACTGGGCACATCGAAAGCTCTATAATCGCCTCGTCCAGCTCGGTGCGCAGCCTATCTGTGACCGTGGAGAGTCCGATGAACAGCATCCTGAAGGGTACGTCTATGTTCCCATATATGTGTATCGCCTCACCCTGGTCCCCATTCGGACGATAGCCCGCAGCGAACCCTATCACCTGACGGAACAATCATCGCAGAGTCGACGGTACTTTCCTACCATGGTCAACGAACCTCCGACACCGCTTGCTCGAGAAGTACCCTCTGCCGGACGGTACTGAGCCTATACCAGACAATGTACTGCTAGAGCCGAAATGGTTGCTTGATCTTGTCGATGATGCCACGCAAAAGGAGGGAAAGTAACGATAAGTCGCCTCGGCAGCATTTCGAGGCAGAAGTTCCGCCAGATGACCTTCTAGATATACCAGGCGGTTTAGCAGCAAACATCTCGTCCAATGACCGCTTGACGTCTGCGGCACACTGGCAAGATGTCCGCCACCTGACACTAAATACTTCCGGTCACCATCCTTATGTACCTGGCGATGTCTTGACGATATATCCCAAAAATTTCCCTAATGACGTCAACGAACTTCTTTCCGTCATGCAGTGGACATCGATAGCGGATAAGCCGCTTCTATTCACGCCGTCCTCGCCAGCCACCCCACCCACGACGGCTTTACCAATTCCTCATGTCTTACCGACAACTCGTATAACTCTCCGTATCCTACTCACGAATCACCTCGACTTGATGAGTATTCCGCGGCGATCCTTCTTCGCGCAGCTAGCCCACTTCACAACCGACGAGTTCCAGAGGGATCGACTGCTCGAATTCACAAACCCAGAATACATCGATGAATTATACGACTACACCACGCGTCCCCGTCGTAGCATTCTTGAGGTGCTCCAAGAATTCGAAACTGTGAAGATTCCATGGCAACGCGTATGCTCCATCATCCCGGCTATCCGCGGCCGCCAGTTCAGCATTGCAAGTGCGATCAATCCCACAGCTGAGGCAGAACGACAGACGAAGATCGAACTCCTAATCGCCATTGTAAAGTACAAGACAGTGATCAAGAGGATACGCCAGGGTGTATGCACACGCTATGTTGCGTCACTCAAGCCTGGGCAGCAGATCACGGTCAAACTGCAAAAGGGTGGGCTGGGCGTGACGAAGGCGGAGACAGAGAGACCAGTCGTCATGGTGGGACCCGGGACGGGCGTGGCACCGATGCGGGCGTTGATATACCAGCGGAAGCACTGGCGAGCAGAGGGCCAAGTCACAACCTCTGGAGAGGGAGGAGCGAGGGACGTCCTCTTCTTTGGTTGCCGCAATGCGAAGTCGGACTTTTTCTTCAGAGACGAGTGGGAGCAATTGAAGAAAGACGGCGCTCCCCTAGATGTCTTTGTTGCGTTTTCCCGGGACCAGGCAAGTCGAGTTCCTAGCACCGTCATCAATACAAGTCACTAAACTTTGTGTTCCAGAGACAGAAGGTGTACGTACAAGACCTCATACGCCAACAGAGTTCCCACGTGTACGAAGCCCTGGCAAAGAGAGTGATGGCATCGTATACATATGCGGCTCTTCGGGCAAGATGCCTCAAGCGATTCGCGAAGCGCTTATCGAAGTATTTCAGAGCCACGGTAGTCTGGAGCGCGAAGAAGCCGAAGCCTATCTTGTCAGCATGGAGAAGAGTGGTCGATACAGGCAGGAAACGTGGTAGAGGGTTGGGAATCGATTTGCCTTCGATTGCGGCGACGGAAGTAGGACTAAATGGCATGGATTCATCTTATTATACCTAATCGAAGGCAACCCCGCCACATCTCCTCTTTGGGGTAGTTCAGAGAGAGGATCACATAGACATCCACAGGCAATCTCAGCCCAGCTGTCCTGTACGATATTCTCTGTGAATCATATAACGCATCCGGCGACACCGACAACCTTCTCTTTGTTGTTAGCCTGCACGAACTTTGTTGTGTAACACATCACTATGACAGCTATCGCCTTCCCATATTGGTTTTCGAAAGAGCAGAGATCTCGAGAGAGTGCCTTGAGCGAGGTGAGTTGGAGTGCATCCTGGGTCTCCATGCGTTTGTCGAGTGGAGATGGACGCAGGCAACGTGACCGTGAATTGCTAGCGCGTCATCCTTCGTTGCTGTTGGCTTGAGCGAGTGACTGAGTACGCGTTTTGAACTTACGTTTCTTGGCATCGTGACTCGTGTGTCCGGGGTAATAAAGGGGTAAAATAACATCACCCCATAATTCTTAAACGGAACCCTCTCTATGACCGCAAGGCAGCTTTTTACCGCCACGCGAACAACTCGACACTGTCACACTATTACTCATAAACGAAATCTGATTTGTTTATGCCCGATCTGGACTTTCTTCTAATAGTTCCCGCCACACCCTGGTTACAAGAAGGGACGCGCGGCTCTTTGCTGAGGATAGACTTGACGTGAAGGAAACGAAAAGACGGTCGAAAAGTAAACGTCGGTGCCGCAGGAGCTGGAACAAATTCACACAGGCCTCGCATTCAACCTTCAGACGCAAATGTTCCCACGCAACCTTCTGACGGACGACCCAACCGCCACGACCTCACTACAAGTATTACTTCGTACATACCGCCATCATGGGTGGTACCTTGTACCCTAGAATTCTCCTGCCTACCTTTACTTGGCCTCATCAAGTCCTTGGATCTGTTGATTTAGCATCATCAATTCCACCAACGCCGCGCCTTTTCCCTTCAAGTGTTCGTCGAGATTTTGGATTCTTTCACAATTACCTTCGTTCCTTCTCGAGCTACTACTGCCATTGGTGTGGCATTCCATTTGACAAACAGGTCGCGGCCCTTCCATTTGGACTGGTGTTGAAATGGTCGGACGGCACGCGGCTTGAAGAAGTGGCGGCAACCATGATAGCGCGGTCTGCGGGCTTTCCAGTGCCAAAGTTTGTCTCATACGGCGAGCATCCCGACACACCTCATGCACCGATGTCAATACTTATGACCCGCATACCGGGGAAGGACCTGGGCAACCGTGAATTTTACAAGGGGATGACCGATGACGCGCGGGAGAGCATTTTCGCAGAACTACAGTGCATCCTACAAGTCATGCGGAAATGGTGTCACCCAGGGGGGCAAAGAGCAGATGTGTTCAGTGTTAGGTACAGCAGTCAGGAGCTTGCGCATCCCCAGTCATGCAGTCGGGCCGTGTGAATCGGAATCGGAATTTAACGACCACCTCTTTAGTTGCATCTCCGGCCACAGCTTCGAAACTCGGGAAAAGTTCGAAGAGACGGTGGAAATTGCGGAAAGACTGCGAAATATGCGGCATCCAATCGTCTTTACTCATGGCGATCTCAAGCATCATAATATATTATGGTTCTGGATGGTCACATTTCGGGGTTCCTGGACTGGGAGTCTGCTGGCTGGTATCCAGATTATTGGGAGTTTACTACGCCGTTACGATTCGGCCCGAAGGGTTTCTGGTGGACAGACTTGTCAACAATCAAGCGGCTTGCAAGCGCTTGATTGATAGCTTGATAACTATCAATCCCATCAAGTCAAGCTCGCCTATATACTAATTTGTTAGCAATCCAAGCTGAGGAGGGTCAGCTTGATTGTTTAGCTTGATGGGCTTGATTAAGGTAGCGCGTGAGGCTGCTCGTTTTGCAGCAGGAGCGATCGCGATATCTTTTGCTATTTTTAGCAGGGCGCTTTTACTAGGGGAGGCAGGTAATTATCCTAACTTCTATAACACTATACTCCCTCTACCAGCCCCCTAAACAACCTATTAAAAAGAGTAGATGGTCCACTAATACCTCTCACATAATCGCGCGTAGTTAGTGCCTTAGTAGCCTCTAAGCCTCGTACAGGCTCTTACGCACCTTCTAATAGACAACACACAATACCAAAACTTATACCTTTTATCACAACCTAATATCGCGTTATATTTTTTTTTGCTCCTATCGCCCTTATTATAGTGCTACCACTATACCTCCTAAGAAACGCGCCTCTAATAACCTTACTCGCCTAAAGAAACACATTAAATTCTCTACTACCTACAGCACTATTAGCTAGCCTATACCTATTAATAGTTAGCTATTAGCATCACTATCGCGTCTATTACCTTGCAGAGCTCTTATAAAGGCGTCCTAGGCTTTAACTTTTAAGTTGCAACTATGCAAGTCGCGGCCTAAAGACGCTATTATCGCGCCTACTAAGGGCAGCAAGAGGGTAACAGCAGCTTTATTAGTAATAGCCACAAATAATAAGACCTTATAAGAGGTGCTAGACGCGAGCCTTATAGACAACTTTAAGAAAATTAATTAGGGGCGTTTACATAAGTATATAAAGCCGCTCTTATTATAAAAGTTGCACAAAAGCTAGATCTATTACTATAGCTACCACATTACACTACTAAAGAACCCAAGTAAGCTATACTTTGTATGCTATTACTACTATAAGCATAAGTATATAAATATAGGCGTGGGAATATATAAGACAACGCTCTCAACATTATTAGCGCAGCAACACTTAGAGCTACCTAAGTGTAGCCATAGCTACAACAAGTCGGCCGTTGCTACAAAAAACCTACCTGGCTACAACACCTATTTAAGAACAGCAACAACAGCGTGTCGCAGAAGATGGCTAACAAGCTAGCCAGCTTTAATACCTAGCGCTTCTAGCTGGCAGCTATTACAGTACTAAGCCAAAAGTCTGTTCCCCGCAGGGGTAAGCGAGGTCCGCCATCATCACCACCCCGTCGCGCAGAGCGCTCCGGCACCCCCAATATCGCTCCCGGAGAGTTGATAATTGATATAGAGATAATTATTTGATCAATATTTTGTTTGATACCCGCGCGCACACCAGAGAGCAAGTAGGCGGCGCGGCATACTAAGTATAAGCTTGCGAATCAGTGAATCAGGGATCCTACGCCAGCAATCTTTCAACGCCGCGCAGAAGGTCTCAAAGTCCTCGTCGCCGTCGCCAAGGTCGCCCATATTGGGGTAACGCTTATAGAGTTCTCTCTTAAGGGACCACCAGAGATGTTCGATGGGGTTGATGTCGGGGGAATAACGCGGCCACTCGATCGGTTGTATGCCGTGTTCCGCCAAAAAATCGAGCGACTATCGCGCCCTGTGGATAGGCGCGTTGTCGTGCATATAGATATCTCCTGCGTAATAATTACGGAGGAGTCCTTCGCGTAGAGCTTTAATATAACTCCATGCACTGTATCCTTTGCGACGAGCTGCTAGGTCCCTGGGCATGATCACTAAGGGACTCCGCCGAACCCGCCCTCTCTGATTAAGCCAGATACTCGCCCACACCATTGCCGCGCGAGATCTTAATATAACTGTCTCCTTGATGATATCTCATGTCTCCATTTCTCGTGTGGGAGGCGAAAAACCTATGTAGATGTGCCGCCGGAGCGTCTTTGAATAGAGCACTCATCTGAGAACCGGAAGGGCTGTCCGCGCCAATCCTAATTGCGATATTCCCGTTCGAATTAACGCCTCTCCTGGGCCACCGCGCGAGTGATCTTGGGCTTCCGCGCTGCCTGGAAGTTGGTCAGGCTCTCTGCCTTCAATGCGCGATATGCAGTCGTTCGAGAGATGCGGCGGAGGGAGGCCTCGCAGAGGAGGGCTGGGTATTCGATCCTTGGGTTTTTTCGTGCCTCTCAATAGAGTACACGCTTGTCATGTGTATTAAGCGCCTGGGGACGCCCTGATCGAGGCCGCGATTGATTGTGGTGTTGTTCTCCATATCTCTGAAGTGTTTTGTTGATGCAGCGACGCGTACAGTTACAGTTAAACTCCTCAGCCAACTCCCGCGATGACGCGCCCGCCTCACACTTCGCGATAATTAAATCCCGTTGCTGGACAGATAATTCGGCATTGCGGCGACGATTTCCTGAAATTTCTACACCAAAAGAGCTCATATTGGTGGAGTAATGTAGTGTTGAAAATAGGGTGTTGGTGTTGGTGTACGCGCGTTAGCGTGTTGGGGGAACAGACTTTTGGCTTGGGCACTGTAGCTAGCTTGTTAAGAACAATTACCCTCCTCTCTAAAGTTTAAAATACTAGCTTTTTAACGCCTCCTTAAAGCTGCCAACCCACTAGTAGAACAAGCGCTTTAGACATCTTATATAAGTGTCTCCTAGTACATTGCGCGCTTATATAAATACCTAAAGCCGCGCGTTATCTTGCAACTATTATAGGCGCTTAGTAAAGTACACCTTAGCTTTAATAAATAGACAATAAAGGGTGGCAAGCGTGGCTTTCTAGGCGTTGTTACGTACTTTATATTAATAGTAGAGGCGACCTATAAAACTTGCCTATAGCGCTGCCCTAGCTAATAGGCGCTTATAGTAGTAAGAGAATAGCTAAGATTATTATAAAAACACTATAGGATTTTAAAATTACGTTGCAGTTAATTAGTTACTTTATACTTAATAACACTACTAACAACAATAGTACTATTATAATAGTAGCTTAAGAGTATAGTTTTAATGCCACCTATTAGCGCCTCCACTGCGGACCTTACACGCTTAACCTTATTAGCTAGACACTCCTCTAGGGTAAGGGCAGCGCTGCCTCGTTTAATAATAATATACAAGAGCTTACTAATAAACACAACTTTATAGAGAAGTAAAGGCGCGTAGGCCTACTTAGTGTACTACTTAGTATTATTAACTATATTAAAACGCCGCCGCAACAGCATAAGCTCTTTAAGAACTTCTAGCGCCTCCTTACCTATACTAAGCTACTATCTAGCGCGTTAGCCAATAATCGCAAGATCCTTAAGCCTATTAAACCTATTGTTACGTAGTAAAACTTATACTACTTATGCTTTAAGCGTGCTATAAAGCTGTAGTTTAGTAGTTAACGCCTACGCTACTTACTATATATAGCGGGTGTGTAAAGGAAGGATACATTTGCGCAAAGTTGCAGCAATAAGCTGCTAGTTACGCAGCCATAAATGCGATTAGACAGTCTTATAGGTGCTAATTAGGTAGTAATTACAAAGTACATAGATATCTTAAAACCACTTAAGACTGCTACAAAGCGCGCCTTAAAGGGCGCGGAAAAAGCAGCAGCTTTAGGGCTATTACTAAGATAATTCTAATATTTGAATACCTACTTACCTACTATAAGCAGCGCGTTAACGCGCATATAAGGCGGTTAACTATAATAAGTATAATAAGTTGCCTAAGGATCACATTGCAATTAACTTGCGCGCAGCTTAGCAAAAGGCTAATAACTCCTACTCTAAGCTAGACAACTCGCCCGCGTACTACGCCGCTATAATACTCTATCTAATATACAAGTACTACTACTGCAATAAGGCGTAGGTTAAGAAGCCCAACTAGCTCAAGGCTAGTAACGCCAGCTTTTAGGCGCTCTGGGCGCAGTACAACAACTCACCACGCGCAGTAAGGCTGTTAGCAGTAATTCCAAGTAATATAGACGACGCGATCAACAGTATACTCAACCCTAGTACTGCCAGCAGCCTCACCGCCGACAAGGACAAGTTTAAGAGGTGGAAGCGCAGCAAGCCAGCAGCCAAGAGAAGTACAGAACACGCAGATAACCCTATTAAATACTAGGTGAGCATGCGCAATTGCTACCCCTAGCCTCAGTAAGCTTGCGCTTAACATACTCTCTATCCCAGCGTCAAGCTATAAGTGTGAGCGCCTGTTCAGTAAGCTAGGCGACCTCTTAGAGCCGCAACGACGACGTCTAGGACCTCAACTTCTAGCGGCAATACAGTGCGTACGACAGTGGCAAAGAGCTGGCCTCAGAGGCGACGACAAGGTGGTGGAGGAGGAGGCGGCAGCAGACAACAACAATATAGAGCTTTTGTTGCGGGCTGGCGACTTGGGACGACAAAACTTAACACCAAGGCTAGCGCCAGTACAGGCTATCAAGCCTATCAATCAAGCCTCAATCAAGCTCACGATCTCAGCTTGTTAGCCCTAACAATCCAAGCTGACGCCCTCAAAAATCGAGCAATCCAAGCTAACGCCTCAGCTTGGATTGGCTTGATTGTTGACAACTATGACTTCTGCAAGTTCTCCTTGCTCGCGGTATTTTGTGCTTTAATCGCAGATGTCTTGTCCTCGAACGGCCATCCAACCTCAGTCAGCCAGATCTCTGTCTCTCCGATAGCTTTTTTCGTGTTGTCGACACTACCAAAATAGCTGGCTTTAGCACCTGCTGGGGAGTCGCGGCTCCAATAGGGATACGCATTCATGCCAATAAAATCAAGCTTCTGGAATTTGGCAGCATGAGGCGCGGTGTCTGTATGCCCGATCGCTTTGTCCTTCATATACTTGGCAATGTTTGGGAAATCCTGGGCCGAGGGTGAGACTTTCGCACCCGACACGACTTTGCGAACAGTGTCGAGATTATTCTCAACGGGTGGCTTGCGGTACACCTGTTCCGCTTCCCGACTCCCACATCTCGAGGTCTTCATTGCCGACGGAAATTCCGATGACCAGATCGGCGAGCTTCTGGCCGTGCTTCTTCAATGCTTTCTCCCAGAGCAGATAACTCGTAATCCAGCATTTCTGCATTTGTCTCGTATTTTTGATCTGGCTTACGGGCCGTCTGCTTGACCTCGGCGAGAGATAGAAGCCTAGTAGTACGTATGTATGCGTCTCAATGGCAGCTTCGAAGGCAGCGATAGGTTCGTCGGTCGTTCCAGGTTGCCGACAGGTAAATAGGCGGGCAGAGTCGAAAGCAACAGATGTGTTCAGCTGTACGCGATTTTGAACAGGTTGGCGTATTCATCTTTCGTTTTGCCCTTGGCAGGATCGCTCCAAAACGCTCCGTAGTTGAAGCCGGTGTGGAGCGCGTAGGCAGCGGGAGCAAAAAGCTGCAAGGCCAACCAAAGTATCGCTAGGAGCAGCATGGTGGAGTTGACTCCGAGCGTCTAGTGAGGCGCGGAGGGTGGGGTATTTGTGGGTTGAATGCAGTACTAGGACAAAAGGATGAGTGCTGTGTGATACCCCAGGGCAGGCGATGCAACAGCCGAATATGTACTTACGATTATGTTCAACAGCTGTAAAATAGAGAGAAATGGAGGGGGACAGAGAAGAAATACTGGGAGGCTTAATTTATGTGGACATGATACTTGCCCAGTGTAGGCTGTGAAGCGTTGCCAGCGGGGCCCTCGTTGAAAGAGCTGAGGCTCAGAGTGAAGAATTCGACACACTCATGGTTGTCCGGGCAGCTTGCCTGCCAGTGAAAGCCCGCCAAATCTTCAATGAACCGCATGTGGTGTGCAAAGTCGAGGTCCTGCGCTGTGCGTTCACTGGGCCGACTCCAAGTGAAGTTTGTATGTATGCATGATTCAAATCTAGTGCTACGAACATGTCCTATACATCTGTGACTCTGAAGTCTCTGTGAAGAGGAGTTCCATGTCGGGTATGTGAAAAAGACTTGTATAGTCGAGATGTCGCGAACCCATGTTGTGTGAAGGGCCGATTTCGGAGGCCGGGGCAAGACGCACAGCATGGTCCTTCTCGTAAACAATATCCAACTGGAGTCGAACCGGGTAAATGATTAAATACATTGAAAGCCAGCGACAGGCCGACGACAGCGAGAGTGAACGAAGTCGTAGATGGGTGACAAAGAGTGTGCGCTGACTGGTCACCGCTCCGAAGGCGGCCCGCAGCAGTCAGCGTACTAGTGCCACTCCAAATAAAAGACGGCGAGGACTCACTCTGGCGGGCAGTCCACCATGGCGCCTCTCGCACGCTCCGGCGCGCATTTTCTGCGCTCGAGACGCCCGGCCCGGCTGCAATGGCCCCAGACGTAAGCCCAATGCCCACGGCAGCCCCGGCACCCGCGCTCCCCAGCTGACATGCACCAGACGAGCTCTCTCCAGCTCCGCGAGCCGCTGCAAGAGGTCCGACGATGAGCTCAACTGGGTCAGCCACGCCATCACGCAGCCCAAGTCGCAGGGCGCCTCGCAGGCCATGCTGTTCGCCACGGGCATGGACGAGAAGGACATGAACAAGGCCCAGGTCGGCATCTCGTCGGTCTGGTACTCGGGCAACCCGTGCAACATGCACCTGCTGGACCTGAACAACAAGGTCAAGGAGGGCGTGCAGCGCGCCGGCCTGCTGGGCATGCAGTTCAACACCATCGGCGTCAGCGACGGCATCTCCATGGGCACCAAGGGCATGCGCTACTCGCTGCAGTCGCGCGACCTCATTGCGGACTCGATCGAGACGGTCATGGGCGGCCAGTGGTACGACGCGAACATCTCGATTCCTGGATGCGATAAGAACATGCCTGGTGTTATCATGGCTATGGGTCGTGTGAACAGGCCGTCCCTCATGGTGTACGGCGGCACCATCCAGCCTGGTTGCGCGTCGACCATGCCAGGCGACAAGCAGCAGGTCGACATCGTCTCTGCATTCCAAGCCTACGGACAGTTTATCACGGGAGACATCTCCGAAGAGCAGCGCTTCGACATCATCAGGCACGCCTGCAACGGGCAGGGTGCCTGTGGCGGCATGTACACAGCCAACACCATGGCTACGGCGATCGAGGTCATGGGCCTGACGTTACCCGGATCGTCGTCCAATACCGCGAATTCCAAGGGCAAGGTGCTGGAATGCCTGGCTGCGGGAGGCGCTATCAGAAACCTTCTCAAAGAGGACATCAGGCCAAGCGACATCATCACCCAGAAGTCGTTAGAGAACGCCATGGTGCTGGTCAGCATCACGGGTGGATCTACGAATGCTGTCCTGCACTTGATCGCCATCGCAGACTCCGTCGGCATCAAGCTCACCATCGACGACTTCCAGAGCGTCAGCAACCGCATCCCGCTTCTTGCAGACCTTAAGCCGTCAGGTAAGTACGTCATGGCCGACGTGCACGACATCGGTGGTACACCTGCGCTCTGCAAGTTTCTCCTCAAAGAAGGTCTCATCGATGGAGACACCATAACCGTCACCGGCAAGACATTAAAAGAGAATCTGGAGCACGCACAAGACTTTCCGGCGGACCAGAAGATCTTCAAACCATTGAGCGATCCCATCAAGAAGACTGGCCATCTTCAGATCCTGCGCGGCAACCTTGCACCCGGCGGCTCCGTAGGCAAGATCACGGGTAAGGAGGGGACCAAATTCACTGGCAAGGCTCGTTGCTTCAATGAAGAGGACGCGTTCATCGCGAGCCTCGAGCGCGGCGAGTTCAAAAAGGGCGAGAAGACAGTTGTCGTCATCCGATACGAGGGTCCCAAAGGCGGTCCTGGCATGCCAGAGATGCTGAAGCCCAGCTCTGCCATCATGGGCGCCGGTCTCGGCCAAGACGTCGCGCTCATCACAGACGGCCGCTTCAGCGGTGGCAGTCACGGGTTCCTGATCGGCCACATTGTGCCTGAAGCGCAAGAAGGAGGCCCTATCGGACTCGTGAAAGACGGCGACGAGATCACGATTGATGCGGAAGATAACCTGCTCAATCTCAATATCAGCGATCAAGAGATGGAACAGAGGAAGAAGGACTATGTCGCCCCGCCGTTGAAGTACCAGAAAGGCACGCTGTTCAAGTACGCGCGATTTGTCAAGGACGCGAGCCATGGCTGCGTCACGGATGCGGCGTAGAATGTTATCCTTTCTTCTGTGCATATACGGTGTATATTTGTGGTAGGCAAAAGGAGTCTGGCTTTTGTTGATATAGCAGGGCGCATGTCGAGTTGAGCGATATTTCTTGAATAAATTACAATCATGTAACAAACACTTGATTCTACCGCCGCCTGATATTGTTGATGGTATAGTTTTGGTCGTCATTACTTGCGGGGGCACCTCAACTCTTCCAATGCTGAACAACCTAGTTTATGTACTCTATTAACTTCATTGTACGTATACGCATATTCTGGAGATGCTGCTGCGCAGATCTAGTATTTAGTAGCAGCTTTTCCAAGGTGTTGCGAATGGACTCTATCGCTTATAGGGATGGGACTGCGGTTTGATTCGATGTCTTTTTTTGCTGGGTGATTTAAGGAGGGTTTATGGAGGGATCAGAGGTGCGCCTGCGCCTGCGAGAGGATACGAAGACAAGGCTTGACAGCGAGCGTGGAGCGGTGGCAAGTACGTGCAGTTATAGTAGCCGTAGAGAGTAGCGTGAGCAAGAAAACAGGTCCTCTACGGAGAGAGAGGCAGCACGAACTAACGATGTAAACAATGACATTCGCGTAATGAACGTCGGTCTTGCTTTCAACGCAATGCGAGAATACCTATCTGAATTGTCCAGATTTTTTAATTCTACCCTACGGTAGGACGACAAAGGCTTTCAACTCAAATGATCTCACAAAAAGAGCGTAAAAAGGTTGATTTGTTCTATAACTAGCGTGGCATGCGTGAAAGTATATCAAAGAGAAATTGCAGTTTACGGCAATGCTAATGTGGTAAAAATATCAGATAAAGGGTATCCAAACTCGAGTGCGCGCCTTGTACGCCTTGTAGTCTTCGCCGAAGAACTCTATCAGATGCTTTTCTTCGTCTGGACACTTATTAGCTTAGGCCCAAACGAGATGGCATGACAAACGTACGTGTGATCCGAGTGTAAAAGAAATACCACAACAGGACTGCATAGCCGACAAAGCAGCCAGCATTCCCAAGCGCGACCTGCGTCCCCAGGCCCCACCAGAAGAAGCCAAAGTACGACGGATGCCGAAAGTAGGAATACAGTCCACTGGTGACCAGCTCGTGCCCTTCATTCTTCTGCGACTGCACCTGGTGGTTGAAGTTTGTTCCTGCCTGCACCATGGCGAGGCTCCGCACCGCCTGTCCAACCACTACCATCACCACACCCAGTGCGACGACCGCCGGCGTGTTGACACGGGCCTGCCATCCGGGGAAGAAGTATGATGTTATGATAGTCTCGATGAAGGCGACCGTGTGCGCCTGCCGGTAGCGACTGCCATTCGTGAGCAGGAAGGAGGAAATGTACGCAGAGGGCGTGTTGTAAGCGGCCGTGGTGTAGAACTCGAGGAAGTGGAATATGCAGAGTACCCCGAGAAAAAGAAAAGGGCGCCAGAGTCGAGATTCGTAGTAGGCCAGTACGGCAGTGGATAGGAAGCCGGAGGCACCGCAGACACCCAGGAGGAAAGCGCGGATCGCGATGCCGGCTAGCGAGCGGTCGCCGCCTGGGAAGAAGGTCCGCGGAAGCACATTTCTTTTGAACTGGAGGTTGGTTGCTTCTTGTGCGCGGACTTGGGCATCCAGCTGAGGCGTCCACTCGCCTGTCTCTGCTGGGCGGTTCGCGGGGAAGGAGATGTCGTCGTGCGGGGAGGTCGCACCTCCGTTTTGGGTGGTTGTCATGGTGCTCTGCGGTATGCGGATAAGGGAGAAGACGCTGATTACGAAGACATTGTAGAAGCCAAGAGGAAGCACCAGGCGCCTGGATGTGTATATGCAAAATGAACAATAGTAAGCAGGTTGTTTGTTGTGCCTGCCTTTCACCGCGTCGTTGCTGTTCGCTTGCGGCCCGCTCGTGAGCTCACCCGTTTGGTCCGACGTTATTCCGAGCCTACTCCTGGTCAGGCTAGCGGGGCAACCAACCACTTCAGTAGGTATGGGTCTTGTTACCTTCAACTCTGCGCATTCCATCAAAGATGGAGCTGTCCGAAGACAAGCAGAAGATGCTGCGGGGGGAGCTCTATCATGCTTTTGCTCCAGAATTTGTCGCTGACAGGGCTCGTTGCGCCCACGCATGTGCTCGGTACAACAACGCAGGCGATCTCACGCGCCGCAGGTTGACGGAGCTGTTCCGGGAGTACGACCCACTACGATTCGGGCAACATGTTTTGCCAGCCTAACTTCATATATAGTATCCTGTGTGATAAGGCCGCGCTGCCGCCTGTCGCTGCCACTCTAGAAGAGGATGATCGACTGTTCGAAGACGATCCTTGGATTCAGCCTCCCGTGATAATGGACTACGGCTACAACGTCAAACTTGGGAAAAACGTCTTCATCAATTTCAATGCGACCTTCTTGGACACGTGCCAGATCAGTGTGGGCAGCCGAACGCTTGTTGGTCCGAACGTGTCGTTCTATTCAGCTACGCACCCGCTTGATCCTATCATCCGTCAAGGCACAAAAGGGCCCGAATTGGGAAAAGAAATTCATATTGGCGAGGACTGTTGGATAGGAGGCAACGTTGTCATTCTTCCTGGCGTGACCATGGGCAGGGGCAGCGTAGTGGGTGCTGGCAGTGTTGTAACGAAGAGTGTCCCCGACTTTGCCGTTGTAGCCGGAAATCCAGCCAAATTCATTCGCAAAGTCGAGACAGCAATGGATCCTACTAGTGGAGCCGTGTGGAAAGGATGGTCAGGAGATACTGCTCATGGGGCCGAGGTACCCGCGGCGAAGATGAGAGACCAAGATGAGGTAGTCCAAACGCTTCCAGAAACCAAATGACCGGCCTACAGAGTCTGGTTGCTCAGCCAAGACGACCAAGACGGCCTAAATTCCGTGATAGCAATGTTTTCCAAGACATACCTAATGATTCTGTTTGTTGGTACCCACCATGTGCCACCTGCAGCCGAAGGTGCGCTTCAGTTGCTCTCATCTCGAGCTCACTAGATTGACGACACATGTTAGTATACAAACATTTCGCGAAAGCAGTCAACTTAGACCGAAGTGTTTAATCTCATCGAAACAGCTAAGATCGTGTGCGTACGAACTGTTTCTCTTGTTTGTAATATCAGGAAGAGAAACATCGCAGACCTTGTGGTATACCGAAAGGTCTCTTGTTTGTAATTCGTGGCGCATATCCTACCCGGGACTGCCCCGCAAGCGGCCCCAACAACGACAGGCATATTGAGGCGCTTTGGACGCTGACCATCTGTAGATACAGCACTTCATACTCTTCTTCACGGAAAGACGAACCTAGAGCCTGGTCCTCAATCTCAGCGAGTGTGCAGATATTCGCTCACTGTTTCAGGACTCGCGAGCAACTCGATCGATACGCCTGACGCAACAAGCACAAATCAAAACCCCACTGTCTATTGATAGTAGCACTCAAAGTGAAGACTGTTCTGTTTTAACCCCTCCGATGGATCTCGTCTTTAGAGGGCAAGTCCACAATGATGCCTCGGCCTAGGTCAGCATGTGGCACCTGCGCGATGTTCCTACCTAAAAAAAGTAGAGCTTTAATCCAAACAGGAACAGCCAAGCACAGTTCTCTTCGTAGTGTGGCTAAACTAAGTTCAAGCTCCACAAATGTGTTAGCTAAGCTTCCCCGCGGCGGTGCCAAGGCCTGGCGAAACTCCTCCCATACGCCGACAAAACATCGGCAATCGATCCCAAAACACATCGCGCCTGTTTCGCCCGCTGTGACAAGCGGAAGCTATCTCTCCCTCTGAACCATCGAATTAGAATACGTGATAGCAGCAGCCAAGCACGGGGGCCGGCACAAATGGCTTGGAATGTGCCCCTGATTCGAAGCAAGTGTTGTTGCCCTGTAGGGCATCTGCGGCATGGCCTCGTGAGCGGTCTTTGACTACAAATACCACCCTCAGTCACCGTCATATTTTTCTTCCACGGGCAGGTTCCACATTCCTTAGCAGCTACTTAACTTCTATTCTTCATTTTTCACTTCACTTTCGAACGTCCTTCTTATTCTACAGTACATTTTAACCAATATCCAACATCCACCGTCAAAATGAAGTACATAATTCTCGCTTCCATCTTCGCTTCCTCAGCGTTTGCTGCTCCTGCGTCACTCCAGGCCAGGCAGAATGCTCAAAACCAAGCTGGTGCCGGTAACCAGCAGGGCGGTCAGGCCGCGCAGCAGGCTGGTGCTCAAGGTCAGGCAGCGCAGCAGGCTGGTGCTCAAGGTCAGGCAGCTCAGCAGCAGGCCGGCGCAGCGCAGCAAGGCCAAGCTGCTGCCGGAGCTGCTGCTGCTGCACCGGCTGCTCCGGGAGCCAACGGAACGCCTACACCGGCCGATCTCGCCACTGCCGTTGCCAACTGGCAGGCCGATACCTCGATGGTGTCCAACTTCCTGAACACTGGAAACAACATCCTGGACGACACCGCCTTCAAGGTCGCTGCCACCGTTGCTTTCAACGCCGAAGTCGACGAGCTCACCCACAAGGCTGTCATTGACCAGGCCAACGGTCAGCTTCCCAATGTGCAAGCCGCCAACAGCACCCTCGCGACTGGCGGTGCCTTCCAGGATGTCGTCGACAAGCTCCAGATCATGTCCCAGCAGGGTCTTGTTGCGGCCAACAACATTGACCTCATCAACCAGAACCGTTGCGTGAACGGTATGTTTCGTCACTTCCATACTTGGCGAAAGTTTGCTAATATAATGCAGTCCTTCCCAACATTGATGCCTACATGGCGTCGACTGGCTCCAACTCCCAGGCTGTCCGCCCCGACGTCTGCGACCAGACTGGTGTCGCTGGTGGTGTTCAGGGTATGTCTTTTCTCGATCTGATATGACTCATCAAATTGCATTACTGACTTTTACACCTTTCAGGCACTGGTCCTACTCAGCCCGGTCAGACTCCCGGAACTCCCCAGGCTGCTTTCGACGCCGCCGCCGCCCTTGCTCAGGGTAACGGCAACGGCATGGTCGCCAACGCTGCTGGAAACGCTCAACAAGCTGGTAACGCCCAGCAGGCCGGTCAAGCCCAACAAGCCGGCCAAGCTCAGCAGGCCGGTAACGCCCAGCAGGCCGGTCAAGCCCAACAAGCCGGCCAAGCTCAGCAGGCCGGTCAAGCTCAACAAGCCGGCCAAGCTCAGCAGGCCGGTAACGCCCAGGCTGCTGCCTAAGCGTCTCGCAAAGTTGGTATTGATTCTGCGGGTTTGATCGAGCTTAGCACCAAGGGAGCGAGATGGGTGGATGGATGGATTTTAATTATTATATATGGTTATGTCTAGGAAGGGAGTCGAGTTTTGGGGAGAGAGTGGAGACTGTGGGTTGGATGTTATGTAGCCACCGCTTTCATGGAAAGAATCGTGTACCGCGAATTATTGGCTTGGCGCGTGTGATGTTCGTTTTTGATGTGGTGTGTGGTGAGCCGCTGGCAGCTGTGTATGGGAGATGGATGGGAGTGGATTGCTGTTGGGATTTCAGTGTGGTGGTGCGTATGGATCTGGGTTTATTGGGCAAGGTACATTTAGCAAAGAAGTTTCATCTTATGGGACGATTGTCGAGTTGTTCTTGGGAGGATTCGCAGTTGCCCTTCTGATTCAGTCTTTTGGCAGTGGGCTGCTGGAGGGTGGATATTACTCTACTGCAGTGCATACAACGAATAGTGATTTTACCATGACACGCAAAATCGAGACATTCAATGATACATGGAAATTGTTCACAAATACATAAGACAGATACCAGAGACTTCCACCGCTGGATACTTCAACTCTACAGAAACACCTCTCCGTGTACGAATCCTCAAAACGGCACTAGACACCAGTATCAGCACCTCTCACCGGTATGATTTTCTTACTAGCTTAGCTAACCTTCTACTTGAACATCGCGTAATACATGTACGCAGCCGGACAGTCTAAAATCACGTGATGACACGGTGCACGGGCCATCCGAGCGACGTACCAAGCTTCAGGATTCGCATCGCACGGCAAGCTGCGAATGCCTGAGCTTTAAGGTTTCGAAACCGATCTGTGTCTGTGCATTTGTGTGTTGGTCCTTGCTCGAGGAGAGCGGCACCCGCGTGTTTCACATTTGCTACAGGGTTAAACACTCCCTGATTCCAAAGTTATGAGGATGAGGAACCTTGGCGTTACTCTGAATGCTAGTGAGAGCTCTTACACTACCGAGGCGGCCCTGATGGCGTGTTGATGGCGTGAGGCGAGACGAGTTGTTTCGTCGAGTTGAGGGGGGTCAAGCTCTTCAGACCAGACCCCAGAGCATGCTAAAGAAGAAACAATATCCTCACACGGTTCGGAACCTGGCGTTGTTTTCGCAAGTTTCGATGCAGCATGCGCCCTCTTTTGATGACTAAGATGGAGGTCACGCGCTCCGTCGACGGTCGCTGTGAACACAACGTCGAAGGGATGGATCAGAGTCTCCCTGAGGCATCCACTCGCTTGCCTTTTTACTTCGCTACTGCTTTCCGTTTGTGACCTAGAATTTTGAAGTCCTATCATTCGCAGGGCCGAGACATGGTTCAGCCCGCCAAGCGCAGAACGGCTTGACGGCATCGCTCGCTGGCAACCTGACGATCCACGGCTGAACATAACCTATATTCGCGCGCGAGATCCTATAAGCTTAGCTTAGCATGACGGAGGTAGAAAAGACGGGCCCTGCGCCCGTCGATCTGGAGAAGGAGTTGACGTGCTCGGTAAGTTTGAGATGCGGAGGGGGAGGGGGAGGGGAGCGGCATGGCGGTCAAGACGAGATCCGCAAAGGACTGTCACTCTGGCCGCCAGCAGCGCGAGAGGCAGTTTCCAAGACGTATATATCGAAATGCGCATTCTTCCTGTCCCGACAGCTTTCTCAAAGCGTCCCGTCCCGCATCCAGTCGCACCTGCTAACACAGCCGTCGTCCCAGATATGCGCTGACCTTCTCTACCAACCGCTCACGCTCCTCGATTGCCTGCACACCTTTTGCGGCGCCTGCCTCAAAGAATGGTTCGCCTTCCAGGCCTCCACGGCCACTTCGCTGCACCCATATACCTGCCCGTCGTGTCGCGCTTCAGTCCGGTCGACGCAGCCCAATGCCACCGTGAACACCCTATTGGACATGTACATACAAGCAAACCCGAGTAGAGGGAAGAGCGAGGAAGAGAAGAAGGCGGACAGGGACAGATTTCGATATGGGGAAGTCGTTATGCCGAAATTGAGGCGGAGGGGTGGCCCGGACGAGGAGGAGGAGAGACGGGTATTGGAGGCGGTGCAACAGTTGAGTCTGCGTGAGGTGGGGATTGAGACCGCGAGCAACATGGCCACTGTGGAACATCTGGAACCGCCGCGGGAGCGGAGGAGGAGGGAGCGAAGCGGAGACAGGAGGGAGAGGAGCGCAGACGGACGATCAAGGAGTCGAAATACTCCACCAACCGGGTCTTCGTCGACGAGAGAGGTGGTGCCTCCGAGGGTCGTGGAACACCAGTCTAGCTTGAGAAGCCTACTTAGCGCGGGTGAACTGGATTCGCAAGAGATGGAGGAAGAGATTATGCGCCAGATCATGGAAGAGGGGCTGTTGGATGGAATTGATCTGAACAACATCGATGTCGCGCAGGAAGATGAAATCAGCGAGAGGATAGCACAGGCATATCGGCGACGACAAGATGTGAGGCGCAGAGAGAGGAGGGAAAGAAGAGAAAGACTGGCAAGAGAGGGTCTGGTCAGTACCTCAGGTCATTCTACGCCCGAGATACGCAGTCCCCCGGTACGAGAAGACGAGCAGCAACGGAGGAGACCTCACACACAATCTACAAGTGGCACGCCTAACCCGCGAGACAGGGACAACCGACCTCCGGTATCTAGACCAGGACTTCTTGATGTTGCAAATCAGGGTACGCGCACACGTCACGTTCGATCATCCAGTCAAGGCAGCTCGAGATCAACTCGGGGTCAACGACCCGCTCCTCTGACAGTCTCGCCAGCGTATAACAACTCGCAGCGAGATCTTGGTGCTGGAGCCTCAGCTTCATCTAACAGCACCGAGAGAAGACGCCAGTCAGAGAACCAACAGCGAGGTACTTCGGACGAGCGACAACAGTTTCGAAACAGTCTTCAAGCGCATACTTGTTCAAATCCTAATTCTCCGCGACGATCTGGCTTCAATTTTGTAACGAATACTACCGAGAGTCCGACAAGTACTGCACCCATGGTAGCATCTCCATTAACCTCGCCTGACACATCTGTTCCTTCAAGAACTTCACCAGGACCAACCTCGTCCCGTCGAACCACGGACCCGACTGGAATAAGACAAACTCGACCTACGCAGAATGACTCACCATCGGTGACGTCTCCTTCGACAGTTCCCCGGTCTACTACTGGTCCTTCTGTGGGACAAGCGCGCTCACAGACGACCTCGATAGCCCCTCCAGTAGCATCTACGTCGTACCCAGAGCCGCACATTACTTGTCGAGGCTGCGGAAAGGACCATATCGAGTATGATCTGCACTATAACTGTTCGCGTTGCGATGGCGGGTTATATAATCTCTGCCAACCTTGCTATCGCCGCGGAAAAGGATGCAAACATTGGTATGGTTTCGGCTGGGCAGCCTGGCCGAATTATCAGCACAAAGCTCCGCCTGATGGCTACCCCCCGAATCATGAGTACCCTCACATCATGCGCGGACATCGGTATCGAAGACCCCAAGGTCAGCTCATGGAGGCTACCACGCCACCCGGGTTAATGAGCGATGACGACCCTGCGCAGAGACTCGAAGCCGGCGTCTTTTGCGATATTGATGGCCAGTGGGCGAATGCATGCTACTGGAAATGCGATTACTGTAACGAAGGCGAGTGGGGATACTGCAACGACTGTGTCAATAAGGGTCGACATTGTAATCATGCGCTGCTCCCAATCTCGCACGTAGGCAAAGAGCGCACTTCCACCCCACCCACCACAGCCGCCAATGATCCGCCCTCAACCCCTCGAGCAAACCAACTCGCACCTCATTACCCACTGGACGCATCTCCTCCAACTACGCCTCCTCTAACCCCAAGATCCGCATCCCTCATCAGCGGCCCCGGCGAGGTCACCCTCGTAAACTCCACCTACCGCCCGTTGACCTTCACCACCCTTTGCAACATCTGCACATACCCAATACCTCCCTCACATACGCGGTACCACTGCCTAAAATGCAACGACGGCGACTACGACATCTGCACCGGCTGCTATCAAAAACTCGTACTTTCCGGCCGCATCAGCAAAGAAGACGGCATGCACGGCTGGCGCCGCTGCCTGCGAAGCCACCGCATGATCATAGTCGGCTTCGAAGACCGCGACGGCGGCCAACGCCGCGTCGTCGTCCGCGACCTCGTCGGTGGTCTCTCCCTCCGCGACGAATCCGACTCCGCATCCGCGTTGCCCCCCTCCCCCACGACGCTCGCGCACCCCCACTCGGAAAAATGGACATGGCGCGACACCGACGGCTCAAGGCAGCATTTCCGCTCTCCGAACGCATCGGCTGCCAAGTCGCCGCCCTCGGCGCAGCGCTTCCCGCCGGATGGTGGCGTCGGCCTGAGGATCCAGGCTCGCTGGAGTTACTTCCCTGCTGAGGGGGTGACGGATGAGTTGGCGTTTCCAAAGTTTGCGGAGATTACCGAGGCGGAGGATATTAATGGGGATTGGTATTGGGGGGTGTATGCGGGCGGGAAGGGGTTGTTTCCTGGGGGGTATGGGAGGGTTATTGGGGGAAATGTGGAGAGGGAGGGGAGGATTTAGGATAGGGGGGATGGGGTGTTATGTGGGCATGTTTTTGCGTTATGAGGATATGAGTTATGAGATTTGGTGCTTTTGTGAATTTGAGCGTGTTTTTGCATGGTACTGCTGTTGGCTAAGCTGGGTTGACGTGATTTGGGTCTTGTGAATGATTGCATAGGTCGCGTTTAGATCGTATTCTGATATTCGAGCTGTCGTGGTAGCAGGATTGCGGCAGTTACACGTAGAGTGGGAAGACGATGTTGATAATTGTGAGTTCCGGATGAGTGGACAGATCGAAACGAGCAATTCAGGATACGCGAAGAAGATGTAGATTCTTTTACGAAGCATTGCACGACTCGATGAGTACGTGAAAAATTACAACTGCTATGTTAGTTGCCTGGATTATATTCTTCTTCTTTGTAGCGAATATTACTACGAGGAGTATCGGGAAAAGCGAGTGAACGAAAAAGGCGATCACAAGAAAAACGGGGTATAAAAGTTGCAAAAAGGGTGCTATATAGTATACCATACTGCCTTTGCGCTATCCTGATTCCTAAATATTCTGATCTATTGACGTTTGTCTTGCGTCCGTTAGTTCTTCCCAAGCTCAATCCTTTTCTTTCTAAGATTCTCAAAAAACGCCCCCAGCATGGAACTCCCCTCTATGAGTTGAAAATCCCACCACCCTCCTGCGCACTAGTCGTATGCCCTACATACACCTGGCTCGGATGCAGTCTGGCCAGAGGCCAGAGCTGTGTTGGTCTTAGGGAATCGCTAGCTATGAGAGGATATACCTCCTCAAACACTAGACTGGACAAGACTTTCAGCTCGCCTTTGAATCCAGGAGATGTGTGGTTGAGAAACCCTTGGTCGTAACTCAAGCTATCTACGAGGCGGATGAAACCTCCCGTATTGCCGAAACAGGGCCCGTAGGGTGGAGGGGGTCGTGTTTCTTCGGGTAGGGGTTTGGTGTACGAGGCGTAGGATTCGTCGTCGATGACGAGGAAATCGTTGGCCCACATTCGACCTAGGGTTGGTAGCATGGTATAGGTGGATTTGAAGTGTCTGGGAAATGTTAGTACCGATTATAAGAGGCAGGGCGTCTACAGCGTACTGTTTTGCAGCTTCGATATCACCCTCGGCGATGCCAACACTTCTTCCGTCAATGTACTCCAGCCCCGCCATATCCGCGATGCTGTCGTAACCTTCGATCCACTGCCCGGACTTGAACATGTCTTTTTCAAGCTTTGTCTTGAACTCGGCCCATTGTTCGTTGGTCTGCTTGTACGTCAATCGGTAGCACACGAAGCCCCATCTGTGCGTTTTGCGATCTCGACCGTTGTTCAGGTACAACTCCATTCGTTCCTTGAGAACAGTGGTCCAGTATTCATTGCTAGCAGGTTTCGGCTCACCACGCAATACTCTTCTTATTTCCGCGCGAATGCGTCTGCCTTCGTGGTAGTCACCAATAAGAGTCTCGGAGTCACGATATCTCTCCTCTGACGGCGTTTCGTCATATTTATAGTCTTGGAAACCCTTCAGTCCTAGTGCTGTATCCGCCTGGTCCTGTGCCAGCAAAAGCTTTGGTGCATAATGCCAGTCTTTGGTTGCAGCAAGCTTGGTGTAGATATCCTGACGGACCTCTATGGAGAGATCTGAAGCATTCTCTGATGGAGTGTACCCCTTGAACCCGACCATTGGCACATTCAGCGCGTAGTCGACTCTCGTCAGCGTTTCCAACGTAGCGTAGTACGGCGTACAATTACGGCCCGTAGGGCTTATGTGGGCCGTACGTACTAAGCTCTGCCCTAGGCCGTACTGTAGCGTACTATAGCGTAGTTTGTATATGTTTTACGCTGTAGTATAGCTCTATAGTAGCCTATACTATAGGCCTAGCTGTATACCCCTATAAAGTTACCTATAGATATTACGTAGATACTATATATAGTATATATAGGCTGTACTACCCCTATTTGCCCCTATCTTAGCGTACTATAGATCCTTATTTTGCTAATTCACTATAGTACAGTTACGGCCTATACTTTGCTATTTTTAATAGCTGCTGTACGTACTAGGCTCCTATACAGGCCGTAGCGTAGAGCGATGTGGGTCGCCGTACCGTACTACGGTACGTTGGAAACGCTGACTCTCGTCATCATACCATTGAGGTCTTGTACGCAGCTGTAATACTTTTTGCCTGCCGTACCGACCGCTTCTTGGTCTCTCCCAGCTTGCTCCAAAGCCGCAGTATATTCGGAAAAGGCGCGGCGCTGAACTTCATCGACGCGATCGACTAACCATTGGTGTGTCCGGTTCGTCATAGTAGATATGATCCCTTGGTAGTATTCCGCCCACATTCCAGCAAGATCCAACTTCTCTGTAATGCCCATTTGCTCGCGGCGAAGATTCGCAGCTATTTCAAATTCCACATAGATATCCACGAGTCTGTTGAAACCGTTGCGGAGAACGCCCAAAACCTGCTCATGATTGAGCCACGAGAAGATGTCCAAGGTATCTTGCATCAGCTCGAACAAGATGCGGTAATTCTGCGGGTCGTCCATCTTCCTTTCTAACCAGCGATCATGGCTCATGGGCACCATCCCGTGCCATAGCTTTGTTTTCAATGGACCCAGCCTTGCCGAGAAGAATTGATGGACTGGCTCGATGTCGGTTCTCCCTTCAATTTCCTTAACCATAGGCAGTGATTTGTCCAGGCATGAACTACTGAGAGTGTTGTGCGGTGATGAAGCCCATGTATGATACGGAGTTCCGAGAAGATTCATTTCTTCTTTCGTCATGAGCGGAAAAGAAGGCTTGCCGCCACCAGGTCTCATTCCACCAACAGCATAGTCAAGAAAGCCGCTGAAGTCTGAAAAAGAGATGAGATGATCGACTATGAACTATGAGCAATGTATAACAAAAACAAATGTAAAGATTGTATGCACTGTAAGAAAGATCCCTCAACTTCCCCTGGTCCCATGTGGCATGGTCGCCAAGCATTTCTTTCAGACGCTTCTCTACAGCATCGATGTCCATCTTTAGTAAGGACTCATCTAATTGGCTCCTATCTTGTGATGACATGCTAGCTCTTGTGGTTGAGTACTTCTGTCTACAAAGACGGGGCACGCGAGTGCATACAGTAGGAATCACGCGTACTCGTGAAATGCGTGGACTCAGTGCTGACGCCCGCAGCGGGACGAGGCCCCGACTAAATCGAAACATGTCTGCTATCTCTTTCTGATCATGGGGATTTTGATGCGACCCCAGCGGGAAGGACCGGGAGACCTGATGCGATCTAAGCGTGAATGAACTGCAGATCTGATGTGATCTCAGCAGTAATGAACTGCGAATCTGTCGCAACCTCAGAGGAAAATAAAATGCAAGAAGTAATTCGGCGTTTGATGGTTGGCGTAGATGATTGTTTTACCACGCGGTATCTCTCATAGGGGGTGTTAATAACCGCTTTGGGGATAGCGGATAGAGCCAGTTTGAATCCTTACGTCCGCCCAAATCCTAATTATTATCTCATGAACAAGACGCTCCGCTTATGTAAATGTGGACAAATCAATCATCGCAAGATGTTTACAGAGCGAAGAGCTTATTCAGAGCCTTTAGTAAGTCTTGCACATACAACCAGAGCTCACAAATACATCTTTTTCGCTATACATCTGCCTGTGGGAGCGGGCCATCGAACGGCATGGTCTCATATCATATCTCATACAAGTCCAAAATCATCGTCTCGCAACCATAAACCTGCGCCATAACACCAGTCCGTGTCCAGCTACGACCCAGACTTAGAGCCCCTTACTTTCCAGATACTCCTGCACCCTCTCTACCAAGTCCGCCTTCTTACCCGCAACCGCCTGTCCCCTCGCCGCCAAAAATTCCTTCAGCACAGCAACATTCTGCTTCGTAATCTGCCCCTTGTCATTAATTCCCGCCATCTGCTGGTCCGTCAACCCATCTTCTCCATCCTCGTTCTTGACCTTCGGTTCCTTCTTCACACGTTTTTTCGGCTTCGGCTCGTCGTCCTCATCATCCCCTGCAGCTGCAGCAGGTCGTTTCTTCGCAGCACCTTTCTTGAGATGCGAAGCGAGGGTGGACCGCCCAACAGTAGCGAAGACAGATTCGAACTCCTGGCCGTACGCTTGGATGTACTCGCCACATCGCTTCTCGATTTGTTTGTAACGCGGGAGCGTCTTGTCGTCCAGTTTGGTAGGAACTTCTTCCTCCAGCGCCATGGCTTGTAAGATGCGGTAGAACCATTGCAGGTCTGGATTCGGATACTTGCTTGGGTCGTAAACGCCCTTGGGCAATTGCAGCT
Organism: Laburnicola sp. JP-R-44; assembly: GCA_009805535.1. NCBI lineage: Eukaryota > Fungi > Ascomycota > Dothideomycetes > Pleosporales > Didymosphaeriaceae > Laburnicola > Laburnicola sp. JP-R-44. The sequence goes on along the minus strand of SELF01000003.1, from coordinate 640,812 downwards.
GTTCAATGATAATACGCATCTTGTCTGTCAACTCGTCTGTGGTGCGTGGTTCTGCGGGTTGCTCAGGGCACTGGCGGAGGTCGTCTGCATAAGGCAGTGGAACTAGCCATAAGCCGGGTGGCATGGTTTGCTCGCCGTTTTCATCGTAGCGTTCTTCACCGGGGATAATTGCTGCCATTACTGGTGCGGCATTCTTACGCGCTATGAACCATGCGAGGGCCATTTTCTTGCTCTTCAATAATTTCTGCTGGAGGGCAGAGAAGACGCGAGTTGAGCCGATGAAGTCAGCTTCAGAGGGGTATACGAATGTTGCCTTGTTTATGTTTGCCCAGAGAGGCAGTAAAGACATTGGCTTGAATCCAACGATGCGTATGATGGGTTCTCCAAAGCATTGACGAATTTGTATGAATTCTTCAGGGGTGAAAGTGATGGTATCGCCGCCGAACTTGTACGCCTTACGTAGTTCTGTCTTTTCGACTACTCGAGCGGTGTCGTCAGCCATGTGCGATGTTGAACTGGCCACAATCTGTGGTTTTTCGCCACCAACCCAGACGTAGCATGATTTAACGTGCTCTTGACGTTTGATCAGAATGAAGCCTTTGACTCCTATTCGCAAACCAGGGCCAATCTCGAAAGGCAGACTAAACAACGCTCGGCGCGGAGCCGCTTTTGAGTTGATAGAAGACAGAAGCTGGTTTAACAGCGTAATGCCATCCCCACTCTTTGCGACTTTTGTGGTCGACGCAATCGCTACTGGTGCGTCCGGATCCGACGGAGACGTGGGGTATACCAAATCGTCATAGAATCTCGTTCGATCAAAGCCATGATCTGGTCGTGAGATGGGGAACAAGTCGATTGTGCAGCCTAGATCGTACAAGTCGCGCGCTCGTGTTATCGCAGTGTCCTTGTCTTGCTTGATGGTGGCGGGGTTATCGTTATCAGTGACTAGGAACAGTCGCCGCGAGGAGAAGTTTGGTGCCTTGGTGGTGAAGATCTGATTTGCGCAGAACAGCACCGTGGCGATGCTTGCTGGCTCCTTCGCAGGCTTCAGTATATCTGCTGCTTCGTCCGGGTTCTCAAGCAGATCCCTTAGCCGCTTCACGTCCTGGGCGCAAGGCACGTCCAAGTCTGACAGCAAATAACAATGCTGAAAGGTGCTATCGCCGTCTTTGAGGTCCGTCTTTTCTGTCCCAAACAGCAGTATGCCCATCATGTCCTTCGGGTTGGAGATGATGCGCTGCTGCATGAGATGGTACGCGCATTTAAGGGCAGCAGATGTTGGGGAGTCGCGTTCGGCTTTTTTGTCGTCTGAAGGTGGGGGGCGCTCCAGCATAGAAGCGCTGACATCGATGGCGAAGAGGACGGCGTCTTTGATAGTCTTATAGCCCTGCTACGCGTCAATGGGCGATCTTGTGGTAGGAACGGCTTGATTCCATACGGCATCGTCTATCTCCTCCTCTTCATCCTCCTCCTCACCCGGGCGATTGTCCTGAGTATCGGCCATGCTTCTATGTACTGTGGGACGTTCTTTGAGAGGGGAAGTGGTCTAGTCGATGATTCGCGCCGCCGGTGGCACGATTGAGTGCGTCTGTCGTCTTTCAACTGTGCAGAAGAAGACGTTGCGTCGTGGAAACAGAAGAGGAAGTGAATGGCAAGCTTGTCGCCTGCGGCGCGGTGGCCTCTTCTCAGGCAGCAGCAGCGTGCTTAGAGGCTACGCGAACTCACGTGATGGCTGACGTAATCCTCGGACGCTAATTGCTCGATCCCCGCCTCCGATCGCTGTCGCCATTCACAAGCTCCGTAATTAGCGTCCGTCATCAAGTCGCTATGCTTTCTGGCGCGTCTGGCCACGGTAACAAATTCGCTCCCATGAACGACTGAAACTGCCCGTCTGTCACCAGACCCGACAATGGCAATGCGCACACCTATATCACACGCTGTGAAGCGTGCAACTTGGAGCTCACCCGCCACGGCGGCCCTGTCACCGTGCGCTTCACGCTGGAGGAGAGGCAACGCGACAGTTGCTCCCCCAGTGACACAGAACGCGGCCGGCTCAAAAGGTCCTACAGCCATGGTGTTTATGAATATGGGAGGGCCGTCGACAACGGACGAAGTCCATTCTTTCCTTAGCATGTTGTTCGTACGTCATTCACAGTGCTTCAACGCTGCCAGTGCTAACAGCAGTAGGCTGATGCCGACCTGATCCCTCTCGGCCGCCTCCAGAACTATATCGGACCTTATATCGCACGAAGACGTACCCCGAAAATCCAGAAACAATATGCAGAAATTGGTGGTGGCTCTCCCATCCGGAAGTGGTCGGAATACCAGGCCGCTGAAATGTGCAAGATTCTGGACCAGACTTCGCCCGAGACCGCCCCGCACAAACCCTACGTCGCGTTCCGTTATGCCAATCCGTTAACCGAGCATATGTATCAGCAATTGCTCGCTGATGGGTTTGGTGGTGGCAAGGGTGGCCGCGCCGTCGCATTCACACAGTACCCACAATACTCATGCTCGACCACTGGCTCGTCGCTCAATGAGTTGTGGAAATGGCGGCAAAGGCTGGAAGGCAAACGAGCGACAGGAGAGGTCGATGCCGAGGGCTCAATCAAGTGGAGTGTGATAGACCGCTGGCCGACACACCCTGGGCTTGTCGAAGCTTTTGCACAGAATATTGAAAAGAAACTGCTGGAGTATCCGCCGGAGCGAAGAGATGATGTTGTCTTGCTCTACTCGGCGCACAGTCTGCCTATGACTGTTGTCAACAGGGGCGACCCGTATCCTGCCGAGGTAGCCGCGACGGTACACGCCGTGAACCAACGACTGGGCATGAAGTACAAATATCGACTTGTCTGGCAGTCGCAAGTCGGACCGCAACCGTGGCTCGGAGCACAAACATCCGACACAGTGAAGAACTTGATAAAGAAGGGCAACACTGACCTCATTCTCATCCCCATCGCTTTTACGAGCGACCATATTGAGACATTGTATGAGCTGGACAAGGAAGTCATAGGCGAGGATGCGGAGGGACACGAGGGCGTGAAGCGCGTGGAGAGCTTGAACGGCAACCCTGTCTTCATCCAAGGTCTTGCCGATATCGCGAAGACTCATCTTCGCTCCGGCATTGCTTGCAGTCGACAAATGACGTTGAGGTGTCCAGGTTGTGTGAGCGAGCGATGCTTAGGACAGAAGGAGTTCTTTGCGGGCCAGAATCAGCTTCTTGAGCCAGTTAGAGCGTGAGAGTGATAGCATATGCCGTAGAGGTTCGATTGTACACTATTGTATGGTACCTGAGTAAAATGCATAGCGAAATCGATTACTTGATACCTACTCTGTTCATTTGTCATGATGATAGAGATCTAGTCTTACTGCCACGCGTGCTCTTATAGTAGCACCCGTCAGATCCAGATGATGGATTCAGATGTTCATGAATCTATGTGGATCCATGAGATGGATCCATTGCTACCTATCACGTGACAATCAATGCACTCGGGAAACATTTGAACGAACTTCAACGAGGAGATTGTAAATTGGTTCAATTCGCGCCAGTTTTGGGCCACCATAAGACGCATGAGTTCTGTGAAGTTGGGGCGCGATTAGCAACTAGCGCGGATTTTGAAAGCGCCAAGTCGGAGACTTTGGGGGTGACCGACAGAGCTGGACATCGTTAAACTTTCGCATTCTACAACCTCTTTCTCCCCTCGTTCGCCGAATCTCCTTCCTCTCCTCCTCGGCACAATCGGCAACATGTTGTCAAGAACAATTAGACGGAACATTGCGTCGCCGTTACGGCGCAATGCCTTCGCTCCCGCCGCGCGACCTGCCTTCAGGACCGTCACCACAGATGCGGCATCGTCGCACGCGGACAAGGAGGCTGTGCCGAAGGTATGTACGTACACTCGGGAAGAGTGCAGTCAATTCTGGATCAATCCCGGATGGATAGTTGACCTGCTACAGGAGGATGAGAAGCCCTTCGAGGTCCGCCTCTCCGATGAGAGCTTCGAGACGTATGAGCTCGACCCGCCGGCATACACGCTCGACACCACGAAGAAGGAGTTGAAGCAGATGTACTATGACATGGTCGCTGTACGGTACGAGAGCAGCAAATACCTAACAGTGATGAGATTTTGGGTTCTAATACGAAGACATCTAGACGCATGGAGATGGCCGCCGATAGGCTCTACAAGGAGAAGAAAATCAGAGGTTTCTGCCACTTGTCCACTGGACAGGAAGCCGTTGCCGTCGGTATCGAGCACGCCATCGAGAGGTCCGACCACCTCATTACCGCCTACCGCTGCCACGGCTTCGCTCTGATGCGCGGTGGAACCGTCAAGTCGATTATCGGTGAATTGCTCGGCCGGAGAGAGGGTATCGCCTACGGAAAGGGTGGATCTATGCACATGTTCGCTCCGGGCTTCTACGGCGGCAATGGTATTGTCGGTGCGCAGGTCCCTGTGGGTGCCGGCATTGCCTTCGCGAACCACTACGAGAACAAGAAGAACGTCACCCTCGCTCTTTACGGAGACGGTGCTTCGAACCAAGGCCAGGTCTTCGAGGCTTACAACATGGCTAAGCTCTGGAACCTGCCCATCATCTTCGCCTGTGAAAGTACGTTTGGTCCTAGGGTTTCGGGATATTTCTGTGGCTAATGGCGTCTAGACAACAAGTACGGTATGGGTACTGCCGCTAACCGCTCGTCGGCCATCACGGATTACTACAAGCGTGGCCAATACATTCCGGGCCTGAAGATCAACGGCATGGACGTCCTTGCCGTCAAGGCCGCCACTCAGTTCGGCAAGGAATGGTGCGCTGCAGGAAAGGGTCCTCTCGTCTATGAGTTTGTCACCTACCGGTACGGAGGTCACTCCATGTCCGACCCGGGGACCACCTACCGAGTAAGCCCCATCTTACTGTTTGAAAAATGCACCGTGACTAACCCGCATCTAGACCCGTGAGGAAATCCAGCGCATGCGCAGCACCAACGACCCCATCGCCGGTCTCAAGCAAAAACTCCTTGACTGGGGCGTCACCTCCGAAGAAGAACTCAAGTGTATCGACAAGGACGCGCGCGCCAAGGTCGATACCGAAGTCGCCGAAGCCGAGAAAATGGCGGCACCCGACGCCATTCCCAAGGTCTTGTTCGAGGACATTTACGTCCGTGGCTCGGAGCCTGAGTTCCTGCGTGGCCGGATTCCTGAGGAAAACTTCTACTACACCGAGGCGGATTTGGGCGGCGAGAAGGAGGCCCCTGCGAGGACTTAGATTGGTGGAGGTTGGAAGAAGTCGAGGTGGAGAGGCCGAAGAGATTGTAATATATAGGCGTGTGCAAGGCGCACTTGCTTTGTCGGGGTTGGGGAAGCACGGGCGTGTGGATTCTTGGTCGTATTACCATGTTCATGTGGGTATGTGAGATAGAATAGAGAGCGTTTCTGTGACAATTGTTCGTGTGTACGAGTTCACGCTCATATGGATGTCAGGTCAAGTCTGCATATCTTTTCATCAGCTGCAGACTACGCCATTCTTCCTGCAAAGTACCGCGTCAGTCGTATCCCCAATCACTCACCCTCACTCCCCACAGTGCAAATAGGCAAACCTACCACAACCCCTATCTCTCCACAGCAAGAAGCAGCAGCACCACCACCAGTCCACACACTAAACAAACACACACCCAACCCAACTCCGCCTTCTAGAGCCCACACAACATACACATCACAACATGTATTGCACTGCACTGTAGTCTATTGCTTGCTTGATTAATTTTCAACGGTCTGATAGTATAATATAATACGATCTCTTGCATGCATCTCTACGCCTAAGCTCCAGACCCTCCGCGTATCCGCGTATCCCTGTATTCCATGCGTAACCTTCAAGGGGTTCATGCCCATCTTTTCCTATACACCACCCTCACTCGAGGAGGCAGTCGATGTTGAACATACCAAGTGCTAGGAGAAAGACAAAGCACGAACGTCATCGCGGACGGATGGACGAACTGTTCAGTCCAGTCTATGGATGCCATGCAAGAACAACAACAACAACAATAGCAACAACAACAACAAAACCGCGACAGTCCCCAAAAAAAAACGCCCAGAAAATGCAACCACAACCAAAACATTTCATGCCACAGTTTATGCCGTGTGTACCAAGAAATATGAATATCGAAAGAGAGAGGACCAGACAAGGGTGAAAAGCGGAAAACCACCGACCGCCTCAATGCTTAACAATGGTATCTTGCTCACGGATGCAACACACAATCACCAGATTCTAAACGGACGAACCCTCCCCGTGGGGCCGATAATACAACAACACAATATCGTTCACTCCCCACGCAGTGGCACACACACTTCCTGTACGAAACGCGAACACCATCGCGCGCGCTACAGCTTCTTTGGCAGCCACCTTCGAAACAATGCTAGGCCGGAAGACATGGTAGAGCGACTAGAAATACCGTTCGTAGGCGCGAGGTTCGTGTCGAGGGCCTTATTCGGAGTACCCCCACACCCAAGGCGTGACGGTACCATCGAATCGAGTAAACTATACTTCGGCGGCATCGACCATGGTGATGTCTTCGATGCCCGTGCTGGGCGGGAGCGCAGCTGATACAGGGCGCAAGTAGTCGAGAGAGGAGTGGTCGGGCATGCTCATGGGACTTGACGAGCGGATGTCGTCGTATTCTTCCTCTGGAGGGGCGAATGACCAGACCTAGTTTGACGTCAGCAGCTGCAAAGGTTGGATAAAGGAAGCGAAGAGTAGGCAAACGTACCTCCATGATGGTCCTGCCACCCCGAGCTGCCATGATGACCGCCTTCTCTTCTTCGAACACGACTCTCCATACGGCTTCCGCGGGCGACGACAACTCTCGGACAAGAGTCCCCTTCTTCAAGTCCCAGACCTTGACTCTTCCGTCGGATCCACCACTGACGATGCGCGTATTGTCGAATTGCAGGCTCGTAACACTGTTGTCGTGTGCCGCTAACCGGTGAATGGGCTGATAGTCGGCCAGACTCCACACGCGGACAGAACCATCAGAACCTCCCGTGACGAGAATATTTTCGCGCATCTGAAGTTGCCCTACGAGCGAAGTATGACCTTGCAACACGGCCAAGCATTTCCTGTGTACAAAAATCGGTTAGCACGCACAAGTTATGTGGTGACAGGCGTTAGGGCTACACAAATAAACTCACCCGTCGGTTGGGTCCCATATCCTGACACTCGTGTCCAGACTACCCGTCGCAATTTTCTTCCCGTCAAAGGCTATAGCATAGATCTGCGAAAAGTGGCCCGTGAGCGTGCGCAGGCACTTGCCCTCCGAGATGCTCCATATCTTCGCCGTAGTGTCGTATGAGCCGGACACAACAATATCGCCGTGTATCTCAAGGCACCGGACACTAGCCTGGTGACCTATGAGGACATGCTTGCAAAGACCCTTTTTGAGGTCCCATATCCGTAGTGTTGTATCTCGCGAACCTGATATAGCTGTGTGGGCGTCAGACATCTTCAAACATCGCACAGTCGACGTATGGCCGCGGAGGGTGAACTGAGGGTAGCTGGGTAAAATGTTAGTCACGCGCAAGCCCTCACCGGGCTGAACGACTGACCCAGTAGCGAGATTCCATACTCGCACATCACGATCACATCCACCGCTCACCAAAAGGTTGCCCCATGGCACCATTGCCCACACCCCCATGACATGGCCTTGTAACGTCTTCTGGTGGAATCCTTCCGTGTCGAAAACATGGATTTTGGCATTGTCCAAGGCCACAACAATGTATTTCTTGGTCAGATGCAGGCTCGTCACCACGCCCTGCTCCGGGGTAATCTGGCGAGCATCACAGTGGCCTCCCTGGCGCCATGCCGTCTCGACTTGATACCGCTGCTTGAAATGCGACCGATACGTGGTGGCCTTTGGTCTCCGTGTCATCTCTTGTCTTTTTGATGTGCGATCCAAACTCTGTGTCCGTAGTCCTTCACTTGAGGCACTCGATGCTCCGTCTAGCTGGTCCTTCACTATGGCGTCCTCGGTGCGGGAAGCCCGATTAGGCTGTAACCATTGGGGTTTTGACTCGTCTCCGTCGTCGCCATGATCGTCGGCCTCACTCCTCTCCTCTTTCGACAGGCCCCTGTATGAGTATTTGTGACACAGCAACCGCCACGCGGTGTCATCGTTGACGAGTTCGCGCCACTTCTTGGAAACCTGTGAGGCTCGAGCAAGCGTTGTTGGGTCGTCGACGCATTCTAGTATCTACGGGAGGATCAGCAAACCAGTGCGAGCTTTACGTGGCGTGGCACGGACCCTAAAGCAAAGTTCTGTGGGCAGCACCATGAACGGGTCCTTCTTCAGCCTGGGGCTGACAAACTCGGCCACGAAGCTCAACTCATGGCTGTCGCACAGATTGAGCAGCTCTCCCAGCAGCCGCAAGCGCTCGGGCCTGTTCATGTCGCTGAACAGCGCCCGCGTGTTCTTGATCTGCGAGTCCTCATGCTCGGCCGCGGTGCTCCAGTCGGGGACTCGCTGCGTGGGCGTCGGGCTCGGTGCGGGCGTGGGCGGAGAGGCCGGTGCAGACGGAAGGGCATTGTGCGGGATGGTCGAGGACAGCGGGCTGGTGGGTGTTATTATGGGGCGTGGGGCCGAGGAGCGGGACATCCGGTTCTGCTTGCGGGCGTGGGCGGTGGGCGAGGCGAAGATGGCCGGGCGCAGCACGGCGGCGGATGCAGAGGCAGAGGCGCCCATGTCCGTGTCCGAGTCGTTGGAGGCGCCGGGCATGCCGAGGTCGTCGGGCGCGCTCCCGCGTGCTGTGAAGTAGTCGGCGTGGTCCATGGCCGGGGGCGGCGGGGAGCGTCCAGCGTCGTCTGGTCTGGGGGCCGGCGGGCGCTGCGAGACGGCGCAGGATGTAGCGGTCGTGGTCGCAAAGAGAGGCAGCAGACGGCACCGGGGTCATTCGCGCGCAGGTGGGCGGCCACGGGAGCAGGTGCAGCAGGAGGAGGCCTTCTGGCAGCGGGTGTGGGCTGCTAGTGTTTCGAGTGCTGAGTGCTCAGGGCGGGCGGTGAGGTCGCTCGGCGGCAGAAGCAAGGCTGGACGGCACACTGCAGCGCGCGTTTGCAGCCGCAAGTCGATGGACACGGACACGGACACGGACACGGGCACGGGCACGGGCACAGCACACGGCGACGCGGGACGAGCACAGCGCGGACGGGGACGAGGCGGGTGACGACGAGGAGCGAGATCGCTCATCGCTGTGAGTCTGTGACCTGGGGTGGATTCGCATGTCTTGGGCCTGTTCGTGACATAATAGCGCCCTCGACCAGGTTTGAGACCTCGACAGCATGACTAGCCGCCTACCAAGCGGCCTTGTCCCTGCCCGCAGAAACCACTTGTTTCCTACATGTCTGGTCGAGACGTCCGACTCCCAACACCGCAAGTTTAAGTTTGGAGAGGTCCGACTCCAGAGGCACGCTTTACACTGGGGCGTCGCTTTCTCCGACAATGTGTGGTGCAGTCTAGCGATGAAGCCCGTTACTCCCGTCGCGGTTTGGAGAATAGTCCGTAACACTTACCCTGGGCTAACACATGCAGTGCATGGGTTTACCTAGCGCGCACTGTTCTTGAACAAGTATCAGACAAGACGACCCGAGTATAGACACGCTGCCGGAGTTGGTTCACACCGGGGCATGCTCGGTCTGAGCATTGGCGTAGTCAGATAGTAGGGAGGGCCGTATCTACGTGTTACAACAATTCATGCACGCTTCCTTCAGCGATTGATTTGGATACGCATCTATTGATCTTATACCCCAGGGGTCTGGTGCAAGTATCCAACGTTACAAGCACATAGTTGTAGGCACGAGAGGTATAGGGTGATACAGTGTGTCACCTCGAAGGAAGTGACCGTATCCGAGAGCGAGTATTCATCTTGGCAACATCTACTGCTCTCGTGGATTCTGCATTCTGGACTCTCCAGTCACGTCCATATGAACAAGCTTCAAAACTAGCCCGCATTCAAGTTGAAAAGGACGGAGAACATAGTGTCAAATGTCTTTGCGTAATACAATCTATATACAGAACTAGACGCGAACATATCCCCCTAGCACTTGCTAACAGCCGGGCCAGGTACAGTGTAGCTGTGGAAGTTATTGTAGATATTCGCCGTATATCCAGGGTCCGTAGCCTTGACGTGTCCGGGAATCGACACACCGCTGAACGTCTTTCTCCCGCCGCCAGTGACCTTGATCTGCGCGCACGAGATGTAGAACTGCGGCTCGGCGCCAGGGTTGTGGATGGCGAGTTGCTCAATGCGGAGCAGGTATTCACCGGCAGGAATGCACCATGGGAGGTTGACGTCGTACGACTGGGCCATGTTCCAGGTCCCACCAGGGAAGGTGGGCCCGATTTCTTTGATCTTGAACCACGGGGTGGAGCCGTCGGCTGCGGAGGCGGAGGCGACCTTGGTGAGGTAGCTGGGTGGAGTTAGTAGACTGATCGTGAGGGTTGGGGCAGTGTCCTTACAAAGAAACAGGCCCTTGGTGGTATACGGCAATGTCCGCGGTGAATGTCAATTTAGAGCCAGCAGCAACGGAGACGGTTGTGGTTGAAGCTCCAGAGCCGCCGCCCACATTGCAGCGGAGGTCTTTCGAAGCCAGGTCGGTGACAGGCCAGTTCATGTTGGTGTTTCGCCTTATGTTCTGGTATTCGGCTCCCTGCACACCATTGGCAGTGAGCTTCTGAAAGATATCTGGTCCATGTTAGTGAATAGCCTCTAGCAGAAAACACAGACTGCCACATACAGTGGCCATTGGCGGCTTCTAGGAAGAGCGCGCTGGCAAGAGCGATGGTAGAGAGGAAAGACTTCATCTTGGTGATTTGGATAAGAGCTTGTGTCGTTGTTTGCCTCCATCAACTGTCTACCCACCACCCCTTCTTATAGTGCCACCTAACTTTACGGACATCCCTCAGTACCTCCAGATATTATCCACAGGTAGAATTCTTCCGTGTATGGTTACTCTCCCTTCTAGTCTCCCTTCTCAAGAGCCAGTCGTCGCACAGAAGCAGCCGCGCCAGCCCTCATGAAGCTAGATGCATATCGTCATAACCAGGTCGAGTCTGCGCAGGAACCGGGTTTGGTGTCCCATGACCTATATTGCGGTGGCATAATATGCACCCTCGTTCTACAACAAACATGCCATCATGGGGTAGCAGGGGATTTCGCTCCAATGGTATTTCGAGTATGGCCGGGGATATGTAGAGAATAAGCTTTTTTTAATATGTAGGTTAGTCTTGTAGCCTAGAAATACCGGAGGCGGGCATGGCGCCCGGGAAGATGGGAATGCAATCCGACTAGAATCCTGGGGTACAGTTGCAGTATGCGCCGTGCGGTATGTGGTTAACCCCAAAATGTTTCTTCTACCGCTGGAACGGCGTAATAAATCTAATGCAGTGCTGAGGTTCCTAAGCCGGTGTTATCTGAAGTCTCACAGAGAAAGGACCACGAGCTGAAACAAATTCGGGAGAATGCAATAATATTCCCTCAAGTCTTATTGCTACTCCTTACCGTATACGGTGCTCTAGGCGTGGTTCAAAGAAGTGGAGTCGACGTCCACGCGCTCTGCACTGTTGGGCAGAAGGGACATGCTGGGGCTGCAGATTGCTTAATCTCGACTGTCTGGTTTCCAGTACGGCTTCGCTGCCGAACAATTTAGTCTCGCCACCTTGGTATGCACGAAATTTCGAATGTGTGAGTGATAAAACGACAACTGTCGTACAGGCACTGTTAGGCAGGTTGACATTTGTCGCGGTCGCGCAGGAAAAGAAATGTCGACTGAACTGTATGTCGCATCTCTAGCAGCTGCGGTACTGAAATCAAACGTTGAAGATTTGTTGTTGAAGGTCCGCTGATACAGCCTTCTCGCATATATTGTGATTTCTAGTGCAAGGTTTGATAGACTGAAGACTGGAGCATGGAAATACATCGGAAATACATTACGCGAAAAAGCCGCCCCAAGGTGAAGACGGCGATGTTTCGTGGTTGGTGCCGCAATGCTGGATTCCGATTTCGGAAAGAGGAACCGAGAATCACGTGGAAAGACGCCATCTTCCTGGGTTTCCATTGGACGAGACTTCCACGACATTTCCATTCTTTACAGCACGACATCTTTATAATCACAAAGTAGCGTCATCATGTCGCCTCTAGCTATCTTCTCCGCTTGTGCGACCTTCAGAAGTTCTGTTCAGATTATCCTGAACAGCAGCGTCCGTCATGAGCCTCCCGCGTAGGCTTCTAGCTGTCGGCCGGCCTGCCCTCCAGCAAGCGTCTTCTGCACCGAGAGGTCGATACTCTCCGAGCGCCTTACTTTTTGCTCGACAGCAATCGAATCAAGCCTCCAGAAGTCTACACAACCAGGCAAAGCGCAGCGCTCAGGCAGCTACCGCAGCTGTTGAAGTAGAGCCTATTTACGAGTCTACGAATCCCGCATTATCCTTCCCATGCCTGGACAAGCAGGAATCCCGATCCGCTTCGCTCTCGAGCCGTTCCTCCGGCCCCGAGCCTTCCTACACATCCGGGAAGCATCTCAACTTCCACTCGCGAGAGCCTATACTTCTTGATTGGGGAGGAATTCTTCCAGAATTCAACATTGCGTATGAGACGTGGGGGGCGTTGAACAAGGATAAGAGCAATGCGGTCTTGTTGCACACAGGGCTGTCGGCTTCAAGTCACGCACACAGCACGGAGAGCAATCCACAGCCCGGATGGTGGGAGAACTTCATCGGATCCGGAAAGCCGCTGGACACGGACAAGTACTTCGTGATGTGTACGAACGTGATCGGCGGGTGTAATGGCTCCACGGGGCCCTCGTCAATTGACCCCGCGAACGGCCAACGATATGCGACGAGGTTTCCTATTCTTACAATGGAGGATATGGTGCGGGCGCAGTTTCGGCTGCTTGATGCGCTCAACATTGAAAAGTTATACGCAAGCGTTGGGTCCAGCATGGGCGGCATGCTGAGTCTTGCTTCTGGTGTTCTGTACCCGGATCGCGTTGGACGACTTGTGAGCATCAGCGCATGTGCTCGGAGCCATCCGTATAGCATTGCTATGAGGCATACGCAGCGGCAAGGTGAGTTGCACTGCAGCATGAGAAAGATGGGCAGTTAGGCTGACCTCTGTTACAGTGCTCATGATGGATCCGCATTGGAATCGTGGCTTCTACTATGGTGGCGTACCGCCGCATTCTGGAATGAAACTCGCACGTGAGATTGCCACCGTTACATATCGAAGCGGTCCGGAGTGGGAACAACGTTTTGGGCGTCGGCGTGCGGATCCTTCTCGGCCTCCAGCATTGTGTCCAGACTTTCTCATCGAGACATACCTTGACCACGCAGGCGAGAAATGGTGTCTGAACTACGACCCCAACAGCTTACTATACGTCTCCAAAGCTATGGACCTATTCGACCTGGGACAAGATCATCGCAACGGCATCAATAAAGTGAGGCAGGACAACAGTAGCAAACTGCAAGCGTACCTAGACGGACGCGCTCCGGCAGCCGAAAGTCAGAGTGACCTCTGCAGTCTGACTCTCCCTGAACAGCCATATGAGGAGAAAGAGCAAGCGGGAGAAGAAGGTGCCGTCAATATGGATGCTGGGCTACAAGAGGCTCCCGCAGATTTAGTTGCAGGGCTGAAGCCTCTAGCGAACACCCCAGCATTGGTCCTCGGTGTAGCAAGTGACATCTTGTTCCCAGCCTGGCAACAAAAGGAGATCGCGAACACACTCAAGCGGACAGGCAACAAGAATGTTACACATATCGAGCTGGGCGAGGAAAAGAGCTTATTCGGACACGATACTTTCTTGCTCGACTTGACGAATGTAGGAGGCGCGGTGCAGTCATTTTTGGATTGACACGGTGGCGCAATCTCTTGTACAAATACATTTGACTTTGGCTTTCATAGCGCTGCATGGCATGGCGCGTTGGGGGTGGGCCAAACCCGCAAATCTGTATCTTTTTGTCTCACGAATTTCAATTAACCTGACCCCGCCTTTGCATCCCACATACTCTACTGACGCATCTTGCTCTTCTCACGCCGTTCTTTGTTTTACCCGGATAGCTCAAGTGTTTCCATCCATGGCTGTACAGTGGATCGCGACATGCAAGTGGTGAGTATTGCAGATCCCAGTTCGGCCGTTGTTTTGACTGCAGAGGGAGTTTTCGAGTCTTTGAGCGAACGTACACGGGAGAGGCTGGTGGTGGAGGGGTAATGAGACATAGATGACAATGAGCGCGCATCCGGACACGTGAGGTTTTGAAATGGCTTTCTATTTCATTTCAACGAGGTCCATTTTGGTATTCACGTAATACACGTGACATGCTCGTGCTTCCACTATCATCCTTTTTGTATGTCGAATTTTACACCCTTCCATTCCGCCCTCATCGCTTCGTCGATCCAAGCGCACTCCGTGACGCCAGTGTGCTCCCTGACATACGCTACTAATGAGTCGGCACCAGGAGCTCCCTCAAGGACGCCCAGTGCGCCTACGTGCGGGATATGTAGGGCGGATGCGATAGGAGGCTCGCAGCCCGGAGGTACGGCGATCAGACGTGTGGCCACTGAGGTTGGCGAACCGAGAGTCGAGAGGTGGATAAGCGTTGGTATGTGCGCGTGAGGGAGTGAGGCAGGAGGGTGGTTGTGGGTAATTAGAACAAGAGATAGAGGACGCAGTTCCTGCGATGAGTTCGAGTCTGGTTTCTTTTCGGGAGCCTCCTCGGTTGGATCTTTCTCTGTTGGGTCTTCATTCTGGGGTTCATCTTTTGCTCGCCAACGATGGGTGCGCGGGTGCTGTTGGAGGTGCAGTCTGGGCTGCTAGGGCCTCTAGGTGGCGGGTCACGCTGTTGAGGCCGATGATGAGGATGTGGTTACCTATCTCTGGTGGTGGGGGCGGGACGTCTGTTGTGGTCGTATCTTGAGAATGACCATCCTTGAGTGCAGTATCTTTCTGGGCGTTTTTTTTCGATTCCCGCTTCCGTTTCTTGCCTTTTGAAGGTTGGATATGGGTCTTGCGATGGTCTCCCAAGGGCTGTATCAGGCTATTCCTAGGTTAGCCGGGCTGGGCGCCGTGCGCAGTGCAAAAAGTACGAAAGAGTAGCTGATGGGATCACGGTGTGGTTAAAACCGGGGAGAGGCTTAGCACACGGATTGAAGCAAGAGTCTTGACCTACTTGCACACAAGAGATCTACAATGTTGTCTCGTTGGACGGGTGTGAGCTGTGGCCTGAGTCTATCAACACATGTTCATACGAGTTCACGCCAAGCATACCATCGTGGCTCGGTATACGGCCTGCCAGTCTTGAATATGGGCTTGGAAGTTTTCTTAGTGGTCGAGGCCATGGTGTCGCTGGCGTCCAGCACACGCGGAGACGAGGCAGGCACCGTCAATACCGAACAAACCCGACGCGCTGCGTCGAAGAGCGAGCGATTCACTGCGTTTGCCCAAGCGGGCGGGTGGATCGGGTTTGCCCTAGGGTGCGTGCTGGGTGTGCGTAAGGTCCTGGGGGCAGCAAGCGCACGCTGGTGCAGGGCAAGTGGCGTTAGCAGCGCTAGCCGTGAGGGGCAAAGCGCGGGCGCTCGACCAATGACGTTTTCTTGGCGCGGGCTCCCCACTAACAACAGCTCTCCCAGACATTCACGAACGCGTGAAATCTCCAGAGCTCGGCAGCATTGAGGCACTCTCCCACGGGCTCCCGCTTTGCCCCTCTACCTGCCGCAGCGCCACACCCGCCAGCTCATGCTTCACCTACCCCCAGCGCGTCCCTCCCCTCCGAGCGAGGCTGTCCACTACGTCTAGGTAGGCGGCTGCTGCCTGTGCGGGAGCGCAGCTTGTGCCTACCAGACTCCCCCCCCCCCTCCCCCCCCGCCCCCCCAACCGCGCGTGCCTGCCCGATCAACCTTCCACGCCTCCACAGACACCTCCAGCGGGACTCACTGCGTCATGAGTCAGCGGGACCATGATTTAATGGAGTCTGTCACTGCAGACCAAGCAATCAGTGTCCCCGCGTCGCCGCCGCCGCGCGACTCTATGGAAGACGCAGACCCGTCGTTGACCCGCAAACGACCCAGGCTTGACGGCGGCAGTATAGATACCCCCGCCATGCACACAGACTCAGCCACCTCCGCCTGCACCACCCCGCCGTCCAGCGACCAGCAGGTTGAAATGACCATCAGGTCGCAGCCCACCTCGTTGTCGCACACCCGAGACGGTGCCCACGACACTAGCGACCATCTCGCCCCCACAACTCCTGCCGAAGACATAGAGATCACGGCCGCTATGGCTGGCGACGCCGACAGCCCTCCTGTCGTCGCCATTGACGACGACGATGACGCCGAAACCATGGCCGGTTACGCCGCGGCTGCTCCCATACCGGTCGGTTACGATGCTGACGACTACTTCGCATCGTTTCCTTTTGCGCAGCACGGCAATTACATGCACGCTGTGCATGAGATTGTGCAGTATGTTCAAGGCAGTAGGTCGTTATCTACCCGCTGTATTGCAGGCTATGCTAATCTGTTTGCAGACCAAAACGTGGAAGGCAATGTCCTTAGGCAACTCACCATATGGCTAGATGGTCTCCCTAGTCATCCGCTGCTGTGGAGGAGCTTCTACATGGAACAACTTCCCTTTTGGGATGAAATCTCAATGGTGGTACACAAAATATTTGGCCGGAGGTAAGTCCATTCGTAGAGCCTCTCCGTTGGAGCAGTGTATTAACCCGTACAGATCTCCTTTCGGCGACCCGTTCTGCGATGACACCCTGTCCGAAGAGGACATTATCACCAGCTTCCTCGTCTCATACCTCCGTCTTATCTCGCGCCTCATGCAGGTCGACGCCGCTATGCTATCGCAGTGGACCTCCGAAGAAAGCTACACGCTTCCGCTCTTGACCCAAAAGCATTTCCGAAATGTGAACACGATCATACGGCAAACCTACACACCGACGCCGTGCCACCTCTTCAATCTACTTCGAAAGGAGTACCAGGTCGAGGTCGAAAGCATGTGCGTTCGCCTTTTGAAAGCTTTTCTCGAGGCTGATGGCGCCAAAAATGTCTTTGATCTTGCAAAGCAAGCATGCGGCAAGGTTCCTCTTCCGTTTCAAAATATCATCGCTATGAATGTGGCTGCGGCCGTGGACTCGATATGCTGCGCCATCTCCAACTATCCATTTGCAGAGGAGATAGTGAACAAAGACGATTTCTATCGGCACGCGCTCGCCTTTTTCCGACAGTACAATGCCGATCTTCAGAATCCTAGCAAAGTGGTCGACACGGTGAATACCAGGGAATTGATTGTTCATTTTTTCATCTTGTTGTTCGACATTTGTCTGTACAACCCGACCATGGCCGCAGAACTTCAGGATGAATTCTTGGACTTCCGGGATCCTCAATCTCCCACCGCAGCGGCTTCCCCGGACGAGAGCACCGTCGGACGTGCTTCATATCTTGAAGATCCCACTGAGTTGCCTAGGCTAATCTCTAACGCCTGGAAATTCAAACTGCTTCGAAAGTACGTTGTTAAGGGACGCATGGAACTGCGAGTTATGAGCATCGGCTTCATGGACGCCTCGCTCGTCGAATTATGGAAGGACTACAGTACTACAGTCGTTGGCATCAAGCACCCTGTAATGCTGTATCTTGCCGACTTTCTGCTACACGAAACGGGTGGTGGACTACATCATCAGTGTTGATTCACATCCTCAACTGATTTCCCGCAGCGGGAACATCGTTGGCTTTCTTATCGTTACCCGTCGTTATTCTGATGCCCAAACCGATGCCATTTGGAACACAGTCGCTCACAGCTCTGATCCCCGCGTCGTGTCCGCGACTATGACGATGCTTCGAAGTATCTTCAACCTTATGGAACAAGCAGATCTGTTGCATCTCTGCTCGAAGCTTTATGAGCTTCCAGTCGAAAGCTACAATGCTGATATTCTCCGTTTCTTACGAGAACTTACCCACAAACTGGTAGAGAAACCTCCGGAATGGAACTATACCGATCCCCATGCCCGGCCATGGAATGTTTGCATCCGGGTCGTCCAAGACACATCCCCTGGTAAAGAGACCAGCAAGTTATTTACGAACCTCCATTTGGACGCTGTCGACCAATTACGTGCGGTAGCTTCTCACATACCTTTGGAAGAGCGATATCAACTTCTCCGAGAATGCGCGGCGCATATTGCGAGCAAATCGTCCAAGGCCACGGGTAGTGTGCGAGCCATCTACATACTCGCGTCTGTGGTACATTTCGGAGAGCCTACTTTCTTCCAAGAATATCCCGATGCAGCGCGTGATATTCTCGAGGAGATTTGCTTCTTTGTTAGGAATGAGACGGACATGGCTTTGAATACTACCCAATGTCTTGCTTTATCATATCGACTAGAGCTGTTATCTCTCCTCATATACGGAGCCCCCGATGCGGTCCCTCCCGATCTTTACCAAGATCTTTGGGAGCACCTTATTGGCAGGTATGCCCACACAAACCAAGTACGGGACATGGCCTGGTCCAAATTCCTGGATGCTGTCAAACACAAACCGGACAATGATTTTTGCAAACAGCTTGTCACCGTCTGCGTACCCACACTAGACCCACGATACTATACACATGGCATGTTCGACTTCGTCGCGGCTTACAGGTTCCAGACCACACGACGTATCGTTACGACAGAACAAGGCGAGAAAGAGCTACTGCAAATCAGGGGCGCCGATTTGCTGTGGGCTATGATTCTGTCGGCTCCACCGCATACCATCGAGGATCGTGCAGCAAAGCTCCTGGCTTCGCGCTACCTCAAGATAGACCCTGATCAAGGAGTGGACCTAGAGGAACTTGAAGAAGTACACGTTGCCCTTGTAGATCAGCGTGTGAAGGAGCTCTTGTCTTTGTATGCAACCCTTCGGACTGGATCTCTCGCGACAACCCCGAACGTTGAGCAGATGGACATCGTCCTTTCAGGCCCTCTGAAAGAACAGAAAGAACAACATTTTGCGAGGACTATATTGTTCTTGAAGTTACTACTTGGCTTCATCCGGAAACAACCTGAACTGAACCGCTCAAAGAGGTCGGACTCCAAAGTTGAGCCTCTGGACATAGAGCTTCCATCCGGCGAAGCGATCGAGGTAAAATATACGTCTCCAATCAAGTCCGGTATTCAGTCAATCATAATCGGCTCGGAGAACACGCTCCAAGACCTATACACCCGATTGTGTCATGCGACTGGGTTCACGATACTCAACCTCTTTGCGAAAGGGCAGAGGTTGAGTGTCGTGGACAAGGCAAATGAAAAGATTGCTGACCTTGACCTGGCGACTCAGGTACTTATTACTCAGAAGACGTTAGACAGTGAAGTATCCCAGCCGGTGCCGGATCACAGTGGCAGCTCCTCAGTCTTCGAGATGACAGTTTTGAGCCACTTCAACAAACTTTTCGCTTGCATGGACGCGGATGATTACATCAGCTCAGTGGTGAGTGTTTTTTCAAAGGTCTTGTAGCTCAATAAACATGAACATGCTGACAGTAACAGGTTTACGATTTCCTTGTCTGCTTCCCATTCCGGGACACGATACCTGAAGCGGAGATTACAGGCGGTACAGCATCTTTTGAACTCCTGTTTCCACCAGGCAAGCCTTGGCAGGCTAAATATGCGGCCCTTGCTCTCGATGGGAAGCTGAGAGGACAAGTGAGAAGAGTAGGTAGACTTGGTCTCTTTATGTGTATGAGCTCGGCTGACGTAGAATGTAGAATTCTGTCGATGATAAATTTCTCGCAGGCGCCGTGCGACTTCTAGACCAGGCCCTCCTTAGCCCAAGCTTGCTTGGCGAGCAATTGACACCACAATCTGACCTCCTTCTGGCTCAGGCGTTAGTACAAGTTCTTTTGAACTTCCTCAAAGGTATGTACACTCCATGCTCAGTAAATATACCCATCAATGCCTAATGTCAAGTCATAGAGCGACCTGCGCGAGATACATCGTCTATTTATTTCTCCGATGAGCGTCGTCTCGTGGAGCGCATGCTTCGCCTTGTGTCTGTAGCCCTGAGCTCTGACGAAGACATGGGTTTTATCGCTTATCATTCCTACTGCGTTGTCGTCGAAGCGTCGTTGCATTCTCGCGAAGCCTGGGAGGCTTTCATTGGTCACAATGCAGTGGGTACGCTTCACGAAGCCCTACTTTTATCCGATGTTCGAAAACGTCTTCGAGAGAATATTGCCAAGATCATCTCTTCGGTATGTGGTGGAGCCCTGTCTCCATCATCCGCCATCGCAGAAGCTGACACGGCGACCTCCTTCTGGAAAATCATTTCGTCCGCCCTACTGCGTGCGAGTCAATTCCCTGGCCAGTCAGAACAGCTGTTTGAGCTCGCAGAACAGGTGTTTCGCAAATACGACGAGCACAATAGAGACGAGGCTTCTTTGCGCTCTTATCTAGCCACATGGAGTGCCCTTCTCTTGAATTACCATCACGACGAAAACGTGGGACGGGACGAGACTGATTTTGTGGTAATAGGTTTCACCAAACTGCTGCTCAGTTGTGTTTCCTCATTAAAATCATTCAAAAAGCCGTTGAATTCCGGTTCACTCGTTGAGGGGATCTGGAACAAGTTCTTGTTTGCTCCTAGAATTATGGAGATTGATGACCAATCACCGGGATCCTACCTTCCTGTACTAGAGAGCAACACCAGGAAGGAACTCTATGAGCTTGTGCTCGCTCTAGCTGAGGATCGAGGCAGCTATGGTTCACTTCTCGACATGGTTGGAAACCTCAGGAACGACGATGTAGACATGGCTTTGCAACCTGTTTGCTTCGACCGGACCAACGAAATACGGGCACCCACTGGATACGTTGGATTGTTCAATCCTCGTGCTATTTGCTACATGAACTCTTTGCTCACGCAATTGTTCATGAATATGAACTTCCGCAAGTTCGTCCTCGGTTTGAATGTCACGGATCCGCTTGGTGCTCAGCGTCTGTTGCATCAGACCCAGAAACTGTTCGCCGAGATGCAGAACAGCTACCGCAAGGCTGCGGACCCGCGAGGCTTCGCAGCATGCGTGAAAGCTCCTGAGGGAGTACCCATTGATATCAATATTCAAATGGACGCTGACGAGTTCTACAACTTGCTGTTCGATCAATGGGAAGGCCAGATGCTCTCTCCAGCAATCAAGGAACAGTTTCGCTCATTCTATGGAGGTCACACTGTCAACCAGATCAAATCAAAAGAGTGTGAACACGTGTCTGAACGAGTGGAGAGTTTCTTTGTCGTCCAGTGCGACGTGCAGGGCAAACAAAGCCTGATTGAGAGTCTTCAATCATTCGTGGAAGGCGATGTGATGGAGGGTGACAACAAGTACAAATGCGAGGCTTGTGGGGGAAAAAACTGGTGGATGCAGTCAAGCGGTAAGTACATCAATTGCGTATGTAAGCCTAACTGACGTGTCGAAGGACGTGCCTCAAGGATGTTCCTGACAACCTTATCTTTCATTTGAAGAGATTTGATTTTGATCTTGTTGAACTCCGGAGAGCAAAGATCAACGATCACTTCGAGTTTCCGAGTTGCATCGACGTCAGCCCCTTTTAAGGTCGACCATCTCAGCGATCCTTCCAAACCCCGCGAAGAAGATATTTTCGAGCTGGTCGGCGTGCTCGTGCATCAAGGCACATCCGAGAATGGCCACTACTACTCTTACATCCGTGAACGGCCGTGCGCATCCGGAAGTATGACTCAGTGGGTCGAGTTCAACGACCGGGACGTCGACGCCTTCGATCACCAATCCATTCCGTATCAGGCTTATGGTGGCTTCTACGACGAGCAGTTTCCGCGCCAACAGAAGCAATTCAGCGCGTACATGCTGTTTTACCAGCGTCGCTCCGCCATTGAGAAGGACCACCGCGAATACATGGGATCTCCGCAGTCCGGCATTGCTAAAGTCCCAGTTCCTCCGTCTCTCGATCGGAGTATCCAAGCCGATAATAACCTCATAGTTCGAGAGTACAGTCTCTATGATCCCCATCACACCAAGTTCGTGCGACAAATTCTTGCTAATGTTCGCACAATCAATCACGGGACCTGTTCCGAAGACCATGGACAGGAGACACAGGCTCTACATATTGTGCTTGTACACCTCTGTCAAACGCTGTTCCGCGCCAAGACTGCCGACAATTTCGACGAGACGATCCTCCAACTGCGAAAGGCTGTACTATCGTGCTCAACATGTTGCCAGGTTGCGTTGAAATGGCTCGCTGACCAAGAGTATGCCCTGATCAACCTCCTGCTTCAATGTATTCACGGGAAGGTTCGATCCCAGATACGCACTTTCCTTCTCGACAGCCTTCTCTTCCTCCGCGACAAGGATCCTGCGGGCATATGGCATTGAGGGTATGGAAACCGATTGTGAATCAGGGTCGGCTATCCAGCCCAGTGGCATACTTGTCGCTGTTGCAAAAGCTCTTTACGACGTTTGTCAAAACTCGTACTTATCCATACGCGGCTGGGACGATCTTTACCTGACTCTCTGTGGGATCAGTGACATGGGTCATGTGGAAACGGCTGTTTTGTTAGACCAAAACTTCCTGGATCATTCCCTGCGCATCTTTTGCATGCATGCAAACCAGAACTTTCGAGCGAAGGAACCCGATCTTTGGCGCGTTGTCGAAAAGAAGAAGCGCATATTCAATAGGGTGATCGAGTTTGTATACACGCTGTTAGCCAAGGTCGATCTCCAGCACCCGGTCATCACGAACAATCGGAGCAGCCGACTAGACAAGTGCGAACGCAATGGTTTCAAGTTCCCTCTTTCTAGGGCAGAACATTCAATGCTTCACTTCTGGCACGACGATAACAAAAGCTTACGCCTTCTTGGACAAGATGCTCGAGACGTTTGATTCTACGAAGACTGAGATATTCTACCCTGGTGAAATCCTGAAGTGGATGCTTCAATCGGTCGACCCGCGAACTAAACAATATCTCTTCTACACGGTCTATGAAGGAGTGTCCCAACTTTCGCCTCCTAGTTCAGATCCTTACGTTCGAGCGGCACTTCCATATTGCGAAGCTTGCCGTGAGCCAAATCATGTGGACCAAGTGATCGAAGTTGTGGCCAGGCAAGTGGCTAAGTACCGAGATGGAGGCGGTGAAGTCAATATCCGTTTCTTTAGTGGCCTTCTGGGAGCTGAAAATAAGTATGTCCTGGAAGCGAAGGGCGCCGACTACTTCTATTCCGTTTCACTCGCTCTGGCAAGGAGGATCTCGATACCCTTGCTACTCTACGACGAGGAAGGCATACGCAAAGCTGCGGCACTTCATCTCGATGGACTTTTCACCCGACACCAGGATGACGAACACACTGCGGAAGACATCCTGAAGCAAAAGTATAAGGTAGCGCGATCTCTAGCCTCCGACCTTTGTGACAAGATCGTCGAAGAGTACGACAACACGACGTCTCGGTCGTACATACAACCCATGGTTCAGGTGTGCCAAATCCTGATGAGGTTGATACAGGCTCTATACGAATCAGATGATCCTTCCCTGGAACCGTTTCAGTCCGGCAACGACCCAACCATCATGGAAAAGTTCGAGTCGTTCGTTGCGCCCCGGTTGCACAATTGGCCAATGGATACAAGTACGCCAATCTCAACCGGTGGTAAGTCAAATATTTGCCTCTCTTCTCAAAACGATGGCTGACTCTACTGACAGAACCTTACGACCATTCAGACTATGGCAGTGAGTCTGATATGGATCCCGAGCTTCTCGATATTTGAGTCTGAATTTTGCGTTGATGTTAATGGTGTGCTCGCAGAGCGTTCGATGTCTTCCATGTCTTCCGTTAGCATGATGACTGATGGGAGCTGGATGATGATTTGACCGAGTACGAGTGTCACTACGGCGTTAATTGGGGCTAGACTTGGATTTTCTCCGTCACCTACTCGGCTTTTCTTTGCCCAACCATGTGCGAAACGGGCATGGCGAGATCGGCGTAAATGATTGATTTGGAGAGCTTTGGCTCATCTTTCGATCATTGATTTGCTTTGCTTTTGCATGGACGTTTGTTAGTTTGACTCGGAGGCATAGCGATGGCGTGCTAGGTTGGGTCCGGTACTATATCATCAGCGGTCTTGGGATACTCTTCACGACTTGAACGGACTATAAAAACTTGGAATGCAGCAGTGGCGTTCTTCCTGGTGAATATGATGACTGGCCGTCATGGTGGGGATGGCCTATGGGGTGCAATACATTGATTATTCTCAAGCAACCGCTCCCGTGTTCAATGTTCCACTAGCTTGACCCTCGTGCACTACTTGAAGCGTCATTCTCATTTCAGTGTTTGCCGATGTCAGAAAACTTCAGCAATCTCCCTTGACCGCTCCTCCGATCTCTTTGTTGAGCTATGGTTTTTTTTTCTTGCGACTAAGGGGTTTCTAATAAAAATATTACAATAATAGCAGTTATCCCTCCTGCTGTTGTATATACACAGAAAAGCGTTTCAAGGTGTTGACAAAAAGGGGTTTTGTTGAGTTATATCACAGTTCACATCCCTTTTTTCACTTGTTCTCCCTCAAAACACACGACCTTCTCACCAAAACACTGTGACTGTCCTCCACAACAATGTTCATCTCCATCACTATCATCCTGGCCTTCACCATCACTATCACGGTCCCTGGGCGCGGCATGGAGGTCAAGATCAGTCTTGGTGGCGCGTGTGCCGGCGGGGCGGAGCGGACGGGTGAGAAGTGCAGGGAGGTTTTTGGAGAGGTGGATAGAGAGTGTGGGCCTAGGCTTAGGGTGGAGGATAGGTTTTATGGTAAGTCAGTGAGTAGTGAATGGGATTTTGGGGATGCAAGGAGGGGTCTATGGTGGATTAGGCGTACTTACGGTTAAACTTCACTTTAAAGTGTAGTTATATTTTTATTTTATTTAATTTATCTATAGTTATAGTTATAGTAGTGTGTAAAATAGTAACGTGGTTCACCAGCGAGTGACCCACACACCAGTGAGCGCGCCACCTTTGCCAAGACCCCACCAAACTATTTCATTCATTATTAGACTGCGTCGCAACACTACTTAAAAATATATACTAAGTTAATGCATCTAATTCAGATTCTTCCTCTTTAACTCCCTAGCAGGTTTGCGCATTGTGTCCAGGTTGCCTACAGATACCACAACGCCGTTAAGTTGATAGCCCTGTTGCAGCGCAACTAGTACCTGACGACTATTTACCCTTCTTCTGTCCACCAGCGTCCTAGGAGTGGCTAGCTAAGATCCCTCTGCTACTGTAAGTGATCCCTGATGCTGGATATACCTCCTTTTACGCGATTTTCGCCTTGTAGTCTCCTTAATTGTCTTGCGAAGGCCTGCAATTTTATCCAACACTAGTACCTGACTATACATTGCACTTAGAGCGCCTTTTTTAAGCTTCTTAAGCACCTGTATGGTTGAAGTTAGTGATGAATTGAAGTGATCTCTAATTCTCTTGCGAACTAGTGTTGATTGCGCCTCAAATTCGCGTAGGTTACTTAGTGTTTTAGACTCCTAGGTGGTAGGCTCTTTAATAGGCAGACTAGGTGTACAGATGCAGATGTTAAGGTGCTGCAACACCTCCTCTAGATTTAATAGGACTAGCCTAGCACCGCAAAAACTACCCTTAATTGTCTCTGCAGAGAAAACCTTCAAAAACGCGGTTTTAAAGGCTAGGAGGAAATCGATCTTTATAATGTGGGTTATCAGCCAACGCGCCAAGCCCGAGATCTCAGCACCATATGCCTTCTTCAGCGGGGAGAAACAGCCCATATTTAATAGCTGCAGCAGGTGTAGCAAATATAGCGGCATATAGAGAGTAATAATCTTATGTTCCTTGCAGTAATCCTAGAACTTAATTAAGTTATAGCTCTTATAGCTGTTGATAACTAGCAGCTAATAGGTTCCTTTAGCGCATCCCTTTATATGCGCGTTAAAGTGTTTTAACCACGCGATACCAAGCTTGTTATTTGTCTAGCCGTTCTCGCTAACACAGCGATTACCCAACCGCTAGGAATTGACGCGTCTTCGTACTAGGTGGAGATGTGACGCTTGCCGGCGTAGATAATAAAGGGAGGGATTGCCCATCTAGCAGCGCAGATACCCTAGATTACTATAATCCACTAGCAGTCGCCTAGCTATATCAATTTAGGTTTCGCACGCCTCTCTGATGCTGTAACCACAAGCTAAGACCCTATAACCCCCATTAGGAAGCCTAATTTATCAAAGTTATAGGTGTCCTTATCCGTAATGCCATACTTGACTTTAATGCCCTCCACAAGCTTAAACCACGCGTTTATAACCTTAGGATCTTCCTATTATGCCCTCTAGTTGTTATATAACTAAGACCAACGCGTTTTAACTTCACGTCTGCGCTTAATAAACCTGTCTGTCTAGTTAATGCCAATAGGTGGCTTTCCTCTCTATAAACGTAGTGAATCGGCCATTGTGCGTATTATAAGCTTTGTAGGAGGGAATCTACGCGTGTCTAGCTCAATTATATAATTAACAAGCGCCTGCTCCTTAAGGAGAGTAAAAATTCTTTAATTTAGGTGGGTTATCGCGTTGTGCAGTTGTTCCATTGCGTCTTTAATTAAGCGTTCTACAATTAATGTTATACAGCCCTGCTGCTGCTCGCTCTGTAAGATTTAGGTCTTGTTTAATAGCTCTAATAGCAATAAGTAACTAAGCTTTATTAGATAGCTTAGAAGATATAGTAGGTGGTTGTATTATGATGGTATTGTTGGTGATGGTGGGGTCTTGGCAAAGGTGGCGCGCTCACTGGTGTGGGTCACTCGCTGGTGAAACCACGTTATAGCAAGATAATTTACTACTTAATAATAATTTTAAACTATAGCTAAGTTAACTGTACTAGTATATATAATAGTCTTATAGGGTGCTAAATAATAAGCGTGTTATTAACTTAATATTATATATTTATATAGTATCTTATGCTTTTTTTTGTGATCACCTTTTTCACGCTCTTTTTGATTACTAAGCAGGGGGCTCTGCTTTTTTTGTCATGTTATTTGAGATGAAAGCCTTTGTCGTGCTACCCCTAGGTAGTTAATTTAACGCCACATATAGTATCTTATAAAGCTAGTATATAGAAAAAAAAAGGTTATAGCTAGATTTTCTTTTACTATAGTATAGTTGCAGGATGTAGCTTTCCAAGGTTGTTCACAAAAAAAATAGTGGATGGGAGGGGTGGGTTGAGGGTGTATTTGTTGGATTTTGCTGATGTGATGGTAGTTGGTGGGGCGGAGGCGGAGTGTGATGGGAGTGTGGTGGAGGTGAGGCGGGTTGGGTGTTTGCGTGGGGTGGGGGGGTGCTAGGGGGGTGTGGTGGTGAGGGTTTTGGTGTGTATATGTGTGGGTTTGGTAAGTGGGGATTGGAGAAGTAGGGGGGAGACGGGGATATGAGTCGGTGCTGTTGAGGCATACAAATTGTAACTTGGTGGTTGGACAACATTCTGTGGGGCTTCTCTTACGAGTCTTTGCCGGTCTTAATGCCTTTGAAGAACATTGAATGTGAGTATACGTCGGCGTGTGGACCGCAGTATCGAACATTTTCCAGTAGAGTAGTACTCGGCAGCAACTTTTCTCGTTCTTGTGAAGCATCATTGAACTGACGACTGAGATGCGCAAACTCGAAGGATGAGATGGATGGCCTTTTGAAACTGGGTTGAAATGGGTATATCGAGATAATTTTTCCACCGAGCAGTGAGGTTATCTACAGATGGCTACAGAGACATGTTTTGTGTTTCCATCCCACCAAGACCAATTCTGCACCGAACCCGGACTGTACCAGATCCGCCCCCGCCCCCGAACCCCCACCTCCTCTCTCTTCTGTATCCCACGAACAAGTACAATCCAACCCCTCATCGCACTTGGAAAGTTTCCCATCTAACCACCAAAGTTGAAGCTCAACCAGCTATCATCGCAAGTAGAGCTCTTCGAAGCCACTAGGAAATCACAACATCAGCACACCCTGCCTCACCTCATCACCAAAGTATCAAAAACTCACATGGAAAGTCAGCAGGCGGGTGCGGCTTCGTCTCGCCATCCTTGCACTTCGGATAGAGATACGTCTTAAACAAGGCCACGCAAGCATCCGTGTTCTACGGCGTCAACTCGGCGCATTTCTTGCCCACCTTGAGGGTCACCGTGTAAGGGAAGCCCTTGACGATGCCTAGCGGCAGTGTGTATCAGTGTGTGTCGCTCAGTTGCTGTACTCCAAGCAGGGAGAGGGAAGACTTACCGGTGACTGGGTTCACGGACGGATTCTCGCCGGGCGTGCAAGACATCTTTGCGCAAGCATTGGTGATGGCAATGGTTGCGTTGTTGGAGTCGGCAAAGTATCCCCTGCAAGTCACTTCGTCGCCGTCGAAGCAGGAGTTTTGTCTAGCGATGGGGTTGGCGAGGATGGAGGTGAGGCCTGTGGCGAGGAGGACGAGGAGGTTGGAGAAACGCATTGTCGGTCACGGTACTCGGGATTCTGACTTTGGAAGTGTAGAGTTGGAACTGGAATGGTGTGTGGAAGTGGTGAGGTATAGTACGAGTTGGACGAGGTCTTTACTCTTATATAGACATTTGTGGTGCGTGCTCGCTGACAGCGTTGTCAACGTACCGTAGCGAATCTACGGCCCGTAGCGGCTACATGTAGCCGAATAGGGCACAGTATACATATTGGCCCTTGCACGGCTCCACGGTGCAGTATTTGGCCTATGCAACTACGGGCCGTAGATTCGCTACGGTACGTTGACAACGCTGCTCGCTGAATCAATCTAATGGAGTTAGTAAGTAAGGTAGTGGTAAAGTCGACGGGACCGGTACACTAATGATAGGTTTGGGATACGCTAGCTGGGAGATATGACAGGGCGTTTGCGATTCAAATGAGCTTTGGGTGACCGCATGTCGTACAGGAAAATCTTCACATGTAGGGTAATTTGAGAAGAGGGTTTGTGCGACCGTTAAGTTGGAACGCGTTGTGGGCTCAAGAAGTGAGTGGACTGCCAAGGTGCGTGTGGGTATGGCGAAGGAGAAATTGCACGATGAAGAGAGGATCGGGGGATTGAGTAGGTAGGGATGCTGGATCGGCTGGTGTAGAGGCAATCATCGTGCAGGTTGTCCTGTTTCCTCTCAGCGTAATTTCCCTATTCAAGGTGAAACGCGAGATCGGAGTAGAGCAAACAGGGTTTCCCAATCGTCTTGTGGGCCGCCTAGCTTCTGAGCATGCAGCTAGTCGTTGTGCGGTCTAAGCTTTGCGTTAGATGGTTAAACCGGGCACAGTGGGTGAGGGAAATGAATGCGTATACTTCTGTTAGTGCAGTGTGTTACCCATAATCAGGTTAAATAAAATTGACGCAGCTATTCAAGGTGTCTAGTTGTTTCGTCACTGGCTGTGAAGCCTACGTTGGTATCCTAGGGTGACACACACCATCGTATCGACCTAAGGGTACAATACTTTCCGTCACCCACTGTGGGAGTTCCCTGATGCTCGCATCTCCACCATGTCTCAAATTGCTCGTCGTTGGCGTGTCACGAACTAGTCTCCATGCTCCTATCCGTAAGCAACGCGCGATGCGCATGGATGAACTGTTGCAAACAGCTTTGACCGGGAAGTAGGGCATCGTGTTTGTGTCGAGGCGAGGCGTCAGACGATGATGCAACTCCATGTAGCGGTGAATCGGTCCCTGTCAAGCGTGTTGGATCTTAAGATGTCATTTCGTATATCCCCACCCGCTACCTGAGGTCTGTCAAATTGGAAGTCAGAGAGTGACCGTTTGCAATCAGCACCCAAGAGCTTGTTAGTAAAGTGCAGGACAGGGTGCAAGTAGAAAACGGTTGATGAGATCGAGAGGAGCAGCTCAACCGCAGGGCTCAAGGGGAGCTGCAATGTCTTCTTGCTCGATCGCATTTCCTATGCTAGCTCCTTTTGGATCATTGAGAGGCTTGTGTCAAACCCTCCAAACTCGAAGCCGTACCCAGCCCGAACTGCTTCGTTCAGACACCCTAATGTCCTGTTGTACATGTGCCTGCATGCTCGTCGCGTGCAGTAGGCAGCTGTAGCTTCCCAATTTTTTCTACGCAGAACAGTCCAGCATCCTCTATCTGCATTCATGCTACCCTCATCCTGACCCTTCACCGCCCCCTCACTTCTTAACCTTCTCCAACGTCCTCCTCGTCCCCTCAACAATCAACCCATGCTCCACCTCATGTATCCTCCCCTCCAGCTCCTCCAACCCCTCCCCCTCCCTCAACTCCACCTCCTCCACAACAATCGCCCTCCCCCGCATCTACCTCCGCAATCACCTCATGCACCATAACCCCGTCCTCCTCCGCAACCCTTCCGTCCTCCCCGCCTCCCACGCCCGCTCAATCGCCCCCGCCCCCGCAAACTCCCCCGGCAGGGCAGGATGCAGATTGATCACCCTGATTCCTGCCGCGGCTATCGGGTTTAGAAAGTCAGGAGTGAGGATGTGCATCCAGCCTGCGCAGACGATGACGTCGGGACGTGGGTTGAGAGCGAGGATAAGAGTGGCGAGCGAGGCATCGTATTCGGTGCGAGCGGCGGCGGCGATGCCGGATTCGGTTGGGGGGTGCTTGCGCTTGAAGGGAACGAGGTTGTGGTATGTTGTTGGGATGGAGGCTTTTGCGGCGCGTTCGAGGCCGTAGGCTGCTTTGCGGCTACCGCATGTTAGATGGGGTCTAGGTGGCGGTGTCGGTGTCGTGGAGGAAGCGGTGCGGTGGAGACGTACTTTGATATTACGTGGGTGATGCGGGTGTTGGGGGAGTTTGGATGAGGCGCATGCGTCGATGAGGGCTTGGAGGTTGGAGCCGTTGCCGGATATGAGGACGACGAGGTTGTATTGTGACTGCGACATACTGGGAGGTTCCGAGGCTGGCGGGTTGTTTGGATGTGATGCGGGAGTGCCGTGTAGCTCCGCAACTTGGATCTAAACTTTTTGCGCGGGGGTGTTGGTGCCCCTCCATGTCGGAGCAACCTTGCAAATCGCCGCATCACGTGTATAACCGTTCACCCTGGGCACTCTCACTTCTCCTCTCCATGTTAACAGCTGCAATCATAACTGGACAGAAAAAAGCCGATGAGCGCCTTCCATTGACCCGCAGTAAGGAACTTGGTATCTGTACGCTTCCATGGATTCGTCTCCAATTCGATCCGGAAAACACCTAGAACGCCGTTGCTCCTTTCATCAAGCCTTCATCTTCTTCGAGCTCGCTACACTATCCTCATCCATGTCCTCCCAGTCCTCCTCATCGTCTTCCACTATGGCCCTCTTCCGCTTCGGCTTACTCCTCTCTCCAGTACGCCACTTCGCTCTGTGCTCGAGGCCCTTCAACCTCTCCTCATACTCTTCTTGCTGGCCATCAACTGCATTCTCAACCATTTCAACCTTGTCCCTGGCGTCTTCTACTAGATCCAAACTGTCTTGATTCTGACGGTATATCCTGTCCTTTACGGCTAACCGCCAGAAGTAGTATCTACGATCGTTCTCGTTCGGGGACTTGTCTTTGCGCGTGGTGCGGGATTTTTGCCGGTTCGAATAAGGAATGGTGGAGAGCAGGTGGAGTTCCAGCATACGATTGAACTGGCGCGGCACAATCTTCGCTTCGTGTCGCAGCTGGGTCAGATCGACGCCGCTGCCTAGAATCTCATCGCGGGGGATTGGCTTATCCTTCGCAAGCTTTTCACGTGGCAGATTTGCTGGAATTGCCAAGGACTGGAAAGCTGGCAGCCTGCGAAGGTAGACAATGTCGCTGTAATCGCGCATGACGTCGAAGGCCTCGTTAGGGTCCTCGACGGCGATCTCGTATATGTAAGGCTTCTGTACAAGGTCTGCAAACACAGTATCGTACAGTGTCGCTCCGAGGTACTGGCCTTGATATGGTGGTAGAATCAGGTATTGCGAGACCCGTTCGCGCGATGGCTGCTCCAAGGGGTTGATGTGCTCGTTGAATAGAAATGTTTCCGGGTCTTGGGTGAGCCGGGGAGGCGTGTAGCTTTCAGCGGCGCCATTGGTACTGGCGGGTGGTGATGGAAGCGACTTTGTGGCACGCATGACCTCGAAGGATGGGAACTTCCAATAGCGATATGATGTGGAGAAGCCGGCGAGTGTGTAGGGTGAACAATCCTCATCGATCGGCGTGACCTCATATAGTAAATAGAGTGACCATCTCTCCATCTCCCATTGCTCCTCCAGCACCAGCGGAGTTGCGCCATCGACGAACATAAATGTCAGTATCTGCATGTTTTCCCATATTTTCTTTGCGGTCGGGTCCGATAAGTTCGCAAGCCATATTTCGTACTGTTTTCCATGGAGTGCGAACTTGTGCAGTTGTTTGCCTGGCGGTTTCCAGTCCTTCGATGTGGGGTCAGGCGTCGGAGCGGCGTCGCTTGGAGCCTCAGTAGGATTGACGACCGCTACACCGTGTCAGCAAGAGTCCATATGTCAGCAACGGCAGGAAAAACTTACAGGCTGGGAAGAACTTGTTGAGTACCGTCTCCAAGTCTACCATGTCCATGCCTGGAAGCTCCACCTTTTCTTCGAAGGCAATCTTCAAAGACGGCCGCATGTCGTTTGCGCGGAAGTTGAGCTCTATGCTGGGGTCCTTGTATCCGATGATTCGTTCCTCGCGGTCGTTGATTACTCCGTGAGTGAAGGCGGGATTGAAGGACTCGCTGAATATGAGCTCCGGTGTGGGCGCATTTTTGAGAGGGCGGGTGAGGTTGATCTCGAAGCACTCGTTCGCATGGTGGACATCTGGAGCAGCAGTCAGCGCATGCCATCTTGTCACACTGGCCGCACTCACAATGCTCGTCAAAATCTGCGGGAATAATGCGTTCCATGGCGGGGCGCTCGAGTTGTGAGGATGGTGATGGGCAAGGCGCAGGTGTGGGATGGCAGGTCGCGGTCGCGGTCGCAGAGCCGGGCGCGACGCAACGCGTTGTCGCTAGCGCCGCTCTCAGCCTTACGTCTCAGTGTCTCACCTAGTAGGCCCCCAGTCCCCGTCCAGTCAACGGCAAGCGCCTCTCCAAAACTCCAGCCAACGGTCCCTCCCGTCTCCCGTCCTCGCTCCCATACAAACACCTGCACCGGCCCGCGACAGTGACATATGCAGTCGCGAGTGATGTCGCCCAGCCCTGTTTGATTCTCCCACCATCACCGTCTGTCGTCTTCGTTTCCGTCTTCGTTTCCGTCTTCGTTTCCGTCTTCGTTGCCGTCTTCGTTTCCGTTTTGTCTGCAGAGCAGCCCGACACGGGCCAACCGCCAGCATGTGGGACGGTCTATTCATGCTGCTCGCGCTGGGCGCTATCATGGCAATTGCGTAAGGTCCCCCGACCAGTTTCCTTTCATGTATACATGCACAGTGCTGACCGCGACAGTTCCTTCGTGGCCGGCATCCTCCCGCTCTCCTTTAGCCTTTCTCCACGCCAGCTCCGCACCGTTTCGCTGCTCGGCACGGGCGTCCTCGTAGGCGCGTCGCTCATCGTCATCATTCCAGAAGGCATCGAGACCATGTACAGCGCTTCCATCAAAATCCATGCACACACCGTCCCAAATCCGCAGCCCAAAATGCCCTCGATACACAAGCAACAGAAGGCGGCCATCAACCCGGGCGAGTTCGTGCCGACGGAGAGATCGAGCGCGCGGGGTGCAGACATGTCCACAGCTAGCGCCCTGGCAGCTCGCGACGCGGACAAGATCATCGTGAGTAGGACAGAGGAGGCGCCGCCCGACAGCTACAAGCAGCGAGCCTCGGACAAGAAAGAAAAGGAGCAAAAAGGCAAGGTGGAGGAGGGCGACCATGCAGAACCCCACAGGGGCGGGGACGATGACTCGACCGAGGGCCACAAGGAGGGGCATACGCGTGTACATGGCCCCGAAGAGGAGGAGCAAGAGCCGCCTCCAGTGACAGATGTCGAAGGTCCGCATGGGTATATCGGTGTCGCCCTGATTCTCGGCTTCATTCTCATGTTCGCCGTGGACCACCTTCCGGAAGCGCTTTCGCCTTCGAAACCACAATACCAGTCGTTGCATATTTCGCTCTCAAGTCTACACAGAGGGCCACACAACTCATCAGCGGTAAGCCTGAATGCCCTGAACCCCGGGTCTCCGCCGCCAGAACCGCTCACGCCGCTTCCGCCTCATTTGTCGCCCCCACGGTCTTCCGCAACCACCATCGGTCTTGTCATCCATTCTTGCGCCGACGGCATCGCGCTGGGAGCATCCTCAACAGCTCCGTCTACCTCGTTGTCGCTGGTGGTGTTCCTGGCCATCATGCTCCATAAGGCTCCTGCAGCATTCGGCTTGACCTCTGTGTTATTGAAGCAGGGTTTGTCGAAGCGGAGAGTACGAACCCATCTCGCCATCTTCAGCTTGGCAGCACCTGCAGGTGCGGTGTTGACTTGGGCTATTGCCCACTTGCTTGGCCGTGGCCGCCTCGGCGGAGACGACGGGTTAGCTTGGATGACTGGATGGGTATTGTGTTTCTCTGGCGGCACCTTCTTGTAAGTCTCAGCCCACACCCATGTGCGTCCCAATACTAACAAGAATAGGTACGTGGCCATGCACTCCATGACCGAGGCCACTGACTCGCACGAGGAACCCGTCATCAACGGCTACATCGACCACCACACCAACCAGAGCGGCGGGCTCTCCAAGTCTGACATTGCGACCGTCCTGACCGGCATGATATTGCCGCTTCTGACACAGGTCGGCCATCACCACTAAGGCGCAGCATTTCTCGGCGTTCGCTAGGCATGCATTTAAAAGGTGCCTCGGCATTGGTTTGAAAGGAAAATGGGTTGATGAGCGGTGTTCTGGATGATACCAAATACTGTAAATAATGCTTTGGGTTGTTTGTGTTTGAGTATGAGTGCTTTTGCTTTGCGGCAATGGAGCAGATACATAATTGAAGGGCGTCTGCATTTGTATGAATATGGGAGTGGTATGATATCCGTCTCTTTTGAATTTTATTTTCATGACGATTCAAAGACTCATGGCGAAGTATGGTATTCCTAGTTTTGATGCATGGATGCATGTCAGCGGCGCCAGCTGGTTAAGCGATTGACGTCATCGCGACCGAGGTTGCGGGAGAGGGAGCTACCAACAAGCAATGCGATAAATCTCGGAGCTTCAATTCCTGGGTTCTTCCTGCTTGATTCTACCTCCCAATTTCTTTGTCTTATGCCATCGATCGATAGCCCGGGAATATCTCATTAGATCGTCGAAGAAGAGGGCACGCGACACGCGACGCGAGTAGCCATCGGATAAGAGCTGTGTAGGGCAAGAATATCGATCGAAAGCAATGGCGAGCACAAGCGGGAAATCGGAGCGTTCTGCGCAGAGAAAGATTGAGCTGTTCTCGGGGACCTACTTTGCGGCTTGTACGCTTGGAGGAGTTATCGGTACGCTTTGGAAGACGTGGACATGCGACGGGAATGAATGCTGATAGAGCGCATAGCTTGCGGCCCGACACATACCGCCGTCACGCCTCTGGATCTAGTAAGCCATACTTCCTGCTACAAATACATGTTGTAGTATCTATGCCACTGACGCCCACTCCCAGGTAAAATGCCGCCGCCAAGTCGACGACAAGCTCTACAAATCCAACACGCAAGCATGGCGCATGATATACTCGAAAGAAGGCATCCGCGGCGTCTTCTTTGGCTGGAGTCCTACCTTCGTCGGGTACTCCTTCCAAGGTGCTGGTAAATACGGGTTCTACGAAGTCTTCAAGTACCTCTACGGCGACAAGCTCGCGCCCAATGCAAATAAAACACTCGTTTATCTCGCCGCGTCCGCCTCTGCCGAGTTTCTGGCCGACATTGCGCTGTGCCCGCTCGAGGCGATCAAGGTGCGCATGCAGACGACCCTGCCGCCGTTTGCGCATAGCTTAAGAGAGGGGTGGGGCAAGGTAGTGAAGCAAGAGGGAGTGGCCGGGTTGTATAAAGGGCTGTACCCACTTTGGGGCAGGCAGATTCCCTATACGATGGTCAAGTTTGCGAGCTTCGAAAAGGCGGTAGAGGCGATTTACAAGTACCTGGGCAAGCCGAAGGAGTCATACAACTCGCTTCAGCAGACGGGTGTATCGTTCCTGGGTGGATACATCGCTGGTGTAGGGTGTGCAACTGTTTCTCATCCTGCTGGTATGTTAATTGTATTGTAGTCGGTAGTGTTGAGGGCTGAGCTAATGCGCCGTAGATGTCATGGTCTCGAAGCTGAATTCGGATCGAAAAGCTGGCGAAGGTGCTGTTCAGGCAATGACGAGGATCTACGGCAAGATTGGATTTGGCGGTCTTTGGAATGGGCTCCCTGTTCGAATCGTTATGATTGGTACTTTGACTGTAAGCCGTGCACGAATCCAACCCCCCAAGGAGACAGCACTGACAGTCTTGCGCAGGCCTTCCAATGGCTCATCTACGACTCCTTTAAGGTATACCTCGGTGTAAGTTGCCTTCTGCGAAAAAGTTGTGTCAGCAGGACTAATGTGTGGTTGCAGTTACCGACGACTGGCGGTCACTAAACCGTAGGGACACGGAGCGTGTTTCACGGTGTCGTAGGAAACAGTAGCGTGAGGGAGAGGGAAGTTGATGTACTAATCTGAGCAATTCATTTAATCAAGCTGGCTGTGCGTTTGATGCGTATAAATCTTTCTGGGTGGCGTCAAAGGACTGCAGTATCTTCTTCCGACGCATGCAATTTATATCAATACGGCTCCAAGTCAAAGGTTGCGAGACGTTGCGTGTATCCTAGGACAACTCGTCCACAATGAGTTTCTAGAAATTTGACTTGGTACTGTATAGGTGATGCACGTGCCAGTGTGAATAACCTTTTAACATCCAGGGCTGACCGTCAATCGCATGTGTCTGGTTCTGTGCTACCTCAGCGAGCGTTCTGGCGAGCGGACCTTCGCATCTACTCAGTCTCACTTCTGCTCGCAATCTCGCCAAATCTGAACCTAAGACCACCATTGCGCTGTCGGGGCCAAGTCCTCCGTATCATCTTGATTTCTCAAGCGGAACTCACCAAATGCACCGGCACTGTTGCTTCAATAGACACATCTCAGCCCAGACTCGGAGCGCTACAAGCCCAACTGACAGAAACCAGTATCGAATCGGAGCGAGGGCATAGACGACGTGGACAGCGTATGTCAACTGCGACTTTGGGCTTCTTGCTAGACTAGTCCATCAATCAGACGTAGATGAGTGGGGGGTTCAGGAATGATCATAGAAATGGAGCTGCAGAAAAATTCGATAGTTGGACCGGACAACTAGCAAGGCGAAACAGGTCTTGTACATAGCTACAGTCTCCTTTTTTCCATTTGGGGGGTTGTGGTGCCCTTTTTCTGAGTCTACAAAGTGTCGCACTGGGCTTGTAGATCAAAGTGACGTACTAAGCATTGGATATTGGCATCTTAGAAGTACTTGACTGGATGAAGGCCACGCATAATACATGTTGTAAACATTATTTACCAGTCCTTGTGCTTGCAATTTCACAGAAGAACAAATGCCCAAACGCGTGATGTATTGATACCAACAGCATTTCTTGCGTGAACGATACGCTGACAGCTAGTGCCTTAAATAAAGACGCGAATCGAATATGAATACATTGTCCACCACGCCACCAACCATCCACCCTGTACAACTATCCTCCAATGAGAAAACTCAAACATGAAAACAAATTCCACTGCGTTACCAACCCCTCCATGCTGGATTCTCATCACCGAGCCCGACACGCTCGTTCTCCTAGAAGACTCTGATCGCAAGTCTCCAAGGTTTGACGACCTCTTCCGGGAACCCCAAACTCTCCATCATCGCTCGCCGATGATCCTCGTTGCACACCCACTGCTCTCTTTTAACGGGAGCATCCTTGGTAATAACAATCCTAACCTGCCACTGCCCAGGATCCTTGTCGTTGGTACTCGCGAGAAAACCCATTTCGACACGGGCGATATCCCACAGCTGATCCGCAGCCCAACCAGGATGTGTTCGCATGATGCTGAACAGCTGGTTTAGACCGCGTGCCTGCTCGGTCCAGAACGTGTCGTCGAACTCGATGTGCAGGTTTGGTCGCTGCCGCAGTTTGAGGAGTGCGGGCAGGATGGCGTGGTGGGGTTGGCGGTCGAAGCGCAAGCCATCGAGGATGATGCGGAGGCCTTTGCCTCGCGTCTCTAGTTCGCGGCCGAGGGCCGAGCAAGATGGGTCGTGGACATCCAAGAATTGGTCCAAGGAGTTCAGGTGCACCGGGAGCGTGTCCATCCTGTGGGTGTAGAGGGGCATGAACTCGGCTCGGAAGGTCTTGCAGACGCTGCTCATTGGCACGGCATGCTTCCAGCGGCGGCCGCCGGCTTGCATGGCGGGAGCTCCGTCGTCCCGATAGGAGTAAAGCTTCTCATCTGGGCGGTCCTCGTAGTAGTATTCGTAGATTTTGTTGCGGAGCTCTGTAAAAGGGGTTAGCTGCAGTGCTGATGGAGATGATCCTAAAACACATA
Organism: Laburnicola sp. JP-R-44; assembly: GCA_009805535.1. Lineage (NCBI taxonomy): Eukaryota > Fungi > Ascomycota > Dothideomycetes > Pleosporales > Didymosphaeriaceae > Laburnicola > Laburnicola sp. JP-R-44. The sequence continues at coordinate 602,252 of SELF01000003.1, read as the reverse complement.
CCTCCTGGGAGAGTGGTCAAGGTGCAGGTTGGGGGAGTAGCCCCGGTTTGAGTTGGGCGAGTAGCCATGGTGTGAGTTGGGAAAGTAGTCATTGTGTGCGTCGAAGAATCGTTGCTCGGGGACTGTTCTGGTGGACTGTCGGTAACTCTAGATATCCGTTCAGTTGCTGCGTCAAATATCCTGATGCATGTGTCAGAAAAAATCGGACAACTTGAAACCGGGCCGAACCTGGCAAAGAAGTCCCAACAAACCGCCAGTTAGCTGAGGTAGCATATCCCACTAGCAACTTGGACTCCGCGGTGAGCGGGAGGTGTATATCTGCGTTATTCTGAGCGGGAAAATAGTCGATGCCAGAGTCGGGTATATGCATGGCCAACACAGGGGGTAGACTTTAGTGTTCGAGGAACCATGCTGCAAAAAGCTTTTTACTCGCGGGGAATGATACGGTTCGAGCGCTGTTGTTTGCCCAAAATGAATGACGAAAGCATAAACAGTGAAGCTGTGATAAAATTTAGTCACATCATCCGCAGGGAAGAATGGTCGTTTGTTGTACAGGTAGAACTCCGTTGGAGAATGGAATTGTGCAACGAGCCCTCCTGGCGTACCTTGTTTCCTGTCAAGGCAGCTCGTGTGTGTTGGTAAATTTCACACTCAATCTTGGAAAGGTGATGTCAAGTCCATATGCAAGTTCTCTCGCCAATCGCTGGTGAGGGAATCCCTATAGTAGGGCGTGTCATATGCAAGTACTCTCCACGCGCCGATAAGGAGGCTCCACCCGCTAGTGAGGTGTCATATGTATGTTTACCCTCCACCTGCCGGTGAAGAGCTCCAATTTTTCTCCCGGCGATATAGGAGTCAAAATCAGACCGAACCCGACCTCGAATCGCCGAATGTGCTAAATAATATTTTGTTCTGTTCTCCGGCTGCTGTCGGGCAATGGGTCCCCGCTGTGTTTCCGACGGTCCACATGCTGTAGTCTTCGACGGCGTCCGGAGCTTTGCGGAAACCGAGTTGGAAAATTGTCGCAATTGTCTTGTGCCTCGAAGGGTCTTTGGGCAGCAACACTGGATTTGTTAGCAATGGTCCGAATGCCACGCTTTTACTTTGCTCATTCCTGTAACTGACATCCGGTTCGCATCTCGCTTTGAGAGAAGCGCCAGCCCTCGGTCGTGAAATCTGAGAAGTATCCATTTGGGGGTTGTTGTATTTTCGTGTTTCTGGATAGGAATTTAACAGCAGAGCGAAATTCGAAGAGGGGCTTAAAATAGTGATTGTAGGTGTCAGTTTCGGGGTTTGTGGATTTCCAGGGTCGGGTACACTAAACGACTGACCGTATTGAGGTGGTTTAGTGAAATCATCTGCGCCAGCGTGATTGCAGTCGTGCCCAAGTGTGGTGCGGATTATGACGTCTTCCACGGGTATCTATCGCTTTCCTTTCCGCCTTCAGGATAATTTATGCCTATGGTGAAAATCAATGCAGAATATTTTACGCGTTATGCCGGAATTTATAGAAAAAGGATCGTGAGTGATGAATATCCTCATGCCACCTTGAGTGAACAAGTCTGAAAGGGGTCGGAATAACTAACTGCATGTAGACCCTGTGGGTCATCGAGGAAATGCCCAACGCTCATGCGGCATATTCCTATTTAGAGACCTGTCACCTGCTGTGGAGCCCTTTAGCAGTGTCAGTAGAATCAAGATGCAAGAGAGAATTGTGACTAGGACGTGGACCTAAACCACTGGTCCTGTTCAGCAGGTGCAGTTGTGGACTGGACCAACCAGTATGACACTAACGCTACCCCGCTCAAGTTTGAACAACACCAAAGCGGGGAAACTTGTTACAACCAAACCTCTATTTCAGACTGATTTATGATGTTGTCCTTCATCTAACTCTCTTCATCACTCACATTCAACATCTCACAGCACAAGATACTTTCGCGGATCCGCAGATCCAAAGCGCTAATATGAGTGTGAGAAAGAGAACTGCTTTCATCACCGGTAACAGTGCCCCCACGACACGTAACGATGAGCATAAGCTGAAGAACTAGTTAGGAGGTTCCAGCGGCATAGGTCGAGCTCTAAGCGAGCGTTTCCTCTCCAAAGGCTACCACATCTTCATCGCCGACCTCGATCTGTCCGGCGCCAAAGAAATCGCAGCAAGCTTTAACTCACCCTCCGAGGTCAAAGTCCACTTTGCAGGTACCGACGTCTCATCCTGGGACTCCCAGCTCTCCGCTTTCAAACAAGCGCTTCAAGTCCTAGGCGGACACATCGACTTCATTGCACCTATGGCCGGCATCGGGGAGAGGAAATGGCTTCCGTTTCCCGAGGAAAGTCAAGCGTTGGGAAAAGGCGAGTTCGCCAAACCGAATCTAACCGTCTTGGAGGTGGATTTGACGGGCGTATTGTACACTGTTGCGCTAGCGGTGCAGCAGTTCAGGAGACAAGAAAAGGACGAGCAAGGCTGGAGGGGTAAGCTCGGGCTTGTGGCGAGCATTTGTGGAATCTCCCCCGTGCCCACGCTTCCTATCTACTCGGCTGCAAAGTACGGAGTTGTGGGCTTGACGCGCACATACGGGAAACTTCTACCGGAAGAGGGCATCACGGTCAATGCAGTGTGTCCAGGGATTGCGCAAACGCAGATTAGTACGCCACAGTTCTACGGAAGAATCAAGAACGAGGGTGTTCTTGCGTCAATAGATGGCGTCGTGGACGCCTTCATGGACATGATTGAAGGACGTGGCAGTGCGGATCTGTATGTGGTTGGACCTGACGGATGGGCGAAGAAGAAAGAGGAGGCATACGATGCATGGTTGCAAAAGAGTTTGGAAATTCTTACCCAGAACGAGAGGCCTAATCATTACTCGGAATTCTGAGTGCGTCTTTGGGAGGTTGGACATGTATATTCAAGTATATGTGGCTTGACAACCGGTTTATGATATTTGCATCAACGAGCCATATCTTCACCGCAAAGGAGCAATTTGTCACCGCACTTTGAAAACAGCACATCCAAACACAACCAATCCCCATAAGTTAATTTCCCCCTACCTCACCCTTAATAGACCCTCCGAAGCGTCCAGCGCCATCCCCAGCCCACCATCTCAACTCAGACAAATGCACAACAAGCAAGGAAAAACAGAGAAAGCCACGCCCCATCATCCCTTCCCCATCTTCCAAAACCCGCCAGCGACCAGCACCACGCGAATATACACCCCCCAGACCCTACCCATGGTTGTAAACTGAACAATAATAATTCAAATACACATGCTGGTGCACGACGCGACTTGCTATCGGACAGACATCGGCACGGTGACATCTGCCTGTGCTGAGGGTCATGTTGTGGAAGACGTGGCCGCAGTGGTAGGTGAGTGTGTAGTTGATGCACATTGTGGGTGGTTTATGGGGGTTGTGTGGGTGGGTATGTGGTTCTTGCAGCTGGCTGTTGGGTAGGGGTGGGTAAGTAGAACTTGTTGGGTTAGTTCCTGTTTTGTGCTGTCGTGTTGTAGAATTAACAACCTTGCTGTTGCTATGTCGGCAGTTCGTATTCGGTATACAGAATGCTATGGAGAGTATGCAGGAAAAAGAAGAAGCTTTTGGGGTGGGGGGGAGGGTTTTATATTGGTAGAGACATCGTCACGCACTGTTCTTGATTGCAATTGTTAATTCTAACAGACTATTTCAGCTCTGCTTCAAACTATGCGTGAATTCGTGCTTGTATCATCGCAAATCACGCTTGTGACACTTCAGTGATTAGTCAAACATGAACACTGCGCAGAGATGGGTAGGATGTGGAACGTCTTCAAGGCATGGTTAAATCCAGCACCAGGAAGGCAAAGCCCCACAGATTCAATTCCGAGTAAGTAACAGTTGTACACAAAGCTATATTACACCATGATTCACAATCTCACTTCTTCCCAACAAACCTCTCCTTGTCCTCAATCACCCCTCTCGCCATCTCAAACTGCTCATCCGTCCGACAAATCAATGTCTTAAACCTCGCATCCTCTGCACTGATATCCGTAACCACATCATCACCCGGATCCTCATTCCTCTTCTCATCTAGTGCAAACCCCAAGCACGTTACTCCCTTCACCACCTCCCTCCTCAACTTCGCCCCCTTTTCGCCAACCCCGCCTGCAAAGACGAGCGCATCGACTCTCCCGTCCAGCTTCACAAAGTAAGGCGCTACATAATTCAAAATCCGATCAACAAAGATATTAAACGCGAGGACATCTTCTTCGCGGTTGCTGGCGCTGATGGTGCCGAAGTCGGTGGTACCGGTAAGCACTTTCCAGCCGGATTTCTTGTTGAGGATCTCTTCGGCTTGAGTTATGTGCATGTTGCCGGACGCGGAGTGAGATGGACGATTGGCTTCGTGCGTGAAGTGAAACATGAGGGATGGGTCGATAGAGCCACTACGGGTTGCGCCGGGGAGGCCAGCGAGGGGGGTCAGGCCCATTGATGTGTCGTGCGACTGGCCGTTTTTGATGCAGGCTGCTGAGGCACCAGAGCCGAGGTGCAGGGCTATAATGTTCAACTGATCTTTTGGCTTGTTGAGGAACGTCGAGACCTACGGTGATCAATCATTCATTTCATCTATATCGTTTTCGACAACGATGCCACGACTTACCGCATGCACAATAAACGAATAACTAATGCCGTGAAATCCATACTTCCTCAATTGATTCCTCTGTGCCACACTCTGCTCAATCGGATACGTGCAAATATGCTTGGGAATCGTCGCATGAAACGAGCTATCAAAGTACGCGATGTTCTTCGCCTTGGGCAAGATCTTGGATACCGCGTGCACAATACTCAATGCAGGCGCGTTATGCAGCGGAGCCAGATCACTCAGCTCTTCGATATGATGGTACGTCTCCTTGTCGATGACCTGGCTTCGGGAATAGTCCCCGCCGTGCACCACACGATGACACGCGAACTGAATGTCTTCTAGTTTTCCGAGCTCGGGGAGCCCGTCATCTTTGGTCAGGTGGTCGAGGATATACTTGAAGGCGTCTGCTTGGGAGGAGATGTCTTGTAGTTCTTTGCCTTTGATCTTGACGTCGCTGCGGGAGTAGTTCAGTTTTGCAGGCGGGGCCGTAAGACCTTCGATTGTAGCTTCCGCAAGCTGGGCTGGGATAGAAGAATCTTTTGTGGCTTTGTAGACAGATATTTTCACGCTGGAGGAGCCGGCGTTGATGGACAATATGATCTCCATGTCGGCCAGCGTACAAAGCTCTGTGCACTTTGGACGTTAATGACGCGCTCGCTGCCACCTCGCCCGGTATTTGAAAGAGAAGCTCTGGAGAAAGCTATTAGAAAGACCGAAGGTGCATATGATTTTTGCCAAACAAGAATGGTTTTGCAAGAGTAAACCTGTCGCCAAACTGAGATCATCGGAAGTCGGTCGCGGAGTCTTCAGCCTAGAGGTAACGATTTCGTCATACCTACCGCTGCCGGCACGCCTTCCGTGCAGCATGCAGGGACACAAACAACCATGCGGGAGATCCGCGACTGCATTTTCGCGACCGCGTTGTTGTTTTGCGGCGCGTTCACATCCGAGGTTGAGGAGGCATTACGCCACTGGGTCTTGACACACACACATTCGAGTCTACGTTACGAGGGAAGGTGAATTGGTGCATGTTCCTAGCCCAACGCACAAACGTTAGGCATTATGTACGTCAAAGTAGATTTTCAAAGTGTAGCAAGAATTCAAGCGATGGAGAACTATTCTATACTAGGCATTGGCCAATGAAGGCCATCTAAGTGTATGTATAAGCACCGGACGCACGCCCCTGCATATGCCCCAAATTGACAAGAGTCATGCTTAGAGCCTATACCAGAACAGAACATAGTTCCTTTAGATCTTGCAGAGCGTCTGAAGCACATCCTTCGTACTCTCCGATGTCTCTTTGACGACCTTAATTATCTCCTTGAACTCGGGAATCCCAGCGTCACCCACACACTCATACATCCAGCTTTCACTAGTTGTCACGATAGCGCCCGCATGCCTCAACCTTGCCAGTGCAATGGGCACCTCCTCTTTGTTCACGCTGCTCACCCCATCGGCTATCACGTATACGCTGTGGCCTTCGCTGAGGAGGTCGAGTGCCGTCTGAGTGACACAAATGTGCGATTCGATGCCGACGATGACGCATGAGAGGGGCGCGTTGAGCGAGGCAATACCGGCACGGACGTCGGGCGTGCTGGGTGTTATATACAGTCAGCGCTACGGGTGCAGGGCATGAGGCTGGCTGGCGTACAGCATGGAGAAAAGTGTCTTGTCAGCATGGACAAGCGTCTTGATCCCATCCGGTGCGTCAAGCCGCAGCTCGGGACATGTTTCGCCCAATCTGGCCTTGTTCTGCGTGGTTGCGAATACCGGAAAGCTGAGGATTTGACCTAAGATGGCTGATTAGCATGCCCTGGGTATGTCCTGGGGCACCATGCTGGCGTAGCATCAAACGACTGAAGATGGACTGCTTCTCCAAACGTTGGCCCCCGCCAATAAGGCCGCCGGGAAGAAAACAAGAACGGTTTGGGATGGACGCATAAGCGAACTGCCGCAGGCTCTTCCCATGGCTGAAATGGCGTAGAGTGGGGTATACGGGCCGACATACTCGCTCTCAGCAGCTTCTGTGTCGTCGCGATGACTCTGTCGAATTCGTTTATGGCCGGTCTAAACTTGTCTTGCAGATCGCAAACGCTGGTGATGGCTCAGCACTCGGAACCTAGATGCAAATGAATGATGAGCGTGCGTCTTGTGCTCGTTTTGGGGGTTACTCACAAAGCTCTGGGCGCAGGCGGCCTACAAGAGGGCGGGGTTGGCTGTCCACGCGTAAGCACACATGGGCGAGATGGGAGGCAGGCGTCTTACTGATCCTACGCTGGGCCATTGTGCTGTATCTGAGGGCTCCGACGTGGGTTGGGAGAGTGCTTGCCTGTGCAAGGCGCGGGAGTAGTCGCAGCATGATGCCAGGATGATGGGGACGTGGTTGCTATGACTGGGACTAGGGCGCGGGGAATAGTTGGGCGAACCGGACGTCTGCCCCGCCGTACCTACAAGCCGGCCGTCTGAAACGACGCGGAGCTCTACAGATTGCGCCATCTACTTGCCTGTCTAAATTTTAAATTTGGTGAGGTGGAGCAATTCCTCGACGTGCACGGCTACCGAGGATCTGGATGCGAAGCGGGAGGCTCGTTGCCGGTGCCGTTGGCCGGCGGGCCGTGGACTGTGGGATGCTGGGCAGAGGGTCGAGTGCACTCGAAACCTGGACCCTTGGCGAGCTCTTCGCCGCTGGTACAGGAGAGCGCCCCTGATCGCCTGTGAATGCATACATGCCCTGAAGAGTTAAGAGTCAAGACCCTCTGACGGAGCACAGCGCTACCGGCCCGCTGACAACAGCACAGCAACAGGATGTAGTAGCGGGGGCTCACAAGGACGGAAGCCCTCTCGACTCAGTTCAGCTCCCTAGTAGTCGGTAGTGGAATCTGCCAGGGCGTAATTCCGCACTCCAAACAACTGAACACATGGATCATGGCGAAGGCTTCCAGCTGGGAGCCCGGAGCATGACAAGGCGTTCCAAGGTGGCTGCAGCGCGCGATGGGTGCTTGTCGAGGCGGGCGCCCAGCGTCGTGGTCCTTTGAGCGTCGGGTAGCAGACAAGGTGTGGTCCTTTGAGAGTCGGGTAGCGGACAAGGTGGAGGTGGAATAAGGGAGGTGGAATAAGGGAGGTGGAATAAGGGAGGTGGAATAAGGGAGGTGGAATAAGGGTGGTGGAATAAGGGTGGTGGAATAAGGGTGGTGGAAAATAAGGGCGGCGCAGGGCATTGTCAAGACAGCAATTAGGAAGGTGCGAGAGCGCCGGCAGCCTGAGCGCGTAGAGCGTGCGCCCGGCGTGACCAACAGGTCTGCTCCATGTGATGGCCATCAATGGAGACGGCCACCCAGTCCTGAACCACCTCACAGGTCTGAGGTGCATAATATAATCCACAGTCCTCCAGCCTCCAGCCCGAGGAGGCGAGTACCTCCTCCGTGCCATTCGGGGGTCCGTGCCCGCCTTCCTGTCCGCCATCGCCAGCGTCGCCCATCCGTGCGTGCCTTCTTGCTGAAGGCTGCTCTGCACCTCCTCGCTGCCTATTTCCGCCTTGACTGTCGCTCGCAGCGTGTTCTGCTGTGCCTGGAATCTGCCACTCGCCCCCAGCCCATCCCCACGGCTATACATATCCTTTAGCGCTCGTCGCCTCGCCCCTCGCTGCAGCGAATCGAGAGTCCGCTTTCACCACAGGGGCCGCTTCAATTCCCTCCCGCGCCTTCCGCCGTGCTGCCTCGACGCCTTTCACTCCGGTCTTTCCACTCCCTCTCGCTCGCCGTCTTTCACTCTTGGCTTGCTAGCGCCGCGTCGTCCGCACCTTCTTTGACACCTGCCCCTCGGAACAAGTATATGAACGACCCCCGCCGCAGCAACGCACAGAGGGCATATCGCTACGGCCAACATCCTACGACCATTCATTCAGACCAGTTTCAGGCTGCGGAAGAGGTGACCGCGCAGCGCCAGCAGCCCGCGTCCCTCGTTGTCAAGAGTAGGTTTCCCCAGCACCTTGCACTGTGGACGCCTGCCCTTTCCCCTCTGCCCCCGCTTGCGCAGCTGTCACACGCAGCCAACATACAGGGAGCTTTGCTCGAGCCTTTCCCTACCGTAATCGTGTCGGCACCGACGACGTCCGCCTCTACGGCCGCCCAGGCCCACGACGCAGAGCGGGACTCGACTCGCAAACCCGCACCCAAACCGGCACCTGCTCGCGGATACCTCGATGGGAGAAAAGGCGGCGTGCGCAGCGTTCGTAGTAGCGCACCGTCGATGACGTCCAACAACGTCCAAAACATGGGGAACAAACGGGAGGAGGGCGTGCCGTTCGCGCGACCTTCGCGCCCATCTATCGTGTCGCACCACTCCAATTCGGTGCCGTCCACACCGCTGCAGAACGCTCGCGAGTATGAGTCACACTCACGGTCGCCGTCTCCCAGCGGCGGCCTCGGCAGCCACTCGCCACGCTCTGTGTCCTCCGAGGCCAATCCTGCGATCCCGCCCTTGCGGACTGGCCGCACTTTCCGATGCAAATACGAGGTTGGCTCTCAATTTGGGAGGAGAAGAATGCCCTATGATTCGTCTGATGTTCTAGAGAAAGCAAAGGAGGAGCCCAAGAAGACGCTTGATCCCCATGAGGACGACAAGCTTAGCGGCGATATGCGAGAGTTGTACGATCGGTTACAGCCGACCAAAGAGAACGCAGACAGGAGAGACCAATTCGTCCCGAAGCTGCAGAAGATTCTGGAGACGGAATTTCCGGGCAACGAGTTCAAGGTGCACGTGTTTGGCTCGTCTGGGAACAAGCTGTATACAAGCGAAAGTGATGGTACGGTGTCGCGCCAGTACCCTGGTACAGACCGCTGCTGACAGTCGTGACAGTTGATGTCTGCATACAAACGCCCATGGTGCGGCTCGAGGAGATGCACCCGCTTGCCGAAGCCCTCGCGAAGAGTATGCAGTGACACAACCCAACCTTGAGAGCAGATGCTGACAAAAGTAGACGGCATGGAGCAGGTCGTGTGCATTCCGCAGGCCAAGGTCCGCATCGTGAAGGTTTGGGACCCGGTGCTCAAGCTCTCGTGCGACATGAACGTGAACAATACGCTTGCGCTGGAGAACACACGCATGATCAAGACGTACATCAAGATCGACGAGCGCGTCCGACCCCTGGCAATGATCATCAAGCACTGGACCAAGCAGCGCATACTTAATGATGCTGGTAGGTCGCAGGCACACCTCTTTGAATCATCTCTAACCCAGAATCAGCGCTTGGTGGCACCATCAGTTCCTACACATGGATTTGCATGATTTTGAACTTTCTTCAGACGCGCGACCCGCCCATATTACCCGCGCTCCACAACCTTCCTTATCGGGCGGTCGACAAGAGGACAGGCAAGGTGTCAGAGTCTGAATTTGCCGATGACCTTGAGAAACTAGAAGGCTTTGGCAAGAAGAATACCGCAACTTGGGGTCAACTACTTTTCCAGTTCTTCCGGCATTACGGTCACGAGGTGGATTATGAGAAATATGTCGTGTCCGTGCGACACGGATGTCTACTCACACGGGAAGAGAAGAACTGGCATCGGGCAGGCCTTCAGAAAGAAGCCAGAAATCGCCTTTGCGTGGAAGAGCCATTCAACACTGAGCGCAACCTGGGCAACTCCGCGGATGAGTTTGCCTGGCGTGGTATTCATCTGGAAATCCGGCGAACGTTCGATCTTCTTGTAGACGGACAGCAACTGGGGAAGGCATGCGAGCAGTTCGAATTTCCACCAGCACCAGCGCCAGAAGAGAGGCCGAGGCCAGTAAAATCCTCAGCCGCTAAGGTCACCCTGACTCCAAGCTTGCCGAACAATCGTAACAATCGCAATCAAGGCAACCATCGCGGGGGAAGAGGGGGCTTGAATCATAATAAGAGTGGCAGCTACGGACGACGCGCCTCTAGCGGTGCTTCATTCAATCGCCCTCCATTCCTGCACAGCCCGCCTATTGGAGCAATGCCTGGCCAACAGGACTACGGCTTCCCTCGAGGGCTGAACGAGCAGCTACATGACCAACTTTTCCAGCAGTATCAGATACTTGAGATCCAGTCAAACTCGCTGAGGCAACAGCTTGTTGCCCAGCAACGCGCCCAACAGGTACACCAAGCCCATGTCGCCAACATGCACGCCCATGCGGTCGCTCAAGCACAAGCTCAACACAATCGCGGCCCTAGCAGCTCGAGCTCGTCCCCTCAGAAATCGCCATACATCAACGGTAGCTCTAGCCCTCGACTGGGCGACGTGAGCATTCCGGAAAATACTATGCCTCAGGGATTCCTCTACCATTATCCCGCCTTCTTTGATCCGATGCAAGGTTCATCCGCCGCAAATCAGGAGGGCCCACGGACCAATCCTTCATCGCCTTCTTTGACACACAGTATCCCAGGTCCTCGGCGACAGACGCATAGAGTTTCTAATGCAAGCGAGACTGGTTCCATTCGTTCGCAGTCACAGCCTGCACGCGGCCTACCGCCGCATGCAGTCTTACCCGGCTACCCTCCCATGCCGCAGTTCCTGGATCCTACAACCGTTGCTGGTTATCCTATTGCACGTTCCACCCAAGATGCTTCCAGCTCGCAAGCCACCACTGAGACGCCATATAGCCCAATATCGGGCTATACCGAACCTCTAGCCCTGTCAGATCATAGTATACCCAAAGAATATGTCGGTTACTATGTAGACGAGCAGGTAACGCCGCGTTCCTTACAGGAATACACTGTACCGCAGATTCCATCCTACACCGAGCTTGCCCAGAGACGAAGACGGGTATCTTCGGAGATCACGCAACCGCTACTCAATACTGCGATGAGGCGCGTTTCTCGCTCTCCGTCGCCTCTTGGGGGTCACGTCCGAAGTTACACTACAAACGTTACTCTTCCACTTGGCCCTAATGCTGAACATCGAAGAGACCGTACAGACTCAACACGGCCGCCCGCGGACAACGGTCCAGTCATCGTGAATGGTTCCTTTCCGATACAACCCCGCGAGACGCGTATCAGGAGCGATACGATTGATTCATTTCCCTCGGTCGACACAAGCTCTTCCTCAGCTCTCGGCATCTTGCCAGATCCGTATCAAATGCACGGCGCGGAACATCGGCAACACCTTGTCCTCGAGGAAATGCAAAAGCAAAAGGGTGATAATGTTCCGGGTGCGAATGGTTCCCTGAACGGCGCGTCACCAGTTGATACGAATGGTCTGGCAAGAGTACCAAGTGGCAACAAACAGAATTATCCCCTTGTTCCGGAAGCTTGGAGCAGTTATAACCTAAGCAACGGCAATGGGATCAATCAGACTGAAGAAATATCACCAACAAGAACGCAGCCTTCGCAATGGCGAGCTATACCTTATAGCAATGGCCATAGTACTCTCGACACTATGAATGTGCCGCGGGCACCGCCGCAGGAGACCAAGTCCGCCACATTGCCTTTGCTTTCGCCTGTGTTCGAGACACGGACGCCTTCGCCTACTACCAACCGTCAAATAGAGGGTAGCAAGGGTAACAGTGGTATCAGAAGCCAGACAAAGGAAAACACTTACCAAGCTCGTCGGGCATCCCATTCCGCCGCGCAAACCTCTGGTCCCAAGGAAAATAAGATGCCACAGCCGAAAAGCGATTCTCAGGCAAACGACAAGGGCCACAAGTCTAATGCCAACAACAATAGCGGCCCGAATGTCTGGCACCCGACCCCATCGCGCAGTAAAAAGAAAAAGAAAGGCCAATCAGGGAACAAATCGAGTGATGCGAAGGCATCAGGAGAGCCGTTGCCAGCTAATGCTGCCGAACGTAAGGGGGGCTAGGTTCCTTACCTAATCGTTGGTGTTGTCGTCGTTGTTGTACTGCGCGTTGCCTTGGAGTACCGCTTCGCTTGTTCACCTAACCATAACTTGGATATCTTCGCGTAGATCAACCCCGTGTCTTGTCGATATCTGCTCTCGGCTTGCTATTGGTCTTGCGCCATGGGTACCCGCGCAACAGGATGACATCGATGAAGTGCCGCTTGTGGTATATTCTACCTGTCCACTGCTCGATCTTGCGAATGTCTACACGCGTCCTACAGTATTTTCACACCTTCGTCTTTTCTACAGAACAAAAGTGAGCGACTGGATTCTCAACGAAGATTAGGGGACAGAAACGGCATCCGATAAATGGAGTGGGTGTGTTCTCTTGCTCCGTGCACGCTTTTTTCGCACCATTACATCGGCCTCGACAAGGGCGGCACTCATGTTTGCGGGGTGCCTTGGACTTGCAAAAAAGCTCCTCATCCTTTTTCGGTATGTATGCATGGCATCGAGACGAGTTTTTCTTTGTTTGTACTGTTCATCGTTTCTTGTGTGTTCTGCTGGGATACTCCGGTATACAAAGTGAGCGTTTTTGGCACTGGTCTTCGGAAAAAATGGTGCTGGAGGCTGCCTTTGACATGAACTGGGTGTATTGGAGCTGGACAAGGTCGGCATCAGGCTTGTTCTGTGGATTGTTATTACGAGCTCGACATGTATAGTATAGATGAGGCTGAATGAGGGCTCTTGCTTGCTGAGCTTTCTGCGCGCTGCAAGCGTTGCGAGACGGGTAGAATGAAAAATCGTAAAATTGCTTTGGGTGCGTGTCACGTTTGGTGATGGTGGGTGAGTAAGTGGAATAGGCATCGAGAGCAGCGTGAGGGTTCGACGTGAGTTTCATCACCCTTACCCGTTTGCTGATGTTTGGAGGCTAGTGTTTATTGAGGTGGTCTGAGCCCCTCCCTGAGTCACGATACGTCTACGACGTGTCGTCATGCGATAATGGTCTTGTACGACGAGCAGGGGTAAGATAGTTCTGTGTGGATATATGTTTACGATGGCACTGGGAAGAAACAGCGCACCGATAACGAAATCAAATCCATAGCGCCCATCTATCCGAGAGGTTGCCGTATATTGAACCCCAAATTCTACGGTCATTTCATCACTTCGTTCAAATCTCGACCCCGCAAAGCCCACTAGGCTCATCAGCCGGCGGGTTAGTAGTAGTCGTCCTCTTCACCCACACCAAATCCTTCATAGTCTTAACCTTCATGTACGAACCCCCAGCATCCGCACTCATCACCCCGGCGTCTTGCTGCAGTTCCCACCGCGCAAATCTCGCGAGCTCCTGCAAGCGAGCGGAAATGGCTTCCATGTCCACTGCGTAGCCTTTCTCCATGGCGGTTTCGGCTTGGCGTCGGAGATGGGTTTTCATGGATTTTACGACGTCGGACTCGGTTCGGGTTCGGGGTGGGCGGATCGTGGGGAGGGAGGGGGAGGGTTTGAGGTGTTTGGTAGAAGGAAATGGATTGGGGGTGGCGGGGTGGATATCCTTGAGTGAGGATGGTGGATCTTGTTTGCACTCTGATGGCGACGTGTGCTCTGTCGGTCGGGAGGAGCGCGGGGGTTGCCCGTCTCGGGAGGAATGCGACGCTGCGGTGCCTGACCACGGATAGAAGAGATGCCATAGCAGAGCGCCTAATGCGGCTTTGAGACAAAAGTCAACGCAAGGATTGTCGATGAAGTCCATGGTCGGCGAGGTACTGTGTGGGGTGTTACACGTCTGTGCTAGGGAAGAGGACTGCAAACTCACAGGTAAAGCCGATAATTGGTAGGGGATTTTCTTCACGATAGTAAGTGGACGCAGAGCAATGATCACTGGAATTCGAATTCGCGCCTGTTTACAGAAGCACAGATGAAGAGGAACAGCCCCAGGTTTTATGCATATGAATGCGTCTGGTGGAGGGTCGCGAGGTATGACTCCCCTCTTCCGAGACACGGCGGCTTTTTTGGGCAGAGTTTCTGCGCTTCATGAAAGACAATGATTCAAGCGGTGTTTATTGACTCAAACTAGAGATACACCGGGTCCCGCAGTCTTCATGCACAGACGTGCCCGCGCACCAACATGTCTTTCGTTCGCATTCACAATCCGCCACCGTGATGGAGGAGGCACTAATTACCAACATCAACCATTTGCCTGTTCGTCTACGACCTTGGCCTATATAGGCGCCGTTACATCACATTGTCTAGAAGTTGGGGCCCACGCTGCGATGAAGTGAGACAGCGGTATTGCTTCTTCCGCCCCACCCAATCAGGCTTGCATATCCCAGAGACAGGATACGCGCAGCATGTACGCACGGCATGTACCTGTCACGCGGCTTCTGCCTGCTGCGTGAATACGGCGTCGCGGCGATGACGGAGCTTGTATCTGTTCTGCAGTGGGAGTGCGTACAGGCTGACGCTAGATTGTAAGTTCCGTTTACGGCTTATCGACGCTCGATTTTCATTCGTTAATTTTCGCTGTTTGGCTTTGTTGGCATGAAAGAAGGCTTGTAGAAGTTGCACGCATCAAAGCAAGGCCTCATCGCGCACACGAGGTTGAAAGAACACTAGGTAGAAATCAAGCACTTAAGCAGTGATGCGTACGATTGATATTGTTCTGCATAACACCAAGCCATGTCCAAATCAAACTGACATACATGCTGAATTACCACTTGCACTCGAGCTCTGGACATCTCTACTTCTTCCATCACGACTATCGTTATTCAAGAAGAGAACTTCGCGCACGTTCGGTACACGGTATGACGTCATAAGGGAACCCAGTGGGGCTGTTGGAAACGCAGTGAACGCGACTATCGTTATAAAGCAGAACGAGAGCTGAGTTGTATTTTTTACCCTAGATACATACCCCAAGTGACTGGGAGAGAATGTGAAGAAGAAAGATATGGTCAAGCACAGGGGCTTAGAAGCAGGGCGTGTGTTGAACCAAACGCTCACCCAAAAGAAAAAAAATGAGAGGAAGTAGATAAACTACGCTTCGAATCGAATGTACCTTCCATCGCACCAGTTTTTCGAACCATCATAGTACCAAGAGATATTTCAGGGTGTTCGGGTGCTGTGTTGCCTTTTTCTCACCCTGCTGTCCAATCCTGGCGTTGTGCATGCAGTACAGTCATAAACATGTCTAACACACTCCTGGCTCGGGTCTCTCACCAGCTGGTGGTGCTGCCTCTGGCTTGCCATATAGGCTGTTCACCACCTACTCCATACGACCATGGATAGCAGCGAGATTCGTGCTCAGTGCTTGGACTTGCTGGAACAGTGCTTGATTGCCTTGCTGTTCTTTCTCGAGTGTCTGTTGGACGGTATGGAGATAGGTGTGAGTCTCAGACATGAAAGAACGCTGCTGTTTCTCGAGTCCGCTAATAGCTTGGTACATCATAACATCGTGTCGAGCACCGGGCTTGCGGATTTCCGTCTTGTCACTGGTCATGTGACGAGGGGGGTTGATAGATTGACGTTTGTCGGGACGAAGGTGGTTGATCGTGTAGCTGGACAAGAATGCGGCGGCGTATGTGGCCAGAACAAGACCGACGGTATAGAGAAAGAACGGCCAACCCATTGTGTTGATCTCGGATCCAGGGTAGGGAGTGAGTGCAGCCATGATCTTATCTAGACACTCACTAATGTCAGTCGCGCTCTTTATCCTAGGGAGAGCTACAAACCTGGAAGGAGAATTTTCGATTGTTTTGGGATTGGATGGGGCGGGAGTGAACTAGAGCAAAGGTTTGAAAGTGCTCAAGTGTGGTGAAAGGAATTTGGACGTGACGGAGAGGACTGGAAGAGCGAGAAGTCGTGCTTTATTATAGGCGGTCTGCTAGCCTCTTAATTGGCAGTCTGCGCTAGACAGTCATGACCATTTCCAGTTTGACGGGCTATGTGGCTTGTCCCAACGTCAGTGCAGGTGCATGTTCCCGTCTCGATTAGAGCGACACTTATTGTTTCTGTGCTACTTCAGCTGCCGCGTATCTGCGAGCAAGATCATAACATACTCCTCAAAATCTACTAGAATTTACTATTTTCTCTGTAGCTTTGTGGCATAGAATACCGGAAATAGTGACTGGGACGTTCTGACAACATGATTCTGGGACTGATTTATTCCGGTTGGGAAAACGTTACAGCTCGAATTTGGTCGTCTGCAGCGGCGAGCTCACATGCTTGGCATGTTATTTCGGATACATACTTGCAAACATGTATCCAATGACTACGCGCGTTGCGGGTCAGAACGTCTGAACCGGCACTACATTGTTTGCTTCTTTGCAGGATACTATTTGTAAGTGGCTTAGCATGCGACGCCTAGTCTCATTCCCGTTTTTTGGGGGGAAGTGTCATGAACTGAGTTCCCGAACATCTCGGCGGTACTGCTGGGAATCATGTACCATCTTGATCGCCAGGTCTACAGACATGTGTCGCAAGGTTTTTGACCGTGCAGCCCCAGATCAGCGAATAGCAAAGTAGCAGTACTCCGACGATTGGAGTGAACGCAGTGAAAGAATTATGCAGCACTATTTGATTTTGACGCTTTGCCTCTGTCGCTAATGGTGATACGAAATTCCGAACCAAAGATAGACCATGCACGATCTAACCTGGTATACCGATGTGTGAAGCACCATGTAGGCAACACTGCGCGCTCATCGACCGGGCTCAGAAGTGGAGACTGCATGGATGCGACGAGTTGTTTTTATTGGTCCGATCAAACAAAGTGTGGAAATGAGACGGGGCTTTCCCAGTATTTGAGCGTTTGCTCTCGTCCCAAAAGGTTGGTTTCAGGCAACCGGCTCCGCAACGGCGAATTCAGGCAGCTGCTGGAATTCCGGACTGCGCTCAAACTTTTCAGAAAGCATCTGAAGCTATTACCCACTACTGAGCGCAAGTGGTCAGATTTCCAAAGCATTTGTTCAAGTAGAAGCTAAGAGCGCCTCCATTGCAATATTCCATTACTAGAGGCGCCCTCAACCTGTTTTCCTAGTCGAAAACGACACGTGGACTTCTGGCGGTGAGTGGTCCAGTCATAGCGAGCGGGAAGATGCTTCAGTGTTTGTGCGGCTCGGGAACTAGCACAAGGTGACTCCTCCCTCCCGGCGATCGACATAGACGATCCGCGGAAAGCTATGCTACAACATTTGTGTAACTGTTCCTGCTGCCAAAATATCGACTGGAACCATGCCCTCAGGGTCGCATCTCGGAAGTATGGCTTTGCGAGAAGGACGGCGGAGATATGAGTGAGAGACAAATTTCAGCTTGTTTCGGTATTTTCAGGTTCCTGTAACACACGGAAGTGGAACCGTGTATATTGAGAGCACGTAGGTTGGTAAACAAAAAAAGACCGAGTGTGTATGCGTCGGGGGCGGTTAGTCGTGTCGCGACGTTAAACCATGGTTCATAGGGGTCCCCTGCCGCGTATCGTTTCGTCACCAAGATGCCCAGGTGTGTTGTGCCGGAACTGGATCGCAACTTGCAGTCAAGCTTGAATCACAAGCACCAGAGGCCGTCTTTCCACTGGCTACCGTCCCACAAAAATGTGGGTCTTCAACCCGTGGTTATGCCCCAAGATGCCGCTTCTGGATATATTACCATGGGTAAAAGTGGTTTGCCAGACCAATGCGCTGTACGATAGGCAAGCTGTAGTTGTTAGTAGCAGCACAGGTTCATAAGCTCTGGACTCACTAGCTTCTCCTCATCACCATTTAAATCATTGCACGGGTGTTTCCCTTCCAACATCCCAAACATCTCGAACAACTCGTGAGCACCCATTCAATATCCGGCATTTACCAAGAACGTTTACAACCCAGATCTACCTCCTATACCATTTGGTTAGGTAAAATCATGATGGAATACCTTCAGTCCACCGCTCCTTGCCACAGTATTCTCACTTCATGCCGCGAGGCGTGCCTCGATCGAAAATTCCTTCCGTCTACCGTTCAAGAAGAGGAGCGGTATTATCGCAAGGCCAGCACAGAATGTTGGTTTGACTGTCTGCCCAGCTACATGGCATGCAAGAATGCCCGCTGGCCGGTTGGGAAGGAGGTGATCGGCTTTGGGCAGGCATCGGAACTCCCAAACGCATTTCATCTCACCGCTCCTGTGCTCAACATGGTCCTAATTCTCATTGTGCTCTCGCTCTTCCGGAGCTTCTTCCAGAATCTAATCAAAAAGAGCCAACCAACTTCCACGCATGGTAAGCCAAGCATCAATCCGTCAATATACCGTGGAACAAACCTGCTTACATCACTAGATCTCGCTATGCACTTGGAGCGTATCCTCAAGGCCACAGTCGACATTCGCATGGGATTCACCAGCTCTTCAATGGTCGTTCTAACCCATAGCTCTCTGATTCTATACCCCGGCGCGAACGTAAATGCATTCAGTTATACAAACGGTAGCTACCCAGTCCCCTTCTCTGGAATTCTCATCGATCGACACTGGTTCCGACTCAGCAGATGCATCCGGACAATTAGAATTACACCTCTATGTCAAGAGAGCATTCAAACAATCGACGGTCATGTTGCTGAACCGATATGGCGGGTCCGTAACCGAAGATCAGAATGTAGTCAATCAGTTTGATGAGAATGACGAAGAGAGTGACGATGAGGGCACGAATGAAGATGAATACAAAGACGAAAGCGACGATGAAAAAAGCGACGATGAAGGCTACGATGAGGGCGATGATCAGGGCTTCCAACGTAGCGTAGTACGGTACGGTGGACCCCCATCGCTCTACGCTACGGCCCGTATGAGAGCCCAGTACGTACGGGAGCCCCCGGAGATGTCAAAATACGGTCCGTAACCGTAGTACGCTCCGTAAAATCCCCCTACGCCCCGTAGTAGGGCGGGATTTCCTAATTGGGTAATCCGTTGTCGTTTTTTAGTGTTGAGGTCATTAATAAGCTAGCGCAGCCGGTTGTGAGACACCCAGGGATATGAGACACCGCGCAGAAATCCTCCACCCCTCAAAAAAATCGCGATATCTCCACATCCACCCTACCAAAATGGCCAATCGTGAGGCAGCAATTCAAGCAGCTATTACCGATCTCAATGCTGGCGTTTTTCCTAGTCAACGAGCTGCTGCAAAGGCACACAACATCCCCCTAGCCACGCTCTCGAGGCGCGTACGCGGTTCACAAAACTGGCAAAACAGCCACGTATACCAGCAACGATTAACTCCACAACAAGAGGACTTCCTTGTACAATGGATACTTGAAGAGGACGCACGCGGGTATCCTCCTTCTCACGCTCGTACACGAGAAATGGCGAATCGAATCCTAAGGATGAACGGCGAGCCCACGTTAGTGGGTAAACACTGGATATCCCACTTCATCAAACGCAACCCACGCGTCGCCTCTATTGTGGGTAGGAAGATTGAGGCTGCGAGAGCTGAGGGAGCAACTCAGGAGGCAATACGCGAGTTTCTTGAGCTCTATGAGCAGCTCCGCGTTGAGCTGAACATACGCAATGAGGATACATGGAATATGGACGAGACTGGCAAGGCCCTAGGTGTATGTGCAAACACCAGAGTACTCGCAGACAGCCAGAAAACAAAGGCTTACTATCAGTCGCCAGAGAATCGCGAGTGGGCGTCGATAATCGAGTGCGTTTCGGCAATGGGCAAGAAGCTGAGGCCTGCGGTTATTTTCAAAGGCAAACACCTACAGAGCACCTGGTTTCCATTAATAATACCTGACTGGCTATACGCAACCTCAGAGAATGGCTGGGACATCTAACGCGATTGGCGTTGAGTGGCTGCAACGCGTATTTCTGCCAGAAACTGCGCCCTGCGCCCTCGGAGGATCGCTGGAGGATGCTGATTTTGGATGGCCACGGCAGCCATGTGGACCTAGACTTCCTGTGGATCTGCAAGCAGAATAAAGTCAGGCTTCTATTTCTCCCTGCTCACTCATCTCACGTTCTGCAGCCCCTAGAGATCTCTCTGTTTTCTCAGTAGTAAAACAATTCTATCGCCAGAGCAGATCCAGGAGTTATCACACCTTGATGATGCTGCCCCAGTCAAAAAGGAACGCTTTATTACTGCCTACCACCACGTTGCCAGAGAGGGTGCAATCACTGAGAGAGTTATTCGCGCTGGATGGGCTACTGCAGGCATCTGCCCATTAAACATTGAGCGAGTAATTAACTCATCTCAAGTCGCTCGAAGGCCTGTTACGCCCACCTCGCCAGAATCAAGCTCAACAACCAATCGAGAGCTATCTCTCTACCCCCCCGCGGCCCTCGTGATCTGTTTATAGCTCAGCGAGCGCTTCACAAAGAGCAGAGTATAGGCCGGAAGGTTCACCAACTGTTTGAAAAAGCTGGCAAGGCAATTGCAGTTGCAAATACTCGCTCAGTAGCGCTAGAAGCAGAGAACAAACGATTGCAGAGCCAACTTGGCTCTTAAGCCTCAAGCACCACGAAAGAGGGTTCGTATGGACCCAAATCAACGCTTTGCCAACGTAGATACGATTAAGATAGCAGTAGAGGCCTCTAAGCTTATAGAGCAACAAAACAATAGTCCTGACAAAGAAAAGGAGGCAGAAAAACTAGCAGCAGAAGTAGCAGCTAAAACTCTGCAATCTATGTGTAGTGAGTGGCAATTGTAATTACGCTGAATCAATTATCGCGATTTTTTTGAAGGGTGGAGGATTTCTGCGCGGTGTCTCATATCCCTGGGTGTCTCACAACCGGCTGCGCTAGCTTAAGGCTTCCCTTTTGGAGATCACCTTTGTAAGGCTTATGAGATCGCTTTTAACAACCCCTCTACCTAGCCAATTCTTCTTCTATAACTATAAGGCCTCAATTATATAGCCTATAAGACTATTGCGATCGCACATAATTGTACGTTTGGCAGAGCTAAAACACCTCTCACAATCGCAGGACGTGCAGGGCACAGAGAGGTAATCCATAGCCATTTTATAGAGGATTGGGTAACATTTTTAGCCTACTTTAACCCACTAATAGTGTGAGTCGTCCATAAGTTGTATTAACTTTTTGTCATCACTACTAAGGTCCCTTTACACATTGTCTAAGTACTTATCAAGCTACGTTATACGCTTATAACATTTATAAGACTTATTGCCAATAAGAAGCATAAGATCTACACTTATTGTTTAAGCCCTCTACATATTGCCCTTATAAGCCCCAGGTACCTTACGCGACGTTAGGGGGGACCCAGGTAGCTTAACATTGTCCTTTTCAGCGTTAACGTACGCCTTAAATATATGGCGCAGTAAGCGATTAGCTTTTTAATGCCACTTAGAGAGTGCCTTTTCTAGTGGTCCTTAAACCAGGCGATACAGAGCTATGGGTGTAACGCGGTGGCTATACAGTAAAGAGACAGGTCCAGATCTATAATAATTTTAACAAAGTATATATTAAGCTTCTGCTGCGCAAGCGCAACACCTTTTTTAACAAGATAAAACAACTATATATAGCTATTAATTTCATATACGCGCTTAGTAAGCGACTTGTAAAGTTATTGTAAGTTAATAAATTGTCTGCTAGAGGGACCCAAATCCGCTAACGCTGGCAGCACCCTCCAGAGCCTTGCACATCTTATAAAACTCTTATAAGACCTATATAATTATGTAGACCTCCTCCTAATTGTCGTCTATTAATTAGTTATGTATAGGGTTGTACTCGCGGGGCCTGTCAACGTCGTCGTCGTCGCTGCTAGGGACCTCTGAGAGGCCGTTAATATCGCGGGCGCGTCGTATGAACTTTCGAATTAGATCCTTGAGCTCTCATAGCAGCGTAACAGCATAAGATAAACGCTGTGCCACCTAATCCCGCCATCCTAAATTAAATTAAGGGTGCCAAAGGTCTATAACGCGTCGTCATCATTAAAGCAATTATTGTATTGTACAGAAAAGCTCACAACGTTTATATAAGACGCATACTACGTTCACAAAATTGTGGAGTTTCCTAACAACCCCATGCCTCCAGTATAATTAATATTGCTCCTGGGGCGACGCGCGGGCAAGCTTAGCTTCGAAATTGCTTACTCTGTCGCCGTAAATAAGAGCTTTAACAATTAGGTTGATTATATAACCCGCGCAGTGTATATAGTGTTAATTTCCAACATTGAGGCCAGTTTTTCATCACGCAGGTACTTGATAAATCTGGCGCCATTATTGCTGGCATTGTCACCCACAAAATAGTGGAGTTTTGACTCAAATTCGTACTCCCCAATTACCTGGAGTATAAGCTAGACTTGCACAGCTGCTATAGT
Organism: Laburnicola sp. JP-R-44; assembly: GCA_009805535.1. Lineage (NCBI taxonomy): Eukaryota > Fungi > Ascomycota > Dothideomycetes > Pleosporales > Didymosphaeriaceae > Laburnicola > Laburnicola sp. JP-R-44. Next base: position 579,559 of record SELF01000003.1, on the reverse strand, counting down.
CCCTAAAAAGGTTGCGAAAGCTAATAAGTAGGTCAAGTTGTTGGTGTTTTGCATCTAAATCACTGTGAGTTAACGTGTTTACAAGCGAGCTGCGAATACAAGCGAGCTGCGAACCCCACTAACTTTCTACAACGCGTCACCTATCAACTACAATGGCTTAACCAACACTTATTTAATTGCCCTATAACAAAGCAGATATCTCCCTAGCTATCTTAGCTATTAATTAGAATTAGATATAGAGCGTTAATCGCGCTGCAGCAATATTTAACGTTCCTAAAAGCACGCTTTGCAGCTAACGCGCTAGAACTACTACGCGACGCAATTGTGTGCCTAAATTAAAGAAGCTTACTAAGCTAGAAGAGGATGTTATTATTAAGCATATACTTAACCTAGATTCGCGAGGCTTTGCGCCTACTCTAGGTGCTGTATAAGATATAGCGAATAAGCTGCTCGCTAAGCGTAGCGCAGGCCATATTAGCTAGTAGTAGCCTAGAAACTTTGTTAAGCGAATAGATAGCCTTATAACGCGATTTAATTGAGCCTACAATTAACAGCGAGCCCTCTACAAGGACCCAACAGCTATATAGGCCTGGTTTGAGCTAGTAGCACGTACAAAGGCCACCTATAGTATCTGCAATAAGGACACCTTCAACTTCGACAAGCCTGGCTTTCTAATAGGCAAGATATCCTCCCAGCTAGTTGTTACAGGCTTAGAGAGACGTAGTTTGGCTAAAAGCGATCTAGCCAGGCAATTGTGAGTGGGTGACGACGATCCACAGAATTAACGCTACTAGGTGGGCAATCCCGCCCCCCTTCGTTATCTTCGCTGGCAAGTACCACCTCTCGGCCTAGTACGAGGGCGACGATATACCAGGTAACTAGACTATTAGTCTTAGCGACAATAGGTGGACTACGAACGAGCTTAGTGTTGCCTGGCTACGGCACTTTATTAAGCATACAGTAGAGCGTAGAGTAGGCGCGCGTTAGCTCCTAATACTTAATAGCTATAAGAGCTACAACTCACTCAAATTCTAGGAGATCTGTAGGGAGAATAAGATCTATACCCTATGCATGCCACCACATTCGTCACACCTCCTACAGCCACTTAATATGGGCTGCTTCTTGCCGTTAAAGCGGGCGTACGGGCGCTAGGTTAAGGGCCTAATACGCAACTATATCAACTATATTACTAAGCTTGAGTTTCTACTAGCCTTTTGCGCCGCCTACAACTAGTTAATTACAAAGGAGAATATCTGCGCAAGCTTTTAAGGCTCTGGGCTAGTCCTATATAATCTAGAGGCAGTGCTCTTAAAGCTTAATATCAAGCTTCGTACACTGTCGCTAGCGCTAGCGCTAGCAGCCCTACTAGAGGCCCTATAGGAGTCTGCAACACCAAGCAACGCACGTAAGCTAGGCGCTTAGTTAACTCTAGTTTGTGAGCGGATTTAAAGGCATTAGGGATCCTCTCCTACCTTAGTTATCTAGTCGCTTAATTGGCTTATAAGAGGCGCTAAGAGAATGGCGCATTTAATAGTGCTTATGCGCGAGGAGATAGCTACTCTATAAAGGGCAAATAAGGCAGCTACAACGCGTAAATAGTGCAAAAAGAAGTGGATCTAAAAGTAAGGCACTCTATTAAAGGCAGAGGGAGAGGATATTATTGCTTAAAAGGCTGTTAAGCAGCAACTAGAGGGAGAAATACGGCAAGGCAAGGCGCAGTTAGGTGCGAGCCGGCAGGCTTCTGCGCGCTGCAGGCGCTGTAGGGAGCCTAGGCACAACTCGCGCACGTGTAAGAAGGCTTCTATAGATACTGCTTAATTTAGGATAGCTATTATATTAATAGAATATTAATGCGTTGTGAATTTATATGCTGTAAAAGGCTTAGAGACTTAGTAGGGTTCGCAGCTCGCTTATATTCGCAGCTCGCTTGTAAACACGTTACTATGAAAAATACGCTTATTACTAGTACTATGTCCGTGCACTCAATGCGCGGATTCAGTCAATGCGCCGAACCACCAAATATTAAGCCACTAAAAATAAGGCTGTAGAGCCACATATAATAGTTAATAATATATAAAAACGTGGTGGCTTGTTCTATATACCTATGCGATAAAGACCTCTATATATAAATTAATTATATAACGTGGCGGTGCGGTCGCTGTGGGTGGTGTGAGTGCGAGCTGGCGGAGGAGGCGTCGCAGGCTTTGGATGACTACGAGCACCCACAGCACAACGCGCAGGCTTCTTTTTAACTGCAGAAGCTTATAAAGCTGTGCGCTTGCCTTTTTAGGATAATTGTATAGCTTTCTAAGCGTTATGGGCTTGCTTCTAACGCTCTCTTTCTGCCTTGCGTTCAGCTACCTCCTGGACCTTCACAGCTTTCAGCCAGTCTCGCTCTTCCTTCTCCCTCACCTGCTGCTCACGCTTCTCCTAAGCAACCTTTTCCTTATACAGCTTATTAGCGTGCCTTAGTTTAGCTATCTCTGCTTTTCTAAGCTCTTCTACTTCTTCTTCCTGTTGTTTTTTACTTGCTTACGTTAACGTGCTTGCTCTACCTTGCAAGGAGACTAGAACACAGCTCCACTATAATACTCCTTGCGATGCTGAAGGTTAAGAGGCTTGCTCTTGTTTATGTGCTTCTTCTAAGTCTTAAGAACCTCTTTTAGGCCTACTATCTTGTGGTAGAGTAGAGAGTTCTGAACTAAGATATGGTGGAGCGAGCGGCTAATCTTCCTTAGCTCCTTACTACCTTTATCCTTAGCAACTCTGCGCAATAAAGTCTTAATTTTGAGCCAATCCTTGCCAGAGTAGACTAAAGAAGAGCTTAAATTACTATTAGAGGCCTTAGAAGAAGACTTGGCAAACCGCTAGAGGATAACGTTTGGGTTGTAGAGGTGCTATACCTATTGCCTTAAAGGACCTAAGTATTAACCCCTAAGTAAACGTGCTTGTCTAGGCCTTCTAGAATAGGTGGAAAAAGTCGCTCTTCTTAATCACAGATAGTTCCTAGCCATTGTAAAGGTGTGTTGTAAGCTCCTTTAAGTACGCAGTTAAGAGAGGCTTAAATATTATCACATTAAGCAGCTGCAGCGTGTGGGTAGAATAAGGAGGAAAGATAGCCAGGAGTATCTTATTCTAATCGCAGTAGTTAATAAAGTCCATTATTACGTGGGATCCATAGCCGTTAAGAATTAGTAGCCGCTACTTCTCTAAGCTTTAGTCTTAGTAAAGCGATCAAAGACCTATTAAAGCCAGGCAAGGCTAGTATTATTGTTAGTCTAGCTAGTAGGTAAGGAAGAAACAAGTACAAAGTGTACCCCTGGCTGTATTTCCTCTACCCAGCTTAATTATAAGGTGCTGTTAGCAGACTTATATATAAGGCCTGGCGATAGTGCTAATCTATTACTACACACATAAGCTAGCACCGTAACCTAGGCACAATTGCTATCTTGAAGTGATGCCTTAACCTCCCCCTTCTCCTACATCCGCCTACTAAACACGTGTTTAGTCCTGTTAGTAACTCTAATTAAGAAGCCCTTCTTATCTATATTGTAATTGTGACAACTCTTAATCCTATATTTAGTAATCTTGCGCTATAGTAGGTTAAAGTATAGCTTATACTTAACGTATAAATTAGCGTTGTGGTGGCGATTAGCGTCTATTCCTATAGAGTAATAAGAGATAAATAGAGTTGTTGTTGATAAAGTAGGTAACCCAGCTCTCGCTAACAGGCTCCTGGCTAACTAATAACGCGAAATTCTTAATCATCTCTCTTATAGGTAGTATATGACAAGCAGTAAGCTCTTCTATATACCTTATAAGCTCTGCCTCCTATTGTGGTTGCAAATTTTGGCGTGCAATAGCCTCCTCTTCCCGCGAACGCATCTGACCCCTCTATTGTCGCGTCAACGTTGACCGCACAACACCATGCTTTTCTGCTATTTTAGACCACAGAATATTATCTTCAGATGCGAAAGTATTACACTCTGTAAGGGCTTCTTATAATCCTATTGCGTTGTGCTGCTATATGGTTGAGAAAATAGAGGTGTTTTGGTGGTTCGGCGCATTGACTGAATCCGCGCATTGAGTGCACGAACACGGTACCCTAGCTTGGCAGTCCGTGCAACGCGTTACTCCATGCAACACCCCGCCATGCAACACCCCAACTTTGACGCGCCATATCTCCACCAATATGGATCCAATTGAGGCTGCAATAGCAGCAATCGAATTGCGAGAGCTAGAAGAATCTTTCTTATATAGACAGGTTGCAAAGGATCACAGTGTTGTGACTTCTACACTAACGCGTCAGCACCAAGGCGTTACATAAGCAGGTGCAGCTGCCAACTCCGCGCGTCAAAATATCAGCTAACAATAAGAAGTAGAGCTTCTACAATATATTAAACAGCTTACCAAACGTGGCCTTCCTCCTACAAGGCAGATAATATAGAGCTTTGCTTCACATATAGCCAAAAAGCAGATCTTAATATCTTAGGTTAATCGCTTTGTACGGCGGAACAAGGAATCCTTAATATCTTAATAGACGGCCAGCATCGACAACAATCGCCACAAAGCTAATTCTCTAGCTAAATATAAGCTCTACTTTAAGCTTTTGCAGCGTAAGATTGAATAATATTAGATTAAGGCTTGAGATACGTATAATATGGACGAGAAAGGCTTCCTGCTTGGCATCACCTCCCGCTCCAAGAGGATCTTCAATAGGCCTCTATGCAAGGCCAAGGCTATAAGGCAAGCAATACAAGATAGCAGCTATAAGTAAATATTAATTATAGCTTGTATATGCGCTGACGGATCGGCCTTAGCCCTAGGTCTTATCTATTAGGCTAGCTCTATCAACATACAATTAAGCTAGGCCAAGGATATTAATCCTAAACACTATTAGGCCTTTATTACAGTATTAGAATCTAGCTAGAGCAATAATTAGATTAGCCTTACATAGCTATAATAGGTGTTTAATCGGCTCACAAAGCCAAAATCTAGACAATTGTATCAGCTATTAATCCTTAATAGCTTTAGATCTTATATTATAATAGACTTTATTAACTTTTGTAATCGCAATAGGATCCTACTAGCCATATATCCGCCTCATTCTACGCATACGTTGCAGCCTCTTAATGTCTGCGTCTTCAAGCCTCTATCAACAGCATATTCGAACGAGCTATCAGCCTTTATAAATAACAGCCAGGGACTGGCCCCTTAATCGCTAAGAGAGATTTCTTTAGCCTATTTTAGTAGGCCTAGATTAATACAATAAGGCAGCTATTAATCCTCTAGGCCTTTAAAGCTATAGGCATCTCCCCGCTTAATCCAATAACTATACTTAATAGATTTGATTAGTCTTAACTATCTGAGCAAGGATCACAAGAAAGCTCAACCTCAGTACTCAGTGCTTCAGATTGGAGAAAGATCGATAGATACTAAGGGCTGCTGTAGATACAGGCGGAGATAATAAGGCTAAGAAGCTTAGTTAAACTATACACTATATCTCTGTACAGAAATAGCTTTTAGAGCATAAAAAACAATAGCCTCTATAAGGCCCTATTGATACAGAAGAAGCGCTTAAAGCGAGGCAGGCCTTTACCTCTTAATCGGCCAGATAAGTATTATAGTGGAGCTGTTTTCTAGTCACCTTATAGCGTGCAGTGGGCCCGCGATCGTCAACACTAAAAAAGATATAGAGGATTAGCAAAAATAGCTTTAAAAAAGTGAGCAAGCAGAGGCTTGTTAGGCTAGCTAGCAGCTCAAGGGCAAGACTTCTCTAGGAGAGGCGTATTGCTCGAGCAGCTGCTAGAGATGCGCGCGCAAAGCAGAGAGCTAATAAGGCTGCAGATTAACGTCTTAAACAACAGGCCTACAAGGCACAAAGTCAACTTTAGAAACGTATTAGATTATCCTAAAAGGGTAATAAGAAGGCCTTAAAGCCTTTTAGCAGATCTATTAAGAAGAAACAGGCTCAGCGTAAGGCTGTAGATATTAATAAGGCCTTATCTGTTGCATCTGCCTCACAGTCACGCAGAGGCTAAATTATTAAAACACTAAGTAGATATTAATAATCTAAGTAGCTAGCAATTATCTATAGGCCTTTAGACCTTAACTCTAGAAAATCTTGTGATATTATTTTTTATAGCTGTCTCTATAGCCTTATGTTTGTGGCTAAGCAATTATATTAGGGTGTTGCATAGAGTAACGCGTTGCACGGACTGCCAAGCTAGGGTAATAGGGATCTAGAGCGGAAAAACAATCTTACCAACAAAGTAACGTGTTTTACAAGCGAGCTGCGCGAATACAAGCAAGCTGCGAACCCCCCTAACTTTCTACAACGCGTCACCTATCAACTACAATGGCTTAACTAACACTTATTTAATTGCCCTATAATAAAGTAGATGTCTCCCTAGCTATCTTAGCTATTAATTAGAATTAGATATATAGAGTGTTAATCGCGCTGCAGCGACATTTAACGTTCCTAAAAGCACGCTTTGCAGCTGACGCGCTAGAACTACTACGCGACGCGATTATAAGCCTAAATTAAAGAAGCTTACTAAGCTAGAAGAGGACGTTATTTATTAAGCATATACTTAACCTAGAGATTCGCGAGGCTTTGCGCCTACTCTAGGTGCTATATAAGATATAGCGAATAAGCTGCTCGCTAAGCGTAGCGCAGGCTATATTAGCTAGTAGTGGCCTAGAAACTTTGTTAAGCGAACAGACAGCCTTATAACGCGATTTAATCGAGCCTACAATCGACAGCGAGCCCTCTACAAGGACCTGACAGCTATATAGGCCTGGTTTAAGCTAGTAGCACGTATAAAGGCCACCTACGGTATCTGCAATAAGAACACCTTTAACTTTAACGAGACTGGCTTTCTAATAGGCAAGATATCCTCCTAGCTAGTCGTTATAGGCTTAGAGAGACGTGGTTGGCTAAAAGCAATCTAGCCCAGGCAATTGTGAGTGGGTGACGACGATCCACGGGAATCAACGCTACTAGGTGGGCAATCCCGCCCTTCGTTATCTTCGCTGGCAAGTACCACCTCTCGGCCTAGTACGAGGGCGACGATATACCAGGTACCTGGACTATTAGTCTTAGCGATAATGGGTGGACTACAAACGAGCTTAGTGTTGCCTAGCTACGGCACTTTATTAAGCATACAGTAGAGCGTAGAGTAGGTGCGCGTCAGCTTCTAATACTTAACGGCTATAAGAGCTACAACTTACTCGAATTCTAGGAGATCTGTAGGGAGAACAAGATCTATATACCCTATGCATGCCACCACATTTGTCACACCTCCTACAGCCACTTAATGTGGGCTGCTTCTCGCCGTTGAAGCGGGCGTACAGGCGCTAGGTTAAGGGCCTAATACGCAACTATATTAACTATATTACTAAGCTTGAGTTTCTACTAGCCTTTTGCGCCGCCTACAACTAGTTAATTATAAAGGAGAATATCTGCGCAAGCTTTTAAGGCTCTGGGCTAGTCCCACACAATCCAGAGGCAGTGCTTTTAAAGCTTAATATCAAGCTTCGTACACTGTCGCCAGCGCTAGCGCTAGCAGCCCTACTAGAGGCCCTATAGGAGTCTGCAACACTAAGCAACGCACGCGAGCTAGGCGCTTAGTTAACTCTAGTTCGTGAGCGGATTTAAAGGCATTAGGGATCCTCTCCTACCTCAGTTATCTAGTCACTTAATTAGCTTATAAGAGGTGCTAAGAAAATGGCGCATTTAATAGTGCTTATGCGCGAGGAGATAGCTACTCTATAAAGGGCAAATAAGGCAGCTACAACGCGTAAATAGTGCAAAAAGAAGTGGATCTAAAAGTAAGGCACTCTATTAAAGGCAGAGGGAGAGGATATTATTGCTTAAAAGACTGTTAAGCAGCAACTAGAGGGAGAAATACGGCAAGGCAAGGCGCAGTTAGGTGCGAGCCGGCAGGCTTCTGCGCGCTGCAGGCGCTGTAGGGAGCCTAGGCACAACTCGCGCACGTGTAAGAAGGGCTTCTATAGATACTGCTTAATTTAGGATAGCTATTATATTAATAGAATATTAATGCGTTGTGAATTTATATGCTGCGAAAGGCTCAGAGACTTAGTAGGGTTCGCAGCTCGCTTGTATTCGCAGCTCGCTTGTAACGTATACGTTCGCGTAATGCACGGATTCGCGTAATGCACGGGCTTTTTACTAGGAAAATCAAGAAAAATAAGAAAGTTTAAAGTAATACAACTTTTAAACTACTAATTATTTTTAAAAAGTTCCTTAACTAGAGTTATAAAGAAAGATTCTATCTATAATTCTAGGATTTTAGTTTTTTAATAATAATAAAGTTTAGAAAAAAAGTATAAATAGTAGAAAAATAAACGTTCTTAAAATTAAAATATAATAATTTCTTAGAAGTAAACTATATAATTTTGAATACTTTTTATATTGGGTATTTTTATATAATAGCTTACTTTAAAAGATAGATCTATCGCGTGCAAAAATCGGTAGAAATCTTGGCGGCATCCGAGAATTTGCGCGCGCGCGGGGAGCCTCATACAAATCGTAAATTTGACTGTGACGCGTCGATAACAGCCTATAAACTGTTGAACAACTGTTAGTAAGTCGTGAGGCTGTACAAATACGTGTATAGGGCTATACTGACGCTTTTTTTGGTGGAGTAGTCCATGTTTCGAGCTCACGGAGTCGCTCCTCGCCCTCTTACTGCCGCGCAGGCGCGTCGCCCGCCAACTATACCCCGAGAGCTTACAACTAAAGGTCGTGGGCTGGATCCCCGTCGTCGCCTCGATATTTATCGCTTTCTGCTACTTGGCTGGCGCCACGACGATATCGCAGATTCAGTAGACGTGTCGTTGTCAGAGGTGTATAAAATTGAGCGAAACTTGAAGCTCTATGGGAGCACTCGCAAACCCAGCAGCCCCAACGTTGTACTCGGCCGCCCGCGTAAATTATCGTCTGACGATGAGCAGGCGCTGTACGATGAGCTGTTTCAGAGCGGTTGGATGTATCAGGACGAGATTGTATACTGGCTGTGGATGGAGAGAGGCGTTCAGGTACACCGATCCACTATTAGTCGACTGTTAAAGGATCGCGACTGGAGCGAGCGAGCCCTACGGCCCATATCAATACTGCGCAATGAGGAGCTCCGTGAGGCTTACCGGAGGAGTATGAGGCAATTTATCGCCGCCGACTTGGTGTTTCTTGACGAGTCTATTTTCAACGAGAAGACTGGCTGGCGCCACAGGGCGTATGCCCCAATCGGGTTTACCAATCGATATTTCCAGGACGTACGGCGTGGCAAAACTTGGGCTATTCTCCCAGCGTATACAGTTGACGGTTACCTGCCTGCCCTGTACAGGTATAAAGGAGGGCTATTTCAGCCATGAGGACTTTATCGATTGGATCCGCGATTCGCTGTTGCCCACGCTCCGGGCGGCGTATGGCCAGAAGCCTATGGTTATAATACTCGACAACGTCTCAATTCATACAAACTGGGAGGTGGTGAGAGTTATTGAGGAAGCTGGCCATATTGTTAGATTTCTGCCACCGTATTCGCCTGATTTTAACCCCAATTGAGCTTACCTTTGGAGTCCTAAAGGCCTGGATCCGCCGCAACTACTGCCATGTACGGTGGCGCTTTAACAACTTTGGCGACTTTCTAAGGGGCGCTATCCGCGAAAGTCGCTGCGATCGGTTCGCGAATAAGCACTTTAAGCACGCTACCGACGGCGTGTATAGGATAGAGAACCAGGAGCAGCTCTGGGAGGCACGTAGGGAGATGTGGAGGTGGCAGTAGAGCGTAGAGTAGAGCGTAGAGTTGTTAGGATAGACGTTAAACTTGCCACGGTGAATACTAAGTAAAGTAGTGACGTAATTACGTAAAGTCCATGCTCTGCAATTATCGTCAACTCAGCCAGTAACCCCACTACCCACAGCGCCCCTACTACCCATACTTACGAACCCTGCGGCGGCAGTAGCTGTCTTACAGTGCTGCTTATACTTCTTCAGGTCATCTCGCAGGTGCCTAACGACTCCATCCTTCAGCTTAAAAGCGCTCACTAACCGCGATTTTATAGAGCTCTCCTCCAACGCTTGACATCTCCTTAAGATCTTTGACAGTCCACTTTTCTGATATCGCCACATCTCGAGCCTGCTCGTACTCCTCACGATCGTCCTCTCTGGCTACTGGTTGATTAGCCAGCTGAAAAAACTCCCTCACTGTTGCCCTTGTATCCTCCTGGCCACTCACAGGGCTTGAGCTGACGATTGGGAGGGCGCGCTGCCTGGCGTACGCGGACGCTGACTTGGCAGAGGTGAGTAGTACTGCTGCAGCTGTTGAAGCTGCGATGGAAGAGCTGGCGGTATAGAGTAAGCAGGATAACCCATTTGGGGCGCCATAGGTACTGCAGGCTGACCAAATCCGACAGTATTTTGCTGTAACTGGACGCTCTCACGCTGGAGCTTGAGCAGCTCGTGTTTCTCGTCGCGCCAGCGAGCCTCGTCAATAGCTCTCTCTGGCGCTCCTTCTGGCGCGCTCACGTCGCTCGTAGTTTACGCCAGAAGTCGCCCTCACCGTCGCTCCCATCGCTCTCCGAGTCGCTATAATAACCGCCACGCCGGGCTTTTGAGCGCTTTTTACCGGCACCTCTCCGACGCTTCAGCTGGTTGCCGCCGCCAGCAGGGCTCCGCCAGTAGTCGATGAGAGTTATCGGCGGCGCGAGGAGCTCAGCCTGGCCAGCAACGATCGCGTTCGCCCAGGACTTCGAGTCGGCAGCTCCAATAGCGTAGTGCTCGTGGTTGGGCGTTACCCAGCACCAGTTCCCAAAGTTTGTACACTCACTATTGCGACAGAGCCAGTGCTGATGAAGGCTTCTCTCCCAGTCCTGCGCCGACGACAAGCTCTCTACGCGCTGTATAGCCCTCGACTCGTTAAGGAGCTGCTGTTGACGGCGCGTCTGCTTTTCTGGCTGTGGAGTCACCTCACCCACGTCAGACGATGGGTCGTTGAACGATTGATTACGCTTGAAGGCCTTTTCGAGAGCCTTAGCCTTGACGCGCACCTCAAAGGTAACCTCTACAAGCTGGACGCCCGGCGATTTGCTGACCTGGTACTCGATAGCTTTAAAAAGCTTGTCCTCCTCCACCTGGCTAAAGTCGGCCAGCGTTACTAGTATTTTTCGCGACTTTACGCCCGCTCGAAAAGCCACCGTACGGCTCTCAAAGTCAAACTCACGCCCACTAAGTTGAGCCTCTGGCTGCTCCAGCATATCGTTTATAACTTTCTCCGCCATATCGAGCCACCAAAAATAGCGGCCGTGTCTCTCTGGTGGGGCGGTGAACAGCGCTCTTGCCGTTGACGATAAGCTTATAGTCTACCTCCAGGTCAAATTCCGCTCGCGAACCCGGCGACGACGATAAACCAAGTAGTGGAGGGCGGAGAGGCTCACGCGCGCGCGGCGTAGTGGGCGACGACAGCGGCAGCGTGCTCTCGACGGTGAGGTCAATACGGGGAGGCTCTACTGGTGGCGGCGATGACAAGGGTAGAGCCTGCTGTCTATTTGCAGTGTTCTGCGTACTAACTGAAGCAAGGGCAGCCCGATTGACTGCTGGGGCACTGTTAGCCCAGCGTCGCGCGCGAGTTATTGGGCCCTTACCGGTACCGCTCGCCAGGCGCCCTCTAGTACTCCCACTGGGAGCTTTCTTAGGGGCCTTCTTGCTGCTCTTACGGGCTGTACGCGCCTTTGCAGCTGCTCCGTCGCCCTCAGTTTGCTCTCCAGGCCGTGAGGGGGCCCTACGCACCCCTCTGTGGGCGATCTCCAGCCATTTCGACGGACTACTCCACCAGAAAAAGCGTCAGTATAGCCCTATACACGTATTTGTACAGCCTCACGACTTACTAACAGTTTGTTCAACAGTTTATAGGCTGTTATCGACGCGTCACAGTCAAATTTACGATTTGTATGAGGCTCCCCGCGCGCGCGCGCAAATTCTCGGATGCCGCCAAGATTTCTACCGATTTTTGCACGCGATAGATCTATCTTTTAAAGTAAGCTATTATATAAAAATACCCAATATAAAAAGTATTCAAAATTATATAGTTTACTTCTAAGAAATTATTATATTTTAATTTTAAGAACGTTTATTTTTCTACTATTATACTTTTTTTCTAAACTTTATTATTATTAAAAAACTAAAATCCTAGAATTATAGATAGAATCTTTCTTTATAACTCTAGTTAAGGAACTTTTTAAAAATAATTAGTAGTTTAAAAAAGTTGTATTACTTTAAACTTTCTTATTTTTCTTGATTTTCCTAGTAAAAAGCCGTGCATTACGCGAATCCGTGCATTACGCGAACGTATACGTTACCGTGCACGGACGCGCAACGCCCGCCGAATAACATGCTCACCACTTTAAAGATGAAGTTATTAAGCCATCTACAATAGTTATTATTACAAGATTTTGTAGAGTAGTAGTAATTAGATGCTTACAATTAATTTGTACTATCTAAATCTACTAGGAAGTGTAACGTTGCGGCCGCAGCGGGTGTGATAAAAGCTAGGGCACAGCTAGTGTGCAGCCTGTAATGCCTCCTTAGCAGCTGCACCAGCACCATATTGTTTCTAACGCTTATTGGCTTGAGTAGAGGCTTTTAAGGCCTTACGCTTGCCCTTTTAGGACAGTTATATAGCTTTTTCAGCGTTGCGAGCTGCCTTCTGGCGCTCGCGTTCAGCTGCCTTGTCAGCCTTCTCCTCCTCCCTCACCACCTTGGCTGCCTCTCTCGCCACACGCCTCTCCTCTACCTCCTGCTCTCAGAGTAGCTTAGCAGCAGCTTAAAGCTCCTTCCTATTAGCCTTTGCAAGCTGCCCGTCATGCTCTTCCCTCTACTTCACTGTCTCTCGTGCACGTGCCTCTCTAATCTTGCGCGGAGACCAGAAGACAGCACCACCATAGTACTCCTAGCGCTGCTGCAAGTTAAGAGGTTTGCCGCGCTTCTTGTGCTTCTTCTTAGCAGTAAGAGCCTCCCTTAAGCCATTATTCTCATAGTGTAGCAGCTCGTTTTGTACTTAGAGTCCGTGGAGCGTTTGGGAGAGCGACTTTGACTCTTCTGCGGTGGTATCCTTTACTGCAGAGCGTACGAGACGCTCTATCTGGCGCCAGTCATTGTTGGTAAGCGCTAAGGCCCGTCCTTCACCGTTGTTTTGCTGCTCTAAGGCATCGTCCGCGAAGCGTTTAAGTATATAACCTCTAGGTCCATAGGCCATATACCAGCAGCTTCAAAGGACTTAAGGATGGTCTCTGTCTTAAAGGAGGTCTCCCACGCTCCCCAGAACAGCGGGAAGAAGTCTCCCTTCTTGACTAGTACTAGCCCTTGGCTCCTCTAGAGGTAGGTGGAGAGCTCCTTAGAGTAGGCGGTAGAGAGAGGTTTAAACATAACGACGTCGAGAGGTTAAAGCGTATAGGTAGAGTAAGGGGGAAATACGGCTAGGAGTATACGATAGAAGTCGCAGTAGTCGATAAACTCCTTTGTGAGGTGACTGCCATGGCCGTCAAGTAAAAGGAGACGCCAGTCTCTCCCACAACACGCTTTCTGCTTCGTGCAGCGATTAAAGACCTGCTCTAGCCACGCCAAACTAACATCGTTATTTGTCCATCCAGATGGAGATAAAGCCACAAAGACGTCGTGTGTTGCCTAGCTTTAATAGCGTTCACCCAAGCTGCCTACAGTAAGCTGTTCGCCAACTAATAGATAAGACCTGGCGGCAGAGCCTCCCTATTAGCGCAGACGGCTGCTAAGAGGGTGATCTATTCTCGAGAACTATCTTAGAGTGACGCTTGCACCTCTTTGCGCTCCTATATCCAACAGCTAAACACTTATTTTAAGCGTCCTATTATACCTATTATAAAGCCCTTCTCGTCTATATTGTAGGTGTGGCGCGGCTGTATGTCGTACTACTTTATCTTCTAATGTAGCAAGTCAAAGTACAGCTTATACTTGACGTTTAAATCAGCGTTGTGGCGGAGGGAGTCAATTCCAGATGTCTATTTTGAGATGAGATGGTGGCCGTGTTGGTCAAGAAAAGCGCGTTACCCACCTCTCGCTCACGCGCTCGTTGGCTATCTGGGATGCAAAATTTTGTATTATCTCTCTTATAGGAGGCAGCCCCCTCTTTTTGTAAGGTCTTCAATATAGTGTAACGAGCTCTAACTCTTGTTGTTGGCTGAGGTTTTGTTTGATCGCGTTCTTTGGCTGCCCGTGGGCGCTGACAGCCTCGGTGTCTTCGGCTTAGTGTACTTCGGTTCACATGGAACTAGTTAGCAATTATCTGGTATAAGAACTGTTCTCCTAGTTCGAGCGCTTCGATTGCTGCAATCGCATCATCGATTGGAGCCATAGTGGTGGAGTTATGAGGTGTTGAAGTTTGGGTTTCGTCTAGGGTTTTGGTGTTCGGCGGGCGTTGCGCGTCCCCGGGCGTTGCGCGTCCGTGCACGGTAAACACGTTAAGCAACAACTCCAAGAAAGCTTATATTATTTGACGTCTATATATCGCAACTTACACTAATTTTACTCTGCAAAAAGCGCAAAAGCTCTGCAACCTCCTCCTTTCGCTTTGCTATATACTGCTTTATATGTATTTCGCCAGCGTTGTGGGGCTGCTTAGTAGTGCGCGCAAAAGGTCGGTTCGATTCCACGTCATAAGGCCCCAAGTGGCCGCTGAAGTCGCCATTTTGAAGCTGAGATCCCCTACAATAACCCAGTCAACAAAGGCGCTCTGTAACTCCTCTTCTTGCCACGGCGAATGGGATACAGCAGATCTTGCCCTAGCGGCAGCTGCAAAAGGACTCTTAGACTGTACAGTCGCCATGGCAAGCAGCAACCTAGTGTTAGGATCAATTAGGTGCACCTTTTTGAGGTGTTGTTTAACATAAGTTGTACCATCAACCTTCTAACAATTGGAAGACTTTCTATTAAGGTGACAGTCCCTGCAAAGCCAGTACGAGTTCTTACTAACTATGTCATCCTCTAGGTACTCTAGCTCAGCTTCATACCGCCAAATTGTGTAGCTAGATTGCGCTTGCCTTTAAGCTAGCCTTTATAGCGGACCTAGTACCTAACACAGCCAGGCTCGATGCGACAGCTGCTGTGCCAAATATAGCGCCAAATTGACATTAAAGAGCTCCCCAGAATAGAGCTCTAGATGCCACACACGTGGCTCCTTTGTACGGGCGTTAGAGTACCTGGGGTGCCCTCACGCAACTGGGACTAAGACAACTCACCCAACAAAGGCAGCGCGTTGATGGCGGCGGCGGCGGCAGCGAGCCTTTTTGACACAGCGGCATAGTGTGTGGGCGATAATTAAGAGTACTTTTGAAATGATTGCGAGGCCTGGGACCATATATATTACGCGGCATATTATAGGCAAAAGTCAACAGGTTATTGCAAAAGGAGCATAAAGGAGCACTACAAAATTTGCTACAATAAACGCCTATTAGACGTCCTTGCGATCTGAGCGCGTACTACACTAAAAAGGGCGTAAAAACAGCCCAAAACAGCTTTCCAAAACACCAAAAAAAATCGCGACTTAAAAACACCCAAATCACGCGTTAAAATCTCTAAAAGATGCTACCATACAGCCGTACTACGGCGTAAAACGTATACAAACTACGCTACGCTACAGCCCAGGGCAGAGCGTATTACGTACGGCTCACGTGATCGCTACGGGCCGTAGTTGTACGCCGTACTACGCTACGTTGGAAGCCCTGGCGATGATGAAAATGGCGATGAGAGCGACGATATGGATGGCAATGAGGAAGACTCTTTCGTCTGGTCTAGCGAGAGTGAGTGGGTTGTGGCCCTATGATGGAGACCACGAGGATCTTGTCCTGATACCGCCTGTGACCGATACTGGCACTGTGAAGGCTGGTGAAGAGTAATAAAATAAGGTGGAGGTATATGGGACTGGCTTAACGGAAGTATTACGGGGTTGCTGTGAGATCTTGTCAGAGCAACTCTGTCAAGATCGCTCTATCCTTCTCAGCGCTTATTCTTTTTTTCAGTTTGTTTTTTTCCGATTGCTAGTTCTTGTATAATCTGACAAGAGAGACTAGCCAGTTATATGCATGACTCTCATAAATTTCATAAAGTAAATTGATCATACAGAAGAATGACCTAGAGGATTGTGCACTGGCGAACCGTCGCTGCACTGTTCGTACGTTCTAAACATTGCCGTGTCACTGCACCAGAGCCAGGAAGTTGACTCTTGATCTTACATTAAGATTTTTGAAGCGTGGCTACATATGCGGGTAAGATATAATGGGTGAGTGGGTAGGTGAGAAAGCGCGGCAAGTGAAAAGCAGCGCCACACTGGTGCAAGAGCGTCACGAAATTGTGCAGCTACCTAGGTAGGTAACATTCAGGTTAGCGTGGGGGTCTGCTTGAACCCACACTGCACGGTGCACGCTTCACACAATTAAGAGTCACTTAACACCGCACAGGCTCGAGCGATGGCGCCGAATGTAGCACAAATCCATGCTCATCTTGCTGCAGCCTGGGAAGTGATTGAATGAACAAAAAAAGCGAGCAATGCACCCGGGCTCGCCACTTGGATAGAGATCAAATTCTCGGTGTATGGTTTTCAGTATTCATTCATGGTCTCGTTCACTGAGGGATAAGAACGGGATTGCTTCTTGGGGTTGATCAGTGAAGCGAAAGCTAGTCCCAACCGCTTTTGAAAGGAGAGAAATTAGTCTAACATTCAGCGCTGACAACGTACCGTACTACGCGTAATAGTACGTCCTGTAGTACGTCCTATACGCCGTACGTACGTAGCTGCCTCCTAAGCTATAGCGTAGTTGTAGTTTATATAGCTCTATAGCGTAGTTATAGCTGTATAGGAGCCTTTTTATAAAATTTTAACGTAACCTTTTAGTATTTTAGAAGACTATTTTTAGCTTTTTTTTGCCCTTTTTAGTGTAGTACAAGCTTAGATTGTAGTTAGTAATCTCCTAAAAAGACAACTTTTTAATAACCTTCAAGTTAACACTAAACAACAATTACTAATTACCTAATTAGAAAAGAGCTTAGATTACTAATTACCTAATTAGGAAAAAGGTTAGCACCTATAGCCTATAGAGAGCTTTTTAGGCTGTACTATAGTTATAGGGCGTAATCTAGCATTTCTAGCGGCTTCTGTATATACGTAGCGCCTATATAAGCCGTAGCGTAGAGCAATAAGGGTCAACCGTACTGTACTACGCTACGTTGTCAGCGCTGCTAACATTGAAGCAAGCATGGTTTGCCATAGGTATGGACGGGCTTGCGGAGGTTCTTCGTGAGAGGACTCACGGGCTCGATATCCTCTTTTTTTGGCCCTTTTTGCAGTCTACGTAATTACAAAATATTGATATGATGCTCTGCCATTTCGGTGACGTAAACACCACTCTGCTATTTTTATTGTTACGAGCACGTACACGCACCTACTCAATGTAATGAATGCTCGCTCGTGTTCATAATTCTGATACGCCTGGATCCCAGATATCATAAGTCAGTGGCAGCCGGTGAATGTGCAGTTGCCCCAATTGGGGGCCTGCAGTGTTTCAGTTCAAGAACCACAAACAAACTTTAGGATCGTGCGCTGCGCCTGTCTCACCTGCTGGATGGCTCCCTATTCTGTCTCACATCGCAGTAAATCTGGGTATATAAAGAGGTCTTGGTTGTCTGATCAAGCACTCTCTTTCATCACAACCCTTCTTAACTTCATCGAGTTCCCACTTCCAGACTATTCGTAGTCAGAACTTTTCCCCAATCTCTAACACTTCCCATCCCAATCTCTAACACTACGCAATACCGACGATCGATCATGGAGCCACAACAACCAGTCTCGATCATGAGTCAAGTTCTCCAAACCACGAAGCAATTCTCCGCCTGTGTCCACACTAACTGCGTCGCCAAACCGGAACCGGAGATTGTTGTTCCTAAATCCACCAACTGGTTCGAAACCTTGGAAATACCTCCCCCGCTGTGGTTCCTCTTGGTTTTCACCCTCGGTGCTCTGTATCGACCTTTTCTTGACCTGACTCTGGCTATTTTCGCCAGGTATGTTTCCTATGCTATTAGAGCTCTGATGGACATCTTCTTCCGATATATCATCGCTGTACTACGTGCATGCAAGGACAAAGCCAGCAACGTCTTCGCGCATGCACTCATCGCTCTTGTTGTACTGAAGTACAAAGTCGGTATCTTCTTCCACCTTGTATACCACGAGCTGCAAGTCTACTTCGGCGGCATTCTCTATGCCTACATCCGCGACGCCCCCATCACATGGAACGGCAATCTCTCCAACGGTCTCGGACATATCCTTTATCTACCCAATACATGGAAGACCAAGGCAACCAACTTGTGGAAGATGATCAAAGACGCACAGCTCGAACAACTCCGTAGTCGTAAGTCGTCACCGTCCTTAGATCCTCCCTTGAAGTTGAAGTCACTGACCATCTCAGCAGCCCAATCAAACACTCGAGCCGAACACATCCTGAGCAGCACAAACCGACCTTCGGAACGAGCTCAGTGGCGACGAATGCATCGTGTTGCGGCAACACTCCGCGTTCGTGAGCAATCCCGAGACGCGAAGCTTTGAAACGGCTGAAGCGTCTGGACTACCGCGAATTAGTTCGCTGAGGGTTGACGGGCTGGAGGAGAGCGTAGTGAGTGTGCCAACGTCCCGGGACATTCTCGATGCGCTGGTGGAGCAGAAGAAGAAGGGCGAGGGCGGCCAAGGGGGTGGATGCGGTTTGTGTCGAAAGTGAGGGTGTGGTTGATGGTGAGTAGATGGGGAAGCGGACTTGTCCGCTGAGGGCAGCTAGAAGTCTTTGCGAACACTTCGACGGGGCGGGGTTTGCTTTGGCGTTGACTTTCTGGGTTTCTGCTTTTCCTTTGGCGTTATGGGAACATATAGACTTGGGAGCATATATAGACTGGTTAACAAAGGTAGTAGGTCGGACACACAGTGTGGAGTCGGGGAAATACTCTTTTTGAGATGACCAGTTCACAAAGATCGAGTAGGAGTTCAAGACTATTGTACATGCTATTTTCACATAGACCTCTCCACCACACACAATTTTCTCCAACATCTCCACCTCTCCATCCTACTTCGTCGCAATGCCCCACGCCACCACACCAGCCCAAATCGGAGCCGCATACTGCACCAACAACATGCCCATAAGCCCCGCATACCTGCCCTTCCCGTTGTCATTCCAATTCGTATACCCAACCAACCGCATACAAGACCCTATTCACGCTCCAGAAGGCACACGTCGCCGCGGCCGCCTTTGGATGCGCCAACCCCGCGATGAGCAGCGCGCCTACGGTCGACGCATGGTTCTCGAGGAAATTCTGATGCCCGCGCTGCGCATAGTTGAAGGTCATCATCGCTTTTTGCGACGCCGGGGACGCGGTTTGAATTTGTTCGTAGGACGCGTATTCGTAGGGGTAGGGGATTTTGGCGGCTTTGCGGAAGGCGACGACGCGTCCGCCGAGCCAGATGCCAACGACGTAGGTGGAGACGGCGGAGAGGAGGGTGTAGCTAGAGACGATGCGTTAATACAGTAGGAGGTTGGAGGAGGGAAGGTTGGGCGTTTGAGCGACTTTGGAAGCTGCTGGACGTTGAATTGGGGAGAATAACGTACCCATATTCGGCAGGAACTTCGATAGCGCCCATTCTGATTGAGTTATTGGGTTCTGACTTGATTTGAAGTTCTCAAAGTTATCGAAAATAGTCGTTGCTGGAGTTGGCGTTCGTGGTGGTTCAGTGCTCAATGCCTAAGCTAAGGAAGCCGCTCGTTATATGTATGCACAAGAGTTGGAGTGTTGCGCAGCATGTAATTAGTAAGTATGTAGTGCAGGTCGGACCAAATTTCGTGTCGCTTGGAGGGCAGATCGTCGACGTGGATCTGTCGCGGACGAGTTTCAACGGAGCCAAACGGGATGATGTGCCGCCGACGCACCGGTGCGGCGCTACTCTAAGCTAGCGCAGCCGGTTGTGAGACACCCAGGGATATGAGAGACACCGCGCAGAAATCCTCCACCCTTCAAAAAAATCGCGATAATTGATTCAGCGTAATTACAATTGCCACTCACTACACATAGATTGCAGAGTTTTAGCTGCTACTTCTGCTGCTAGTTTTTCTGCCTCCTTTTCTTTGTCAGGACTATTGTTTTGTTGCTCTATAAGCTTAGAGGCCTCTACTGCTATCTTAATCGTATCTACGTTGGCAAAGCGTTGATTTGGGTCCATACGAACCCTCTTTCGTGGTGCTTGAGGCTTAAGAGCCTCAAGTTGGCTCTGCAATCGTTTGTTCTCTGCTTCTAGCGCTACTGAGCGAGTATTTGCAACTGCAATTGCCTTGCCAGCTTTTTCAAACAGTTGGTGAACCTTCCGGCCTATACTCTGCTCTTTGTGAAGCGCTCGCTGAGCTATAAACAGATCACGAGGGCCGCGGGGGGTAGAGAGATAGCTCTCGATTGGTTGTTGAGCTTGATTCTGGCGAGGTGGCGTAACAGGCCTTCGAGCGACTTGAGATGAGTTAATTACTCGCTCAATGTTTAATGGGCAGATGCCTGCAGTAGCCCATCCAGCGCGAATAACTCTCTCAGTGATTGCACCCTCTCTCTGGCAACGTGGTAGGCAGTAATAAAGCGTTCCTTTTTGACTGGGGCAGCATCATCAAGGTGTGATAACTCCTGGATCTGCTGGCGATAGAATTGTTTTACTACTGAGAAAACAGAGAGATCTAGGGGCTGCAGAACGTGAGATGAGTGAGCAGGGAGAATAGAAGCCTGACTTTATTCTGCTTGCAGATCCACAGGAAGTCTAGGTCCACATGGCTGCCGTGGCCATCCAAAATCAGCATCCTCCAGCGATCCTCCGAGGGCGCAGTTTCTGGCAGAAATACGCGTTGCAGCCACTCAACGCCAATCGCGTTAGATGTCCAGCCCATTCTCTGAGGTTGCGTATAGCCAGTCAGGTATTATTAATGGAAACCAGGTGCTCTGTAGGTGTTTGCCTTTGAAAATAACCGCAGGCCTCAGCTTCTTGCCCATTGCCGAAACGCACTCGATTATCGACGCCCACTCGCGATTCTCTGGCGACTGATAGTAAGCCTTTGTTTTCTGGCTGTCTGCGAGTACTCTGGTGTTTGCACATACACCTAGGGCCTTGCCAGTCTCGTCCATATTCCATGTATCCTCATTGCGTATGTTCAGCTCAACGCGGAGCTGCTCATAGAGCTCAAGAAACTCGCGTATTGCCTCCTGAGTTGCTCCCTCAGCTCTCGCAGCCTCAATCTTCCTACCCACAATAGAGGCGACGCGTGGGTTTGCGTTTGATGAAGTGGGATATCCAGTGTTTACCCACTAACGTGGGCTCGCCGTTCATCCTTAGGATTCGATTTCGCCATTTCTCGTGTACGAGCGTGAGAAGGAGGATACCCGCGTGCGTCCTCTTCAAGTATCCATTGTACAAGGAAGTCCTCTTGTTGTGGAGTTAATCGTTGCTGGTATACGTGGCTGTTTTGCCAGTTTTGTGAACCGCGTACGCGCCTCGAGAGCGTGGCTAGGGGGATGTTGTGTGCCTTTGCAGCAGCTCGTTGACTAGGAAAAACGCCAGCATTGAGATCGGTAATAGCTGCTTGAATTGCTGCCTCACGATTGGCCATTTTGGTAGGGTGGATGTGGAGATATCGCGATTTTTTTGAGGGGTGGAGGATTTCTGCGCGGTGTCTCTCATATCCCTGGGTGTCTCACAACCGGCTGCGCTAGCTTATTGCGCCGACCGAGTATACACTGTAGAGTGCAAGCGTAGCATTATTGACAGGCTCTCTGCAGCGTGCATGGTGGTGCCTTGGGATACAGACGTAAGATGCATTTTCGTCCAGTAAGCCGAGGTTCGGTGAGACGGTAAGGTCGCGTTGCATGATCTTGACAATGGGTAGTGATTGGCCGTTCTGACGATGACGACACACACAAAAGGAACTGTATTTGTAAATCATCGATAAGACGTAGGAGATTTTTGGTTTTCTACTATGTTGGTCCAATCAAATGATGCAAGCCATGACTCTCGCAAGCATTTGGCTACGCGCAGTAACCGTCTCCATGATGGCTTTTGCTCCCATATAGTTGATCCATCGTCCCATACCTTGTCGTGAAAGACTCAGCGGAACATGAACCGCTCTCTCGGGGCCCGCTAGCGAAATCTGTGTCTAAGCAGGAAACGCTCACAAGCCATCCTGTACTCAGATTATTGGTTATATGGCTCGACTCTGGGACTATGAATCGCTACACAATGCTCGTCGCCTATGCAATGTCAGTCCACATGCGCTCATTCCTAGAGAAACCTTACCCCTCATGTCGGGAACCGTCAAGTTGTAGTTGGTGTACCAAAGCACACAGCGTGAGCCCGTCCGAGCGCGTATGCATCCCGCGAACTTGTAGCTCTGCATGCTTGCGTGTGTTGGTCAAGTCTCGCAACCCTATCCCTCTTGCACCTTCTCGTCTGGGACCTTGGCCACCTCGGGCATCTTCTTCGCCAATTCCTCAATCAGCCCCGCAATCTCCAACGCCTTCGCCCGGTCCACTTCCTCATCCGCAGCATCAGCCAGTGTATCCAAGCTGCCAAATAACCACAACTCTTGAAGATCGCGGATCAGCATCGACATGTTTTGCGCTGTCGTGACCTGTTTCTGTTACCCCGTGTATCTGTTGGGCACTGACCGTCTCGGGCGGTGGAACGCAGCCCGACCGGAGACACATACAATGGCCATTGCGCCCTCCTTTATCGCGAGTTCCTTTTGTGCCGACTGGCTGTAGTCGCTGTCGACATCTTCGCGTGCGCGTTGCATAATGGTCCGGTATTCTTGGATGAAGGTGCCTGTGAGGTCGTTGAGGCGCTCTGTTGGTTCCGTAAGCTGGTCACCTGGATATGTGCAGGGGGGAAGACATACTGCGCAGCGCGGCAGCATTGCGCTGTTTGGGGTCCATGGCTGTGCTGTCAGGCAGTGTGTTGCGATCGGCCTGAAGCTTGAAGCTTGGGTTGTCGATAAGAGGGTGGCCCATGCGCTACCTAAGCGAACCGAGGCTTTGAATTCACCATCGCCATAAGCAGGGACCATTCAAGCCGCGCAGACCCACGCCATGATCGCCCGAGCCGCTCCCACGCCACCCCGCAATCCCAGTCCATCACTCGTGTAGATTCCGATTCCTACCTTGCATCCATTCGTTCTCCGATTCTCGGCGAAGAAAACCAACAGCTCAAGGCCCGCACTGCTGACTGCATCACCATCCCGATACCACAATCTCAAAATAGCAACCCACGCAACACGAGGCCAAGCGAGATTGACAAGGTGGATCGTGTTGCGGCTGCGGTTGGAGCTTCAGCTCGTCCTTCAATCTCTAGCGCCGGGAACGTCCACTTCTCGCTGGCTCAGATAGAAGAGACTCGCTACGGGCCCGTCGCGTTGTTGCTCGTAATTGTAGGCTTCGTACACACTGGTCAGCGGACATTGAATTAGAACAACTGTTGCAAAGACGAGGTTCGAAGCCAGCAGTCGCTCGTTAATCATGAATAGTTAAGTATATACGAGAACCGCAATAGAAAGTTAAAGATCGTGCAAGTAGAGGGTATATACGAGAAGTGAAAGGAGTGTCCAGCCGAACAAAAAGAAAATATACATGTATGAAGCAGAAGTCGTTGCTCGATGCGTCGTGTCCCTCGTAGTTTCGTCAATATCTATGCCCGCATAAAATCGACACCAAACGAAAGGCAGCCTTCTGAACATGGAAGGTCCCACAACCGTAACGCCAGCCCACCGTTCATCAATCATAGATAAATATCAGTTTTCCTCGCAGCGCAATGTACTCAATGTTGTTATGTGTGATTAGAATCCAGTGACAGACAAGTTCTTGCGGCGGAAGATCGATGAACCGAAGGAGGATTGTCGAGAATGCGTCGGCGAAATCGTTTTTACCTGGATCGGAAGCTCATTGTCTGTGCTGAGATCCTCATACCTCCACGTGGGAATCAAGCTCTTGGCCGTTTTGATCTCTTCGGTTGAGTTATCCAAACTTGAGCTATATGGGAGCGAGATCTCAAGGTCCGGTCGTTTTCTATCGCCGGCAAAGGTTGGTTTGGGGAAGCTGGGGACCTTAATAGACGTGCGTTTGGTATCATCCCGCTCAGTGTTGGTGGAGGATGCGGAAGTCGTGGTTCCGCTGAGTTGGGAGCAAAGTGACATGGGACCCGACATACCAGACGAGGCCGTAGAAGCTGTGGAACTCGCAGAGTTGCGAACGGAATCGCGAGAACTGCTCGAAAGATACTTGTCTGGTTCTGGGAAGAATTAGTCTGGATGGCGATAGTGTTTCGACTCTCATGCGTACCTTGCTGCACAGAGACGGGCGAAGATGGGGTTTTTCGCTTTACCAACCTCCGGCTACGGCTATGAGATGGTGGATTCCTCTTGACAGGAGGTAGGGGCACTTCGCGTGGATTCGAGTAAGCATGGCAATCCTCGGAATGTGTGCGCAGTGGCGAATGATAGTCCTCTGTTCTGGAAGGCTCGCGGCCGCGCAGAACAAGCGGCAGTGGGTACAATTCAGCGTCGTGGATCGGCATCTCCTGGATTATAGCTTCTGTCGAGGTAGGATGTCGAATCCGGTGTGTCTGCCAACCAGCACCGGGAAGACTATATTCACTGTTCGTACGCGAATGGACATAGGACCGAGCTGCAGAGCGACGGATCATATCGCTTTGCCTTCTCCATTTGGCAGCGAGACTCTCGCGCGTCTCTTCGGCTGTCAGGACAATTGCGATCGCATTATACGCGGGCTGAGTTGGGTCGATTGGAGTCTTCTTGATGGAGGTTGGCGACGATAACTGAGCAGGCTCAGTAGTTGTCGAAGTCTTTTGTTCGTCGGTAGCCTTTTTGGCTCTCTTGGACCTAGAAAAGATTGACATGATGGTGGTAAGGAGTAGTAGCAGGACGGTGAATATGACCCGAACAGTTGCAGCTTCAGTGCCCGGTGTATGTTGATTACTAGCTACGTCAATACACCTCTAGTGTTTGAGATGCGTCAATCTGCTAGATTCGATCCCACTTGATAGCTTCGGCAAATGTCTGAGTTATTGCGATGTTTGGTGTTATAGATAAGTCAGTGATCGACGGGTATCGCTAGTTCCCGTTCGGAGTCGGTTTCAACGATCAAGCTCCATCGCGTCGGAAATCAAGTAGGTATGCGCTCATGGGTCCAAGGAGGCAACTGGAAATCTGACAGTCATCCAGAACGAAGAAGCTGACCCTTTGAATATAATCACTTGAGCTGGACTTTTGTCGCAATTCTCTCGTATTGATTCGCCGCACATAAGAGGACACGTTAATACACCGAAGGCAACCTTCCCTATCTAGGCGAATGAGTAGCAATGTAGATCCCGGGGCGAGCGAATACCAGCCATGTCCGTATAGACAACCCGAAAGCTGGACGAAAATGCCGAAGCCACTAAAGCAAGGAGGGCAGCGCTGAACCCTGCGACCCGATCCTGTGACTCCCCACCATCCTATCTAATCGCTGCACGTGAGGGAAAAAAGCCCCACCAGTTGCATTATGTGTTTGGAAGAGGGCGTAAAGATGTTACTGTAGATTGCGGCCTGGTACTAGAAGGTGGTCTGCGTGGGCGAGAAGCCGTCCGTCCGGGTGAATGTTCCACATACGGTTGGAGGGCGCCAACGGGACGAGCCAACGATGTGACGCGCGGACTACCGACTGCGCATGGGCATCTCAGATTGGTGGAGGAACAAGGCCATGCTGTGTAAAGTGTTGTTGCTATAAAGGTAGAGTTGGAGAAACCCAACGTCGGCGAGCGACGTCCTGCACAGGGCAGATGACATAATCGGTCCCAATGGAGGCAACGCTACACGCTACCTGACTGGCACTTCAATCGACGCAACGTCAACGAGTTTGATGCCCTTGAAGACCTATATCTACTCTCGGTTTCTTTGCGCTACGTGTGATCGAACACAATTGCTCTCGAGGCCAGAATAGGAGGGTACATCCAGCCGCTGCAACTCAGTGGACGAGACCAGTTGACGCCTTCTCAGATTGTGCCTTAACGCGCCTTTCCGCCCCTGGTAACGCTGAGCAGTCGTCTAACGCAGTAATCGGTGGTAATCTACGTGCCTACCTCTGGCGTCTCCTCGCCTCCGATGTCTAAGTGCACAAATGGCATCAAGCTGGAAACATACCTAGGTAAGTGAGTCATTTCTCATGTTCGTTATATACTTCAGATATTAAGTGATCGCCATGCCCTGCGAGCGCTCGAGACAATGGCGACATTGACCGATCCTAGCGCAGAAACTCTTCTGCTTATTTCTAGCAAGTACACAGAGCTGTTACGGATAATACTCTTGACGGTTTTGTGCAACTGTATGCTTGCCTTCGAGTCTAACTCGCAGCGTTAAGTTGCCCCATACTACATCTGAAATCCCGCTGTTTGGTCTACCTGCAATGTCGCCCCATTGCAGAGAGTCTACCTACGCTAGAATCTCCCACGACCCAGTTCGATCGCATTGAAGGACAGTCTCGATCTGAAATCACTGCATATCCTTTACTAGGCTTGGTAGCTTTTACGACTCCTATGTACATACATCCGTGCGCATATTAACAGTCTATATGCAAACAGGCCAGTCTCTACAATCTCTCCCGAGACACTCCACGATTTGCACACTCTCTAGCCGGGTAATGGCTAGCTTAACACCCATACTGCTTCCAATGCATCGATTAAGCTACACACGGTATGAATACCAAATTAAGTCTATGAGCGACCTACGAGGTCTAGAATCTTATGGTACAATGGTTGCTGATCGTTGCAGGATTATTCAGCCAAGCCGCCTTACTCAAGATCACCACGAATACGGTATCCGTGCCATGGCGAGCCAGTCTATCGTAGTTATAAAGATACGACCTCGAGCAATGTGCAACATCATTATACCGTGCGAAATATTCACTGGAAATTGAAGAGCATAGTGAGTCCACTCACGTTATCTGTTCGCATCTCCATGTATTGACGTGAACAAACAGATATCATAGATACCACTCTTCACAACAAATCTAGGTATCCATCAACATGTCGTGAATATTCAACTTCAAGAAATGCGACAGATTCCACTTGTCGAGTATAAACCACGGCCATTTACGCGACGCCACGTCGTCTTCTCAATCGTTCCAGGAACCGACCCGGGGATTTCACCACTTATCCGCATTGACTCGATCCTTGTCTCGAGTACTGCCGATTACAACAGAACCGCGTATTCGAATAGACAGCAAACATCGTCACCACCGTCCAGACATGTATCGTGGCCAGCCATTCTTCGCAGCAAATAAAAACAGTTATTTCGCCAACAATGAAAGGCAATTTGTGAATAGAGAATACACTGCGACAAATAATAGAGACAAATCTCATCAGCGCCTTAAATACATCGCAGCGTTATACAAGGAATATGGCAACGCTGTAACGGAGGCGGCCGGCAAAGTGCTAGAGTACCAAAGAATGGTCGAACACACGGTTGGTCAACCTCAAGTTTCAGATGCAACAGCAGATGGTCAGTCTCCACCATTACCAAGATTCCGCAATATGACCCTCTGCTAATCCACATATACTGAAAGCCGCAGTCGATCCAAAACGGGCCAGTTCGGAGCGGCAAGAAGAAGCATACGCCCGAGCTCAAGCTCAATTTAATGAGCAACTTCAAGATCTTTTGGAAGCACAGATTCAAGAAGATGCGTTGAAGCCACGGCTAGATCCGGATCAAGCTCAGGCTCAGTTTGACGCTCAGCTTCAGGCTTTTCTTACACTTGTAGATGAAGAGCAAGTTCAAGATCGGAATACTGAAACTCCAAAGAGCAATAAACTAAAACAAGAGTTCGGCGATAGAACAGGCACCGAGTCATCCCAGAATGCCATATATGAAGACGGTGGCGTTGATAGACTAGAGTCTCGTAATTGTGAGGATGGAGACGGCCAAAATGAGGGGAATCTGGGTTCAGACAGCGTCAATGAAGATGAAAAGCGGCAATGAGTTTTGTACAGGGATGAGTTTTGTGGATGTATACAGGGCTGACAATCAAGTGAAGCAAAAGAGCGATATGGGATTTTCAATGGAGAATGGGTGATGCGAAGGCATATTGCATGTGTAGAAAGAATAGAAGTATTCAGGATATCAGTTCTTCCGTGGAAGGCGGTGTATCCATGGACATATTGGTGTGAGAATGAAACAAATGCCCATAACAACTACTCTTCTATAAAAGGATCCTATGCGTCCTCGAGTTGCTAACATCTCTTCCCCTCCCCACGCAATGGGCCCCGCAAGCGGCCGCCAAGGGATATTGCGCAATTGTCACCAGGGCCGAGGTGGGCATCCACTACTTCCAAGGCCGTCGCGCTGTCTGCCCCCTCGGACAGCCTCTATCCCAGCTAATCTGTGCCCTTCGCCAGCAACGTTTACTGCCCTAGCGTTGCATGCGGCTCTTATCGATTGCCAGCCCTGTCCGAGACTCCGAGACTCTATTTCCATCTGACTAGCGTAGCGCCGCCCCGACACGCATCGCATCCTCCGCCTCCAGGCCTGCCAGACGCGACACACCACCCACGCACTGGTGATCGCACCGCCCCCGTCAGACCGGCCGGCGACCTCGACGACGACTCCGTCGCCCGCTGCTTTCACCACCCGCTGCCGCCCTGCCGCGCCCTCTCCCCGCGCGCGCGCCCGTTGGCTGCCTCCAGCCTCCTCATCGCCCTCCGCCGCGCGACTCTTCACGTGCACCCGCCGCGCTCCATCGCATCCCGCTCCGCCGCGAAAGCCTCGTCCTCGTCCTCGCCTGCGCCTGCGCCTGCGCCGACGCCTGCGACCCGCGCCATCGCTCCGGGGGGCGTGTCACCCCGTCCGGAGAGGTAGCAGGCGCCCGCCGCTACCTACTATGGCCCTGGTAGCGCCACCCTCCAACGATCGCAAGCGCGTAAAGGTCTACGAGCTCAAGAACAACGACTGGTTCGATCGGGGGACGGGTTTCTGCAGGGGCGTCATCGTAAATGTACGTGATGCTGGGATGCGCTGTCGCCCGCAAATTCTGCGCCGTCGCCATGCCCTCACGCTTGCGGGCCGTTGTGCGGGCCTAGGCTGACATGTGCCACCACAGGATGAAGCGAAGATCCTCGTCGCGTCCGAGGACGATCCCGCGCGCCAGCTCCTAGAGACGCACATTTCGAAAGATGACGGCTACCAGAAGCAGCAAGGTAGAGCCCACCGCGACACGGCATCAATAGAAGACAGGCTAATTGGCGGCAGACACCCTCATCGTGTGGACCGAGCAGAATGGAACCGACATGGCCCTCAGTTTTCAGGAGCCCGAGGGCTGTGGGAGTATATGGTATGCGCCGCGCTTCGCATCTTCATAATGCGCGCTAAGACACAACAGGGACTTCGTGAATGACGTGCAGTCGCGTATGCAGGAGAGGGCGACACAGGGTACGTGCATACGCTCCTAGTACCGACACTGTCGCTGACTGCCATGTAGACGATGGGCTATCCGACGACATTAGCGAAAACATCAGTCCCATCATGCTCCCGAACCCTGATCTGAGCAATCTGCACGAGATTGAAAACCACATGCGCGCAGCGAACAGCACCCCAGGCGGCCGCGAAGCCTTGGCTAAATTTGTCCTCTCCCAACAATACGTGCCCAAACTCATCCCGCTGGTGGAGATGGCGGAAGATCTGGAGAGCGCATCGGATCTGCACCGGCTGTGCAGCATCATGAAGATGCTCATTTTGCTCAACGATACCTCCATCATCGAATACGTGGTGACGGACGATGTGGTGCTAGGTGTTGTTGGCGCACTGGAATACGACCCGGACTTTCCCCTCCACAAGGCAAACCACCGGCAGTACCTTTCCGACGAGTCGAAGTTCAAGGAGGTCGTCAAGATTGAGGACTTGGCTATAAAAAGGAAGATTCACTATACCTACCGGTTGCAATACCTCAAAGACGTCGTTCTAGCCCGCATTCTCGACGATCCTACGTTCTCTGTGTTGAACTCCCTCATCTTCTTCCATCAAGTTGATATTGTACAGCATTTGCAGGCAAACGGAGCGTTCCTCAAAGAGCTGTTTGGCATTTTCGGTTCTGCAGAGACAAGTACACAACGGAAAAAAGACGCGGTGCTATTCATTCAGCAGTGTACATCGATTGCGAAGAGCCTACAAGCAAACAGTCGAGCGCAGCTCTACCAAAACTTCATCGGGAACGGCCTGCTGGACGTCATCCAATTCGCATTAAAACACCAGGATGCTTCAGTACGCGTGGCGGGAACTGATATCTTGGTATCGCTCATTGACCACGATGCATTGATCGTACGGAGCTACATCTTCAAGGCGATTCAAGAAAAGTCGAAACCTCTGACCGACACACTCATTGAGCTTTTATTGATCGAGGTCGATCTTGGTGTCAAATCACAAATGGCCGATGCCGTTAAGATCCTGCTCGATCCTACCGCTAATTCACAATCAATAGAAGCTCTCGGTCGGTCGAACAGCGATTTCCTTGCCAAAGTCAGGGGCCAACTCCCTCCAATGCCTCAGACAGATACGTTCATCCAGAACTTTTACGACGAGTCTGCAAGAAAGCTGTTCCAGCCACTCAAAGATCTTGAAGGCCGAGAGTCAAGTAAGCCCCCCGAATGTTCTTGTGAGAGGCGTAAACTAACCCGGCACAGTGAATGATCTCTCGATACACCAAGTTTCCCTCTATGTTCACCTAGTCGAAGTCTTGATCTTCTTCATCCGGCAGCACTCGTATCGCAGTAAATATTTTATTCTCTCCGAAGGTCTTGCAGCGCGAGTGGCGCAATTGATGGAGTGTCCTGAGAAACACCTCAAGCTGAGTATGTTAGTTTTTCCCCCATGGCATGTCTGTTCTAATCGTGAAAAGCTGCATTGAAATACTTCCGTTCCTGTATCGGGCTGCATGACGAGACGCATCACCGACAGATCATTCAACACCAACTCTTCAAGCCGATCCTGAAGATACTGTTCGATAACATTACGAGAGACAATCTCCTCAATTCCGCTTGTCTAGAGCTTTTCGAATTTATCAAACGCGAGAACATCAAGGTACTTGTTCAACATCTAGTCGACACCTACCGGGAGAAGTTGCAAAGCATTACGTACGTGGATACCTTCCAGAACCTCATATTGCGATATGACCAGATGAACGAACCAGTTACCACGCAAGAGCTCGAACACTCCTTTACTAGTGTGGACAGCGACACTCCTGCCCGACACCAGTTGAGCATGGTTAATGGCGGGAAATGGGGTGTGGGCCTGAAGGAAGCTGATCCGGACGAAGAAGCATATTTCAACGGTTCCGATGAAGAGGACGAAGGTCTACCCAATGCTGCGAAACCTGTCAATGGCGCATCGCCCGTGCGTCCGTTGGTCAATTATCCGGATGACGACGGCGAGGATGACGACATTGATGAGCTCGCAAGCGGCGCCCCGTCCGTGCTGCCTCACAGTATTCCGAGAACCGCCCAAGCCCAAGGATCGCCAAGCACGCCGAAGTCCAGCGCCGAATCACCTCCAGAAAGGATATCAGAGAAGCGCAGGAGAGAAGACGACGAAGACGACGAGTTACTTCTTAACATCTCTTCGACTGGCACCAAACGTCGCGCCTCTCTCAACAGCAACTCCAGCACTGGTAGTCTCAAAAGCTTGCGTCGCAAAGGTCCCAACGTCAACTCCGCAAAGGACAGCGGAGCCGGGCCAAAGAAAGTATCGCTGTCCATCCCACTTAAATCTGGTGGAGAAGGAGGTGAAGGCGAATGAACAATTTGCTGGGTGTCGACATACCAGGTTACTTCAAATTTCTGCTGCTACCTTTTCACGAGATACCCCCGGAATGGGAACGAGTTGTATGACTGGGAACTTTTTGGGCGAGAATGCGGCATGGACGGTGTCATTATGGAGTTCTTTTGGTGGATTGCATGAGGGCAACGGATTGTTGGATCTCTGTGTTCGGTCTGCGTTTGGCGGTGTACCATATTTTATGCCATAAAGGCACTTTCGTTCATATGCAAGGCCAGAGGTAAGAGGAAGGGAGGGGTTTGCATCGGTGAGAGTATGCTCCGAGACGTTGAAAGGGGTGGTTGTGGATTGCATTGGGCTTCGGAGGCTTCGAATACAATGATCTATCCAAATTGCCCCTCGCGTTCGTTTGGAATTATGGGAACTGTTTATATTAAAGCATGATCCATTTCTGTTCAAATGCTTCGTATAATGATTGCTGAAATTCGCCGACATAGAGTTTATGAATCACGTTGGTACGTGTAGACCTCGGGAGGTCAGAGGTCTTAGCGCGTTTCTGTGCCCCGCCGTCCAAGCTGTGCCCTTGCAGCGCGCCGCACGCGCACGCACCTCATCGTCAACGGCGTCAAACTCAACGTCTCACCCCTCAATCCTCCTCTTCCAAAAGCAATGTCCGCTCCCACCACCTCCGATCCCATCATCGCCTCACCCACAACCATAAACCCCGCCACCATGCCCGCGCCCTTCTCTCCCCCGCCCCTCGCCCTCACCCTCATCCTTGCCGCAACCCCCTCCCTCGGCATCGGCAAAGCAGGCACCCTCCCCTGGCCGCAACTCAAGAAAGAAATGGGCTACTTCGCCCGCGTAACGAAGCGCGTGCCCCCGCCCCCGCCGCCGCCACGAGCAGGAGACGCAGAACCCACGAGGCGACCAAGATGGAACGCAGTCGTTATGGGGCGCAAGACGTGGGATAGTATACCGTCTCGGTTCCGGCCGTTGAAGGGGCGGGTGAATGTCATTGTTACGAGGCAGCCTGAGATGTTTGTGCGGGAGGGTGCGAGGGGGGAGGAAGAAGGGGGCGAGGGCGAGGGACCGATTGCGGTGGGGAGTGTGATGGAGGCGATGGAGAGGTTGCAGGGGCTTAATGCTGCGTCTGCGTCTGCGGCTGCGGCTTCGGTGACTTCGGATGCAGCTGCGGTGCCGGAAATCGAGCGCGTGTTTGTGATTGGTGGGGCGATGGTGTATGATGCTGCGTTGGAGTTGCCGCAGACGGAGAGGGTGTTGCTGACGAAGATTCGGGAGGAGTTTGAGTGTGATAGGTTTTTCTCGGTGGATTTGGATGGGGATGAGAGGTGGGTGAGGAGGGGAAGGGAGGAGTTAGAGGAGTGGACGGGGGAGAGTGTGGGGGAGGGGTTGGAGGAGAAGGGGGTGCGGTTTGAGTTTGCGATGTATGAGAGGGTGGGGACTGGGAATTGAGATGTGTACTAGTTGAGACGGTAAAATACCCCTAATGACAGATAGGATGGTGCTCGAGTGATCGCACGTCCTGGGTTGCTTCGAGATGCTGATCACCTGTTGGTACGTCATAGTATCAGGCACTGAAGCACGTCTGGAGGATTCATGATCACGAAAGATGCTCGTTACGATATGCATTGATTGAACTCAACTACTGATCAGCTATAGTTTTCTAAAACTAGGATGTTTGAAATAGTGTCGCTGTTGCAACCCAGAGGCCAAGTCAGTCCGGCTCACCATCATGTCCGATGCAGTCATCAGTTCTGCTATTTTACACAGAGTTTTCCTTTTCGCAGGTCGCAAAGTCACTTTATACTCCCACCTCAATCTTCATGCCAAAATCATCCAACTTCTCCATCAGGGGCTGTCCTAGTGTGGCCGGGGTGAGAATTCCTCCGCCGAGTCTGCCAGCTTCCGTATCTTCCAACCGGCCGCGGAGAATAACCGATGCAGCCGCACTTAGCGTCATAGCCGTTGCTATATATCCGCCGTGAGGAACGAACAGCTTCCCAATGACTTTATCCTGCTTCTCGGTATCTGCAATCGCGAGCGCCTTGTAGCTCATAAAGTCGTTCTTCATGCTCTCGCGCGTTGGACCTTCTCCGGCCTTTGGGAGGAGAAACCGCTTAACAAGCGGCGAGAGGATCCAGCGAGATGGCGGGAAACCGAAGACCATTCCGAAGAGTACGAAGCCGATGTTCACGGCAATGCCGAAAGCCAGCCCTTTCGCACGCATGTACTCATTGAAGTTGAAGTGTGGGCCGTAGGAGAGGCTGGGCGTGGACGTCGCCTTCGCACTCGCCTCGTAAAGACCCCAGGACCGGTGCGTGATACACCTGTCCACGGTCGCCATGAGCCACGTAGTCTGTACGCCGCCCAGCTCCGGGACGGAAACGACACCAAACAGGCGGTGGAACAAACTTCCCTTCGGGTCGCTCGCCGGCTTCGTAGGCTGCACAGGGGAAAGCGACCACGGCTTCATCGCCTCGCCCAATTTCTTCAGCCCATAGTGATCGAACAACTGCATGATCGTCTCGGCAGTTCCGCCACTCACTCCCGATTTCGCCTCCATCAAACTTAGAATCAGGTTCGAAGTCCCGGCATTGTGCGTCTTGCGCACGTAAGATGTGAGCGCGTAAGTTAGCATGTCGGCAGGAACGGAGTCGAGGCCGCATTCTGGAATGATGATAGCGCCAGTGGATTGGGCAAGGTCGTGGTACTTTGGGATCATCGAGTGGATCCAGGGGACCTCGCCAGTGGAGTCAAGGTAGTGGGTTCCGGTTTTGGCGCAGGCGGCTAGGACAGGTTCGCCATGGAACATGAAGGGGCCTACGGTAGTGATGACGAGGCGGGTCTTGAGGGCGAGAGATATGAGTTGATCTTCTTTGAGTTCGCATGTTTCAATGTCTGGGAACGGTGTTAGTACGTTTATATGCAACAAGCCGGCTGAATTTGAAAAGCGGTTTGGCTGGAACTGGAAATATCATCCTGTTTCTTTGCGAAGCATTTGGGGATATCGCCAGAATAGCGCAGATAATGAACGTCCTTGTGGAACGCGTAGTACGGGAAGCTCACCTGGTTGCTTGCGATCAGGACTCAGGTTTTTAAGCTCATCGACAACGTTCTGTAGCTTCTTTTCATTTCGTCCTGCGATTGCCCACTTCAGATCGGTCGGGAGATGCTGGCTGATCCATTCTGCTGTGAGTTTGCCAGTATATCCAGTCGCACCCAGTAAGATGAGCTCGTATTGTCGTGTTTGGGCCATTGTGTGGGAAGAGGTGAGAAGTGAAAAATTGCAAGAAATAACCTCAAGCTGCTGCTTTATCGATTGTAGGGTTCAGCAGGTCGTCATTGTTTGTTAATAAGGTGAAGTCATGCCGAGGCTCGGGCACACCAGGTACAGTACGAATCTTGTGCAACGGGGCACACGTTGCACCGACTCCGCACAAAGCGAGTTGGTAAAGAGACATGATAACAAACTTCTCGATGCGATGTCTTCATGAATTATCAAAGGAATACGGAGTTCCGTCAGCACACTGCACACGACACTCGTGGACCGTGAGGCGCGAATCTATTCAGCCCTTACCTTTTCAGACTAAGCGGCCTTTAGCGCTCGGCACACAATGTTAGCAAGGGCAGGGCTCCGAGACGCAACAACTCTCACACTTCACACCGCCAACGCACTCGTCTGTTCCCATCCACTATGGGCCCCGTGGGCATACTGATCACATCGTACACGCCCCCGCTACCTCTAGACATGGTTTTCTAGCACCAACGCTCAACTGGTGTGAGCACTAGGCCGGGCCGGCATGGCGATTCGGGCAGGCTGCTGAGCCTCTCTTTGGATGCCCTCACCAACGACCGTGAGACTTACAGAAGCGCATTTAGATATCTATCGTGCGGCCCCTCCATACTCCATACGGGGATATACGCCAGCAGAGGCGCCTTGCGAGAGAAAGCCACGTTTCGAGCGGTGGACCGCCCTCCGGCGCTTATAGAGCCGCGCAGCACGCGTAGAGATACGAATGCTGGAGAGCCTCCTAGGCCTCTAGCTCCCGCTCGAATCTCAAGTCGTCCTACGAGCCAGCGACTCCCACTGGTTAGAAACAATGTGCCCTATGCTCCATCAGCCTGGCTTTTCCTCGATCCGATTCGGCCTCGCTGCATATCAGCTTCAGAAGCTCGAAGAACAACGTGATGATACCCCCTCGTCGAGAGGCCTCCGGTGTGCACATTTACACGCCCTTGGTCACGGTCCGCCAGCTTGCTTGATCACAGCGGCCCACTGGTAGGAGAGCGACCTACATACTCTCACTAGGACCGAGCGGCGCGTTGGGCGATCTGGATGAGCAATACCGAT
The DNA here is from genome assembly GCA_009805535.1 of Laburnicola sp. JP-R-44. Lineage (NCBI taxonomy): Eukaryota > Fungi > Ascomycota > Dothideomycetes > Pleosporales > Didymosphaeriaceae > Laburnicola > Laburnicola sp. JP-R-44. The sequence continues at coordinate 543,267 of SELF01000003.1, read as the reverse complement.
GCAATTGCTGAGCACCCGTGCACCATGTTGTTATGCGGACCCCGCCTGTAAAGATAAGACGGGTAACTGACCCAACGCGCCTGGTTTACAAGATGGAGGCGACGATGGCGCTATTGAGCCTGCTTTTCGGCGATGGTGACGCTGGTAAAGAGATAACCTGAAACAATGTTTGCATTCCGAGCGACAGCTCGGTCAACTGGTGACCTGCACAAGTCATATGGCTGCTTAGCAAGGTGGTTTAGGTGACACGTGGATAGGTAAGCCCGGAAAGAGTGGCCTTGGGCATGGCAACACAAAGGTACCGCGCGCTGTACTTGGTATCGCACCTAGGAACCAGGCAACAGGCGTTGGCTGAGCAAGCCATCCTGATATCCGTCGCCTGTTTCTGCTGGACCCTTGCCGGCGCAGGCCACTTCACCAAGCTGGCGCCTGGCGTACATCCATTTTAGTGCACCCTGGTGGTCACCCCGTCACCCCCTACTAGCGCGTCTTGGCGCGCAGTACTTCAAAAGCCGCCGCCCCGCCCTCTTGTTCGACCCTCGACTTATGAACATCACCGGCCTCTTCCCTTGCAATTCACCAAGACTTCACCGCCCCAATGGCCGAGACTTGTATAGTCTGCCTCGGCGACCTCGTTCCCCACGACGAAGGCCCAGTGCCCGCCACCGACACATTGTTGGCTGAGGATGGCGCTGATACCGCTGATAGCGCGCCTCCTCCTACCAAGATTCTCCAGATCATATCCACGTCTTCGGACCCTCCACCAAAGGACGAGGAAATGGTCGCGCATCTTCTGCCTTGTGGACACAATCTGCACAACGATTGCCTGAAGCCATGGGTTGAGCGTGCGAACAGTTGCCCCATATGCCGGGCCAACTTCAACATGGTCGAGCTCAGCGCCAGCTTTGGAGGTATGTAACTCTCCCAAAGGACTATCGCTTCATACCTTTCCATGGTCCATCTGCTTTGGCTCGAAACTACGAAGAAGAACGGGAGAGACCACTAGTCGTCCGGCTTTGCCAGGATGTTCTAAGGTATCCCTCCTTGTCTGTCGGAGGGGGTTACCGTGTAGTCCCGTATGCTAACTTGCTCTACAGGTGCAATTCTATCCTCGTACGCCGTTCAAGACAAACAACAGGTCGCCGACGTTGACCCATCCATGATCGTGGATGACGACTACCTTCTCGAGGACGATGGGAGTTATGATGCGTGCATGGTCTGTGATGAGTTTGGGGAATCGGCCCAACTCATGTACTGTCACAGCTGCGAACAATTGTGTCATGTTTTCTGTGCTGGTCTTGACAGAATGCCAATACGGGGTGCGTGGTATTGCCAGGGGTGCATCGAAAACCCCTCCCTGTTGCAGGCGGCTACCCATCGCTCGGCGCCGCGCGGACCGGCTGCGTACATCAACGGACGATGCCGTACTCGCCGTCGGCCTAATGCTCCCGATGAATGGGTCGGTGTCTGGCAGAGCGTCTGGGACCGTCTTCACTTCGACATCGAATTTCCTTTCGAAGAGGACGACCAATCCGAGACCAGATCTGAGATCCAGCGACGGGAAAACCTGGAATGGGAGCGCCGCTTCGAGCTGGCTCGTTCGATGGGCGCTGGCACTCGCTTCCGCGCAGCTGCCGACAACATCACCACCCATCGGGCTGGCCAGGCCAATCGATCTCGTCCCGTCAACCGCACGTTGCATCGAGAAGCCCCCAAGACGCCGAAGAACCCCGAATCCCAAGAAGAGTTACGGGCATGGAACGCATTTGAGAAGGCTCGCGATCAAGTAGCCGAAGAGGAAGGGCGACAACCACCGGCCAATGGTGAAAGCAACAATCGCCGGCGGAAGCGGAAGTCGGCGGATTCCTCGCCCGCCGACCCTGAATCCCTGGAGCCTGAGCCAAAGCGCAAGCTGAAGCGACCTCGAACCCGGCTAAACTTAGATACTGCAGAGTCTTCTGCTACTGCTGCACGCCGTAACACTGTTGCACCTCTGATGTCCCCGCCCGCAGCTACCAGTGTTGGTGGAGATCCCACCGGGCCTGGTTTTTTACAATCCATTCTTCAAGAGGTAGCGGTCGATCGCTTTGCTGAAGATCGCGAAATCGCTGCACCTCAACCCAAGCGCGTCATTGTCGAACGCGCTTGCTCGCCGCAGAACTCATCGCCTGGCCTTTCGCCCGTTTACCATACCCCGCATGGCATGTCAACACCGCCTCCACTAAACCTTGGCCGAGCGGATTCTCCTGCGCAACAAGAACAGCTCTCTCCGACCTACTCTCCGTATTCACCTGCGGACGAAGAGGCCCGTCCAGGTCGCAAGAAGCTTGTGCATCGTCAGCGTTCACCAGGCCTAAGTAGCCCGCCACGTTCTAAGGACTCGTCTCCTAGCCGCTCGTCGTCGCTATCTTATTCTACAAAAGCAGAGCTCCAGCGAATGGTCACAGCCGTCCTCAAACCATTCTACGTAAAAAAGGAAATAAACAAGGAGGATTATACGGAGATCAACCGAGATATCTCACGGTTGTTGTATGATCAGGTGGGTGACGCCGGTGCAGACGCCCTAGCCAATCAAGATACCCGCGACAAGTGGCAGAAGATGGCAAGCGATGCAGTCGACAATGCCATCAAAAGGCTCGGTAGTAACCAACCCGCCGCGTCGCCTGTTGGCGAAGATTCCGGTTCTTCCTCCTCGTAATCATGAGGATGTGGTCTACAATGAATTACCACAACTATCTGGCACGACGTCGGGCTGGGTCCGTTGGTTCCACACACTGTGCATGTAAGTATGATACCCTTTTGTCCTTTCCGGCGTTTATGCGAAGCGATATCATTCATATTGCAGTAGCCATATATCCTAGGGCACAGGGGCGTTTTCGGCACATCTTTTGGGAACATGTGATTACCGCGCGCTGGGCAGATCCTGGAGCATTCTGGCGCGGCAAGGATATGATACCATGGGTCGTGATTTTGGGTTAAGTGCATGCACGGATGAGCCGGGGAGTGTATTTAAATCGTGAGTCACGCAATCTGTTCTTTGGACAGGTGGTGTTACATGGGAATACACGGATTATGCGGGTGAAGCGTGACTCAGCGTTTCTTAATTCAGGATCGCAACCTCGAGTGTCTAATACTCACAGCTCTCTCAGAAGCCCAGAATCTTGGATGTCTGTGAGGGCTTCGATCTTCAGCCCTTCAATCCATACAGTGCCCGATTCTACGGCCTGAATTTTACAATTGTATAGCTCGTCAATCAAGGCCGGAATAAAAGTTCCTGGTCCCTTCACATCTCCCCTCGCCGCCGCGTGCTCGGCAGCTATTTCATAGTGCAGGATCCCCGCGACCGCGGCGAAAAGCTTGTCTTCAGGTGACGCGGCCATGTATGCGGAGATGGTGGTGCCGAGTGTACAGCCACTCCCCGTTACCATGCCTAGATACGCATGTCCATTGTAGATGGCAAATGTTCGATGTCCGTCGGATATCACGTCGGTGGCCCCGGTCATGAGAACGACATTGCCCTCGCGGGCTGCTATGCGCGATACGATGTATGCTTTCTGCTCGAGCGTAAAGAGCGGGTCCCCGCTGTCGACACCGCGCTGTTGAGACACGTCTTCGAGTGTAAACCCCGAAGCTCGCGCCACAGCCATGATCTCGCGCTCATTCCCCTTGATCAGATCAAAGTACCCACTCGTCATCAGAAACGCAAGCGCTTCTTTCCGCGCAGACGTAGCGCCTGCACCCACCGGGTCCAGCACGATAGGGCCGCCGACAGCGTTGTACGCGACGATGGCTTTGCGGTAGTTCTCGAGGGCTTCGGGGGTGGCGGTGCCCATGTTTATGACGAGGCCGCCGGTAAGTTGGGCGAGGTCGTGTGCTTCGGCGCCGTTGTTGGACATTATGGGGGAGGCGCCGATGGCGAGGGCGACGCTGGCGGCGAAGTTGTGGACGACGAGGTTGGTCATGTTGTGGGAGAGGGGGGATTTGGCGTGGACTGCTTTTGTGGCTGAAAGGCATGTTTGTTTTAGAGCAGTGAGGGAGGTCCAATCTCCAGGGGTTGATGAGATTGTGCGTCGCGGGCCAAAGGGTGGTGGGGTTTTGACGAGGGTGGAGAGGTGTTTGGCTGCGGTGTGGACGTCTTGGGCGCCGATGATGGCTGATACGACGGCGACGCCGTCGATGGATTTTGCCTGTGAGGTGCCGGAGGGTACGTGGAGTTGGTACATGACGCGCTGGAGGTTGGAAGCGTTGACTCCGCCTATGCACACGGTATTAATCTTTTTCGAAGCTTCGTTGGCGGTGTCTAGATAGTGTAGAATCTTCCGAATACCGTTCACACCGATGATGTCTTTTGTATTCTTCTTGGTTGAAGTAGCATAGAGCGTGCCGATGCCTAGGTAATCTGCACCTCTTTCGACGGCTGTGCGTGCTTCGTCTATGGAAGACACGGTAGCCCCTATTATCTTATCGTCACCCAGGAGTTGACGGGCTGAGCGGACGTCCATATCATCTTGACCGAGATGGACGCCTTCGCATCCTACTGCGAGTGCGACGTCGACTCGGTCGTTGATGATGAGGGAGATGTTGTGTTGTTTGCATATCTTGTGGAGGGCTTTGGCAGTGGTGATTAGGGCGCCGGTGTCACTGGTTTTGTCTCTGAATTGTACGATGGTTACGCCTGCCACGGTGGTTAGCGAGATAATGTGATTCTATTCACGTCTTATGCTCCACGAAAAGGGGAATCAAGAGGATTTAATGAATGGGCGGGATGTACCTCCAATGACAGCTTGTTCGACGACCTCGACGAGGTTTCGGTTGCCCAGAATGGTCTCGGTGGAGTCAGTGACCAGGTACAAAGAGTAATCCACTTGGATCTTCATCCTTGCAATAATTGTCTCGGGATGGAAGCCAATGAAACGGCCACGTCTCGGTCCGACAGTCTGGTGTCGACACCGGGAGGAGATTGATGTCAATCAGAAAAGACTAAGATGCTAACAGACGCCACCGTGGCGTGGGTTCGTTCCTGGGCCGTGACCGATGAGTTTGAACGGCTGGATTTGCCCCGCACATGGGGAATCCTGCAACCGTAACAGGACAGTCCTACAAATGCACCCTGGACCGGCTATGTGGCTACATTTTCACAGCGTCAGCGTGCTGACTGCAGCCCCCGATGGCATCGCAATTCTGGTGGGGCAGCGGTCACCACTCCAGAAGTTGGGCGTCGGCACCAACGTCACAGTGTTGCATAACAAAAGGTGTTTGACGGACAGACAATCAAGATGGCGGGTCTATGCGCACCGCAGAGCCATGGTGAATGGAATCCCTTCAAGGCGGTGCATGGTAGTGTGATTTGTCCGCCGAGTACAATCGAAATTTCCGCGAAACAAAATTTCTTTGTGGTGCCCGTCGTGATTGCCGGCTCCCGCCAGCGAGGCAGCAGAAAAAAAGGAGATTCTGCACCAGCGACGCGCAGCTGTCTTGATTGTGACTGCAACGTATGGATAATAGAGCAGCCTCGGAAGCGTGCAATCGAGCAGAAAATGGAATTGCTGCTGCTGTCAGGCGTGGCGCGGGACCGCTCCGTCGTTGCTCCCATTTCTCGGCGAACGCGGGCCCTGGGCCTCTGGAAAAACTGGAGCGCCGCCCGATGTCTGTCTTTCCCCCCAACACGCCCGCCCGCACCGCTCCAGCACCCCTTCACTCCACACAGCTTTCAAAAATCATTCGCACCCCGCCGGCGACCGCACGGGCAAGCCACTTATTCTCTAGCAAACCGCTCTCCAAGCCCTGCAGCGTCGCAAGCCAGCGGCCTGACAAACCGCCACCCACCCGCACCCCCAGAGACCTCTTCAGCCCACCTCCCGCGTCGACGACTCAACTGCGGTATATGTATTCGCGCCAAAGGAACGCTTTCCGACGCGACCCTCCTCCCGAGCTGCAAACATTTCGCAGGACGCGGAAGCCGAGCAGTGAACACCATTGTACCAACGGCTAGCCCACTCAGCGACCACGCGTCCAGCAACCCGCCCTACACACACTGCGAGCCTGCATCTACTGCATGTCTCTTTCGGCCCTCATAAGCACTCCTGCTGCTCCTATAGCCCTCCGCTCGCTGTCCCAGATATAAACCAGCCCACATCACCACCCAGTCATCACCGCAACCATGGCTACCATCAACGTCCGCCGCGATGTCGCCGACCCCTTCTACCGCTACAAGATGGAGCGGATCCAGTCCAAGATCGAAGGCAAGGGCAATGGCATCAAGACCGTCATCGCCAACTTGACCAGTGTGGCCAACTCTCTCGAGCGCCCTCCAGCATGTGAGTCTTTCTGCCTCAGATACTAAGATGGCTAGGCTAATGCGTTACAGACGTCATCAAGTACTTCGGCTTCGAGCTTGGTGCACAGACGAACACGAACCCGGCCGACGACCGCTGGATCATCAACGGCGCCCACGATGCCAGCAAGCTTCAAGACTACCTCGACGGCTTCATCTCCAAATTTGTTCTCTGCAAGAAGTGCAAGAACCCGGAGACTGTCATGGAAGTCAAGGACGGTCGCATCAAGCTCGACTGCAAGGCCTGCGGTCAAGTGTCCGAGGTTGACTTGCGCTTGAAGCTAAGTTCCTTCGTATTGAAAAACCAGCCCAAGAAGGGCAAGAAGGACAAGTCTACGAAGAAGGCTGAGCGCCGCGCCCGCAAGGAGGCCGAGGCCAACGCCGACGAAGCCTCCACCAACGGCGGCAGCCCCGGTGACAGCGCGTCCGACCATGCTGAGGAGAATGGTGACTACGAGATCGATGCTGGCAGTGATGATGAGCTTACCCGCCGCATCAACGAAGGCGCCATGGAGATCCAAGAACCTGAAGATGAGAAAGAAGTTCAGTGGGCCACTGACTTCTCTGCTGATGCTGTCAAATCCCGCGCTGAGGTCCTTCCCGAAGACCTGAAGCGTGCTGCCATCAACCCCGCCGCTTTCCAGGAAGACGCTGAGGAAGGCGAGGGTGGTGATTCGGCTTACGACGCTTTGGGCAAATGGATTCTCGACACTGCCGCTGAGAAGGGCGGAGTCGACAAGCTTGAAAGTGTTGAGGTTTACGTCAAGGCGAAGGAGCTGGGCATCGAGAGCAAACACCGCACGCTCACCGTGCTTGCCCAGACCATCTTCGACAAGAACATTGTCAAGCAGATCGATGGCCGCGCCCCGATGCTCAAGAAGATGATCACCTCCGAGAAACACGAGAAGGCCTTCTTGGGCGGCACCGAGCGTTTCGTCGGCATCGAGAAGCCGGAGCTCATCCCCAACGTCTCCGCTATCCTCGTCAAGTACTACGAGAACGATCTTGTATCTGAGGAGGTGCTCAAGGGCTGGGGCTCCAAGGCCAGCAAGAAGTATGTCGACATCAAGGTTAGCAAGAGCGTCCGCAAGTCTGCCGAGAAGTTCATGGAGTGGCTCAACACTGCCGAGAGCGATGAAGAAGACGAGGATGACGAGTAATCGTCCCTTGCTACTTGATTCGGTATGTTGACTGGGCTTGTTGCAAGGCCTGAGCGGTGTTGATCTTGTTTGCTCCTGCTTTTGCTTTTGCTTGTTGTTTGTCACATTGTTCTTGGTTGGCCTGACGGCGTGTGGATAACTGCACTCGTGGATGGATGATGGTTTGCTTGTGGATGGATGGCGGGGGTGCTTAGTTTCCTCTCTACTCTACCTAAATAAAAGCCTTGCTTTTGCGTATCATTGAATATGTGTGACGTTTGCCCAATTGCACTTTTATTCTGACGGCTAACGTTTGTACATACCGATTTTGCCTTGGCCGTTGAGTTTACTTATATTCCTGGCAACCCCCGTTGTACGGACGGTGTTGGTAGAATGATGCGAGCAAGGAGACGAAAAGGCATTTCTCAAAGCAGGTCTTTGACACTTGAGCAACGTCAAAATGAGACAGACTATCTGGCCAAAATTGTTGCGAAAAGCATTCAGAGAGAATCCCATCGATTGCTTCATCAAATTCAAGCTACACAACAAGATCCGAAAACGGGTATTACATTCCCATATTGCCATTCCATAAACCTACACCGCGCTACCAAAGTCCACCGACAGAGCACGATAACGCCAAAGCACCGCCCATTGCCAGCTATACGCCACCTCCTCCCTCCCTCCCCGCATAGTCGTACACGCCAAAGCCAAAGTACCACTCGTTCGCTCCCTTCCTGGCACGTTTTCGCAAAACCCACTAGACGGGCCCTCGCAGCATCTCTCTCCAAACTACCTGCTCTTCCGATAATTCCCCTTCCTCATCTCCGCCTTCAAGCTCTCCGACTGACTCGGCAACGGCGCCCTCCTCCTCCCCTGCGCATCGAAGAGACCAGGTGGTCCGCCATTCTGAGGCGGCGTGTGGCTCGCTCCTGGGCCTTGTTCTGGGCCTGGCGGTGCAGAGACGCTCGTGTTTGGGGGTGGGTACGCGAAATGCGGGGGGAGCATGCCGGGGGGTGGGAAGGGTGGTGGCGGCCCGTTGGGGTTCATGCCTGGAGGGGGTGGGAAGGGGAAGTTGGCGGGCATGCCGGGAGGCGGGAAGGGAGGGTGTGGTGGGCCGTTTGGATTTGCGGCTGTGGGGAGGGGAGGCGGAGGGAGAACGCCTGAGGCGATGAGTTGGGCGAGGCGCTGGGGGTCCATGCCGTTGAAGACGCTGGGGGGAGGAGGGAAACCTGCGTTTGGCGGGGGGATGGGCATGGGGTGGCCGGCTGGGGGTGGTGGGGGGACGCCGCCGATGCCGGGTAGTATGCTGCTTGTTCTGTCTGGGGATGTGTTGAGGCCTGGGATGGTGAGGCCGGGAGGTAGTAAGGCTGCGCCGGGGTTCTTCGGTGGCAGTTTTTGGTCGACTAGACCCTCTGCTTCGTCTTCGGCTTCTTGCTCTTCCTCGTCGCGCATTTGGCGTCTGCCCTGGCCGCGGTCGTATGTACCCTGGGCTTCTGCCGCAGAAGTACCAATGTGATATCTGTCACTGACCCATGCAGTGTCTCCTGGTCTTGGCCGTGCCCAGAAGCGGGTTACACGGTCATTTGAACCGGAGGCGAGTATGTGGCCGAGCGGATGCCAGTCGAGCGTCCAAACGGTAAAGTCATGGGCGTATTGTACTTTATGGGCGGGATATATTGTCTGCGCAGGCGCATTCTGGGGGTCTGCCAGATCATATGGCGATGTCGTTGGTGCAACTCCTGCGGGCGGATTTTGCTCGTCTAGCAGCCAATGCAAGATGCTACCATCGACACCACCCGTCGACAGCAGGTTCTTGTGCAAGGGATGCCACGACATGGTGGTGACGTCCTTTTCGTGGCCACGAAGCAGCAGAACGTCGCGCATCATGCGCAAGTCAAATACTCTTGCTGTGTGATCACGGGCGCAGGTTGCCATAAGATTGCCGAGAACAGGCTCGAACAATGTCTTTGCTATTGGATTCTTATGTCCATGTAGTGTCGAAAGACAGCGGCCTGTCCGCGGGTCCCATAGCTTGACCTGGTGATCCTTCGACCCTGAGCACAGCAGCCCTTTCTGGGGATGCCAGTCGACTGTCCTCACCTCCCAACCGTGTCCCGTCAACGTTGACTCCTCTGCGCTCGAGGCAAAATCCCAAATCTTCAGCGTTGTGTCATCGGCACAGGTGACGAATTTGGAGTCGGTAGGCGCGATGGCTAGCCCGCGTATCGCTTCGTCGTGGGCCTGGATTTCTTTGACATTGTTGAAGTTGGTCTGCCAGTACTTGATGATGCCCGTCTGGTCTGCCGAGAGAAGCCAGTCGTCGGTATGTGTGTAGGCAACGCCCCGGATTGCAGACTCGTGTGCCTGCATGATGGTCTCGAAGTTGAAGCCCATTCCATTCCACAGGGTAAACTCGCCACTTGTCGACCCAGTAAGCAAGCGCCGCCCCTCCGGCGTCCATTTGACCACATTGACGGGGTGCTTGACCTTGTTCAAGGACGAATGTAGCGCTTTCGCGGGGATGGATTCGGCGGCGCTGGTAACGCGGGCTGCGGGGGGCTCCATGTCGACGATGTAGCTGGCACTGGGCCGCTCGACCTCAGGGTACGGGGCATTTTGGTATCGCGGTCGGCGGTTGCGCATCCATTGGACTGTCGTCGAGCCATAGTCGGTCACGGCTCCTGCACGAACGGCCAGGTCAGCTTCCGTTGGGCAGATGGCGGTATGTAGGGGTACGAAGTGAAAGGACCTACTCTTCGGCCGCGGGCGCGGCGGGCCGTCGTACTGATGATAATCCCCGCGCTCCATGATCGAAGGCGCCGTACAGGGTGAGCAGAGTCAGCGCCCCAGCAAGGGACTGTAGGCGACGACGGAGGCGCGGGGGGGAGTCGAGGTTGTCACGCAAGCACAGCGCGCTTTGTCGCGAGCTTCGGTGCGGCAGCTGGGAATCTGGGATCGGTCTTGGCAAGCAATCGGCCCTGCACCAGCCACGGCCGCCACACAATATGCAGTGCGCGCATCAGACGGTAGACCATTCATTGATTCGACCGTCTGACGTATGCGCAAGGCTGCACCCAGGAGCAGCAGTGTGCAGAGGCCCCGCATCGCCGCTCTCAGCACTTCCGTTCTGGGCCCATCTCATTTTTGGCCTGTGAAAACAGACCATGGACCTCCTCACGCCCCGTAGTAGCCGTCAGCCGAGCTGCTGTTTTCAACCATTCCGCCCGTTCCGCGAGGGCCACGCATATTAAGTCACCCATCTCCACGCTGTGCACCCATTGCCTCTGGGCAGCCGCGTCCGACACAGCTGCTGCCTTCTCATCTCATCGCAATGGCAACCATCGCCGATACTGCGACTTCGACCGCCACCGAGCTCAAACATTCATACTCTCCCGTGAACAGCTCGCCGAGGCCGAGGAGCATGCGCCAGACCAAGTACCGCCATGTCTTTGCGACCCACGCCGAGGGTCACATGTCGTGCCTCTCTCCTGGCGCCCAAGCACCCAGCTTCGTGGGTTTCCGGAATCTGATGATACTCGTGCTCGGTACGCATTCCTCGCTCGCCAAGCGGGTGTTCCTAACAGCCAACAGTCGTTTCCAATCTTAGACTGATGATTGAGAACTTCCGAAAGGTACGCCTTCCGCGCCGATTGGGAACGGTAGCTCACATGAATAGTACGGTGTTCTCATCTGCCTCTCGTGTCACGACTACAGCCGGCAAGACGTCTTGTTCGGATTGGCCCTCTACTGTTTGATTCCCTGCCACCTCTTCGTCGCATACCTCATCGAACTCGCAGCCGCACAACAAGCCAAGAGCGCCGTGGCGCGAATGAAAAAGGCGGGCGAGGAGCACAACACCCCAGAGAAGCAGGCGGCTGCTCGGCGCAGTTTCAAGAAGATATGGACCATCGTTGCCCTCCTTCATGGTGTGAACGCCTCCCTGAATCTGCTCATTTCTACACACATCGTTTATTATTTCATTCACCATCCTGGCATTGGGACGCTTTGTGAGCTGCATGCTGTCGTAGTCTGGCTTAAGTGCTGCTCGTATGCATTCACAAATCGCGATCTGCGCCACGCTCTTTTGCACCCAGATCAGTCTGTACCGCTTCCAGAGATTTACGCGAGCTGTCCATACCCCAGGAACATCACGCTCGGGAACCTCTGTTATTTTTGGTGGGCTCCGACCCTTGTATACCAACCTGCCTATCCTCGAACCGATCGCATTCGCTGGGGATTCGTCGCTATGCGTGCTGTTGAGGTTGCCGGACTCAGCATCGCCGTCTGGATCGCATCTGCTCAATACGCCGCACCGTTGCTACTGAACTCACTCGACAAGATGGCCAGTCTGGATCTTGTCTCCATCGTGGAGCGTGTAATGAAGCTCTCCACGGTGTCTTTATTCTGCTGGCTATGCGGCTTCTTTGCTTTGTTCCAGTCTTTCATGAACGGCCTCGGCGAGATTATGAGGTTTGCCGACCGCGAATTCTACGGCGACTGGTGGAACGTTAGCAGCGTGAGGCAATACTGGACGACTTGGAACAAGCCCGTGACAAACTTCATGCGCCGCCATATCTACAGCCCCCTTGTTGGCCGAGGGGTGCCCCCTGCGGTCGCTCAGATTGTCGTGTTCTTCCTCTCTGCCGTCCTTCACGAGTTGCTTGTTGGCATCCCTACCCACAACATTCTTGGTCAGTGCGCTCCTGTTCCACGCATGGTTCGTTTGCTAACAAGTATCAGGCGTGGCGTTCATGGGAATGATGCTCCAGATACCGCTCATTGTTCTGACAGACATGCTCAAGAAGGTCAAGGGGATTCGCGGAGATGTGGCAGGCAACATGATTTTCTGGATCAGTTTCTGCCTTGTTGGGCAACCTCTGGCGGCGCTGCTGTATTTTTTTGCTTGGCAAGCCAAATACGGTAGTGTCTCCAAGAAGTTCCCAGAGAGCCCTGCATTGCATTTCATAGGCAGACGCTAACCTGGCTTCTAGGCGATGTAAATATAGTCGTACAGACTACATATCGGACGGAAGTCACGGTTCTGCGTACGTCGTTGTTAGCTGGCGCTTTAGATAGTATTCGTAATCAATTCCTATGGAGCTCTTGGAGCTCGAAAGCTACGACATGAAGGCTCTTGGGTCCAGGCGCGCATGCCGCCTTCCTTGGGTCCATTTTTGCTTTCTTGAACGTGGCGGTTGCATGCTCCATCTGTGAAGCACAGAGCTGGGCTCGAAGGCACGCTAAAACCAATCTCATGACCCTCCCTCGCACTTCCTCTCGTAAAAACCCTTGCCTTCATGTTGCATGCACGTATAGTGATCGAATCAGCAAGGCGGGCATCAGCCCTCCAAGCAACCAAAAAGCAAAACCGGGACTCGCCTAGCCCCGGCCGCATCTAGAGTCCGTCGTCTTGCCGTGCACAGCTAAGTTCTGGCCACCACGGTGGAGATCAGCGGGGCTCCGAGAGCCTGAGCTCTCTCAGAACTTGCATGCCAAGCCGTCGACTTTTGCGACCTTCCTTCCATAAGATGCGGCAGCCTGCCCGCCGCCAGGCGCTCTTGCACGCCCTTTTGCCCAAGACGGCTGTGCAGGATCCGTGAGCGACTTCTGGAGTTTTGCGCTCACGTTTGTCGGCGAAAAGCTCCCATCCAGGTATCCAACATCTTCCCGAGCGCATCGAGCTTCCCCGCCGGCCACTTGAAAGTCTTGAAAGAGCATATATCGCTGTTGTTACGAGAATACCGATGGCTCAGTCGCACTTTCAGGGACAATTCGGGAAAGACAAGAGCGACACCATCGATATGACGGCGAGCGACACCATCGTCCACCAGCCGAAAGGCGCGGACACCCTCAGTTCTGAAAACGAGCATGGGGCTCCGCAGGTGGTAGGCCAGCAGGGAGAGGCGAACCCTATTCCCGCCAGCGATGCGCAGACCAAAGGAACTTGGTTTGCCTATGTGAAGACGAAGCAGTTCTGGATTGCTCTGCTCCTGGGGCAGAGTGAGTTCTGCATGCTTCGTATGTGTTTGGACGGTTGCTGACGATTGATAGTCCTCGCCATCTGTATCACCTCGACGAATACGCTATCGGAACTTCTTAGAATGGAAGGGACTAGTATTCCCGCCTTTCAGTCGTTCTTCAACTACGTCCTGCTCAACCTTGTCTACACCACCTACACGCTCTATAAACTGGGGTTCAAGGGGTGGGGCAAAATGGTCTGGAAAGACGGATGGCGCTTCTTCATATTCGCCTTCATCGACGTTCAGGGCAACTACTTCATCGTCCTTGCGTACCGCTATGTACGTCCCACTCCTCCTTTCTTCTCCCACCCTTCCCAATCCGGACATACACACTGACCCACGCAACCCAGACGACGATCCTCTCCGCCCAACTCATCAACTTCTGGGCCATCGTCGTCGTCGTAATCCTCTCCTTCTTCTTCCTCCGCGTCCGCTACACCTGGACCCAAATCGCCGGCATCCTCCTCTGCATCGGCGGCATGGGCGTGCTCTTCGGCTCCGACCACCTCACCGGCTACAACCACTTCCCGGCCTCCGACGCCGTCAAAGGCGACCTCTTCGCCCTCCTCGGCGCCACCTTCTACGGCATCAGCAACACGTTTGAGGAATTCCTCGTCAGCGAGCGCCCGCTGTACGAGGTCGTCGGCCAGCTCGGCTTCTGGGGCATGTTCATCAACGGCGTGCAGGCTGCTATTTTCGATCGTGCGAGCTTCAGGTCGGCTACGTGGAACAGTAAGGTCGGCGGGTATCTCACGGGGTATACGTTTATCCTGTCGCTATTCTATTCGCTTGCGCCTATTCTGTTTCGCCTTACGAGCGCGGCGTTTTTCAATATTTCGCTGCTCACGGGCAATTTTTGGGGTGTCGCGATTGGGATCAAGGTGTTCCATTTGAGGATCCATTGGATGTATCCCATTGCGTTTGTGTTGATTCTTATGGGGCAGGTTATTTACTTCTTGCGGCAGAGTCGGTTGGCGGAGCAGAAGAAGCCGTGGTTGGGGGAGGGGCAGGAGGGGGGTGTGAGTGGGATTGGGACCGCGAGGAGGAGGGTGGAGAGGCCTGAGGTGATTGTTTGAAAGGGAGGGGGTGGGGGTGATGTGATCAACGGTCGTTATGGAGTAGATGTTGTATGTGGGATGAGGTGGAAGGTGTATACCCGCTGAGTCAATTCAACTATTTTTTGCTGCAACTACAACGTATCTAGTGCCGATGTCAAGCTCCGGCTCTAATACTCTTTCTGTATCGCAACCAAGCGCGCTCCCACACCCCTCACAACATCCAACACACTCCGCGCCAACACCTGCTCCACCTTCTCCATCCACAACCCATGCACTCCACTCCTCCCCCCAACATCTGCAAACTCCCTCAACAGTCCCCTTATCTTCGCACCACGGTCAGTTATTCCACCCTCCCACTTCAAAACCACCTCCGCCCCACAAATAACACGCATACCCAGCGTGAACACCTCCGATTTGGACGTCCACCCCAGCGCGCCATCATCCTCGCTCTCCGCCGTACAAACAAAGACCGCAAGTGCCGTCTCGACCCAAGCGACGAGGCCCTCGCGAAGGGTGCCGGGGATACAAGTGGGAGGCAGCGAGCCGAGCACGCGCGACCAGAAGACGGCGTCGAGGGTAGGGTCTTTGTAGAGGTTCTGCTTCTCGGTCGCGAAGAGCGTGGTATCTTCCTTTCTCTCCTTGGCGAAGACTTCTTCGAAGGGGACGGCGAAGAGAGGCGTTCGGAAGGGCGCGTCGGTGAGTCGGCGGAGGGCTTCTTTGCAGAGGTCGGGGGAGGTGTTGAAGTGCGTTGTGAGGAAGGTGGCGAGGCGGTGGCAGGTTAGGATTGGGACTGCGGGCGTGATGGTGGAGCACTGTTGTACGATGGTCAGTATAGGCTTCCCAAGTTGTGTTTACGTGTTAGATTCAGGGCTCACTCACCTTTGGTACTTTATGTAGAGCCGCCTTGCCACACACTCGAGTGGTGGTGGATTGAGCTTGTAAGAGCTTAGCAGCAGCCAGCGCAGCTATGCCGCGTATCTCGTCGTCGTCATCGTTGAGCATGTCGTAGAGGACGAAAGACAGACCGAGGAGCAGGGGTCCCGTAGCCGTCGATGGGGAAGCCATGGTCCAGATGTTATTGAGCGCGAAGACGGATTGCACGCCAGCAAAACGCGCATCGAAAGGATTTGTGTCCACCACCGTCATGCGCAGAAGGCGTATATATCGTGCAATTCTTTGTAACGTAGTGCCACGGTGCGAAGGGTGCTTGTTGTACGTCCAGTCGAGAAAGAAGCCCAGAAGACGCAGAGAACTTTCCACGTTTGACGGTGCGCTGTTCAAACACTGTGTCTCTAGCTTGTCGAGGGTGGAGAGCATATCGGTTTCTCGAATGAGACTGAGCACCCCATCTACCATCCCATCGCGCGCAAGGCCGTCAGCCAGTAGGACTTGTGCTTTTGAGAGTATTTCTGGGTCCTTGGCATCACGCACTACACGGTAAATTTGTAGAAGGACCAGGGGCATCTGCAGTACAGGGCCTTGTGGAGCATTCAGATGGATAATATCGGCAAGGGCTTCTAACCCTGCTCCACAGGTATATGGAGCCTGAGAAGGTTGATGTATGGTTAGAGAAATAACCCCATTGAGGATGTTAGGGAAACTCACGTTGATGGCCAGTGCCAACAGAGCGCTTCCGATGCTCTGGTATTTGTCGGACACCATGATATCGATGCATTCAGGCCGGAGGATAGCGCGGTCGAGGAAGAATACTTGAGCTTGAGATCTCTGAAGCAGAGCATCGGCACCTGCATTTCTGAGATCAAAAACGTGCTCGGGACCAATCTTGATGCCGGCTGTGAGTGCTGCCCATACGCTCATAGTCGATTCGTGCGTTGGGTATCGGATGATTGACATTCCGCAAAGGCTCACAAGATCAAGAAAAGCTGCTTTGACAAATGGGCAGTTAGTTTCGGTGTACCATGCTGTGGTACAAATGCTCTGGTGGAGCATGAAATCTCTTAAGAATTCTTTATCTGGTAGAAATTGGTCAGTGGCACTTGCTCATTATTTACCTTCCGAGATAATGAAGCCGGATTCGCAACCGAACATACCTTTGTCGCTGCTCTGTAGTCGCTGTTTAACACAATATTTGATACAAAGCAGGTGCCCATGTCTAGCATTGGTCGATTCTTCGAGGTTATCTAAGAGCCATTTGGCCCCGGTTAAAAGTTCCTGTGGTCGATACAACGCAGTAACCGTCCTGGCTGCCATGTCTCGAAGATGCCAATGCGGGCTTGACAACAGCCTCATGACAGCTTGTAGGAACGGCATCCGGCTGTCTTCAGGCGGCATTGCCTGTCTTAAGATCTGAAGTGCTGGGAACACACCTTCGGCGCCATGTAAATCCATGGGTGAGTTGCTGTCAGGAGTATCAAGCGATTTTTTGAGCGGGCCCTCCGGATTGAGGAGATCCTTTAAAATTCCTACTAGAGCAGGATAGTTGTCATATGAGAATCGTGAGGTTCTTGTCGTTTCGCGCTCTTTCCAGTCCTGCACCTCATCACTGCCAAGCAATCGTTCCATGAGTGCCTTGAATAGCATCAAGCCGCAGTTACGAATGGGCCACCTGAAAGTCATTCAGCGATGTAAAAGAGACATTCAAGCAATAGGACATACACTTTGGAGTTGAGGATTCTTGCGGCCAACTCTAGACTCTCCCCAATGTAAGCTTCAGATGCAACGCTGAGCCTCGATGTCACGAAGAACTCCTTGATACAGTTGAGTGCATGCACTTGTGGCAATCTGCTCTCTTCGATGTTTGAACTTTCGGCCTCCACCGAGGCCTCGGCAATCAGGTCTCGCATTGCACGGGGAAAGAGCTTGCCACCTGGCTGTGGTTCCGCAGCTATGATACCAGCCATAAGTGCGGGGATGCCACCAGAGCGTCTGGTGATAGCGTGCGCTTGAGGGTGGATAGAATGAAGGGTTTCCTACAATTGTTTAATTCGGGTGCTAGCGAGGCAAGTGAGATATTGCATTACCTGATACCATCTCTCAGGCAACTTACGCAAACCTTCGTCATCGACTGAAAGACACCGACGGCAAACCGCTGCAAAAGACTGGGCTACAGTCGAAAAGGCACCTCGGTGACGCAGTTCTATGAGTTGCGCGAAGCAAAGCCGGCCGAGCTTTTCGAAGCGCTCCGGAGACAACAGATCTCGATCTCCTGATCCTATGGGGGCTCTCGAAGCGATCGCTCTCAGAAGAGTGCTATATCAGTGAGTAAACGCAAAAGAGAAGATGCTTATGCTTTTGCGACACTAACCTTGCCTCTTTCAGGCCTCGCCATGAGTAACTCAGTATCTCCTTCGTATCGAAGCTTACCTCTTCCTCCATGTCCTCAGGAACATGCCCTTCAGGAGCGTCCGCACATAGAACGTCTTTGACACAAACCCATATTGTGTCAAAAGTATCAAGAAGCTGGTCGTGAATGTCCTTCAGTATGGTAAAGTTGTCAGTACTAGCATCTTGCAACTCGGTGTAGAAAGCGTCTTGGTCTATGATGTACCTGTGATGGTCAGCTACATTTTATGAGTTATAAAGAAAGGCCAACCGTATCGCAGCATATATTCCGTGTACTGAACGCCCGTTCACTGCTTCAGACAAGTTTTTACGCGCAAAGTCGAGAGTCTCCTGTAACTGTTCATTCAGGCGACGGCAAATGTCAATCTTAGTGACCTGGGGAACGCTGTCTAGGTTGCGAACCGCGAGAGAACTCGGCATGCAAGAGTGGTACAGTGCATATGATCGAGCCAACCCATCGGCTTGGTCAGCACGTCCAGTGCGAAGCATTGTAAGTTCAGCACGGCCGATGAACGGCGGAAGTGTGGCTAGTGCGACCTCCTTCTCTTTGTCCGGCAAGGCTTCAAAGCTAATGCGTAGAATGGATACGGATGTATCTCTAACATCGTCAAACGGGTCCAGGGTCATGTCGAGTAGTTTCCTGACCATCCTGACGTTCGGTATCTGTAATCCATGCGCCCAATGCAACTGACCCTGAGCGCCTTTCGAGAGAAAATGGCGTGGAACGCACGGATCGACACCAGATTTGAGCACAACCATAAGCGCTCGAAGTGCTGTTATACGTCTCTGGTAAGAGGCATCGGAGCGTAATTCTCCTTCCAGGAATTTGGTATACCAAAGAATAAAGTGCAAAGATTCTACCAAAGGATCTTGAGCTGGTATTTTGTAACCGCCATCAAAGGGTTCGGTAGGAAAGGGTAGACGGGGCTGGCTAGTTGTGAGGTCTTTGGTCTTCGACTTTGCAAGAGATGCTGTACTTCCTCTTAGTCGACCGAATAGCCTCTGTATGTAGCCGATAAGCTCTCTTCGAAAATTGAGGTCTGAGTCGGTGTGTAGGTGAAGCATGTTTCTCTTCAAAGACTTGAATATGCCGCCGGTGACAGGTCGCGTCACGGTCAAGGAGTGAATCGAGAGGAACAATCCAGCAAGTCGAACTCCCCCTTCTGTGTGCGCCAGCCACTCGTCAAATATGTCATCAGGGAGAAGTAGAGCGTCATGCTCCACCTCGACGAATTTGCATAAACGATAGTCTTTCGCTCTTCATTAGCATGGGTAGAACTCAGATTCTGGTTTCAACTGTTGGCCACTTACCGACGTCCTTGACAATGCCCATCTCTTTACCAGTCTGTATCGACGCAAGAAGTATTCTGAACTCTTCAAAGTTATCTAGACCGTTCTTATTTTCAGCGCGTGATATGAGCTGCGGAAGCATATGACCTCTCGATCCTACATGGCGAAAGAAATGAAGGTATGAAAGGAAGTGGAAGTATTCATCAATATTCGGCAGAAAACAATGGGGAAAGACGTGAGTATTGAACTCTTGAATGCGATCCGGCCATAGATGGAGGCAGTTGACCACCGGTTGTATCCATATGGGTGCGGCAGATTCATCAATGCTCGAAGCACCTTGATACGATGTTCGCCGTAATTGAGCAAGGAAATTCCTGATCAAGTGACCGGCTGAAAGTGAGGTGTCATGATGAACAACCCAAGATAGAAAAGTAGTGAATAACGATATGGTGTCCGCTCCTTTTGCGGAAGATTCTGGTGCACGCTCCAAGAGTCCTGAAAATGTCTCGACGAGCTGAGGGATCGTAGCGATGTCCTTCTGCAGAAAAAGAGCAAGGCCCTGCAAAGCCGCTTTGACTTTCACGCGGTCTTTGCGTTGACATATGATGTCGACGAAGGTCGTTGTTGCTTTGTTCTGGAGATCAAGCGAGCGTAGGTCTTGGCTACGAAGAAGGACGCTCGTGAGCGTCAACAAGACCTGTCTCACGGATTTTCCTTTTGCGCTATCGGACTTCTCAAGATAGATTGCAAACGCCCGGGACCAGATGCGGTCATCAAGGATGGCTTCCTGGAGGTATTGTATGTCCAGAGCTTGGCATCTTTCGATAATGGCGCAAATGACGTTGCATGCGGATGCTCGGTGTGATGATGCGAGGTCAGGTAAATCCGCCGTCTTTAGGAGTGGGTCTATTATATCATGTAGACTTCTTATATTTGTGTCAGATCAAATCAAAAATGCAAACACTTAAAGACCACGGACTTTGCTCTTACTTGACGCCAAGATCGGGCTCTTGATCTGCGAAATTGGGTAAGATACCCACTATGTCTTTGGACAGATCTCTGAGTGACTGCTCGGGTATTGGTAATTCTTTTGAGAAGTCCGGGGCCGCCATATTTGTGAACTGGCTCTCAGTCCCAAAAGTCGATCGAGGAGGTTGTCTGCAGTGATGCCCCAAAGCTCGAAAAAGAGTGCGCGCCGCTAAGCTATGTTGAGCGATGACTAAACGGGGAGGACCTCCTTCCACCATGGACCTCCTTTCACCATGGACCTCCTTCCACCATGAACCTCCCTCCAACAAGACAACATCGCCATCCCGCACCCAGAGGCCAACCCGGGTAGTTTTACAAACCTTGTAGGCCGCTAGCAAAAAATACCCCAAATTGGACGTGCTACTGGCCCAAGATTAGTCAATCTCGCCTGATATCTAGACCCGCGAAAGATTCCGAGAATCTGAAAGCGTTTGCAGTACGACTCCATCTTGCGCAGATAGTATGCGCTTAGCCTAAGACCAAAAGTCAGTTCATATTTTGCAGAGCTAGTCCATACCGGGAACCCCGTGATCGCCTCACCGGTGTGACCGTTTGCCCTTGCTCAACGAATCACCTTCGCCCTGATGAAGAGAGTGGTTTCGAGGACATGGTAGACAGCTTGTTTCTCTCAGTAGTGGCCATTGTAACATATTCAATACCTTGGATCTATGGTGACAGTTACCTTTCGCTTAGCTGAGGGCCCCCACTTACTTTGGGGTGGGGGTGGGAGACCATGTTCGACCACGTCGCCCGTTTGCAATATATTAAAAGCCGCTGCGCGTCCACGTTTCGTTGGCTGGGTCCGGAAACCTTCACGCGGCTCTCACTGCATTGCACGGCCCAAAAGTTCTCCCTACATCACGCTATCGAGAAGTCACCGGTGCCACGAGGAGCACCTCCCGAGGTCGGCCAGCCTCCTGACATTAGCCTCATCCATCGATCGGCCGTATCTGACCAATCAAAAGTCTGTCCGAGCTCTTGTGCATTTGTACCTGTATTTCTCTGTTTGAGTTAACCGGCACAAGGTAGTTGCCAACTGGCTTTGACGGCGAACGCCTAGACACGTCATCCAATGGCAGCGAGAACAGCGGGTCCAGAAATATACAGGCAGCATGGTGTTGCAGAATTGTTGTTATCGCCTTCACCCACAGGAAACTACACCGCCTCCTCCTCGGTATATAACGATACAGCTCAACGCCAAGAGGACCTTCAATTCCCCTCTATAGAAGACCTTTGGTCTGATAGCGATGATTTGAGTGAGGTAATTCCTCCTACTGTCCATTGCTTTTACCACTTGCTTACCCTACCTAGGTAAGTGATGAGAACAGCGCCCAACAAGATACTCGTACCCCTCACTTCATTTCCACGCAAGTACGAAGTGCTTCCCCCAGCTTACGGCAGGGAGATACTCAAACTCGCAGCCTGTCGACAAGTACCGGAGCGCGCAATACACCAGAGTCGCTAATCGCCATAACCGGAGACTCACCATATACCAACATGGACCACGTACCTAAGCCGGCGCAGCTTGTTGGGTACGGAGACAGTGACTTCGAAGACGATTCTGACAACGGTCCATCACCCACATTTCGTGACGCCTATCGTAATCGTCCCTCTTCTCAACCGTCACACAGCGGACTCCCTCGGCAACAACCGCCCGGGCAACAACCCCCAGCTGCTATGGCTCACTCTGGCTCCGATATGCCGAAAAAGTCGCCTCCAGCACCGACTGCTTCCAAAGAGGTGGCCAGTTCCAAGAAGACGAGGCGTACGTAATCCTGAACAGTGATCTTGAGGTGGCTGTCAGCATTTACTGATTTCCGTGCCAACACTTAGCCTCTCCCTTTGTCGACTCCTCGGATGATGAAGACACTGCAACTCCACAAGCTACCGCCGGGAAGACTCCGGGCCCACGTGTCAATATGAACCGGCTGAAACAAATCATGGCCAGAAATAGTTTGCCAACAGACAGCTCGCAGGGTCAACGCAAAAACATTTTGGGGAGCGGGTTGGGACGAAATGTCAAGAACGTAACGAAAGAGAAGGAGAGATCGGGACCGAGCTTACAATCCGGCTTGAACCAAGCTTCCGGAACCAGTGCAAGCAGGTCGTCGAGTGTGGTGAGCTCGGCGAGCTGGCATGCTGGAAACAGCAGGCAACATCCAGATAGAGGACCCGGTTTGGACTCAAAAAGCATGAAGGCTGGACAAGGAGCACCGAAACGGCCTCTTCATACCTTACAAAGGTCCCAAGTACAAGTCTCTCGCACCAATGCGCCGCAGCCCATTTCTGTGAACAATTCCCAAGCACCGAATCATTCCAATGCCACCGATCGAAAGCACGCCGGTGGTGCAATTCAGAAGCCGCTCATGCGGACCACAGCTCGGCCAAATAATCCTGTTGATGGGAAGCTCATTGGTGCTTCGAATCAGAAGTCATCTACAGCAAATCCTATTCGACCCGGTCATGACAACCAGAGGAAGACCGGTACCACAAATCAAGAACAACAGCATATTCTTTCAACTACGCAGCAAACCAGTGCTGCCAATAAGAAACCGCCCACTCCAACAACAGTTCGGCCTGGTACACCTGTTGGAGTACCCTCGTCAACTAGAAGGATTCCGTCCAAGGTGGTGGCAGACACGGACGCGGCGAAGATAGCACCCACCAAGCAACAAGGAGCTGCTGCAAATACTGCCTCTTTCACCAAATCAGCTCAGACAAGGGGGCCTCCTACGGTTCCGAGCAGGCCGACCTCACAGCCTGTAAAAAAGTCTCTGCCGCCTGCTGTGAAGCCTGCCTCGTCCGCGTTCTCACATCTGCTTACCGAGGTAACCACTGGGAGCAGTACGAACAATGTTGCGTCTTCAAATTGTGGTCCGACACCTAAGAGCCTATCAGCTGAGAAACATGCGCCCCCGAAAAAGGTCCCAACGCCTTTGACGGCAACGAAGAATGCTCCCACACCTTCGCAACAGGACCCAAAGCCCTTGGGCACAACAACTTTGAAAGCCGCTCCATCACTTCCAAAAAATGCTCCAGCCCCAGCCGACAGAAGACCTGGGATCGTTTCAGGCGCCGTTCAGCGTATGTCGGTCCCAAATAGCACCAACCCCAGCAGTCAGAACACCTCAAACCTTAACGCGACTCCTAACAACCAAGCACAGCGAACGAATGCTGAGATTCCAAAGAGTACTTCAACAGGAGGTAATACCAGTGCGATTTCTGTCTCTCAAGATCGACCTGGAGGCTCTCTGCCAGCCGGTGTTGTCGAAGGAAAGTCGTCATCGACTGTTCAGAAGCCTGTGAGTCAACCATCAGTCCCCAACTCTCCAGCGCAAAAGCAAATTCCCGTCAAAAATGCTCCAATTCCGAAGCCAGTAATGCCGGACGGGTTCGACGTGTTCATACCACCCTATCCAGGGGCCGAAGAACCTGCTCCGACACCAACTTTAGTGGAAAATACAAGTCGTTCAAGCTCTACGCGCGCTGTTCCTCTTCCTCCCTCTCAACCTGTCTCTGGTAAGGAGGCTGTTCCCGCACGGATTGCAGTGGCAAAGGCGGATATCTCCAAAGAGCCTGGCGGTGTTAGTGACAAGACGCCAAATGCTTCCGGACAGAGCATCCCTCTCAGTATCTCCCAAATTCTCTACAATAACAAGCCGGCTGTCGCGTCTAAAAAACAACGGAAAAGGTGGGCATCTCCACGACCACGCCTAAAGCGCCTGCACCAGAAACGCCCAAGGCTATACCAGTAGATGTGAGTACACAGCTATAGGGCAAAAGTTTGAATACGTTGAGCCTTCGTTTCGTCGTACTCGGATTTTTGTCCTAGTCCTGTGAACCCAGGAGCCCCAAGTCGTATAAGTGCTAACTTTCACAGGCCGTTTCACAAGTTCTTACCATCATCACGCCAAAGCCTGTTGCAGATGTAGAGCAGAAGACACACGAGCTGCCTGAAGTGTTCCTAAAAGATCGTCCGCCAACTGTCCCAGCCCCAGAACCATATTTCGAGTACCGGATCAAAAAAAAGGTATGGTCGGACCTAAGCTCCGAGGCCGATGCCGATCCTATTCCAATTGGCTTCACTTCTACTGTTCTTGAGTCGGCGAACAAGCAGGTCGAAGAGCTTTTTGCTTGCGCAAAGGATCAGTACGCATCCTCCTTTGGGTATCAACAGCAAGTGAGTCAGAGTACGCGCAATGATGAAGGCGGTTTGGTCTTCTCGGGTGTCCTTGTTCCGATCAATGGGTTTGAGGAGAAAGTCCATCTCAAAATTTGGGTTGAGCGAGGGATCGGTACGTTGTCCACGGGGAACAATCACGTACGTCCAAGTACTTACACTTCCATTCAGTCCCGGCGCTTGCAGCTGCTGTCCAGCCTCGGCCAAAATTCACCCCCTTCATCGGCAAGACGCTGTACATTTTGCGTCTCTACAAACTGATCGAGACTCCGAATGCCAGCCACGACGACTCAGATGCTGAGACAGAAGCGTCTGACGTTGATGGCGAGGCCTCGTCTTCCAGTTCAGACAGCGAATCTTCCGAATCCGACTCCGACCCGGACAAGGGCAAGTACAATAAAAAGCGCAAAGCGAAAAACGAGGTCAAAACGACGCCCCCTCAAAGCGCCGCAAAACCAAGTCCCCAGCCCGTAGCGAATCGATACGCCAATATCATGCGATCCCGTGCCCCGAGGTATACACGACCGTCGACGGCGCTAATTACGCGGCGCACAAGTTACAAATTGAAATGAGCCATAAGAAGAACAATTTGTCCATGATTGACAAAGATTGGCAGATGAAAAACTCTGCTGAGCTTAGGCAGAAGATGGTTGAATTGTCTGGGAAAGAGCGGGGCGGAGGGCTACTGGAGGAGTGAGTTCAAAGGCGCGGGGTGTGCGGGGGACAGGTTCGAATTGGTGGCTGAGAAGGTGGGTGTTTGTGGGCCGAGGAATGTGTAGCCAGAAAGGGCTGCAGGATCTCTTCTGCGAGGGTTCAATGTGATGCTCTGGAGTGGCGTGCGGAGGCCTTGGCGAATGCGGTATGCCTCATGGTTGATAGATTTGAACAATATAGAATCTCCTCTTCTGCTATGGTGATCACTGATCAAGCCAACGAACCCTACACCCACGCCGCATGTACATACGGGCGACTAGCGCAATCCCTGTATTCACAGTAAGCAAGCACTTCTAAACGGGGGCAGTGCATGGCTAGAGTGGCTCAGCGATTGTGCGGTCATCTTCTTCTGTCGCTCGGCTCTCCTTACCCCACTAAACTAAACTTACCTAAAATCAACTTTAATAGCTAATTTAATACTTCTTTACTTAGCTAATTTTACTAATATAAAATATTTACTATATACTTTAATTACTAGTAAAAATAACTTTTCTATTATATACTATATATATATTATATAACCTACAGTAAAATTAATACTAATTTTACTATATAGCCTTTACTTTACTATAGCTAGTATATTACTAATATAACCCCTTTTTGTTAACACCACCTTAAAACGCTTTTCTGTGTTAACAACAGCAGGAGGGATAACTGCTATTATTATAATATTTTTATTAGAAACCCCTTAGTCGCAAAAAAAAAATTTGAAACCAACCATACCTACTTTAACTATCTTATTATATAAATAGATACTATACTAATATTAACTAAAAACTAAACTAAACTAAATATAAAGATACTTATAAAAAATCTAAAATAACTAATTATTTAGTATTTTACGCTCTTTTTAGTTACTAAGTAGGGGGCTCTGCTTTTTTTGTCATATTATTTAAGATGAAAGCCTTTGTCGTTCTACCCCTAGGTAGGTAATTTAATAACACATTTAGTATCTTAAGCTTTTTAATAAATAGCTATATAAATAGCTTAATATAGTCTATTAAGCTTAACTATAGGATATAAGCAAGGTAACTAGCGTACCTATATATAACTGTTGCTAGCAGAGCAGAGCTCAGCCGCGACGAGCGGCACCGTTGAATACGTAGTAGACATGGGGGAAATGCAGCGCTTCTGAGAAGGAGGTGATTGCATCCTTGAGGTTCCCGTCCCGCCTTGTATTGGATTTGCAGTTGATTTGGTCCGAATGAGGGTGTTTGTGTGTATACGAGACGATAGGGGCCGTAGTCTAACCTGTCCTGTCCATCCGGCGTTAGTCCGGCGTGCACCCAAGTGCTCGTGCGACCCTTGCTTGTGCCGTCGCGTCGAAATGCTCCTGTATGGCACGGCACGGCTCCAACTATGGCAGCCTGCCAGAAGAACCACCAGCTCGCTGGGCCCCGCGACGGCGACACCACTCGACCGACCCCGCCGCCTGCGCCCTCAGGACCGATACCGTCAAAGGCACCTCGCGCGCGCCCCGCCTGGCTCATGGGAGCTCGTTAGCCGCACACGCCCACGCCCACGCCCACGCCCACGACCACGACCCCCTAAATGTCGCGCCGAGCCCGTCCGTCCGCTCACGAGTATGAGCTGCTGCCGCGAGCGTCCAGCGACTTGGACGAACTGCCCACCCTCGAGCACGGCGGTTCCAATGCCTCAAACGCCTCGAATACCTCCTGGCTCGGCCGTCTCGGCCCCAAGATCCCGCGTGTCAACAAGCTCCCAGACCCCTCGCTCTGCGCCCACTACATCACCCCTCGACGACGGAAGCGCTCTGTGTTGCGTCTTTTCTACTACTACGCCGTCTTCTCTGTGCCGTACGTCTGCCTCTTCCTTGTGATTGTCGCCGCCGTCTTTTTTCCCTCGTACACACACCGACCGACCTGCTCACTACAACGAGCTCCGCAACCGTGCGCTTGGCAGCAATTCGCCTGGCCGCGCCAACCTACACAACGAGAAGGTCTTTATAGCAGCCTCCATATACGAAGAGGAAGGAGCCTTAACATCGGGCGCCTGGGGTCAATCGGTGCTGGACTTGGTCCATCTGCTGGGCCCGCAGAACGTCCACCTGAGCATCTACGAGAACGATGCGGATGCTGTGACGCGCCAGTCGCTGCAGGATTTGAGGAAGAGGACGACATGTAAGTCTTCGCTGTCCCATACTCAACGAGTTTCTGCTAACAGCACAGGCAATGCGACTATCATCTCCGAAGACCTCGACCTGGATTCCCTGCCGCGCGTCACCCTCCCCAACGGCGACACCCCGCATCAAGCGCATGGCCTTTCTCGCCGAGGTCCGAAATCGAGCTCTCGTGCCTCTCGAAACCGTGCATATTACATTTGACAAAGTCCTCTATCTTAACGATGTGAACTTCGACCCTATTGATGCTGCCCAGCTTCTCTTCTCTACCAACGTCGACTCCAACGGCCGAGCGGACTATGGTGCAGCATGCGCTGTCGACTTCATCAACGCGTTCAAGTTCTACGACCGATTCGCAACGAGGGACTTCAACGGTGGAAATATGGGGATACCGTTCTACCCATGGTTCACCAATCACGGCGACGCAATAAGCAGGAAAGACGTCCTGGCAGGCAAGGATGCCGTTCGGGTAAAGAGCTGCTGGGGAGGTATGGTAGCCTTCGAGGCCAAATGGTTCCAGGACCATATTCATCCCCTCACCAGCACAAAGGATTCTGCAGCAGTGCCATATGGGTCTCCCGATTTCGATACATCTCCTATCCGCTTTCGATATGAGGGTGATACCTTTTGGGACGCGTCAGAATGCTGTCTCATCCACGCGGACCTTCAGCATCACCGTGTCAAGATGGGATTGCCGGAGAATTCTGGAATTTACATGAACCCTTACATCCGCGTGGCGTACGACACCCAGACACTCTCATGGCTCTCTCTTACTCGTCGCCCCGAGAGGCTTTATTCTGTCTTCCATGACCTTTTCAATCGCGTGGTCGGCTTTCCAGTATACAATCCAAGGCAATTCGAAGAGCCGGGGCAAACTGTAACCGAGACAGTCTGGAAGTACGATGACCCGGGCAAAGCGAATTTGGCAAATGCCACTGTCGTCGACCTCAAAGGTGCATATCACCAAGTCGAGCGAGTGGCCAAACCAGGCGGATTCTGCGGCAGCAGGCTTCTCCTCGTTATCAACGAAACCCCCGAAGAGGGTGAGCGCAAGTGGGGGAAGATTGAACCTCCTCGGCCTTCATGATCAACTTCTCACAAGAGGTCATATTTTTGATGTTTATCTTTTGCTTCTGTAACCATTTATACTCTTCTTTTCCCCTATTTTCCGTAACCATATTTCTTGATTTTATCATATGCATAGCGTCGGCGTTTTGTACCGAAAAGAAATTGTTCCATCGCAACAGTACAGCATTAGACTCAGGCGTTGTAGCGATAGGGGGCGGATTGTCTGAGCGGTCAGAAAATAGGGGGTGCATGATTTCCTCGATGAAGTACTCGATGAAGCCTGTTTGGCTGAGCATTTGACAGAATAAAATATATATACTTCTGTTTCATGGTGCTGTGAGTGGTGACAGTGATGCACGTGCGGCGCAGGAAGCCTGGAGCTGCGGCGGCCATCCGTTTGTTGAATGTGAATGTCACGCACTGGTACGGCAGTTACGCATGTACGTGCCTAGGTCATCAAGACACGAAACTCCGCTGAGGCAAACGTCTGTGGTGTAGGGCGGTCGGTCACAGCCTTGTACCTCCTCGTTCAACGTGACTATGTCGTGCTCCGGTAACAACCTTGGAACTATGTAGGCACTCAAAAAGCTATGGCGTTTATCTCACATATGATTGATTTGACACCTGGGCATCCAAACACAACATGTGCACCCGTGGACACCTAGGCATGCCGTGTCCGCGTGTACTTCGTTGTCCAACCAATCAGAATATCGCGTTTGCGCTGACAAAGTGAAAGCCGACGCTAACCGCTTTGAATTCTAGCACCTTGATGTCCACCTGGGTTATGGGCAAGCTTTCACCCTCGCCCGCCTAACCCTCGATTCACTTCTATCTATCGCCCGTCCCTAATAACCGCGTCTATCTTTTCCATAACAACGCTTCAGATTATCCTGCTGCTGTCACTTCTGGCTTGGCGCTTGAGACTCCATTCCCCCACATACGACATGGGGCTCGACAACGATGACCGGGGATTGATCATGACCGTGGTCAGCGGCATAGGTGAGAGGATTCGTACATTCATTGCGATGAATACTAACACGCCTACTAGCATGCACATTCGGAGGTAAACCTAAATCCCGTCAAGAAACAATGACGTGCTAATTGCCACCAGCTTCAATAATATGCGTCGATCTCATTGTCCGTCTGCTGCCTGGGAAGAAGAATTTCAGGATAGAGAACAGCAACCCATTTCTATCTTCAGGTCTGAGTTTATCATTTGGCGTCATGGTGCGTATGATTGCTGCCACAGCACGACCTTGCCTCTGCCATGAGGATTGCGTCAGCTGACGTATCGACCTCAGATCTTCTCGTCACTGTATAGTATGCTGCCGTCCGCCAAGAATTATCTTCAAAAAGGCGGGCTGAGCCCCGGGATAGCGACTTTGGTCCTCATGGGGAGCTTTCTAATTGGGGCGCTCGGCATTGCCGTCGTGTCACGGATTCTACATCGGTATATTCCGCATTCGGTTGTCGACTGCGACCATGCTCATGGCGATGAAGAGGGGGGAAAGGCAGATGACGCTCATGCAGAACATGATCCTTCTCAATCCTGCAACGTGCTCATGGAAGGGCAGTGGAACAGCCCACTGGAACAATCCTATTCCTCCTATGGCGGCACAGACCAGCATCACCATCCAAGATTCCCGGCTAGGACGCCGTCTCTGCATACGCAGATTTCCACGAAAGTTTCTCAACTTGTTACGGGTTCTAAGGAATTTTGTGACGAGAACGGAAGATGTTTCGGCTATTCCGATCCATGCGGAAACGAATGCTTCAAGAACGTCCAGCACGACAGGATACCACGGTTATCGCACTCTGCTTCGGGAAAGATCCCTACTAGGCCTGCTGGGTCTCGGACTCAGACGTTGCCAGCTGAGCGCCAACCACTCCTCCACAACCTCCAGGATGTAGAAGAAAATGCGCCCCTGACGCCCACAGTCTCCAGTCCCGCCGAATTGGAAATCTCCCAAACCAGGCTTGTTTCGACGAATGGCAACTGCGGTTCGCTGCACAAACAACCCAGCCAACACTCGATAGTATCCCGCGCCTCATCAGCCTCCTCGTCAGCTACCCATGCCCACCACCATCACGTTCCCACCAACGCCTTTTTGTCCATTGGACTTCAAACCAGCGTCGCCATCGCCCTCCACAAGATCCCCGAAGGCTTCATAACCTACGCAACGAACCATGCCAACCCCCGCCTGGGCGTCTCCATTTTCCTCGCGCTCTTCATCCACAACATCACCGAAGGCTTTGCCATGGCACTCCCGCTATACCTCGCCATCAATTCACGCTGGAAGGCCATGTTCTGGTCGACCCTTCTCGGTGGCGCCTCCCAACCACTCGGTGCCGGTGTAGCTGCTTTGTGGTTCAAGATTGCGAAGAAGAGGGCTGGAGAGGGTGAAGCGGGAGAGCCTGGGGAGATGGCGTACGGCATTATGTTTGCACTTACGGCGGGCGTAATGGCGATGGTTAGTCTGCAGTTGTTCGGCGAGAGTCTAGAGTTGACGCATTCGAGGAAACTATGCTTCATAAGCTCGTTTTGCGGCATGGGCATTTTGGGTTTGTCAAGCGCGCTTACGGCGTGATTTTAAGCGGGGTGTTAAGCTCAACGTTCTCTGCTTGGCTAGAGGGTGTGGTTTGTATAAATGTTTTGATGTGAGAAGGTAGTTTAATCTTGATACAATCCAGCACTACTCTTGCAAAAGAGTTTTGGATGTAGAATGCCTGCTTGCGAGACAGCTGCAGCTTCAGTTGGGTGATTGCGGTCTGCATATTTCACTGTAGAAGTGAATGTTCGTTCTTCAGTCCGCTACCTTTCACTGATCGCTACGCAATCCTGCACGACCTGTCCAGGCTCCCATATCAACAGGATAAAACATACGCCGTCCTAAATCAACTCCTCTCACCGCACCCCGCTCGATCAACCCACCGCCGCTACACGACTGCCCACGTGCTGCTCTTCGCACCCGACTACACACGCGCCTCGTATCAAGCAAGTCAGCCCTGCGCCCACCCATCCCTACACCGTGGAAATCAGGCCACGCCCTCAATCGCCGCACACGAGCCGCCACCCCATCGCCAATCCCCGCTCTAAAATGAAATACAACGACACCATCGTCCTCATACTGTTTCTCTCGGGGATCTTCGTCGTCGGACTCGCGTGGATTTTGTATCGCAATTGTGTGCGCGTTGTGGAGACTGAGGTGGTGCATATGCAGTTGCAGCAGCGAGAGGAGGAGGCGCAGGTGGGGGAGCGGAATGGGACTGCGAAATGAAGGGAGGGAGTGGGGTGGTATTGGTGGAGAGGGAAGCGCGCGGTACGTGTGTGCGGAGAGTGTGTGGTGGGATTGGGTGCTAATTGGGGTTAGTGTAGGGTGAAAGGTTGCGGTGGAGTGAGTGGATAGTTGGATGCTTGCATGCTTGCATGGGAGGTTGGAAGAGTGGCTCGTGAACGGTATTCCGGGATTGGAAACGCTTTCTCTACGAATCTACGATGGAGGAAAGAGAGGATTGTTTGAGTAGGGGCAATCGGCTGGGATGGCTGATTGATTGCTTCGATCTTGTTAGAAAAGGGCAGGCAGACAGGGCATGACTGGAAAAACCGCCCAATAAAACCCTGCACTAACGGGATTGCGTTACGGAGACTGAAGCGTGACAGGACTCGAGTTGTGCAGACCGAGTTTGCTCCATGGGAATCTTGCTGGTGTAGCACCAAGCCTCGAATGTTTGCGTCGAGCTAGTCCTCGACAAACATGTCCTGTACCATTACAGGACAAACTCGGGGGAAATATTTCATGTCGCGGTTTGCAGGCCTTCCATGGCTGATCATTTCATCTCATCTTTCGTCACTTTCTCTATCTTCCAAATACTTCCAGTGAATAATGGGGACTACTAACTTGGCCATCGCTATTACGTTCGCTGCTCTCTTTGGTGCCGCCATCCTATGGGCTGCAGTATACTACCTGCATCGCTACATTCACCAGAAATGTCTCCGCCTAGGGCATTGGTTCCACGTCCTTGTGAAGCCAGCGCCAGAAGACTATGGGCAAGAGAAGGCTGCTAAGTGCGAGGCAGCTGAGTCAGAACGTGGAAGAGAAGAACGGAGAACAGATCGAGGGGAAAGAGAGGATCGGAGGGAAAAGAGTAGGAGGAAAGTAGAGGAATGGCATGACAGTGACGAGATGTATATGTCGCCGAGGCAGAGACTAAGAGAAAGACGGGAGTGGTCGAGCGAGGGAATGTCGTTTGATGCCGGTGATGGAATGGTGCTTGATGGCGGGAGGATGCTCGCACAACCGTATGCGCCTCTTTATGTACCTTATGTGCCTCTCACACAGCCGTTCTCGGCTCAACACACATTTCCGGTTGCAGCTCGGATGGCACCTCGACTCGATGCTTCGCCAGCTCTTCCGATGCCTGTAGCACCGGCTTATCCTCAAGCCACGTACTGTCCGCCATACCCACAGTCACACTCGGAAGAGCACGCGCCTCGCTCAGTAGAACACCAGTATGAAGAGGCGTATGAACCGTCTTCATCCTCGCAACCTCCACCGGCACCCACCCGCATCGACTTCATCGACATACGCGACGAATACCCGCCGATAGTCCGCGAGCACCTCAAGCGAAACGCGCCTCCAGCATCTGAAGATAGCAGCACCTCGAGCTCGTCTTCGAGCTCAGCAGAAGAGATCCCACGAACACACATCCCGCACGCAACGCAGCGGCCTGCCTTCCATTTCCCACAGCATACGCAGATGCGGTCGAGGTTATGGAATCCTGCGCCAACGTCGTATCCTAGACAGTGGTGAGTTTGGCCGGTTGCCCATCTGCGTACCTGTCCGCTTCGCGCATGTGAGGCCCAAGGGTTGGTCTGTCTGCTAATCCCTGGTCCGTTCCTCTGTAGGATGAACAAGTTCGAGCCACGCGAAGCAGCAGAATATGCCAGGTATGCACCACATATGAGATCTCACGGGGGACGCAAGTTGAGAAGTGTTCCTGCAGATAGGAGGCGAGGACTCGCACCTAGTAATGCTCCTCCATACCCAGACGCTCGGTGAAGTGATGCATGTGATGTGTAAAGGCGGGTGCGACGGGTGACGGTGTGGATGCGCGTGCGGTGAAGGAGCCCGCGCCAGCCGCAGTGAGGAAGGAGCTCGGGCCCCGGCCTCAACGTCACTGCACCAGTGTGGCCCTGTGTGGGCGGGCTGGCGCAGGGCACCAAACACCACCGCTCGCTTTCTCGCCCGGCCACCACCACGGCACCATCTCCTATCCTTTCGCCCTTGTTATCTCAGAAGCACAGCCCTTCGCTACCATGTGGGACGACGAGGACAACAATCCATACGGCTCCTTTGCCCGCCACGACTCCAATGCCTCGGACGTGCCTGGCCTAACCTCGCCCGGCGCTTGTAAGCCTTGCCGGGACGACTTCTATATGTGCAGGCACTGCATGCTGACCTTCCCGTAGTACCCTATCGCCCCGCGACTCCGCCCTCGGAAGCATCTTCGCCCATACAAGAATCGCCCGAATACATTTCCCAGCGAGACATGATCGAGGTCGACTACGGTGACGACGACAAGGCCAACGCCAACGAGGGACCGTCCGCCGGCGAGCGTATTGTCCCTAGAAAAGGCGGCTACGATAGCCGAGTGGAGCAATGGCTGTACGAGAATCCCGAGTCGTCTATCCTCATCACGTATGCGGGGAAGAACCTGGAGGGCGGCGGAAGCTGGATCGCATACACGATCAACACTGGCGTAGGCGAAGGCTGCTATACCTAAAAGGGCGTCACTGAATATGCCACAGGGCCTCGAGGTACGACGCAGATATTCCGAGTTTGCCTCGCTGCGGGCAACGCTGGTGAATCTGCATCCCACGCTCATTATACCCCCCATTCCCGAGAAGCATACCATGGCAGACTATGCTGCGAAGCCGACCAAAGCAAAAGAAGACGCAGGCATCATTGAGCTGAGGAAGCGCATGTTGGCGGTTTTCTTGAACCGGTGTCGGAGGATGCAGGACGTCTTTGAAGACGGCGTGTTCTGGAGGTTCCTCGATCCCCACACAAGCTGGGTACGCTTTCTAGATAATCCGCGTCGCCCAAGTTCGCGTGCTAATCAGGTCGAGTTGCAGAATGAGGTCCTCCACGCGCCGCCCGTCTCGAACATCCCCAAGCAAATCCTCAAGGCACCCCCGCTTGACGCGGCCAATCCCACGCAAGCGCACAGCTACCTGCCCGTCCCGTCAACCTCCGCAAGACTCAAAGCCCACAGTGCGACATCGTCCTCGGGCACTCCGACCGTTCCGCCGAACTATGCTACACAGCCGTCTACAGCCGCACACACGACGCCTGGCCCGCACGTCTTCGGTCGCTTTCCGCCAGAAACTAAGAGACTGTCTGAGGAGGAGCTGGATCCATACTTTGTCAACTTTGAACTATCGTCAAAAGAGCTCGAGAATCTACTTCAGGGCAGCATGGAAAGGGTGAACAGGCGCACATTGACACATATGTCAGCCTGGGGAGAGGACTTAGCGGAACTTGGCGCTCGCTTCAACGCCTTCTCACTATCCGAGCAATCGCAATCGTTAGCGGCCGCCATCGAGAAGACAGGGCAAGCAGTCGATTCTACCTATATTGCGACCGCCGAGCTATCCTCATCACTGAGCGCCAGTTTCGCCGAGCCTATGCGCGAGAGCGCACAGTTCGCGGGCGTCGTCCGCAATGTATTAAGATATCGCGTCTTGAAGAGAATACAGGAAGAAATGACAAAGGACGAGTTGGAAAAGAAGAGAGCTCTACTTGACTCGTTGGAACGCAGCGAAGCCGAAGCGAAACGATTAGAACAGCATCTCAGCGGCGCTGGTCATTCGTATCCCCCACGAACTCGCTCCACCTCGAACAGCTCCCAGCGAAGTAGCGGACACGAGAAACGGTCAGACGAAGACACCGTGTCCATCGACTCCGACTTCCCGTCCACGCATGGCGAACATGCCCCATCCTCATCACAAGGTAGTCCCGAGGCAAGCGCAACATCTGCAACAAATGCACACAAGAAGAGCCCGAGCGGTAATTTCGTCACGAATAAATTGTTTGGACCAATTACGCATGCGTTCAGGGGCATGGCAGATGTAGATCCGGAAAGGACGAGGAGGGATCAGATAGGCAAGACAAGGGAGAGCTTGGAACAGGTTCGTATATCTAACAGGCTCAAAAGTGTCTACAGCTAACTTCAGGCAGCTTGAGCAAGCAGTAGTCGTCGCTGAGCAGGACACAAAGGATGCTAGCTCCGGCGTGCTGAAGGATTTGCGCCGGTTCCAAGAAGAGAAAGAGAACGACTTGCGACGGTACATGGTAAGCTACGCCTCCCCACTCCTTCGCTTATACACCTGTCCTGTTACCTCTGCTTTGTAATATTTTCTAAACTGCGGCAATAGATCGAGTTTGCGCAATGCCACATCGACTGGGCGCGCAGGAATCAGGCCGCGTGGGAGGAAGCGAAATCCGAAGTCAACAATATCCAGCCACATGTGATTGACGACGCCTAGAAGACGGTGTGGACGTTTATTGAGGCAAGCTCGGAGGTAATAATGCGCAATAAGCCTGTTTGGGACTAGAGCTGGGACGGCTTCCTAGGCCGCAATTGTATTAGATAGGACGTAAAGGCTACGTCGAATGCGAATGAGATGTACGCAAGTATCGACCTATGTTGATGTGGATCTTCAATGTGACTTACAGACGCTTGGAAAGTGGTGATATGTTATATTGATGAGATCTTCAATGCACCACCGGGATGCGTTCTTTACTATTTATTTTTCTCATAGACTCTGCCCTTATATGCTCCATGCCTTGATCCTACTCATGAAAATGCAACAGTGAGGGTATACCAAATGCAAGCCACCGAAAAACGCCATGCTAAACCCCACCCAAAGACCCAGTCCACCGTGGACAAGAAAACTCCTTAAAGCCAAACGCAACCGGCAGCCAACGCAATCATGAAACGTAAAACAGGAAGATAAAGCAAAGATGCAATGCACATATCACCGCGCAAACACCCCTTCCCCATCATCTCCCATCCCTCTAAACGCCATCCTCCCATTCCCCCTAAGAACCTCACACACCGTCTCAGCACTAACTTCATACCCGCTCTTCCGCCACCGCCTGTTTAACCACCCTGCCAACGCATCTGCACTGCATCCCCAGGGCCGCGCGTCCCACTCTCCTAGTATAACTTCTACTACGTCCTTGTCCACGCCCAATTCGGTGTTGACCTGCAAGGGCACGGAGGAGAGGGGTAGAGGTAGTGCGCGTGGTGGGAAGGTTGCTTCGTATGCGGTGAGGAAGTGCAGTAAGATGGATTCGGTGTGTGGGGGCGACGTGAGAGTTAGACCGAAGGGTTGGCCGTTTAGTTTTAGCGCAGAGAGCGGGCAGGCTGCGGTGGGGAAGGAGGCGGCGGCAGCGAGGGTGGATAGCGTGGAGTCGCCGGGAGCGACGAGGATGTCGAGTTGGTGGCGGGTGAAGAGGTAGGAGAGGCCGTCGCGGCCGCCGGCGTTGGACAGGTGGGTACGCAGTTTGTGCAAGTCTGCTTTTGAGGTTATGGATTGGAGGGCGGAGATGAGGTCGTTTTGGTGGGGACATGCTTTTGTGTTTACGTCAGTATGGTAGATGAAAGGGCCATGATCAAGATTGGAGACGTACAGGACGGCAGAGTCAGTTCTGGGTGGTCGACGTTGAAGTTTATGATTTCAGCGAGGGAGTGCACTTTTGTGGTTTTGAATTGGCGAATGAATTCGGCGATGCATTCTTTGAACTCGGAGTCTAGGGTAGTTAGCATGAGTAGGTAGGAGATGCGAAGGGGAAACGGAAAAGAATGGATGGCGTACAAACGATGGGCTCGAAGCTGTTTTTGCCGTTGAGGTTTAGGTCGTTCTGGCTAGGAAGTTCTACAGGGTAGACAACATCGACACCCATTTCGATAAGGCTTTGCACTACCACGTTGTATTTCTGGAGCTTTAAGATAATTAGCGCAGTTCCGACCACTTCGCCGATCAGGCACCATGGTTTCGATTGCATCAGGCGACAGAGACACACGTACCATGAAGCGCTCAGCGTCATTGTTGATGCGACCGCTCTTACGCCACGAGCTCCATATAGTCGGCTCTGTAAAACCAATGCGCAAATTACCCCAATCTTCTCTGATTTTGAAATTTGCTCTTTGGGAGCGGGAACTAGGTTCTCGGGTTGTGGGTGAAAGGAGGACATCCATAAGGGCTACGAGGTCTTTCGCGGATTTCGCCTATGGTGTATCAGTAATTGTAGCATTCTGACGTATTGAGAAGTTGACGAACCATTCCACCAACCGAATCAAAGCTCTTACTGAGAGAGAATATACCGTCCATAGGTATTTCGCCGACCGTAGGCTTCAAGGCATACAACGCAGCGCGATTCGCAGGTGTGATCAGCGAGCCCAAAGTATCCGTCCCGATAGCAAGCGCACTGAATCCAGATGCTATGCTCACAGCTGAGCCTGTCGAAGAGCCCCCTGGAGCCGAAAGTTCCCAATGCAACTTCTTCTTTGCAATATGCCTCGCAACATAGGGCGACTGACACTGTCCTCCGACTGCTGACCATCCAGGTGGCATCGAAGGGTTCTTCAAGCCACAGAACTCAGTCAGGTTCGCTTTGCCCAGTATGATCAGACCTCTTCGGATCAGTCGGTCGACGATAGTGGCGTTCTTCTTCGGGGTACAGCCTACGAAAGCATACGAGCCTAGCATCCGATCTCAATTAGCGATTTGCTTGAGGATGACTTGAACCAACGTACCGACAGTAGTATCCATTCCCAGATTCGCATCCGTCATAATGTTATCCTTGAGCACGATTGGAATCCCATGTAACGGCCCCCTCCTCTTGCCTCGCGCCCGCTCATCATCCAACCTCCTCGCAATACGCACCAACTCATGCCTCGGCGCCACCGAGATCAGTGCCCTCAACTGCCTTCCTCTCCTGTTGTGCTGTTCGATTTGGTGCAGGTACGCTTCTACGATCTCGACGCTGGTGATGGCACCCGCATTCAGCAACTCAGCAATGTCGAAGGCGGATGCGATGAGGGGGTCGAACTCTGGAAGAGAGCCGTCGCTCGAGGATGTAAAGGAGAGTTTTCGCGCAACATTGAGGTTTTCGAAGTACTGTGGCGGGAGCTCGGGTTCGAAAGCGGAGGGCGCGAGGGCCTTTTTCATAAGCTTCAACATGGTCGCAGCCACGCAAGCGACGGGATCGTCGTGCACCTAATGCTAGCGAGGTAGGGGTTGCGTAAATCCGGGGAAGGTGCAGTGTGAGGACGACGTGCTCTCTCAAAAGAAAGGAGAGACCCAGAAGATGTGCTCCAATTCAAGTCTGCGAAGACGAAGAAGAAGACTTAGAAACGCGTAGAGGGGCACTGGCTCGTCCCCGCGACTGCTGGGCCGCGTGCGATTAAAAGGCAGTCCTGGCGCAAGCCCTCCCGCTGCCACCTTACGCGTGAGCAATTCGATACCCCATTTTGGGGTTCCTCCCTGCGCCTAACCGTTGCTAGTTACGGCGAATGCTTCCAGAAGAACTGTTCGCCAATGGCGAGTCAGCCTCTAAAGAGGGCTGGCCATGATTCGTGAGAAATCTGGGGAAACATCTCGTTTCGACCGTGTCGAGATGCTCTTTACCCGGCACATAGGCCCGCACGGGCATCGCTTAACTGGAATCAATGGAGCCATGCGCGGATAAATCCCTGCTTGCATCATCCAGACTCGAATTTCTGCGTGGCTTTGTCCTTTGCTCCATCTTGCCTTCTGAACGGTCGAATTCATGCACTAGGTCGTTATGGAGTTCTGAGGTTAACCGTTACTGCTCGTTGCCGTCGTCGAGAAGCGAGAGGCCTGGTCGACGCGAACAATCGAAAGCCAGCCACAAGTCGAGAACCTCATCTCCACCCTAATTGTCCCCAGGGATAGATAGGATCAGCGCATGCGCATGCCGATACCTAACGGCTCCCCCATACCTTTGTAATACCCATGCTTGACAACTCGTACCGCTATCAACGACCTCGGCAACAGACTGAAACCCAGCTGTCCAAACACGTCGTCCAGCCCAGGAAAACAATATCTGTACCAGTTTCACGAGAGGTCAGATGCCCGCTCAGTGTATCCATGTCTAGCGTAGCGTGCTTCGTACAGAAGGGTAGGCGGTCTGAAGAAGACATGCGTTTTGCGGGGATCGGCTGTTGTGCTGCTAACCGATCTCTTACACAGTGCTGTACCTATCACCCGGACTCAGGTGTCGTGTTCACCTTCTGCGTCAAATCAAAGCGAGCATGCCGCCCTGATCGTGCATCGCACAGCAAACCCCCACGTTTTCGAAGCCTTCCACAGCGCCGTCCACTCACTTCTTCCACACCCCTACCCCACTAAAAAGCCATATTCAACCTCAATCAATTTTCATCTACAACCCCGCGTTTCCTCTACGTCCAGTCATGACGCCACGTCTGTACATATTGCACACCTGGGGCAATCTAGCTCCGGTGTGTCAGTTGATCAGTTCTTTTCTTCCGCGAACCTGGTGGGCGAATATTGTTGCCGACGGGTTGAAGGCCAGTGCGGAAGGAAATCCATCCGGGACATTGAGCAATATATTAGACGGATATGGAGTGCCTGCTTTTGATGGCATTGTCACAAGTTGTGCCTTATCCCGTCGCCATTTTGGAATGCCGCATGGTGATATGCTCGATAGATGCCGCCGTCGAGTAATTGGCTGTGGGTAGATTTTGAGGCTTCTGTTTCGCTTCCGTATGGAGGAGACGTGACGCTAATTAATTAATATGGCTGGAAATCTAGGGAAAACTGCCGGCGCTAGTGGTCTGTCCCACACGTTGTGGCTGCCACGGTCTGAATACGAAGCGACAGCTTCGACTGTACTGGTGGAAGACCAACGGAAGGCTTCTGGATTCCTCCGAACTTGTAAGGGAAGGTTGGATTCGGTGATAGTGACGGAAATAGCTCTGCTGTGTTTGCAGGACGTGGAATTCAAGCATATCTAGACAAAGTATCTTCGATTGCTACATGGTGGCCTGGTAAGAACTTCAAGTCACAGGTCCTCCTCTTGAAAGCACGAAGATAACCCCAAAACATGCTAGCAATAAGTTGTTGATGCACATTCTGAATCGTGTGATCCCACCGTCGTCGTTCGTAATTTACACTATGCAAAGGCTTTCTCCTACTGGGAAAGCTGGCTTGCTTTAAAATGTGGTCGTAGCTAACCTGCTTGCCGCGTTCTTCGCATCAATTCGATCATCATCATCATCATCCGCGCCACCCTTACTAGTCGCACGCTTCCTTCCGGTGGTGTTTCCTGCCTCATCCTCCTCGTCCTCTTCTCGTACTCCAGGGACGGTGGGAAGGGTGCCGCTAACACTTCGATTAAGTCCATCGCCTGGACGTCTTGGGACGCCGGACCAGGCATCGCCCTTCGGACCCTGAGAACTC
The DNA here is from genome assembly GCA_009805535.1 of Laburnicola sp. JP-R-44. Lineage (NCBI taxonomy): Eukaryota > Fungi > Ascomycota > Dothideomycetes > Pleosporales > Didymosphaeriaceae > Laburnicola > Laburnicola sp. JP-R-44. Next base: position 502,478 of record SELF01000003.1, on the reverse strand, counting down.
GCCATAGATATGCGGCGGTGAGTCGGATGCGCCTCGCGGCCCAATCGAGAGAGTCCACCGCTACCGTCTATAGCACGGATGTCGGGCCTCACGGATTCGAGTGTAGCAAGTGTTCTACGTTCTGCCTCTATTTGGCGCACAACGTATTCCCGGATCGCGTACCTCATGTCAGCCGCGGTCCGGTCAAACCATTTTCTTTGCTCCTGCAGCAGGTTCGCTGTTACCCGCTGAGACTTTTTCATGAGATAGTCTTCATGACTACGGGCTTCGTCCAGCGCGGCAATAGCCTCATCGACTTTATCTCTCCTCACGCTTGAGCTTGCCTTCAAGCGATCTGCGGCTGATAATCGGGACCTTGTTGAGGCTTGCGCTTGCAGCAGTTCACGGAGAAGAATGTGGCGGTTGGTAAGCGTTTCTTTCACGATGAACGCGTCGCTACTGTGATACTGGAGGGGGTCGCCTAGAGTAGTCGCTTCGGCCGTGCCCTGAGCGGCATGAAAGTCGCCCGTTGCTTGTATGACTTTGCCTAGCTTTCGGTATGCGAGACCGAGGCCAGGGTGAGTTTCCTGCGCGTGCATGGCTGCAAGCTTTTGTCCGAGATCAGACTCAGCAACACCAAGACCTAATTCTTGTTAGCGTTGCGTAAAAAAGGCACGTTTCAACAAGGGTAGCTTACTTCTTCTGGCCTTGACGGTTTTCTCAAGTTTCTGTTCTGTATCCATAGTACCCAAATAGAAAGCCTTCACGATCGGACGGGCAGCAGCGAGCTCAGGCGTATCGTCTGGTGGGGGCGCGAACTGCTTGATCACTTTCCGGCGAACCCCAGTTGCCGGCTGTTTCCTTCGGACGACTGGACTGTATCCGAAATCGCTTTCGACAAAGAAGACCATCTCCTCGTCTCGTATCAGCACGTCGTTGGTGCATACCACGTTCAGCCATCGCTGTATAGATGCCTTGACACGCGCTTCGTCCTCGTCTGTTCCAGCACCGGCGGCCGTAGTCGCAGGCGGTACTGCGGGCACCATGGCTTCCGGGCATGCTGATATGAGATGCTCTGCGAGCTTGACGAACTCGGAGTGTAGTCGTCGGACATCGCGGAACTGGGTCGTGCGGAATTTGGGCAGGTTTGTCTGCAAGTACGGATTAGCCGCACACTCTGTCCACGCAGGCGCCTCCAACGCGAGCGCGGGAGCGCGGAAGCATGCAACATACATAGACGTCGAACCGGAGGATAGGGTCCTTCTTGCCGGTGCGCTCCAGACCCGTCACCTTGGCTTGAAGCTTGTAGTGAGTCTGCGGTCGCTGCTGGCGGTTTCCATGGTAGCGCTGGGGCTGGCTGTGCCCTTGCTGGCCGTGCGCCGAAGCTTGATGCTGCTGTTGCTGCTGCTGGGCGTTCTGGTCATCGGGCGTGGAATTGTGCGGTGGGGGCTGCGCGGCGTCGCCGTTCTCAGACGCGGTGCTGGGCCGGTTCTGCGAGCCGTGGTCGCCCATGTAGCCATAGTGTTCCGAGTCCTGGCCGTAGGGAGAGGCTTGCGGGGGCAGCGGCGACGAGGGGATGTCGCTGGTGGGAGGCTGGCCGAAGCTGGACCGGCCGTGCTTCGGGGAGGATGCCCACGGATCGCCTCCAGCTGGATGGTCGGGATCGTGTGCGGAATAGTCCATGACGGCGGCAACAATTGGGACGAGAGGAGGGCACCGTGGGCGTTGGCGAGCTCTCAGGTTGCACTGGGTGGCCGCCTTGCTGCCGTTGAGCAAGCCCAAGTGCTCTTGGCGCGCTTGTCGCCATGCGGAAAGCGCGCGTCATCCCGACCCGACTCGATGCTGTCACGTGTCGCTCCCACGCCTTGATCCCTCACACTTCGTTTCCCATCGCCGCCGGCCCTGTATAGCTTTGGGTATGTGGCTTGGATGGGCATGTTGTGCTCGTCGAGTCATTCGACACAATGTGAAAGCCCCGAGGCGGCTGCTTTCGACGCAAGCCAGGCCCCAGCTAGACCAGCTATCCAAAACCACGAGAAACATTGGCATCATCGCTCATATCGATGCTGTGAGTACAGAATCATGCACGATATGCCTGTGGCTGATTCACGTAGGGCAAAACCACCACGACGGAGCGCATGCTCTATTATGGCGGGTATACGAGAAGAATAGGAGGTAGGATAAACTTTTCTTCGTCGTCTAGCGTCGCTGCTTCCTCATCTGTCATCTCCATATCAGTACTCCCTCCGTCTCCATGACTGCTGGCAGCTGGCAAGTCTATGGTTGCTTCAAAGTTTGCTCCTTGTGTTTTCAGCTTCTTCCTCATAGACTGGGCTTGTTCGGATCGATAATCCTGAGATGAATGCCGTCTGTCCAGTTCCGCCCTGACCTGATACAGATGTCGATGAGGGTTCGACTGTTACCGACTTTCTACCCGCTGAACGAGCACGAGGCATCACCATTCAATCTGCGGCAATCACCTTCGACTGGCCTCCAAGGGACCCTCAAGCTCCTCCTGCTCAGCCACCTACGTCTTTCGACGCTGTACCATACTCGTCAGTAACCCACAACGTCAATCTCATCGACACGCCTGGTCATGCAGACTTCACCTTTGAAGTGCTCCGTTCGCTGCGTGTGCTCGATGGTGCAGTATGCATCCTTGACGGTGTCGCCGGCGTGGAAGCCCAGACGGAAAAAGTTTGGACGCAAGCCGGTCAATACCAGATTCCTAGGATCATCTTTGTGAATAAGTTAGACCGTGTCGGTGCAGCTTTTTCGCGGACTGTGAAGGAGATTGGTGTACGGTTGCATGGACGGCCAGCAGTATGTCAGATTCCTTGGTGGACAGGCGGCAATGGCGACTTCATTGGCGTCGGTGACGCCGTCCATCTGAGGGGCCTAATGTGGCAAGGCTCAACCGACGGCAGCCAGATCCAACCCTTCACTCTGCAACAACTTGATGTTACTGACAAGAGCTTCGCCGATGAAATCAGGAAGGCTCGCATTGCATTAGTCGAACTTCTGAGCGATCACGATGATACCATAGTGGAGCTCTTTCTTGAACATAACGAAGACCATCTCGCCATTCCAGGCCTCCAGATTATGCAAGCCCTTCGACGCACTGTTCTCCACGCTCCACAAATGGTTATACCTGTCTTTGCTGGAGCCAGCTTCCGTAACATCGGTGTACAGCCCCTTCTGGACTCTGTTGTCGATTTGCTCCCGTCTCCACTCGAACGACCTGATCCTGAGATTAGTGTTTCCAACCAGAGCAGCACTCTCTCTTCTCTACTTAGTACAGCCTCGAAAACCTCCCTGCAAGCGCGCAAGAAGGACCACAAGGACGGCATGACTCTCAGTGTTCCGGAAGTCCGCAACCTCTCGGCCTGCGCCCTAGCCTTCAAGGTGGTGAACGACCCCAAACGTGGGATCCTGGTCTATGTCCGCGTGTATAGTGGCACGCTCGATCGCGGCTCGATTCTCTATAATACAAATCTACATCTCGCGGAACGCGCGCCTCGCCTTCTCAAAATGTACGCAAATGACGCGAGGGAGGTTGACTCCATACCCTCAGGTCAGATAGGCGTCATTCCAGGTCTGAAACATGCCAGGACAGGGGACACGCTCATAGTGTACAAGGGCTTGCAGATGAAAGCGCAACCGCCGGGCGGTCTAAACAGCTTACAATTAAGACCCATCAATGTCCCGCCCCCAGTCTTCTTTACCAGCATCGAACCGCACAGCCTGAGCGAACAGAAGCATGTGCAGGATAGTCTGGCCATTCTTTTAAGAGAAGATCCCAGCTTACAACTGTCTGTTGACGAAGAAAGTGGCCAAACTCATCTTGCGGGCATGGGCGATCTTCACCTCGAGATTGCCCGTGAGCGCTTGCTAAACGACTTCAAAGCCAAAGCACGCATTGGTAAAATCGAGATTGGATATCGCGAGACCATAACATCTTCTACGCCGGCAACTACTTACATCTTTGAGAAGCCCATAGCTAGTAAGCCAGCGAAAGCAGGCATAAACGTGGCTCTATCCCACATCGATGACCCGGTCGTACCTATGTCTATATCCGAACAAACGCAACCGGAAGATGGTCCCTTCGAAACAACATACACTCTCCACGACAACTCCAGTGTACATATCTCGCACCCCAATCTCAACCGACACGACTCCAGCGACCACAATAACCACCTTCCATCCCACCTCAGCCTCCCGGGCATCCTTTCGTCCATGCACTCAGGCACATCTGCAGCACTGGCTCGCGGACCCTACAACGGTTACCCGGTCTCTAACACGAGGGTTGAGATCACCCTAGACACGGCAGCGCACCTGTTCAACGAAACCACGACGACCGCTATCTCAATGGCTACTCGAACGGCTGTGGCCAATGGCTTAAAGGCTGCTTGCGATAACAGCCCAGCAGTCCTTATGGAGCCCGTCATGCTCGCCACCATATTCGTAAATGAAGCATCCCTCGGTGCGGTTGTACAGGATCTCACCTCGGCCCGCGGTGGGCAAGTGCTCTCGCTCGATGCCTCCGACACCCCCATTCCTACGACCCCTCTCACGTCTGAGCTTCCGATCATTGACCCTAGCCAGATCTATGCTCCTCCCGATCCGTTTTCTTCCGGAACTGGTGACGTGGGTTCTGGGCTCGCGGACAGTCAGCGGCAGATTGTGGCGCGGGTGCCATTGAAAGAGATGGTGGGGTATCTGAACCAGTTGCGAGCATTGACCGGAGGTCGGGGCACGTTTGTAATGAGCGTGGATGGATTCGAAAGGATGGGAACGCAGAGGCAGAAAGACGTTATGGACACCATGAGAGAGTTTATATGATTGATAATTTAGAGAGACTCTGTACGATAGGATTGCTGTTTCGTGGCTGCAATCATCATGTACAATATGAATGTGGGTAATTGCATTGTAGCATATTTTGTCTAGATAGTCGACAGACCTGATGTGGTGTACCTATGCAAGCAAAGAGGTGTCGCTACCGAGTAAGTAACGCATGCTGCTTTGGGGTTTTTCTGTTTCGTCCTGTCTATTTCTGGTCCCTCTTTTTTGTTTGTCACTTCTGCTGCGCCCGCCCCACCGATTTCAAGTAGTGGTGGTTGATGGAATTGCGTGGTCGTCCGTCACTGTCCCTTTTCTCTTGGCCACCTGCTTCAGCTTCCCCTACGTCGCTTTCCGCTCTCTCCCTCTACTACGCCACTATTTTCAAATGGTGTCTCATGCCTAGCGGGATCCTTCCTCCGATTCGGCCTCGCAACAGCGAGGATAAGCGGTACCAAGCGTATCTGGAGTCCTGCATCCAAGATTTCCAGCGACTCAAGGTGACCAAGAGAGGTTCGCAGGCTGGTGAGTTCGCGCATCCCCGGGGCCGCTCTCTTACCTCGTGCGCATTCTCACCCGACCCAAAGAAGCAGAAGCGTCCGGCCTCACCACGGCAACGGCAACAACGAGCGTTTGCGCGCAGCTCCTGCTCCTCCACAACAAACCCAACCACCACCTCGGTCGCCACCACCCTCGCTTCCTTCTCCACCTCCCTCGCCCAAGCAAACGGTAGCTGCATCTCAAGGTATGTAACCCACGTCTCGTGTTCACAATCAAGGTTGATTCGAGTCTCCAGCTCGTTCAAATCCAGCCATGAACCGCGCCCTGCTACATGGCGGCCCGCCGCGAGGCCCTCGCTCGTCATACGGCTCCCAAGATGCTCGCAGCAGCAGCAACCTAGCTGTGCAGCCGACGGCGTCCCCGACGAACTTCAGCCTGAAGAAGGCTACAGTCAAGGTCGCGCGTCCTGCTGGACCCGTGCAATCGAGTCCCAGCACCCCTCGTGCAGGCCCAGTCAACACGACGCCGAAGGTAGAAGACGGGTACGTAACACCACTTGCTTCTTATGGCCCAATGCGAGCACGTTGCTCACCTCACAGACATGAGACATCGAAGCCGGCCGCCAGCGTGACCGCGACGCCTCCTGTGGCACTGGAGACCGCTACCTCGTCTCATGACGACGCTGAGTCCGCTATCGACAAGCTGTTCGCTCGATTGACTACCAAGGAGCCGTCGAACGACGCTGAGTCCGCTATCGACGAGTTGTACGCTCGACTGAATTCTACGGCGCAGCCATCTCCAACTCCAAAGTCTACGACCGTACCCCGCGAGTCCCCTTCCACTCCAGAGGTCAAGGGACGTCAGACACCATCGCCTGGTGGCCTCGTGGCTATTAAGGAGGAGTCTGTTGAGAATGTGGAGATGTCACCTGCTCTGGAAAAGCAGGAAGAGCGCTCGCTTGAGAACCCATTGAGTAACCCATCGAGTAAGTAACTCATGATCTGTTCTATTGATGCCAGTATCTCACCTTCTTTACCACGAATCCAACCTCTACTCTTTTTCTCATAACACATAGAAGCACCGTTAACAAAAAGCAGGCATCAAGTCCGAGGCCGCTAGCCCGCACGATGTCGAGCGCGAGTACAGGCAGAAAGCCTCCAAATACCTCACATTAGTCCCTGTCGATAAGGCGTCCACTGCCGACCTGGTCAAGAACGTCATCATCAAATTGCGCCGCCCGTATGCGCCCTCGGCAAAGCTCGAGCCTGATGCTGTAGAGGGACTCAAGGCTCGATACTTGGATGCGATGGCCGCCCATCTCAAAGGTCTGAACAAAGCGGCACAGCCTGTCACTAAGGATCACATCGAAGACACCTTGGTCAAAGGCGAGGGTGACTTTCTTTACATGTGCGCTGAGTTTGTAGAGGAGGGGTTGATCACCATCGATAACCTCGACGACGTCGTTGGGCTCTGCAAAGCAATCATGAGCACCTTGCCAAATGACAAGGATGCAGCGCCTCCGACTGTGGCTGCACCCAAATCCACCAATAGCTCTGGTCCAGGGAATGCTTTTCAAGATCCTCTGGAAGGCCTGAAATCATGGCCGACTCGTGAGAAACGAGAGAAAGCCGCCGAATATCGCACATGTATGCTCAAGGGTGTTTCTGGGATCTCTAGTATCAACCAGTTGCAAGCTCTAGTGTGGGGTGGTAGACTCGAGTCTCTCCAGCTACCTCAACCTGGCACAACTCACGCGATCGTCAAATTTCTTACTGCGGAGAGTTGTCAGAAGTACTTCAAGGCTACTGAGAACGGAATCATCGTCCCAGGAGACAAGAAGAATGTCATCTTCGTGGAAAAGACACCTGGACCAAATTCGACTAACGACAACATACGCAACTGCGCCGAAGGTGACGCTTCTCGCTGTGTTCGGGCATTGGGTGCGGATGATGACTGGTCTGATATGGTGCTTTTGAAGTTGGCGCGTGGCAAAGGCCAGTCAAAACGAGAGGTCGACAGGATCAAGCGAGGAAAAGCCGCTCAGGGTGTAAGTTATCCCTTTGTCCCGTGCATATTGCTAACCTGTAAGATCCACGGATTTTGTCGTCCGATGGTTTCATCTGACATATAGGAAGTTGAGAATGTGCCGCTGGATTTCTCTTCGACTTTAGGACTTTGAGAGACTTTGCTAACTTGACAACAGCGCTTCTACATCGAATTCCGCTTTGCAAACATCTACAGCGCCCTCCAGTTCAAGCGCGAACTCATGGACGACATGGAGTGGGAGCATTGCAACATTGTCTATGCTCCTGATCCGTGCGAGACTGCTCAGGGTGTGCACTTCAGGGAGGAGGACGAGAGCGAGAAGTCCGGCGGTTTTTACTAGGCCCAAGATCCAAAGTTCGCGGCAACGCTCCTGGCTTCTCACAACAAGGCAATCATCCAATCAGCCAGTTGCAAGTGAGCAAAGCCAACCGTTTACTGGCGTTCGGGAACCGCTTGCCTAAGTGCGCGAGGAAATTGAGTGGGTTCGGGTAGGCGTTTCCACGGCTGCTACATGATTGCATGGCCTATTCAAAAGCTATTTCCATGCGCCAGATAGCTACAAGCGGCATTTGAATGAATGGAAACATATTAAATCTGATTCACAGTGCGTCATTCTGCTACCTCAGCTCGACTTGTCCCAAGTCAAACAACTGCGTTCTTGTGCTGTGAGCCCAAAAACACGCGAAGCAAGATGATACGATAAAGATCAAGGTACGTTGGCTGCACAGTGTTAGAGCTTGCGAGATGATGGGTGATAGATAATGTCATGAACCGAAGGACATGGCATGAATCTGAAATATCGACACTTGGATTAGTCAGGCACAGGTCCTAGGATCCATGTGTTCAGCTCAGATCGTAAGCTCCGACGGGCATCACCGCAACGAGCATTGCACATCGAACCCGCTTTTGAATCCCATTTCCTATTCATTTCGACTGATGCGCTACGCGTCTCATGAGCCTTGTTTGGGACCATTCACCGTTTTCGGAGTGCAGCAGGTTGTCGCTTGTGCTCGTATGAGGGGCTGCGCGACGGGCAAGTAAGTCACGCATACATGGAATACGTTGACATCTGACTTGCTACCGTATATTAGAGGAGAGACCTCAAAACGCGGTCTTGCGATGATGAAAGCCTCACCCACGCGCGTCGTTGTGGATACCTAGACTACTTAGTTATGCTATGTCTTGCGCGCTTGTTGGAGGGACCTTGCGCTATTTTTACATGCAAGTAAGGCGGGAATGTAGGTGGGTGTGCCGTTGTAGGTAGTCGTATGCATTCGGTACCTTGACAGCACTTGTTCGGACAACGTCAGTCGGCTCTCGATCCAACATTTTCCAACACTCACTTCACGCGGGCCACCACCCGCATGTAGTCGACATGCGCGGTTGCACCCCGCATCCGCGTAATCGCGCCCGTAGCGCTATGCGCCCGCCTTAGTAAACACGCTACTATTCCTATTCCTATGCACTGCTTTATTGTATCTTTGCATGGTGTGTGTGTGTGCATGTGCATGTGTGACTGTGGTTTCGGAGAGGTGGCCTACGTGTCAAAGCCGCCGTGAGGCTTGCCGCCTTCCCCGCCGCTAGAGAGGTGGCTAAGATATACAATAGTGGAAAATATCGTCTGAGGTTATGCGAGGGCGTCGTGGATGGGTACCCCGCTGTCGATCCAATGCTGGGAATGGGAGCGAATGCAGGGAGTGGGTTGCGCATTCGTGGTACAATAAAGATACCCAAGGTAGCAACAAGAGCTGGACAGTGGCGGTGGGAGAGACTGTGAATATGGAAAAGAACCCACAAACAGCTTGGGAAAAGGGTCCAAGCCACAACCGATGAACCCAGATTCGGTTGTTTTTCAGCTCCCAACGCCGAGAAGTTCTGGAAAACGTGAAGAAGGGGGGCAGGGGTGAAGTGTCAGGAGTTCAAAATGCATACGAGACCCTTTTTAGGGACGGTTCTAAAGTTAGTGCGCCTATAACCTTTGGTGGAACTTTCCAGATTCGGTCCGTCAACCACATCTCGGGAGACGGTAGCAAGTAGAACAGGTGCACCCTGAGTGTCGGTATGCAAGCCCAGTTTGCCGGGAAAGCCGACGCGAGGCCTGATACTCGCCATAGCATGACGCGGTGGTACAAGGCCTGCCGGGGTCACCCCACTGACGTATCAAACGCCCTATGCATATGGTGTTGGGTCAGGCAGCGAATCGCAATTGTACCCCGTACTCCATGTTGGGAACACACGTGGAGGCCATGCACGACAGTTACCCTGCGCGGGCGTTCATTACCGTCAATAAAACGCCACAGACCTACAGCAAGAGGGTCGCCCTGCGAGGCGGAGGGAATAGCCTAGGTAGGAAGGACAGCGCCCAGCGCTGAAACCGAGGCAATCAACATGAGACGTGTGGAAGGCCTCGAGAAGGGCCTCGAGATGGTGCCGCGTTGCGTGAACGGGTCTCTACCAAATGAATGAGGAAAATGACAGCGTCGAGTACGGTGTCGTAGGCGTAGGGAGGGATTAGTATGTGTGTGCTGTGGGATGATGTTGGATTACAGTTCGGACGTGCCCGTATGCGAAGATCCGGAACTGTTGATCACCAGCAACCATGTCCTTCGTCGGCACATACAGGAAGATTTGGCAGCTGACACGGTGCTTCGAATCGGCTTTCCACAATGGCATCTACCCCTTTGTATCGGTAGCCAACAGAGACTGAGTGCCTGTCGCCAAGGTGAAATTCGTGCGCGAAGGTTTGCTGAAGCCGGAGAGTGGTCCTGCCGGCGTTGGCCACGAAATCATGCTAGTGTGGGTGCCACACGGGCTTATTATTGTTACTGTTCGCCTCTAGGGCTCAGCGTGGTCCTCGTGGTTGCCACGCGAGAGGAGGGACCGGCAAGTACGTTTGACGGCGCTCATGATGGTCATCACCGTCCACTGTCTGCTGATTCACATCTAGATGTGATGTTGTAGTACATGGCGAAACTTTTACGGCCATTACGTGCAGGGCAAACGCCCAGCGTCTTGTCAGAAGGTCCCAACATTGCGCCGTTTCGCCTGTCGCTGTCAGAACAAGTCCCAGTCCAGGTGGTGGGTGTCGCCAGGGGGCTCCCAGACAGCGATACCCCGAGCAGTGAGCAGCGCCCAAATGGTCTGATCCGACGATGCACCGCGCCCGGCAAAGTTTACAGTATAGCCGCAGGCGATGGACGCGTTTGTACTAGGTGGCAAGGCGTGAGGCTCCACGGCCAAAAGTGCGGGCGTCGTTTGGGAGTTGTTGTTCAGGCAAAATGGAGCCACAGGGACGGACGGTGCTTGCTGTACAGTAGCAGGAGGCGATGCAGCACAGTGCGGCGGCGGCCGAGCGGGTCCCACCGGGTCCCACGCACGCGTGCGATGAAGGCATACCGTACTCAGTTCCCATGCGGCCTGAGTCAAGCGGTAATCTATTTGCCAATCGCGGCCGCTGTGGCGCAGCGCCACGCACGCCCAAACCTCCCCAATGGAGCCTCTCCGCCCGCGCCCCAACTCAGCATCCTCGTCCGCCATTCGCAGGGGTCGCGAGACCGCCTGCAGCCTCTGCCCGGTTCGCTTCACCCTAACCTGGGCCGCCATGCTCGCACGCGAGTTATCAGCCTTCTGCCGCCCACGGTCCCCGCAAAAACCTCCTGCCCGACTGACTCCGGCACACTAGATCGTCGTTGCCTTCACCAGGCCTCAATCGCAAGAACCAATTCCTCGCACTGCTCCCTCAGCCTACCTGGCCTCCTCCCCTGTCCCTCCACTTCAAAGCTCCGTTCCCGGTCCGAACCATCCTTGGGCCCACGGTCCTGCCTCGACTGTCAAAGCCCACCAGCCCGTGGCCTCATCCTGGGCCATCTTCCGCGCTCTTCATGCTGAAACGAGTGTGAAGCGAGTCCCAGCCCTCGCCTGAGGTTCCATGTCGGCCATCGAATCCGCTTTGTCTCGTCGGAACCCACCCAGCCAACTCCTTCGTGTAAAGCACTTGTCCTCGGACATCGAGCACAACCTCTTCGAACTGGGGCTTTTAGGCAATCGGAGCCGCAAGAAGAGCATCCATCGCAAGGGAAAGCCCAAGTCGGTCGAGTTTGGATCAACGGTAGCCCACAGTAATTAAGCACAGCAACCGTGTCTCTGCGCTCGGTCCACTCATGTCTTTTCTAGGAGGCTTTCGTCCCGGCTCGCGCAGTTCCAATCCCAAGGGCTCGTCCGACAAGCCCAAGTCTCGTTCGAACCACGCCTTCTTCAGCAACAACACGACGCTCGACGAGCAACCGCCTCCGCGGTCTGGCAGAGGCATGGCCGGCGTGCTCGACATCGAACGGTCTCGCACCCGTCGCGAGCGAACCTTCATCGGCAGCGAGTGTGCTGTCTGCGAGGAGCCCTTGGAGCATACCCTCCGCGGCGAGCGCATACTCCAGCTCTCCTGCGGCCATGTCTCTCACGAAGCCTGCTTTTACGAATACATCCGCGAGTTTGACTCGCAACACTGCCCGACCTGCAATGCGACGCTGGGACTGGACACAAGCCGCGGCGGGAACGTGCTTGATTTGGGTGAGTGTGGCATGGTGCCAGGCACGAGCACGAGGAGAGCTGACGGGCGGCAGAAAAACTGAGCACCATGGTTCGATCGGCACAGAGCGACTCCAACAGCCACCGCAGTAACCAGAACACACCGACCCCCTGGGACGACCAGACAACCGTGCGGAGCGAGTCCATGCAACAACACCAACACAACGGCAGGCCGCGCAACGACAGCGATGTCAGCAGCCGGTACCAGCACTCTCAAATGTCGCGACCGCGCGAACCACTCCGAGAGGCGCACCGGGAACAGCCACGAGCAACACAGCGAGATTCGTCCCACTCCCGAGAGAGATCGGAGCACAACATGCGGTCCATGTCGCGCCAGCACCTGCGGAGTGACAGTGGCGCCACAGGAGTCGCGTCTTCGGGTGACTACGCGGCGACGCACGATGGCCGGCGCCATGACTACGACGTGCAGTCGATGGAATCGAGCCTCAGCAGCCCACGCGGCCTTCTGAAGAGCCCGATCCCACCGCCCACAGTCACGGTGCGCAGCGAGTTTCCGACGCTGAGCAAGTCGCGCCAGCAGCAGAGCTTGACGTGTCTGGTGACGGTGGAGGTGGTTGAGGGCAAGTGGAGGGCCGATCCCGAAGATATGCGTGGCGCGCCGCCGATGCCGTCGATAGCGAGCGCCACCGAGCAGGCCGGCCTCGGGCACACCAAGTCGCCCGGCCGACATCGCCAATTCGACACGCCGTGCCAGTCGGAGGAGGCGCTGGAAGAGATCACCGAGGACCTGCATGCGCGCGTCGACAACTGGCACGGCCTGGACTTCTCACGCTTCGGCAAGCTACGCCTGCACGGCCACGTGCGCGTCGGCAAGGACCGCCAGTCGTGGCAGGAGCTCGAGTGCTACCTCTTCTCCGAGATGCTCATCTGCGTCAAGGAGAAGAAGGCGACGCCGCCCGAAAAGTGGGAGGGCGAGGCGGCCGCGCCCAAGAAGCCCAAGTGCACGCTCAAGGGCTCCATCCTCATCAAGAAGCACCTCAACCAGGTCGAGCACTCGCCCGACGAGGCCATCCTGACCCTCAGCCTGTCCGTGGCCGAGCTGCCTTCGTTCCACCTGCAATTCCAGAATAGGAGCCAGCTGGAGCTATGGAGGCGCGCGCTGATGGACATCCGCATGGACTTTCCCGTCCTCCAGCGCATGCAGGACTACGACCAGGACAACTCGGGTACCGAGGACGAGGACTACCGCCGACCCAAGCGCATCTCCTCGGTGGCCTCATCCTATGGTGCCGCTCGCTCGACCGTCACCGCCCCGACCGAGTATACCAATTCCCGTGTCGGCATGCCTGAGCCGCGCTTGTCTGGCGGACTGCACGTGCCACTGGACATTGTTGTGGTGATTCCGGTTTCGTCATCAATGCAAGGGTTGAAGATCAATCTACTGCGCGACACGCTCCGCTTCCTTGTGCAGAACTTGGGCGAGCGCGACCGCATGGGGCTGGTCACATTCGGCTCCAGCGGGGGCGGCGTGCCCATTGTGGCCATGACAAGCAAAGCCTGGAGAGACTGGTCAAAGGTGCTCGATTCCATACGACCTGTCGGCCAGAAGAGCCTCCGCGCCGATGTAGTCGAAGGTGCCAACGTAGCCATGGACCTGCTCATGCAGCGCAAGTCGAACAACCCACTGTCCAGCATCCTGCTCATCAGCGACTCGTCGACCTCTGATGCAGAGAGCGTCGACTTCGTGGTATCTCGGGCCGAGGCTGCAAAGTAAGTTTCCATGCACTGGCACTTGCCGTTTCGGACAGCTAACTTTGTGCAGGGTTGCCATCCACTCTTTCGGTCTCGGTTTGACGCACAAGCCCGACACCATGATCGAACTGTCTACGCGTACCAAGGCATCATACACATACGTCAAAGACTGGATGATGCTTCGCGAATGCGTGGCGGGGTGCCTCGGTTCGCTGCAGACCACCTCCCATCAGAACGTAAAGCTCAAGCTGCGCCTGCCCGAAGGATCGCCTGCAAAATTCGTCAAGATTAGCGGTGCTTTGCACATCACCAAGCGCGCTACTGGTCGCGACGCCGAAGCATCTTTGGGCGATTTGCGTTTCGGTGACAAGAGGGGTATGTTGAACTGTAGTACAAAATATCTGTTTCGGACTGCTAACACGCATTGTAGATATCCTTGTACAACTGGCAATCTCACCGGATACTGCATCGCCGGAGCAGCTTCCGCAAGACCCATGGGAAACCATTGTTTCAGGCTTAGAAGCCCTGGGAGGACCCTTGGATCAGGACGAGTCCCGCACTCTCAGTGTCGAAGAAGTACCTCTAATCCAGGCCGACCTTACCTACGGCGACATACTGAGGGACGGATCAATTGCACACTTACCGCGCCCGTCCCTGTTAGCCATCACCATCTTGCCCTCATCCTCGTCGAGGAAGAACTCTAATGGTCGGCCACCGACGCCACCGATCCCGCCGCATCCTCATGTTGTACAGCGTCGGATGGAACTCCTCACCTCCGACATGTTGACACGCGCACTTACATTGGTATCCCGGGGTCAACATGACCGCGCACACCACCTGCTGAAAGAGACGAGGAGTATACTAAAGGGTCTTGGCAAGGGTGGGCTGCCTCCACTGCCACCGCCCGGTCACAGACGAAACGACCCGCCAAGCGCACCCGGTAGCACCGAGGCATCTTCGCCCATTGATGGTGCCGATCGCCCGAGGACGCCGTCGCCACACGCAGATGCTTTTACGCCGGCAGCAGGAATCGATGCGACAACCATGCATGCACTCGACGCTGAATTGGAGTCCAGCTTGGAGTGGATCAACCACCCTGCAGTTTTCGGTCGGGACTCGCGCAAGGCTGTGCTCCAAGCGATCGGCGTCATCTCCTCCCAGCGTGCATACACTTTCCGCACACCATCAGAATCCCTGTGGGCGGACCGCATATCAGGCGTCAAACGCTTGTCAGAACGCTCACGGGGGTGGCGCGAAGCTGGCGATGAGCAGCCGCTCATGGAGGAAAATTAGTCGCCGACTCCCCGTTCGCGTTACGCATCGTCTTCGCATTTTTCCTTGTACCATATTCTCTAATTGCTAGCCTTTACCTTTCAGACATCCACTATTTTCGGATCATCATGGATGACGCTTGATTACGGCGATTCGGCGATTATACATTACGGAACCCTTTTAATTATGTTTGTATTGTGGGATGTCTGCATTATGGGGGTGGGGTTTGGGGTCTGTATATGACACGACGGTCTACACCCTTGCGGTTGTTCGCCTTCCTTTTTTCCACGAATGATACCACCAGCGACATGCGGTCTTTTCCTTTCTTGTGCAACTGGTTTGGAAATGCAAAATCTTTCGGTTGGTTTTTCTTTTCTTTGGGATGATACCATACCAGTCCACTTCATAGCGTCGCTAAGCAGCCATCATCATATGGATTATCTGGTCATTGACACGATCTACTTTGTCTGAGATTGTACTCCGTCGGTGCTATTGTGAGATGGGGCGGATTTGGTACGGGCTGTGTCAAGGTCTCAGGTAGCACAGTAACAGCCACTCGTCATCGGAGTCCGCCGGCAAATTGTAGCATCCGTGTAGTTATTGAGGGCGCCTCAAATCATTACACGTCCATCAAACGTCACTTGCTGCCTTGAATTTCTCCACCGTCCATCGCATCGGTGCCGTCGATGCAAATAGATGCATCATAATCGCCCGACACGGTCCTACGTGTCCTTCCAGCTCACCGTAGCCCTTGACCTAGCTTGTCTCTGGCCCCAGAAGTTGTACTAAGTTTATCTCCTCTACCTCGCACGAGCAGTCTACGAAGCCTTCCCTATTGGTCTGTTTCGCAAGATGCCAGACCCCAAACAAGGTATGCATGTTCGAATCAAGTCGACGCCGGTAGATGCAGGTAGACACGGCTTACGAACCCCGGCCAAGTGCTTCGGCGATCAAAGGACCAGTCAAAACGGACATCAGCCTCGCACCTCGCAGCAGCGTGCAGCCAGGAAACATGCAACCCGGATGCGGACCTGAGCCTCGCAATCTATGGTGCAGCAAAGAGTGCGTGTGGACAGCAGGGAACCCGTGGGCCTGAACCAAGGTCCTTGTGCGTCATTGCGCTCCGAGGTTATGTGTGTATGGTGCAGCGTGGTGTGGCCGGTGTTTTCTTCCTTGATTTTCTTCTTGCAGTCCATGAGATGCCCGCCTAGGCATGGCCATGTGGTCACTAACTACGGACTTGAGAGGACCCGTGTGGGTGGGGATCTCCGTGTGATAGGCCAAGTCAAGCTCCGCATAATGCTGTCCTACACTCTGTTACTGCTGCGCCAGATTCACGCCTCTGAAGGATCCATGCAGAGTAGGTACCACACCTACATCGATCATCAAGACACATGCTTTGCCTCAAGGACCCCCAGACTGCAGTTCATGCGTGGTACCGAGGAACCAAGCCCCATTTTGTACGACGGTAAGCCTACAGGCGACCAGCCCGTGGTCTGGTCAATGGCGATTTTTCTATGTAGGGTGTGGTAAGCGGATGGGTGCGGGTGTGGCGGCGGGAAGTGCGGAGAGACGGGTCTGTGGGTGGGTCAACGCGTGAGATCAGCACACACACGTAGGTTCACGCTCTCCAGGGCTCCCCCCACAGCGCAAACATGTTGCGAAGGAGGTCTTGTTCTCACCTTACTCACCGTCTGCGTTGTGCGAAGTCTTCCAGGTGCGAAGATACTTGACATATGTGTGTTTTCTTTTGGCTATTCTCACCGAGAGGGACGTCAGCCGGCCATAGTAAGCGTGTACGCTTATTAATTACGTGATATTAGTTTGGTGCACGATACCCGTGCACATGTTGGTAACCACTCCATACTCACATGCGTCATGCTGTAAGTACATGTAACGCGTCACTGCAGGCAGAACCGTTAACTGGCTCCCCGCAAGTCCGCACCAATATACTTGACATATAAGGCTCTCGATCGGGGTAGTGTGAACAGGATGTACCTGGCACCATCGAGCCATCGCATGCCGAGGGCGCTTATCGAAGATTGACCACGCCATGCCGCGCCCCATGGCCGTGACTTCCTCATCCAAGCGCGTGTTTTTCACACATCACCCGTAAGGTTATGGAGCGAGTATGGACAAGGGACGCTCGTCCTCGTTGCTGCACACACACGAAAAGCTGCTTGGAATAGGATACCACCAACAAGCAGCAGACAACAAACCCCACCTTAGGCAATTCTTCGATAGGGATCCAATGAAATTCAGCGAACTGTATAGGTACGGCAGCGATGCAGGAACCAGCCTACAGAGCGCATGTCGCCGTCTTACCACATGGGGCTGCAGCTACGCTCGCTATCCATGCTGCATAATGATGCAGCAAGCCTCTTCCCACTAGGTAGATGCAAGCATATTAACTCTCGTATGTACAAACGCACAAAACACGTCTTCGCACAGAGCCGCCAAGATCAATATTCCTCATCCGTTAAGGGTAAAAGTAAAAAAAAAATCCCTCGTCGGAAAAAGAGGCGCCCATTATCGCGTTTAATATAATAACACGGCTGGCATATAGGGCGTGAAGAACTGAAGGATCGCAGGTCCCACCAGCCCGAACCGGCTGGGCGTCATGAAACCCTGCAATCGAATGGAACACGCCGGCTCACCAGCCACAGCAATAAGAAAAAAAACAGCTATTACGGTGTAGCCGTCAGAAAGAGCGGATATCGCCTCGCCTCAAGTTCTGCGTCGATTCATTCATTCATTCATATCAGTTTATAGTCGACCTAACCTTTTACAGCTTATGAGACTTAACAGCAAGCACAACCAAGGTCCAACAGCCAAAGTCCGTAAAAAAAAGCGCGTGATTGGGATCGGCCACAGTGGGGAGCGTCGAGCAAGCAGGGCAGGCAGCGGAGCAACGGTGTCTGAGCGTCATTGCGTTCGACCTGTTTAGATGCAACTCGCTGTGTCTTGTGTACAGAATGTATGTGAAGTTTCCTACCATCTACCGTCCGTCTCACTGTTTTTCTGAGGACGATTCTGCGGCCCATGTTCGCTCGCCTCCATCCCTTCCTGCTGCCACCCAACACTCCGGTACCTTCCTCTCGACCCAACTATTGACGATCCACAACCCTGAGATGCTGCTTCAGGTTAGCCGGGATGCTCGATACGTGAACGCGTTCATGTTTGTGACATTCGAGACCCCAGCGGTGGTACGATGAGTGGGGGCAGCGTCAGGAACCCATTTCTTCAAAGTTACAACGCGTCGCCCAAGTCGGGACATGAGGCTCGACGCGTTGTTTTCTTCGCTAGGTACGTATATCCCACATGTACCTTGTCAATACGCCTCGTCGACGCTGATCGCGTTTTCCCACAGTTGTCTGGTCCCACCTGCAACGTGACGATCGCTCCCTTCTCGTCTTTTCCTCCGAGTCCCGAGTGCGGACTGTCTCTCCTCTCGAAAGGATCATCTCGACGCCGCCATCATAATCCCGCCTAACTTCAACGCTTCATCAAGCGAGGGACGCGGCCCGGGACCGGAGTCTACATCCGCTCCCGACAAACGGCAGGCCTTTTCAAACAGTCTACATATCGATCTAAGCAGGGGTTGTCGTGCGGGCTGATCGCGGATGTGAAAATTTGGTCCGCGGTCCTCCATTTACGAAGGCAAGATCATCAGCTAGTCTTGTTTGTTCCTACCCACCTCAATGTGAAAATGACAGAGATGATGAGCCGTTTGTAGTTCCTTTTCTGACAGCAGGCTGGATTTGAGGATGCGTGCGTAAGCGAGATTCCGATGACAAGCTGTTGGTTTTCTGCCACCATGTGCCGCCGCGGCCTGGGAAACGATGTGTTGTTTTTCTTCCGTCATCGACATCCCGCGCGCGTTTGGTTGCTATCTCATAAAAGAAAGAAAGCATGATGACGTGGCTCACTGCGAGTAACCGTTTGCCAATTTCTTGGTATGTAGTAGTGGGTGGGTGTTAACGCGAACGAAGTACGTGAACGTACAGGTAGGGGTTTGGCGCGATGAACGCGTCCGAAATATTTCAAGCTTTTGTCTGTGCTTTACCTACCTACGCGGCTCCCAGCTATTGTCGCTGAAGAATTTGCTAGTGCAGGTGAGATCGTGGACTAGGTGAAACCGATTTCCGGCTCAAGTTGGAGAGATGTCTGAGAACGATTATTACGCGTTCTTCCATAAATTGAGGCATGATAACCAAGCGCATCCATGGCATTCGTTAGTAATACGAGTAATGGTGTAGCTCAGTACCACCGACTCTGCTTGAATTGATTCGCTATGGTTTGTCAGTGGACTGTAACTCTCTCATGTACATGGCACACTTACAAAGGCTCGCCATAGCACGGCAATCCGACATTTCAGCTTTCTCGTGAGCTTTTGGTAGCCACTCGCGTATCTTGGCTTCACGGTTGTGATGTGAAGGGTGGGTTGAGAGAATCTCAGGTGGGCCTGACCTTCCGGACGTCTCCATGCGGTTCCAAAATTCCATTGCAGCTTCCGGTCGATAGCATGCTTGTGCCATCATCATGAGACCAATGTGATCGGCTTCGGCCTGGGAGAGGTGTGTCAATGTGTGGAGTACATACGTACGAAGATGGTCTTACCTCCTGCGTCCGGCCTGCAGGTAATGACAAAAACAACTTGAGGAGCAAAGAGCTGGTGTAGAAAGACATATCAAAACCTGCTAACGCGATCATGCCGAGTAGAAGGAGGGGTGCCCGACTCAACTTCTCACTGTACCTCGTCAGCTTTTGATGGCTTGAAAACAACGTAGCTTACGCGGCATGATGGGCGACAACGTGGCCAATCTCATGGCCGAGTACTGCGGCGATGCCATGCTCGTCTTCACACAGTGGCAGGATGCCCGTAAACACAAAGACCTTCCCACTGACATGGCGTTAGCACGCGCTCTTGTGCCCGTGGTCCCAGAATGCTCATACCCTGGTGCTACAAAAGAATTCGCCTCTGGGCTGTCGATGACACGGACGTCCCAATTGACATCGTGCAGTCCAGCGCTCACTGCATATGGTGTCAAGCGCGCAAGCACCTTCTTCACCCATCGGACACGGGGGTCCCAACCAGGCAATATCAGGTCCTTGTACTGTGCTTCAACTTCCGCAATTGTAGCGGCTCCTAGGCGTGCTTCGAGGGCCGGACTTATGACGTTGAAGCGGCGACGACCAGAGATCTACCCCAGAGTCATTACAACAAGGTCTACGAGTGAATGAGTGAATGCAGAACAGCTCACCGGCACCTCCTCCAGGTTCCACACATAGAAACCTCCTGCGCCCGCACTGAGCACCACCACGTCCCGGTAGAAAGTTGGCCGCGCTGCCCATCTCATCAGAAGCAGCCGAGGGCGGCTGTACCTGTCCTGCTGGCGCGGGGCTTGTCGGTATGCGCGGAACTGTCCATAGCTTTTGCCCGGCCGGAACATGGACTCAAAGGCTTTTAAAAAACGCGGTCGGAACATTGTCAGGCCTTGCGCGGGCGGAAAACCATGTCTGCGCGGCCGAAGGTTGACTGTTGGTGTTTGTCGCGCTTCATCTTCCGAGTGACGCGTGAACGCCGCGGGGAAGCCAAGCCTCCAACTTCCTCTGTACCGCTGCTTCATGCTTCGTCGACCTCTCGGCGAGTTGTCGCACAGCCGAAGCTATACGATCGAACGACATGCCCTACTGGGGTAGTAGTTCACAGTTGCCTCTATGCTGCGAACTGGGCAGAGCGTTGAAAATCCAGACTGTTCAGCGCAATCGGGCCCTTCGACACCCAACCCAAATTGCCCGGTTCCCGCCTTCTCTCGAATAGGACTATCTTCGAGTCTAGAATTAAAGACTGAATGCTTCGATTCGTGGGTCATGAAGCTCTGCAATAACCAACACGAGCCTCGTGTTACTATATCAAGCCTCCCAAATGTAATCAGTAACTTAAATCCGCAGGTTCCAGAAAGTACCACCAAGCCCGCCAGATCTCGACTTCGCACATACCCACGTCCGCATATCCTATATTGCCTCGCAGCTATATTTAGGTCGTGTTCTCCCAACGGTGAAGTCAAGAAGGGGGGAACCCGGGTCGCTAGCGCGCTAATATGGTTAAATGGGGCTCTCGACCGAACCTTTCAACTTCGCGTTAATAAAACCTATAGCGAGGTCAGAGTAGTATACGGTGGCAACAATTGTTTTCCACATTCGTGCGACGGTTGAAGGATCCTGGGCGAGGCGATAAGAGAGCAGAAGGGTGTATAAAGAAGGTGGACCCTTCGATCATCACTGTGTTATTGCTCCAGAATACCTGCGACTTAGCTTCATACAAGTCACTATACCTCATCTCCGCTACCAACGTAGCTCCGTCACACATAAGAAAAACACTCCTGTTAATATGCGCGCCGCCCTCCTCTTCGCAGCCGCTCCGGCACTCATCTTCGCCGCCCCAGAACGTGCCCCCAGAATTACATCCCTCAAGTTTTCTGGAACGGGATGCCCTAATGATTCTGGCTCGGTCAAGGCCGTGTACGGCGAACTCGGCGACGCCCCGGCCTTCACGTTCACCCAGCTTAAAGGCGCAGACACCGATAACTGCGAGTTGCACATCCAGTCCACCGGCGGATCCCAGGGCTGGCAGGTCGCGGTGAAAGAGGTCTCGTACCAAGGCAACGTGCATCTGTCATCAGGAAGCCAACTGGACACGATTACGCAGGCGTTTTGGAGTGAGCATGCGGCTGATACGGTGAATTCTCCGTGCTGTGCCTGCCAAAAAACGACAGCTGACGCACAGACAGAGTGTATTAAGGGGAAGCATTGCGTGCGCGGGCCCTGACATCAAAGACTACATCACTGTCAAATCGAGCACGAATGATCTGAAGTGGTCCAAGTGCACCGCAGCCGATGGAAACCCAGGTATTCTGAACGTCAATGTCCGCCCCGTTGTGCAAGGGAAATCTGGGACATATGATATCAAGCGAGCGAGCTGGGGCTTGACATGGAGGAAGTGCTGAAAGATTCCCTTTGTAAGAAATCATTAGACACGGTGGCGATCTGCTTACTTGTATATAATTTCACGGACCCATACTCATTTTTTAGCGGTCGCAATCAATCAGTATCATCACTCCATCCGAAGTTTTCAAGCATATGCTCGTACGAGGTCCGCATGAGTTCCACATCATCCTCTTCGCCTGGTATGAATGGCTCGAGCAGAAACTGTCGCGCGTTCTCCTCATAATTTCTCTGCTCTTCTTCGCTCAACCCAATTCTCTTCGTTTTGTCATTTCCCATCGACACAAGAAACACGAATTCCGTAGAATCCACATTTAGGCTCTCCAGTCTCTCAAGAGCAAGATATCTGAAACTGAAGATCCAAACCATGCTGTTCCAATCCTTCCAGCCACCAGCCTCCGAGGAAGTCAAAGTTTCGCCTCGAACCTTGAGTTCCAGTACCTTGAGCGATGGGAACTTCGGACGCGCTGAAAGCATTGAACCGTGACGTAAATACAATTGGTTGAGCGCCAAGTTCCAGAAGTGTGTTTCGAAGCCGCGAGGACAGATTGTAATCGCCATCTTCGTCAAGCTCGCCCTCTTCGCCCTCTTCGCCCTCCCAAACTCCTCAGTGCACAAAACGCTGTCCAAGTCGGCATTGTATTGGAATACATAGACATGGCTCTGGCGCAAAACATCCATCGCTTCGCTGTGCACTTCCTTGCTGACGGAAAGAAGGCTCAAACGCGTCGCATCATCATGCCCATCGCTTTGCTCCTCGGGGTCTTCACAAGTGCACAGTGGACTGAGCTGGTCTTTTGACTGATTCAGCAACCGTATTACGCGACGGCAGGCACACCAGCGCCACCAGTAACTGGGGCATTTCTCTTCATCTTTTTCTTCGTCGTCGCGATGCGGAGAAGTGACGATAAAGAACTGAGAGTCAAAAACGTAACCAAAGATGCGAAGCCGGAGTTCTATGGGGAGCGCCATGAGTCGGCAGCTAGGGGATTCATTTGCGATGCTGGGGCTGTTTAGTAAAAAGTTCGTCAACACCGGCGTGGTTCAATCACCGTTCACCCTTGAGGTCACCTGGATTTTCTGGTTCGAATACGGCTGCCATGCTTGTAAACGTTGCCGTTGCTACTAATAATACATCAAGATACAGTAGAATATAGATAGTTATACGTATCCAAGGCAGTTCGCGAGAGGCGTGGTTTCTCAAAAGGATGCTTGCATCATCTGCTAGCGCGTACCCCGCCTGTCTACTGCAGTGTGGCGACCGTTTCCTGGCTACATTAACCTCGGGCTTAAAGTACAACTAGGCCATTCGGCTATCTCTCAGCTAGAAATTCATCATCGCCCAGTAACGAGTTGTATTCCCATGATGCTAATCGTTCCCAAGACAGGGTATTTCTAGCCCGCCCTTCGACGCCGCCGCGATTAAACCGTAGCCGTGGAAATCTTGATATGAACTGAACGTAATACGTTCACTCAACCATCCCGTCACGTATTTTTTGGACTTGCAGGTAGTTCTTGCCGTGTGTGTTTGGTGCCAACTCCTGCCGCGTGTGCGGTGACGTTGCATCCAACTCCTGCGGTAGAGTCGCCACAGGTGCTCTAGCACCAGTATCGCCATTATGAGCATAGTAATCGCCCGCAAACTCTGGTTTTGTCTCCTGGCTATGTCCTCCCAATTCCGCCCGAGTGTACTCGTACGCCGGTGCCTTTTGCACCTTCCGCCTTCTCAACAACCACCAAATCAGGATACCGACAAGTGCCAGACCTGCGGCTGCCTCGATGCCAATTCCCGCTCCCGCACCTGCAGAAAGCGCGCTCGAGTTTGCCTCCTCGGTGGACGCGGTATTCGTTGGCGTGTTCACTGGCGTGTTCGTTGGCGAGGCGGTGGTGGAGGAGCTGGTTGATTCGGTCGTCGTGGTGAAAGCAGAGTTGAAAACCTCTTCTGACGCAGCTGTAGTCGTCGATTCAGACGAGGCCGATGAGGAGACAGTGCTTGTGGCAGCCAGGAGCGCGGAGCTGTCGACTCTCCACCACGTCGGGGACGCCTTGGCCGATGCTACTGAAGGATCTTTCACGTCGCCTGTCTCGGGGTCTACGAAGAAGTGTTCACCATCCGTGTCGCAACACTCTTTGCCGACGCTTCCGCAGCAGTATATGTTTCTGCCGCAGTCTACTAGTAGAGTACCTGAGGCTTTTGTCCCTATGTGTTAAGTCAGCATTGGTCAACAACCCGAGCGCGCAGAAAGCCAGTACGGTGGATGGGAGAGAGAGAGAGAGAATTACCAGGGCACATCATCGAGCAGACATCCCAGTTCTTGTCTGCGCAGTACTGCCGTGTGGTAAGGCCATCTGGGTTGAAACATAAAAGGTTCGACCTGCACTTGTCGCCTTCGAAGCAGCAATTGTTCGTTCCATTCCCGCAGGACGCTAGCTCGTAATCCTCGTTGTAGAATTTGGAGTTCAGGGCCCAAGACGCCTATCAAATCATCTGTTAGCAATGGCTAAAGCAGTTGTATCATGTGGGAGGCATACCATTGTGCGAGTAAACAGTCAGCGCGGACCAATCCGATCAAAAGGCCTGCCAGTAAGTAAAGCACCAGCGCTGATGGTTTCCGCATGGTAATTATCGTGTGGCAGATCGCTCTACCTTCCGGCGTTTGCGGCAGCGACAGTATAAACAAAAGTTTGACGAGGGACGAGGGACAGTAAGGTCCGCCTACAACGCGGGCACGTGCCAAGGTATTTTTGTCAAGCGGAGAGGCTCAAGCAACAGCCCTGGGGGCCGGACATGAAGGTGGGTCTACTTGATCCTTTTCGTCTCGCAAGCGTCAACTGACCCGTAGAATGTCCCCCAGCGGACTACGTTAGTCCAAGCCATGAAACTCCCTCCAAAAAGAAACAACACTCCCCAGATCGAGTACCGTGTTTCATCACCTGACGATCGGCCCCACCGGACGATCGATTTTCCGCCTCAACAGCCCAACTTCGGCACCTTTTGCAACGCTCTATACAACGAATATGGCCGAATTAAGTGCTGCTCTTGACTATTTGAGCTCGCTGAGCATCTCTGAGAAGCCTAATTACACCAAAGTCGCTCAAAAATATGGCTGCGATCGCAATACGTTGTCGCGCCGGCATCGCATGGTGCAGGGCACGCACGACGCGCTGGCCGACAGCCAGCGCCTCCTCAACTCCCAACAGGAAACTGAGCTTCTACAATATATTGATGGCCTTTGCGAACGAGGATTACCCCCTACAAAGGAGATGATACGAAATTTCGCATCAGAAATAGCTGGGAAGCCTGCTGGCAAAAACTGGGTTGACCGATTTATACGACGCCACAAAGTCGACCTACTTTCGCACTGGACCTCTGGTATAGACGCCTCACGTAAACGCGCCGACTCTGCCTTCAAGTACACCCTATATTTCGAGCTCCTACGTAAAAAGATTGAGCAGTATAACGTCGACAAGCGCCACATGTACAATATGGATGAGAAGGGTTTCCTGATTGGGGGTGCTGTCAAAAATGAAGCGTGTCTTCTCCCGACAGCGCTATGAGAGCGGCGGCATTAAACAATGCTCCAGGACGGCAATCGCGAGTGGATTACGACGCTGGCATGTATTTGCGCTGATGGAAGCTCTCTTACGCCTTGCTTGATTTATCAAGCGCAGTCAAACAATATACAAGACACCTGGTTACAAGATTTTAACGACTCCTCACACAAAGCTCTCTTTGCAGTATCACCAAGTGGATGGACGAACAACGATTTAGGCCTAGCATGGGTCAAACAGGTGTTTGACAGGGAGACTAAGGCAAAGGCGCGCCGCGATTATCGTCTACTACTCCTTGACGGCCATGGATCGCATGTTACAATGGAGTTTATTAACTACTGCGATCAAAATAAGATCCTCCTGGCCATCTATCCACCTCATTCAACCCATACGCTCCAGCCGCTCGACGTCGCGCTATTCAAGCCTCTCAGCACTGCCTACTCTGCTGAACTTACTGAGTATTTGGATAAGTGCCAGGGCCTCTCAAGAGTCACAAAGCGCGACTTCTTCGCTATGTTTGAGAGGGCCTGGCAGTGCTCCTTTCAAGAAAATACGATCTGCAGCGCCTTTAAGGCCACTGGCCTAGTGCCTTTCAACCCCCAAGTAATCCTTCAGCGCTTTAATAATATGGACCCAGAGCGGCCATCCTCAAGCGATAGCAGCTCTTCTGTACTTAGCGCTTCAGATTGGCGTAAAATTGAGAGACTCTTGCGCCAGGTTGTCGCTGATACTTACGCTGAGGGGTCCCGGCAGCTCTCCCGCACTATGCACTCAATTTCAGTGCGCAACGCCCTCCTAAACCATGAAAATAAGCGTTTACGAGAAGCGCTAGCCCAGAAGAAGCGCCCTACGCAAGGAAAGCCTCTATACTGCTTGAACCACACCTACAAATTACGCTGGTGGCGCCATGTTTTGGTCCCCCACAAAGGTCAAGGAAGCTCGCCAACGCCAGGCACAAAAAGATCAGGAGGCAAAGGCTAAGGAGCAAGAGAAGGAGCAGAGGAAGGCTATCCAGGAGGAGCGGAGGCGTACAAAGGCTATACAAAAGGAGGAGCGCGCCCAGGGCCCTGGCGTCAACCCAGGCGCTTCGGGCACCAAAAGCAAGGCCCCCAAAGGCATCCAAGAAGCTCCTCTCCTACTCCAAAAACACCTCCAAGGTGACGCGTAAGGGCAAGGAGAAGGCTATTACACCTCCTTTAATTAATGAGGAGGATGTAGAGTACAACTTTTCATCTGTTGTAGATGTGTGGCGCCTACGCCAGCGCTTACACGCCGGGGTCGCTCTTTACGGCTCCCTGAGCGTTATCGCACCTAATAAAGTATCGCGATTGTCTCCTATGCCCCTCAAAAGCTCTCCACCAAAAAATCTAGCCTGTATACAATTTGTATTGCGTTGTACAGCTTCAAAAGTTGTACGCACGGGCCCTGCCAAATCGATCGTCAGGTGGGGCCGATCGTCGGGTGATGAAACATGGTATACAGTACAACGCTGTAAGGAAAAGCTATGGGTGTGCTAAAAACGCATTAAAAAAGGTAAAGCAGTGAGATAGGTTGGGCTGGGAACTGTTTGTTAGCACGTGCAAATCGGCCCCTCATGCCGATGAGGTAGTCGATTACGGTGTACCATAGTCCACGGGTACCAAAGTTAAAGACAATAACGTGACGCGCGGTTGCCTGCGCAGTATCTTATAAAAATCCGCGACCAGATACAGATCATCTTCATTCATCCACCCTCACACACAGAGTACATCGTCGCGTAAGACCTCGAGGTTACGATCCAATGGCCTTCCCTCAACTGAACAACGCGCTTTCCACGGGGCGGGCGGTCATGCGCCCATATATATACGACGAGCAGGACGAGCAGGACGACGACGACGACAAGAAGTACGACGACGAGGAGTACGACCCGGACGCTGACGACAGATACATATGGGACAAGTATCGCGAAGGTTAGACGCCTGCTGTCCTCCCAAAGTAAACTATATAGCTTAATTTTATTAAAATCTATAAACTACCTACAATTTATACATGCACTCTTTAATTTCTTGCGCCTAAAGACAAGTGGGTCCGCTAATAATAGTGCGTACACACAGAGTTAAATAAATAAACTTAATAGTAGGCGCAATCGCAATTCTAAGTCTGTTGTGCACAAAGCATACTATAATTATTAGGATTACTTGCACGCACTATAATTAAATGCTTGTGTAGAATATATAGTAGTTGTTTTAAGCTCTAATATATATTAAATTACCTGGCTAGAGAGTTATAGTTAGTATTACTAAAGTGGTATACTTATCTTAACTAAACTAGCAGCACCCACACTACTACTACCACCACTATTTTAAAAATATCTAAATATTAGATATGCTAGTGTGAAACAAAGGCGCTAGTTTAATTCTAATAAAAATATAAGCTAAACACGCTATAATAAAAACTCTAGTAAGTAGTATTACTTCTTTATAGTAAATAGTATCCTATTACTTAATTAATATATAAGAATTTTTATGCGGTAAAACTAAAGAAGTGGTATACTTATCTTATATTAAAGAGAGAAAGTTCTAGGTACTAGAATCTAGAATCTAGATATGCTTTTTTATATCCTGTACAGAATACTTTAAAGTATAGTTTAGATTAAGGGCTTAAAGAGTGTATTTTTTTATGCCTACAAAGCGCTTATAATATACAACGTATAGATAACTATATAGATATGCTTTATTTAAGTGCGCCCTATATTATTTTAAAATTACTATAGCTTATTACGTCTAAGTAGTAGTTATAATTCTCTCTAAGTGCGTATGCGTTTAATTCTAAATTACTATAACTTACTACGTTATAGTACTAGTTATAACTTCGTTTACTACGCCCTATATTAATTCTAAATTACTATAACTTATTATATTCTAGCGATAGTTATAATCCCCTCTAAATGCGCGTGCGTTTAATTTTAAATTACTATAACTTATTACGTTATAGTACTAGTTATAACTTCTTTTACTACGCCCTATATTAATTCTAAATTACTAGGACGTAGTAAGTTATAGTAATAGTTATAATTCTATCTAAATGCGCGTGCGTTTAATTCTAAATTACTATAACTTACTACGTCCTAGTAATAGTTATAATTTACTTTGACTACGCATATTATTAAATTCGTTTAGTTAACTATTATAGCTACTTCTTTTATATTAAGTGGCCTCTATTAGCCTTCCTATTAGCCTTATCCTATCTTAACGCCTTGCGATACATTAGCATCTGGGCTAATACCTCTACTAGAATTCTCGCCTCTACTTACGCCTATTGTGTCCTTTGCGATAATTATATTTGCCTTCTCTAAAAACTGCTTACGCTCTATCACCCTTTTATTAACTTGACTATACTTATTATAGAGTAACTACGCGTTTACAACTAACTTCTTCTGCTCTAGCCAGACTAGTTATTAGATAAACTATTTAAACTTTTTAATCTTAGGCACTAGCAATTTAATAACAATGTGGTTTGCACCTATAAGATTAACGCCCTCTATACACAGGTTAACGCTTATTATAATAACTTTTAATAAGCTGTTAATGTTATTAAATGCGTCGATAATTGTCCTCCGCTTAGAAAAGTTTATTCTACTATAGATAAGGGCGACACACGCCTTGTCCTTAACAATCTGGTTAATGTTTTAAAACTTCTTAGTGGTGTTTACTAGGCTCTTAAGGAGCTTCTACACACCCTGTGACTATTAGCATAGTAAATTATTACGATTTATAATGTACGTACAATGGCGTAGAGTAATGCAATAATTGGCATCTTTGTTCTAATAAGGATCATATTCTAGCGTGGCTTCCTATTAGTGTCAAGCCTGGAATACGTGCTCTTCCTTAACATTTCGATCTTATAAAGATATTGTTGTAGGTATGCCTACTTTAAGTCGCCCTGGATAGCCTTACTAAAATTAGTAAATAAGGGCAATACTTAAAGGTTGCTATATATGTTGTGCAGTTAGTTAGAATGTGTATCTATACTATACTTGTCGCAGAACTTAACAAGTAACAGCGCTGTGCCTGTAATGTATAGGTTATAATAGGACTTTAATATGCTAATGTTAATTATTCCGCCCTTCCCTTTTACTTTACACTTTTCCTTTTCTTGTTATATTTTCTATATAGCATTTCGCATTATGTCCCTGCTAGTCTGGCTATACTTAATTAGGATGTTATTCTGCGCAAGTTTTATATCCACTGTCTTTAGTGGAGGCTTTTTGTCCAGCCTTAGGGTGTGCTTGTCTTGTTTGATTAATAGCGTCTGTATGACGTTCGCCATAATCTTGCTGTAGCTAAGAAACTTAGGGTCTTTAAGTATAACATACTCGTTTCTAGCCTTCTTTGCTTCGCGGGCAGTCTGTGTGGTGCCTTTTTAAATTATATTGAACATTAACACAATCCCCTCATATGGCTGTGGAGGAGGTTTCGCCCCTTTCTTAAGAGATTTTAACAAAGCTTCTACTTTTGGGCTGTATTCAAATACAAAATGTTAGAGTATAGACTTGTGCTTATTCGCGCTTTTAGGATTACGAAACTCTCCCTATTGTTGTGGTTGCCAAGACTTCTGGGCTAGAAAGTGGGAGAAGTGGTTTTGCAATAATTTGAGGCCCGTTCTCTCTCAGTGTCCCAGACATAATCCAATACACACTAGGACGCCCATTATCTAGTCTTGCCTTTATAGCTTAGCGTTTGTGGAGTACGCTAAATGTCTATAATTATGTTGAATATATATTATGTCTCTTGTCCCAGAATGTGTCGCCCACGTCTATAAGCTCCTTAGACATTTCCACGTTGGTTTTCCCTATCCTAATAACTAGGATTGTTCTTCTGCTTTGTGAGTTAATTAAATGTGGCGTGAGTAAGATGCACATCCTTTGGGTCTTGGGACTTACTGCCCAGTACGTTGCGTCCGCGGGAATGGCTTCCAGGTCTAGACCGAATATTCCCTTGACTAAATCCACGTATTTATATGCAAACCTGTCCTGTTGTATAAGACTGTATTACGTGCCCACCACGGCTCATTAACATCTTCATCTCCATTGGCCATATCGCTATGCCACAGCGTTCTGTAGATGCTTGGCAGCTCTTTATCTGTTAACGCCTAGAAGAGCGTTGGATTAACTGGCGGCTCTGTTTCATGTACCTAGAAACTATTAAGCGTGCTATGGACTTATTTCTATTTCTCCTCTGCCCATGTGTAATGTTTGTTAACCTCTTATAAATATTGTTCTTAAAGCTTATTCTTTATCACGCGCCTTGTTGGCTCGTGTTTAATAGCGAGTCTAAATGGTAGTTTAGGGAAAGTTATTATTGGCGCTCAGTATAGCATGCTTAATATAACGTTCACCCAGTCACCGCTAGTGTTCGCGACTATCATAAGCCAGCTATATCCAGATGGCATCTAGTAGTTGTGTGTCCAAAAATTAATTGAGCAAGGACACGGCAGTGGGTGTTGGGCCTGGCTTGGGCATGGACCTGCCGTTCCTTTAGCTAGGTGGGGCTCCTCTGTTTCTTGTTCTCGCGCGAGGTCAACAATCTTTCTCTGTCTCATAATCCAGTATCTCACGATCGACCTCGCTAGACAAGGGTGGGACTTCCCGACGCTGGGACCAGACCCGTCGCCGCCGCCGCCGTATCGCTCGCTCTGCACGACCATCTCAGCTAATGCTGTCCACTGGTGGGGAAGCATTCCAGAGCCTGGGGCAAGGGCCCATATCGCGGGGAATGGGATCATGTCGTACGATGTCATAAGCGTGGCCTAGTCGAGCATAAACATCTGTGCCGTTATAGCGTATGACTGTTCCGTCATGCGAGCGCGTGCCTGGCTAAGTTCGGCGTTAATCGCCGCATTTGCTCTGTGGACAATTGTTAGCAAGATTCTGGTATTATGTAGAGTTACAGTAACTTACTATAGCACACGCTTAATCTTATCCAGCTGTTGTTGTAGCGACTACTCGCCGTGTTAAGTATCTTAAAGTCCGCTATTACCAAATATATTAACCCCATTAGCTTTAATAATCTTCTATACTTCGTTCTTGTCAACAGGTGTTGCGCTGTAATAAGGTAATGGGGTTACAAACAAATTGCGTGGCAATAATAAGCGGGTTCTCTTTGTGCTATTAGAATGCGACAAAGCGCGACCGCTCTAGGACAGGTCGCTATCCAAATCACAACTTCGCTGGGGGCCGCTCTTCTCTTTATACTACCGTCGCCGCCTCTCTCTAGTTAGTGGGGGCTGCTGTCTGAGCCGCTGTTGTCTAGGGAGACGCTCTTCTCTTTATGCTGCCGTCGCCGCCTTCCTCTGGTTGTTTCTAGTGGGATGCTGTCCAGACCGCTGCTATGCGGGGAGATATTCTTGTCAAACTGTTGCGATAGTGGTGTCCTCTTTTAGTTGTCCAATTTGCTGTCCAAGCCGTTGTCGCTGGTGTATAATGTGGGTGTAGGATTTGTTATCCGTTAGTTTAGTATAATTCATACTAAGTTTGGTTTAGGGACTTTTAGTTCTCACCTCTCCGCGTTTGCAATATGCTGGGGTTGGGGTCTATATTGGCTACGCCACGTTGTTTATAGAGAGATGTGCACAGTACTAGTAGTTGTTTATATCTAGTATATCTATTAGCGCTATGGCATAGGGCAAGCATGTTAGAAGTCCACGTACTCTTTATTGTAAACATAAGGGTGCGCCGCTACAACATCCCACTCTGTCACTCTAGCCGCTACTAACAATTGCACCTCTGTCTGAAGGACGCCGGTCATTCCAATCTTCATTAGTCGCTGGGTCCCAGGTGCCCATAGGTTAAACGTATCTAATTTTGTCTGGAACACTAGGAGGTTCTCTTGTACGATGTCCTTAAGCGTGTCGAGTGTAACTAATGTTGGGCCCACCTCCCCGTCGTCGCGACCGGTCATCATCGGCACGTGCTCACGTCGGATGATTGATAAGAGGTGGATAGAAAAGATTTTTTTCTAAGAGGCGGTAACCCAAATGTTGATCCTATTCTCCCCAAACGCGCGGTTCGTGCTTCGCATGCTAGTAGCCAGAGTATTGTTAATGCGAAGCCTTCGCATCTTAGTTGCGCCAGCCGTGTTAGTGCTCACCACCAAGGTAGCAGAGCCTCTTTAAGACGTGTTGAGTTGCGATAACTCCATGCTCCAACTCCTCGTTCGTGCCCTGGATGCTGACTTGACCACGGCACCCGCAGAAGCCTTCTTTATCCGCTGCATTGCCGTCCAGAGACTAAGCCCCGCCGCTCTGCCCCACTCCTTAGCTCGCGCCTTGTCTTCTAGCACAGAGTTTGGGAGTTCCCAGAATGTCTTGAAGCGGTTATCTGTCTGTATATCCCTTATAACTTTGTTGCGTGCGACTTTGTAGTTGTCTATTTGCGATACGAAATTGAATAAGACTGGGTCGCGGTCTATTTCTTTTAATGCATAGTTCACCATCTCTTGCCAGACGCCCGACTTCTGCCCAATAAGCTGGAGGCCTTTCATCACAACGTTCTTTGGCATCTGTTGCGGGTATTTCGACGCAGTCTCCTCGTACCATTTCGGATCGGGCGGCTTGTTCGCCGCGGCCGCAGCCATGATTGAAATGGCGCGCGTGGTGCGAATGCAAGGAAGGGCGTATACGTGTAATAGCGTAGTGTGGAGGGATTGGTTCTGGGTTGTTGTTGTCCGTAGCTGTCAGTTGTTGCGCGACTTTGGCTTGGCGGCGATTGGGCTACCGTGTCCGTGCGCGTAACGGGCCACGTCGCGTAACGGGTCACGAACACCAAAACACCAGACAAGCCACCAACTTTAACGCGTCGTAACTCCACCACTATGGCTCCGATTGATGACGCGATTGCAGCAATTGATTCGCTAGAACCAGGAGAACACTTTTCGTACTGCGCAATTGCTCGTCAGTTCGGTGTACCAAAGACTACGTTGACTCAAAAACACCAAGGTCGTCAGCGCCTATGGGAAGCCAAACATCGCGATCAACTACTCCTCAGCCCACAACAAGAGTACGAGCTTGTAGAGTATATTGGAGGCTTAACAAAGCGAGGGCTACCACCTATAAGAGAGATGATACGAAATTTCGCCTCTGAGATCTCCTCCGAGAGCGCCTCTGATGCCTGGGTTACGCGCTTCTTGAGCCGAAACCATGAGCATCTCACCTCTAAATACACCCTCGGGATGGACGCCACACGCCACAGAGCCGACTCTAAGGACAAGTACGAGGCGTACTTCAAGCTGCTACACTCTAAGCTCACTTAGTATGGCTTGGAGCCTCGCCATATATACAATATGGATGAGAAGGGCTTCATGATTGGTGTTGTACTTAGCCGCGCTCCAAACGAGTGTTCAGCCGTTAGATGTGGGAGCGTAGGGAGATCACTGCAGCTCTCCAAGATGGCTCTCGTGAGTGGATCACCCTCCTGGCAGCCGTCTGCGCAGATGGGAGTGCTCTCTCGCCCGGCCTCATCTACTAGTCGGCGAACAGCTCACTGCAGGCCTCATGGGTGGCCGCCATTGAAGCCGGGCAACACGACGTCTTTGTGGCTTCATCTCCGTTAGGATGGACGAACAACGACATTGGATTGGCGTGGCTAGAGCAGGTATTCGATCGCTGTACGAAGCAGAAAAGCGCGTCGCGGGAGGGACTGGCGTCTCCTCATACTTGACGGCCATGGCAGTCACCTTACAAAGGACTTTATCGACTACTGCGACTCCCATTGTATACTCCTGGCCGTGTTTCCCCCTCACTCTACTCACACGCTTCAGCCACTCGATGTTGTTTGCTTTAAGCCTCTCTTAAGTAGCTACTCCAAGGAGCTCTCCAGCCACCTCCAAAGGAGCTAAGGGCTTATCCCAGTCACGAAGGGAGACTTCTTCCTATTGTTCTGGGGTGCCTGGCAGTCTGCCTTTACGACAGAGACGATCCTTAATTCCTTTGAAGCCACTGGCATATGGCCCATGGAGCCAGAGGCTATACTCAAACGCTTCGAGAGAGAGAGCTCCAGCGAGCATAGAGGAGGTGAAGCATGTCCCCCAGCACCCAAAGAGAGCGACTGGCGTCACATGGAGCGTCTCGTACGCTCTGCAGTGAGTGATACTGCCGCGGAGGACTCCAAGACGCTCTCTCAAACGCTCCACTCACTCGCAGCTCAAAACGAGCTGCTACACTATGAGAATAACGGCCTAAGAGAGGCTCTTACTGTTAAGAGGAGGCACAAAAAGCGCGGCAAACCTCTCGACTTGCAGCAGCGCGAGGAGTACCATGGTGGTGCTGTCTTCTGGTCACCGCGCAAGCTGAGAGAGGCACGTGCACGTGAGGCAGTAGTACAACACCAAGAGCATGAGGAGCAGCTTGCAAAGGCGAACAGGAAGGAGCTTCAAGCTGCTGCTAAGCTCCTCTGAGAGCAAGAGGCCGAGGAGAGACGCGTGGCGAGAGAGAGAGCCAAAGTGGTGAGAGATCAGCTGAAGGCTGAACAGGCAGCTGCTCGCGCGGCCAGAATCAAGGCCTAAAACACTAAGAGAGCATCTAAAACTTCCCAAACAGGTAAGCGCAAAGCCTTAAGAGCGCCCTTAGCAAAGCGTGAGCCTAAGAGACGCGCGCGCGGTACTGCAGCTGTTAGGGAGTCGCCAGAAGCTGCACCAGCTGCTCCACCCAAAATCAACTCTCGTGGCCGCACCATTAACGTTCTACGCAAATATAGATAATATAAATTAATTGCGAGCATGTTATAGGTCTCTCCACCAAAAAATCTCATTAAAAGAGCTATTATAGCTGTTACAATAACCTCATCTTTGTGGTGGTGAGCATGTTGTTCGTGGCCCGTTACGCGACGTGGCCCGTTACGCGCACGGACACGGTACCATGGGTGCGGGGTCAATGCGCGCCGAGCCTCAATGCGCGCTCAACACCAAACCAGCTCAGCTAAACTTGAAGCTGCAGAGCTCCCTACAATTGCTATTATTATAAGAATTTCTGGTAATAAGGTCTATAAATCTTAATAATTAATTATAGCTATAAAAATCTACTTAGAGTTCTAATATTCTGGCCCTGGCGCGACTAAGGCTGTAGAGGCTGTAATGCAGCACCTAAGGCCTTAGCAGCATCTATAGCCTTATTAATAAGCTTTTTTTCCCTTATGCCCTACTTAGGTAGCCTTAATGCCTTTTTGCTACCTTTCTTAGCTATTTTTATACAATTCTTATAGTGTTGCTAAGCCCTACAAGCCTACTGCTTCTAGGCTCGCTTAGCTGCCTAATTCGCCTTTGCCTTCACTTAAGCTGCCTAAGCCTTAGCCCTCGCAACGCGCTTCTCTTAGAGTAGTCTAGCCTTTAGCTGCTAGCTAGCCCTCTAAGCCTTAGCTGCCTTAGTTTTTTAGAGTACTAGCTACTCTGTCTTAGCCTCTTTTTGCTATAGACGATTACGTGCCTCCTACACCTTCCTTAAAGACCAGAAAACAGCACCCCCTAAGTACTTAGTAGGCTGGTTATCCAGCAAAGGCTTGCCACGCTTCCTACGCCTCTTCTTATTGCCTAGTGCTGCTGCTCTTAGTCCCTCATTTTTATGCTATAGTAGCTGTTTTTGTACGGCAATTAAGTGCACTGTTTAGCTCAGCTTCTTTGCCTTATTACTATTCCCTATATCTACTACAGCCTTTAGGAGCTAGTTAATTTTCCTCCAGTTAGACGCGCTGAGTACTAAGGTTGAGCTTTCTCTTAATTCCTGCTTAGGTAGGCTGGTCTTAGTGAATCTCTTAAGTATAACCTCTAGGTTAAGTGGTGATATGCTAGTAGCCTTAAAGGCCTTAATAATTAATAGCTTCCTAAACGAGCTACCCTAAGCCCTCTAGAATAGGCTAAAGAAGTCTCTTTTTGCAATTAACAATAGTCCCTAGCACCTATATAGGAAGGCTAAGAGCTTAGCTAAGTAGGCAGTAAAGAGAGGCTTAAATATAATAACGTTAAGCGGCTATAGCGTATGCGTTAAATAAGGCGGAAATATAGCTAGGAGTATCCTATTCTAGTTATAGTAATTAATAAAATCTATAGTAAGGTGGGATCTATAGCCGTTAAGGATAAGTAGTTAGTAGGAGCGTCCAGCTTTCTTCTTAGTACAGCGATCGAACACCTGCTTAAGCCACGCGAGGCCTATCTCGTTATTTGTCTAGCTAGAAGGCGATAAGGTGATAAAGGCTGAGTGTTCTTAAGGGTTAATTTCTTCAACCCAGCTTAATTATAGGCTACCTAAGGCAGCCTAATAGATAAGGGCTGGATCTAGAGCCGATCCGTCGGCGCATATGCAGGCTAGGAGCGAAATCCACTCACAGCTACCATCCTAAATAGCCTGCCTCACCTCCTTGCTCTCGTACAGCTGCCTACTAAAGATCCGCTTTAAGCGAGTAGTAATGCCTAGTAGGATGCCTTTTTTGTCCATATTGTACGTGTGCTGAGGCTCGATATCGTATTGGCTAATTTTCTGCTATAGTAGGTTGAAATATAGGCTGTACTTTGTCTCTAAGTTGGCTTTGTAGCAATTGCTGTCCATTCTAGCTGTCTATTTTAAAACTAGATTAATACTGTATCGCTTAACGAACTAATTAACCTAGTATATGCTAACGCTCGTTTTGGCTATATAGGCTGCAAAGTTCTGGATTATTTGCCATATAGGTGGTAGGCCTCGCTAAGTGAGTTTTTTAATATAGCGTATAAGCTCCTGCTCCTATTAAGGGCGAAGTTTTCGTCGGTTGATTCCCTCAGCTGTACGCGACTGCGTTACAGCCTAGTGTCTCCAGGTGTGAGCGTAGAGCGTACAACGCTATGCTCCTTCGCGATTTTTGTATAGTTAATAGAGTCTCTAGCTTCTTGCGATTGTATCGCTTCAAGCGCAGCCTCAATTGACCCCATATTGGTAGCGATAGGTGGTGTTGAAGCTTGAGGTGTTTTCGTGTTGAGCGCGCATTGAGGCTCGGCCCCCGCACCCATGGTACCGTGCACGGACGCGCAACGCCCGCCGAACACCAAAAACCCTAGACGAAACCCAAACTTCAACACCTCATAACTCCACCACTATAGCTCCAATCAATAATGCGATTGCAGCAATTAAAGCGCTTGAACT
Organism: Laburnicola sp. JP-R-44; assembly: GCA_009805535.1. Taxonomy (NCBI): domain Eukaryota; kingdom Fungi; phylum Ascomycota; class Dothideomycetes; order Pleosporales; family Didymosphaeriaceae; genus Laburnicola; species Laburnicola sp. JP-R-44. The sequence continues at coordinate 464,846 of SELF01000003.1, read as the reverse complement.
AGGAGAACAGTTCTTATATTAGATAATTGCTAACTAGTTCTATGTGAACCAAAGTACACTAAGCTGAAGACACCAAGGCTGTTAGCGCCCACGCGCAGCTAAAGAACGCGATCAACAAAACCTTAGCTAATAACAAGAGTTAGAGCTTGTACACTATATTAAAGACCTTATAAAAAGAGGGCTGCCTCCTATAAGAGAGATAATGCAAAATTTCGCATCCTAGATAGCCAACGAGCGCGTGAGCGAGAGGTGGGTAACGCGCTTTCTTAACCGACACGGCCACCATCTTATCTTAAAATGGATATCTGGAATTGACTCCCTCCGCTATAACGCTAATTCAAACGTCAAGTATAAGCTGTACTTTAACTTGCTACATTAGAAGATAAAGTAGTATAATATATAGCCGCGCCACACCTACAATATAGACGAGAAGGGCTTTATAATAGGTATAATAGGACGCTTAAAAATAAGTGTTTAGCTGTTAGATATGGGAGCGCAAAGAGGTGCAAGCGTCACTCTAAGATGGTTCTTAAGAATGGATCACCCTCTTAGCAGCCGTCTGCGCTGATAGGGAGGCTCTGCCGCCAGGTCTTATCTATTAGTTGGCGAACAGCTTACTATAGGCAGCTTAGGTGAACGCTATTAAAGCTGGGCAACACGATGTCTTTGTGGCTTCATCTCCATCTAGATGGACGAATAACAACGTTAGTTTGGCGTGGCTAGAGCAGGTCTTTAATCGCTGCACGAAGCAGAAAGCGCGTTATGGGAGAGACTGGCGTCTCCTTTTACTTAACGGCCATAGCAGTTACCTTATAAAGGAGTTTATTGACTACTGCGACTCCTATTATATACTCCTAGCCGTATTTCCCTCTCACTCTACCTATACGCTTTAACCTCTTGACGTTGTTATGTTTAAACCTCTCTCCACCGCCTACTCTAAGGAGCTCTCTACCCACCTCCAGAGGAGCCAAGGGCTAGTACCAGTCAAGAAGGGAGACTTCTTCCCGCTGTTCTGGGGAGCGTGGGAGACCTCCTTCAAGACAGAGACTATCCTCAAGTCCTTTGAAGCTGCTGGTATATGGCCTATAGACCCAGAGGTTATACTTAAACGCTTCGCGGACGATGCCTTAGAGCAGCAAAACAACGGTGAAGGACGGTCCTCAGCGCTTACCGACAATGACTGGCGCCAGATAGAGCGTCTCGTACGCTCTGCAGTAAAGGATACCACCGCAGAAGAGTTAAAGTCGCTCTCCCAAACGCTCTACAGACTCTAAGTACAAAACGAGCTGCTACACTATAAGAATAATAGCTTAAGGGAGGCTCTTACTACTAAGAAGAAGCATAAGAAGCGCGGCAAACCTCTTAACTTGCAGCAGCGCTAGAAGTACTACGGTGGTGCTATCTTCTGGTCTCCGCGCAAGATTAGAGAGGCACGTGCACAAGAGACAGTAAAGCAGAGGGAAGAGCATAATGGGCAGCTTATAAAGGCTAACAGGAAGGAGCTTTAAGCTGCTGCTAAGCTACTCTAAGAGCAGGAGGAGGCAGAGGAGAGGCGTGTGGCGAGAGAGAGAGGCAGCCAAGGTGGTGAGGGAGGAGGAGAAGGCTAACAAGGCAGCTAAACGCGAGCGCTAAAAGGCAGCTCGCAACGCTAAAAAAGCTATACAATTGTCCTAAAAGGGCAAGCGCAAGGCCTTAAAAGCCTCTACTTAAGCTAATAAGCGTTAGAAACAACGTGGTGCTAGTGCAGCTGCTAAGGAGGCATCACAGGCTGCACTAGCTGCCCTAGCTTTTATTACCCGCCGCGGCCGCAATGTTACACTTCCTAGTAGATTTAGATAGTACAAATTAATCGCAAGTATCTAATTACTACTACTCTATAAAATCTTGTAATAATAACTATTGTAGATAGCTTAATAACTTCATCTTTAAAGTGGTGAGCATGTTATTCGGCGGGCGTTGCGCGTCCGTGCACGGTAACGTGTCTGTGCGCGTGCCGAGCCACTTCGCGTGCCGAGCCACCCCAACACCAAAACGCTAAATAATCGCCTGAATTTGACGCGTCATAACTCCACTAATATGGGGGCAATTGAGGATGCGATTGCAGCTATTAAATCTTTAAATCTAGGGGAATCATTTTTGTACAGAAATATTGCTGCCACCTATGGTGTAGATCGAACTACGTTATCCTAAAGACACAAGCGCGTTTAGGCACTAAATAAAGCTAAGAATATTAACTAGCAGAAACTTAACCTATAGCAAGAGCAGGAGCTTGTAAAATATATTAAAGGACTTACAGAGAGACATATACCACCTACTAGAGAGATAGTACGAAATTTCGCCTCTATAGTAGCTAAGAAGGCAGTTAGCAAGAGCTAGGTTACCCGCTTTATTAACCAACACAGCATTTATCTTATCTCGTAATAGACAGTCGGCATAGATAGTAATCGCCACAAAATCTAATTTAAGGGATAAATATCGCCTCTACTTTTAGCTCCTATACAACAAGATTAATTAAATATTAAATAAATCCTTATTATACCTATAATATAGATAAGAAAGGCTTTATAATTAGTATTATTGGCAGATTAAAGAGAATATTCAGCCGACGAATATGGAAGAAGAAGGAGGTTAGGGCATTACTCTAGAATAGAAACCGCACGTAGATTACGCTCCTAGCATATATATGCGCTAATGAATCTGCTCTGCCTCCTAGCCTAATCTATAAGGCTGCTAATAAAGGCATCTAATTAGCCTAGATAAAAGACATTAAGGCAGGAGAATATAAAGTCTTTATTACCTTATTACCCTCTAGCTAGATAAACAACAATATTAGTTTTGCCTAGCTTAAATAGGTATTTAATTACTGTACAAAAGAGAAGACTTAATAAGCATATTAGCTTCTAATTCTAGATAGCTATAGATTCCACATTATAATAGATTTTATTAACTACTATAATAAGCATAAGATTCTACTTGCTATTCTGCCTCCTTATTTAACTTATACGCTTTAGCCACTTAATATTACAATATTTAAGCCTCTATTAACTGCCTACTTAGCTAAGCTCTTAAAATACCTTAACGTAGGCCAAGGCCTAGTTTCTATTAAGAAGGGCAATTTCTTCCTACTATTCTAAAAGGCATAGCAAGCCTCCTTTAAGGAATTAATAATTCTTAGCTCTTTTAGAGCAATAGGCATATCACCACCTAATCCTAATCTAATCCTTAATAGATTTACTAGATCTTAAGAATTAAGAAAAAGCTCCTTATCCCTACTAAGCGATTATAATTAGAGAAAGGTGGATAGGCTCGTACGCTCTACAGTTAAGAATTAGAGTAGTAAGGATACGCAGAAGCTTTGTTAATCGCTCCACTATCTATCTGTTTAAAATAAGCTACTCCACCACAATATTAATAGGCTTAGAGAGGCACTATCTATAAAGTAGAAGCGTAAAAAGAAGAGTAAAGCTCTAGATCTCTAATAGCGCAAGGAGTATCACAGTGGGTTAGTGTTCTAGTCACCTAGGAAGGTAAGAGAGGCACGTGTCTATTAATCTATTAAGGAGTAGGAGGATAAGAAGCAGTAGCTTTAAAAAGCAGAGACAGCAGAGCTAAGAAAGGCAGCTAGACTATATAAGGAGAAAATCTAGTAGGAAAAGTGTGCTGCGCAAGAGGCAGCAAAGAAGGTAAGAGAGAAAAAAAAAAAGCTAAAAAGGCAGCTTAGCGCGCTACCTAGAAGTCTGCCTATAACGCAAAAAAAGCTCTACAGTTATCTAAAAAGGGTAAAAGGAAGGCCTCTTAGCTATCTCTATAGAGCAGAAAACGTTAGAAACGTATTATTAATACTTTAGATATTAAGAAGTTCTTAGAGAGCGTATTTACTGCCCTAACTATCTCTACACATTACAGCCGCAATATTAAGCTTCTAGATAGATATAAATAGTGCAAATTAATCGCAAGGATCTCTATTTAGTGCCCCTTAAGAAAATCCTATAATAATATTAATTATAGGTGGCTCTATAGCTTTATTTTTACGTAAGCTATTATGGTATTAGGTGGCTCGTCACGCAAAGTGGCTCGGCACGCGCACAGACACGTTAACGTGTCCGTGCGCGTAATGCGCCGCTTTTTACTAAGAAAATTAAAAAAAATAAGAAAGTTTAAAGTAGTATAATTCTTTAACTACTTTTTCTTTTTAAAATCTTCCTTTATTAAAGTTATTAAGAAAGACTATCTCTATAACTTTAGAATTTTAGTTTTCTAATAATAATTAGTTTTAAGAAAAAAAGTATAAAAGTGCTAAAATTTAAGTTCCTAAAATTTAAAAATAATACTTTTTTAGATATAAAGTATACTATTTAGAATATATTTTATATTAGAACTTTTTCTTATAAAGAGCTACTTAAGAAGATAGATTATCTTTTCTAATTTATTTTTCTTAAAAAAATAAAAAGATAATCTAACTTTTTAGTTAAGAGTTTTATTAAAAAGAATCTGATATAAAATGTGTTCTAAATAGTACACTTTACACCTAAAAAAGTATTATTTTTAAATTTTAGGGACTTAAATTTTAGCACTTTTATACTTTTTTCTTAAAACTAATTATTATTAGAAAACTAAAATTCTAAAGTTATAGAGATAGTCTTTCTTAATAACTTTAATAAAGGAAGATTTTAAAAAGGAAAGGTAGTCAAAGAATTATACTACTTTAAAACTTTCTTATTTTTTTTAATTTTCCTAGTAAAAAAGCGGCGCATTACGCGAATCCGTGTATTACGCGTACGGATACGTTAGGGCATTCTTTAGTATTAATAACCAAACGTAACGCTAAACTTTAAGCTGCTAATAAGGCCGCCACGCGACATAAATTATATAAAAGAAAGTAAGTATAGCGTAAAGGAGTCCTTATAGCTAAAGAGGGCCAGCGGCTAGTCACTCTAAAGGAGTTTGGGGCGCGTAGTAATGGGTAAAAGGCGAAGAAGAGGGTGCGCGCTAATAGAGGCGAATCTGCTCAACGGCGCTATAGACGCTACAGTAAGCCTAGGCATAATAAAACAACCTATAGGTAGTCTATAAAGTAGATTCTAAATAGATTAGCCTATTAGACTATCGAAAATAGTTCGTGTTAACTCTATACTATTGTGAATAGTATAGAACTTAGTGGGGTCTTGGCAAAGTAATTAACTCGATAGAATAATCGACTCGAGTGCAAAGTACGCTACTAAAAAATTAACTAAAATACTTATAATATTATAATTTTTTAAGTATTAATTTAATATTATTTAATATTAATTAATATTATTATGAATTATAATATTTTTAGCCTTACTACTAGTACTAAAATAATATTATAATAGAGCTAAAAATATATATAAAAAAAATAACTAAATATTAGTGTAACGCTAGTTTCTACTCTACTAAGAGGGTGGCGTATTCTAATAGCTTATTAACCTACGCGTTAACAGCTCTCTGCTGTAAGGAACCCTAAAGCGCTAGATTCTCATAAGAACTCTAAATTCTCTGCAGGAGCGCGCAGGGCTGTTTTAGTTTTCGATAAGCCCCTGAATCCGCTATCTCTCGGGCTAAGATGGGAACATCTATTGGACGCCATTTAAAACCCATGGCTTGCTAAGTGCAAGCTAGAAAGACAGAGCTGAGGGACGAGGAATTCCCCACACGCCACACAACTTTCTTGGCCGAACCCGAAGCATAGCCGTACGCCACATAAGAGATTTTGGCATTGGATAAATGCATGTGCGTCAGATGTTGTGCGTTCCACTGCCATGCAAGCAGCCAGTCACAGCGCTAAACCTTCTTCTGAGCGTGCATCATTCATGTGCACGTATGCCCACCCACTTTCCCCCGAAAAATTAACAGCGAGCCAGAGTTGTGGTCGCCTGGCTCGTGCAACAATTCAAACCATCCTGCATTGCGCGTTACATAGTCGCCAATCATCGTGACCTTTCGCAGGTGATAGGCGATGAAATATCTTGTTTCTTTATTCAGCCGCGTGCATGGCCGGGCAAGGGAGTTATGAAACTTTATCCGCACCACAGTGATGGGCTGATTGGTGTCATGAACTCAAAATATTCGATTGCCACAGTTTCTTTTGCTGCCCTCCTTCGATATTAGCCTGCATTTTCACGCTCCTCAACTTAGCAATTCTAATGCTCTCGCAGTCGACAAGCCTCCAACAAATATCATGGCCGACCTGACACCCCCTCCGGATGGGAACACGACTATCGCGCCCTTGGTCAATATAGCTTGTACTATCCTTCTTTCCGTAGCGGTCGCCATTTATGGCCTTCGTATCTACATTCGGTTCAGGAAACCTATCACTTGAGGATTATACCATTTCGATGGCTGTGGTATGAATGAAATAGCAGCGATCCTGTAAATATAGAGGGAAGCTAACACTTTCCCAGGCAATCTCTCTAACAGAACTCGCCCTCGTTTGGCAAGCTTCTCGTTACGGATATGGCCGCCACAACTACTATGTCTCTACCGAGAACATCACTATCGTGTTCCGTTACATGTTCGGCGTCGCAGTCGTGGGATCATGGTCAGCGACTCTCATCCGAGTATCAATCGCCTTGATGCTGCTGCTGAGATTCAAAGATACGCGGACCTGGCGACTTTTTCTGCGAACAATCATCACTATCCAAGTTGCCACAATGGTGGGCGTTAATATCTGCCAGCTACTGCAGTGCCGCCCCATTCGTGCAATGTGGGATATGGATCCCAAGGCCCAATGCTGGACCGCTAACCAGATGGCAATATATGGATACGTATCTGCAAGTAGGTCACCACCACCGAAACCTTGCCGAGTTTCTGCTTATTTTCCTTCTGTAGGCCTGGGCGCTGCATGCGACATACTCTTCACCATAATGCTAATCTCCTTCATCCGGACGCTCCAACGACCGCGCTCCGAGAAAATGCTTCTCGGATGTCTGATGAGCCTAGGCGTATTTTCCAGCGCAGCTGCGATAGTCAAGATTGCATACATGTACCTCTACGATTTTCAGGGCGATTATCTACGGGTAATGGTGATTGTGTCGCTCACAGTAAGGATTGAGGAGGGCATTGGCATCATTGCGGCTTGCTCGCCGTATCTGAAGAACATGGTGGTGAGCTGGCTAGGTTCTCTGGGTATAAAGCTACAGAGGGGTTCGGTGTGGTATTTGACGTCTTTTGTGTATAAGAGCAGGACTGAGGAGCCTCTAGGTTCGGCCGTGAAGATATCAGGTGGAGCTGAGAGTGTCGAGCGTACTGGAAGCAAAGAGGTGTGAAATTACCTTCGAGGATCGAAAATTATAACTGTATGAGTCGTCTAATTGCGACGGAAACGTATAAGAACTACTCGATATTCATTACTGCAATCTAAGAGACTGTATAAAAGAAGTTTCACTAAATAAGCCAGTCTAGCAACCTACGAACCATCTCCGAAACCACAATAGCATTAGTAATAATGGACACTATATATTGCATAATAGATAACGTACATCCACCCATAACAAAACAACCGCCGTAACAGAAAAAGTCGTTGGTACTTTTACTTCGCAGTAACAGCAAGCTTACGCATACCGTAATTTTTATAATACTACCCTATAATAATATACTTTACTTTAACAGCTTCTACACCCTCATAACTATGCTAATGTAAAAAAACACTTATATAGACGCTTGCTCGCATAATTTACAAAGAGCTAGTTTTTAGAGCGATAATAAACCTCGTCCTTATACAGCTCGGGCAGCAAGAGAACAACAACAGGTTTAGAGCTTAAGGGCGTAGTTATAGTATATCTATACATTATAAGGCAGATATCGCTATGCGTTAGGCCATATCTCAAAGTTATATAGCAGCTCTATCGTGTAGTTAAGACGCTAAGACATATTTATTAGCCAACTTAATAAGCGCTATACACTAGTCTTAGCACTACTTCTAATTCTAAGCCGAATTTAATTATATTCCGAGCGCTTATATAGTTTACACAGCCATATATCTTATAATAAAATACCTATAGTGTATAAGGGTAAGACGCGTAGAGATATTTTATATTAGCTAGAATTAGTAACTCGCTTTTGCTAGAAGTATCTATTAACTTAGCAGCCCTATATAAAATTATATCTTATAGCGCGCATAGAGTTAATAATAGCTTTCTAATATTAGTAGAAGGTTCTAGGATTTAGATAAGGCTTTCCTATAAAATTTAGAGTAATTAGAACTAGAGGTTAGCACTACAGAGAGAAAAGTCTATTACACTATAAAATAAGGCCCTTTATAAATTAGGCGCGAAGGTAATAATATAAATATAATTTTTAGAGAAGAGAAAATTATAAGCGTTTAGTATTAGCTATATCACATTATTTTTATTAATTTATAGTAATATTTATTATGCGCATAGACTTTTTAGTTGCTAAAAGTTAAAGTACCCCTTATTTATTTTGCCACATAGGGCGTCTTACTATATAGAAACGAATATTAGTAAATACTCTAAAGAATAGTGTGTTACTTTATAAAAAACATAGCGTATAATATTAGAAAGTAGATATATTTTAAAGTAATAGTATAGAAAAGATTATAGAATAAAATATCCTTAATTAGAAACTATAAAGTAGAAAGAGAAAGAAGCAGATATATAGTATAAAGACGAACGAAAGAGATAAAAGAATCTAGATATACTATTCTTAATAGAGCAAAATAGGGGCCTATTTTATACTAGGCTATTTGGCTTACACTAAGATACGCTATATATAGAGCCCTATAGGGCTATATAGAAAGGTATAATATATAGGAGTAGCTGCCCCTACTATGGCTATACTTATTACTAAGTAGGTTTTAGAGGATTTCTCTCCTATAACCTACTAAGAATAGATTATATAATATTTTCTTTAGAGCGTTATTTAATAACGCTAAGCCTCTTATATTAAAATAAGCTGCATAAAGTATTTTTTAGAGGCTACTAGCTGCTATTATCCTTTTTTTTTTTATAGCGCTCTTTCTCCTTTTCTTATTTATATTTATTAATATTAGCCAATGTCTCTACTACTAGCCAAGTAGATAATAGGGCTTCCTCTATAATATATTAAACAAAAGGGTCTGCTATTTAGTTAGCTCTAACGCCTTAAGGGTATATATTTAGTATATATATTAATAGAGCCATTATTATTCTCTCTATAAATTTTATATTATTTCTAATAGTATTAACTAATAATAAACTTCTAAGCGTAGACTTAGATTTTATATATAAGTTTTAAGACTCCTACTATAAGTTACTATAATTTCGATTTCTAGGTAGGCTACTAAAATAGACTATTGTTTAGCTAGCTTTTTATAATTTTTTACGCTTTGTTCGCGCTTCTTCCTTACTTATAGACTAACCTATTTATTGTGGCGGCCATATATATCTTCTAGAATTATGTCTAGAATATACTAGATACTTTCTTACCCTAAAAAAGTAGGTTTGGAAGGTTTAAATTTATTTATATATTAATGCTTTTTTGCTTAAAATAATAGTAAAGAAAAATTCTCGCTATTCTAAGCCTAACTAAATTTATAGAAGAGTTATACTTAGTAGTCTCGATATAGTAAAGGCTCTTAAGTATCCTCTTTACTACTAAGCTGCTAGTAGTTAGATTACTTAGTAGAGGGCGGTGCCAAAGGCCCTCTAGTTACTATTTATAGCAATAGAACTCTATAAAGCTTACTACATCTTCTTAAAAAAAATTTACTAAGCTTAATAATTTGATTTCTTTTATATTCTTAAGCCTATATAGAGAACTATCTTTATATAAAGAGCCTAGCTATTTTAAATTATAAAGGTAATAGTAAGTAGAAGAAGTAATAATACTAACTATATATACATATTATTATATACTAGACTTAGGCTCTAGTTTAAGAAGATCTGAGATAGTAACGCTAAAGAGCACTTAGTGTAACGCTTTGCTTAGGAGAACGAGGGTAGGAAAGTAGTCTCTACTATATTACTTATAATATTATTTGCTAGCTTATTTAAGTTAATAGCTATAGTTAATGTGTTACTCACATTTTTAAATATTAAAAGTATTAGAATATAGAATATAGAGTAGCTTACTATTAGCACTATGGTAGTATCTTTACTATAGTCTAATATCTTTATATTAATACTTATAGCCTACTTATAGAAAAATAAGTAATTTTCTAGTATAGTATACTTAGTAATAAGGCTATTACTATCCACTATTTCTAGTGTAGTTAGTTAAGAAGTAGAACCTACAGGATGTAACTACTAGTTACTTATAATAAAAAGAGAGTTAGATAGCTAGGTATTTATAATAGTGTGTAGATAAGAGAAAGAAAGACTTATCTAAAGTAGCTTAAGGTGTTTTGTGTAGGTAGGCAAAGTAGATAGATAGTAATTAAGAAATAGCTTATATAGTAGGAGCTTTAACTAAATATAGTCTAGATCCTTAGCTTTCGCAATTATAAGCAGAGATAGAAAAGCCCTAACTAAGAAAATAAACTATAGAGTTAGCAAAATTGTTAGTAGAATACCTATTATACCTTCTCTTCTCTTATTTAAGCACGCGTATAGCTTAGAAGCGACTTATTAGTATTAGAATTCTACTTAGTGTAAGTACTAGTCATATTAAGATAAGGTTTACTTACTACTAAAAGACGTAGCGTATAATATTAGGAAGTAAATATATTTTAAAGTAGTAGTATAGAAAAAATCTAGAATAAAATATTCTTAATTAGAGACTATAAAGTAGAAAGAGAAAAAAGCGAACGCATAGTATAAGGCCGAAAGGGGTAAAAGAACCTAGACGTACTATTCTTAATAGAGTAAAATAGGGGCCTATTTTATATACTAGGCTATTTGGCTTACGCTAAAATATACTATATAGAGCCCTATATATTTAGATTACGTAGACTAGAATTAAATAGTTAATACGCTATATTACTATATAATTTATATAAGAGATCTAATAATAAATTAAAATACTATTATTTCTAACCCTTTATAAAGCTCTCTAAAAAAGTATAGAGTCTTTTCTAAATTGTTAAATATCTAGAGTTTTAGATTATTAAAGCTAGTAACGCATATATCGCCTAGTGTTATATAATAGTGGCGGCGGATTATAGAATATTATTTATAGACTAGCTAGAATAGCTAAGTGCAAAATTTACTTCGCGCTGCCCCTACTAATAATATCTTATTGTCTAATTTAAGGTTATGACTATGCTTACGTAATATGCCGATAGCGCTATTAAAGTTAATATTGTTGCGCTAATTATCTATGTTTTTACTAAAAGTTAAAATATATTATATAATTGCTATTAGTTACTATATATATAGTATTAATCTAAGTGTAAATTTAATTATATGGCTGCGCGTAGAATATAGCGAAATTTAATAAAAGTAGAAGAGTAATATTAAGTTATATTATATATGCTTTTTTAGGCTAGCGCAAAGTAGAAGACACTAGTAAGGCAGGAGATATTTTTCTTTTCGTGCCTATTAGAAACTAGTACTATTCTAAAGATAAATATAGATAGGCTTAACTTATATTAAGCTAAGTTATTAACTTTAATAACTTAGTTTAGCAAATTGTTTTTACGATTCTTTCTATTATAATTAATATTATTATTATAATAGAATATAGTACCTAATTAGCTATTTAATATATACTTAACTTTAGTTATTATTATTATTTTAGTAATCTACCTCTTGTTTAGAATTGTTTTTAACCCTTAGATACTATAGTAATAAAGAATCTTAACTAAAAATAATTATAGCGAGAGCGAGGTAGGTTAGCGTATAAAGCTATATTAAACTAGCTTACTATTATCTACTTTATATTATAGTACTTGCGCTAAGTCTTTTTAATACTTTATATAGCTACCTTTATTAACTACTATATAAGATCTATAGAGTTTAAGACTATACAAAGAGTTATATACTATAAATAGAGGAAAATATAAGCTTGTTACTAAAGTAGTGTTAAGAATAGTAATAAGAGAATGCTAGAAAATATAGAATAAATTAGTTAATACTATACTAGTATTATATAATAAAGGGGTAGTAGTCTTAATTTATATAATGTGCAATAAGATAATACTATAAACTATATATATATATATATATATATTACTACTAGTATATTTTATACTTAATATTAATTCTATAGAGGCCGTATCTAAAAAGATCTTTATCTTATATATTTACTAGGTGTTTTTTTATAAAATATATACTAAGATTATCTAGGATATAAAACAAGTGTGCGCGCTTAGCTATTAGTAATTTCTTATTATCTAGGCATATAAAATATATTCTTGGCCTCTTTTCTTTATATACTAATATCTTGGCTACTTCTAACTCTTTTTTATTAACCTTACGCTATAACTTCTCTTTCCTAGTAACTAGTAGTATAATATAACTATTTAATTACTTTAGTTAATAAAGGTGTATTTTACTCTCTTTAATTCTATAGTAATTTATAATAACACAAATGGCCCCTATTATGCTAGCTAACTTTCTCTTATAGAAATATTCTTTGTTAGATTAGAATAGTGTTAACTAATGCCTTCTGGGCTAAAAGTATAGCGTTATAAGATATCACCACTATTATAACGTCTTTGGTTTTAATACTAGTAAACTATTACTTAATATTATATATAGATTACTTATACTTCTAGTGCTCTTTAATTTTCTAAAGAAGAGTATACTATAATTACTATCTTATCTAGTTAATCTAGTAGTTAAGCGCTTAGTAGTATAAATATCTTATTTTAAGACTATATTTAAGTCGCTTCTGCTGCGCTAGTAGTAAGTAAATAATAGGATAATTATTTACTAATACTAATTACTTTAGTGTAAGGCTTCTTAGCTGTTAGAAACTAATTAATTAACTTATTATATAAGCTACTTATATTAATATATTCTAGAGTTATATGCCTTATATAACTACCTCTATATCTACTATAATATATTATAATAGGTAGTATTTTTAAGAATGTCTATATATTAGTATATCCTATTATTAGGTTTTATATAGTCTTGCTAACATTATCTATATATATATTAGTTTTAGATCTACTAAAACTAGTAGCTAAGACTAATATTACTATTCTTATTAAATGCCTTACCTCTAGCGTAGTGTAGTAAATAGGGCTAGGTAACTTATATAAACTCTATAATTTCTCTAAGAGTTTTAATCTAAGACTATAATATAGAGTCTAAAAGACGTTTATCCTTAGAAATAATCTAGCCTTCTAGGATCCTCTCTACTACATAGAAGATGGAAACATTATCTAGCTTTTAATTAAGATATAATAGGGGCTTATTACGCTCTAGTAAGATAGAGAGCCCACTTAGCTCTTTTAGACCTATTAGATTATATACGCAGTAAACGCCCTATTATAAAAGAGTATTCTAAGTAGAAATATATAGAGGCTAAAGGTAAGAGTCTTATTATAGATAACTTTAGAAATAGGAAAAGTATTCCTAACTAGATTATTAGCATCTTTACAAGATAAATAGGTTTTAAAAAAAGAAAAAACTTATATATTTTTAATTCTAAGAAACTTCTTTATAAATTTAAAGGTTAGCTTAAGTAATACCTAATAAGGCCCACCCTCTAGATTCTAAAGCAGCGTAACCTAGGCATACTAATAGTAGAGGCTAAGAAGAGCTTTTGGCCAATTTGCTGTAAAACTACTAAGTTATAGGTAGACTTAGGTTTGTATCTAATAGTGTCTATAGAAATATTACTTTTTAGTTATTATAAGGTTTGTTTCTAGAACTTAAGTAAGGTTCTCTATATATATATAGGCCTTGTCTTAGCCTATCTTCTTTAAGCTATGCTTTTTAGCTAGCTTTTATAACACCTATAATACAGCTTAGACGTGTGTTATAGGGTAAAGAAATATATAATAAAAGGTAGGACAGACCTTATATATACTTTAGTTTATCTTTCTATTTAGCTTAAGACTTATTACTCTCTTATATATAAGGCGGTACACCTTTTAGTATATTTTAAGGGAGCTAGTAAACTTAATGCCCTAGCGTTTCTAATCTTTCTTTTCTTAACGCTAATTAAGTAGCTAGTTAAAAAAGGTATATAGGGTATAGATAGACATAGTTGTATAGAAGTAGAGGTCTATTTTTTCTTGGTAGGTTTAGTATCTATTTTGTGTTACTATTATATTTCTTAGTCTAAAGAGTTAGAGTATATAACTTACTACTTCTATTAGTCTTTAATATAATCTAGTAGATAGGTACTACTCTTCTTTATAGTTCTTCTTAGTATACTCTCTTTTATTAAACGTTTTTAGCAGCATGCTAGTATAGTGCTAAGGCGGATAATTCTTATTAGCAAAGAGCCATACTTAGTTCTCTACCTCTTTACCTTACTTGCCATCCTTATTACTACACATTTTATTATCTATAAGGTCCGTGTCTAATATAACACTACTATTAGTATTAGACTTAGTATATTTACTCTTATTAAAGAAATTATTAATAGGTAGATAGTGTTATAGGTTACGTTAGTATAGGGGGTGTGTAAGGGGTATATAGGCGTATTAGATAATAGGTAGAGTAGTTAGTTAAGTATATAAGCGAGAGAAGTAGTAGTCTTTACTAGTAGTTTTATAAAGGGCGAGAAAACCGCTTTAAGTACGCTGCTAATAGGGCGCGGTCTTAGCTTAGGTTAGTATACTACTAGTAATAAGAATAGTACGTAGTGTTAAGAGCTATACCCTACTCTTGCGTTCCTGGTAGTAGGGGTGCTATAACCTTGTCAAATATACGGGTATTCTTGATGAGTTGAGATGAAAAGTGGTGGGTTGATTGATTGATTGTGTGTTTTCTGTCGGAGAAGCTCGGCTACCGCGAGAAGTAACTATCTAGTACTAAGCCGCACTAGTACTATTTAGAATAGTAGTACAGGGGCAGTGTAAAACAGTAGTGCGCCAGCCTCCTTAGTGTATTTTACAGTGAAATTACTGTGATTTACACTAATTACCACTGTAAGGGGCCATATAATCGTACACACCTACCCACTGGATTTCACAGTGACTATCTATCTGACACACCCCCTCAGCTTGGAACCATCTCAAGCTGGACCCAATTCTTCGCAGCCGTACTATAACTCATAGTCCAAAAGCTTCCATCCTGTCTTCTAATTCGTTAAGGTCGACCTCTTGGTCGGTGATCCTACCCCTGACGTCTTTAAGTCCGAGTTGATTTACGAACTTAGTCCATTTGCCAGCTAGCAGAGCCTTTGTAAGGCCATCTGCTGCTATTTCTTCTAATTGTTGGTACTGGATTTTAATAGCTCCACGTACTACTTCTTATTAAAGCTAATAATTGTGTATGTTAACGTGCCTAAGCTTTGTTTGTAACTTGGCAATTTCTTTAGTAACAAGTTAGATAGTTTGTTAATTGTCGCAATTAATAGTAATTGTTAAGGATAAGAGTTTAATCTTAAGTTTAGCAATTAACTAAGCTATAAAGAGTGCCTCCTTTGCAACTTGTAAGAGTGCTAGCAACTTAGCTTTAGTTGTTAAAGTAGTGACAGTGTTTTGTTTGTTTACCTTCTAGGCGACAAGTCTACTAAACAGCTTAATAATATATCTTTGCAAGCTCTTTCTATTAAGGGTACTATCTGCAAACAACGCGTCGCTAGCAACCTTATAGGTGTCTGCATCTCCAAAGCGTAGCCCTAGTGATTGGGTAGAGAATAAGTATAGCAGTACACGGTCGGCGGCTTTGTGATAGTCGTCGCTGGGATTTGATAGGAAGCGCGATAATTAGGAGCTTGCGAAAGCGATATTAGGGCGCGTGGTTACTGCAGCGTACAGGATTAATCCTATCTTTCGCTTTCGCTGGTATTAGTTGATCTCAGCCTTCGTGGCGAGTCCTTCTTAAGGTAGCAGTTCGACTGCTGCTAACATTAGGGTATCGTGTTTAAGGTCGCGTCGGTTAATAATGCGACTAATCTTGTCTATATAGGACGCCTGTAATAGCTAGAGTTGCCTACTTGCACAGTCTCTGACAATTTCAATCCCTAGAAACCACTAAAGATTGTTACCTCTAGTAAGGGTGAACTTTATACTTATCTTTTTTATTTACTGCGTTAGCAGTGTGTTTCTAATCCCTTAAGTAGGCAACAATAAGGTCGTCTATATAGAAGAATACAATAATGCTGTCTTTGATTATACAGCAAGGCTTATAAGGGACAGCGGCAAAACTAAGATCCTTAAGAGCACTAGTAAATTCTCTCTGCCACAGCAGTGGTGAGATTCAAAGACTATATAGTGCCTTATGCAACTATAGGATAGTGCTAGGTCGGGTATAACCTTAGGGCATTCTTATGTAGAGTTCTCTGTCCAGTTTCGCATAGACGAAAGCGTTGGTGACGTCGTACTGGCTGAGCTCTAGGTCATACCAAGCTGCCATAGCCATAAGTAGGCGAAATGATCGTCCTGCGAGGGTTGCGGCGTAGGTGTCTTAAGTAGTAAAGTGGCGTTATTAATCTCCACGTACTACTAACCTAGCCTTACACTTCTAAAATTGATATAATGTTTGTTAAGTTTGTATATATACACCTACATACAGTTGAGAATTTAGTAGCCGCGTGATCGCACTAGGGAAACAGGCACCTCACTCTAAGACCTTATCTCCTTGTAGCTTTATAGGTGTACTCGCTTAGCATCCTTCTATATATTAAATAGCGGGTGGTCTTCTAACTATATTCCGCAAGATAGAGGCTCTAGCAATTCACTTTAGTAGGGTTTCTTTCCTACTGCAAGCATGCGATTAAATTGCGCTTTGTTAAGCGGCTTCCCCTTATATTTGCCTCTACTACCTGCCTATGTTCTAGCTAGGAAAGCGGCTACCTATAGCACAGCGCGCGTTAATCTAGCTGTAGTAATCCAAAGGGAAATTGTTTATGTTAATTGTGTTCAAGGCTCGCTATTAATTAGGCAAGCAGTGCGATAGGCAGAGGTGTCGCTAGTAGTGTTAGGTAGGTGTAATTAATCTTCCTCCCTTAATAGTACCCTAGAGCATTATTGTTATCCTCGCAGGAGTTAGTGATCGACTTATCCTCGTATAAAGACTTAGTGTTTTCGTGTGTTCTAGTGGTGAGGGCGGTGGGGCGGTAGCTCCACTAATTGGGTCCATGCAGCAATCTCTTCATAAGTGCTATGCATAAGGTTGTCTAACAGGTCTTCTTCTTTACCTAAGAATACTAATTTTTTGTTAAAGATAACGTCTCAGGTACTAATGACTTTCCTAAGTAGAGGTATCCATATCCTCCAGATGTTTGTTGATCGGTAGCCCACTAGGTATCCAATCCATGCTTTCAGATCTAACCTTTAGAGCTTGCTCTTACTGCGTTTTGTATCGTTAGTTATAGCAAAGGCTTTACAGCTATAGGCCCTAAGGTAAGCCTAGTTCAGTTTCTTTAGTTAAGTAATAATGCTGTTTTAGAAAGCAACTGTTGTAAAGAATACTTCGTGTGGTGATCGCCATTAATTAGCGTAGTTTAGAGTTCGATTGTATAGGTATACAGCCGCTTGTGTGATTTCTGGCCATAGTGTCTAAGGAAGGTTGGCGTCAAGTCGCATTGCACAAATCTTCTCCTTAATTACACCCCCTAAGCGTTTAGCTCCTCCATTTTAAGCTTAGGTATTAGGTGCTAAAGGCTTAATAACAATACCTTCACTAACACACCATCTGTAAACGTCTTGCTTAACTAAGAAGATCTATTGTCTGATTCAATAACTTTAACTGTCACTTTAAACTGTACTTTTATAAATAGTACAAATTCCTTTAGCAGTTTAATAATTGTTCGTGCTAGTTAGTTGTCTTTAAAGTAGAAATCCTAAGCTATATGCCTAAGAATTAATTAGTGATAAGCATTTAGCTTTTCTTGCTAGTGGAGCTCTTATCTTCAAAGTTGTGAAAGTCTATAGCAACTCTCTTACTAGGACTGTTATTAATTTGTTTAGCCTATTGTCTAATTTGTCGCTTAAGCTTTAATCTGCCGCAAGCATCGCATTGGACTATAGTCAGTCCTTTAAGGCGCAGCCCCTCACAGTAATTCACTGTGTGTTCTAGCGCCTAAGGACCTAGGTGGCCTAGTCGTTTGTGCTATGTGTTGGCGTCCGCCTTCTGCGCTCGTCGTGCGGTGCGCGTAGTGATCTTGTGTGTGGCGTACGTACTATTAGGTATAGTACAATTTGGTGTTAGTGTTGCTCTAAACTCTAGTACCTATTAATTGTGTATTTCTTAAAGTTCAGCGAGGATTGTATTATCCCTTCTCTTAATTGTTATTAGATCTACTAGCGTGTCCTACTAGAGGCCTTGCCTGCGGAGTAATAATTAGAAAGACACTAGGTTGCATAGCAGATTAGGGCAGTAGGCAACATTGTCTAGCCTTATTACCCTATTTCCTTGTACACTCTTGACGTGTAGATAGACACTCCTATATCCCCTAATCTATACTCGTGTTGAGCCCGCCTATATAAGGTCTCCTGGCGACGGTGGTCGCAGCGTGACGAAACGATCGATATATCAATAAAAATATAGCAAGTTATGCCAGAATTAAGGATTGCGGAGTAACGTAGTGGGTATGTGTTCAGGTCTAAGTGGTAGGAGGCGGCATTAAAGCTCGCTAAGAGGACAGTGATTTGTCTGCCATCTAGTTATTTATTGTTAGCAACTTTAGTAATTTGAGTTAGAGTAGGGGTGCTTAATTGTTTAATTCTTAGTGTCTGTAATCTTAGACGCTTTACGGATCTTATGCTTTCTATAAGCGCTAGGTTATTCTCTATCCTGAATTTTATTAGGGCAACTATTGCTGGTTTTGGTTGAAACTATTTAGGTTGTTTCTTAGGGAAAGCGTAAAAGCAGTCTTTTAGATTATGGCGTTGTTCACAAGTAGGGCACTTAAGGTTTAATCCTTTTTGGCCACTAACTGCTGTTAGCTTATTGTCTGTAATCGCGGACTGCTTAGATTTGGCTTTAGAGCTAGCTTTCTTAGCGCGTACGTAATCTGCCTTGCTTAAGTGATGCTGCTTTATCCACAGGATAGGCGTCCCCATCTGTGGTCTGGGTGGTTACACTACTATTAGCGAGAGATAGTCCTGCAACAGCAAAAGCGCCCTTTTGTTTGCCCTTAATTGGGTGCTGCATTACTATATGTTCTTAGAAGAGTTTCACTATTTCTTTTCTTCTAACAGTATAATCCTTGCTCCTATTCTAATAGAAGGTTGTAACCTAAATAGGTGCGACGTTAGACACTGCCTTTATAAAATCCTTCTTAACTAAGTTAGGCTTCTAGAGCTCTAGGACTCTATTGAACTCAGCTTCTGTAGCTGCATAATCGTACTCAGCAAGCCAGGTCGCCCATAATCCAGCAGTCCTTATCGGCTTAAGGGCATCTTAATACCTGGCCCTTGCTTGTTGTTCTTCATTATCTTAGTTAACCCTAACCGTAATTGTGAGGTTCTTAATCCATTGTCTAATTAATTAACCTAGTATGCAGCAATTAGTCTGCAAGTGTACCAAGGTCGTTGATTGTATAAGGGTAACTAGTTTGTCTAGGTTTGCCTTCTCATCGCGGTATGCGCGGTCGAGTATCTTGAAGGTTTCAAGTTAATTCTTGTAGTAGTTTTATATCCTCATTATAACCCTTTAGACTAATTTGCGATAGCTGCAACAGCAGCGTTGGACGTTTGTTTAGGGTTAGTTAGGTGTGCGTTAGTAAACACGCTATTTGGTTGATAGAAACCAACGTCTAGTGCTGTTAGCATGATTAGTTTGATTGTAGGTTTGATAGGTAGGGCTGGGTCGATGAGATCCCAGACCTCCAGTGATTAGGCTTGGGCTTTAATTTGCCTTAGCTATAGTGTGTAGTTCGAATAGTTGGTTAGGATCACTGTGGAAACCCTAAGTATTAATAGAGACATAATAATTGGTTTAATCAAGGCAGTGAGACTCTTAATTGTCAAATATACGGGTTGTTCTTGATGAGTTGAGATAAAAAAGTGGTGGGTTGATTGATTGATTGTGTGTTTTCTGTCGGAGAAGCTCGGCTACCGCGAGAAGTAACTATCTAGTACTAAGCCGCACTAGTACTATTTAGAATAGTACAGGGGCAGTGTAAAACAGTAGTGCGCCAGCCTCCTTAGTGTATTTCACAGTGAAATCACTGTGATTTACACTGATTTACCACTGTAAGGGGCCATATGATCGTACACACCTACCCACTGGATTTCACAGTGACTATCTATCTGACAAACCTACTACTTAGGCGAGAGCCTAAATAAGAGTGTTATGGCAATAGCAATAAGGTATTTATATATAAGGGAAAGAAGAGCGCGTAGTGTTTTAAAACGTAGAATATTATATAATCTAGACACTATTAGATTGTAAAAGTGTGCTAAGAGCTCTACTACTAAGCTTTTTTAAAGTTAGGATAGTAGCGTAACTACGCTAGCTAAAGTGAGTAATCTAGAGAGTATATGCGCCCAAGCTATCTAGCGTATAAGTAGGGAGCTTTAGTAGCAAGTTAGCGTTAGAAAATAGTAGCACCAGCACTCTAAATTAGTAGCCAAAATGCTGTCGAATTGTTTAAGATAGTATTAATAGATAATATTTAGTATTATCTACTCTATTACTTTAGCCCTATCCTATATAATAATTACACTTAGCACTATAGCTTTACTATATATAAAAACTATATAATTCTATCTAAAAGCCTACTAGTGTATAGTGCTTAGTAAAAGGCCTAGGCTTAGTTATACTACTATAGTAGTAGACGTATAAAGTGCCTCTAAAGTAACTATATAACTAGACTAATAGCGTATAGAAATATTTTTTATACTAAATATCTTTAGTAGCCTATAGATATAGGTCTATATTAGCTAAAAGAATAATATTAATATTATAAAAAGGTATATACGTAATAATAAGTTCTTAAGCTTATTTTAAAGTTAGTAATTATATAAAAGTAAACCTATAAGGAATAAGAAAATTTATATTAATAGAGATATTTTAGAAGAATATATAATTTATATAGAAACTAGTAGGAAAAGTGAGATATATATTTTTTATTAAGAAAATTACGCACGCAATAAAATTAAAACTAAAAAAGCTAAGTTAGTTATTGGCTAGTATAAATGCTATTATCTATAGTAAGTTAGTAATATATAAAGACAAAATATTATATAATAAAAGATATAGTTTAGCACTATATAAAATAGGAGATTAGCTTAATAAAGAAAAAAAAAGAAAAGAGCTAGGAAGAAGAAATATGTATAGAGAGATACGTATAGAGAGATATTTAAAGCAAAGAATAAGAAAAAGAAAAATAAAAAAAGAAAAGTCTACCTTATATCTCTCTCTCTTTTATTTAGAGTTTTAATTTCTACCCATTACTAGTATTTATTTTTTCTTTATCTAATATTATACAATTACCTAATATTACTATCTAAATAAATAAGATAAATAGGTCTACCTATTATATAAGAAATAAACTAAGTAAAAAGAACTTTATATAAATAATATATTATTACCACAATCTTATTATTAACTATATAATCTTATCCTTAACTACTATTAGCTAAACTACTACTTTACTAGTAATAAGTCTAATTGTGCCTCTAATAAATAGTAATAAAGTATGTGGTGTTAAATTAACTACCTAGGGGTAGCACGATAAAGGCTTTTATCTTAAATAATATAATAAAAAAAGCAGAGCCCTTTGCTTAGTAATTAAAAAGAGCGTGAAAAAGGTAATAAAAAAAGGTAATAAAGTATAATAAATACTTACTTAATAGAATCTTTTTACTAACTAAAGTAGACTAGCTAGAGTAGAAGGCGTATAAATAGAGAAATAATAAATAGGTAGAATAAATATTAGTAAGTATATAGTTTATATAGAGGAAGAGAAAACTACTAATAGTAATCTTAAAATAAAACGTTACTAGTATTTATATACTATATAGGCAAAAGTACCTAAAAGAGTTAAAGTTTTAATATTATTATATAATAGTAATTTTTTTTTACAACTAAGAAGTTTCTAATAAAAATATTATAATAATAGTAGATATTTCTCCTATTGTTATATATATAGAAAAGCGTTTTAAGGTATTAATAAAAAGGGTTAGCGCGTTATAAGCGATCTTGGCGGGCTTGGCGCGCCTACTTAAACTAAAAAAAATTATATATATAAAACTATGCGTAAGGGCATAATACTATACTATAGTTTAGAGCGAAAATTATAATAGTATTATATAGAAATTATATAATGCCTATATATTATAGTTTATATATTATAGGATTTTCTTTTTTTATTTATATTCTTTCTAGAGATAAATAATTAATACTAAGTTAGTTTTATTATATTACTTTTTTTCTTATATAATTATTCTATATATCCTCTACACTTACTAGTATAGAGTATTAGATATTAATATCTATATAACTAGCTATAGAGTCTATTTAAAATACTTAATATATATTAAGACTTTATAATTATAAATAAGTAATAATATAGCTTTATTATTAACTAAAAGATAATAGTAAGCCTTTTACTAATATACTAGAGTTATTTTTTAAAAGTCTATTATATCTAAAGTAGATATATAATAGTAGTAAATATAGCTATATATTTAGTCTTAACTATACTATATATATGTAGCGTTAATTCTATCTAGGGGTAGGACGATAAAGGCTTTTACCTTAAAAGACATAATAAAAAAAAAAAGAAAGCCCTCTGCTTAGTAATTAAAAAGAGCGTGAAAAGGTAATTAGATACAAAAAAAGCTAACTATACTATAAGTAACTAAAGCTTATTACTTATATAACTATATAAGGGTAATTTTTTTAATTACTAAGTAGGAAGCTCTGTTTTTTTATTATATTATTTAAGATTAAAGTCTTTATTATTCTACTCCTAGGTAGTTAATTTAATAACACACATACTCTTATTATTAAATATAAAAATAGTTTTTAAAAAAGTTTTTAAACCTTAAATATAGCGTAGCACTTTAATATAATTTTAAAATATTACTTAAATAAATTTATAGTATATAAGCCTAATATACTAATTAGGTAGAATAGATTAAGCTAAAAAATAATAGCTAAAAAATTAGGAAAGCTAATTATTAACTAATAAAGCTTTTGTTAATTAATATTAATAAAGATATTAATAATATTTAGAGTAGAAATATAGTAGAGTTTAGTATAGTTTTATAAAGATTATAGTTTTCTAGACTTAACTAAGACCTATAGGCCCTTTATAGTTAAATTACATAATTAAGAAACTTTTTAATTTTTAAAAATAACGCGGTTATAGGTAATTACTACCTATAATAGTACTTGCTAGCCTTCCTACTAAGCACGCCCTATTACCTCTCTTTTATACTCTATTTCTCCTATTTGCGCCTTTTCTAGTTAGTGTTAGCATAGTAGTTAGTATAGGCCTGTGCCCTACGCTGTCCTCTATATAAGAAAGGGCCTTCTATTTTTCTTTCTTATTTACTATTTTAGAATAGTATTAATTTAACTAGCTCTTTTAACTATTCTAGCTATTTCTAATAGGTTAGCCCTATAAGACTATATACTATCCTTATATTATTTTAAGACTAACTATTTTTATTTAGCTATAGATAGTAATATAATATCTACTCCTTTTTTAAAATACTGCCTATAGGCGGTTAAATAAATAATATAGAAGTTTTATTTTATCAGTTACTAGTTATACTAGGTAGTTATTATACTATACTAAGGTCTATTAAAAAAGACTACTTCTATACTTTTCTACTTATTATAAGTTAGTAAGAGTATATTAGTTTATTAGTTACTTTAGTACTAGGTAGCTATTATACTACGCTAAGGTCTATTTAAAAAGACTACTTCTAAGTTTCCTTTCTACTTATCGCATAAGGGTAGAAACTTTATTAATTACTAAAAAGAATTTCTAGCGCTAAGGAGTTTATATTTTACTACCCTAAGGTCTATTAAAAAAGAGTACTTTTAAGTATTTTCTGTACTTAATATATAAAGATAGAAACTTTATTAGTTACTAGAAAGAATTTCTAACACTAAAGAGTTTGTGTTTTTTTACTACTTTAAGGTCTATTAAAAAAGGCTACCGTTAAGTCCCTTCTTTACTTAATATATAAGGGTAGAAACTTTATTAGTTATCTCTATAAAAGACTAGTTTAATAGGTCGCGCTACTATAGTCTATTAAAAGAAATTACTCTAAGTTATAGAAGTAGTAGTACTACTTTATACTAGTAGAATTAAAATACTACTAAGGCCTATTTAAAGAGGCTAGAATTCTAAGTTTACTAGCTATTAGTTATAGCGTAAGTAGTAAAAAGTCTTATTAGTTACTCTTATAAGACTTTATACTTTAGTTTAATAGATTACACTTAAATTTACTAAAAGAGATTTTTCTAGTCTATTAATAGGCTATTCTAAATATTCCTAAATATAATAATAATAATAATACATAATAATACATAATAATACATAATAATACATAATAATACATAATAATACATAAGAATACATAATAATACATAATAAATACAGAATAAGACAGAATAAACATAATAATAAGACTAATACATAATAATACATAATAATACATAATAATACATAATAATAATAAGACATATACATAATAATACATAATAATACATAATAATAATATAAATAATACATAATAATACATAATAATACATAATAATACATAATAATACATAATAATAAATAATAACTACGTTACCTCTAAAGACTAATTTGTCTATAACACCTAACTAGCGTTACACTATAAGGGCTAAAGATACTAAATAAGTAAAATTAGAATTAGGCTCTAGAGGCGCTATAGCGCTATTTGCAAAGATTTTATATAAGTAATATTTTTACTCTTTTTATAAGGCGCCTTATCTTACTTACTAAGCGCGCTATCTTATACTTATAAGATACCTAGATCTACTAAATTTAGGTACCCTACTATACCTAACTCTTAACCTCTTAGGTTTTATTTTTATTTTCTTTTATTTTTTTTTTATAATAGACGCCCCTTATAAACCGCTTAGCTACTTAGAAAACCTAGATACTAAGTTGCCCTAGCGCTAACCTTACTAAGTAGCCTTATATACTCTATCTTAATTTTTTACTATCTTAGGCCTTAGTTAAGCTTATATTTAAACTAGAGTAGCACTACTAGTTATAAAACCTACTTTCTTTACTATAATTGCCCTAGCCCTTACCTACTACCTATTAAATATTTGGCTAGGCAACTAATTACTAGGCTATTAATATTGCCTAGCTATATCTTCTAGTATAGCTTATTAATAAATTATAGTTAAACATCCTTATTATAACCATACTTCTGCCCTAAACCTATTAGTAGCTAGCCTTTAAAACCTCTAAATCTAATAACTCTATACTATTATCTTTTAAGAATGCTAAAATTAACGCATATTAGGCAACTCTAACTACTTCTTTTAATAATAGAAACTCTAAAGTAGAGCCTAGGCCTAATTACTTTAGTTAAGAAGACGCCTAATCTAGTAAGAACTATAGCAATTATACTAGAGAAGAGGCGCTTAATAAAAATAATTTTTGTAAACTTAGTATTACTTACTATAATAATAGCCTAAAAGATAATAACGCCGCCTATTATAGTAGTAAATTAGAAGATAAAGAGCCTACCTATTATAATAACCTTTCTAATAACAATTCTAAATTTACTAACCTAATTAACTCTAAGTCTAACTCCCTATAGAAAAAATACTTAGGTAATAAATATAATAGTAAACTACCTAATAAAATCTGTTAAAACACTAATAATTAGAAGCTGCCCTCTGACTATTAGTCCTTACTTTAATTAACTAGTTACCTAACTTATTCTATTCTTAAGGACACTCTAAGCTACTAAAATAGATAGTTTAGTTTACTACTAGTTAAGTAGCTTCTTAGCTAGCCTACTATACATAAGCACCTATTACTTTTAATACTTATACCTCTAGCTATTCTCTCTCTAGCTAGCTTACTACTAATTTAGTAGCTTCCTAACTATTACGCGTATAGGACACCTTTTAGCACCTCTATTCTACTATATAAGCAGCCCCTCTAGCTTTATAAACTACTTTATCCTAATTAAAAAACTATATAGTTAGGTTAATGTATTTTTTAATACTCTTTTATAGTACTAAGAAATATTACATAATATAAATTACGCCTATATATAATAAACTAACAAGAAAATTTTTTAGCTAACTATATTTTTATATAATGTTAGAGCTAAAATACACTCTATTAGTAAAACGCTAAATGCTAGAATATAGTTTCTACTATATTTTTTCTACTAATTTACTAATTTACTTCTAATAACTTTCTTTAAAACTATATATATATATATTATATAGCAATCTAGTATAAGTAACTTAACTAGAAGCTTATTACTATTAGCTATCTTAAGCTTTAGCTTCTTTTTTACAATAATTATAAGCTTATTTATTAAGTTTTAGAGATATAAAAAAAGGTCTATAGTAGATTAGGCGTACTTAAAGTTAATCTTTGCTTTATAGTATAGTTATATCTTTATTTTATTTAATTTAGCTATAATTATTAGTTATAGTAGTGCGTAAGATAGTAATAAAATTAGGCTCTCTTTATATAAGTAATAAGCACTCTAACCTTATTAGTACCTATATAGGCAAAATAAGTTACTACTTAATAATAGTTCTAAACTATAGTTAAGTTACTTAAAACGCTTTTCTGTATTAATAATAGTAGGAGAGATAAGATAACTACTATTATAATTTTATTAGAAACCCCTTAGTCGTAAAAAAAACATATTAAAGTTAACTTTAAAGAGACTTTTTCTACTATTACTTTATTTTCTATTATTTATCTAGGCCCTAGTGCTAATACTAATACTAATACTAATACTAATACTAATACTACTTAAAAAAGTATACTCTCTTATAATTTATTTACTTAAAGTTACTAAATCTCTACTAAAGTATTACTCTATTTATAAAATTATTGATAAAAAGTAGAAAGTATACTTTACTCTATATAAGATAGTTCTAGTATACTAGTTAGGCTAGTAATAGATTAGTAACTATAGACGTAATAATAATAAATATATAGAGTTCTTACTATAGTTCTTTATATTACTACTAGTTAGAAAAGTAGTAATAAAAAGGGCGAAATTAAGGGTAAAATTAAGAGGAAAAAGAAAATAAAGGTATTTATTAATAAGTTACTAGAAAAAAAGAGTATTATATAAATACGCTAAATTCTTATAGTTTATAGTATTAAATAGTATATATATTATATAAGTATACTATATATAGTAACGTATAAATATAGTATAATTATTAAAACTATATTAGTAAGCAAAATAAATAATAAAATAACATGTTAGAATTTCGTTATTATACTAAAAGATAAATAGATAAATAACTATAAGCTACCTAAAAATAACAAAAATAGTCGTTTTAATAATAAGTTATAATTAAAGCAAAAGTTAACTATAAGTAACGTATAAAAAGTTTACTAAAAGATAATTATAAGAAATCTAATATTATATATATTAAATTACTTAAAACTAAAAATAAAACATAATATAAAACTAACCTAATAATATTATAAAATACGCTATCGTAATATAAATAAGCTCGTAATTAATTTTTCTAAATTAATAACTTTTAATAAACTTGTCGCAATTAAGCGCTTTAACAATTTTAAGCAAATGCTAAAAAGAATATACTAAATAAGGTAATATTTATATATATTAAATTACTTATTACTAAAAAAACAAAAATATAATATATAAAAGACTTATTTTATAATGTAAAATATATTAGCGTATCATAAACTAAAAAGTAATAAATTATTCTAAAATACGGCGTTTATTATTAACGTTATAACTAAATAATAGTAAAATAAAGTTAGTATATAAAATAATAGCTCGTATATAAAATACTAGTCTATATATAAAACACTAGTTTGTATATAAAATACTAGTTTATATATAAAACGCTAGTTTGTATATAAAATACTAATTTATATATAAAATAATAGCTTATATATAAAATACTAGTCTGTATATAAAATAATAGCTCGTATATAAAACACTATTATATATAAAATACTAGTTTAAACATTAGTTTAAAACACTAGCACGTATAAAAGTTAAAGGCATAATTAAACTATATAAAACTAAGTATTCGTTAGTCTAAATTATTTTATATATAGATTGCTAGATAGTTAGTTTATTAAAATTAATTAACTAGTTTAATAATACTAACTCGATTACCTTCTTATCTATTTATTTACTTTTTATAGGTTATGAGCCCGGCGCTCTAACAATTTTATTATTTATTATTATCTACCTTTTAGCTTACTAAGCTATTCTTCTATTAATTTTTTCGATATATACCTTATTTTTCTTAGAATTTCTTTAAGATTCTGATTCTTTTATACTAGCTAGTCTAGTCCTTTTAGCTTACTAAGCTATCTTGGTAAAATCGATATTTTAACCAATACCTTATTTTTCTCAGAATTTTCTAAGCTCTTTTACTAGCTAGACTAGTTTATTACCTTTTTAGGCAATTTCGTTAAGCCTTATTAATTTTTTTTTAAGAAATACCTTATTTTTCTTAGATTTCTAAGCTCTTTTTGGCCTATTAATCTTATTTACATAAGTTCTAAGATTTCTTCTATCTCTAAGTAGAAAATGCTTAAGGGTATTTCTAACTACGAGATGTAAAAGCCTAGGGCTATTTCTATTCTTATAATAGAAAATTATATGACTGTAATTTAGAGTAATAATAATATTATATATTAATTTAGTGTCGAAAGATATTAATATAAAAGCATAATTAATTATTACTTTATTAGTCGAAGATGGTTCTTTATAGCATATTAAGGATTTATCTATAGCTAATAAGATGTAAATTTATTTAAGAAATCTTTATTCTTCTAAAGGTTACTATTCTAAATTTCTTCTTTTAAAGAAGTTATTTAATAGTACCTTATTAGATTTTAATTTAATAAAGGAGTTTCTTAATAAAATTAAATATTTAATAATAAATCTTAACTATAAGTTAATTAAAATACCTAAACAGATTATTATAGCCTAGGTGTTAAATAAATAATTTAACTCCTAATTATAAGGGGTTTGTTACTTTAGTAACTTAATTATTTCGGAATAATTCTTTAAAGATTAATCTAGAGAATTTATTCTCTAATTTAATTAATAAAAGTCGTCGTTAGACGCACTTAGATAGTAATAAAACTAAGGCACTAAATTTTAGAATTAATACAAAGTTATAAAGTCTAAACAATTTTGTAATAAGTGTAAAATAAATATTCACTTTACTAATAAGTGTTGGTATTTACATCCTAAAAATAAACCTAAATGATTTAAAACAAATCACGATTACAAATCTAAAAAAGATGAAAAAATAGATAAAAATCTATTAAATCGTGAATCCGAATGTCCATCAGATCGACTAGATCGAAAGCTGTTAACGTAATCCACCAGTGAGCTGCGTACACACCACTGAGCTGCGCACCCCACCAAAACGCGACACGACGCGTCCACCTTTTTGACCATGGCTCAACAACAACAAGCTCAATTGCTATCAAAAGAAGGCAGACTTAGTCTTACCCTTGTCTCAATTAAGTCTCATCCTTATCAGTCAATTCGCGCTATAGCAGCAGCCTATAATGTCCCCAAATCAACCCTCTAGTCGCGCCTCTGTGGTGTCTAAGCTAGAATTGAGACAACGTCCGACAAACGCAAGCTATCGCCTCTTAAAGAGCAGTCTCTCGTTCGCTGGATCCTAGACCTTAATAGACAAGGCTTTCCACCCTATATTATCAATGTGCGCCGAATGGCAGACGTCCTACTTCAAGCTCGAGGCCAGATCCCGCCTCCACAGCCTATCGGCAAGAACTAGGTGTCACGCTTTGTCAACAGCCAGGCAGAGAGCTCATAACTAAGTAGGACAGGAAGCTGCATGCTCAGCGTGCTCTCTGTCAGGATCCAGTCAAGTTCAGAGCCTGGTTCAAGCTTGTTGAGGACACGCGTCAGAAGTACGGCATAACAGATGAGGACACATACAATTTTGATGAGACAGGATTCATGATAGGGGTCGCCAGCACGTCTAAGGTCGTTACAAGCTCTGACAGAGTTGGGCGAGCAATTGCTATACAGCCTGGCAATCGCGACTAGGTCACAGCAATTGAATGTGTTAGCGCGTCAGGCTGGGCGCTCTCGCCATTCATTATACTATCTGGAAAGCTACACCAAGCTAGCTAGTATCAGCTTATCCTAGGCGACTAGAGGCTTGCAGTGAGCGATAATAGCTAGACAACTAACAAGCTTGGCCTAGAATGGCTTAAGCACTTCAACTATCAGACCGCGTTGCGCTCAGCTAGAGCCTATCGCCTGCTTATCCTAGACGGCCATAGCAGCCATACAACGCCTAAGTTTAATCAGTTCTGTACAGAGAACAAGATTATTAGTCTTTGTATGCTAGCTTATAGCTCACATCTGCTGCAGCCGCTAGATGTTGCCTGCTACGCGCCGCTTAAAGCTGCGTAACGTGTCTGTGCGCGTGCCGAGCCACTTCGCGTGACGAGCCACCCAACACCATAACAGCTTATGCAAAAATGAAGCTATAGAGCCACCCACAATTAATATTATTACAGGATTTTCTAGAGGGGCACTAAATAGATCCTTGCGATTAATTTGCACTATTTATATCTGTCTAGAAGCTTAACATTGCGGCCGCGACGTGTAGAGACAGTTAGGGCAGCAGATGCGCCCTCTAAGGACTCCTCAACATCTAAAGCATTAACAACACGTTTCTAACGTTTTCTGCTCTATAGAGAGATAGCTAAGAGGCCTTCCTCTTACCCCTTTTTAGATAACTATAGAGCTTTTTTTGCGTCGCGGGCAGACTTCTAGGCAGCGCGCTGAGCTGCCTTTTTAGCTCTCTCTTTCTCTCTTACCTCCTTCGCTGCCTCTCGCGCAACACGCTTTTCCTGCTGGATTTTCTCCTTATATAGTCTAGCTGCCTTCTTTAGCTCTACTGTCTCTGCTTTTTAAAGCTGCTGCTCCTTATCCTCCTGCTCCTTAATAGATTGACGGACACGTGCCTCTCTTACCTTCCTAGGTGACTAGAACACTAACCTACTCTGATACTCCTTGCGCTGTTAGAAATCTAGAGCTTTGCCCTTCTTCTTACGCTTCTGCTTTGTAGACAGTGCCTCCCTAAGCCTATTAATATTGTGGTGGAGTAGCTTATTTTAAACAGATAGATAGTGGAGCGATTAACGAAGCTTCTGCGTATCCTTACTACTCTAATCCTTAACTATAGAGCGTACGAGCCCTATCCACCTTTCTCCAATTATAATCGCTTAGTAGGGATGAGGAGCTTTCTCTTAATTCTTGAGATCTAGTGAATCTATCGAGGATTGGATTAGGATTAGGTGGTGATATGCCTGTTGCTCTAAAAGAGCTAAGGATTATTAATTCCTTAAAGGAGGCCTGCCATACCTTCTAGAATAGTGGGAAGAAATTGCCCTTCTTAATAGAAACTAGGCCTTAGCCTGCGTTGAGGTATTTTAAGAGCTTGGCTAAGTAGGCAGTTAATAGAGGCTTAAATATTGCAACGTTAAGTGGCTAAAGCGTATAAGTTAAAAAAGGAGGCAGGATAGCAAGCAGGATCCTATGCTTATTACAGTAGTTGATAAAATCTATTATAATGTGGGGATCTATGGCCGTCTAGGATTAGGAGCTAATATGCTCGTCGAGTCTTCTCTTTTGTACAGCGATCGAATACCTGTTTAAGCTAGGCAAGACTAATATTGTTGTTTGTCCAGCTAGAGGGTAATAAGGTGATAAGACTTTATATTCTCCTGCCTTAATATCTTCTACTTAGGCTGATTAGATGCCTTTGTTAGCAGCCCTTATAGATTAGGCTAGGAGGCAGAGCAGATCTATTGGCGCATATACATGCTAGGAGCGTGATCCACGCGCAGTTTCCATCCTGGAGTGATACCCTAACCTCCTTCTTCTCCCACATTCGTTGGCTAAATGTTCTCTTTAATCTGCTAACAACACTAATTATAAAGCCTTTCTTATCTATATTGTAGGTATAACAAGGATCTATTTAATATTGATTAATCTTGTTATGTAGGAGCTAAAAGTAGAGGCGATATTTATCCCCTAAATCAGCTTTATGGCGATTGCTGTCCATGCCGACTGTCTATTGCGAGATAAGATAAATGCTGTGTTGGTTGATAAAGCGGGTAACCCAGCTCTCGCTAACTAGCTCCTTAGCTACTATAGAGGCGAAATTTCGTACCATCTCCCTAGTAGGTAGTATATGTCTCTCTGTGAGTCCTTTAATATATTTTATAAGCTCCTGCTCTTGCTATAGGTTAAGTTTCTACTAGTTAATGTTCTTAGCTTTATTTAGTGCGTGAACGCGCTTGTGTCTTTAGGATAACGTAGTTCGATCTACACTGTAGGTGGCAGCAATATTTCTGTACGAAAATAATTCCCCTGGATTTAAAGATTCAATAGCTGCAATCGCATCCTCGATTGCCCCCATATTGGTGGAGTTATGACGCGTCAAATTCAGGCGATTAATTAGCGTTTTGGTGTTAGGTGGCTCGGCACGCGAAGTGGCTCGGCACGCGCACAGACACGTTACCATGGGTGCGGGGTCAATGCGCGCCGAGCCTCAATGCGCGCTCAACACGAAAACACTTCAAGCTTCAACACCACCTATCGCTACCAATATGGGGTCAATTGAGGCTGCGCTTGAAGCGATACAATCGCAAGAACCTAGAGACTCTATTAACTATACAAAAATCGCGAAGGAGCATAGCGTTGTACGCTCTACGCTCACCTAGAGACACCAGGCTATAACGCAGTCGCGTACAGCTGAGGGAATCAACCAACAAAAACTTCGCCCTTAACAGGAGCAGGAGCTTATACGCTATATTAAAAAACTCACTTAGCAAGGCCTACCACCTACACAGCAAATAATCCAGAACTTTGCAGCCTATATAGCCAAAACGAGTGTTAGCATATACTAGGTTGATCAGTTCGTTAAGCGACACAGCATTAATCTAGTTTCAAGATAGACAGCTAGAATAGACAGCAATCGCCATAAAGCCAACTTAGAGACAAAGTACAGCCTATATTTCGACCTACTACAGCAGAAAATTAGCCAATACAATATCGAGCCTTAGCACACGTACAATATGGACGAAAAAGGCATCCTACTAGGCATTACTACTCGCTCAAAGCGGATCTTTAGTAGGCAGCTGTACGAGAGCAAGGAGGTGAGGCAGGCTATTCAGGATGGTAGCCGTGAGTGGATTTCGCTCCTAGCCTGCATATGCGCCGACGGATCGGCTCTAGATCCAGCCCTCATCTATTAGGCTGCCTCAGGTAGCCTCTAATTAAGCTGGGTTAAAGAAATCAACCCTTAGGAACACTTAGCCTTTATCACCTTATCGCCTTCTAGCTAGACAAATAACAAGATAGGCCTTGCATGGCTTAAGCAGGTGTTCGATCGCTGTACTAAGGAGAAAGCTGGACACTCCTACTAACTACTTATCCTTAACGGCCATAGATCCCACCTTACTATGGATTTTATTAATTACTGTAACCGGAATAGGATACTCCTAGCTATATTTCCGCCTTATTTAACGCATACGCTACAGCCGCTCAAACGTTGTTATATTTAAGCCTCTCTCTACTGCCTACTTAGCTAAGCTCTTAGCCTTCCTACACAGGTGCTAGGGACTATTGTTAATCGCAAAAAGAGACTTCTTTAGCCTATTCTAGAGGGCTTAGGGTAGCTTATTTAGGAAGCTATTGATTATTAAGGCCTTTAAGGCTACTAGCATAGCACCACTTAACCCAGAGGTTATACTTAAGAGATTCACTAAGACTAGCCTACCTGAGCGGGAATTAAGAGAAAGCTTAACCTTAGTACTTAGCGCGTCTAACTGGAGGAAAATTGACCGGCTCCTAAAGGCTGCAGTAGATATAGGGAATAGTAATAAGGCAAAGAAGCTAAGCTAAATAGTGCACTTAATTGCCGTACAAAAACAGCTACTACAGTATGAAAATAAGGGACTAAGAGCAGCACTAGGCAATAAGAAGAGGCGTAGGAAGCGTGGCAAGCCTTTGCTGGATAACTAGCCTACTAAGTACTTAGGGGGTGCTGTTTTCTAGTCCCTAAGGAAGGTGCAGGAGGCACGTGATTATCTACAGCAAAAAGAGGCTAAGGTAGAGCAGCTAGTACTCTAAAAAACTAAGGCAGCTAAGGCTTAGAGGGCTAGCTAGTAGCTAAAGGCTAGACTACTCTAAGAGAAGCGTGTTGCAAGGGCTAAGGCTTAGGCAGCTTAAGCAAAGGCAAAGGCGGATTAGGTAGCTAAGCGAGCCTAGAAGCAGTAGGCTCGCAGGGCTTAGCAACACTACAAGAATTGTATAAAAATAGCTAAGAAAGGTAGCAAAAAAGGCATTAAGGGTACCTAAGCAGGGCATAAGGGAAAAAAGCTTATTAATAAGGCTATAGATGCTGCTAAGGCCTTAGGTGCTGTATTACAGCCTCTACAGCCTTAGTTGCGCTGGGGCCGGAATATTAGAACTCTAAGTAGATTTTTATAGCTATAATTAATTATTAAGATTTATAGACCTTATTACTAGAAATTCTTATAATAATAGCAATTGTAGGGAGCTTTGCAGCTTCAAGTTTAGCTGAGCTGGTTTGGTGTTGAGCGCGCGCATTGAGGCTCGGCGCGCATTGACCCCGCACCCATGGTACCGGTATAGATGCGAGGTGTCTGAGCTCGCGCGCAATTATATATTTCACGTCGACAAGCAGGAATTTCTTGATATCTACACGCGTATTAGGGCTTCAGTCTTCTTAGAGCAGTTAATCAAGAGTGGCTTTCAAGCAGCAGGGCTTGTCCCACACTGTCCTGAGCGCGTCCTATCGTCGCTCACTGTGGTCCGAACGCCGTCTCCCCTAAGGCAAGAAGCTGACAGTGAGAGGCGCTGGACTGCTGAGACGCCTCACACAGTTGCTCAGCTGCAGCAGTAGGCCTAGCTGCTACGTAACTTCCTTAGTTGTTAATTGCAGAGCCCTACACGTCAGGCTCTAGCTTAGCTTGTGAAAGGATGTCAGATAGCGATGCACTCTGCGACAATCCTTGCTGAGGAGAACACTAAGCTACGTCAGGCCAACTATCGCTGAGAGAAAAAGAGGCAACAGCGACGGCAGTATATTGCTACAGGAGGGACTCTCACAGGCCAGGAAGGTCAGAGGCTGGCTGCAGAGGCAGAAATGAGGGCGCGCAGGTAGATGTCCAGCGCCAGGCATCTCAGAGCTATCAGCGAGCACCACCAACGTGCTCAAAGTGCCATGTGCAAGGCCACAAGAGGACTTAATGTAGAAGCAATTAGGAATATTTTGTATGTACATTTATATAGGTTTAATTCAGTTGTTGTTTAGTTATCTGTCAAAAAGGCGCACGCGTTTTGGTGGGGTGCGCAGCTCACTGGTGTACGCAGCTCATTGGTGGATTACGTTAGATAAAAATGGCTGAGTCATCTGAACCAATGGAAATTGAAAAGGTATTATTAACTACCCTAAATAAAAAACAAACTAATTCGAAAAAAGGACATCGAAATCCTCGAAATCTAGAATTTAATTCTAGAAATCCTAAACAAGGATCAAAAACTACTAAGGTATTTATAACTACCAAGTCAAAAAGCCCTAATCTAATACTAGATTCAGGTAGTTCATCTCATATTATCTTTAACAAAAACCTATTTATAGAAAATTCGTTAGTTAGAAAAACTACAAAATACAATAGGGAAATAACAATATTTTAACTTCGCACTTTATTGGCAACGTGAGCTTTATATATAATAATACTAAGATAGTCTTAAATAACTATCTATATTTGCCTAAATTTAATGTAAATATTATTTCAGTAAAGAAATTAGTCGAAAAAGACCTTGTAGTAAACTTTATAAAAGACAAAGCTATAATTAAAAAGAATACTAAAACAATATTAGAAGTAACTCTAATTGACAATCTTTATATAATAAATATAGACAATATAGTAACAGATAATATTCTATTTGCTAAAAAGGTTATTAATAAAAATAAAACTATTAGTAACTATATAAGAGAACTTAATATATCTCTATCATAATCGTTTCGGACAAAAAAAATCTAGACGTTATATGTAAAATACTAGGTATAACTAAACCTACTAACTATAAAATTAATTGCTCTAGCTGTATAAAAGCTAAGCTAACAAATAATAATAGTAGAGAAATTACTACTAAAGTAGATAATTACTTAGATAAAATAGTAATTAATTTATATGGGCCTATTACCCTCTCTAAAAATAATTATAATATATTATATTCTTTCTAGACTCTGCTACTAGAAAATTAGAATTTAAACTATTAAGACATAAATCAGAATCGTTTGAAGCCTTTAAAGACTTTAAAACAAAAGTTGAAAACCAAGGCAATCGAAAAATTAAAATTATTAAAACAGATAATGGCACGGAATTTGCTAATAGTAATTTTACGCTATTTAATAAACAAAATGATATTATTCACCAATTTAATCCGCCATATACACCCGAACAAAATGGTTTAATTAAAAGAATTAATAGAACTATAATAGAAATAGCTAAAAGCTTATTATTCTATAGTAATTTGCCAACTAGTTACTAGCAATACCCTGTTGAAAACGTAGTATATATATATAATATTACACTACATAGTAATTTAAAGTTTATAAGCCCAAATGAAAAACTTTATAAAAAGAAACCTAACTATAATAATATTAAAATCTGGGGCTCACTAAGTTACTACTTAGTTAAACAACAATTAACTAAACTAGAACCTAAAGCCAATATAGGTATACTAGTAGATTATGATAACTATAATTATAAAATATTAGATGTAAAAGATAATAAACTAGTGTATACTAGAGATGCTAAATTCTTAAAAATTACTTTTATAATTTTAATAACGACTCTAATAAAGAAGTTAATATACTATTTAATAGTAATAATAATATATACCTAGGTAATAACCTAAATAATAATAATAATAACAATAACATAGAAAAAACTATAGACTCTAAAAATGTAGATTTAAATAATAACGAGAATAATAACGAGAATAATAACGAGAATAATAACGAGAATAATAACGAGAATAATAACTAGATAATAACGAGAATAATATAAACTCTCGCGAATTAAGTCCAGATATATTACTTAATAATACTACTATTATTAATACTAATAAAAGAATCATTTCTAATACCTATAATATAAGGCAAAACTTTAAAAGAATAACTTTAGAAAACTCAGATGAGTTAATAGGTAAACTAGCCCTATTAATAACTAAAAATAATAAACTAACTAGCTACAAAGAAGCTATAAATAGTAAAGATAAAGATAATTGGCTAAAAGCTATGGAGCTAGAAATTAGTCAACTAAATAATCAAAATACTTAGGAAATAGTAGATTTACCTAACAATAGAAAACCTTCAAAAGGTCGTTGGGTTTTTAAAATTAAACAGATAAAAATAATAATCTATTAAAATATAAAGCCCGATGGGTAGTAAAAGGTTATAGTCAAATTTATGGCTTAGATTATCTAGAAACCTTTGCTAATACAACAAGAATTGAAATTATAAGGCTATTATTATTCTTTGCCTATTTTTTAGATATTGAAATACAATAATTAGATATTAAGAACGCCTTTTTATATGCCCCTATAGATTCTAAAATCTATATTAAACAACCTATTAGTTTTAATAAATTTAGACATAAAGTCTGTAAATTAAATAAATCTTTATATGGGCCTAAAACAAGCTCCTAGAGTATGGTATCTATACTTAAAAGATACATTACAACAACTAGGTTTTTATCCTATCTTTGCTAAACAAGAAATCTTTACTAATAAAACAACTAATTTAAAAGAAAAAATCTTCCTAATTGTCTATATAGACGATATACTAGTAATTAGTAAAAGTCTAGAAACTATTACTATATTAAAAACTAAATTAAATACATTACTAGAAGTTAGTGACCTAGGGGAAAGCTATCGACTTTCTAGGTATGGAAATTATTAGAAATGGAAAAGAAAAACACTTTATTAATAATATAATTAAAAAATATAATAAACTAAATCTAAATCCAATTAATTCGCCTAGCGATCCAGGAAGGAATTAAACTAAATAAAAATACTAAACAAGCTTCTTTAGAAGAAATTAATTTATATTAATAATATATAGGTACTTTAATCTATCTAATAACTTATATGAGACTAGATATAGTATTTAGTGTATGTAATTACGCTAGACATATGTTAAATCCTAATAAACAACACTACACTACTGTTAATAGAATTTTTAAAATATTTAAATAAAATAACAAAACTTAGGCCTATACTTTAATAATAATAATAATAATAATAATAATCCTACCTTAATTGGATATACAGACGCTGACTGGGGCGGCGACCTAATGACTAGAAAAAGTACTACTGGTTATATGTTTACCTTTAATAGAACACCTATTAGTTAGGCTAGTAAACTACAAAAATCGACTGCTTTATTAATATGTAAAGCTGAGTATATGGCTCTAAAAGAAGCTATAAAAGAATACACCTATTTAATAAATATATATAAACAATTAGAAATTAATAAACTATTAAATATAAAAACTCCTAATTTCTTTATATTCTCTAATAATAAACCTGCTATTAATTTAGCATTTAATCCTAAACATCATAGTAAAACTAAAACATATTAATATACAATATCACTACGTAAGAGAAAAAAATACAAGAAAAATAATAAAACTAGACTATATACCTACAAAAGAACAACTAGCAGATATATTAACAAAAGCCCTTAATAATAATACCTATAACTATATATTTCAAAATCTTAATATAAAATAAAAAGGGTTATAACTATAATAGTAATAAGCAAAATATTATAAATAAAGCATATATTGCCTACGGGGACGTGTTAACACTATATTAGTAAGCAAAATAAATAATAAAAATAACATGTTAGAATTTCGCTGTTATAATAAAAGATATGTGAAAAGTGGATAAATAGATAATAAGGTAATCGAGTTGGTATTATTAAACTAGTTAATTAATTTTAATAAACTGGCTACCTAGCAATCTATATACAAAATAATTTAGACTAACGAATACTTAGTTTTATATAGTTTAATTATGTCTTTAACTTTTATGCGTGCTAGTGTTTTAAACTAATGTTTAAACTAGTGTTTTATATGCAATAGTGTTTTATATACGAGCTATTATTTTATATATAGACTAGTGTTTTATATATGAGCTATTATTTTATATACAAACTAGTGTTTTATATACAAAACTAGTGTTTTATATACAGACTAGTGTTTTATATATAAGCTATTGTTTTATATACAAACTTTGTTTTACTATTGCTTAGTTGTAACGTTAATAATAAACGCCTTATTTTAGAATAATTTA
Source organism: Laburnicola sp. JP-R-44 (assembly GCA_009805535.1). Taxonomy (NCBI): domain Eukaryota; kingdom Fungi; phylum Ascomycota; class Dothideomycetes; order Pleosporales; family Didymosphaeriaceae; genus Laburnicola; species Laburnicola sp. JP-R-44. Next base: position 425,215 of record SELF01000003.1, on the reverse strand, counting down.
TTACTCCTTAGTTTATTATACGCTAATGTATTTTATATTATAAAACAAGTCATTTATATGTTGTATTTTTTTTAGTGATAAGTAATTTGATATATAATATTGCCTTGTTTAGTATTATCTTTTTAGCAATTGCTTAAAATTGTTAAAGCGCTTAATTGCGACAAGTTTGTCAAAAGTTATTAATTTAGAAAAATTAATTACAAGCTTATTTATATTACGATAGCGTATTTTATAATATTATTAGGTTAGTTTTATATTATATTTTGTTTTTAGTTTTAAGTAATTTAATATATATAATATTAGATTTCTTACAATTATCTTTTAGTAAACTTTTTGTACGTTACTTACAGTTAACTTTGGCTTTAATTGCAACTTATTGTTAGAACGACTATTTTTATTATTTTTAGGTAGCTTATAGTTATTTATCTATTTATCTTTTATTATAACAGCGAAATTCTAACATGTTATTTTACTATTAATTTTGCTTACTAATATAGTTTTAACATTTACTCTATAATGCTATGGACCGCCCTTATATTATACTAAGATTAATATTTTCTTTAGCTATAGATAGTAATATAATATCTACTCCTCTCTTAAGACGCTACTTATAGGTAGTTAAATTAGTAAAAGTTTTACTTTATTAGTTACTAGAAAGAATTCATAGTCCTAAAGAGTTTATATTTCACTACCTTAAAGTTTATTAAAAGAGACTACTTCTAAGTTTCTTTTTACTTAATATATAAAGATAGGAACGTTATTAGTTACTAAAATGGATTTTTAGCGCTAAAGAGTTTATATTTTACTACTTTAAGGTCTATTAAGAGAGGCTACTTCTAAGTCTTTCCTCTATTTATTATATAATGGTAGGAACTTTATTAGCTACTAGGAAGGATTCCTAGCGCTAGGGAGTTTATATTTTACTACTCTAAGGTTTATTAAAAAAGGCTACTTCTAAGTTTCTTCGCTACTTAATATATAAGAGTAGGAACTTTATTAGTTACTAGTTATGCTAGGTAGTTATTACACTACGCTAAGGTCTATTAAGAAAAGCTACCCCTAAAATACTAATATTCTAAAAATAAATAATAATTAATAATTAATAAATAGTAGTACTATTACGCTATATCCTATAGAGCTAACTTACCTAATAACTACCTTCTAGCGCTAATATAGTAATAGTATAAGATATAAAGCTAGGGAAATTAAAGTTAGACTATAGTAGTAATATAGAAATTAAAGTTTTATATATTTTATTTTACGCTTTATTTTTTACTTAATTTTTTTAGCTTAGACTATACGCTAGCTTATATACTATATAAAACCTACTACTTTAGGTTTATTTACTATACCCTCTCTATAACTCTACTTTACTTAACTCTACTACTGCCTATACTATAGTAAGCCGCTGCCCTTCTATTTAGGAGACCTCTTTAGCCCTTAGAGTGTTTCCTAAGTTCTTTTATTATAACTCTATAATAGATAATATAGTAGGGAACGTTTATATACACCCTGCTAATAATAGTTTATATAATAATTATTATAGGATTTTTCTACTTAATCTTACTAGCAATTTATTATCTATTAAGTATAAAAAGCAGCCTATAGCTACTTCTAAAATAACTAGTTGCTTTGCCCCTAGCCTTATAATAAAAAAGAGTATTATTAAACTACTAAGAAAGGTCTACTCTAATAGAATTTCTTATAAGGCTCTTAAATATAATTAAACTATTACTATATTTAAAATAGATTAGCTAGGTAATAAAGTTTTACTAGCAGACTTTAAGTAGCTTATATACTAAGGTAAAGCTAAAACTTAAAGCTACTAGAAAGTTTAGCGCGTTTTTAGTATATTTTAAACTAGACTTATTACTTTAGTATAGCCTAGAAATAAAATAATTACTTGCCGCCTATTAGCTTTAGACTTAATATTGCTTTTCTTAAGGTCTGCTTTTAAAGATAGTATTAGATTTAGTATCTAGGGCTATTATAAAGTCTTAAGACAACCGTATATAGAAAAGTATTATTTAGACTTTATATAAGCGTGCTAATATATTTAAATAAGCTTTTACTATACTTAAGATATAGTTACTTTATACTATAACATATATAATAAAGAATAAGTTCTAATTCTAGTCTAATAGTGCTAATTACGCAGCTATTAAAGAAGACTTATTTATTTCTAATAAAGCTCTCCTTTCTATTAAAGATAATTCTAATCTATAGTACTGCACCTAAGTCCCCTTAAAAGCCCCTAGCCTAGAAATACTTAATTTACTATATAGTTTACGCTACTTTTATATAGCTAAGTAAAGCTTTTTTTATCTAGTTACGCCTTAATATATACTTTACCTAGCGCTCTAGTAAGCAACCTAATATTTATTCTTACTTATAGTGCCTACTTTACATCTAAATAAAACTCTTTACTACTTTCTAGTCCTAGAATATATATAAACAAGGCTTGCTAATAGTAATTAGATAGATATACCCTAGGATAGATACGTTTTTACTACTCCCTTTAGTAAATTTAAGCTAGAACGCTTTATAAAGCTACTTAATATTAATAAGTATTATAGAAAAGGTTAATTTAGCCCTAGTATTAAAAATTAGCTAAAGGATATATATAATAAGATATAGGTTAATATAAACTACTAAAATAATAATTATATAAAAAATTACAATAACTTTATAAAAGCTATACTTAGCTGTTTTAAAGGCGCGCCTTAAAAGGCTATATAAAATTAGTTTTAAATAAATTAGGCCCTCTAGAAAAATTATAGATCTAACTTACTCTTTAAATTTCTAAAAGAGACTTATTATAATTCTTTTACTTTCTAATACGCATATAAAAAGTTCTATAAGCTCTTTCTCTTTAATAGTATAAATACCTAGATATTTCTATGGTTTGTTTTTTTGCGACTAAAAGGGTTTCTAATAAAAATATTATAATAATAGTAGATATTCCTTCTACTGTGAGATATTTCTATAAGCTTTTAAGAGTCTAGCTAGGAAAGGTATACTAGACGCAAAGACCTAAAAGGTCAAATTATAATTTAAGTTAACTAGGAGTCTTAAATTAATACTCTAAAAAGAAATAGAAAATTCTAATATTAACTATCTAGGAATTAAATACTAAACAGCTATAGCTAGCTGCACTATTTAAAATAATAATATAATAAACCCTATTTTAGGCGCGTATATAAACCTCTTATAAGATACTACTTTTTAGATTAAAGCTCTTATATATAGTAACTAAAAAATAAGCACCCTACTTTAGACTTACTATTCTCTTTTTCACACCCCTCTATAACTATAACAGAATATAGTATATTAAGCACAACACTTATTTTTAGTACAGTAAGATAGAAAACAAATACTTAAGCTACTATAACTATTTTTAAAAGATAGCTATATAAGCAAATATATAGGTAGTAAATAATCTTAATTTAAATAAACTTAGTATTGCCTATTACTCTAATTTAGAGGTAAGTAATTTATTAGATAATAAGGCTTTAAATATAAGCTACTAGACTACTTTAACCTAGTAGCTTATATAGGGGCTACTAAACTAATAATTAATCTAAATAAGCTATAATTATAATTATAAAACGCAAATACTAAACTAAAATAACTACCTAAGGGCGGCAAGATAGGAAGGGTTCCTAAGCTATTTAGAGGCCCTTAGCTAGTTATACTAGTGCAGATTATATTCTAAAAATTAGCTCTTAAGTTATAAGCCTTAATAGACACTAGTGCTAGCGCTTATAACCTTATTACTTTAAAGTGTATAAAAGTAGTATAAAAATAGCTTAAAGCTAAACTCCTCTAGCTAAAGATACTAATCTCTCTTAAGAACTTTATGGTTTTTTTTTATAACTAAGGGGTTTCTAATAAAATTATTATAATTATAGTAGTTATCCCTCCTACTATTATTAATATAGAAAAGCGTTTTAAGGTAGTATTAATAAAAAGGAGTTAGCGCGTTATAAGCAAGCTAAGTAAGCTTAGTAGGCTTAGCGCGCCTACTCTAACTAAAAAAAATCTATATACAAAACTATACGTAAGGCCACATTACTATACTAGTTTAGAGTTAGAAGAAGAAGAAAAAAGAAGATAAAATAATAGCGCTAGCGCTACAACTAGTACAACACTGCAACTATTATCTTCTTTACTATTATCCCTAAAGATTGCTAGTAATAGCTATTATATTAGTAGGTTTATACTATTATAAGATATATACTAAATAGAAGCTTATATACTATAGGTACACTTACGCTTTATCTTTATATTAAAGTTAACTTTAAAGAGACTTTTACTACTATTATTCTATTTTCTACTATCTTTTTCTAAGCCCTAGTACTAACGCTACCTAAAAGTATAATCCCTATCTACTTACTACTATTACTAAATCTATACTAAAGTACTACTCTATCTATAAGATTATTAATAGGTTAAAGTAGAAGGTATACCTTAGTCTAGATAAGATAGTTCTAGTATACTAGTTAGGCTAGCAATAGATTAGTAACTATAGGCGTAGTAATAAATATAGAGACTTTCTACTATACATATAACGCCTTATATTACTATAGATTAGAAAGAAGATAAATAAGACAGAATTAAAAGTAGTAAAAAAAAGATAAAGGTGTTTATTAATAAGTTGCTAGAAAAGGAAAGTATTACGTAGATGCGCTAAATGTTTATAGTTATAGCGTTAAATAAGCGCGTTATATAAGTATGCTATATAAGTGGCGCGTAAATATAGTGTAATTACTAATAATAGTAATAATAGAGCTTAGTTTACTATGCACACTTTAAGTAAATTTAATAGCTATTAGAGCACTTATAGATATTAGGTAAGTATATAGTTTATAAACTGTTCTTATAAACTATTATTACGTTACGTTAGTAGAGGAGACTAGTAGTAGTAGACTATAATTTTAGGCACTAGACTAGAGCGGCCTTTCTATTCCAACCTATGTAGGCTTAAATTAAAAAAATATATTAAAAAAGGTAATTAACACTAAATACATAATGTGACTAAGAACTTTATAAAAAAGAGAAGTGTAAAAGAAAATATCTATTTTATAGCCTAGCTTAATATTAATAAATATAGCTTTACTATATAGTTTATTTTCTATAAAATAGGGGACTATAATCTTATTATTAGTAGAAAATATTTTAAGCAAGCTAACTACCTAGTTAATACTTAGGACTACTACCTTTATTAGAAAGATAATAAGAATTTAACCTTTCCTAGTAATTTTATCCTATTAAATACTTTTTCTTTACCTAACTCTTTCTACTAGAATAATACTACTTAATAGAATAGCCTACTTAAAAAGTAAAAACTATACATACTAAAAGACTTGCTTATTAAAAGCTAACTAGAGCATCTTTAAGGAAATCTCTATTTAGATTCCTAACCCTACTATTTTAGTTATTAGAACATACTTAAAGCTTACTAGAAACTAAGCTATAAAGATAACTTTAACAAAGGTAGTAATATAAAAGACTAAAGAGTTGCCTTTCTTAAATAAAAAACTATTAGATAATAAATTGCCTATTAGTTACCTTATCTCTGCTACTTAAAGAAGCTACTTGTAAGACTAGTCCCTAGAAATTATACAGTAGAAGCTAGATATTACCTCTAGCCCTAGACTTAGAGACTATAATTCTACTAAAGAAGCTAATTTATAAATTAATTAGCACTTATAGAAATTAACTATTTAATTAAAACTATCTAGCTAGAATAACTTAGGTTAGCTTCCTTCTACCCTACTAAATTACTAATATAAATAAAAAGAGAGCTTATAAAAAATAAGTAATAAATTATATTTAGTAATCTACTAGCCCTATAAAATCTAGCTAACTTCCTAGAACTTATTTAGGCGCTAATATAGAAATAATTATAAACTGCTAGCTTTAATATTAATATAGTAAGCACTGTAGCTTTTACTTTCAATAGCAGCTATAAGTCTAATATAATTATTATTTATACTAGCCTCTATAAGCTAGCTAAACTTATTAAGGACTATAGTTTTTTTATTACTGTTAAAACTATATTAGTAAGCAAATAAATAATAAAATAACATGTTAGAATTTCGCTGTTATAATAAAAAAGATAAATAGATAAATAACTATAAGCTACCTAAAAATAACAAAAATAGTCGTTTTAACAATATAAGTTGCAATTAAAGCCAAAGTCAACTTTAAGTAACGCACAAAAGTTTACTAGAAGATAATTGTAAGAAATCTAATATTATATGTATTAAATTACTTAAAACTAAAAAACAAAAACAAATAATATAAAACTAACCTAATAAATATTATAAAATACACTATCATAATATAAATAAGCTCGTAATTAATTTTTCTAAATCAATAACTTTTGACAAACTTGTCGCAATTAAGCGCTTTAACAATTTTGAGCAATTGCTAAAAAGAATATACTAAACAAGGCAATATTATATATATTAAATTACTTATTAAAAACACAATATAAAAGACTTGTTTTATAATATAAAATATATTAGCGTATAATAAAACTAAGGAGTAATAAATTATTCTAAAATAAGGCGTTTATTATTAACGTCACAACTAAGCAATAGTAAAACAAAGTTTGCATATAAAACAATAGCTCGCATATAAAACACTAGTCTGCATATAAAACACTAGTTTTGCATATAAAACACTAGTTTGCATATAAAACACTATTGCATATAAAACACTAGTTTAAACATTAGTTTAAAACTAGCACGCATGAAAGTTAAAGGCATAATTAAACTATACAAAACTAAGTGTTCGTTAGTCTAAATTATTTTGTATATATAGATTGCTAGGTAGCCAGTTTATTAAAATTAATCAACTAGTTTTAACAATACCAACTCGATTACCTTCTTATCTATTTATCCACTTTTCACAATTATGTTATTTAAGATAAAAGCCTTTATTATCCTACTTCTAAATAGATTAAATAACACTAGATAAAATACTAGTTTATATATAAAATAATAGCTTATGTATAAAATACTAGTATAAAATATAAGTTTAAATAATAGTTTAAAACACTAGCACGTATAAAAGTAAAAGATATAATTAAACTGCACAAAGCTAAGTATTAGTTACTCTAAATTATTTTATATATTGATCTCTAGATAGCTAGTCTATTAAGATTAATTAACTAGTTTAATATTACTAACTTAATTATCTTTTTATATATTTATCTACTTTTTATAATTTTATAGCTAGTATTAGTAAGTATTTTTTAAAGTGTTTCTATATAAGAATATCTAAATTATTAATAGTAGTAGTAGAGTTTTAGTTTAGTAAAAAAGAATACTAAAAAAAGAAAGATTATAGACCTTTTAGTGTATAGTATATAGCGTTATTTTATCTATCTAAAAGTAGAATAACAAAGGCTTTTATTATAAATAACATAATTAAAAAAGCAGAGCCCTCTGCTTAGTAATTTTAAAAGGCATAAAAAAGTAATAAAAAAAGAGTGTATAGTATAATACTATAAGAGAAAGCTATAGGTATACTAAAACGTATTATAAAAAAGTAAAAGTAGTAAAATAAGCTAAGCTAGAGACTATTTATTAGCACGTGCAAATTAGCCCCTTATACTAATAATAAGGTAGTTAATTATAGTATACTATAGTAGTTTATAGATACTTAAGTTAAAGTTAGAAATAAAAATATTAAAGATCTTTATTATGTAAAGATTCTAACTAAGATTGAGTCCGCACTATATACAAAGAAGAGTAAAATAGAAGGCACTATAATCTAGTACCTAGTATATAGTAAAAAATAAAAATATAATATAGCCTATATATAAAGTATAAATCTATAACATAATATATTAAGTATTTATCTATTCTTTTATAAAAAGTATATTATTACTATTTATAATAGCCTTTTCTTAACTAAATAATATACTTTTTATAAGATAGGTAGTTACGCGCCTATATATATATAATAACTTTAATGGAAATTTTAATAATAGATATTGTGTAGTAATAGAATAGTTTATTATTTGTATCTCTTTATAGATACTAATAATTATTCTTAGGTTTACTCTATATTATGGTTGCCGCACACACTTTTATTCTCTTCTCTTTTCTTTTAAAGGACTTAGTTTACGTTATTTATTATTATTATTATTATTATTATTATTATTATTATTATTATTATTATTATTATTATTATTATTATTATTATTATTATTATTATTATTATTATTATAGTAAAAAAAAAATTAAAGAAATTATTAATTACGTAATATAGTAGTTAGTTAAATAGCTAGTCTAAGATTATATAATATTATAAATTAACTTTAGAAGAGAATTTCTTTTTATTATATATATTTTTTATTTGTTTTTTGTTATGCTATTTTTACTAAGAGAAATGTTAGCTAGCTATATAATTATATTTTATATTACGCTTAGTTATTAATTATATAATATTAGTTTAGTACACTATACCTATACACATATTAGTAACTACTCTATACTTATATATACTATAAGTATATATAACGCGTTAATTTACTTCCTAGATAGTACTTATTACTACTATAGCTTTCTATAAGTCTATACTATAGGTTTAAATATCTAGTAATACTACGTTAGTTATTATATTCTCTATCTTCTCCCTCTACTATATTAGAATTACTTTAGAAGCTAATGTGTCTTACTCTTATGCCTATAGCACCTAAGTATATATAAATTAATAAAGCGGTAATACTATAATATACTAAGATACTAAAAGCTATATTTAAAGAGATAGGTATATAGCATTTAAAAGGCTTACTAAATCTGCGCTAGATAGAAAGAATAAATCTCTAGATTATTTAGCTTAAAGAGGTTAGTCTATAGCTACTATATAAGTAGTTATATAATAGTCTAGCGTATATAGTATATATAGCAGAGCTCTAGAACCTTTACTTACTAAATAAGGACTTTTAAAATAATTATAATTTTACTATATATTACTATGTATAGTTAACTACTATTAAAAAGAATAATAATAATAGGTACACACAGTAGTACCTCTATCTACTTACTACTTATAACACTATATAAATATAATAGTAATAATAATAATAATAATAATAATAATAATATAATAATAATAATAATAATAATAATAAGAAGAATAATAATAATAATATAATAATATATAATAATAATAATAATAATATAATACTAATATAATAATAATAATAATATAATAATAATAATAATAAGAATAATATATATAATAATAATAATAATAATAATAGCATAATAATAATAATAATAATAATAATAATAATAATAATAATAATAATAATAATAATAATAATAATAGCAACTAACCTAACTATTTTATTAACTCTCTTCTATAGTAAATTTCTTCTTACAACTAGCGAGCTATATTTCGCCCCCCTAGAACCTTACTACTACCTATTTCTCCTATACTCCTATTACTATCGCTTACCTTTATTCTTATTACTTAGTTATATAGTTCCCTACCTTAATAGTAGTCTAGATAATTACTATTACCTTAATAAGCTTCTTATACTACTACTATATCTTTAATATCTTATATATTATAATTAACTCTCTTTTTTTCTTTACTTTAGTTCTTACCCCTATACTTCTTATTAACTTTATTTTTATTTATATTTTTAAACTTCTATAGCATAATTTTTATATTATACTATTATTATATTATAAAGGTTACGTCTCTACTAATATCTAGATATTAAAAAAGTATCTTACACTCTAGAATTTAGAGGCATAAGGCGCAGTAAATTAGCCTAAAGATAGTACTAATAGAGTACTTAAAAATAAGCTCTAGAGGCTCCTCTAATAATCCTTTTAGTTGTATATTACTAAATTTCTAGAAATTATTCTTAACTTTGCCTAGCTAGTTGTCTATGCCCTAACTAAATTTAATAATAGCTATATTACTATAAGTATTAGACTTAGATATAATATTAGGTTACTAGAAAGTAGTTATTGCGTTATTAGATATAACAAATAAAGAGTTAGATTTAAAAAACCGTAGTGTTGTGTGTTAAAGTAAAGATTTAGTATACTAGGTGTTACTAATATTATAAGAGACTTATACACTATGTGTATAGTAAACTATAGCTATACTACTATTAGGTTATAAGCGTAATAACTAAACTATAGTTAAGCGTTCTATTTCCTATACTACTTCTATAGTTGTAACTCTATAGTCTACTATAACTTTCTAATAGTCTACTAGTTAAGAGATAATATATAACTTAATTATATCTAACTATTTATTAACTACTATTATTAATACTACTATATAGAAAGTTAATAATAAAATTAGTATTATTTTATATATATTTTGTTTACTACTACTATATACTAAGTACTAGGTTTTAGTATCTTCTATTTTACTTTTCTTTATATATAGTATAAACTTAACCTTAGTTAAAATTTTTACACAATAAAGATCTTTAATAATAATAAAAAAATAATACTAACTAAAATACCTAAGGTTAGTATTATAAAAGTTAAACACCTTTTAATATTACTAATAGTATAGTAAGATAATATAAGTTATATAGCAAATAAATTATTATAGCTAGTTTAGGTCGGCTTACCAAACGCCTTTTTTAATCTTTTTTTTGTTACTCTCTCTGGCTTGCGCTAGGAGGCGGGGGAGCTAAAGATATGCGCGTTATTAACTTAGTTACGTGTATTTACATAGTATCTCACAGAGCTAATATATAGAAAAAAAGGTTATAGCTAGATTTTCTTTTATTATAGTATAGTTGCGGGATACAACTTTGTTTAGAAAAAACCCCTTTTTTTTTAGTTTAAAATTAAAGTAAATTAAGATAGAAGATTATATATACTATATATAGTACCTAATTCTAATTAAAAACTAATCTTAAATATCTAATAATATAATAATAGTTTAAACTTTAAACTTACTTATACCTTACTTATACTCTATAGGCTTCTAATCTATATAAGATTTACTTATAGTATATATAGTATACTTAGTTTATTATTACTACTATTATTAGTTATCTACACTTATATACTAGATAAGCTAACTTAATAGTGTTAATAGCTAGAAGAATCTTATAGATCTATATAACGCTTTTACTATACTAGAGCTTATTAATAAGCTCGGCTATATAGATTCCGCGCACATAGGGTTTCCGCGCATCCCACCCAAACACGCACCCCTCAGAAAACACGCGATATCTCCCAACGCTCTATTACAATTGCCACGTAGTACACATAGACTGTAGAGTAGCTGCTGCTGTAGCTGCTGCTACTGTTTCTGCAGCTTTTTCTATAGTGGATCTACTCTGTTGAGCAGCTGAAAGCCTCAGCTGCGCGCATAGCCTCTATGATAGTCTCTACTTCTGCAAAGCGTTGATTTGGGTCTATCTGAACGCGCTTTCGTGGCTGGTGAGAGCTAGCAGTCTGTAGATGATACTCAAGGCGTCTTTTCTCTGATTCTAGCCCTACAGCTCTAGCATTCGCAGCTGCTAGTGCCTTACCTGCTTTTTGTAGGAGGAGCTGGGTCCTACGACCTAGGTTTTCGAGGCTCTGGACGTCGCGCTGCGCCAAGTAGAGATCCCGAGGGCCTTGAGGGGTAGAGAGGAAGCTCTGAGGCTGCTGCTGAGGCTGCTGCTGAGGCGTAGGCGTCGTCGTGGGCCTCTGAGAGACCTGCGACGAGCTAAGTACGTGATTAATGTTGAATGGGCAGATACCAGCAGCCTGCCAACAACCAGCTCGAATCACACGCTCTGTGAAGCCTTCCTCCCTAGCTTGATAGTAGCAGGCAATAAAGCGCTCCTTCTTAATGGGCGCGGCGTCGTTGAGCGATGCGAGCTCCTGGATCTGGCGTTGGTAACTAGACTTAATTACTAAGAAAGGAGCGAGATTAAGAGGCTGTAAGACGTGAGAGGAGTGCGCAGGTAGGTATAGGAGCTCGATTTGATGCTGTTTACAGAGCCAGAGGAACTTAATATCAATATGGCTGCCGTGGCCGTCAAGGATAAGGAGGCGGTACTGGCTATCACCTACAGCCGTCTCAGGGATGAATATGCGCTGTAGCCACTCAACGCCTATCGCTTTTGACGTCTATCCATTCTTAGAGGTTGTATAGAGCCAGCTAGGTACGCAGGACGAGGGGAACTAGGTAGTCTGTAGGCTTTGGCCCTTAAAGATGACTGCGCAGCGTAGTTTCCGCCCTATCGCTGATACGCACTCAATTATAGAGACCCACTCGCGATTCTCTGGAGACCGAATGTAAGCCTTCTTTTTCTGGCTACTAGAGAGTACTCTAGTGTTTGTACATACTCCTAGAGCAAGCCTTGTCTTATCCATATTCCAGATATCCTCATTGCGTATATTTAGGCGCTTTCTAGTCCTCTCAAAGAGCTCTAGAAAGGCGCGTACCTGCTCTGGAGTCGCTGCCTTAGCTCTCTGAGCCTCTAGCTTTCTACCGACTACTGAGGCGACGCGTGGCTGGCGCCGGATGAAGTGTGAGAGCCCAGAGCTTGCCAACAGGCTGATTGTCGCCGTTCATACGCAGGATTCGATTCGCCATTTCTCGAGCGCGAGCGTGTGAGGGAGGGCAAGCGCGCGCGCATCTTCTTCGAGGATCCACTCTACTAGGAAGTCTTCCTGTAGAGGAGTCAGCCGCTGCTGATGTTGATGGCTAATCGCGCTATTTGTTGTGCCGTTGATTCGATCGCGTAAAGTAGATGGAGGGATGCCGTACGCCTTTGCAGCTGCGCGCGCTGGCTAGTATAAAGGCCTGTAATAAAATCACTAATAGCTGATTGTATAGCTGCCTCACGAGCGTCCATTTTGCCGAGCGTTGTTGAGAGATATCGCGTCTTTTCTGAGGGGTGCGTGTTTGGGTGGGGTGCGCGGAAACCCTATCTGCGCGGAATCTATATAGCCGAGCTTAGTAGAAAATTATTACCGCCATCTAACTCTTAAAACCATTGTGGTTGGAGGCCGACAAGCAATGGTTAAACTTAGACTTATAGTTATTATTTATTAAAAAGATACATTATTAGGCTATAATCTTAAAGCTGCAGGGCCCTACGCAGCAGCGGGGCAACGATAATAATAATTAAGGCGGTTGTAGTGGGGGAGGCGATCGCAGTGAAAGCAATAATGCTAGTGGCAACATTTTTAGTTGTACCAACGCCTAGGTTAAGTTACTAATAAACGAAGGACGCTATATTAAATGTGGCGAGAAAGGCTACTATTGTAAGAATAAGGACGCTTTGTGCAAGGGCAAACTATAGCAACTAGCCAATAAGATTAAGGCTCTTATTAACGCAGGCCTTGCTGCGGTTAATATCTAACCTTTGTCGCCAGCTCTCACCGCGTTAACCAAAGCCAACCTATTAGAAAACTAGATGTCCCTATTAAAAGTTATTAGTAGGAACCTTAAGAGTTATTACCAAAACTTTTACGTAAGATTAAAGAGCTAGAGCTGCGGCTAACTTAATAGTTATTGCAGCCCTAGCAGGTTATCGAACTCCGCGCGCGAACTCGCTTAACAAGAACACACCGCTAATATATAGGGCACAATTTGTCTTTAAGTGTTGGCTCTAGACTACTAACAGAGGCAAAATTACTATTAACAGTCTTATAGATTTAGGCGTAACAAACATATATATAAGTAAGAACTGCGTCGCTTATTACGAACTTTGTATAGTCTTACTTAAGAAGCCTATCTACTTATATCTTAGTAATAGTGTTATAAAATAAGTACTTATAAAGGCGGCAGTGTTACCTATATACTATAGAGACCACTTCTCTAAGAAGTTAGTATACGTTATTAATATATTAGAATATAATATTATCTTTAGCATATTATAGTTAAGTGCCCACAACCTAAATATTAATTAGAAAGATAAGACTATAACCTTTAATAAGCTCTATTACATAAGTAACTACTATATAAAAGGGCTCCTAGTTATTATTACTAGTAAGGGTTATTAATAACAGTTGCCTAAACTAAGGACGCCCGCACTCTACGTATGCTAGAATAGATATTAAAGTTGTCTCTAGGTACGCCGCTTCGCTTATGGCCCTTAAGGCTAACTATTACGCTACCTAGCTATATTCTAAACATATACAGCAACTTAAGGAGCTTAGTAGAATTAATAATAAGAGTAAGTTAAATAACGCTACTAACGTTAAGGCTATATTTACGCAGCTGTTTCGTATTAATTTTATAGCTTTAACTTAAGAAGACTTTAATAAGTTTTATTAAAAGATAAATTAATCTAATAAAGATAAAGGAGGAGATACTAAAGTTACTACCTATCTGGCTTTAGAATAAGTAGAGGGCTTTTATAGTGCTAGAAGACTAGCTCCCGCCTTATTAGCCTAAGGTAGACTATAAGATTAACTTAGAACCTAGGGTAAAGTGCCCCGCTGCCTAGCTATATAGTATAAGTAGAAAGGAGGCTCTAGTAGTAAAGGCGTATATTAATAAAAAGCTTAGTATGGGTAAGGTGCAACGTAGCACCTTAGATTTTACGGCTCTAGTGCTAGTTATTAAAAAGCCTAATAAAGGCCTACGTATTTATGTTAACTACTATTAGCTAAACGCCGCTATAGTAAAAAATAAGAATACGCCACCTAATATCTATAAGACGCTCTTCTAACTATCTAGGATGCAATAGTTTAGTATTCTTAATATTATTGCGGCCTTCTATAAGGTGTATATTAAGAATAGAGATAAATATAAAACCGCCTTTATAATATAGTATAGGTTATTTAAATACTTTATTATGCCTTTTAGATTGTGTAATGCACTAGCGACTTTCTAGTCTTATATTAATAAGACGCTATAAGAATACCTAGATAAATTTTATTTAGCATATATTAATAATGTTCTAGTCTTTAGTAAGACGTTAGTTAAATATAAGGACTATGTCTATAGGGTCTATTAATACTTAAAAAAAGGCTAGGCTATATCTTAATATTAATAAGTGCGAGTTTGCGGTTAAGAAGATTAAATACCTAGGACTTATTCTTACTATTAACAGTATTAAGATAGATTTCGCCAAGATCCGCATTATAACTAAATAGTAGCTCCCTACCAATATGCGTAAGGTATAGTTATTTCTAGAATTTGCGAACTTTTATAGGCAATTTATTATTAGCTACTTAAGCTTAGCAAGAGCGCTAATAGACCTAACCCGCAAAGAGGCTTCTGCAGAGTTCTCTCTTAACCTATAAGGCCCTACCACTAAAGTATTTAAGCAGCTTAAGAACGTGTTTATAATAGCCCTAATCCTAACATATTTTAACCTAGACCTAGAGACGTGGGTTAAGACAGACGCGTTAGACTTTATTATTACTATAGTCTTATTTTAGATATATAAGGACGCCCTATATTCTATTACCTTTATATCTATAAAAATAATACTAGTAGAGTGCAACTACGTAATTTATAATAAGAAACTTCTTATAATTATTAAGACTTTTAAAGACTAGTAACCTAAGCTATCTAATAGATTACTTATTATTATGATATTAGACTATAAAGCACTAGAGTAGTTTATAACTATAAAATAGTTAAACTATTATTAGGCTTACTAGACGGAATTTCTCTCTAAGTTTAACTTTAAAATTACTTACTAGCTAGGTAGATAGAGTGGAAAGCCTAATTCTCTTACCTATTATCTAGGTAACTTGCCACGTAATATACTAGATAATTATCTTTAACACTAAGCGTAAATAATTCTTATATCTAACTATATTAAATCTACCCTACTAGTAGTTATATCTAAACCTATCTTAAAGATAGTTACACTACTTATAGAGCGTTCTACTAAAGAAGTATTATACGCTACTTATCTTATATAAATACTAGTAGAAATAGAAAAGTTAGTAGTTAGTCTCGCTATAAGGTTATACTATCTTAGTAAGAAGGGACCTATTAAAGATAGGACAGTTAATAATGGCCCTCTAGAGAGTTGCGAGGCCACTTTGCCAGAATAGGCAAAGTTACTAAGTAAGGATCCCTTTATATAAAGTCACGTTAGTATAATAGACTAGTTTAAAATAGGCAATTACTAGAAATTCTATTCTGTAATAAATTATTATAGTAAAGCAATAGGGCATGCAATATCTTCTAGCAGCAATAATATATAACTACAATATTAAGGTGAAATTATAAGACTATAACGTTACTAAGCTAGCGCATATAGTGTCCGAACACATAGGGTTTCCGAACACCGCGCCACAACAACCACACCTGCAGAAAACACGCGATATCTCAGCAACGCTACTTACAATTGCTATTAACTACACACAAAGATTTAAGCGCTACAGCTGCTGTAGCTATAGCAGCTATTTCTAAGGTGCTTAATATAGTAGATCTACGTAGTTGGACTGCTGAAGCCTTAGCTGCGCGTATATAGCCTCCCTAATACTCTCTACCTCTGCAAAGCGTTAATTTAGGTCTACTTGAACGCGCTTACGCTAACGCTGAGAGGTAGATATCTCTAGCTGCTGCTTAAGGCGTCTTTTCTCTGCTTCTAGGCCTGCAGCTCTAGTATTTGCAGCTGCTAGAGCCTTACCTGCTTTCTGTAGGAGCAGCCAGGTCGTACGACCTAGATTCTCGACGCTCTGGACGCTGCGCTGCGCTATATAGAGATCGTGAGGGCCCTGGGGAGTTGAGAGGAAGCTCTGGAGCTGCTGCTGAGGCTGCTGCTGACGTGTAGGCGTAGTAGGCCTCTGAGAGACCTGCGACAAGCTGAGCACGTGATTGATGTTGAATGGGCAGATACTAGATGCCTGCCAGCCAGCTCGAATCACACGCTCTGTGAAGCCTTCCTCCCTAGCTTGATAATAGCAGGTAATAAAGCGCTCCTTCTTAACAGGCGCAGCGTCGTCGAGTGATGCGAGCTCCTAAATCTAACGTCTATAACTAGACTTGATCACAGAGAAAGGAGCGAGATCTAGAGGCTGCAGGACGTGCGAGGTATGCGCAGGTAGGTATAGGAGCTCGATTTAATGCTGCTTGCAGAGCCAAAGGAAGTCTATATTAATATGGCTGCCGTGACCGTTGAGGATAAGAAGGCGGTACTAGCCATCACCTATAGCCGTCTTAGGTATGAAATATACGCTGTAGCCACTTAGCACCTATTGCTTTTAACGTCTATATCTGTTCTTAGAGGTTGTATAGAGCTATCTAGGCATAGATTTGGCTAGGAACTAGGTAGTAGTCTATAGGCTCTAGCCTTTAAAGATAACTGCGCAGCGTAGTTTCTGCCCTATCGCCAATACGCACTCAATTATAGAGACCTACTCGCGATTCTCTAGAGACCGAATGTAAGCCTTCTTTTCTAACTACTAGAGAGTACTCTAGTGTTAGTACATACCCCTAGAGCAACGCCAGTCTTATCTATATTATATGTATTCTCCGCCTGTATGTTGAGCCGCCGTCGAGTCTGCTTATAGAGCTCTAGGAACGCACGTAGCTGCTCTAGTGTTGCTGCATTATAGCTCTTTAAGCCTCTAGCTTTCTACCAACTACAGAGGCAACGCATAGCTAGCGCTGGAGGAAGTGTAAGAGCCAGAGCTTGCCAACAGGCTGGTTGTCGCCATTTATACGCAGAATTTGATTCGCTATTTCTTGCGCGCGAGCGTGTAAGGGAGGGCAGGCGCGTGCGTCTTCTTCGAGGATCTAGTCTACTAGAAAATCCTCCTATAGAGGAGTCAGCCGCTATTAATGCTGATGGCTGAGTGCGCTGTTTATTGCGCCACGTAGTCGACCGTGCAGCGAGCGTTGACAAAGGGATACTATACTATACGCCTTCGCAGCGGCGCGCTAGCTAGTATAAAGACCTGTATTAAGATCGTTGATAGCGGATTGTATAGCAACCTCGCGGGCGTCTATATTAATGAGCGTTGTGGAGAGATATCGCGTGTTTTCTGCAGGTGTGGTGTTTGTGGCGCGGTGTTCGGAAACCCTATGTGTTCGGACACTATATGCGCTAGCTTAACAGTTTAGTGTTTTTTCTAAAAACGAATTTTTATCCTCTTTAATAACATTCTCTATATAAACATTATATAGTCGTGTTATAAACCCCTAGGAGCAGAACACGTAGAGAAAAGAGGAACGTACTATAAGGTTAGCCAGCACTATTACTAGCCTAATATAATAGATATGGTTGCTTATTATACACGCGATTATTACCTATCGCCACTTAAAGCTATTTAAGAAATAGAAGTAAGAACTCCTTTGCCTACTACTAGTGCCAAAGCGTTTCTAGAAAGATATTTCTATTAATTTTATTACTCTATTGCCAAATTACACGCATAGCAAAGTTATCTATTATTATATTATAGTAGTAGTTAACCGCCTATCTAAGCAACACAAGTATATTGCGCTTCTATTACTAAATATTAAGGTTATTATTAGAGTCTTTATTAAGCACGTATAGCGTAAGAAGAAGTTGTCTAACACTGTTATCTCTAACCATAGCGCCTAGTTTACGTCCTACTTTTAGAGAAAGCTCTATAGATAGGTAGGTATATAACCACACTTATAATAGCTTTTTACCTAGAGGGTAATAGGTAGACAAAATTAATAAATACTATTCTAAAGGCGTATTTACGTTATTACGTTAATTACACAGACAGAATAACTAAGTTAACTAATTGCCTATTATATAACTTACTATATATTATAAAGAAAATATATTTACTAGAGTTGCGCTATTACTTATAACTAAGGGCTACTTGCTGCAATAGGGCTTTAAACCCATTACTCTAGTCATAGTAATAGACTATTATAAGAAGTTATAACGTAAAAACACCTAGTAGATAATTTATTATATTAAAGACATTATATACGCTTTATAAATAAAAATCTAGTCTAGGCCTAATTAAAAATAGAGTTTTACGTAAATAAGAGTTAATAACCCGCACTAGTATATACTGTTAGAGATATGGTTTATTTTTAGACGCGCGTAATATTCTGTCCCTTTATCCTAATAAAGGTCTAAATATTAAGAATTTAGGACTATTTCCTATCGCAGAGGTCTTTCGTAACTATACGTACTAGTTAGAGCTTCCTATAAGTTACTATAATATATACCTATGGTTTTACACCTGGCTATTATATAACGCCTCTAATACTATCTAGCTTTTTAATAAGGAGGGCATAGTCGTAATAGACGCGCCTACGCCTATTATCCTACTAGCGAAGTTATAGAACTACTATATTAACTCTATAGTTAATAGTAAGATTAACTATCGCTATAAGAATTCTTTAATAGGCGATAAGAGGCTACTTATATATAGAGTCTAGTATAAAAACTCCCCTAAGTAAAACGCTAACTCTAAGTGGCAGCCCTATATAGATATATTAGGTTGCGAGAAAGCTATTAAAGTATATTATAGAAATAATAATAGGAAACCTAGCCTATATATCCTATATAAAGATTTGGCGTTTTATAAGGATCTTATAGTTATATACCTCTAGAATAATAGAGTTAGAAATTCTAAGATTAAGGTACCTCTTAATATAACGTTATGCTATAAGACTGCCAGGATAGGCATATAGAGCGCCTGCTAACTAGCTGTTTTAGACGATCTTTTTGGGTAATAGGCCTCTCTCTAGGCTACACCACCTAAGGAGACGCCTAGGTTATCTTATTAGACGTAACCACTATAACGCGTAGTAGTAAGACGCTTACTTTACTAGCTTATATACTAGAAGAGGTTATCTAATAGTTATTTTACTTATTATAATATTTTTAAATAGTCTTAAATAGTCTTAAATAGTCTATAATAGTTTATAATATTTATTAAGCCACGTAATTAGCGCCTCTAGTATAGTTTTTTTTTAGTTTGTCTCGCTAGAGCTAAGGCTTTTAGAGGGGGGAGTAATGTTAGGGATTACTACCTATTAGCCTATCGGACCTCCGATCGGCCCGACGTTAATCCGACCCGGTCGGCCTAACATTAATCCGGCCCCCGCGCGCTAGTCTTAATTAGGTAGTACTAGCGCGCCCTTAGGACTATTACTATATGGATAGTATGCGGCACCTAGTATCCTTATTATAGTAATTTAATCTATTTAATAATAATTAAGCCTAATTACTCCCTTATACCTGCTAGTATCTATAAGACTAAAGATTAATAGGACCCTAAGCACCTTCTTAAAGGGGGGGGAAGAAGGAAGAAGGAAAAGGCTAGGGCTAGAATATAGAAGGAAACACGCTTTAAAACGCGCTAATATAAATTATATAAGTTATTTTACTAGCTTAAAGTAACTTTAAGCTACACTAGTAGCTTAACTAAATACTAATAAATAGCTTTAGATCTTATTAGAAGTAATTACTATTTAACTTACCTAATTAAAGTAATACACTAGAGTAAAGACTATGTTCTTAGTCTTCTTCTAAATAATAGTAGTAATACTAGTAGCTAGTAAAGTGCTAATAAAGCGCTAACGCCCCTAACTCTCTAATCTAGAGTTATTTTCTAAAAGCTATTAGAATTACTAGCGTTAGAAATATATAATAAAGGCTAAAATTTAATTATTATATAAGACCTTAAGATTACAATCTAGTATAGCTATCCCTATAGCTATTCCTCGCCCTAATAATACTATTACTACTACTAGGTGGGTAGTTATGTATCTATATATATATAATAAGAAAGATAATAATAATAAAGCTAGCTAGAGATTAGTATTATAAAGGTTAAACGCCTAATATTATTACTAACTATATAGTAGTAGAATATAAGTAGTGTGGCAAATAGATTGCCTTAGCTAGTTTCCTAGCTAGTTTATTAGAGTTCTACGATATTAATAAGTATATAGAAACTACTTATATAGAATTTAATTTATAGCTTACTTTTTACTAGTTTAGTTACCTTATACTTAGCTATATTAATTAGAATTACTAGATATATTTTTAAAGATAATAAAAAAGGATAGGTAAAGGTTATAAAAGGTTTTAGAAGAATAAAGTAAGGCTATATAATCTAGAAAAGGTATAGTATAATTACCTAAGTAGAATCTATATAAAATAGCTATAAGAAGTGTTTGGCATACATAGGTACGCGCTTATACTATAAGATTTCTATAGAAAATAGGTAGAGTAATAGCTAGGTATAGGGTAATATTTAGTATTAGAAGTAAAAAGCGCGCGTATAATTTATTATATATTATAGTAGTAGTAAAGTATATATCTAGGAGTTCTAAGTAGTTAATTATTTAGTAATATGGCAAAAGGTTATAAAGTAGTATTAAATTATCTAGTAATATAGTAGAGAGGTAGAGTGTTATTATTATAGGTTGTCTTAGAAGCTAGAAGAGGCGTTAGAAAAACTTTAACACGCTCTAGTTCTAGGGCTTAGCACTTATATATAATATTATATAGGCGCTATAACGTAATAAAAAAACGCAGTAATTAACTATAGTGGGACCACTTTAAAACTAAATAAGTAAAGGCAGTTTATACTCTTGCCTAGGAGGGCTTTAATATATATAAAAAGATATTAAAGATCTTTATTATATAGAGATTCTAACTAAGGTTAAGTCTACACTATATATAAAAAAAGAGTAAAATAAAAGGCACTATAACCTAGTATCTAGTATATAGTAGTAGTAATAAAATATATACAAAATATTAATAATTTTGTTATTAGCATTCTATATAACGTACTTTGCACTCGAGTCGAACACTCCATCGAGTCGGACACTTTGCCAAGACCCCACCAAAACGTACTATCAGCAATAGTATAACGCGATGCCTCAACCACATAATAAACTACCAGCGTTAAAAGAAGCGCGTATACAGCTTGCGATCTAGGCTATTAAATAAGACGCAACACTCTTTTAGCGACGCGCTGCAGCTATCTACAACGTCTCTCAAAGTACACTTAGCGACTACCGTGCACGGACGCGCAACGCCCGCCGAATAACATGCTCACCACTTTAAAGATAAAGTTATTAAGCCATCTACAATAGTTATTATTACAAGATTTTATAGAGTAGTAGTAATTAGATGCTTGCGATTAATTTGTACTATCTAAATCTACTAGGAAATGTAATGTTGTGGCCGCGGCGGGTGATAAAAGCTAGCTAGGGCAGCTAGTGCAGCCTGTGATGCCTCCTTAGCAGCTGCACTAGCATTATGTTGTTTCTAACGCTTGTTGGCTTAAGTAGAGGCTTTTAAGGCCTTGCGCTTGCCCTTTTAGGACAATTGTATAGCTTTTTTTAGCGTTGCGAGCTGCCTTCTAGCGCTCGCGTTTAGCTTTAGCTGCCTTGTCAGCCTTCTCCTCCTCCCTTACCACCTTAGCTGCCTCTCTCGCCACACGCCTCTCCTCTGCCTCCTGCTCTTGGAGTAGCTTAGCAGCAGCTTGAAGCTCCTTCCTATTAGCCTTTGCAAGCTGCCTGTTATGCTCTTCCCTCTGCTTCACTATCTCTCGTGCACGTGCCTCTCTAATCTTGCGCGGAGACTAGAAGACAGCACCACTATAGTACTCCTAGCGCGCTGCTGCAAGTTAAGAGGTTTGCCGCGCTTCTTATACTTCTTCTTAGCAGTAAGAGCCTCCCTTAAGCTATTATTCTTATAGTGTAGCAGCTTATTTTGTACTTAGAGTCTGTGGAGCGTTTAGGAGAGCAACTTTAACTCTTCTACGGTGGTATCCTTTACTGCAGAGCGTACGAGACGCTCCATCTGGCGCCAGTCATTGTTGGTAAGCGCGCTGAGGACCGTC
Source organism: Laburnicola sp. JP-R-44 (assembly GCA_009805535.1). Lineage (NCBI taxonomy): Eukaryota > Fungi > Ascomycota > Dothideomycetes > Pleosporales > Didymosphaeriaceae > Laburnicola > Laburnicola sp. JP-R-44. Next base: position 402,449 of record SELF01000003.1, on the reverse strand, counting down.
CTTCACCGTTGTTTTGCTGCTCTGAGGCATCGTCCGCGAAGCGTTTGAGTATAACCTCTAGGTCCATAGGCTATATACCAGCAGCTTCAAAGGACTTAAGGATAGTTTCTGTCTGTCTTAAAGGAGGTCTCCCACGCTCCCCAGAACAGTGGGAAGAAGTCTCCCTTCTTAACTAGTACTAGCCCTTAGCTCCTCTGGAGGTAGGTGGAGAGCTCCTTAGAGTAGGCGGTGAAGAGAGGTTTAAACATAACGACGTCAAGAGGTTAAAGCGTATAGGTAGAGTGAGGGGGAAATACGGCTAGAAGTATATAATAGGAGTCGCAGTAGTTAATAAACTCCTTTGTAAGGTAACTGCCATAGCTATTAAATAAAAGGAGACGCCAGTCTCTCCTACAACGCGCTTTCTGCTTTGTGCAGCGATTAAAGACCTGCTCTAGCCACGCTAAACTAACGTCGTTATTTATCTATCTAGATAGAGATAAAGCCACAAAGACGTTGTATTACCCAGCTTTAATAGCGTTCACCTAAGCTGCCTGCAGTAAGCTGTTTGCCAACTAATAGATAAGACCTGGCAGCAGAGCCTCCCTATTAGCGCAGACGGCTGCTAAGAGGGTAATCCATTCTTAAGAACTATCTTGGAGTGACGCTTGCACCTCTTTGCGCTCCCACATCTAATAGCTAAACACTTATTTTAAGCGTCCTATTATACCTATTATAAAGCCCTTCTCGTCTATATTGTAGGTGTGGCGCGGCTATATATCGTACTACTTTATCTTCTAATATAGCAAGTTTAAAGTATAGCTTATACTTAACGTTTGAATCAGCGTTGTGGCGGAGGGAGTCAATTCCAGATGTCTATTTTAAGATAAGATAGTGGCCGTGTCGGTCAAGAAAGCGCGTTACCCACCTCTCTCTCTCACGCGCTTGTTGGCTATCTAGGATGCGAAATTTTATATTATCTCTCTTATAGGAGGCAGCCCTCTTTTTATAAGGTCTTTAATATAGTGTACAAGCTCTAACTCTTATTATTAGCTAAGGTTTTGTTAATCGCGTTCTTTGGCTGCGCGTGGGCGCTAACAGCCTTAGTGTCTTCGGCTTAGTGTACTTTGGTTTACATAGAACTAGTTAGCAATTATCTAGTATAAGAACTGTTCTCCTAGTTTGAGCGCTTCAATTGCTGCAATCGCATTATTAATTGGAGCTATAGTGGTGGAGTTATAAGGTGTTGAAGTTTGGGTTTCGTCTAGGGTTTTGGTGTTCGGCGGGCGTTGCGTCCCCGGGCGTTGCGCGTCCGTCCGTGCACGGTAACGCGCTAGAAAGACGTTTAGACGCGACTGCGCACCCAACAAAATGAGACTTACTATAAGAGAGGAGCAGGCGATTGTAGAGCATATACTTAACCTAGACGCGCGAGAATTTCCGCCTCAGCTTAATACTATAAAAGATATGGCTAATTCTTTACTAGCTGCACGCCACTATAAGCTAGTTGGCTAGAGGTGGCCTTATAACTTTGTTAAGCGCCAGCTAGAGCTTAAAGTTAAGTTTAATCGAAAGTACGACTATAAGAGAGCTCTCTAGAAGGATCCTAAGGTAATACAAGACTAGTTCTGGCTTGTGGAGAATATAAAAGCTAAACATAGTATTCTAGACAAGGACACCTATAATTTTAATAAGTAGGCTTTATAATAGGCATAATATTAACTAGAGTAGTAGTCACAGGCTCTAAGCGTTAAGGACGGCCAAAGCAGGTGCAGCAGGGCAATAGGGAGTGAACAACAGTCATCCAAGGCATTAATACGACGGGGTGGTAGATCCCACCCTTTATTATCTTCGGGGGCAAGCACTACCTCTCTGCCTAGTATAAGGAGAAGGATCTACCTTATAATTAGGTTATTGCAGTCTCTAAGAATAGCTAAACAATAAATAAGCTTAGTCTATAGTAGCTAAAGCACTTTAATAAGTATACAAAGAGGCGTGTTATTAGCATAATACGTTTGCTTATTCTTAATAGCTATAAAAGTTACAACTTATTTAAATTCAAATAGTATTATAAGAAGAGTAATATTATTACTCTCTATATGCCCTCGCATTTATTGCACCTCTTATAGCTGCTTAATATAGACTGTTTCGCGCCTTTAAAAAAGGCGTATGGGCGCCAAGCTAAGGATTTAATGCGCAACTATACTACGCACATTACTAAAATTAAGTTTCTGCCTTGCTTTATTGCTGCTTTTAAGGCTTCGTTTACTAAAAGTAATATTAAAGAAGGCTTTTAAGGTGCTAGCCTAGTGCCCCACGACCTAGAAGCTGTAATATCGCAGCTTAACGTCCGCCTACGTACGCCTCCACATTGTACTATTCGCGATAGTATATAGGAGTCGCAAACTTCGCGAAATAGTACAGAACTTAGGTCGCAATCGACGCTAGTTAAGTAGAGAATTTAAAGGCATGTGAATAGTTCTCTAACTTATATAGTTAAGGCGATGGAAAAGCTTGTCAAAGGCGCTAAGATAATAGGGCATTCTTTAGTATTAATAACTAAACGTAACGCCGAACTTTAAGCTGCTAATAAGGCCGCCACACGACGTAAATTATATAAAAGAAAGCGATTGTAGTAAGAAGGAGTCCTTATAGTTAAAGAGGGCTAGCGACTAGCTACTCTAAAGGACTTTAGGGTGCGTAGTAATAATAAGAAGGCAAAGAAGAGGGTGCGCACTAATAGAGGCGAATCCGCTTAACAGCGCTATAGACGCTACGACGGCAAGCCTAGGCACAATAAAAAAACCTATAGATAGCTTATAGAAGTAGATTCTAAATAGTTTAGCCTATTTAGACTATCGAAAATAGATTATATTAACTCTATACTATTGTGAATAGTATAGAACTTAGTAGGGTCTTGGCAAAGTGTCCGACTTAATAGAGTGTCCGACTCGAGTGCAAAGTACGTTAATAGTATTATTAATAGTAGTTAATAGACAATTTATTATTTAGCATAACTAAGTTATATATTATCTCTTAACTAGTAGATTATTAGAGAGCTATAGTAGAGCTATATATAGAATTATAACTATAGTTTACTATATTAAAAATCTTTATCGTGTTAAGATTCTAACTAAGATCGAATCTGCACTATACGCAGAGAAAAGTAAAATAGAAGGCACTAAAATCTAGCATCTAGCACATAGTAGTAGTAATAAAATATATATATAAAACGAATAGTTTACTATATATATATTATATAAGTCTGCCTACTCTTATAATATTTATAATATCTAAAAATTCTTTCTTCTTCTCTTTAATACACATAACACTAAGTCTTTTAAATTTAACTCTTTAATATATATAGTAAGCTAGCTTTCTAGCGTTCTAAAATTAAGTTATCTAATACCTATAGTTAGATAGCTGCTAGAGAATTTAAAACTAGCATAAACAACTAGCTAGGCAATATTAGCTATTTAGCCTACCTGCTATAAGATATAGTTAAAGCAGGCCTACTAGAAAACTAAATTAATTACACTATCTTAAACATTATAACTAATAATTTATTTAGGCTATATTCTATCTTTACGCAACTCTAGATTCTTAAATATAAGACTATCCTTTTATATAAAGACCTAAGTAATAATATAGCAATATTTATATAATAATAATAGCTTCTTACTATTACGTTATTAGTAAGGCTAGAGAATAGACTAAGATATAGTAGTAGGCAACTATTAAAGAAGAAGAGAGTATTCCTTATACGTTGCTAAAGCGCGCGCGCGTAGCTATAGTAGGAGAAGCTCCTAGTAGTAGTTAAAATCTTACAGGCGTATAAGAATAATAAGAAGTAAGGGTAATAGTGCGATAAGAGTAAGGGTAAGCGGTAACGGGGGGAGCATAGAGGAAATAGGCGGCGGCAAGGTTCTAGGAAGCAGTATACAGTATATAAAAAGATATAACTAAATTTAATACTAATTATTCTAAATACTTTTATTAATAATATTGCCTTTATATATATTATACTTAATTTAAAGTGTTTAACTACTACTTTTATAATTAAGAAGTTTACTAGGAAAGCTAACCTATAATATATTAATTTAAGTAACTTCTATTAAGTAATAGAATTTAGAGAAGTAATCTTTTTAGTCTATAAAACTACTTATATAGAGATAGATATTAAGGTGTATATTAAAATTATATAGGCGTATATTAAATAGAAAGAAGAAAGACTATTAAAGATCTTTGTTATAGAGATTCTAACTAAGATTACGTCTATACTATATATAAAAAGGAGTAAAATAGAAGGCACTAGAATCTAGTACCTAGTATATAGTGGTAATAATAAAATATACACAAAATAATAATAATTTTATTACTAACTTTCTATATAGTAGTATTAGCAATAGTAGTTAATAGATAGTCTGCTATTTAGTATCTAAAAGTAGGGTAAGATAAATTCTAGTTATATAGTTAGCGTAAACTTAGTTACTATTATAATAATTATTATTATTATTATTATAGCGAAAAATATTATTAAAGAAATTATTAATTACGTAACATAGTAGTTAGTTAAATAGCCAGCCTAAGATTACGTAATATTATAAATTAATTCTAGGAAAGAAAGAAGAAAGACTATAAACTAGTTTTTAGTTTACTATAGTAGGAGAATAATACTATATTAGTTATTCTAAGAAAATAGTTTATATATATAAAATTCTTCTATATAAGGATTAGAAATAAGTAGAGAAGATAAACTTCTACTCTTAGTTAAGAGGTCTCTGCTATATTATTTATAACCCTAAATAAAAGAAATATAAGAGAAAAGCCCTTTTTATTAACACTACCTTAAAACGCTTTTCTATACATATAATAGCAGGAATATCTGCTATTATTGTAATATTTTTATTAGAAACTCCTTAGTCGCAAAAAAAAACTATAAGAGAAAAGAATAGGTTAATAGCCTTTACTACCTCTTTTAAAGATATTTAAAAGGCCCTAGCTCTAAAGGCTAAAGTAAACTTAAGAGACAACCTTCCTAAGTAGCTCCTAGATTAGATAGAAGTTTTTCTTAAGGGAGTAAGCTAATAAACTTCCCCTATTATAAGGCTCTAGGATTAACTACTTTATCTCCCTTATTAAGAAGAATAGAGAGACCCTAAAGAGATTCCCTTTAGGCCCCTTTATAGTAAATTAAAAGAAAAGCTACTAGTTCTTTATAAGAAACTAATGGAGTACCTTAACTATAGCTTTATTTAGATAAGAAAATTTAGCGCTATAGCACTAGTATTATTTATAAGAAAATTTAGAGATAGTCTATAGTTATATATAGTCTACTAGGCGTTAAATACTCTATTAAAGAAAGACTACTACTTTCTCTCTCTTATTAAAAAGATATTATAGCTCCTTACTGAGGCTAAGTAGCTAATAATATTAGATATACTTTAGACCTTTTATAAGCTAATAATAGTAAAAGAAAAGACATAGAAAATAGTTTTTTAAACCTAATTTGGGTTGTATAAGTAGCTAGTAGTCTTCTTTAGACTAGCTAATATACTAAGCACTTTTTAAAGATATATTAACTATATTCTAAAGGAGTACTTAGATAACTTCTACTTTACCTATATAGATAATATTCTTATAGTTTCTAGTAGATCTCTAAAGGACTATTAGAATAAAGTATAAGAGGTAGTAAAAAGGTTAGGCAAAGTAGGGCTACACCTAGATATTAAGAAATGTAAGTTTAAAGTTACTAAGACTAAATATCTTAGATTTATTATTATCGAAATAGATTATATAATATAGTGGAAGGTAGGTAGATAGTAATATAATAAGTATAAAATACTAATATAATAAGGTAGATAGTATTCTTAGTAAGATAGATGGTAAGATAACTAACTTAGATTAATTTTTCTACCTTAGGATTTTTGGCTTGTTTATATAGATAAATTCACGTGACTATACACGTGCTAGAAAGTTATTAAGTTCTACTTTAGAAAACTAATAGTTCTTTATCTAAAATTACGCAATAACACGTGATTAATAAGATAAAGAAAATCCTAAAGTCTAGACTTTCTAGACTAATCGTTTTTGTCTAATCTTAAACTAGACAACGCGCTAAAAGATAAGTAACTACTTATTATACTACTATATAATCTATAGTATAAACTATATAATAGATAATAAGTTATTACTATAAAATAAAAGCTTAATAAAGTAAAATTACTTTTAGCTTTATATTTTGATAATTATAAATTATAGAAAGGAAATTAGTATAAACTTAAAGAAAGTTAAAGCTATTTAGGACTAGACTCCTTTTACTAATATAAAAGATGTTTAGAGTTTTTTAGAGTTTACTAACTTCTACTAGAGGTTTATAAAGAACTTTTTAGAAGTAGTATCTTTATTAATAAAGTTAACTAGGAAGAAAACTTCCTTTTTATAGGGGTAGGAATAATAGTAGGCCTTTAACTACTTAAAGAGAGTATTTTACACTAAACCTACGCTAGTCTACTTTAATTTTAAGAAAAAAGAGGTACTAAAGGCTAACTTCTTAGGTTAGGTCTTTAGTGCCTACTTCTCGCAATTTAATACAGATAAAAGTCTTTTAGGCTAATTATCTACTTTTTTATTAAATATACCCCTATAAAGGCAAACTATATAATTTATAGTAAGAAGATAACGTGTTTACAAGCGAGCCGCGCGTACAAGTGAGCCGCGCGCCCCACCAAGTCTCTCAGCCTTTTTGCAGGCTGTATATCAATCAACAACGCATCAAAATTCTATTAATATAATAGCTATCCTAAATCAAGCAGTATCTATAGAAGCTTTCTTGCACGTACGTGAGTTGTGCCCAGGCTCCCTGCAGCGCGTGCAGCGCGCTGAAGCCTGCCGGCTCGCACCTAACCGCGCCTGGCTATACCGCGTTTCTCCCTCTAGTTGCTGCTCAATAGCCTTCTGAGCAATAATATCCTCTCCCTCTGCCTTTAATAGGGTGCCTCGCTTCTAGATCCGCTTCTTTTTGCGCTGTTTACGCGTTGTGGCTGCCTTATTTGCCCTCTGTAGACTAGCTATCTCATCGCGCATAAGCACTATCGAATGCGCCATTCTCTTAGCCCCTTTTGTAAGCCGATCAAGCGACTGGATAACTAATGTAGGAGAGGATCCTTGATGCCTTTGGATCCGCTCACGAACTAGAGTTGACTGAGCGCCTAGCTCGCGCGCGTTGCTTGGTGTTGCAGACTCCCATAGGGCCTCTGGTAGGGCTGCTGGCGACGGCGTACGAAGCTTCACATCAAGCTTTAATATCACCGCCTCTGGATCGTGTGGGACTAGCCCAGCGCCTTGAAAGCTTGCGCAGATATTCTCCTTTATAATTGACTGGTCGTAGGCGGCGCGGAAGGCTGGTAGGAACTCAAGCTTGGTGATATGGTTGATGTGGTCGCGTATCAGGCCCTCGACCTGGCGCCCGTACGCCCGCTTCAACGGCGAGAAACAGCCAACGTCAAGCGGCTGCAGAAGGTGTGACGAATGTGGCGGCATACAGAGAGTGTAGATCTTATTCTCCTTGCAGATCTCCTGGAATTCGAGCGAGTTGTGACTCTCATGGCCGTTAAGTATCAGTAGCTGACGCGCGCCCACTCTACGCTCTACTGTATGCTTAATAAAATGCCGTAGCCAGGCAACACCAAGCTCGTTCGTAGTCCAGCCATTGTCGCTAAGACCAATAGCCCAGTCACCTGGTATATCGTCGCGCCCTCGTACCAGGCAGAGAGGTGGTACTGGCCAGCGAAGATGATAAAGGGCGGGATTGCCCACCCAGTAGCGTTGATTCCGTGGATCGCCGTCACCCACTCACGATTGCCTGGCTGGATCGCTTTTGGCCGGCCACGCCTCTCTGAGCCAGTTAACGACTAGCTGGGAGGATATTTTACCCATTAGAAAGCCAGTCTCGTCGAAGTTGAAGGTATCCTCGTCGCAGATACCGTAGGTGGCCTTTGTACGTGCTACTAGCTCAAACCAGGCCTGTATAACCGTCGGGTCCTCGCAGAGGGCTCGCTGTCGATCGTAGGGTCGATTAAATCGCGTTGTGAGGCTGTCTGTTTCGCTTGACAAAGTTCCTAGGCCACTGCTGGCCAACGTGGCCTGCGCTGCGCTCAGTGAGCAGCTTATTCGCCATATCTCGTACAGCACCTAGAGTGGGCGCGCAAAGCCTCGCGAATCTAGGTCAAGTATATGCTCAACAATCACCTCCTCTTCAAGCTTGGTAAGCTTCTTTGATTTGGGCTCAGAGTCGCGTCGCGCAGCGATTCCTGCGCGTCGGCCGCGAAGTGTTGTTTCAGGGACGCAAAACGTTGCGGCAGCGCGCGTTTTATACTTCGTATTTGACTGGAATTAATAGCTGAAAGAGCTAGGTAGATATTTGCTTCTTTATAGCGCAATTGAGCAGACAATGGTTGAGCTATTGTAGTTTGTATGAGACGCGTTGTAGAAAGTTGGTGGGGCGCGCGGCTCACTTGTACGCGCGGCTCGCTTGTAAACACGTTACTTATAGTAATTAAGGTAACTAAGAAATAATATAATATACTTTAGGCTATTTCTTATATGCTTATATATACTAATTATAAAAATCTTATATACTTTATAAAATTTAGAATATTAAATAAGAAGTATATATACTAGACTAATACTTTCAGTAAAAATAATATAATATTCTAGTATAGACTAGAAACTATTAACTTAAGAGTAAACGCCCTCTGATAACACTAGTAAGATATACCTATAGACACTAAAAATAATTAAATTAAGTCCTATAAAATCTAACTTCTTAAGCAAGCCCCTTTAAATAATAAGAATATAGGGGTTTAAATATTTATAGCCTTAGCGATGTAAGCTCTACCTAAGAGGCTTAATATATTTAGGAAAGAAAATAGGGCTAAACGTAAAGAACGCTAGTTTTCTCTTTTTTACTTACTAGAAAAGTTTTCTCTTAAACCTAAAATACACTCTTTAGCAGACTTAGACTTAAATAAACTATATTTATATAGCTTAGAAAGGGATTTTATACTAAGAGAAGTAAAAAAGTATATTTTCTACTATAGGTGCACCTTTTCTTTCTCTTTAAACTTAAAGGTTGCTATATAAATATACAATATTAATAATACTAGTTACCTCTAGTACTAGAAATAAAGATAGGTGCTAGACTAGATATCTTTATAGACAACCCTAGTTACTATAGTTTATAACTCTCCTATATCTAGATATTTAGAAAGAAAGATTACTTATAAAATAGTTACTAAATTTTACTTCTTTTTACAAATATTAGACTTTATTTATAAATTTATTAAGAACTATAATATATATAGAAGAACTAAGCTATAAAGAGATATATAATAAAGGTTACTAAAACCTCTTTTTCTTTCTAACTAGATATAGAAGAAAATCTTTATAAAATTATTACTAAGCTCTTTATATAAGTAAGGAGAATATAAATATAATAGTAGTGTATAATAAACTAAAAAAAGGTATAGTTTTAGTCCCTCTACTAGACTTAGAGATAGAAATAATAGTAAAAGTATTTCTCTATTATATTATAGCCTACTATTAGCTCTCTAATACTATAACTTCTAACTATAAAAATTAATTTGTAAGCAACTTTTAGAGACATATATATAAGAAAATAAAGATCTAAAGAAGATTATTCTCTCTTTAAGTACTTAGAGACTAATAGTATTATAAAATATATAAACTTTATAATTAAGACCTATCTCTATACTTTTATATAATAGGATTAAAAGAACTAGGCCTTATACTACCCTATAGTACAAATAGCTATTAATAGATAAGAAGCTACTTCTACTAGGGTAGCACTATTTTTTCTTTAGCATAGGTATAGTATAGACCTAGCTAAGCTAAATATAAAGATAAAAGCTATTAACTATTACTAATAAGATTTAATAATAGTAGTTATCCCTTCTACTATTTTATTTACTTATATAGCTATCTTTTTAGTATAGGGGTAGTAGCGTAAGTATTTATCTTCTATTTTGCTATACTTAAAGTAGGTATTATTTTAGACACACTATAACCTAGTCTAATTATAAAGATTAGAGAAGGAAATAATAGATTAATTATTAGTAGTATGTCTAGAGTAGAGTGTAGATTTAGTAGGTGCCGTGTATAAGAGCTTTAATCTAGAAAATAATATCTAGAAAGAAGTCTTTATATATATCTAGAAAAGAGTTTATTATATTATTATCTTAGAGAGTCGCAATATTTATTTAGTATTAATTACCTTTTTTAATATATTTTTAAATTAAGCCTACGTAGGTTGGAATAGAAAGGCCGCTCTATTATAGCGCCTAATATATATAGTCTACTTCTAGTCTCTACTAATATAATAATAGTTTATAGTAATAGTTTATAAACTATATACTTACTTTACTATTTATAAGTGCTCTAACGCCTACTAAATTTACTTAAAACGTGTATAGTAAACTAAGCTCTAATATTACTATTATTAGTAATTGCTTTACTAAGAGCTAGTACACAAAAAAATAGACTATAGCTAGTTATTTCTTTTACTAAAGTATAGCTACAAAATGCAGCTTTGTTTATAAAAAACATAGTAATTATACTACTTATACGTTGCAGTTATCTAACACTATAATAACTATAAGAATCGAATATATTTATATAACACTCTCCTTTCTTAGTAACTTATTAATAAATATTTTTATTTTCTCTTACTTCTTACCCTTAATCTTGCCCTTTATTACTATCTTTTTAACTAGTAGTAATATAAAAAACTATAGTAGAAACCCTATATATTTATTACTATGCCTATAGTTACTAATCTATTACTAGTCTAACTAGTACACTAGAATCGTCTTATATAGGTTAAGATATACCTTTTTTTACTTTAACCTATATTAATAATCTTCTAGATAGAGTAGTACTTTAGTATTAACCTAGTAATATTAGTAAGTAAATAGAGATTTTTAAAGTATACTTTTAAGCGGCGTTAATAATAGTATTAGTATTAGTACTAGGGCCTAAAAAAATAGTAGAAAATAGAGCAATAGTAAAAGTCTTCTTAAGGTTAACTTTAATATAAAGATAAAGCGTTAGTGTACCTATAGTGTATAAGCTTCTATCTAGCATATATTTTATTATAGTATAAATCTACTAATATATCTATTACTAGTAATCTTTAGAAATAATAATAGAGAAGATAATAGTTATAGTGTTATACTAATTATAGTACTAGTACTATTATTTTATTTTTCTCTTCTAACTCTAAACTAGTATTAAAGATCTTTATTATGTAGAAATTCTAACTAAGGTTAAGTTCGCACTATATATAAAGAGAAGTAAAATAGAAGGCACTATAATCTAGTACCTAGCACATAGTAGTAGTAATAAAATATATATAAAATAATAATAATTTTACTATTAGCGTTCTATACAATAGTATTATTAATAGTAGTTAATAGATAGTCTACTATCTAGTATAACTAAGTTATATTTTACTCTAAACTAGTATAGTAATATAGCCTTATTATATTTTATATATAGATTTTTTTTTGCTTAGAGTGTGTGCACTAAGCCTACTAAGCTTACTTAGCTTACTTTCGCGCTAACTATTTTTAGTAACACCTTAAAAACGCTTTTATAAGTGTCAGATATGCAGCTATTAGATAGAACAAGCGCGTTGAGGTTGGATCTGTACAATAAAGCAGGGACTACCTGGCTTAGCAGACTAGCAAAGAAGTCAGAACTAGCCAAATACAGTGGACACGAACACAATACAATTATTATTATCTATTAAAGCGCATTATCATATTTAACCATTAAATCTAATAATTAAGAGTCTTATTATTGCCTCAATTAATACCAAAATGGCTGCACTACCCTAGCGTGACCCAACGGTAACCCTTCGAGACCACACCAACTACAGGGCATGGATAATGCAGCTCTAGTCTAGATGCGTCGCATATCGCATCTAGCTAAAAGTCGATCCTATATTGAATATCCTAATAAAACCTAAACCTATAGCCCTAAGGGCGCCGCTAATTAATAGGTATACTCTAGCAGTGAATGTTAGCATCCTAACAAGGCAGTCTAAACTATTAGCAGCAGGACTTAAGGCGTTTAAAGAAGATCTTAAGTATTACAAGATTCTTGCTAAGCAGTATAAGAATAATTAACATAATTTTAAAAAGGAGCAAATAAGCCTCTAGCAAATTATTGTTTATATTTAGGCTACTGTTAGCCTACATCTTTAGCGCACTTGCTGCCTCCTAGATTAACTACTAAGATAGTGGATTACGAACCTTAAAGCCACAGTTGGCGTCAACGAACAATTCGAGAGAGAACGAGCCCGCAACTGATACCTTACATTCCTTAGACCGATAAGAAACGCGTTAAATTAGGACACATAGCTTGCTAAATATAATTAAGCAGCTATAGAAGCGGAGACAAGCAATGTCCCTAAGATAACATAGATTAATATAATCATAAAGGACTTTCTAACTGCTATAAACAAAGTTGCGCCTAATTAGTCTACAACCTTTTAGGATAGCGGACAGTTCACACCTAGCATAAATTGGAAAGAAATAATGAAGCGCTTCCAAGAGCATATAATGTTGAATTATCTAACCCCTTAAATAGGGAAGCATAAGGCCGCATTTATGGCAGATGACTCGTTATACCTCGCTAAAAGTGGGAAAACCACCTAGGGCATTGATGCCGAAGCAGCACTATCTAGAAAACGGGGCAGACCCCAATATCAACGTGATGACTGAAAAGATAATAAGAACTTATCTTTAGTCTAAAAACCTGCAAAAACAGGAGGCGCTAAATGTCCTGCGTGTGGACATTGCTATAGACTCTGGGATTGCTTCTATATTAATGCAGACAAAGCTCCTAAGTAGTGGAAACTAAATAAGAAGATTGAAGAACTCGTCGCATTAAAGCGCAAGCACAATCCTAAATTTTAAGGACTACTAAGAGGATAAAGCAGACTAAGATTAAAAACACTAAACATTAAACAATCGCATACGCCTACACCTAAGATCCTTAAGTCCCCTAAGGACTAACTAGAGGGACAGAGAATATCAAATGTTAACGCTGCGTTTACATTAGCGCTAATAGAAACAGAAGTGTCTAATTACCTGCTAAAGCGCTCGTTCATTTCTTAATTTAGGATCAACTTGCTACATTACGAACAACCCCGACCGTATCTACAACTTCTGTCTGTCTACCTACGTCCGGAGATTATATATAGGCTGGCAATACAAAGAGATATGGATAAAAGGCTACGGCTTTGTTGACTTAACACTAAGAGGCTAACATAGAATAACTATGTTAGTTCTACATAATGTGGCTATCTGTCCAGACCTCCTGTGCAACCTAGTCTCCTTTCAACTACTAAGGCATAGAGGAATCTAGTGGGATACGCAAACGGACCCAACTACGCTGAAAGGACTAGACGACAAGGTTATTAGAAAACTATCTAAGATACACAGTTAATAGGTACTTGAGTATAATCCGCTACCACCCACTTTATATCACATCTGCAAGAATACATTACGAACGAAAGGAGCACTATAAAGGGCCTTAGCTGAATTATAGCATAAGAGACTAGGACACCCTAAACTAGCAGCTATTAAACATCTTGTGCAGCAAGCTAAAGGGGTGCGAGTTAAGGGAGTTATAACAGTTTAATGCGACTTCTATAGGAAAGCAAAGATATCTAGCAACAAATTAGCTAAGCACCGCAAATTAACAATAAAGGACTAGGAGAAAGACTAGCTATTAACTTTTATGCCTATAAGGCGCAAAGTAGCACTAGCGAAAGGAGCCAGATGCTTATCACTAACAGGTACTTAGGCCTACAATAGGACTTTTATTTCAAAGACAATTAACCAGCAAAGTTAGTTATTAAAGTTCTATCAAACTTCTTTCTCTTCCTTAAAAACTATTACAATATTACAGTTAAGGTCATTAAAGCAGACAATAAGATCACAATATAGTGAAACCAGAAATCGAGCGCTAGTTGGCATCACAAGGAATTACTATTAAGCCTTCCGCCCTAGATATACACAAGCTTAAAATAGAGGTGCCGAACGCTTAGGAGGTGTAAATAAAGAGAAATCGCGCGCGATGCGTCTTAATGCTAACCTACCCTAGGAACTATGGCCTAAAGTTATAAGAGCTATAGTATACCTCTACAATTGAACACTGAATTATGCGAATAACTAGAAAACGCTATACAAGATATTCTTCACACAAGTTGCTCTGAACAATAGAGTAGTCACCTTAATTAAGAAACCTAACCTTACTCACCTCCTCAAAGCGTATGGCTGCAAAGCGTTCGCAATAACAGATAATACATATTAAGGTAAATTAAGGCTACAACGCCTAGACCTAAAGGCTTAGATTAGTTACCTAGTAAGATACTAGTCCTTAAACATCTATTGAATTTGGATACTGTCACCTACTAAGGTGATAAGCACCCGCGACGTTATCTTTAACGAACAAACTGTCTTTAGTGGCAAAACTAAGGACCTTATAGATAACTTTATGCATAGTACACTAGAGGAAATTGCCACATACATAAGAATGATCGAACTCCTAACACTAAGTTATTAACTAGAGACAGAGTCCTTCTATAAAGATAATACTGTTGGAGGCTTATTAAATCCCTAAGGCGAAGTAGACCCACTAGGCTACTACTAAGGAGTGAAGATTAGGGACAACTATCCAACTCCTCTAACTACACCACTACCTGCGGCATTACTTGCGCAGTTAATAGCTGGAAATGAATTAGAAATAAGCCTAAAAGGGTTATCCAAAACTGTCCCCTAGGCAGGGCCGCCTTTATAGCAGGAACTCAAGCTAGCTATATTGGGAAATATAGAGGGGATATTATAGACAAGGCTAAGATAATAAGAACGCTCGCTAAAGGCTTAAAGCCCTATCGAAGTCAACTCCCACCTCTGCCAACGTGCCGTACCAAGCTTAAGGATCACCCGATGGGCGAATTGTTCAAAGAAGCAGAGCGGGATCACCTCGCAAGCCACAAACAAATAAAATCATAGTTAGAAGTACTAATAAAGAAGATTAAACTAATAGGACAGCAGATCCTTAACTGTATATAGGTATACACCTATAAGCTTAACAAACACCATCGCTTGCTAAAGTGCAAGGCACAGCTAGTTATCTAGGGCAATTAATAACAGAATATTACCTCTTAAGACACTTATGCAGCCACGCTTGCTAGCAGGTTGTTCCAAATGCTAGTGGCAATAGCAGCTCACTATAATATAGAGCTTAAGCAATACAACGTTACAAACGCTTTTGTCCATGCAAGTATGGACTAAGAGGTATATATAAGAATGCCCTGTGGCTATTAGAAGCCTAGAACAATACTTCAAGTCAACAAGGCTTTATATAGTCTTTAGATCTCACTACTCCTCTAGTAGAAAGAGAGTTTACCTTAACACTTAAAGCTTTAGGTTTCTAGACAGTGCCTTATAAGCCATACTACCTTCTTAAAGACGGAATTATTATCTTCTTCTATGTCGATGATATTATCTTAGCTTTTTATAAGTAGAAAGAGGAAGAAGCCTAATAAGCGATTAAGCGCCTACAAGAAAAATACACCTTAAGTAGAGGAAACGACCTTTAGTAGTTCCTTAGCGTAGAGATTATTAGAGATTAAAAGACTAGGACAATTCAACTCTCTTAGGCTGCCTACTTAGACAAGATCAGTTAATTAGTTAACAAGAGGGATATTTAATACAACACCCTAATAGCAGCTATTAAGCTAAAACCACAAGACGGCTTAGCGACACCCTTAGAAATTAACAAATACTAACGCAAGATCAGATCGCTTCTGTTCGCAGCAGTAACAACTCAACTAAACATAGCCTTTGCAACCTTAAGGCTAGCTTAATTCCTGTCAAATTCGGGCTTAAAACATTACAATGCCGCTAATTGAGTACTACTATACTTATTAAGCACTAGATAGAGAGCACTGCAGCTTGGAGGAGGCAACTGCCTTCAAGTAGCCAGCGATGCCTCATTTGCTGACAACACACTAGACAAAAAGAGCTCGCAAGGATACGCTATTAAGCTATTTAATAGACTTATTGCCTAGAAAGCAAGCAAACAAGAGACTATCACAACTTTAACAACTAAAGCAGAGCTTCTCGCCTTATCGCAAGTGGCCAAGGAAGCAATCTTTATATTAAGACTACTAGACGAACTGCAGATTAAACTGCGCTTATTGTTAATTACTCTCTAATGCGATAATAAGCAAACTATTTGACTAGTTACTAAGGAGATATCCAGGCTTTAGACTAAACTACGACACGTTAATATTCACAATCACTAGTTAAGACAGGAAGTCTCTACTAGAAAGATTAAGGTGGAGTACGTATAATTGGCAGAAATAATTGCTAATGGCTTTATAAAGGTCCTCCTAGTTAATAAGTGGAAAGGGTTCCTAACCTAACTTAGGCTAGTTAAGATAACAGAACGCAAAGTAGCGAATAAAGCACCTCTTAAGGAAATTTAAGGGCACCTTAATAACCTTACTTTAGGATAACAGGCTGCTAAATAGTTCAGCTTGCAAGGATCTTCCAAGCTGAGGGGGTGTGTTAGATATGCAGCTGTTAGATAGAACAAGCGCGTTAAGGTTGGATCTGTACAATAAAGCAGGGACCACCTAGCTTAGCACACTAGCGAAGAAGTTAGAACTAGCCGAACACGGTGGACATGAACACAATACAATCATCATTATCTATCAAGGCGCATTATCGCATTTAACCATTAAATCTGACAATAAGTCTATAATATAGAAGGGATAATGACTATTATTGTAATATTTTTATTAGAAACTTCTTAGTCACAAAAAAAAACCATTATCTTAGAAAGTACGTCTAGCTGTGGTTATCTAGCGTTTAATTACTAGGTAGTTAATAATAGAATTTTCTATCTCTCTCTAAAGTATTAATTTAAGACTTCTAATTAATTTAAGTTATAATTTATCCTTCTAGATCTTTACGTTTAGTCTATTCTTCCTAGCTAGGCTCTTAAAAGCCTATAGAAATATCTAGATATCTATTTTATTAGAGACGAAGAGCTTATAAAACTTTTTATATGCCTATTAGAAAGTAAAAAGATTATAGTAAGTCTTTTCTAAAAATTTAAAGAGTGCTTTAGGTCTATAATTTTTTTAAGGGCCTAATGTGTTTTAACACTAATTGTGCGTAGCCTTTTAAGGCGCGCCTCTAAGGTAGCAAAGAATAGCTTTTATTAAAATTATTTTAATTATTTATATAGTTATTACCTTAGTAATAGTTTGTATTTACCTAAAGCTTATTATATATATCTTCTAGCTAATTTTTAATACTAGGCCTATAGTAACCATTTTTATTATACTTATTAAGATTAGGTAGCTTTATAAAGTGTTCTAGCTTAAATATACTAAAAGGGGGGTAGTATAAGTGTATTTATCTTAGGGCATATCTATTTAGTTACTATTAGCAAGCTTAGTTTATATATACCTAAGAACTAAAAAGTAGTAAAGAGTTTTATCTAAATACAAAGTAGGCACTATAAGCTAAAATAGATATTAGGGCAAATACTAGTGTATATATTAAGGCGCAACTAGATAGAATAAGCTTTACTTAGCTATATAAAGATAGCGCAAACTATATAGTAGATTATATATTTCTAGGCTATAATCTTTTAAAAAAAATAGAAGTATAGTACTATAGATTATAAATATCTTTAATAAAAGGGAGAGCTTTTATTAGGAGTAAATAAGTCTACTCTAATAGTAGTATTATTAGCACTATTAGACTAGAATTAAAGTTCTTTCTTTATTATATATATTATAATATAAGGTGTTTATATACCTTAAGTATAGTAAAAGCTTATTTAAATATATTAGCACACTCCTATAAAGCCTAAATAATAATTTTCTATTTAGAATTATTGTTAGACTTTATAATAGTCCTAGCTACTAAATCTAGTACTATTTTTAAAAGTAGGCCTTAAAAAAAGCAATATTAAGCCTAAAGCTAATAGGTGGCAAGTAATTATTTTATTTCTAGGCTATATTAGAGTAATAAGTCTAGTTTAAATTACGCTAAAAATACACTAAACTTCTTAGTAGCTTAAGTTTAGCTTTGCCTTCGTGCGTAAGCTACTTAAAGTCTACTAGTAAAAATTTATTACCTAGCTAATCTACTTTAAGTATAGAAATATTTTAATTATACTTAGAAGCCTTATAAGAAACTTTATTAGGGTAAATCTTTTTAGTAGTTTAATAATGCTTTTTTTTATAAGGCTAGGGGCAAAGTAACTAGTTGTTTTAGAAGTAGCTATAGGCTACTTTCTATACTTAATAGATAATTAATCGCTAGTAGAGTTAGGTAGAAGAATTCTATAATAAATATTATATAAACTATTATTAGTAAGGTGTATACAAATATTCTCTACTATATTATCTATTATAGAGTTAAATTAAAAGGACTTAGAGAATACTCTAAGGGCTAGAGAAATCTTCTAAATAAAAGGGCAGCAGCTTACTATAGTATACGCAATAGTAAGGTTAAGTAAAGTAAGATTATAAAAAGGGTATAGTAAATAAACTTAGAGTAGTAGGTTTTATATAGCGTGTGAGCTAGCGTATAGTTTAAGCTAAGAAAAAATTAGATAAAAGATAAAATATATAAAACTATAACTTCTATAATATCTCTATAGCCTAACTCTAATTTCCCTAGCTTTATGCCTTATGCCCTTGCTATAATAGTGCTAGAAGGTAGTTACTAGGCAAGTTAGCTCTATAGGGTATAGCGTAGTAGTTACTATTTATTAATTATTAATTATTAATAGGTGTTTGTTTATTTTTTAGAGATTCTCTACCTAACTAGGTAAGTAATCTTTTTGAGTAGGCCTTAGCGTAGTATAATAATACTATCTACTAGTAGTACTAAAGTAACTAATAAACTCCTAGCCTAACCTAGTAAGTAATAGCCTAATTCACCTTACTATAGTATAATAATACTTGCTAGCACTAAAGTAACTAATAAACTTCTAGCCTAATCTAGTAAGTAATAGTCTAATCTACCTTAGCGTAATATTAAACAATCTTTATTGTGTAAAGATTCTAACTAAGGTTAAGTTCGCATTATACACAAAGAGAAGTAAAATAGAAGGCACTATAATCTAGTACCCAGTATATAGTAGTAGTAATAAAATATATAAAATAATAATAATTTTATTATTAACTTTCTTTATAGTAGTATTATTAATAGTAGTTAATAGACAATTTACTATCTAGTATAACTAAGTTATATATTATCTCTTAACTAGTAGACTATTAGAGAGCTATAGTAAACTGCGAAGTCGCAACCACAGGAGTAGTGTAAGATCTTAGTGTAATATAATAATACTATCTAGCACTAAAATAACTAAAAAACTTCTAGTCTAACCTACCTTAACGTAGTATAAGAATACTACCTAGCACTAAAGTAAAACTAATATACTTATAGCCTAATCTAGTAAGCCAAAACTTCTACTAATTTAATCGCCTATAGGTAGTATTTAAAGAGAGAAGTAGATATTTATACTACTATCTAGAGCTAAAGAAACTTAATCTTAGTATAATATAAGGGTAGTATATAGCCTTATAGGGTAAACCTCTTAGGAATAGCTAGTATAGTTAAAAGAGGTAACTAAATTAAGACTATACTAAGATAGGGAATAAGAAAGAAATCTAAGGGGCCTTTACTTATATAGTAGGTAGTATAGGGCATAGGTCTATACTAACTATACGCTAACGCTAACTAAAATAGGCGCTTTCTATAAGGTAAAAGGCGCTATTAGAGTGTAAAAGAAAAGGTAATAGTAAATAACTAGTAGAAAGGTAGGCATAAACTATTACAATAACTATATAGCTTTAATTAAAGTAGATTAAGCTTTACTTAAGAGAGTGTAATAATTAATTATAGCTAGAGTATTAGACTTGCACCTTAAGAGGTAATTAGTTATATAAGCAATCTAATCCCTTAATAAGTAAGCCTAAGCAATCTAGTATAGAGCACTATAAGGTAGGTAAAATAGACTATAACTACTAAGGACCTAAGCGGATTACTACGCGTTAATTACAGCTATAGGGACACTAATACGCTAATTAAAAAGTTAGTTAATTAACTAATTTAAGATTATATAATCTTACAGCGTAGCTAAACTAGTCTAAGTAGCACTATACTAAAAACTCTAACTTTATAAAATGCAATTAAGTTTTAATATAGAATAATTTGTGTTATAGAATAGAAGCGCTTAATTAGGTAGACTTAATTAAATAAAATTAATCTAACCTATAAAGATATTATTAACTAGTATAATAGCACTATAATCTTCTAAGGAAGACTAGTGCTTACTACCCTTACCTAAAAAAGAATTAGAAGACAAAGTACTATTCTTCTTTATTATCTTTTTACTTAAGTATATCTTTAAGTAATTTTTAAAACGCTTTATAAAATTAAAATAAGAAGATTAGTACTATATAGATTAATAAATAATTAACTAAATATATATAATTATATACTAAATTATTATTTATCTAACACTAAATAAACTAGCGCATATTCTCTTTAAGTTTCTTAGGTTTAGAGAATATTAGTAAAAAATAATTACTAAAAAGGATTAAATTTTTTTATAAAAGCTTACACCGATAACTATATACGTAATAATAATAGTAGATATTTAAGCATTTACTTAATATATTTTAAAATACCTACTATTTAAGCTATTAGAAAAACTAGATTTAAAGTATCTAATATAAATACGTATACTTAGGACTATATATTAAATTAGAAGCTAAACTACACTTATTCTTCTTACTCCTATTACTAATAGGAGTTTTAGAATTAATTATAGGCTTAGTTTTACTTAAAGGTTTAGCTATATAGACAACCTAATTAGTATTCTTTAAGTATAGAATTTTCTTATAAGATTAGAAAGGCTATTTAATAGGCTTATATTACTTAGGTATTATAGATTAATTATGTTTTCTTTTTAACGCCTTCTTCTTTACTATTATACGCGTTTTTAGAAAATTAGTAAAGTCTTTACTATAAGCCTAATTTAATAGATAACTAGAGTAGTGTATTAGTAAGAAAAGTTAAGCAATCTACTCTTATAACTCTTTAGCCTTACGCTTAAGCTTTTCTTAAGTAAGTTTTTCTTAAATTTTTATAGACTTATAAATTAGTATATTACGCATATTCTAGTTAGTAGTTAATAATTATTAAGTAAAAATAGGAGGTAGAAACGATTAACTTACTCCTATAAAAAAACTAACTAAAGAAACTAAGAAAAGAGATAAAGAGTAGATAAGCAGAGTTTATTATTAATAAAGGGCTATTAACGTGTTCGATCACTCATCCGCGCACCCCACCAAAATCGCGACGCGTCTTCCTACAATTGCTCTTTAAAACGCAATAAAATAGGTAGTAAATAGATTTATTAAGTTCGCGCTATCTAGTAGTACAATAAGTCCTTATATAACCTTGTTTGTGGCACTTGCTACAGGTTAGCGGTGCTTAAGGCCTACTTAGCTGCCCCGCCTACTCTACCTGCTAGAGCACCCTTTCGGCCTCTGCAGCAAGCAATTAACCTTCCTCTACCCACATAGCTCCTCTACAGGCTATATACTGTCGGCGCTGCTGCTCTTTACGCTGCCGCCGCTAAATAGCCTATTAGAGCTTCCTATTCTCCTCTGCAAGGATTGTTGCTAAATTCATCGCAAGTTAACACCCTTTAACAAGCTAGTGGATAGCCTAGGTAGTAGGGCTCTGCGAAGGCTGACTAAGGCGGTCCTGGATAAATTAAGCCTGCTGCTCTAGCTAAGCAGTAGTATGCGGCGTCTCTAACGTCTATGCGACCTCAGCGTTGGCCGCTGCCCCTGGCGGAGACGGCGTCCTAACCACTGTCAGCGACGACAAGACGCGTTCTGGACAGGCTGGGACTAGCCCTGTCGCCCGAAAGCCAGCCTAGATATTCTGCTCTAACAAGACTGTCTCTCTAATGCCTAGGTATATCTGTAAGAAGTCCTGCTTGCAATGTAGAAGACGTGTTGTCGCGCAAGCTCGGACACTTAGTGGCCGTACGCAACCTTAAGAGGCGAGAAGCAGCTAACATCAAGCGGCTAGAGCAGGTGCGACGTATAAGAGGGCATACACAGAGCGTAATAATCTTGTTCTCTGCGCAGTACTACTTATCGAACTCAGGCGTTGCGTAGCTGCCCGTGGCCGTCAAGGATGAGTAGTCGGTAGGCCCCTATCGTACGGGCTTCAGTATGTCGGTGGAATGGAAGTGCTTTTACCCACTCGAAGCCTAGGTTGTCCGTAGTCCAGCCGTTGTCGCTAACAGCGATAGTCCAATCAGGTGGTACCATGGGTGCGGGGTCAATGCGCGCGCCGAGCCTCAATGCGCGCTCAACACCAAACCAGCTCAGCTAAACTTGAAGCTGCAGAGCTCCCTACAATTGCTATTATTATAAGAATTTCTAGTAATAAGGTCTATAAATCTCTTAATAATTAATTATAGCTATAAAAATCTACTTAGAGTTCTAATATTCCGGCCCTAGCGCGACTGAGGCTGTAGAGGCTGTAATGCAGCACCTAAGGCCTTAGCAGCATCTATAGCCTTATTAATAAGCTTTTTTTCCCTTATACCCTGCTTAGGTAGCCTTAATGCCTTTTTACTACCTTTCTTAGCTATTTTTATACAATTCTTATAGTGTTGCTAAGCCCTGCAAGCCTGCTGCTTCTAGGCTCGCTTAGCTGCCTAATCCGCCTTTGCCTTCGCTTAAGCTACCTAAGCCTTAGCCCTTGTAACGCGCTTCTCTTAGAGTAGTCTAGCCTTTAGCTGCTAGCTAGCCCTTTAAGCCTCAGCTGCCTTAGTTTTTTAAAGTACTAGCTACTTTGCCTTAGCCTCTTTTTACTGTAGATGATCACGTGCCTCCTGCACCTTCCTTAGGGACTAGAAAACAGCACCCCCTAAGTACTTAGTAGGCTGGTTATCTAGCAAAGGCTTGCCACGCTTCCTACGCCTCTTCTTATTGCCTAGTGCTGCTCTTAGTCCCTTATTTTTATACTGTAGTAGCTGTTTTTGTACGGCAATTAAGTGCACTATTCAGCTTAGCTTCTTTGCCTTATTACTATTCCCTATATCTATTGCAGCCTTTAGGAGCTAGTCAATTTTCCTCTAGTTAGACGCGCTAAGTACTGAGGTTAAGCTTTCTCTTAATTCCCGCTCAGGTAGGCTGGTCTTAGTGAATCTCTTAAGTATAACCTCTGGGTTGAGTAGTGCTATACTAGTAGCCTTAAAGGCCTTAATAATTAATAGCTTCCTAAACAAGCTACCCTAAGCCCTCTAGAATAGGCTAAAGAAGTCTCTTTTTGCGATTGACAATAGTCCCTAGCACCTGTGTAGGAAGGCTAAGAGCTTAGCTAAGTAGGCAGTGGAGAGAGGCTTAAATATAACAACGTCGAGCGGCTGTAGCGTATGCATTAAATAAGGCGGAAATATAGCTAGAAGTATCCTATTCTAGTTATAGTAATTAATAAAATCTATAGTAAGGTGGGATCTATGGCCGTTAAGGATAAGTAGTTAGTAGGAGCGTCTAGCTTTCTCCTTAGTACAGCGATTGAACACCTGCTTAAGCCACGTAAGGCCTATTTTGTTATTTGTCTAGCTAGAAGGCGATAAGGTGATAAAGGCTAAGTGTTCCTAAGGGTTAATTTCTTTAACCTAGCTTAATTATAGGCTACCTAAGGCAGCCTAATAGATAAGGGCTAGATCTAGAGCCGATCTGTCGGCGCATATGCAGGCTAGGAGCGAAATCCACTTATAGCTACTATCCTGAATAGCCTACCTTACCTCCTTGCTCTTGTATAGCTGCCTACTAAAGATCCGCTTTAAGCGAGTAGTAATGCCTAGTAGGATGCCTTTTTCGTCCATATTGTACGTGTGCTGAGGCTCAATATCGTATTAGCTAATTTTCTGCTGTAGTAGTAGGTTAAAATATAGGCTGTACTTTGTCTCTAAGTTGGCTTTGTAGCGATTGCTGTCTATTTTAGCTATCTATCTTAAAACTAGATTAATGCTGCGTTACTTAATAAACTAATTAACCTAGTATATGCTAACGCTTGTTTTAGCTATATAGGCTGCAAAGTTCTAGATTATTTGCTGTATAGGTAGTAGGCCTTGCTAAGTGAGTTTTTTAATATAGCGTATAAGCTCCTGCTCCTATTAAGGGCGAAGTTTTCGTTAGTTAATTCCCTTAGCTGTACGCGACTGCGTTACAGCCTAGTGTCTCTGGGTGAGCGTAGAGCGTACAACGCTATGCTCCTTCGCGATTTTTGTATAGTTGATAGAGTCTCTAGGTTCTTGCGATTGTATCGCTTCAAGCGCAGCCTCAATTGACCCTATATTGGTAGCGATAGGTGGTGTTGAAGCTTGAAGTGTTTTCGTGTTGAGCGCGCATTGAGGCTCGGCGCGCATTGACCCCGCACCCATGGTAGGCCTTAATACCAGCTAGCTTAGTGGAGCTTCCCTTGCAGGATCACAAAGGGTGGGATAGACCAGCCAGACGCGTTAATACACTCAATCGTCGTTACCCACTCGCGATCACCTGGCTGTATAGTCGCCGCACAGCCGACTGTCTCAGAGCTTGTAACGACTTTTGACGTCGCAGCGATACCTATTAAGAAGCCAGTCTCGTTAAAGTTGTAGATATCTGTATCGAGGATGCCGTATGACTGGCGCGTCTCCTCTACGAGCTTGAACCACGCGCGGATTGCGACAGGGTCTTTATATCTTGCGCGCTATATAAGTGGAACTTGCGATTCCACTTAGTCTGGAGCTCTGCCTGGCGCTTAACAAAGCGCGACACCCACTTCTCGCCGACCGACTGATTGTGGAGGTGGCTCTTGGCCCCGCGCGGCGAGCAGATTGTCTGCCATTCGTTGTACGTTGATAATATGGGGCGGAAATCCGCGTCGGTCGAGGTCTAGGATCCACTCTACTAGGGATTGCTCCTCAGTAGGGTGTAGCTTTCGTTTCTGAACGTTGGCGATAGCTTGAGGGCGAGCACCTCTGGTACGGTTGCGGATAGTCGTTTCAGGGACATTATATAGTCGCGCAGCCTGGCGGCGACTCTTAACCTGCTTATTCTAAATCGCCTGCATTAAGAGACTAAGTCTCCCTTTTTTTAAGCCTGCTAGACGTGCTAGGGGAGCGGCATTGCGAGAGTTGTGAGAGGACGCGTCGCGATTTTGGTGGGGTGCGCGGATGAGTGATCTGCGCGGATGAGTGATCGAACACGTTATATAGGCTTATATAACTGCAAACACTTAAGAAATTGCGCTATTATAAGTAAGTAGTAGTTACTTAGTTAGGTACTTAATTTGCGAGCTAATTAGAGGTAGAATTATTTTAAACCTTATTATATAAGTAGGCGCGCTACTTATATAGCCTACCTAGAAGGTATATTATAAAAATAAGACTCTAACTAAGTGTAATTATATACCTATAATTATATAAGTAGTACTATTTTAGCTCTTCTTCTTTCTATAAGTGTTTATATAGTTTAGCCCTTTACTTTCTTTTTCTATATAGTAAGCTTATCTACTTCGCTTATTATATCTAAGATTCTAGCTCGTTTTTCTTTATTACTATATAATAAGTTAAAATACTTCTTAGTAATACTACTTACTTATCTTATTTTCTATCTCTTTCTCTTACTACTATATTAAACGTAATACTACTACTAAACTAACTAATATAACTTATTTTCATACCTAGAGTATTTAGTAAAGAGTATATATAAGTTAATATAACTATAATTTTATTATATACTAAAAGGCTAAGAGATATATTTAAATAAATAAATATATAATATTTAAGAGGCCTACTAAACCTATACTAGGTATAAATAAATTTCTAAATTATCTAACTTAAAGAGCTTAGACTATAGCTACTATCTAAGTAGTTACGTACTACTATATAGTAAAGCTTTAGAAACTTATACTAACTAAAAAAAGACTTTAAAACTAACTATAGCTATATAATATATATATATATTTAATTAATAATTCTTAAAAAATAATAATAATAATAATATAATGTTAATATAATAAAATTAAAAATAATAATTCTTTTTCTATTTTATATATATATTTATTACTTTATATAATTTAAATTTTCTAAATTCTAATAAATTTAATCTAATATATATAATAAAAATATTAAATTATTATATATAGATATAAAAAAGGCTTTATATTTAATATAATATTAATAAAAGCAGAGCCCCTATATATTAAACTAAAATAATTTCTTTTCTATATAAAAATATTTATACTTTAATTATAAGCTTAAATATAGTAAATTCTAAGACAAAATTATATCTAAGTATAAATTTAAGAATTAAGGTCCTATTTAATATTTTCTAGATATTTACGTACTTAAATATTATAAATATTAGTTAATTAAACTTATCTATAATATTAAAAATCTTTCTTATATAAAGATTGTATTTAGGTTAAGTCTACACTCTATATAAAGAGAAGTAAAATAGAAGGCACTATAACCTAGTATCTAGTATATAGTAATAGTAATAAAATATATACACAAAATAATAATAATTTTATTATTAATACTTTGTATAGTAGTATTATTAATAGTAGTTAATAAATAGTCTACTATCTAGTATAACTAGGTTATATATTATCTCTTAACTAGTAGACTATTAGATAACTATAGTAGAGCGTAGAGAGTTATAACTATAGTTTACTATATATATAGTATATAAGTCTCTTATAATATTAGTAACGCCTAGTATACTAAATCTTTATCTTTAATATATAACTACTATTATTATTTTTTCAATCTAGCTTCTTAACTATTATATCTAGTAACGTAATAATATTCTAGTAGCCTAACTATACTACTTCTTCTATATAAGGCAGCATAGCTATAGTAGAGTTCTAAAAGTATATAAAGAATTAGCTAGGCAAAGTTAAGAATAATTCGTAGAGATTTAGCAATCTTATATAGTAAGTAGAGTTGTTAAAAGGGCCTCTTAATTTTAATATCTTTAATAACACCTAGCCCGAGCTATTTAGGCCCTATTAGTTAGTTTTATAACTCTAGATCTTAGAGTATAAAGCACTCCTTTAGTACCTAGATAGAGGGTTAGATTAGGTATTTATACTATAATAATAGAATAAAGCAAGGGCGTTACTAAAATAGTGTAAAGATAAGAACTAGTAAAGTAAAGATATAGGGCGGCTACTAGATAATAAGTAGTAGTTGCTTAGGAACTATAAAAGTTTAAAAACGCAGCTATAGTATAAAAAGCTTATTAAGGTAATAGTAATTATCTAGGGCGTAGTTAATATAGGGATAGGGGGGACTAAGAGTAATAAGGGTAAGAGTAAGTAGTAGTAGTGGCAGCGGTAGCAGAAGTATAGAGAAGATAGGTAGTAGTAGTAAAGTCCTAGAGAGTAGTATATAGCTCGCTAGTTGCGAGGAAAGATCTACTATAGAAGAGAGTTAATAAGCTAGTTAGGTTAGTTACTATTATACTTATTATTATTGTTATTATTATAGCAAAAAAATATAAAGAAAATTATTAATTACGTAATATAGTGGTCGGTTAAATAGCTAGTTAGGAAATACGTAATATTACGAATTAACCTAGAAGAGAAACTTATCTATAATATATTAAAATATCTTTATTATATAGAAATTCTAACTAAGGTTAAGTTTTATACTATATATATAAAGAGGAGTAAAATAGAAGGCACTATAAACTAGTACCTAGTATATAGTAGTAGTAGTAAAATAAATATATATAAAAATAATAATATTTTTATTATTAGCGTTCTATATGATAGTATTATTAATAGTAGTTAATAAATAGTCTACTATCTAGTATAACTAAGTTATATATTATCTCTTAACTAGTAAACTATTAGAGAGTTATAGTAAAGCGTAAAGTTATAACTATAGTTTACTATACGCATATTATATAAGTCTACTTACTTTTATAATATCTATAATATCTAAAAATTCTTTTCTTTTATTATATATAATACTAGGTTTTTTAAATTTAATTGTTTTAATATATAGAGCGAGCTAGCTTTCTAGTGTCCTAAGATTAAGTTATTTAATACCTATAGTTAGATAGCTGCTAAAGAATTTAAAACTAGTATAGACAACTAGCTAGGCAATATTAGCTATCTAGTCTACCTACTCTAAGATATAGTTAAAGTAGGCCTACTAGAGAACTAGATTAATTATACTATTCTAGAGGTTAAAATTAATAACCTATTTAAGCTATATACTATTTTTACGCAACTCTAGATTTCTAAGTATAAGACTATCCTTTTATATAGAGGCCTAAGCAATAATATAGTAATATTTATATAATAATAATAGCTCTCTTACTATTACGTTATTAGTAAAGCTAGAGGATAAACTAAACTAAGATATAGTAGTACGTAACTATTAGAGGAGAAGAAGGTATTTCTTATACGTTGCTAGAGCGCGCGCGCATAACTATAGTAGAAAAAGCTTCGAATAGTAGTTAAGATCTTATAGGCATATAAGGATAATAAGAAGTAAAGGTAGTAACGTACTTTGCACTCGAGTCGGACACTCCATCGAGTCGGACACTTTGCCAAGACCCCACCAAAACGTACTATTAGCAATAGTATAACGCGATGCCTTAACCACACAATAAACTACTAGTGTCAAAAGAAGCGCGTATATATAGCTTGCGATCTAGGCTATTAAATAAGACGCAACACTCTCTTAGCAACGCGCTGCAGCTATCTACAACATCTCTTAAAGTACACTTAGCAACAACTAACGCGCTAGAAAGACGTTTAGACGCAACTGCGCACCCAACAAAATAAGACTTACTATAAGAGAGGAGCAGGCGATTGTGGAGCATATACTTAACCTAGACGCGCGAGGATTTCCGCCTCGGCTCAATGCTATAAAAGATATGGCTGATTCTTTACTAGCTGCACGCCACTATAAGCTAGTTAGCTAGAGGTGGCCTTATAACTTTGTTAAGCGCTAGCTAGAGCTTAAAGTTAAGTTTAATTAAAAGTACAACTATAAGAGAGCTCTCTAGAAGGATTCTAAGGTGATACAAGACTAGTTCTGGCTTGTAGAGAATATAAAAGCTAAATATAGTATCCTAGATAAGGACACCTACAATTTTAATAAAGTAGGCTTTATAATAGGTATAATATTAACTAGAGTAGTAGTCATAGGCTCTAAGCGTTAAGGACGGCTAAAGCAGGTGCTGCAGCAGGGCAATAGGGAGTGGATAACAGTCATCCAAGGCATTAATGCGACGGGGTGGTGGATCCCACCCTTCATTATCTTCGGGGGCAAGCACCACCTCTCCGCCTGGTATAAGGAGAAGGATCTACCTTATAATTAGGTTATTGCAGTCTCTAAGAACAGCTAGATAACAAATAAGCTTAGTCTATAGTGGCTAAAGCACTTTAATAAGCATACAAAGAGGCGTGTTATTAGCACAACACATTTGCTTATTCTTAACAGCTATAAGAGTTACAACTTGTTTCGAATTCAAATAGTATTGCAAGAAGAGCAATATTGTTACTCTCTATATGCCCTCGCATTCGTCGCACCTCTTGCAGCCACTTAATATGGGCTGTTTCGCGCCTTTAAAAAAAGGCGTATGGGCGCCAAGCTAAGGATTTAATGCGCAACTATACTACGCACATCACTAAAATTAAGTTCCTGCCTTTGCTTTATTGCTGCTTTTAAGGCTTTGTTTACTAAAAGTAATATCAAAGGAGGCTTTCAAGGTGCTGGCCTAGTGCCCCACAACCTAGAAGCTGTGATATCGCAGCTTAACGTCCGCCTGCGTACGCCTCCACATTGTACTATTCGCGATAGTATATAGGAGTCGCAAACTCCGCGAAATAGTACAGAACTTAGGTCGCAATCGACGCTAGTAGTTAAGTAGAGGATTTAAAGGCATATAGATAGTTCCCTAACTTATATAGTTGAGGCGATAGAAAAGCTTGTTAAAGGCGCTAAGATAATAGGGCATTCTTTGGTATTAATAAACTAAACGCAACGCCGCCGAACTTCAAGCTGCTAATAAGGCCGCCACACGATGTAAATTATATAAAAGAAAGCGATTGCAGTAAGAAGAAGTCCTTACAGTTAAAGAGGGCCAGTAACTAGCTACTCTAAAGGACTTTGGGGTGCGTAGTGATGGCAAAAAGGCAAAGAAGAGGGTGCGCACTAATAGAGGCGAATCCGCTTAACAGCGCTGTAGACGCTGCGGCAAGCCTAGGCACAATAAAAAAACCTATAAACACAGCTTATAGAAGTAGATTCTAAATAGTTTAGCCTATTTAGACTATCGAAAATAGTTCATATTGACTCTATACTATTGTGAATAGTATAGAACTTGGTGGGGTCTTGGCAAAGTGTCCGACTCGATGGAGTGTCCGACTCGAGTGCAAAGTACGTTAATATAATAAGGGTAAAGGTAAGTAGTAGTAGAAAAAGTATAAAGAAGATAGGTAGTAGTAAAGTCCTAGAGGGTAATATATAGCTCGCTAGTTGCGAGAAGAAATCTACTATAAAAGAGTAATAAAATAGTTAGGTTAGTTACTATTATTATTATTATTATTATTATTATTATTATAGCAAAGAATATTTATTAAAGAAATTATTAATTACGTAATACAGTAGTTAGTTAAATAGCTAGTCTAGGATTATATAATATTATAAACTAACCCTAGGAAAGAACTTATCTATAATATATATGTGTTGTTAAAATAACTACCTAGGAATGGAATAATAAAGACTTTTATCTCTTAAATAACATAATAATAAAAAGTAGAGCCCCCTACTTAGTAATTAAAAAGAGCGTAAAAAAGGTAATATAATTATAGAAAAAAGCATAATATATATAGTAAAAAGTTTACTAAAAAGTTTAAACTTAAAAGTAATAAAAGCTTTTTAGAAACTCTACTTCTCTTAAAAAAGCTTATTAAAAATAAGAGTAAAGCTTTTTTATAAAAACTAACCGCTTTTTTTAATAGTATATAGGCTTAGTTTTCTACACTACTATTATACTTTATCTAAATATTATATTTATAATTT
The DNA here is from genome assembly GCA_009805535.1 of Laburnicola sp. JP-R-44. Lineage (NCBI taxonomy): Eukaryota > Fungi > Ascomycota > Dothideomycetes > Pleosporales > Didymosphaeriaceae > Laburnicola > Laburnicola sp. JP-R-44. The sequence continues at coordinate 371,213 of SELF01000003.1, read as the reverse complement.
TAAAGCTTTTATTTTTTTTCCTAATTTAAGTAAATAATATTTTACTATAATAGAATATATAATTTTTTTTATAAATAAAGCTATATTCTATAACTATACTATAGAGAAAAAGAAAATCTAGCTATAACCTTTTTTTCTATATACTAGCTCTGTGAGATACTATATAAATACACATAACTAAGTTAATAACGCGCGCGTATCTAATTATTTATTTATATAAGATATACTAGTAGGCTATTTAATATAGCTTATATAATAGTTCTAAGCTTATAATTTATACGGATACTTTATTTATAAATAATTTAGAAACGTAATTCTTCTTTTATAAATATATTATTATATGATTTAGTTACGCAATACTTTAGTAGGTAATTTATTAGTCTATAATTACTATCTCTACTACTAAAATAGAACTTTTAGCGCTTAAAAATATTAGGAAAAAGGCTATAGCGCTTAAATACTTTTCTAATAAGTTTACTCTAGATTTTAAATTATTATAAATAATCTTTTATAATAATTAGGAGGAAACTATTAAACTAGCTATTAGTAAACATAAGCGCATAACTATGCAATCTTATTATATTAATATCTAAATATATAGCTTTATTAAGAATACCTTAAAGGCTTATTTAAGATATTTTATTTAAAAATAAAAAAAATACTAGTAGATAGTCTTACTAAAGCTCTTTCTTAGTAGTAATTTACTAGATTTAAAGAGCTTTTTAATTTCTAAAATATAAGTAAGTATATTATAAAAGTTTTAAGCTTAGAAGTAATATAAAATTAATTATATTTTATCTATTATATATAGAGAAGAAGCTTAGAAAAACTAAGCTAAAGCCTAGCCTAAACGTTAAAAGAAATTTAAGCATAGCTACTAGTTAAGCTACCTATTTAAAAGTTCTAAACTCTAATTTTAGCGCTTAAATAATAAGCTAATAATTTTATTTCTATAACTATAAATTAGGGTATACCTTTAAGAATTATTTAAAGCTTAAGACTCTTAAAGTTTAAAATTATTCTCTTCTCTAGTTAAACTATACTTAGAATAGGACTTTTTAAAAGCTTAAATATTAGACGTGTAACTTTAAAGAGAAGAATAATAGATAGATAAAACTAGAAAATACTAGCGCTACTTATAAATATGCCTAGTATTTTACGTATATAAATTCTTTTACTTATTTTATTACTATAGCGTTTTATAAGCTTAAGTATATATCTACTCTTTTTAATAACTTAACTTACTAATAATATAATTATAAAGCTTAGTTTAACTACCCTTATACTCTTTTTATATATACTAGTTATTTTAAAAGTACTATACCTTATAGTCTACTACTTATGTGTAGTGTTAAATTAACTATCTAGGGGTAGTATAATAAAGGCTTTTATCTTAAATAATATAATAAAAAAAAGCAGAGCCCCCTACTTAGTAAATACAAAAAAGCGTAAAAAGGTAGTTATAAAAAATGCGAGTTTAAACTACTAAGCAAGCTTAGTAGTCTTAGTGGTCTTAGTGCGGGGCTACTTCTATAATTAAATTTTTTTACAAAGAGGCTACTTAGATCTTTAGGGGATAAAACTTAGGCGCAGCTATACTATAAGCTATCTTCTTTATTATCCTAATTATTACAAATAATATAAGTTAATATATTAATAGGTATATACTACTTTGCGTATAAGTAGAATAATAGTAATATATACTAAATATACGTTTATTACTTTATTACTATATTAAGGTTGTCTTTAATAAATTTTCTATTATCTCTCTACGCCCTACTATCTATCTAGGCATTAATATTATTTCTAAAGAAGTACTTTCTCTACTATTAAAAAGTACACGCTATAGTTTTGCGCTACTACTACTAAGGTAATAATACTAGAGTTCTATTCTATCTATAAGATAATTATTTATAGAAGCCTAGTATATATATCTAACTATTTAGAAGAGAATCCTTATATACTAGCTAGATTAGTAGCTTATCTAGTTCTTAAAGACTAGTAAGGCTACGTTCGCACTCTAGTAGAAGTAATTACTCCTTATTAGTAATAGAATCCTCTAGTAAGAAATATAAGAGGATAATAAGGTGTTTATTAATAAGCTATAAAGTAATAAGAGTGTTATATAGATCTATAAGATCTTTCTAGCTATTGTTATTGCTATTAAGTTAGCTTATTTAAGTAAGTACGCCGCGTAGCGGCGTAAGCAAGGAAAACTAATAATAGTAGTAGTAATAAGCTAGGTGCTATATATAGCGTAAGTGAACTTTGCCTAGGGTTAGAAGCTTATAGTGTAGGAGAACCTAGTCCTAATTAGGACTTAGTAGAAAGATAGTTTTTTTTATTTCTAGTATATAGAAAGAAAACCGCCTATTAAATTCTTAAGAGGTAATTGGGTACTAGTTTACCACGTAACCTATATAGTAGAACTTATTCTACTACATACCTTTCTACCTATAGAAGCTTAGCCCTATTAAGCTTTATACTAAATACTCTTCTAGAAAACACTCTAAATATTCTATAGCGTTTTCTACTAGTAAGTAGAGGTTAGGCCTGCCTCTAATAATAGGCTTTACTAATTATCTAGCTTTGTGTAACCTTAAATAATAACCTATAAATACCTATCTATTTTTATTACTAACTAGTCTATTTTACTTGTTCTCTACACTCTTATAATTTTTTTGTAGTCTAGCTTCTTATCCTTCTAAACCCTAAACTATTCTTAAGCCTTTACTTAGCCTGCCTTATTATGCTCTCTTATCTCTAGATTTACTATGCTCTAGGCGCCTATGTATTTAGCCATCTTAGTTTTAGTAGTGGCGGCGGCGGTGGCAAGCCTCCTTATTAAGGCGATAATAGTGTGGGTTCTAGTAGTTTTAACCTCCTACTAGTGTCTAAAAAGCTTTCTATTAGTGTATTTATTACCTTCTTATCTTTGCGTAAGTTCCCTACACCCTAATAGTCTTTTAGGCTAACTCCTAGAAAGTAATTCCTCTCTTAAATACTTATATTAGCTTTAATATTATAGCCTAAGTTTTTATAGCCCTTAGGCAGAGCACTAATAATAATAATAACCTGCCTTATAGTTTGTAGTCCTAGGTAAATAGTTAAGATAACTTTACACTTTAGTTAGACTATAACTCTAATAAACTTATAATTAACACTTCGCTCTTCTACTTTCTCTATTATAATTAGAAAGCGCAATAATGCAACTTTAAGGATAAGCGAGTTGCTTTCTACTAGACAATAGTCAAAGGCTCTTATCCTATATACCTACTAAGCCTATTTGTTGCTGCTACCTAAGAACGTATTACGTATTAACTTTACTTACTCTTCTATTATAGGCAATAATACTCTATTCTATAATAGATACCTATAGGCGCGCAGCGTTAGTGCTTCTAGTTCGCTAATAATAATATAGAACTTCTATTTAGTAGCGTATATACATAGCCTGCTATATTTGTAATAAGAGCGCCCTATACTCTTTTATTTTAGGTATACTATATTATCCTTCTCTTTATAAGCTCGCATCCTAAACGTCTCTTAAGTTAATTATTAGATAGGCCTTTATCCTCTACCTCCTAATCCTTCTTCTATGCGTTAGGCACGCGTTATAAACCTTAATGCCTAGACCTAAGTAATACTTAGCTTTCTAGGAGCAACGTCTCTATTTAAGGGCCTTACTATTAGCAATAACCTTAAATTTCTGCTCTAGTTAACTCCTAACTTTCTAATCCTACATTCCCCTACTTCGCTCTTAGACACTATTTATCTCTAGCTTTCTTCTAATCTTCTTCTTACATAAGCTTTACTACTACACACACTTATGCTCCTAACTAATTTAAAGCACTAACTTGCTACGCTATCCTAGAACTAGGCCTATTAGCTTCTTAGATAGTTTTAGCCCTATTTGCAGCCCTCTTCTATTAAGTAACTATAATTTATATATTCTAAGAAAGAGAAAGGGCCCTAAGAAGGCATTGGGCACGCTTTAACTATTAGCCTATTAGTTCTTCTTCTTCCTATAACACTAATGTAGAGAATAAAAGCCTAGACTTCAGCTTCCTATAAGTTGCAGCGCTCTCTAAAGTGAGATGACTTCTTCTAGAGGCTGTTATAGAATTCTTAAGTCTAGACTAGAGTTACTTAGGCTTATAGGTTTTATAATAAATATAAGGAGAAGGAGGAGTAGAAGAATAGTAGTAGTTCTAGCCTATAGCTTACTAGTAATAGCTGTGTAAAAGTTTTCTTTTTACCTAAGAGCTACTTAGGCTTTAGATAGCTTATTAGTACTTAAATATATCTTTTATCCCTACTATACTCTCCTCCTTTTCTTATAATGTCATATCTTTCTATCTGCGCGCCTATAAGCTATTTGCTTTTTAATTACTATCTATAAGTGCCTAATTTGCCCTTAGAGTTTCTTGCTAGTAGTAATGTGGTTGCACTTTTCTTAAAGAGTACTACTACCTATTACTAGTTTAGAAGCGGTGTTTTATGCACATACCTTACCTACTATAACCTAATAGAGCCTTATAGCTACTTAGAGTATATAACCTGCCCTTTGTGTCCTCTTACTTCCCTTCTTATTTTGCTATTCTAATTTTCCTACCTAATAGTCTTAACCTTCTTCTTAACTATGGCTGCTATCGACTTCTTCTTTAGTAGCCACGCCTCTAGTGCTGGTAATAACAATAATAGTAATAGTAAGAAAAGCGGCTAAGGCTTATAATAGCCCTTACTACTATCTATTAATAACACTTTGCAACTACTTCTATTCTATTCTATATATGCCTACCCTAATTATCTCTTAGCTTGCTAACTTATGCTCTAGTTATTACCCTCTTAAATTAGCTATGTAACTTTAGCACTATTTATAAGATTATAAGACTCTTATATAATATTTCCGCTAAGTATCTATTATTAGGCTATTTTGTTATAGTTTGCTTAAGGTATAGGCAGTTTTAAAATTAACTCTAATTCTGCTAATAATACTTCTATCGCCTACACTATTCTATTTTATTAGCTATACTAAGCTACTCTTATAAAAGATATAAGCACTAATAAATAGAGGCGTAATTACTTTAAATAGAGCTTAGTGTTTAGTTATACTTTTTATATATCTTATCTTTTTACCCTTTTTTTTTATTGTAGGCTAAGGCTATATTAACTATAATTCTAGTGCAGCTAAGAGTAATTATAATTAAGCCTACGAGGCTTATATCTAGAGTTATTGTCTCTACTTTTAGTATATTAATAGTAGTTAGCGCCTTCTTCTTAAGAGAGCTACTGTATTTTATACTAGACAACTTCCTAATATTAGTAGTACTTTTTTAACTACTATAGTAAGCCTAATTTACTCTTAACTAGTTTGCTATTACTAATCTGCCTACCTAGCTTTATTCCCTCTAGAATTCGCTATAAATACTTAAGCTAATTCTTTTTAGTAGAGTTGTTAGTAAGTGGGTAAGCTGTAAATAGAGCGACTAGAAGTAAATACTACTTATATCTATAATAGAATTAGTAAGCTGCTTAGTTTTAGCGACACTACTATAATACTTTCTACTAGGCGCCCTAGTAGGCCTTGTCTAATTATTAAGAGTTTCTTAGAGGCGCCTAATTCTCTATTAGGCACTAATTCTAATATTGCTAAGCCTTTCCTACGTATACCCCTCTTTGGGTGTTATTACGCCTAGCCTATTATTCTTTTTAGTAGCGATAGTAGTAGTCCCTTCCTTATTCTAAGGTTCTCCCTATATACTACTCTTTTCCTATCCTTCTTAACCTATTGTCTTCTCTAGCAGCGACAGCGGTAGCCCTTCCCTATCTTAGGGCCAAACCACTCCCACTCCTAATTGCCTGCTCTCTAGCCCCTATTTCTGTTTAGGTTAGGTCTTACTTAATACGGTGCTGCAGATTAGCTCTTTGTCCTCTAACTTATTCCCCTTTTATACTACTAACAATCCTTCTAAAGTTCTATTCTACTTACCTTCCTCTATACGTCTAGCTTCCTAATAGTCTATTAATTCCGCCCGCACTTCCTTATCTTCGCTTAGCTATAGTGGTATAATTTCCTCTCCTTCTTCTTTAGATCTGTTCTCTATTCCTTTTAACCTCTCTACTTAAGCTGTATGCCTAGGTTTAGGCTCTAGTAGAACTTAAGCTGCAGAGCAAGATAGCTCTATGCCTTGCTCCTATTAGAGTCGCAATTTAAACCCTAATTATGGCTTAGGCTATAGTAGTTATAGGGGTTTTAGATTCTTATAGAGGTTAGTATGGTAGTTCTTAGCTTTTAATTTTCTAGCTATCTAATTATTAGTTAGACTCTATTATTAGGGTCTATAGCTTATAATTCTGTTCTAGTAATTATATATATATATTAGACTTTAATTTAACTTAGTACTAATACTATTATTCTATCTTTTTCTCTAACTTTTCTTCTTTAACTATTTCCTCCCTCCCCTTAAGAAATAAGCTGTCCCTTAGCTTATAATACGCTAATATTCTGGCTAGCTTACTCCTCCTAATAGGCAAAGTCTAAGGAGTTAAAGTTTACTAGTGGTAGTAAAATTCCTACTTACTTTATCTTTATAGAAACGTCCTATATATATCTCGTTAGCCTCTATAATCTGCGCGTAAATATAAGATATTCAGGCTTAGGCCTCTGCGTAACTTTATTAAGGTCTATAGAATTAATTTCTTTTAAGAAATTAGTAATTTCTTCTAAGAGGTTATTAGTGTATATAATATTAGGTTTTAGCATTATATTAAGATCTATTATTGTGCGCAAATAGAATTAAATAATATAATCGCCTAGTGTTCTATTATAAAAGAATATTCTATTAAGCTTCTGAAGTATATACTATCCTTTACTATGCGGTAGCATGGCCTTAATTCTAAAGAGGTCTTAGTACCTTCTAGCGAGCTTAACTTTGCAACTTATATTGCTAGTCTAAAAAGTATTATACACTAACACTAAAATTGCCTTATTATAGTAACTCTGTCCTAAGAGTGCGCTAGTTATTAAACTATTCCTTTTCTTATTTGCGTAGTTAGATAGTTTGGTTAATAGTTTCTAGAGGCGATAATTACGCTTTTTAAACTGCTTCGCTCTAATAGCTAGAAGTTCTTTAGTAGTATAAACCTATTTTTATAGAAGTGTCTACTATATTAGAATATAAAGTTTAATAGAAAGAGTATATTCTTTTTTATAAATTAGAAAGGCTAGTGTTTCGCCTATAGATTGCTTTACTATGACCTAATTAGCCTATAGAGCTTTGAGTAGGTTTTAGACCTAGTCGCCCTTTATTTTTTATAGTACGCTAATAAGCTCTTAGTAGTCTCTTTCTACTAGACCTTGCCCTTATAGGTAATAAGCACTAGATACCACTTGTTAGATGCTAAACTATTTAGCTAAGTTCTCTACTAAGCCTTTATTCTCTAGTTCTCTATCTACTAATAGGTAAAAAGAGATGCCCTACCTACTAAAGATAGATTCTTTTAAGAACTAGGTAACTGTGGCTAAGTTAGCATTAGTAAGTGCTTTTACTTTAGGCTATTCAGAGGTATAGTCTTTGGTAATAACTATAAATTTCCTTCTCTTTCTTTGCTTCTAGGCATGTACACTATATCTACTATAACCTATTTCTAAATTATGTCTATTTTCTATGTGGGGTGTGTAGCTTCTCTACTACTCTTCTAGTAGAATGCGCCTAATATTTAGCGTAAGTCTTAAATATGTTTCTTAACACTCTAATATAGATTTAACTAGTAGTAATATGCTGTAATTTTTTTAGGTGCCTTTTTATCCTTACTAGCCTAATTTCTTATAGAGTTATTATAGAATATTTATCTATTAGACTAGATTGTCTACAACTCTACGCAGCGGCCTATTTCCTATAGTTTAATACTATAGTATGCCTCTTATAACTCTATACTTCTAAGCTTATAGCCTAATATGCCTTTGGTTTTTCTTAGATAGGCCTTTAGGCATAGTTAGGGTTGTAAGCCAGGTTGTAATATTACGAAAGTGTTTAGTGCATAGGTTAAAGGTTAAAGAGAATTTTAAGTAGGTTGTTTATAGTAGGCTCTGTATATTCTATTTCTACTTTAGCCTCTTTATCTATAGCAGAGAGTATAATACTAATGTGCTCTAAATACTTCTTAATAAAGTTCTTAATATCTTTTTATAGCTATTTAGAAGGAACCTAACCCTTTTACTATTCGCGTCTTAAGAGCGTATTAGCGACTATATTCTTGCGCTCTAAGATATAGTAGATATTAAACTCCTAGAGTATTAAAAGTACTAACTAGCGAGTTATTAAAGCCTCTAGTAAGTCGATTACGCTATAATTTAGCTAGGCGATTAAGGTGTAGAAGTTTAGTTTCTATAACAAAGTATATTTTATAGATTTAGAATCAAAACTTTTTAAGCGTAAGAAGAAGAGCTTTACACTTATACTTCTTTAAATTCTAGTTATATTTACTCTAAGACTAAACACCTAATTTAAACTACACTAAATAAAGGAGACTATCTAGTCCACATTGCTATATTACGGCTCCCTATTTAATTTTGCTACTATTTACTAAAATTACCACTTTTTATAATAGCTTTAAGTAGTTAATAGACACTAATAGTAGGGCAAAAGTAATACTCTTCTTTAATTAACGTACTTTGCACTCGAGTCGGACACTCTATCGAGTCGGACACTTTGCCAAGACCCTACCAAGTTCTGTACTATTCACGATAGTATAGAGTTAACATAAACTATTTTCGATAGTTTAAATAGGCTAAACTATTTAGAATCTACTTCTATAAGCTGTCTATAGGTTTTTTTATTGTGCCTAGGCTTGCCGCAGCGTCTATAGCGCTGTTAAGCGGATTCGCCTCTATTAGTGCGCACCCTCTTCTTTGCCTTCTTACTATCACTACGCACCCTAAAGTCCTTTAAAGTAGCCAGTCGCTGGCCCTCTTTAACTATAAGGACTCCTTCTTGCTGCAATTGCTTTCTTTTATATAATTTACGTTGTGTGGCGGCCTTATTAGCAGCTTGAAGTTTGGCGTTGCGTTTGGTCATCAATACCAAAGAATGCCCTACAGTAATGCAGCCTGTGATGCCTCCTTAGCAGCTGCACTAGCACTACGTTGTTTCTGACGCTTATTGGCTTAAGTAGAGGCTTTTAAGGCCTTGCGCTTGCCCTTTTAGGATAGTTGTATAGCTTTTTTAGCGTTGCGAGCTGCCTTCTAGCGCTCGCGTTTAGCTGCCTTGTTAGCCTTCTCCTTCTCCCTCACCACCTTGGCTGCCTCTCTCGCCACACGCCTCTCCTCTGCCTCCTGCTCTTAGAGTAGCTTAGCAGCAGCTTGAAGCTCCTTCCTGTTAGCCTTTACAAGCTGCCTATTATGCTCTTCCCTCTGCTTCACTGTCTCTTGTGCACGTGCCTCTCTAATCTTGCGCGGAGACCAGAAGACGGCACTACTGTAGTACTCCTAGCGCTGCTGCAAGTTAAGTTAAGAGGTTTGCCGCGCTTCTTATACTTCTTCTTAGTAGTAAGAGCCTCTCTTAGGCCATTGTTTCTTATAGTGTAGTAGTTCGTTTTGTACTTGGAGTCTGTGGAGCGTTTGAGAGAGTGACTTTGACTTTTCTGCGGTAGTATCCTTCACTGCAGAGCGTACGAGACGCTCTATCTGACGCCAGTCGCTCTCCTTAAGCGCTGAGGGGCCTGCTTCGCCTTTATCTTGCTTCCTAGAGCTCTCTCTCTTGAAGCGTTTGAGTATAACCTCTGGGTCTATAGGCCATATACTAGTAGCTTTAAAGGACTTAAGGATAGTCTCTCTGTCTTAAATGAGGACTCCCACGCTCTCCAGAACAGTGGGAAAAAGTCCCCCTTCTTGACTGGTACTAGCCCTTGGCTCCTCTGGAGGTGGGTGGTGGAGAGCTCCTTAGAGTAGGCGGTGGAGAGAGGTTTAAACATGACGACGTTGAGAGGTTAAAGCGTATAGGTAGAGTGAGGGGGAAATACGGCTAGGAGTATGCGATGGGATTTGTAGTAGTCGATAAAACTCCTTTGTGAGGTGACTGCCATAGCCGTTAAGTATAAGGAGACGCCAGTCTCTCCTACGACGCGCTTTCTGCTTCGTGCAGCGATCAAATACCTGCTCTAGCCACGCTAAACTAATGTTGTTATTTGTCTATCTAGATGGAGATGAAGCTACAAAGACGTTATGTTGCCCAGCTTTAATGGCGTCCACCTAAGCTGCCTGCAGTGAGCTGTTTGCCGACTGATAGATGAGACCTGGCGGCAGAGCCTCCCTATCAGCGCAGACAGCTGCTAAGAGGGTGATCCATTCACGAGAGCTATCTTGGAGTGCCGCCTGCACCTCTTTTCGCTCCCACATCCAACGGCTGAACACTCGTTTTAAGCGTCCTGTTATACCTATTATGAAGCCCTTCTTGTCTATATTGTAGGAATAGCGCGGCTGTATATTGTACTGCTTTATCTTCTGATGTAGCAAGTCAAAGTATAGCTTATACTTAACGTTTGAATTAGCGTTGTGGCGGAGAGAGAGAGTTAATTCCAGAGATGTCTATTTGGAGATAAGATGGTGGCCGTGTCGGTCAAGAAAGCGGGTAACCTAAGCGTCGCTTACGGGTTCTGTGGCTGTTAAGGATGCGAAATTTTGTATTATCTCTCTTGTAGGAGGCAGCCCTCTCTTTGTAAGGTCTTTAATATAGCTTACGAGCCCTAACTCTGTTGTGGGCTGAGTACTTGTTGATCGCGATGCTTAGCTTCCTGTGGGCGCTAACAGCCTTAGTGTCTTTGGCGCAGCGTACTGTGCGGTACACCAAACTGGCGAGCAATTTTCCGGTATATAAGTTGTTCTCCTGGTTTAAGCGATTCAATTGCTGCGAGCGCATCGTTAATTGGTGCTATGGTGGTGGAGTTAGTTATGACGCGTTGAAGTTTGGAGCTTGTCTGGTGTTTTGGTGTTCCTGGGTCGTTACGCGACGTGGGTCGTTACGCGCACGGGCACGGTACTGTACCATGTTTCCCCGCTCAACGCACAGTTTGAGGATGCCCACTACTACTACTTTTAAAGCTGTACAGCTCTATATAGATTAAATTATCACAAGATTTTTTGTAGTAGCATTCTTAAAAGTCGTTTTAATCGATTGGCAACAATATATTAGGTGCGATACCTCTGTGGGAGGCGTACTGTACGCGTGCGCGTTAATAGGCCAGATGCCTCTACCACCCCTTCAATGACGGATAGATCCTTAGCATCAGCCTCTAGGTCCTTAATAACATAAGCAGGAGGTGCAGGAGCTGTGAGGCTACGCGCCTTACCCTTTTTAGCTAATTATATATCATTCTAGAGTTGCTTTTTAGCTACGTAGGCGAGTAGGGCTTCTTCGCGCTCTGCAGCCTTCTGCTGTTTTTCCTGCAATTTAATCTCCTTTGCAGCTATCCTTATTTCTGCTCTTTGCTAAAGCATAGCCTGTTTCTCCTACTTTTTCTACTCCCTAGCTAGCTTATTGCAATCCTTCTAGTGTTGTAGTTCTTCTACTTTGGCGTCTTTTTAGACTTGTTAATTGCGGGCAGCTTCAACTTTAGATGGCAACTAGAAGACAGCGCCACCAGCGTAATTCTAGGAAGGTTTAAGTAGTAATGCCTTACCACGCGTACGGCGCTTCTTCTTATTAATAAGGGCGTCTTTAAGGCGGTTGTTTTTATGCTAAAGGAGCTGTTTTAAGTCGTGATTGCATGTATTGTGTGAGAGAGCTGTAAGGCGCGTTTATCGTAGATATTATTAACTACCTGTCGTAGGAGCCGTTTAATCTTGCGCCAGTCGCTTGCAGAGAGTACTAACGACGTACTATCACTACTTAATAGCCTCTTAGGCTCTAGATCCTTAAATTTCTTCAATATAGCGTTGCTATCCAGTGGAGAGATGCTAGTAACTCTAAATAAGTTAATAATCGTTTCCTCAGCAAACGCGGTCCTATACGCCCTATAGAAGAAGCGGAAGAAGTCGCGCTTAGTAATAGATGTAAGGCCCTGGCTGTTGTACATAAATTGGGAGAGCTCTTTGGTATATACAGCTAAGAGAGGCTTAAAAAGGCAGACATCTAGAGGCTGCAGCGTATGAGTTGAATGCGGCGGATAGATAGCTAGGAGGATCCTATTTTAATCGCAGAACTCAATAAACTCCATTGTAATATGCGAGCTATGCCTATTAAGAATAAGGAGCCTATAGTCGCGTTTTGCCTTCGTCTTAGTCTCCTCCTAAAAGCACCTCTTAAGCCAGGAAATGCCAAGTTCGTTGTTTGTCCATCCTAAAGGTGATAAGGCGAAGAAGGCGCGGTGCTCTTGAGGATCAAAATCCTGCAACCAGGTGTCCTGAATATTGCCAGAAGCTGCCTGATATATAAGGGCCGGATTGAGAGAGCTGCCGTTGGCACATATACAAGCTATCGTCGTGATCCACTCCCTGTTGCCGTCCTAGAGTACCTGCTTGACGCTACCCTGATCATACTGGCGTTGGGAGAATACGCGCTTCATTCTTGACACTACCCCAATTAAGAAGCCCTTCTCATCCATATTGTATGTATTTGATGGCGCGATGTCGTACTGCTTGATCTTATCGTCCAAAAGCTTAATATTATATAAACGCATAATAATAATAAGTAAGGTTAGTAGTTAAAAGGCGATAAGAGTAAGAGTAAGTAGTAGTGGGAGAAGCATAGAGATAGGCAGTGGCGGCAAGGTCCTAGGGAGTAGTATACGGCCTAATCGCTAGTTGCGAGAGGAGATCTACTATAGAAAAATAAAAAAATAGTTAGGTTAGTCGCTATTATAATTGTTATTATTATTATTACTATAAAAAATATTATTAAAGAAATTATTAGTTATGTGACATAGTGGTTAGTTAAATAGCTAGCCTAGAATTACGTGATATTATAAATTAATCCCAAAGAAGAGGCGTTAATTACTATATTAACCTAACTAAAGACCTATCTACACTTACTACTTTGCCTTTATATAGTATATTCTTAGAGCACTTTAAATTTTCTAAAGCCTATATTAATAACTATACTTTTTTTTTTGCGACTAAGAGGTTTCAAATAAAAAAATTATAATAATAGTAGTTAGTTCTTCTATATTATAGATATATAAAAGCGTTTTAAGATATTAATAAAAAGGGTTTAATAACTATATTAAGTGTAGATTTATTATTCCTAGTAACGCTAGCTTTGCTTCGCTAGTGTTATTTACTAAGAAGCTAGATAGAGATTAGTACTTTTATTAAAGATTTATATTATATAAAGATTCTAACTAAGGTTAAGTTTACACTATATATAGAGAGGAGTAAAATAGAAGGCACTATAACCTAGTACCTAGTATAGAGTAGTAGTAATAAAATATATATAAAATAATAATAATATTATTATTAGCGTTCTATATAATAGTATTATTAATAGTAGTTTAATAAATAGTCTACTATATAGTACAACTAAGTTAGTTGCTATCGTAATTATTATTGTTATTATTATACTACGAAAAATATTATTAAAGAAATTATTAATTACGTAACACGGTGGTCGGTCAAACAGCCGGCCTAGGATCACGTGACATCACGGATTAATCCTAGGGGAGAGGGTTAGTGCTTTTATATTAATTACTGCAAGCTTAATACTATTACTAAAAAGAATATTATAGTAATTCTACTTATTAAAAAAATACTTATGCACCTCTCTAAAGTAAGACTCGTTACTAAGCTTAATTTTTACTAAATATTCTACTAAAATTAGCTTACTTTAAAGACTAAAGCACTAACTACTTTTTAAACCTAGTATAGAAAATATAAGTATAGAGTCTTACTCTTTAGTCTCTATAATAGTTCTACTACTTTTTAAATAGTTTATTAATAGCGTTCTAGGTAATTATCTAGATAACTTCTATATAGTATATATTAATAATATTCTTATCTTTTCTAAGAATTCCTTAGAACACAAAGAATATATCTATAAGGTTTTAATTTGCTTAAAGAATGCTAATCTCTCTAAGCTAATCTTAAGAAATGCAAATTCGCTATAATAGAAACTAAGTTCTTAGAGTATATTATTAGCACTAAAGGAATCTATAAGAGTCTTATAAAGACTACTACGAGTTTTATTTTTTTGCAACTAAGGGGTTTCTAATAAAAATATTATAATTATAGTAGTTATTCCTTCTACTATTATTTAAGATCTTTATCGTATAAAGATTCTAACTAAGGTTAAGTCCGCACTATATATAAAGAGGAGTAAAATAGAAGGCACTAAAATCTAGTACCTAGCACACAGTAGTAGTAGCAAAATATACACAAAATAATAATAATTTATGATTAACTTTCTTTATAGCAGCATTATTAATAGTAGTTAATTTTTCTACTATTATATATATAGAAAAGCATTTTAAGATGTTAATAAAAAAGGGTTAGCGCGTTATAAGTAAGCTAAGCGAGCTTGGTAGGCTTAGCGCGCACACTTTAAGTAAAAAATAATCTATATAAAAAATATAATAAGGCCACATTACTATACTATAGTTTAGAGTAAGGAGAAGAGAAGTATAAATAGCGCTGGCGCTATAAACTAGTATAACATCATAACTATTATCTACCGTTACTATTATCTCTAAAGATTACTAGAAGTAATAGCTATATTAGTAGATTTGTGCTACTTATAAAAAGTTATTAAAGATCTTAGTTATCTAAAGATTCTAACTAAGGTTAAGTCTACACAATATATAAAGAGAAGTAAAATAAAAGGCACTATAACCGAGTATCTAGTATATAGTAGTAGTAACAAAATATATATATAATAATAATAATCTTATTATTAGTGTTTTTTATAATAGCATTATTAATAGCAGTTAATAAATAGTCTACTATTTAGCATAACTACTATATTATTATTATTATTATTATTATTATTATTATTATTATTATTATTATTATTGCAGCGAAAAATATTATTAAAGAAATTATTAATTACGTAACACGGTGGTTAGTTAAACAGCCGGCCCAAGATTAAGATTATACAATATTACGAATTAACCCTAGAAGAGAATTATAAAAAGATATATATTAAATAGAAGCTTATATATACTATAGGTATACTACTACTTTATCTTTATATATTAAAATTAACCTTAAAAAGACTTCTACTACTATTACTATTATTTTATTTCCTACTATTTTTCTAGGTCCTAATACTAGTACTATTAATACTGCCTAAAAGTACGCTTTAATAATCTATCCGCTTTTAAAGTTACTAGATATATATATATATATATATATATATTTTTTGCAACTAAGGGGTTTCTAATAAAATTATAGAATAATAGTAGTTATTCCTCTTACTATTATTAACATCCCCCTTTAAAAGGCTTCTTTTACTAGGGGAAAATGGCCCTCGTTTACCTATACAATTTGTCTATGGCTGTATTTACTTTATAGAAAATTTAAAAGCAATAGAAATGTTAATAATAATTATTAATATAGAAAAGCGTTTTAAGGTATACTAAATCTATACTAGAGTATTACTTTATCTATAAAATTATTAATAGAAAGTAGATGTACCTTACCTTATATAAGGCAGTTCTAGTATACTAGTTAGGCTAGTTATAAATTAGTAACTATAGGCGTAGTGATATATATAGAGACTTTCTACTATACGTATAATATCTTATATTACTATATATTAGAAAGAAGATAAAAAAGAGTAGAGTTAAACGTAGTAAAGAGAAAATAAAAGTATTTGTTAATAAATTACTAGAGAAGAAGAGTGTTACGTAGATACGCTAGATTCTTATAATTATATTATTAAATAGTAAGCGTGTTATATAAATGTGCTATATAGTAGCGCGTAAATATAGTGTAATTACCGCTAATAGTAATAATAAAGTAAGAGTTAGTTTTTTATATACACTTTAAATAACTTTTAATAAATGTTAAAAGGCTTATAAATAATTAGGAGGCAAGTGCGTAGTAACTACTATTACGTTAGTAGAGACTAAGAATACACTATATTTTTAGGTGCTGTACTAGAGCAGCCTTTCTATCCTAACCTACGCAGGCTTAAATTAAAAAAAATATTAAAAAAGGTAATTAACACTAAATAAACAATGCAATAAATACTATTATAGTTTAGAAATAAAAAAGCTTATAACACTTAAAGTATTATAGAGCTTTTTAGGCTTTTATAACTACTACTATTTTTATTCTTACTATAGGTAGGTTATTTGCCCCTTAATTAAGCTACTAAAAAAATAGTGCCTTTTATATCTTTAGAAACTAGAACCACGCTGCCTTTAAAGCTATAAAGCATTTTATAGCTAGTAATATTCTAGTCTTCTCGTACGTTCTATTTTAAATTACCTATATAGAAACTAACTCTAGTAATAGTATTAATATAGACTCTTTTAGTTAACTATAATCTAATAGTACCTAGTGCCTGGTTATATAGTACTCTAAATTAATTAAGCCTACTAAGTTAAATTATAATATTTATAATAAGAAAATAGTAGTAGGTTTTTTTATAAACAAAACTATATCCCGCAGCTATACTATAATAAAAGAAAATCTAGCTATAACCTTTTTTTATATACTAGCTTTGTAAGATAGATACTATATAAATATATATAAAAGCAAACAGTTTATAAGCGCTTATTTGTCTAGCACCCTATAATTTTTAGCTCCCTATAATAGTAACTTATTTATATTAGCGTGAATTATAGTTAAGAGAGAGACCCTTTACTATCGCTAACCGTCGTCTAGCACTTCCTTTGTATAAGAGAGAGCTCTAATTCTACTATCTGCTTTGTAACAACCGAGTATTAGTAGTTATATAGGACCTTTTAGAATAGAGAATATAACTAATTAGCCTCTAAACTACTAAGCCCTTTAATATTATTACTAATTATTAGGCCCTTATATACTTTGGCGCTAAGAATAAGCTCTTTTTATAATAAGCCTATTAGTCTAAAAAGCTATCTAAGTACTATTATTAAATTACGTACTAACTAGGCACACCGCAAATATTATAGCTAATATGCTATCTAGGAAATAAGATAAGCTAAAGTTATAGAAGGAGAAGTATTAAGAGGCTTAAATCTAGTTTTTTTTTCTATACCTACTAGATACTACTAAAGCAGCCTTTATAGCTATTATAATTTGCAAAATAGAAGAAAAAAAATATTAATATACGCCCTAAAGGAGCCTATCCTTATATACTTATTAATTGCCTACTATATATTAATTTAATATACAAGTTACTTACACATTGCTTAAAGAAGTAGCCTATTTAGAATTACTAAGTTTTGCTTTTACTTTTGTTAAATTACTTCTTTATAAAGACTACCTAGTAGTTTCCTCTATAGAGTTTTTCTAAACGCATCTAATTTATATAGTGTATACTTATTTAGTTACTACCTATATAGATTAATAAAAAACTCTCTAGCTATTACGCTAGTTATATTACAAAAAGGATATAAATACTAATATTAATAGGTATATCTCTAATTATAAAGACTACTAGTAGAGTAAGCCCCTACTAAATAGAAAGCTAGGCTTCTTATACCTACTACTTCCTATCCCTAAAAATATCTAGTAAGAGATGTCTTAATTAATTTTTAATTATTCTCTAAAGATAAGAAAGGGTATATAATAATATAATAGTATTTTATTATTACTTATCTAAGTATGCCTTTTCTATGCCTTATTATAAGATAGTTACTATTAAATAAGCTACTAATATTTACTATTAGTATTAAATATCTTTGTTGTGTGAAGATTCTAACTAAGGTTAAGTCCGCACTATATATAGAGAGGAGTAAAATAGAAGGCACTAAAATCTAGTACCTATTATATAATAGTAGTAATAAAAATATATAAAAATAATAATGTTTTATTATTAACTTTCTTTATAGTAGTATTATAAATAGTAGTTAATAGACAGTCTGATATCTGGTATAACTAAGTTATATATTATCTCTTAACTAATAGACTATTAGAGAGCTATAGTAGACTATAAAGTTGCAACTATAAGAGTAGTATAGGTAATAGAATATCAAAACTATAGTTTACTATACATAGTGTATAAGTCTCTTATAATATTAGTAACGCCTAATATACTAAATCTTTTATTTTAATATATAACTACTACTACTATCTTTTAAATCTAGCTCTTTATCTGTTATATTTAGCAACGCAACACTATTCTAGCGTCCTAAGTATACTACTTTTACCTATGGCAACACAGCTATAGTAGAGTTCTAAAAGTATATAGAGAATTAGCTAGACAAAGTTAAAGATAATTCTTAGAAATTTTGTAATTTTGTATAGTAAGCAGAGTTGTTAGAAAGGCCTCTTAATCTTAGTATCTTTAATAACACCTAGACCTAGCTATTTAGGCCCTATTAGCTAGTAACTCTAGATTCTAGAGTGCAAAGCACTCCTCTAGTACCTAGATAAGAGAGAATTAGGTTAGGCCTTTATACTATAATAATAAGACAATATAAAGACCTTACTAAAGAACCTTAAGAATAAGAACTAGTAAAGTTATAGTATAGAGTAGCTACTATATATAAAAAGTAGTAGTTTTATAAAAACTATAAAAGTGTAAAAGCGTAGTAGTAGTATAAGAAGCTTATTAAAGTAGTAGTAATTATCTAAGCTACTATTAAAGTAGGAGATTATAAGTAAAAAGGTGTCAGATAGACAGTCACTGTGAAATCTAGTGGGTAGGTATGTACGATTATATGGCCCCTTACAGTGGTAATTAGTGTAAATCACAGTGATTTCACTGTGAAATACACTAAGGAGGCTGGCGCACTACTGTTTTACACTGCCCCTGTACTATTCTAAATAGTACTAGTGCGGCTTAGTACTAGATAGTTACTTCTCGCGGTAGCCGAGCTTCTCCGACAGAACACACACAATTAATCAATTAACCCACCACTTTTCCATCTCAACTCATCAAGAATACCCGTATATTTGACAAAAGAATAAGAGTAAGTAGTAGTAGTAGAAGTATAGAAGAGATAGGCAATAGTAGCAAGGTTCTAGATAGTAGTATATAGCTTACTAGTTATAAGGAGTAACTTACTGTAGAAAGAGAGTTAGATAAAATAGTTAAGTTAGTTGCTATTATAATTATAATTATTATTACTATAGCAAAAAATATTATTAAAGAAAATATTAATTATATAATATAGTGATTAGTTAAATAGCCAGCCTAGGATCACGTAATATTATAAATTAATTCCAGGGAAGAAATCTACTATTAGTATATACTGAGAGTCTTTAGCCCCCCTTACGTAATTATCTCTAACTACGATCCTTAATTTATTTCTACCTTCTTAGCTACTTTATACTAGCTTATAGGTAGTAAGTAACTTTTCTTTATAGTAAGGTATTTATAAACTAATAGCTAAACTAAAATTATAAATAAGTACCTTAATTAGTATATCTGTGTCTGTTTATTAACTTTTATTAAGATAACTAGTTAGATTTACTACCTAGCATAGACTAGGCCTAAGTAATACTACTTTATAATAGTACTAGAGTTTCTTTTTTAAAAATTAAGTTTAGATATTAGCTATACTTTTACTAGAAACTAGCGTAAGTATATTTAATTTAGTTACTAAATTTCTAAATAATATTACTTTAAAAAAAGCTATAGTATAAGTTAAGATCTACACTAAAGTCTACAAATTTCTCTATAATGCTGCCTATGCTAATATATCTACTGCCTAGAAATTATAAGTAAAGTAAGTTAATAAATATAGACAAGCTATTAATTTATATATTAGGGACTAGATCTTTATTATTCTAAAGAGATTTATTACTAAACGCCTATTAATTAAGATAGATCATTAAATAAAAGGACTATATCTAATTATAGGCAAGAAAGACTACTTTTTTATACTTAAGCTTTTATAATTAGGCTGGTAAATAGGTTTAAGATACCTAGCTTAGGTATAGGATTAGGTTAGAGTCGCATTGACTCTAGGTATAGGTTAGGTTAGGGTTGTATAGATCCTAGGTATAGGTTAGGTTAGGTTATATAGACTCTAGGTATAGGTTAGGTTAGGTTATATAAACTTCTAGGTATAGGTTAGGTTAGGATACCTATTAGAGTTGCGTAACTTATATTATATAAAATTAATAGTAATAAAATTAGTAACTTTAGTTACTTTTTAAAAGTATATAAGAAAAGAGATCTAAGTAAAAGTAAAATTAACGCTATTTTACTATTAATTAATATATATTTTTATTATATTTTATTATTGCTAACACTATAGTAGGGCTATGGTCTTAACTACTTTTATAGTGGCTGCCTCTAGTAAAAAGAAAGTTAGTAGCTTACTATCTAAAAACTTAGAATCTTATACAGTTGTAATAGTCTCCTTATTAGCTAGTAGCTTATACAAATTATCCCCCTTATTTAATAGCGCTTTGTCTCCTAAATTGTCCTCTCCTATATTAGGATCTAATAACTTTATAGATTACTTATTAGCTATTATAAACTTAACTATTATAACCTTTTAAAAATTATTTAAGTATTAATATATTATGCCTTTAATCCCTAATTATATCCCTACTAGTATTAAAGATGCGCTCAACACCTATCTATAAAATATATACTACTAGAATATTCTTTGTAACCTATATAAGTTAAAGGTAAGATATTTAATAAACTTTTTACTATATTAGCATATTAAACCTGTTACTCTTTTTAACTATAGGAGTACTTAGGTATATTTCTCTTTTTATCTAAGTTAGGCCTAAGTTATAATTAATATCTAGCGTAGCTAAACTTTAGCTAGAGGTGGAAAGGGCTACTAGACTATAAACTAGGTAGTAAAGAAGACTTTTAAAACTATTTACTACCTTGCAACTATTTTAGGTTAGTATCTAAGACTAGAGTAGGGTTCCTAGCTATTAGGCTATTATAGTAATTAAAGTACTTTAGAAACTATTAGTAGTATATATACTTATCCTAGGTCTTCTATATCTTATTCTATATAACTATTAGTATATAACTATAATAAATAGCTATAATTATAATACCTTATATACTATAAGCTTTTATAAAGAATTTAATATTATTATACAGTTAAATAAGAACTCTCTTTTTTTACCTATTTTTAAGTAATACTTACCCATACTTACCCAACTTCTTTTATTCTATCTTAGCTATATAGCCTATATAGCTTCTAGCTATTTAATATTATTTAACTATTTAATAAGCTTATTATTTATCTTATTTAGAAAATTAAAGAGCTAGTTATATATATGCTAGATATATAGAACCTAGGGTTTTTAGTTCTTACTTAGGAAGTTTATAGCCTCCTTAAACTTTTAGAGCATAGAAGTAATTAACTTAAAATATAACTATTCTAGGGCTAATAGTTAAAGTTTCTTAAGATTTTTAAAGTCTGCCTCTATAGTGTTGCTATAAGTAGAAGCGTTTAATCTCCTAGTTATCTTTATTATAATCTTCTTCTCTAGCTATATATTAATATTTGCCTAAAGTTTTAGTGCGCGCTTATATATATTATGCGTAGAGTCTTATCTTATTTAGATATTTTAGATTATAGACAATTGCTTTTTTAGTAGTGTATTACTCTATATTATAAGAAATTACTTAAATTACTATAGTAACTAGTTAATTATAATACACATAGCATAGAGCTATACGCTAGTTAGTCTATAATAACTTTTTATAATAATTTTCTATATGTGTGTTATTAAATTATCTCTCTAGAGGTAGAACGACAAAGGCTTTCATCTCAAATAACATAACAAAAAAAGCAGAGCCCCCTGCTTAGTAACTAAAAAGAGCGTAAAAAGGTAACTTTTTATAATAATTTTTAATAATAACTTTTTATAATAATAGCTAACGTATCTTATAAAGAAAAATTTAGGATAGATGTCTGCGCCTAGATTTTATTTATATATTGCTGCTATAGCGTCTCTTTAGAGTTAAAATTAATAGGCGCTAACAACTTTAGGTAATAGATAATATCTTAAACTGTAAGGTTAATAATATAAGCAACACATAGGATTATATTCTCTTTTTAGTTCTAGGTAATATTCTTCTCTAATAGTTTGTGCTAGACGCTCTAAGCTAAGGTGCTATTATTGCTAGTATTATTATATATAATTACTAGAAGCTTCTACGCAGTTCCTATATTCTTAAGAACCTATAGTACCTCTAATACTATTAATACTATAGTATAGCTACTATATATTAGTATAAAGTTAAGTAGCTTCTCCTTAAGCTGCTAAGCATTATTAATATATAGTAATTATTAATAGCTAGGAAGCTAAGGTAATTGGCCGCAGACTATATAATAAGTAAAATAAAGAGTTTAGTTGCCTTACTAATGTTACGAAGAATAGCTACCTTAGTAGTGTTAAATTTATTTAAAAATATCTAGTAGAACTTATATTAGCTAGTTATTATAGCGTTAGATTTAAGAAAATAAAGAAAGTATTAAAAGGATAGTTACTTTACTATTTAGAAGGACTAGTTATTATTAATTACTATGTATATATATTTAGTTTTAAATACTTATAAAAAGTATATAAAATATAAAATAGGTATCTGCTTTTTTTTATACTAAGAAGTAAAAGTCCTTTTATAAATAGGCTTATTCTACTATATATATACTTAGGACCTTAAATAGTTAATAAGGTACTTAGTACTAATTAGCTAGGTACTAGTAGAGTTAACGCTTAGGTATTATAGTGTATAGCTATAGTTAAAACAGAATATATATAGATAACTAGAGGGGTACTCTACACTCTTCTAAAATATAGTCTAGATAATACTTATTAAACATCTTTATTATGTAGAATTATAACTAAGGTTAAGTCTACACTATACATAGAGAGGAGTAAAATAGAAGGTACTAAAATCTAGTACCTAGCACATAGTAGTACAGTACTAAGCCAAAAGTCTGTTCCCCGCAGGGGTAAGCGAGGTCCGCCATCATCACCACCCCGTCGCGCAGAGCGCTCCGGCACCCCCAATATCGCTCCCGGAGAGTTGATAATTGATATAGAGATAATTATTTAATCAATATTTTGTTTAATACCCGCGCGCACGCTAGAAAGCAAGTAGGCGGCGCGGCATACTAAGTATAAGCTTGCAAATTAGTGAATTAGGGATCCTACGCTAGCAATCTTTCTTCAACGCCGCGCAGAAGGTCTCAAAGTCCTCGTCACCGTCGCTAAGGTCGCCCATATTGGGGTAACGCTTATAGAGTTCTCTCTTAAGGGACCACCAGAGATGTTCGATAGGGTTAATATTGGGGGAATAACGCGGCCACTCGATCGGTTTGTATGCCGTGTTCCGCCAAAAAATCAAGCGACTGTCGCGCCCTATAGATGGGCGCGTTGTCGTGCATATAGATATCTCCTGCGTGATAATTATAGAGGAGTCCTTCGCGTAGAGCTTTAATATAACTCTATGCGCTGTATCCTTTGCAACAAGCTGCTAGGTCCCTAGGCATGATCACTAAGGGACTCCGCCGAACCCGCCCTCTCTAATTAAGCCAGATACTCGCCCACACCATTGCCGCGCGAGATCTTAATATAACTATCTCCTTAATTATCTTATGTCTCCATTTCTCGTGTGGGAGGCGAAAAACCTATATAGATGTGCCGCCCGGAGCGTCTTTAAATAGAGCACTCATCTAAGAACTAGAAGGGCTGTCCGCGCCAATCCTAATTGCGATATTCCTATTTAAATTAACGCCTCTCCCTAGGCCACTGCGCGAGTAATCTTGGGCTTCCGCGCTGCCTAGAAGTTGGTTAGGCTCTTTGCCTTCAATGCGCGATATGCAGTTGTTTAAGAGATGCGGCGGAGGGAGGCCTCGCGGAGGAGGGCTAGGTATTTGATCCTTGGGTTTTTTCGTGCCTCTTAATAGAGTACACGCTTGTTATGTGTATTAAGCGCCTAAAGACGCCCTAATTAAGGCCGCGATTAATTATAGTGTTGTTCTCTATATCTCTAAAGTGTTTTGTTAATGCAGCGACGCGTACAGTTAAACTCCTTAGCTAACTCCTGCAATGACGCGCCCGCCCGCCTCACACTTCGCGATAATTAAATCCTGTTGCTGGACAGATAATTCGGCATTGCGGCGACGATTTCCTGAAATTTCTACACCAAAAAGAGCTCATATTGGTGGAGTAATGTAGTGTTGAAAATAGGGTGTTGGTGTTGGTGTACGCGCGTTAGCGTGTTGGGGGGAACAGACTTTTGGCTTGGCACTGTAGTAACAAATTATATATAAAATAATAATAATTTTATTATTAACTTTCTTTATAGTAGTATTATTAATAGTAGTTAATAGATAGTCTACTATCTAGCATAACTAAGTTATATATTATCTCTTAACTAGTATACTATTAGAGAGCTATAGTAGCCTATAAAGTTGCAACTATAAGAGTAGTATAGGTAATAGAACGCTTAACTATAGTTTAGTTATTATATTCGCAATTTAGTAGTAGCGTAATTATAGTTTTACTATACGTATAGTATATAAAGTCTACCTACTTTTATAATATTAGCGACGCCTAGTATACTAAATCTTTATCTTTAATATATAACTACTACTACTATCTTTTAAATCTAGCTCTTTATCTATTATATATAGTAATATAACAATATTTTAGTAGCCTAACTATACTACTTCTTCTATATAGGGCAGTATAGCTATAGTAGAGTTCTAAGAGTATATAGAAAACTAGCTAGGCAAAGTTAAAATAATCTCTAGAAATTTAGCGATTTTATATAGTAAGTAGAGTTATTAGAGGGGCTTCTTAATCTTAATATTTTTAATAACATCTAGCCCTAGCTATTTAGGCCCTATTAGCTAGTTTTATAACTCTAGATTATAAAGTGCAAAGCACTCCTTTAGTACCTAAATAAAAGGTTAGATTAGGCGTTTATACTATAATAATAGGACAAAGTAGAGATATTACTAGAAAAGCTTAAAAATAAGAACTAGTAAAGCAAAGGCATAGAGTAGCTACTAAATAATAAGTAGTAGTTTCTTAGGGACCATAAAAGTTTAAAAGCGTAGCTATAGCGTAAAAAGCTTATAGATATAGTAGTAATTATCTAAGATACTATTAAGGTAGGAGACTATAACTAAGTAATAAGGGTAAGAGTAAGTAGTAGTAGTAGGAGCATAGGAGAGATAGGCAGCAGCAAAGTCCTAAAAAGAATAGAATATAGCTTGCTAGTTGTAAGAGAAAATCTACTATAAAAAAGAGTTAATAAAATAGTTAGGTTAGTTGCTATTATAATTATTATTATTATTATTATAGTATAAAATATCATTAAAGAAATTATTAATTACGTAACACAGTAGTTAGTTAAATAGCTACCCTAGGATTATATAATATTACGGATTAATCCTAGAGAAAAACTAGATAATACTTATATAAAAGTAAGAGTTCTAGTATGTATTATTAAATTAACTACCTAGGGGTAGAACAGCAAAGGCTTTTATCTTAAATAATATAATAAAAAAAGTAGAGCCCCCTACTTAGTAATTGAAAAGAGCGTAAAAAAGGTAATATAATTATAAAAAAAGCGCGTTTAAACTGCTAAGTAAGCTTAGTAGTCTTAGCGTAGGGCTGCTCCTATAAGCAAATTTTTTACAAAGAGGCGACTTAGAACTTTAGTAGGAAAGGAATAAAACTTTAGCATAGCTATACTCTAGTTATTTCTCTCTTCTTCTCTACTATCCTAATTATTACAAATAATATACAGTAGGGTGACACAAAAAAAGCGCCTAGTAAAAAGATACCTTTTAAAAGTTATATAACTAAGTGAGTTGTAATACTATGTAAATAAAAAGTATACGGTTTTAAAGAGGAAATATAGGAAATTAAGATTAGACACTAGTTACGTGCTTACTAAGCAAGGTTCTTAAGATATCTATCTCTAAACTTAGTGTTTCTAAAAAGTCAATTTTTAAGGCGTTATGACTTTTTTATTTAGTATGCTACTAGGCTAATGTTTTTACTAGCTATCCTTGGCCTAGTGTAAATTACGTACGTAGCAAATTTTCGGAGTACTTATATAACTTAATAAAGATATTATTTAAGGTTAAAAAATTACGTGATTTTAAAAGTTAATTAAATCACGTGATTTATTACCAAGATTATAGGATAATACAATATCTTTTTGTTAGTAAATTTTCTCTTTTGTATTTCCTCGAATGGAGCCAAAATTGTCAAAACTCGAAAGTTAAGTTTCTTTACTTAAAAAAGCAAATACTTCTTCTAATTCTACTATTGCTACTACTCTTAATAAGCCTCTACAATCTATTAAGACTGCTATTAGACGTATTAATAAGAAAAATAAGGGAGATAACTTAGTAAAAGGGGTAAAACAAGGGAGAGTAACTAAGGTTACTTCTAGAGAGAAAAGAGTTATTAATAGGGATTTAACTAAAAGCCCTAAGAAAGACAAATAAGGGCTATTAGAAGACAATGGTTTTGGCTTTACTAAGAGGGACGTTATAGAGAGTTTTAAAAGGAGAAGACTATTATTTTAACGTCTCTAAGAAAAAGGCCTATTTAACTAAAGAAAGAGCTAAAAGAAGAGAATTCTGGGCTAAAGAGATAGTTAAGGAGCTAGAAAATATTAACTTTGCTAAAGTTATATTTTTCTGACGAGTCTACTATCCAACGGGGCCATGGTAATAGGCAAGAATATATAAGAAAAGGGGAAAATTGAAAATTGGGCCTGAACAGCACAAAAACCGAACAACTAGTAAGTTTAATTAATTTCTTTAAATCCTAGAATTATAGAGCCCTTTTTTCTCTATAATTAGGCTATTTTACTTTTTTTATATCTTTCTTTTTGAGCTAGTACTAATTCACTGAAAGTGCGAGATATTTCTATCTCAGTCTGGGGCTGTATTTGGATAGGAGGACGTTCTAAACTAGTGTTTTTTTAAGGGACCCTATTAAAACTAGAAGTGTTTAAATCCTATCTTAAAATCTCTTTTAAAAAGAGGTAAGTAAAGTACCCCTTTTTCTTCTTCTTCTTTCTTTTTTTTTTTTTAATATATATAATATATATATATATTATATTTTTATAATCTTATTCTTTATACTAATTATAACTAGGCTGGAAATTTCAACAGGATAATTCGAAGATCCACGGAACTCCACAGGTGAAAAGGTGGTTTTCTAGGAATAAAGTCTTTGTTTTTTGGGCATCCACCCTATTCACCAGACTTAAATCCTATAGAAAACATCTGGAGTCTATTAAAAGATAGGCTAGGAAAAAGAAATAGGGCTTCTTTAGGCTTTGGCACTAGTAAATCTAGTGTAGAAGCCTTTAAAAGAGCTATACAAGAGGAGTGGGATTTAATTCCACAGGAGGCTATAGATCATTGTATACTATCTTTGCCTAAGCGTTATAATAACGTTATAGAGGCTAAAGGATGGTATACTAAGTACTAGTTATATATAATATTTACTAGTTCTATCTAATTGTTTAATTTTAATTAATTTTTATCTTTTTCCTTATACTTATTATTTCTATGAATAAACCTATAATTAAAAATTAAGTTATATAGTCCGTATAGACTAATCTATAATATATATAAGTTATAGAATTTTATCTACGTAGAAAAAAAGTTATATAGGGTCAAAGTTTCAAGAAAAAATTCCCTTAGTTTTACTAAGATACCTCTAGTTAGCGCTGATTACTAAGCTCTTACTAACCTTCTATACCCAAATTTCCTAAACCTTTTCCTTAAAACGATATACTTTTTATTTACATAGTATTAAAATTCACATAGTTATATAACTTTTAAAAAGATAACTTTTTACTAGGCGCTTTTTTTGTGTCACCCTACTGTAAGTTAATATATTAATAGGTATATACTACTTTATAAGTAGATAAGAGTAATATATAATAAATATACTATTGCTTTATTACTATATTAAGGTTTATCCTTAATAAAGCTTGTATTACTATCTCTATCTCTCTATGCCTTACTATCTACTTAAGCATTAACTCTAAATTATCTAACACTATTATACTCGCTATTATAAAAGAGTATACTAAAAATTTATAATACTACTATTAAGATAGCTATATTAAAGTTTTATTCTATTTATTAAATACTTGTCTAGCACGAGAAGTAGGTATACTTAACTATCTACAAGGCAGTTCTAGTATACTAGTTAGGTTAGTAGCTTATCTAGTTTGCAAAAAAACTATGAAGTTAAATTCCTACTCTAATAGATATAATTGCTTCTCTATTAGTAACTAAATCTAAAAGAAGAGGCAAAAGGTAAAGAATAAGGTGTTTATATTAATAAGCTCTAGTATAATAAGAGTGTTATATAAATCTATAAGATCCTTCTAGCTATTATTTCTATTATTACTACTAAGTTAGCTTATCTAAGCGAGTACGCCGCGTAGTAGCGAGCGCGAATAACTAATAATAGTAGTAGTAATAAGCTAGGTGTACTATATACGCTGTAAGTAAACTTTATATTAGGACTAGGAGCTTATAGGATATAGGATTATTAAGATATTTAAGGTTAGTTTTTAATTAGAATTAGGTGCCGTACATAGTATATATAACCTTCTATTTTATTATACTTTAATCTTAAACAAAAAAAAAAGGTTAAAAAAGGTATTTAGTAAGCCGATAAGTTTTAGTATAGATTATAGGTTTATTTATCTTTAGCCTATTAAGTATTAGACTTACTACTACTACGCTTTCTTTATAGCAAATATATATTTTTCTATCTTTAACTCTTAATAGTTTAAAGGGAGATATTAGATAAGATAGATTATTCTACTTTCTAATCTATTAGCCTATAGGACTAAGATTCTATGTCTAAGGAGAGTATCTAGTAGTAAGATAACTAGTTTATTAATATGGGGCTGTATTAAAGATCTTTACTATGTGGAGATTCTAACTAAGGTCGAGTCTGCACTATACACAGAGAGGAGTAAAATAGAAGGTACTAAAACTTAGTACCTAGTATATAGTAGTAGTAATAAAATATATATATATATATAATAATTATTATATTATTAACTTTCTTTGTAGTAGTATTATTAATAATAGTCTATAAATAGTCTGCTATTTAGTATAACTAAGTTATATATTATCTTCTAACTAGTAGACTATTAGAGAGCTATAGTGGATCGTAGAGTTATAACTATAGGAGTAGTATAGGCAATAGAACGCGCTTAACTATAGTTTAGTTTATTACGCTTATAACCTAGTAGTAGTATAACTATGGTTCGCTATATATACAGTGTATAAAGTCTACTTCTTATAATATTAGGAATGCCTAGGATACTAAATCTTTATCTCTTTATCTATTATATCTAGTAATATAATAACTTTTTAGCAATCTAATATTGCCTTTAAATTTGATACCTATAGTGATACGGCTGTTATTAAATTTAGTTAGAATATAGATAACTAGCTGGGCAAAGTTAAGAAATAATTTCTAGAGATTTAGCGACCTTGTGCGACTAGAAGGATTGTTAGAGGGGCCTCTAGAGCTTATTTTTAAGTACCCTATTAGTGATATCTTTAGGCTAATTTGCCGCGCCTTATGCCTCTAGATTCTAGAGTGTAAGACACTCCTTTAGTATCTAGATATTAGCGGAGACACAGCCTTTATAACGCAATAATAGCACAATATAGAAATTATACTATAGAAGCTTAAAAATATAACTAAAAATAAAGATAATAAGGACTATAAGGGCGAGAACTAGAGTAAAGGGAAGAGAAGAGTTTGTTATAATATATAAGACGCTAGAGGCGTAGTAGTAGTGTAAGAAGCTTATTAAGGTAGTAGTAATTATTTAGGTTATTATTAAGGCGAGAGACTATAAGTAATAAGGATAAGAGTAAGCAGCGCGTAGCGAGAGTATAGAGAAGATGGGTAGTGGTAGTAAGGTTCTAGGTAGTAGTATATAGCTCGCTAGTTGCGAGGGAAAATCTACTATAGAAAAGTAATAAAATAGTTAGGTTAGTTACTATTATAATTATTATTATTATTACTATAAAAAATATTATTAAAGAAATTATCAATTACGTAACACGGTGATTAGTTAAATAGCCGGCCCGGGATCACGTGACATAACGGATTAACCCTAGGGAGAAGAATATAGGGCTGTATATTAATTCCTAAGATAGGTATAGTACTTAATATAGTACTTAAAATATTAGTATAATATAAAGATATAATAACTAGTTAAATAGTTATATAAAAGAATAGTAGATTAATAAGAGAATAGAATAAACTAAATTATATAATATTAACTATAGCAGTATTTAACTAATATTAAGGTTAGCTAAAAACAGCGTGTAGCGCATAGTGTGCTAATAATAAGTTAGTTTTAAATCTAAACTAGTATATAGCCCTATATTATAGAGTTAGTTTTAGGTAGTAATTAGCTTATTACTATACTACTATATACGGCATTCTTAGTAACTAGTATATAATTGTTGGCTATAATAATTAGCTATAGTAAAACTATAACTTTAGCTTATCTTATTCTATATACTAATTATTATCTATAACCCTCTTAGTATCTAAGCCCCTTTTATTATTTAAAAACCCCCTTATTATTTAAAACCTCCTTATTATTTAAAACCTCCTTAGCACCTAAGCCCTCTTTATTATCTAAACCCCCCTTAGTACCCTAAGTCCCTAAAGTCTAAAAAACTCTTAAAGTCTATATCCTTATCTATGTGGCGTTAATTCTACCTAGGGGTAGGACGACAAAGGCTTTTATCTTAAATAACATAATAAAAAAAGCATAGCCCACTGCTTAGTAATTAAAAGAGCGTGAAAAGATAATTGGGCACAAAAAAAGCATCCTTATCTATAATATTAGAGTTATACCTATTTAGTTTACGCTCTTTTTAATTACTAAGTAGGGGGCTCTGCTTTTTTAGTTATGTTATTTATGATGAAAGCCTTTGTCGTGCTACCCCTAGGTAGTTAATATAACGCCACATATCTATTTAGTAGCTTTTAGAAATAAGTCTTAAGCTTCTCTCTATTATTCTTAATTTTCTTTTTACACTCTTTATTATTATTTCCCTTAATATACGCCTTATTACTATTAAGTATACTATTTTTGCTGTAGTTAATAAGGTTAGTAGAAAGACTAGGCTTATAGCAACTAATAATTATTAGTAAAGGTATATAATAAATAAGTATAATAAACTTATAACTATTCTTTATTAGTAACTATTATTAGCTTCTTAGTAATTAGACTTATATTATCTACACTATTATAGAAGTCCTTCTACTCTTTTTTATTAGTCTTATTTTGAAAGCTATTAGCCTTAAGCTTTCTTAGGCCTACCTTATATTTATTACGTAAGAGCTTCTTATATATATTACTATAAGTAAAAATTTATTTACCTACGCAACTTTATAGTGTAGAAGGGCCTTTCCTCTTACTAGCAATAATTCTACTACGCTTAGCTAGGGCTGCTTAGTAGGCCTTTAGATTAACTTTATTCTTAATCTTATTCTACTTTTTATATATAGCTATTAGTTTTGCTTCTAACTAGTTGCCTACTCCTTATTAATTAACTAATATATAATAATAGAATATAACAATATATTACTTTTTTAATTCTTAAAGCAGAACTATATAAGCCCTTCTTCTTTTTACGTAAACTATTAATACTTTTACACTTTAAAGAGTAGTTAGTAGTTTTTATTATTATAAAGCTTTTTTAAGCTAATATTATATAGCTTAATTAGCTAATCTAGTAAAGTCTAGTGCCTTCTCTTCTTTACTATAGAGTGTACTATAAAACCTTTATATAATAGTATAGGTGCTATTACTAAATATACCTTTAAATAGCACTTTATTGTTAGTAGAATAATCTTTTTAAGAGCTACCCTTGTTTGCAATATAAAAGAATAGTACTAACCTTTTTATTTCTAAATATAAAGCCTTATTAATATTAGTATATAGTGTAATAAAAGGCTATAATTACTAGGTATCTTAGTAAGACCCTTCTACTTATCGCGCTTAAAATTTACTAGTATCTCTATAGGCCGCTGCTTAGGAGGCCCTTTAGGACGTTAGAAGACTTTTCCTTAATAGATGCTATAGTATAGAGTATAATAATAATATATAATAACTATAGTTAATATTTATAGAAATAATAAAAATATTATTATTATTATAAAAAGTAGCTATAGGGGCCTATACGCATAAGCGAGGCGCTAATAATACTAGTGTGTTTTTTTACTTACCTTATCGCCTATTTAGCTACTCTACCTTACTACTCTCCTAGCTACTTTTTTAATATTTTATAGCTTTAACTACTATATAACTTTAATTTCTAAGATAATAGTATACACTAGGCTATCTAGATACTTTAAACTAGTTACTAGTAGATCTTAAGTAAAAAAAAAGAAGCCGCTAACTACTAAGGCTATATAAAAGGCGCCTCGCAAAATATACTACCTATTACGCTAAAGAGAAAGCACTACTAGAAGCTAGGTAGTATATTATTATTGTAGCTGTTTATTATATATATATATATTCTAATATTATACAGCTATTACACTTAAGAAAATTAAAAAGTACTAAAAAAGTATTAAGCCTCTTATTAGAAAAATGCTATTCTGCTACCTTATTAAGAAAATAGGATAACATAATAATAAGAAAGATCTGCGCTTCTAGTCTACTACGCTAGGTACTTTTTTAGAGGCAATAGAGACTTTTCTAGTTCGAATATTTAAAGGTATTTCTTTATACTACTCTACTTCTACTATAAAATAATCACTAATACCTTTAGATACTAATATTAACACTATTTATATAAATATATTACTATATAGGCTAAGAGTATATAGCTAGTAGATAGATACTATAAGAAGTATATAGATAGATACTAGGTAAATAGTAAGGTACTTAGTTAGGTTTAGAATAGCTAGGCGCTTAGTTAGGTTTAATATATATATTTAATACTAAAGCTATACTTTTACTATAATAAGTAAACATAATAATTGCTACTATAATAATAAGGATATTTTTATAGTAATTTACTATAAAGATTATATATAGCTAATAAAAAATATAATTAGTTAGACCTAATATACCTAGTTTATATAACTCTAATCTAACCTATAGCCTATATAACCTTAATCTAACCTGTAGCCTACATAACCTTAATCTAACCTATACCTATTACTAGCGCAAAATCTATAGGTAAAGATTAGGTTAGGGTTAGGATCTTACGTAAGAGAACCTAACCCCAACCTAGCCTATACCTATTTGTTAGCCTACCTATAATATATAAGAGTTTACCTGGTGTTCTACGCTAATAAACTTTAAAAGAATCTAAATAATTCTTTACTAGAGATTAATTATAACCTCTAGAACTACTTATTAAAATAAATAAAGTTTCTAAGTAGCTAGTTTCTTATATTCTTAATAGCAAAGTAGACTATAGAATACTAAAGTACTAGGTAGTATAGGAAGTGTATAACTTTAACCTAACCTACTACTTTACTAATACTTTATTAACTCTTCTTTACTAATTAAAGCTTACTATTAAAAGGACTCTAAGTAAGCTAGTCTATTAAAATAGTTACCTATTTAGCTAGACGCTATCCTCTAAGACACCTTTCTAGAGCCTATTTCTAAAATTAATATCTCTATAAAGATAGGGTTAAAGCGCTATACTAGGTGTGCTTAGCTAGATACCTATTACTTTTTAATATCTATATTCCTTTAGGCTTATGCGCGTTATAATAGTTTGTGCCTACCTTCCTACTAGTTATTTACTATTACCTTTTCTTTCACACTCTAATAGCGCCTTTTAACTTATAGAAGGCGCCTTTCCTAGTTAGTGTTAGCGTATAGTTTAGTGTGGACCTATGCCCTACACTGCCCACTATATAAGTAAGGGCCTCTAAAATTTCTTCCTTTATTCCCTATCTTAGTATAGTCTTAATTTAGTTATTTCTTTTAACTATACTAGCTATTTCTAAGAGGTTTGCCCTATAAGGCCGTGTACTGCCCTTATATTATACTAAGATTAATATTTTCTTTAGCTATAGACAGCGATATAATATCTACTTTTTCTTTAAGATGCTACCTATAGGCAGTTAAATTAGTAGAAGTTTTACCTTATTAGTTACTAGGAAATATTTCTAGCGCTAAGAAGTTTATGTTTTACTGCCCTAAGGTCTATTAAGAGAGACCGCTTCTAAGTCCCTCCTTTATTTATTACATAAGGGTAGGAACTTTATTAGTTACTAAAAAGAATTCCTAGCGCTAGGAAGTTTATACTTTACTATTCTAAGGTCTATTAAAAGAGACTGCTTCTAAGTTTCTCCTCTGCTTATTATATAAGGGTAGGAACTTTATTAGTTACTAGGAAGAATTTCTAGCACTAGGGAGTTTATATTTCACTGCTCTAAGGTCTATTAAAAAATGCTACTTCTAAGTTTTCTTCTCTCCTTATTGTATAAGAGTAGAAACTTTACTAGTTACTAGTTATACTAGATAGTTATTATACTACGCTAAGGTCTATTAAAAAATACTACCCCTAAAATTTTAATATTTTAAAAATAAATAATAATTAATAATTAATAAATAGTAACTACTACACTATACTCTATTAAACTAACTTACTTAATAACTATCTTTTAGTAATATTATAATAATAGTATAAGATATAAAGCTAGAGAAATTAAAGCTAGGCTATAGTAGTAATATAGAGGTTAAAGTTTTATATATTTTATCTTACACTTTATCTTTTACCTAATCTTTTCTTAGCTTAAACTATACGCTAGTTTGTACGCTATATAAGACCTACTACTCTAAATCTATCTACTATACCCTCTTTGCAACCCCTACTTTACTTAACCTTACTACTACCCATACTATAGTAAGCTACTATTCTTTAATCTAAAAGACTTCTAGAATATTTTCTACGTCCTCTCTACCCCTAGATAGTTCTAGAATTAATAATATAGAGGTAGACGTTTGCCTACACCTTACTAACAATAGTCTATATAACACTTACCTTAAGAAGATTTTTCTACTTAACTCTACTAGTAAGCTTTTATCTATCTAGGGCGGAAAGTAGCTAATAGCTACTGTCTAGACAACTAGTCGCTTTGCTCCTAGCCTTATAAAAAAAGAGTATTATTAAACTACTAAAAAAGGTCTACCCTAACAGAATCCTTTATAACTTATAGTATAATTACTATTTTACTATACTTAAAGCAGACTAGCTAAGTAATAAATTTTTAATAGTAGACCTTAAGTAGCTTACGCACTAAGGTAAAGCTAAACTTAAAGCTACTAGCAAGTATAACGCGTTTATAAGAAAATTTAAGCTAGACTAATTAATTTAGTATAGCTTAGAAATAAGATAGTTACTTATTACCTATTAGCTTTAGGCTTAATATTACTTTTCTTAAGGCCTATTTTTAGAGATAGTACTAGATTTAGTAACTAGGGCTGTTATAAAGTCTAAAGAAGACCTTAAATAGGAGGTTCTTATTATGGCTTTATGCGAGCGCGCTAATATAATTAAATAAGCTTTTACTACACTTAAGGCAATAACACCTTATACTATAGTATACGTAGTCTTAGAAAATTCTTACTTCTAGCCTAATATTACTAATTAAGTAGCTATTAGATAAGGCTTATTTAGTTCTAAAAAAGTTTTCCCCTCTATTAAAGATAGTTATAATCTATAGCACCGCACTTAAGTCCTTTTAAAACCCTCTAGCCTAGAAACGTCTAATCTACTATATAGTTTACACTGCCCTTAGGTAGCTAAGCGGAGCTTATCCTATCTAGCTACGCCCTAATGTGCACTATAATATTCACTCTAGCTTATAGTACCTACTCTATAATAAAATAACACTTTTTACTACTCTCTAGTTCTAAAATATATATAAACTAAGCTTGCTAATAGCGCCTAGATTAATATATTCTAGAGCAGACACGCTTTAGCCGCTCTATTTAGTATATTTAAGCTAGAACGCTCTGCAAAGCTACTTAATATTAATAAGTACTATAGAAAAGGTTAACCTAGCCCTAGTATTAAAGATTAGCTAGAGGATATACGCAACAAAATCTATGTAAACGTAGACTACTACTAAGATAATAACTATATAGAAAATTAAAATAACCTTATAAAAGCTATACTTAGCTACCTTAAAGGAGCGCCTTAAGAGGCTGCGCGAAATTAGCGTTAAACAAATTAGGCTCTCTAGAAAGATTATAGACCTAACTTACTTTTTAAATTTTTAGAAGAGACTTACTATAATTCTTTTACTTTTTAATAAGCATATAAAAAGTTTTATAAGCTCTTCCTCTCTAATAGAATAGACGCCTAGATATTTCTATAGACTTTTAAGAGTCTAGCTAGAAAGGGATAAGCACCCTACTCTAGACCTACTATTCCCTTCTCGCCCCTTTATAACCATAATAGAATATAGTATATTAAGCACAATACTTATTTTTAGCATAGTAAGATAGAAAATAAGCACTTAAGCTACTATAATTATTTCTAAAAGATAACTACGTAAGTGAATATATAGGTAGTAGATAATTTTAATTTAAATAAACTTAGTATTGCCTACTACTCTAATTTAGAGATAGGTAATTTATTAGACAATAAGGCTTTAAATATAAGCTACTAGACTACTCTAACCTAGTAGCTTATATAGGGGCTACTAAACTAATTAATCTAGATAAACTATAGTCCTAATTACGCAACACAAATGCCAAACCAAAATTATTGCCTATAGGCAGCAAGATAGTAAGGATTCCTAAGCTATTTAGAGGCCTCTAACTAGTCCTACTATTGCAAATTATATTTTAAGAATTAGCTCTTAGGTTATAAGCCTTAATAGATAGTAGTGCTAGTGCTTATAACCTTATTACTTTAAGGTATATAAAGACGGTACAAAAATAGCTTAAAGCCAAACTCCTTTACCTAAAGACACTAACTCCTCTTAAGAACTTTATAGAGAAGAGAAGTGCGAAAGTAAACACCTATTTTATAGCCTAGCTTAATATTAATAGACGCAGCTTTACTATATAGTTTATTTTTTATAATATAGGGGACCACAATCTTATTATTAGTAGGAAATTTTTTAAGTAAACTAACTGCCTAGTTAATGCTTAGGACCGCCGCCTTTATTAGAAAGATAATAAGAATCTAACCTTTACTAGCAACCTTGTCCTACTATAGACTTTTTCCCCACCTAACTCTTTCTACCAGAATAACGCCACTTAATAGAACAGCCTACTTAAAAAGTAGAACTATACCCACTAAAAGACTTACTTATTAAAAGCTAACTAAAGCATCTGTAAGGAAATTTCTGTCTAGCTTTCTAACCCCACTATCTCGATTATTAGAACGTACTTAACAGCTTACTAAAAACTAAGCTATAAGAATAACTTTAATAGAGATAGTAGCGTAGAGGCTATAAAACTATCTTTCTTAGATAAAGAGCTATTAGACAACAAGTTGCCTATTAGTTATCCTATCCTCGCTATTTAAGAAAGCTCCTAGTAAGACTAGCTCCTAGAAATTATACGTTAGAATCTAGGTATTATCTCTAGCCCTAGACCTAGAGACTATAATCCTACTAGAGCAGCTAATCTAAAGATTAGATAGCTCTTATAGGAATTAACTATTTAATTAAAACTACCCTAGCTAGTATAATCTAGAATAACTTCCTTTTGCCCTACTAAATTACTAACACAGAAGAAGAACTTATAGAAGATAAATAATACATTATGTTTAGTAGACCTACTAGCCCCATAGGATCTAACTAACCTTCCAGAACTTATTTAGGCGCTAACACAGAAATAATTATATACTACTAGCTTTAATATTAATATAGTAAGCACTATTGCCTTTGCTTTAAATAGTAGCTACAAGTCTAATATAATTATTAGTTATACTAGCCCCTATAAGCTAGCCAAACTTATTAAGAACTGCGAGAATAAGATATATAGCCTAGAAAATAAGTCCTAAGCTAACCTGCTTGCTAAAATAGAATAAGCGCTCCCCTAGCTAGGATACGCTAGAGTAGAGCCTGCCTATTTTTAAAATTAGATTCTAACGCCCTCCCACCTTATTAAAAAGGCATTAATTACTATATTAACCTTACTAAAGACCTATCTACGCTTACTACCTCGCCTTTATATAGTATATTCTTAGAGCACCTTAAACTTCTTAAAGCCTATATTAATAACTATATTAAGCGCGAGTTTATTATCCCTAATAACGCTAGCTTTACTTTGCTAGTATTGTTTACTAAAAAGCTAAATAGAGGTTAGCGCTTTTGTGTTAATTACTACTAACTTAATACTATTACTAAAAAGAATATTATAGCAATTTCACTTATTAAGGAGATACTTATATGCCTCTCTAGAGTAAGACTCTTTACTAAGCTTAATATTCGCTAAGTATTCTTCTAAATTTAGCTTACCCTAGAGACTAAAGCGCTAACTACTTTTTAAATTTAGTATAAAAATTATAAGTATAGGGTCTTACCCTTTAGTCTCTATAATAGTCCTACTACCTTTTAACAGTCTATTAATAGCGTTCTAGATAATTATCTAAATAACTTCTATACTATATATATTAACAACATCCTTATCTTTTCTAAGAATTCCCTAGAATACAAAGAACACGTTCGTAAGATCCTACTCTGCTTAAGAAACGCTAATCTCTAACCTAATCTTAAGAAATGCAAATTTGCTATAATAGAAACTAAGTTCTTAGAACATATTATTAGCACTAAAGAAATCTATACGGACCCTATAAAGACTACCGCAGTTTAGGAATAAAAAGAGCCTATAACACTTAAGGCATTATAGAGCTTTGTAGGTTTCTATAACTACTACTACTCCTTTCTTTCTTACTATAGGTAGGTTGTTTGCCCCCTAATTAAGCTCCTAAAAAATAGTGCCTTCTACACTTTTAAAGACTAGAAATATGCCGCCTTTAAAGCCGCTAAGCAACTTATAGCTAGCGATATTCTAGTCTTATAGTACTTCCTATTTTAAATTACCCGTATAGAAACTAACTCTAGTAATAGTATTAATATAGGTTCTCTAAGTTAACTATAATCTAATAGTATCTAGCGCCTAATTATATAGTACTCTAAATTATTAAAGTCTACTAAGTTAAATTATAATATTTATAATAAGAAAATATTAGTAGTTATATAGAGACTTTTAGAATAAAGAGCGCAACTAATTAGCCTCTAAATCACTAAGCCCTTTAATATTATTACTAATTATTAGGCCCTTAAGTACTTTAGCACTAAACGTAAGCTCTCTCTACAGCAAGCCCATTAGTCTAAAAAGCTATCTAAATACTATTATTAAATTATATACTAACTAGGCACCGCAAATATTATAGCTAATACACTATTTAGAAAATAGAACAAGCTAAAGTTGTAAAAAAAAAGAATTAAAAAGCTTACACTTAGTTTTTTCTTCTATAACTACTAAATACCACTAAAGTAGTCTTTATAGCTATTATAATTGCAGAGTAAAAGGAAGAAAAAGTTAATATAAGCTCTAAAGAAGCCTATTTTTATATACTTATTAATTGCCTACTATATACTAATTAAATATATAAGGTGCTTAAATTACTCTAAGCTGTCTGTTTAGAATTACTAGGTTTTACTCTTACTCCTTTAGAGTTGCTTCTTTATAAAAACCGCCTAGTAGTTCTCTCTATAGAATTTCTCTAAACGCATCTAATTTAAACAATATATACTTATTAGGTTACTACCTATTTAGGTCTATAAAAGACTCTTTGGCTTTTACACTAGTTATATTACTAAAAGGGCATAACTACTAATATTAATAGGTATATCTCTAATTATAAAGACTGCTAGTAGAGTAAGCCTCTACTAAATAGAAAGCTAGACTTATTATACCCGCTTTCTATCTCTAAAAATATCTAGCAAGACATCTTAATTAATTTTAAATTATTTCCTAAGAATAAGAAAGGGTACAATAATACAATAGTATTTTATTATCGCCTATCTAAGTGTGCCTTTTCTATACCCTACTATAAGATAGTTACTACTTAATAAGTTGCTAATCTCTACTATTAGTATATATTTAGAGTCTTTAGCCCCCCTAAATTAATTATCTTTAACTATAGCCCCTAGTTTATTTCCATTTTCTTAGCTACTTTGTGCAAGCTTAAAGGTATTAAGTAACTTTTTTTTATAGCGCGGCATTTGTAAGCTA
Source organism: Laburnicola sp. JP-R-44 (assembly GCA_009805535.1). Classification (NCBI taxonomy): domain Eukaryota; kingdom Fungi; phylum Ascomycota; class Dothideomycetes; order Pleosporales; family Didymosphaeriaceae; genus Laburnicola; species Laburnicola sp. JP-R-44. The sequence goes on along the minus strand of SELF01000003.1, from coordinate 330,864 downwards.
ATAGCTGAAGTAAGATTATAAATTAGTATCTTAACTAGCGTCCACGTCTATTTATTAACTTTTATTAAGATAACTAGTTAGATTTGCTACCTAGTATAGACTAGGCCTAAGCAATACTACTCTATAATAGCACTAGAGTTTTGCCTTTCAAAATTAAGTTTAGGTATTAGCTATACTTTTACTAGGACTAGTGTAAGCATACCTAACTAGTCACTAAATCTCTAGATAATATTACTTTAGAAAAGGCTAAAGTATAAGTTAAGGCCTATACTAAAGCCTACAAATTTGTCTATAATACCGCCCGCGCTAATATGTCTACTATCTAGAAAATGCAATAAAAGTAGGCTAATAAATATAGACAAGCCATTAATTTTAATATTAGAGACTAGGTCTTTGTTACCCCAAAGGGATTTATTACTAAACGCCTATTAGTTAAGTTAGATTATTAAATAAAAGAACCATACCTAATTATAGGCAAGAAAGACCACTTATTTATACTTAAACTCCTATAATATATAAGAGTTTACCTAGCGTTCCACACTAATAGACTTTAAAAGAATCTAAATAATCCCTTACTAAGTTAATTGCAACTTCTAGAACTACCTATTAAGGTAGATAAAGTTTCTAAGTAGCTAGTTTCTTATATTCTTAATAGTAAAGTAGACTATAGAATACTAAAGTACTAGGCAGTGTAGGAAGGGCATAACTCTAACCTAATCTACTACTTTACTAATAACTTTATTAACTCTTCTCTACTAATTAAAGCTTACTATTAAGAATACCCTAAGCGAGCTAGTCTACTAAAATAGTTACCTATTTAGCTAGACGCTGCCCTCTAAAACACCTTTTTAAAGCCTATCCCTAAAAATAATATGCCTATAAAGATAGAGTTAAAGCGCCGCATTAGGTATACTTCGCTAGGTACCTATTACTGTTTAATACCTATACACTCTTAGGCTTACGCGTATAACTAGATACCTATTACTTTTTAGTACTCTTACCTACTAATAGCCTCTTTACTCCTAAATATCCCTACTAGTAGTAGTAGTTTCTATGGCTTTAGAAGCTACTCTGCCCTAATTAAAAACTATATAATTAGGTTAATATTTTTTTTAAAATACTCTTTTATAGTACTAGAAAATCTTATATAATATAATTACGCTAGCGCGCAATAAACTAACTAGAAAAATTTTAGCTAACTATATTTTTATATAGCGTTAGAGCTAAGAATACACTCTATTAGCAAAACGCTAAACACTAAGATGTGGTTTCTATCGCGTTTTTCTACTAATCTACTAATTTACCCCTAATAACTTCCCTTAATATCTCTACTAAATAGCACCTAAATTAAAAACTAAGACCACCGCTAGAATTATAGGGGCCCATTACCCCTATTCTAGCCCTCTTTAGCCCTAAAATAGTGCTAATTACGTTAAAAATTCGCCAAAACACCCTATTTTTACGTACATTCCTTTCTATTTTTAGGCCTTAAAAGGGGGGTTATATAATAGTTCGTGCCTATCTTCCTACTAGTTATTTACTATTACCTTTTCTTTTACACTCTAATAGCGCCATTTATCTTATAGAAGGCGCCTTTCCTAGTTAGTGTTAGCGTATAGTTAGCATAAGCCTATGCTCTATATTACCCACTATATAAGTAAGGGCCTCCTAGGTTTCTTTCTTATCCCCTATCTTAGTATAGTGTTAATTTAGTTATCTCTTTTAACTATACTAGCTATCTCTAAGAGGTTTGCCCTATAAGACTATGTACCGCCCTTATAATTTATATATAAATTATAACTATAGTATAGTTTAAAAAGTAGCTATATATATATAGTATATAGTATATAGTATACACTACAAGCTATACTACTAGGTACGCGTAGTATAATACATTAGATACGCTAATCATTCATCTAAAACTTCCTACCAAAGAACGAGGCCCGCCTATTCACACTCACAGGCGTCAAGCGAATGCATTCCAAACGGCTTGTGAATGGTTTGGCAGGCTTGCAAGGGATAATACTCAACAAAATCTTCCCTCGCAGTTCCAAGGTTACCTTCCGGGGACGAATCAACGGCGCGTGAAATGGGACTGGTCCACTCACTACGCTGTCACTTGGGACAGAAGAGGCGTATGATTGTGTTAGTGTGATCAATACATTGATTAGGAAAGAGGATGTCGAAAGTGCGGGCATCGACATAATTGTCAGCAAGGGCCTCCTGCCTCCACAGCTCGAGACGGCATTGTGACGAGGTAGAACGTAAACTTGCACCCGTTCACAACAGCAAAATAACCTTGAGACCTATTAGTCCATGGGTCAATAGTAGCAATGGACTAATGACAGTTGTGTCCAGTTTCTTCATCGAGCATCGATATATTTGTCAGTCCCTGAGCAATATGCATGTCACCATAGTCTCTTGCAGCATACGTCATTTGGCTGGGTCCAAATGCACAGCACACCTTCCTCCACGTTTCCACGTTGTGAATATACCCAAAAGAAGATTCCAGAAGTGTTCTTCTCACGTAACAGAACCCAGTTGCAACCCATACCATTGGTTGACCTTCACAACTTATTTAAAATTATATGCAGCATAGATTCGAAGTGATATCTTTCCACGTTTCCCACCCGGAACTAGTATATTGAGCCTGCCATCTCTGGGTCTCCCCTTGTCCATGGGATTTTACTGGATGAATGTGATGTCTACCAATATGACCGCTTTTAGCCGATACGCTCTCCGCCAAACGTCGATATTGCGAACAACCGACCGTTAATTGCCGAAACCACATGGAAAAAAAATGTATATGCAGAATGCAACAAGTCAATACGTGTGGGGCATTGTGGGAGCAACCTGGGTGACTCTTGTACGACCACCGCCTATCCATATGAACCCCCAGTGAACCACCGCAAGATACATCGCTACTTTCTTGCACAGTTGAATCGTACCCTGCAAACTCAGGCGACCATGATCTTTTCAACTCTCGTTTTCGCGGCGACTGCTGCAGCCTTGCCCCAATTTGGCGGCGGCGGTGGCTTCACTATGCTGCGATTTGGTTGCTCGGAGGTAATCATAGATCGCATCGATCCGCTCGTCAATCCAGGTGTTGCGCCTTCGCCGCACATGCACCAGGTACATTCTCCAACTGATTTTTCTTCTGTGTGAATCAATTTCACTAATATGCACAGGTCGTTGGTGGAAACTCGTTCAATACGACCATGCAAGTCACCGACATTAGCAAGAGCTCGACCTGCACTACGTGCGGATACTCGGAAGACGTACGTGTTCTGGTGGAAGCAGAGTAATCTGATGGCATGTATGCTGATGCATGTATGCTGACACTTCGAAGTTCTCCAACTACTGGACCGCGAATCTATATTTTAAGGCGAAGAACGGCACATACAAGCGGGTGCCTCAGGTTCCTAACAGGTATGTATTTTCCGAAGGTACGCATGGATTTCGCTCACGACCTGTGTAGGGATCTCTTCAATGACAAATACACCGGAAAGACCAAGGGCGGATTTGTAGTGTACTATGTGTCTCCTGGCAAGGGACAGGTGACGGCCTTCAAGCCTGCAAGTCCTCTGTGAGTTGACGCTAGCTTCTTCACTGACAAGCCGCAGGGTTTCCGCATGCTCGTTGGTGACGCAAACAACCGTGTATCCAAAAACTTGAAGTCGCAGACATGCTTCCGCTGCTACAACGGCCCGAACTTTGGAGGAGACAACGCGGCACCATGCCAGGACCCTAGGTATAAGCCCCTTGCGTTCCTATTCCAGGATTGTGCTGACTGATATAGCCTGGATACCGAGGGGTTACCGAAAGGCGCCTGCCCTGGTGGCATTCGATCCAACATCTTGTATCCCACGTGTTGGAATGGCGTTGATTTAGACTCGCCGAACCACCAGGACCACGTTGCGTACCCGAAGAACGGACCTGCTCTCTTCACTGGTACTAGCACTGGGGGGGACTGCCCTTCGACTCACCCTGTCAGGATTCCGCAGGTCATGCTCGAGGTATGCTTCATCTCATCCTAGTTGGACATGCATGCTCTAACGTGACTGCAGATTGTCTGGGACACAACGCAATTCAACAACAAAGCAGACTGGCCCGCCGATGGATCCCAGCCCTTCGTTCTCAGTACCGGCGACGACACGGGCTTTGGACAGCACGGAGGTGCGTATACGCCGCCGAAAAAGCTCCCATGTAGCTAACAGGTACCAGACTACGTGTTCGGCTGGAAGGACGATTCGCTGCAGAAGGCAATGGATGACGCGAAGGGCTGCATGGGAGCCAACTGTGGAGGACTCAAGACACAGCAGCCAGAAGCAGGCAACGCCTGCAGGGTGCCGAGACGCGTCCACGAAGATGAGAACGGGTGGTTGACAGAGCTCCCGGGCATGTCGGAGATGTAGACGGCGCAGTTGTTCACCGTGCTCTATAACCTTCTCTCTCTTCAAACTCGTAGCTGTTACAGTTTGTTCACCGTGCTGTGTAACCTTCTCCCTTCAAACTCGTAGCTGTTATAGAATTATTTAACTTCGGTGTTAGGCATTCACAAGTCTTATACTGTAAGGGTGGTCGGCTTGCCAAACACCTTTTTTAACCTTTTTTTTTTTTTAGTTTAAGGTTAAAGTAGGTTAAGATAGAAGGTTATTATATACTATATATAGCACCTAATTCTAATTAAAGACTAAAACCTTAACACTACCTAATAACGCAATAATAGTTTAAACTTACTTACACCCTATTTACACCTTATAAGCTCCTAACCTATATAAGACTTACTTATAGTGTATATAGCATATCTAGCTTATTACTATTACTATTATTAGTTATTTGCGCTTATATACCGCTTATATAGTATACTTGCTTAGATAAGCTAACTTAATAGCGATAATAATAATAATAGCTAGAAGGATCTTATAGACCTATATAACGCTCTTATTATACTAAAGCTTATTAATAAAGACCTTACTATTCTCCTTTTACGTCTTCTTCTAGAGGATTCTATTACTAATAAGAAGTAATTACGTCTACTAGTGTAGGAATATAATTATTTCTATTCTTAGTAAACTAACTAGCTACTAACCTAACTCGTAAATAAGAATAGTCTTATAAATAGTTAAGTATATCTATTTCTTATATTAGATAAGTATCTCATAAATATAATAGAACTCTAGTATAATTATTATCTAGGTAATAGTTATATAGAACTCTAGTGTATACTTTTTAGTATTAGTAAGTACCTTAGTGTTAAAAAGGCCGCTATTAATACCTAGGTAGATAGTAGGGTATAGAGAGATAGTAAAAGAGTTATTAAAATAACCTTAATATAGTAATAGAGTAATAGTATATTTAGTATATATTAATTTTAACCTACTTATAAGAAATAGTATATACCTATTAATATAACTTATATTATTTATAATAATTAGAATAGTAGAGAATAGAAATAGATAACTATAGTGTAGTAGTATTAAAGCTATTTTATCCACACTCTCCTAAAGTTCTAAGTAGCCTTTTTATAAAAAATTTACTTATAGAAGCAGCCCTACGCTAAAATTACTAAGGCTACTAAGCTTGCTTAGTAGTTTAAACGCGCATTTTTATAACTACCTTTTTATACTTTTTTTTAATTACTAAGTAGAAGGCTCTGCTTTTTTTATTATATGATTTAAGATAAAAGCCTTTATTATACTACTTCTAGGTAGTTAATTTAATGCTACACATACTATAAGGGTAGTACTGCGTCTTATAGAGCTAACCTATTAGAGATAACTAGAATAGTTAAAAAGCTAGTTAAATTAATACTATTCTAAGATAGAAAGTAAATATATATATATATATATATATATATATGAAGAACTATCTTTTTACACTCTTTTTAATTACTAAGTAGAAAACTCTACTTTTTTATTATATTATTTAATATATTCTATTAGTAGCCCGAATAGATTAGTCCGCCGAATAGTTTTTGCCAAGACTACAACACTTTACTATGAATTATAATATCTTAATAACACAACGCGTTATTATCTAATTAAGAAGGCAGAACTAAGCTTGCCCTTTACACCTATTAGAATAAGTAAATTTTAAGCCTATAATGCACTACTATAGTATATAATATTCCAAAGTCTATACTAAGTAATTAAATTAACAAAATTACCGCCTAAGTAGATACATAATTAGGCATGGCAAAGCTTACTATAACTAAAGAGTAGACGCTTATATAGTATATTCTTAATCTAGATTTGTACGAATTTGCACCCTAGCTAGGTAAGGTAGAAGATATGGCTAATAAACTACTAGCTAAGCGGCATAGAGACTCTATAAGATAATGCTAGACTTAGCGCTTTGTAAAGCGCGTACCTAAGCTTAAAATAGCTTTTAATTAAGCGAAGAACTAATAAAGAATATAATAGGAAGACCCAAAGATTATAAACACGTAGTTTTAGCTAGTAGAGAACACAAAAGCCAAGTATAAAGTGTAGAATAAAGATATTTATAACTTTAATAAGATAGGCTTCTAGATAGAAATTATTGGCTTAATAAAGGTTATAATTAGTTTAGAAAGATGTTCTTAACCTACGCTTATTTAGCTAGGTAACCGCAAGTAGATTATAGTAATTTAGAGTATTTGCGCTACTAGGTATACTACCCTACTCTTTATTATCTATAAAGGGCGAGTTTATATCTTAGCGTAGTATAAGAAGACTAGTATTTTCCGCAATTAGAAGCTCTTAGTCTCTAAGACTAGCTAGACTAATAATAAGCTTAGAGTTGTATAGTGAAAGCACTTTAACGCGTATATAAGGCTGCGCATAGTAGAGTTATAGAGATACTTATTCTAGATAGGTATAAGAGCTACTACTCCTAGAATTTTAAGGATTATTACCTAGAATAAAAGATTCTAATACTCTATATACTAGCGCACTTATCTTATATCCTTTAGCTACTTAATATAGTCTATTTCGCACTACTAAAGCTAAAGTACTCCTAGCGTGTGCGGGACTTAGCGCGCTAACGCGTCTTTTATATTAATAAAGAGGGCTTTTACTAGCCTTTCGCAATGCGTTTTTTAATATATTTACACTAGAAAACTATAAGAAAGCCTTTAAGGCCTCTAGGCTTATTTCTTTAAATATATTAGTAGTAATAAATCGCCTTAATGTGCGTATTCACACTCTACCTTAGGGTACCCTACTAAATACACTATGGCAAGCTAGGACTCTAAGTAATACCCTTAAGTTTAGATTCTAGTTAAAGCTTGTACGCGACTCTTTTATTTAGTCTCTACCTAATACTAAATCGAGCTACTTATAGCTTATAAAAGGTGCTAAACTTATGCTCTACTATAGATAGATAGATAGATAGAATTGATTTACGTCCAGTAGACTTGGCTGAGAGCCTTTATCTACATAGGCCTCCCGTGGGGCATGGGGGACGCGTCTCTCCCCGTAAGGGGGAGACGGGTCGTGCAATAGCTGCTCTATAAAAGCCTGTTAACTCTCCTAAACTCCTCCGTGCGAGTAAAGTAAGAAGTCTAGTCTAGCGCCTATGTGCGCAGGATCTTGTCCCTAAGGGAACGTTATATTTACTTGCTTCTTTAATTAAGCCCTATTAGAGTTGGTTAGCTTAAGAAAGGCGGCGAAGTCCTCTGGGCAGCTGAGGAGCTGCCGAAGGTACTTTTGTCCCTCGCGGGCGTTCGTTAGAGGCCCGCTAGGTCGCTGGGGCTAGCTAGCGAAGCATCTTTGTGCTTTCTGGCAGTGGACTAGATAGCTAGGGGCCTTTTCTTTTCCGCATGCGCAGGTAAGGGTTGCGTCCTTATATCTGAATTTCTTGTAATACTAGGCGTAGTCACTGTGCATAGTCCTAGTTGACAAGAGTTTAGCTAAGATTCGACGGCTAAGGCCGAGCTCCGCTGGTGCAGCTGTGCTCGTGTAGCATAGGCCCTACTAATTGTACCATGTAGAGAGCTTTGTCTTGTGTTGTCTCCACCATTCTATTTCCGCAAGGCGGTGATTAATCCGGGCGTCCGACCGTAGCCCTGTGATCGTAGGCTCGGCAGCTTGTAGTTCTGGAGGGTGAGGGCTGTGAGCCTCTAGGTCCGCTAGGCGATCCGCCTTTTCATTTCCTTGTATGCCCATATGTCCTAGGGACTAGCGTACTCGGACGCCTGACGTCTCCATAACCTGTTGGCATTAGAGGAAGGCCCACTGAGAAGAGCGCGGTGTGTTCCCTCGTAGGCACTATATAACTGACGTGCTATTGATGCACATCTAGATTCGTTGCATGCGGAGGGCCGGATCGCGCATAACGTGCTCCAGCCCTTGCTATGCCCCTACAGCTTCTGCGTCGAACACATGGGAGCGTGCATTAAGTGAGCCTCTGCCTAGGCCAACTTCCCGTCCGCCTTGGTATACGGCGTAGCCGTACGTAACATGCTTGATCCCTTCGAGGCTCTGCTCCGAGCCGTTAGAGAAAACCGTGACTTCGTCCCGTGGGAGGTGTGCCCACCATTCTTTAAAAGCCTTAGCCGCTTCTCTCTTCTTTACCCCCCCTGTTAGGTCCGTCTAACAGTCAGGCGAGTAGTGAGGTTTCATAAGGACCGGTCTTAGGACTGGGTCAAGAAGTGAGCCAACGCGCTCGACAATAGTCCTGGGTTGCTGTGGGCTTCCCGCGCCTCTGCCCCGCCGGATTTGTGGGCTCAGTGAGGGGGTGTCTGTCGTCTATTGTTTGCAGGTGTACGGCAAACCTGAGCTTCGCGTTTTCGAGGGCAACTGGGCCTGAGGGCAGACCAGCATCCCTAAATAGTGTGGCCGTGGGTGTAGTCCTGTATACGGGCAGGACGCCTCGTGCGGTGAGGGCCAGCGTCTTGTGGACAATATCGACGTGGTCTCTAAGCCTGGCGCTGACCTTGTCGGCCTGAGCCTGTCGTCGTATGCGAGCGGGCTTTATGCGACCTCTGTACCACGCCTCTGCTCCATAGAGTAGTTGTGGGACGATGCAGGTGATGACGGCCTTGCGCAATGAAGCCGCCGGGGGGCCCGCAGGTGGTTCGGGCCAAGCTTCGAATATAAAGGGCCACCTTGCGGGCCTTAGCGGCTCGTTCGGCGACATGTCGCTTAAATGTAAGCTTTCAGTCGAACTAGACTCCAAGCCATTAGAGTGCTAGCTGCTATAGCGAGTCCTAATCCTATATAACTAGGTAGATCGTTAGTGTGTTATTAACTACGCAGGGTGGCGCTGCGGGCCCTCTCTAGCGGGTAAGGTGTATCATTTCTATCTTTTCGGGTGCAAAAGCCACTTAGTTGTCGTCTCCCCACTATATAACGTCCCTAACGTCATTCGCAACAAGGAGGTTGCTCTCCTCTAGAGTGTAGGCTACCCTATAGAGGCAAATGTCGTCAGCATATCCAAAGCGTAGATTGTCGCCAGCTTTTATAAGTTTAGCAAGGTATAGCGTGTATAGTACTAGTGAAAGTGGCGAGCCTTGTGGAGTGCCGCATTGTACCAGGTAGGTGGGGGTGATCGATTTGCCCAGCCTAACCCTCACCCGCCTTTCTGTAAGAAAATTGTTCGTTAGCTGGAGAGCCTTAGTGGCCCAGCCTTGTGCCTTCATGCGGTGTAGCAGTCGGTTGACTAGGAGGGCATCAAACGCCCCCTGTACGTCCATAGTGACCATGGTCACGCATTTCCCCCAGGCGAAGGCCCTCTCCACGTCGTGCGTGAAGGCTGTGACCATGTCCATCACAGACCTCTTCAGCAGGGCTCCTGTGTGCTGTGAGCTAAGGACCCCTTCTATTATTGCCATCCAGGCTATCCGTCTAGCAATAATTCGCTCAAATCCTTTGCCAAAGCAAGACAGCAAGGCAATAGGCCAGAACGCCTATGGGGTGCTCCTATCCTTCTTGCCCACCTTGGGTATCATAGTTACTTCGGCTAGCTTCCACGCCCGGGGGAAAGTAGCTGAGTTGGAGGCACCGGCGGGAAGATACCGCAGACGCGCTCCCAAATAGTATGCCAGCATGCTTTAAGTAGCCTAACTGTAACTCTATCCAGCCCTAGTGAGGTGCTAGTAACACCAATAATATTCCTTTCTACTTCTTCTATCAAGAGGTATGTGTCCTATAGAAGGGTAGGCCCTTCCTATAGGGATAGAGGTGCAGCTAGGTCGTCATCTGCGTTAAAGCGGCAGAGGATAGCTTAGCAGAGGGCTTCGGCCTTCCTCTCCTCGTCGTAGATAGGCGTGCTGTTAACGATCAGTGGCGCGCGTCTGGGCGAGTGGGCTCAAGGCGGTGCTAGCTAATAATTTTATAAAGGTCCTTGTTATCCGCAACGTTGTCTATAGTGTGCCGCCAGTAGGCTCTTTTTGCCTTTCGTACGACCGTGTAGAAGATACAGGTTGCGTCTGTGGGTCCTCGACCTGTGTGTCTGTCCATCGAGCGTAGGTGTTGTCGGCGAGCCTCGCGGGCACTCGTCCGTCCACCAGGGGGCAGAGCGCCCTGGCTTGCGATTGGCCTTCCCTGCCGTGTGTATGCCCTTATTAATGACCTGAGTGAGAGTGTCTATGCATGCTTCCAGCTCATTACTAGTTAGGCTAGCAGGGTTAGGGACCTAGTGTATTCCCAAAGCTACTATACTAGCGAACTTTAGTAGCTAGTCTATTAGAACCTAGTAGTGATATTATTTAAGGGATTGTTGGCCACGCCCTAGGATTGTAGTGACCTGGGTGACGTAGTCCGAGCCGCATTGCAGGTCTAGTCAGACTACTGTTCTTGCAAAAGGAATGTTTAAGAAGGTAAGGTTAATAATGTGACCTGCCTAGTGCGTCGCCTAGCCTGGCTCCCTAATAAAATCCATGCCGCTCTTAGCTACCTATTTGGCGAGTTCAGCTCCGCCTTGTGATGTGATGACGCCAGGCTCAAACGTGTTGTGCTTGGCGTTGAAATCCCCTCCCACCACACAACAAGATAGGGGGGACAGGTGGGTGACGTAGTCTAGGACCTGTGGGGCCTGCGGTTGTCTATAGGTGTTTAGCACAGATATGCCGTTCACTTCCACCCACTGCAGGTCCCTATCCTAGAGTAACCTTCAATATATAATGCGGAGGCCTGCCCCCTTCCAGATATATATCATCACCCTCAGCCGTTAGGTCACCCATTCTGCTAGGTCGTCCCACGCTTCCACCTGTGGGTGGTGTGTGTAGCCGGGGTGCGTTAAGGTTCGTGTGCCTACGCATGTGAACGGTTCCTATATACATAGGACATCAATTCCTTCGCTATAAGCTATTTTAAGGGCGGCAATATAGCTAAGCGAACTCTTGCCTATATTAACCCACCCAATCTGTATGTCCTTAGCCTTCTTAGGGGCGCGCCGCCAGTTTAGTGGTTGTTCTACCATAATGCGGAGGAATCGTTCATGTCCGAGTCCACTTCCTAGGACGAGGCAGTGTGCCTGTTCTAGGGGTCTACGCTCTGCGCAGATAGCTGTGCCAGGTTTAGGGACCTTCAATAGGAGGCGTTCCTAGTTGGCCTAGAGTTCTGTCTATTAATTGGTGTCCTAGCCGGCGTTAGGGCCTGGAGGGCTGTACGCTTTTTCTGGGTTTTAGTAGTGGCGGGCATGCCGTTCTGGTCTGCAGGGGCTGCCTGCGTGACCAGTAATGATTCCTGGGAGAGCTATATATTCCACTAGCTGTTGTACCTGTTGCTTAACTAGGTTGTGCACCTACTAAAAGGCGCGTCGTCCAGCGCGTTAGAGCACTATAAGCTCTTTCTTAGTAGGTTTAATAATCCTACTGTCCACTCTCTAGGGGGTTGCAGGGCAGGTGTTGTGGCTAGACTGATGGGGTCCTTGGCAGTTCACGCACTTCTCCTTGTAGGTGCACTCTGCGCCCGCTAGTCTGGTATGGCCCGTGATTTTCTCTCCACAGTGAGCGCACCTAGCAGCCTTCGTACACTTTGTGGGGTTGCAGTAGCCCTGGCAGCCATCTTCGTGTCGTATTATCGCCGCCTTCTTAATAATTTCCTTAGACCAGTCGCTAGTTCCAAAGAGTTGGAAGGACCGTACTAGTTTAAGGAAAGAGATAACCTAGGTGATTAGGCCTCTCTCGTTACGGCCGTGTCTAGAGGGCCGGCAGCTAATTAGCTGCACCTTAGTCTAGGCAGCGGCCTCTGCCTCGACGTCTTGTAGGGTGATGGGAGTTTCTTCGCGCCCAGAAGGCTCCTATAGGCGCACTGGACGTTCTGAACAGCGTAGTTATACCACCTCTGCGGGAGGGTAGCCCCATCACTGTTAATAGCACGGATTATTTTAGCCTAGTTTTCTTGCTCTATGAGTTGGTCGCGGATTGTCTTGTTGGCTGGGGTCAGTGCCCATCCTGTCTTACCATGGGTGCGGGGTCAATGCGCGCCGAGCCTCAATGCGCGCTCAACACCAAACCAGCTTAGCTAAACTTGAAGCTGCAGAGCTCCCTACAATTGCTATTATTATAAGAATTTCTGGTGATAAGGTCTATAAATCTTAATAATTAATTATAGCTATAAAAATCTACTTGGAGTTCTAATATTCCGGCCCTAGCGCGACTGAGGCTGTAGAGGCTGTGATGCAGCACCTGAGGCCTTAGCAGCATCTATAGCCTTATTAATAAGCTTTTTTTCCCTTATGCCCTGCTTAGGTAGCCTTAATGCCTTTTTGCTACCTTTCTTAGCTATTTTTATACAATTCTTGTTGTAGTGTTGCTAAGCCCTGCAAGCCTGCTGCTTCTAGGCTCGCTCAGCTGCCTGATCCGCCTTTGCCTTCGCTTAAGCTGCCTAAGCCTCAGCCCTCGCAACGCGCTTCTCTTAGAGTAGTCTAGCCTTTAGCTACTAACTAGCCCTCTAAGCCTTAGCTGCCTTAGTTTTTTGGAGTACTAGCTACTCTGCCTTAGCCTCTTTTTGCTGTAGACGATCACGTGCCTCCTACACCTTCCTTAAGGACCAGAAAACAGCACCCCCTAAGTACTCAGTAGGCTGGTTATCTAGCAAAGGCTTGCCACGCTTCCTACGCCTCTTCTCATTGCCTAGTGCTGCTCTTAGTCCCTCATTTTTATATACTGTAGTAGCTGTTTTTGTACAGCAATTGAGTGCACTGTTCAGCTTAGCTTCTTTACCTTATTACTATTCCCTATATCTACTGCAGCCTTTAGGAGCCGGTCGATTTTCCTCCAGTTAGACGCGCTAAGTACTAAGGTTGAGCTTTCTCTTAATTCCCGCTCAGGTAGGCTGGTCTTAGTAAATCTCTTAAGTATAACCTCTAGGTTAAGTGGTAATATGCTAGTAGCCTTAAAGGCCTTAATAATTAATGGCTTCCTAAACGAGCTACCCTAAGCCCTCTAGAATAGGCTAAAGAAGTCTCTTTTTGCGATTGACGATAGTCCCTAGCACCTGTGTAGGAAGGCTGAGAGCTTAGCTAAGTAGGCAGTGGAGAGAGGCTTAAATATAAACAACGTCGAGCGGCTGTAGCGTATGCGTCGAATAAGGCGGAAATATAGCTAGGAGTATCCTATTCTAGTTATAGTAATTAATAAAATCTATAGTAAGGTGGGATCTATGGCTGTTAAGGATAAGTAGTTAGTAGGAGCGTCTAGCTTTCTCCTTAGTACAGCGATTAAACACCTGCTTAAGCCACGCGAGGCCTATCTTGTTATTTGTCTAGCTAGAAGGCGATAAGGTGATAAAGGCTGAGTGTTCCTAAGGGTTGATTTCTTCAACCCAGCTTGATTGTAGGCTACCTGAGGCAGCCTGATAGATAAGGGCTAGATATCTAGAGCTGATCCGTTGGCGCATATGCAGGCTAGGAGCGAAATCCACTCACGGCTACCATCCTGAATAGCCTGCCTCACCTCCTTGCTCTTGTACAGCTGCCTACTAAAGATCCGCTTTAAGCGAGTAGTAATGCCTAGTAGGATGCCTTTTTCGTCCATATTGTACGTGTGCTAAGGCTTGATATCGTATTAGCTAATTTTCTGCTGTAGTAGGTTGAAATATAGGCTGTACTTTGTCTCTAAGTTGGCTTTGTCGCGATTGCTGTCTATTCTAGCTGTCCATCTTAAAACTAGATCAATGCTGCTGTGTCGCTTAACGAACTAATCAACCTAGTATATGCTAACGCTTATTTTGGCTATACAGGCTGCAAAGTTCTAGATCATTTGCCGTGTAGGTAGTAGGCCTCGCTAAGTGAGTTTTTTAATATAGCGTATAAGCTCCTGCTCCTGTTAAGGGCGAAGTTTTTATCGGTTAATTCCCCTCAGCTGTACGCAACTGCGTTACAGCCTGGTGTCTCCAGGTGAGCGTAGAGCGTATAACGCTATGCTCCTTCGCGATTTTTGTATAGTTAATAGAGTCTCCAGGTTCTTGCGATTATATCGCTTCAAGCGCAGCCTCAATTGACCCCATATTGGTAGCGATAGGTGGTGTTGAAGCTTGAGGTGTTTTCGTGTTGAGCGCGCATTGAGGCTCGGCGCGCATTGACCCCCGCACCCATGGTAGTGGCTGTGGCCCGGGGAATGTCGGTTATCTGAAGTCCTGTTGCTCTGCAGATGGCCTGCCGGATAGCCATTAGTGCTGGGTTAAGGAGTCGGATTGTGGTAGGCACCGTAAGTAGGATGCGGATGTCGTCGTCTTGTCGCGCCTGTGTGGTGCGAGCTGGTGATGCCCGTGCACGTCCTCTTTGGGACGTGCTTCTAGAAGTGGGATAGTCGCTCTCCCTTAAGGAGAATGCAGCAGCATCTGCGTAAGTCTTGCGGGAGCGTTGGGCGGCGCTCGAGTAGGCGCCGCTGCTGTTGCTGTCGCTGGCCGGGCTGCTAGTATTGCTGCCCGTGTTAGTGACTGAGGTGGTAATAATAGCCTGGATAACCAGGCGCCGGAGGTCGTTCGCGATCCCCACATCCTCAGGGCTCTTATAGCTTATCATACAGTTGTCGATAGCCTGCTAAGGCTATAGTAATAATCTTGCGCCTCTAAATGGCATGTATGGCGGCGGCGAAATAAGGGGCGATCGCGCTGGTGACGTCGTCAGTTGCTGCTGCTGTTGCTGCTCCAGCCCTGTCCTGGGTGTTCGCACTACGACCGAGTTGGAGGCGTGCCGGCGCGCGGATATCCATCACGCAGGACCTCTTAGAGGTGCGAAAATTGTTCTGTCTCGGGGACTCGGGTCCTCCTGGCCCGGTGCAGCCCTCAGAGGGGGGCTGCTGGCGGTTGGGGGTTACCTCAGCCGCCGCTGCAGAATCTGCAGTTTCTGCCATTTTCCTTACTACGCAATAGCGCAATGAGTAGAGGGCGGAGGGAGGCTGGAGTTCGCAAAATCCAGCCTGTTTCAACTAAATTCAGATGAAAAATTGAAAAATTGGTGTTAGCGATGGCGATCTGTATGCTCTACTATATAGTGTACTTTAAGAGACTTGTATTAAGGAACTTAAGAAGCAATTAAGGTTTTAATAAAGTGAAAAACACGTAAAAGAAAGCGCATTTAGAAAGGTAGAACGCTAGGCTTTACTTAGGAAGCAGATTTGGAAGTAAAAAGCCCTTCTATTAGAGTAAAGTTATTAAAAAGGGCGCGAGGTAGTAGTGAGAAAGAGGTAGGTTCCTTAATATAATACTGCTATAGGAGGTGTAAAGAGTCTAGGCATAACGTAAGAACCTATTAGATAGATAAAAAGATAGAGGAGAAGTTAGATATATTACTCTTAGCGGCTTATTTTTAAATAGTATTAATAGTAAATTAGAGTGATTTTATTATAGGTTACTATAAGGCCAAAAATAATAAGTTAACTTTATTTTATAATAGTACGCACTTAGTAACTAAAAATTAGATAAAGTACTACTTAAGATGTAGTATACTTTACTATAAATTATAATAAGTATACTATATATTATAGGGAGTCTTATTATAAGTTTGTACTACTAAAAAACTTCTTAGCTTTACGCGGCTATTATAGCCGCGTAAAGAGGCTACATAATATAAAAAGTAAATTAAATAGTAACTTAGGATATTATAAGTTGTAGTAGATTATTATAAGTTACTATGAAGTAACGTTAGTAGTGTTCTATAATAAGTTATAAGGGACCTTAAAGTTGCTAAGAAAAACTATTCGGCGGACTAATCTGTCCGGGCTACTAATAGAATATATTAAGATAAAAACCTTTATGATTCTACTTCTAGATAGTTAATTAATAATATATATAAAGGACTTTTTTTATATATAAATAGTAGCTAAAGATATATGCCTATACTAACTATACTAGTATATTAATACTAACTAGAAATATTTTTTACGCTCTTTTTAGTTACTAAGTAGGGGGTTTTACTTTTTTATATTATTTAAGATAAAAGCTTTTATTATTCTATACCTAAATAGATTTAATTAACGCTATATACTAACTAGAACAAAGCATTTTTAAAAAGATAAAAAGTATAAAAAAAGATATAAAAAAGGTAATAAGGCATACTTAATAGAAAGATAAGTATGTATATATTATTAATTAACTATCTTGAAGTAGAATAATAAAGGCATTTATTTTAAATAATATAATAAAAATATAAAGTTCTCTACTTAGTAATAAAAAAGAGTATAAAAAAAAATTATCATAAAAGTGTTACTAATTAAAAGTATAGGCTTCTTACTTATATTATATTTTTTTAGAACTAGTATACTTAGTAAGTAAGAGACTCTAAGTAAGACTATATATATAGCCTTTCTATATACTTATCTTATATTACTTCTCTAGAGTTAATCTATAGTGTTATATAATTTTAGGCTAACTGTTTAACTAATATTATATTTCGTAATTAATAATTTCTTTAATAATATTTTTTATAGTAATAATAATAATAATAATTATAATAGTAACTAACCTAACTATTTTATTACTCTTTTATAGTAGATTTTTTCTTATAATTAATAAGGTATATACTACTGCTAAGATTTTACTACTACTACTTACTCTTACTTATTACTATTACTTAGTTATAATCTCTTACTACAATAGCACTTTAAAATAATTTGCTACTACTTTAATAAGCTTTTTATACTATTACTATATCTTTAGCGTTAAATATATTATAGTAAACTCTTTTTTTCTTTTACTTTAGTTTTTACTTTACTTTATAGTTGTTAATATTTTTATTTTTAATTATTTTTTTAAGCTTTTATAATATAATTTCTATATATTATACTATTATTATAGTATAATGGCTATTTTTTTTACTAATATTTAGATACTAAATAAGTATTTTATACTTTAGAATTTAGAGATATAAGGGGTAGTAAATTAGCCTAAAGATATTATTAATAGAGTACTTAAAAATAAGCTTTAAAAGACCTTTAATAATTATTTTAGTTATATAAGGTTACGCGCCAAGACCGCCAAGCTCGCTTAGCAGTTCGAACGCGCTTTTTTTATAATTACCTTTTTTACGCTCTTTTTAATTATTAAGCAGGAGGCTCTGCTTATTTTATTATATTTTTAAGATAAAAGCCTTTATTATTCTACCCCTAGATAGATTTAATTAACGCCACATAAGGTTACAAAATTTTTAAAAATTATTTTTAATTTTGCCTAGCTAGTTTATCTATACCCTAACTAATTTTAATAATAGCTATATTGCTAGAGAGATTAAATTTTATATAATTTTAGGTTACTAGAAAGTTATTATATTACTAAATATAATAGATAAAAACTAAAAATTTAATATTTCTAGATATTACTAATATTATAACACGTAGACTTTATACACTATATATATAGCAAACTATAGTTATACTATAGCTACTAGATTATAAGTATGTGTAGCGTTAATTAATCTACCTAAAAGTAGGACGACAAAGACTTTTATCTTAAACAATATAGTAAAAAAAGCAGAGCCCCCTACTTAGTAATTAAAAAGAGCGTAAGAAGGTAATTATAAAAGATTATATATATAATAACTAAACTATAGTTAAGTTTTTTGTAAAAAGTAGATAAATAGATAAAAAGGTAATCGAGTTAGTAGTATTAAACTAGTTAATTAATCTTAATAAACTAGCCACCTAGTAATCTATATATAAAATAATTTAGACTAACTAACACTTAGCTTTATATTAAAGATCTTTATTATGTAGAAATTCTAACTAAGGTTAAGTCCGCACTATATATAGAAAGGAGTAGAATAGAAGGCACTAAAACTTAGTACCTAGTATATAGTAGTAGTAATAAAATATATAAATAATAATAATTTTATTATTAACTTTCTATATAGTAGTATTAGTAATAGTAGTTAATATATAGTCTACTATCTAGTATATACTAAGTTATATATTATCTCTTAACTAGTAGACTATTAGAAAGCTATAGTGGACCTATGCGGAGTTGCAACTATAAAAGTAGTGTAGGTAATAGAATACTTAACTATAGTTTAGTTATTATACTTATAACTTAGTAATAGCATAACTATAGTTTGCTATATATAGTATATAATGTCTACCTACTCTTATAATATTAGTAACGCCTAGTATACTAAATCTTTATTTTTTTTATCTATTATACTTAGTAACGTAATAACTACTTTCTAGCAACCCTAATATTATGTTTAAGTCTAATACCTATAGTAATATAATAATTATTAAATTCAGTTAGGGTATAGATAACTAGCTAGGCAAAGTTAAGGATAATCCTTAGAGATTTAGTAACCTTATATATAACTAGAAGGATTATTAAAGGGGCCTTTAGAGTTTATCTTTAAGTACCGTATTAGTAATATCTTTAGGCTAATTTACTACACACCTTATACCTCTAGATTTTAAAGTATAAGGCACTTTTATAGTATTTAAATTAGTTAGTAGAGACGTAGCCTTTATAATGTAATAATAGTATAATATAGAAACTATACTATAAAAGCTTAAAGATATAACTAAAAATAAAGGTATTAAAGACTATAAGAGTAAGGACTGAAGTAAAGAAGAGAAAGAGTTTATTATAATATATAAGACTTCTCCCCTAGGGTTAATTCGTAATATTACGTAATTCTAGGCCGGCTGTTTAACTAATCACTATGTTACGTAATTAATAATTTCTTTAATAATATTTATTGCTATAATAATAATAATTATAATTATAATAGTAACTACTATTAATAATGCTACTATAAAGAAAGTTAATAATAAATTATTATTATATTTGTGTATATTTTATTACTACCACTATATACTAGGTACTAGGTTTTAGTGCCTTCTATTTTACTCCTCTCTATACATCCTCTCTATACATAGTGCGAACTTAATCTTAGTTAGAATCTCTATATAATAAAGAATATTTAATAATACATAAGACGCTAGAGGCATAGCAGGAGCATAAGAAGCTTATTAAGGTAATAGTAATTATCTAGGCTACTATTAAGGTAGGAAACTGCAACTAAGTAATAAGGGTAAGAATAAGTAGTAGTAGTAGGAGTATAGGGAAGATAGGTAGTAGCGAGATTCTAAGGGGGCAGAATACAGCTCGCTAATTGCAAGAAGAGATTTACTATAGAAGAGAGTTAATAAAATAGTTAGGTTAGTTGCTATTATTATTATTATTATTATAGCAGCAAAAAATATTATTAAAGAAATTATTAATTATATAACATAGTGGCTAGTTAAATAGCTGGCCTAGTATTACGTAATATTATAGATTAATTCTAGGGGAGAAACTTAGCTTTATATAGTTTAATTATGCCTTTATAATTAAAACTATATTAGTAATCAAAATAAATAATAAAATAACATGTTAGAATTTCGCTATTATAATAAAAGCTAAATAGATAAATAACTATAAGCTATCTAAAAATAACTAAAATAGTTATTTCGATAATAAGCTACAATTAAAGCAAAAGTTAACTTTAAGTAACGCATAAAAAGTTTACTAAAGATAATTGTAAGAAATCTATTATTATATATATTAAATTACTTAAAACTAAAGATAAATTATAATATAAAACTAACCTAATAAAATATTATAAAATACGCTATTATAATATAAATAAGCCCGTAATTATTTTTTTTCTAAAATTAATAACTTTTGACAACTTGTTATAATTAAGCGCTTTAATAATTTTAAGTAATTGCTAAGAAGAATATACTAAATAAGACAATATTATATATATTAAATTAATTATTACTAAAAATAAAATATAATAATATATAAAAGACTTATTATATAATATAAAATATATTAGCGTATAATAAACTAAGGAGTAATAAATTATATCTAAATAAGACGTTTATTATTAATATTATAACTAAGTAATAGTAAAATAAGTTTATATATAAAATAATAGCTTATATAAAATACTAGTTTATATATAAAGTACTAGTTTGTATATAAACACTATAGTTTGTATATAAAATACTAGTTTGTATATAAAATAATAGCTTATATATAAAACACTAGTCTATATATAAAATAATAGCTTGTATATAAAACACTATAATATATATAAATACTAGTTTAAATATTAGTTTAAAACACTAGCACGTATAAAAGTTAAAGATATAATTAAACTATATATAAAACTAAGTATTTATTAGTCTAAATTATTTTATATATAAATTGCTAAGTAGCTAGTTTATTAAAATTAACTAACTAGTTTAATAATACTAACTTAAATATCTTTTTATCTATTTATTTACTTTTTATAGATTATGAGCCCGACGCTCTAATAATTTTATTATTTATTATTATCTCTACCTTTTAGCTTACTAAGCTACACTTCTATTAATTTTTCGATATCTACCTTATTTTTCTTAGAATTTTCTTAAGATTCTGATTCTCTTATACTAGCTAGTCTAGTCCTTTTAGCTTACTCAGATATCTTCGCAAAATCGATATTTTGACTAATACTTTATTCTTTTAGAATTTTCTAAGCTCTTTTACTAGCTAGACTAGTTTATTACCTTTTTAGGCAATTTTCGCCAAGTCTTATTAATTTTCAAGAAATACCTCATTTTTCTTAGATTTCTAAGCTCTTTCTGGCCTATTAATCTTATTTATAATAAGTTCTAAGATTTCTTTTATCTTTAAGTAGAAGATACTTAAGGGTATTTCTAACTATAAGATGTAAAAGTCTAGGGCTATTTCTATTCTTATAATAGAGAATTATATAGCTGCAATTTAGAGTAATAATAATATTGTAATTAATTTAGTGTCGAAAGATATTAATTTAAAAGCACAATTAATTATTACTTTACTAGTTAAAAATAGTCCTATATAGCATATTAAGGATTTATCTATAGCTAATAAGAAGTAAATTTATTTAGAGAATCTTTATATTCTTCTAAAGATTACTATTCTAAATTTTTTCTTTTAAAGAAGTTATTTAATAGAGACGTACATTAATAAAATTAAATATTTAACAATAAATCTTAACTATAAGTTACTTAAAATACCCAAATAGGTTATTATAGCCTAGGTGTTAAATAATTTAACTTCTAATTATAAGGAGTTTGTTACTTTAGTAACTTAATTATTTCGAAATAATTCTTCAAAGATTAATCTAGAGAATTTATTCTCTAATTTAATTAATAAAAGTCGTTATTAGACGCACTTAGATAGTAATAAAACTAAGGTTTTATACACTAAATTCTAAAATTAATATAAAGTTATAAAGTCTAAACAATTTTGTAATAAGTATAAAATAAATACCCCCACTTTACTAATAAGTGTTAGTGTTTACATTCTAAAAATAAACCAAAATAGTTTAAAATACATTACAATTTTATTTAAAGCTAAAAAGAATAAAAAATAGATAAAAATCTATTAACTTGTGAATCCAAATCTCTAATAGATTAATTAGATCGAAAGCTATTAGATAAAATAGCTAAGTTATCTAAACTAATAGAAATTAAAAAGATATTATTAACTACCCTAAATAAAAAACAAACTAATTTAAAAAAAGGCTATTAAAATCCTTAAAATCTAGGATTTAATTCTAGAAATCCTAAACAAGGATTAAAAACTACTAAGATATTTATAACTACTAAGTTAAAAAGCCCTAATCTAATACTAGATTTAGGTAGTTTATCTTATATTATCTCTAACACAAATCTATTTATAGAAAATTTGTTAGTTAGAAAAACTACTACAAATATAATAGGAAAATAATAATATTTTTTAACTTCGTAATTTAGTAACAACGTTAGCTTTATATATAATATTACTAAGATAGTTTTAAATAACTATCTTTATTTGCCTAAAATTAATATAAATATTATTCTAGTAAAGAAATTAGTTAAAAAAGACTTTGTAGTAAAAACGTTATAAAAAGACAAAGCTATAATTAATAAGAATACTAATATACTATTAAAAGCAACTCTAATTAATAATCTTTATCTAATAAATATAAATAATACAGTAATAGATAATATTCTATTTACTAAAAAGGTTATTAATAAAAATAAACTATTAGTAACTATAAAGAGAATTTAATATATCTCTATTATAATTCTTTTAGATATAAAAAGCTAGATACTATATATATAAAATACTAGGTATAACTAAATCTACTAACTATAAAATTAATTGCCCTAGCTGTATAAAAGCTTAACTAACAAATAATAATAGTAGAGAAATTGCTACTAAAGTAGATAATTACTTAGATAAGATAGTAATTAATTTATATGGGCCTATTACCCTCTCTAATAATAATTATAAATATATTATCTTTTTGGTTACTAAGCAGAGGGTTCTGCTTTTTTATTATGTTTATTTAAGATAAAAGCCTTTATCGTTCTACTACCCCTAGGTAGATAATTTAATAATACACATAAATATATTATATTCTTTCTACACTCTACTACTAGAAAATTAGAATTTAAACTATTAAGATATAAATTAGAATCGTGTAAAGTCTTTAAAGACTTTTAAATAAAGATTAAAAACTAAAGAAATTAAAAAATTAAAATTATTAAAATAGATAATACCGTGGAATTTCCTAATAGTAATTTACGCTATTTAATAAATAAAATAGAATTATTTACTAGTTTAATTCGCTATATACACCCAAATAAAATAGTTTAATTAAAAGAATAAATAGAACTATAATAGAAATAGCTAAAAGTGTCCGTATACTATACGGGCAAGGGCACCTAAGGGTGTTAGGGTTTTAATATTGCCGCACGATGGCATTATGTAGGGATTACACATAATACCCGTGCGCCGCTTCCTATACGCTATAGGATCTTCTTCTTTCTATTTGTATCCTCTCTAGAGACAAGTAATTATTACTAAAGTTATTCTATTATATTATTTCTTTTCCTTATATAATTACCCTATACATCCTCCACACTGGCTAATATAGAGTATTAGAATTTAATGTCTATATAGCTAGCTATAGAGCCTATTTAACACTAATTAGTAGTTAACTAACTCTTAACTGCAAATTAGCAAGAGTAAAACAAATCGCACAAGTTATTATTAGCAATATAATTTGTTTTATATACCCTATTCTCTATATATAAGAGAATAGTAGACTAAAACTTTATAAAGTTAGTAAGTAGATATTACTACTATATAAAATAAAGGAAGCGATTATATAAGACGTTATTAGCTATATAATTTATTTTATTATACTCTATCCTCTATACATAAGAGGATAGTAAATTAAATCTTTATAAAGTTAGTAAGTAGATGTCGCTACTATATAAAACAAAGGAAGCGATTGTATAAACTATACAAAACCTATTCTTATTTATAGAAATAGTAGATTAACTCTTTTATTAAGTTAGTAAGTAGATATCGCTACTATATAAGATTTAAAAGAAGATAGTGTACTAAGCACACCCACTAGTAACTATATAAACATATAGTTAGATAATAATAAACTCTAATAAAACGTAAGTCTTTATATAACTAACCTATTAAATAAACTAGTTACGTAATAGCTACCCCTACTACCGCTTCGCACAAAGCCCCTGCCTTTACTGCCTTCGCCTCGCAAGACAACACTAATATGCCTAAATATACTAGATTGTATAATAAGTATACTAAAGGAATAGAAATATTAGAGGTAACACTACGCAAGAGAATAAGACCTAAGTACTAGAAGAATAAGATGAATCTGGCAGACAATCCCTCTTTATTAGAAATGTAATTGTACGCAGTATATACTATTGCTAATTATTATACATTATACTAAAAAGGAATAGCTTGTTTAGAATTATTCTAGAAAGACTTTAAAGGATAGAAAGAACACTATTTTTTAAAGATAAGCTATGCGTTTAGAAGAGAGCTTATTACAGTCCTAGAAGAAAAGGGCATTATACTAAAAATAAATACTAGAGCTATAAATAATAGCAAACTATATAAAGTAGCCTAAGGCAATACTAATACTACTTATACAACACTACCTTCTATAGCCTACTTAACTCCTTATATATAGACACTAAGGCTAATTCTATTTAAGCTAGTTAAGCTATCGCACAAACCTAAATAGAGTAAGTTATTGCTACTATAGGCACCTATATAGCTATAGGTCCCTACAAACATCTTAAGAGAACCTTTATATAAGTACTAAGAATAATCTTATTTATATAAATAACTAATTAACCTACTACTCTTTATATATAGTACCTAACTACTATTGTGCCCACCTACTTATAATTATTAAATACTATATAGAATAGAACCAGCACTAGTTAAATATAAATTATAGGCACTATACTAATCTATATAGACTAAGCCTATACTATAATCTAACCTATACGAACTTCCGCCTAAGTACAACCTACCTTCTTAGAGAATTCTAGCTAATAAGATAATCTAATTTTAAAAGGTATAGAACAAGAATAATAACTATACTAGAGCTCTATATAATATTTTAGTAGATAAGAGTAGAATCTTTATAGATTTATACAGACGCCTAGATATTGCTAAGAATTAATACTTAGATATCTTTCTAGATATCCTTACTAGCTATGCGGCACAGTATTACCTCTATACTATTTGCCCTAGATAATTGTAGAAGTGCTTGTACAAAGCACTTAATAGTTACTTTAACACTACTATTAACTATAATTAGTATTAGATAGACTAGACTATAATAACTTTTATATAATACTAGTGCAAACCCTAATAAGAGTTTGCACAAAGTCCTAGAGGCAATAATTAATAGGCTTACCCTCGCATAGAGAGTATTAGGTGCGGACTTTACTAGGGAAATTTCTCTCTATACTATTATTATATAAGTATGCCGCGAATATATAGAGCTAGAGTAGGCTATATTTACCTCTAAGCCTACCTATAAAGCTCTATTTGCTAATCTCTATGCGTTAATTTAAGTTATAATTAACCGCTAATTAAATTAGTACCTATAAGAGACTAATACGTACTACACTAATTATAAATATAAACTTTTCTACACAAAGAGAAAGATTACTAGTTTCTTATAGATAAGAATTTTATAGACATTTTATACTATTATTATCGCGATTCTAATTAAATAATATTTGTATAAGACTAAAGAAGTGTTTTATATATACTATAAGGAAGGTTATTAGTCTTCCAACCATCCGCGTAATAAGCGTACCTGCGTAATAAGGTAGTATATTACCTTTTATAAAGAGTATAATAATAAGGGAACCTGCTTTATATAAAGAAGAGGAGCAGAGTATAAATAATAAGGATGGCAATAATTAACTGTCCTACCTAACTACTACTGCATATCTTTACTGCATAACTGGCGAACACATCTATAAAATAGTTAGAGAAGTGTATAGAATAGTTTATTCTTAAAGATTAATACTATATAATATACTAAGGTAAACTGTAAGATATATAGTATAGCAAGGATTTCTACTATTAGTAAAGTATAGCTAGAGGTATACGTATAGGAGAACCTCTATATAAAGATTAATTAGATACCTAGCAACACTAATATTAGCTTTAGAGGTTAGAATCTATAAGGATCTCTAAGAACTATATAAATTATAAATCTAATAGGAATAGTTACCTACTATATCCTAGATACTCTAACACTATTTCTACTATTACTAGCAGATACTAACAAACTAGGTGCCTACTTTAATAATATTCTAGATATTATTATATAAAAGGATAGCATAACTATACCTATTATACGCAAATTGGGACACCCTTTCTTTAATATTATTAAGGAAAAAACTATGTTTTTTTTTTTTTTACTAAATAAGAACTCTATCGCCTTTATTAACAATTTAGACATATCTATAGAAAGACTTTAGAAGATACTTACTAATACTGGCCATAAAGTAAATGCCAACATACTAAATAAAATTTTAGAGTTTTGCCACCACTATTAATTGCACAAATAAGCCCTATGTCGCTTTAAGTTTACTATTAAGGATAACATCTACTTTAACTATAAGATTATTATTAATATCGTACGCATTAAAACTAGAGACGCACTTTATATTATAGATATAGACACATTATTTTAATCTGCAATTTTCTTAAAATTAATATTTATATAAGATGCGTGAAAAGCCCTCTATAGATACTAAATTAATATTTACTAATGTCTACCTAACTATATTATACATAACCCAGGTACAAACTTTACATTAGATAAGTTTAGAAACTACGCGCGAAGATTATTAGCGCAACCTATAGGCAGATGCCTATAGAAGCATATTAGGTAATAGAGAAGGTTAAGTGTTTACACGCACCTCTTTATAGAGTCTTTAATATTCTTAAGGCTAAACTAGAAAATTATATAGATGAGGAGAATATTCTCTAGATAGCTGTTAAAGCTATTAATAATACTATAGGCCTAGATAGCCTTATACTCACACTACTAGTCTTTAGCATATATTCTAGAATTAATATAGATTCTTCTCTATTACCTAATATTATTATACGTATAAATGCTATACAAAAGGCAATAAAGATATTATAAAAGAAAAGAAATAAGACTAATATTAATTATGCGCTAAACACCCATAATAGTCTATTAGCAGCACACAAAGTCCTTCAGCCCCCACTTAGATCTAAGGTTATAGTCTAGAGAGAGAAAGGTAGATAAATAGGCCTATATAAAATTAAGGGTATTAAGAATAAAGATATAATCCTTATCCTAGAGAATAGTCTAGTAAAGTTTTACTATACGCAAGTTAAGCTATACTATTATAAAGAAGATTACACTTTTCTACTATTAGACAAAGCAGATAATACCGCCCCCCCTATACAAAGAGATTCTCTAGAGAAGAGAAGAAAAGGCCGCCTAAGAAAGGATGCTGCATTCCTTTCCTAAAAGGAGATCAGCAATTAGGAACTATCTCTAAAGCTCTGTGCGGAAGGTATAATCACAACACCTAGAGCACCTTTTAAAGAGTTAGACCGCACGGAGATAAACGCTCTAATTGCTAATAGCATATTTAAGATTCTTCTCTTTAACCCATCTAAGTATACGGACAGAATCTTTAACCTCCACCTCGTACGAGAAGTTAAGGGCAAGACTACTTAACTGTATAAGAAATTCCGCCTTGTGTTTGCTAGCCACTCTAATAAAAAGAAGAATAAAATTCTTACCTAATTACGCACCATCTAAAGAATAAGCCAGCGCCTACTCCTCGCGTTAGAAGTAAGCCTTTAGGCAATATACAGAATATATTTTAAACTATAAGATATTACTTAGGCCTATATTTAGTTTACTAAAACTAAACTACACACTTTATACTAGACTATCTAAGAAACTACACACAAACTTTCTATAAGATATAATTTTCTATATTGTATAACTACTCTATAGTGTAGCTAAATTAGATCTTTACTAGTTTAAGACCTACTATAACTACTATAAAGAAAGACTTAGTATAAAGACTTTATTATATAACTCATATCTACTTATTACTAATAAAGAAGAGCACATCTTTAGAATTACTAGCCTTTAGATAAATAATACTCTTAGTATTATTAATAAGAACTTTACACAAAAAGAAGAAGAAGAAGAGCTAAAGAAAGCAGCCTTCTATATAAAGAATAAGACTATCCTTACTAAGAACTAACCTATTAAGTTTAATAGTAAAAGAATTCGGCTTTTATATAACACTATAGTTCTTATACAAAAAGGCTAAGTAAAGGGCCTTCGCATAATTAACCTAGAAGATAAGAATACTATATAGAGGTATATAGAGCAGTGTGTAAGAAGTGTCTATATTGTATCTATGTGCTAACTAGAAGCCGCATTTAATTTATCTATTACCGCTTAGACTATATTACCCTTATATAAAGATATTAAGGCATTAAACGCACAAACCTAATGGCAGATTAATAATAGTAAGTGTGGTCTTACCTTTATACTATTAGATCTCTATTATATAAAACTATTTATCTTTACTAATGGCTTATTCGCTAATAATAAGAACCTAAGCTTATAGCTAGGATTTCTAATCGCTTTAGATAATAAGTATTATATAGGTAATAGTAATAACGTTAATATTCTAGTAAATATTATACACTAGAATTTAACTAAGTATAAGAGAGTAATAAGAAATATTCTTACTAGCAAGCTATATAGTATAGTAGAAGACTTTAATAATACTATTACTATTAGCACAACTCTCTAGAAGATTATACACACGCGCTTAGTCTATTACTAATTCCTATAGTTATCTATATAGATTCGAAGTCCTCTCTATAACTATCTCGTACAACTAGGAACCATAAATAAAAAGCGCCTTATAATTAATATTATATTACTCCGCAAATTGTATAAGCACTATAAGATCTCTAAGATTAGATAGATTAATCGAAAGAACAACCCTACTAATGCCTATATAAAAAAGGCCCTAAACTAGGCTCTAGAGTCCTTAATCTCTAGTAACACCTTAATAATCACTATTAAAGCATTAGTAGATCGCCTTGAGCCCGCTCGCACAAGCTCCTTCTAGCCTTTATATAGCACTATTTCTTTATTATTCATCTACTCTTTTATGTAATATATTTATTTAATTCTTTTTACACGTATATATTACTTAAGAATATGTATTTTTCTATTTATTATTTGCACAGAAAGAGAAGAGACACAGCACACATTTATTTAGAGAGGAGTTTTTATTTTAGTACTTATAGATAATGTCTAGAAGTGTCTATCCTACTATCTAGCCCTATCCTATGCAATAATCGCACTTAGCACTATGGCTCTGCCATATATAAGAACTATATAATCCTGCCTAAAAGTTTACTACTATATAACACTTAGTAAAGGGCCTAGGGCTAAAGTTATCACTATAGCGGTAAGCGTACGTAGTGCCCCTAAGGATACCGCGTAACTAGATAAGGAGCGCGTAAAAGTAGCCCTTACGCTAAATAAGCTTAGCAACCTATGAACGTAGGTCTATACTAGCTATAAGAATAATATTAATATTATATAAAGGCAGATATGCACTACGCAACTTCTTAGCCTATTTTTTATAGTTAGTATCTATATAAAAAAGCACAGAATAAAAAAACTTATATTAATAAAAATGCCCTAAATAAATATATAGTTTGCCTAGGAACTAGTTAGAAGAATAATGCGCATTCTTTTGCCTAAAAGAGCTACTATAGTGGTATTAAAACTAGGGAGGCTTAGCTAGTTAAGACCTACTAGTATAAGCCCTATTATCTACACTAAGTTAGTATTATATAGAGATAAAATATTATATAATAAAGGACATAGTTTAGTAGTACTATAAAAAGAGGGGATTAGCTTAATAAAAAGAGAAAAAGAGCTAGAGAGAAAGGACATATACAAAGAGATATTTAAAGTAGAGAATAAGAAAGAAAAGAATAAAGAGAGAAAAGCCTACCTTATATATCTCTTCCTTCTATTTAGAGCCTTAATTTCTACCCCTTATTAGCGTTTATTTCCCCTTATCTAATACTACACAATTGTCTAACACTACTACCTAAATAGATAAGATAAATAAGTCTACCTATTATATAAAAAATAAACTAAGTAAAAAGAACTCTATATAAATAACACATTATTATCGTAATCTTATCCTTAACCGCTATTAGCCAGACTGCTACTTTACTACTAATAAGCCTAATCGCGCCTCTAATAAATAGTAGTAAAGTATAACAAATAGTTACTTAATAGAATCTTTTTATTAACTAGAGTAAACTAGCTAGAGTAGAAGACGTACAGATAGGGAAATAATAAATAGATAGAGTAAGTATTAGTAAGTAAGATAGTTTGTGCAGAGGAAGAGAGAACTACTAATAGTAATCTTAAAATAAAAAGTTACTAGAGTCTATATACTATTATTAGATATACAATTACTATAAATCATAGTAATTTTTACTATAAAATATAGTGGTTAGGTGTGACCGATTATATGGCCTTCTCACACTAATTTCACTATGAAATCACTGTGAAATATACTAAGGAGGCTGGCGCACTACTGTGTTACACTGCCCCTATATTATCCCTAATAGTACTAGCGCCTTGGCATAGATAGAAACTTCTCGCGATAGCAGAGCTTCTCCGAAACAACACACACAATGAGATCATCTAAAAAAACATTAAATCTATCACTTTTATCTTATCTCATTAAGATATACCCTTATATCTAATAATTAAGAGTCTCACTACCTCGATCAAACCGATTATTATGTCTCTATTGATACTTAGGGTTTCTATAGTAATCCTAACTAACTATTCGAACTATACACACTATAGCTGAGGCAAATTAAAGCCTAAGCCTAATTACTAGAGGTCTGGGATCTTATCGACCTAGCCCTACCTATTAAACCTACGATTAAACTAATCATTCCAACGGCACTAGACGTTAGTTTCTATTAACTAAATAGCGTGTGTACTAACGCACACCTAACTAATCCTAACAAACGTCTAACGCTACTGTCGTAGCTATCGCATATTAGTCTAAAGGGTTATAATAAGGATATATAACTACTATAAGAATTAACTTAATACCTTTAAGATACTTAACCGCGCATACCGCGATAAGAAGGCGAACCTAGACAAACTAGTTACCCTTATACAATTAACAACCTCGGTACACTTGCAGACTAATTACTGCATACTAGGTTAATTAATTAGATAATGGATTAAGAACCTCACAATTATATAGTTAGGGTTAACTAAGATAACAAAGAATAACAAGCAAGGGCTAGGTATTAAGATGCCCTTAAGCTGATAAGGACTACTAGATTGTAGGCGACCTGGCTTGCTAAGTACAATTATGCAGCTATAGAAGCTAAGTTTAATAGAGTTCTAGAGCTCTAGAAGCCTAACTTAGTTAAGAAGGATTTTATAAAGGTAGTGTCTAACGTTGCACTTGTTTAGGTTACAACCTTTTATTAGAATAGAAGCAAGGATTATGCTGTTAGAAGAAAAGAAATAGTGAAACTTTTCCAAGAACATATAGTAATGCAGCACCTAATTAAGGGCAAACAAAAGGGCGCTTTTACTGTTGTAGGACTATTTCTTGCTAATAGTGGTGCAACTACCTAGACTATAGATAGGGACGCCTATCCTGTAGATAAAGCAGTATTACTTAAGCGAGGCAGATTACGCGCTAAGAAAGCTGGCTCTAAAGCTAAATTTAAGCAGTCTGCGATTACAGACGATAAGCTAATAGTAGTTAGTAGCTAAGAAGAATTAAACCTTAAGTGCCCTACTTATAAACAACGCTATAATCTAAAAGACTGCTTTTACGCTTTCCCTAAGAAACAACCTAAATAGTTTTAACCGAAGCTAGCAATAGTTGCCCTAATAAAATTTAGGATAGAGAATGACCTAGCGCTTATAGAAAGTATAAGATCCGTAAAGCGTCTAAGATCACAGACACTAAGAATTAAATAATTAAGCACCCCTACTCTAACTCGAATTACTAAAGTTGCTGACGATAAATAACTAGATGGTAGACGAATTACTGTCCTCTTAGCGAGCTTTAATGCCGCCTCCTACCACTTAGACCTAAACACATACCTACTACATTACTTTGTAATCCTTAATTCTAGCATAACTTGCTATATTTTAATAATATTGATTGTTTTGTTACGCTGCAACCACCGTCGCTAGGAGACTTTATATAGGCGGGCTTAACACGAGTATAGATTAGGGAATATAGAAGTGTCTATCTACACGTTAAGAGTGTATAAGGAAATAGGGTAATAAGGCTAGACAACGTCGCCTACTGCCCTAATCTGCTATGCAACCTAGTGTCTTTCTAATTACTCTGCAGGTAAGGCCTCTAGTAGGACACGCTAGCAGATCTAATAACAATTAAGAGAAGGGACAATACAATCCTTGCTAAACTTTAAGAAATACACAATTAATAGGTACTAGAGTTTAGAGCAACACTAACACTAAATTATACTATACCTAATAGTACGTACGCCACACACACAAGATTACTACGCGCACCGCATAACGAGCGCAGAAGGTGGATGCCAATATATGGCATAAACGACTAGGCCACCCAGGTTCTTAGGCGCTGGAACATATAGTGAATCACTGTAAGGGGGTGCACCTTAAAGGACTAACTATAGTCTAATGCGATGCTTGCGGCAGATTAAAGCTCAAGCGACAAATTAGATAATAGGCTAAACAAATTAATAACGGTCCTGGTGAGAGAGTCGCTATAGACTTTCACAACTTTAAAGATAAGAGCTCTACTAGCGAGAAAAGCTAAATGCTTATTACTAATTAATTCTTAGGCATAGCTTAGGATTTCTACTTTAAAGACAACTAACTAGCACAAACAATTATTAAACTACTAAAGGAATTTATATACTATTATAAAAGTATAGTTTAAGGTGATAGTTAAAGTCATTAAATTAGACAATAAGATCTTCGTAGTTAAGCAAGACGTTTACAGATAGTGTGTTAGTAAAGGTATCGTTATCGAGCCATTAGCACCTAATACCTAAGCTTAAAATAGAGGAGCTGAACGCTTAGGGGGTGTAATTAAGGAGAAGATTTGTGCAATGCGACTTGACGCTAACCTTCCCTAGACACTATAGCTAGAAATTACACAAGCGGCTGTATACCTATATAATTAAACTCTAAACTACGCTAATTGATAGCGATTACCACACAAAAGTATTCTTTACAAAAGTTGCTTTCTAAAATAGTATTGTCACTTAACTAAAGAAACTAAACTAGGCTCACCTTAGGGCCTATAGCTGTAAAGGCTTTGCTATAACTAATAATATAAAACGTAGCAAGAGCAAGCTCTAAAGGTTAGATCTAAAAGCATGGATTGGATACCTAGTGGGCTACCAATTAACAAACATCTAGAGGATATAGATACCTCTACTTAGGAAAGTTATTAGTACCTAAGACATTATCTTTAACGAAAAATTAGTATTCTTAGGTAAAGAAGAAGAGACCTATTAGACAACCTTATGCATAGCACTTATAAAGAGATTGCTGCATGGACCTAATTAGTAGAGCTACTACCCTCACCACTAGAACACGAAAATACTAAGTCTTTATACGAGGATAAGTTAATTACTAACTCCCGCGAGGATAACGATAATGCTCTAGGGTACTATTAAGGGAGGAAGATTAATTACACCTACCTAACACCACTAGCGACACCTCTGCCTATCGCACTGCTTACCTAATTAATAGCGAGTCTTAAACACAATTAACATGAACAATTTCCTATTAGATCACTATAGCCAGATTAACGCGCTGTGCTATAGGCAGCCACTTTCCTAGCTAGAACACAGGCAGGGGGCAGAGGCAAATACAAGAGAAAGCCACTTAATAAGGCGCAATTTAACCGCATGCTTATAGTAGGAAAGAAACCCTATTAAAGTTAAATGCTAGAACCTCTATCTTGCAGAATATAGTTAAACAATTATTTGCTATTTAATATGTGGAAGGATGCTAAGCGATTACACTTACAAAGCTACAAAGAAATAAGGTCTTAGAGTGAGGTGCCTACTGCCCTAGTGCGATTACGCGGCCACTAAATCCTTAACTGTATGTAGGTATATACCTACAAACTTAACAAACACTATTAATTTTAGAAGTGTAAGGCTAGGTTAGTAGTGCGCGGAGATTAATAACGCCACCTTACTACTTAGGACACCTACGCCGCAACCCTCGCAGGACAATCATTTCGCCTACTTATGTCTATGGCGGCTCGGTACGACCTAGAACTCAGCCAGTACGACGTCACCAACGCCTTTGTCCACGCAAAACTGGACAGAGAACTCTATATAAGAATGCCACAAGGTTATACCTAATTAGGCACTATCCTATAGTTGCACAAGGCACTGTATAGTCTTTAAATCTTACTACTGCTGTGGCAGAGAGAATTTACTAGTGCTCTTAAGGATCTTAGTTTTACCGCAGTTTTACACGAACCTTGCTATATAATTAAAGACAGCATTATTATTTTTCTTCTATGTAGACAACCTTATTGTCACCTACTTAAGGGATTAGAAACACACGCTGCTAACGCAGTAATAAAAAAGACAAGTATAAAGTTTACCCTTACTAGAGGTAACGATCTTTAGTGGTTTCTAGGAATTGAAATTGTTAGAGACCGTGCAAGTAGGCAACTCTAGCTATTACAGGCGTCCTATGTGGACAAGATTAGTTGCCTTATCGACCAACACGACCTTAAACACAAAACCCTAATGTTAGTAGTTAAACTGCTACCTTAAGAAGGACTTGTTACGAAGGTAGAGATTAACTAATACTAGCAAAAGATAGGATTAATTCTGTACGCTGTAGTAACTACGCGCCTAGATATCGCTTTTGCAAGCTCCTAACTATCGCGTTTTTTA
This sequence comes from Laburnicola sp. JP-R-44, assembly GCA_009805535.1. Taxonomy (NCBI): domain Eukaryota; kingdom Fungi; phylum Ascomycota; class Dothideomycetes; order Pleosporales; family Didymosphaeriaceae; genus Laburnicola; species Laburnicola sp. JP-R-44. The sequence continues at coordinate 296,080 of SELF01000003.1, read as the reverse complement.
TTAAATCCTAGTAACAACTATTACAACGCCGCCAATTGCGTACTGCTATACCTATCCTTCACCCAATTACTAGGGTTACGCTTTAGAGGAGTAGACACCTATAAGGTTGCTAGCGACGCGTCGTTTGCAGACAATAACCTTAATAGAAAGAGCTTGCAAGGATATATTATTAAGCTGTTTAGTGGTCTTGTAGCCTAGAAGGCAAACAAACAAGACACTATTACCACTTTAACAACTAAAGCTAAGTTACTGGCACTCTTATAGGTTGCAAAGGAGGCACTCTTTACAGCTTAGTTAATCGCTAAACTTAAGATTAAACTCTCACCCTTAACAATTACTATTAATTGCGACAATTAACAAACTATTGAACTTGTTACTAAAGAAATTGCTAAGTTGCAAACAAAGCTTAGGCACGTTAATATACACAATTATTAGCTCTAATAAGAAGTTGTCTGTGGGGCTATTAAAGTTTAATACTAACAATCTAAAAAAATGGTAGCTAATGGCCTTACAAAGGCTCTGCCCACTGGCAAATAGACTAAGTTCGTTAACCAACTCGGACTTGAAGACGTCAGGGGTAGGATCAGCGACCAGGAGGTAGACTTAGACGATTTGGAACAAAGGATGGAAGTTTTTTGGACTATAAGCAATAGTACAGCTGCGAAGAATTAGGTCCAGCTTAGGATGGTTCTAAGCTAAGGGGGTGTGTCAGATATACGATCACTGTAAATCACAGTAATTTTCACTATGAAATATAGTGGTTAGGTGTGACCGATTATATGGCCTTCTCACACTAATTTCACTGTGAAATTACTATGAAATATACTAAGGAGGCTGGCGCACTACTGTGTTACACTGCCCCTATATTATCCCTAATAGTACTAGCGCGCCTTGGCATAGATAGAAACTTCTCGCGATAGCAAAGCTTCTCCGAAACAACACACACAATGAGATTATCTAAAAAACATTAAATCTAATACTTTTATCTTATCTTATTAAAATATACCCTTATATCTAACAACTATATAGGCAAGGGCACCTAAGGGTGTTAAGGTTTTAATATTACCGTATAATAGCATTATATAGGGATTATATAATGCCTGGGCGCTATAGCCTATGCGCCGCAGGATCTTTTCCTTTCTATTTTTGCACCCTCTCTAGAGATAAGCAATTAATACCAAAGTTATTATATTATATTATTTCTCTTTTTTTCGTATAATTATCCTATACACCCTCTACACTTGCTAATATAGAGTATTAGAATTTAATATCTATATAGCTAGCTATAGAGCCTATTTAATATAAAGCTTATTATTTTATAGTAATTTGCTAATTACTTACTAGTAATACGCTATTAAAAACGCAGTGTATATATATAATATTACACTATATAGTAATTTAAATTTTATAAGCCTAAATAAAAAATTTTATAATCTAGGGCTTACTAAGTTACTACTTAGTTAAAAAACAATTAACTAAACTAGAACCTAAAGCTAAATTAGATATACTAGTAGGTTATAATAACTATAATTATAAAATATTAGATCTAAAAGATAATAAACTAGTATATTCTAGAGACATTAAAATTCCTTTTTTGTAAATAAAGCCGAATCTCACAGCTATACTTTAATAAAAGAAATAACTAGCTATAATCTATTTTTATATATACTAGCTCTATAAGATACTATATAAATACATATAACTAAGGTAATAACGCGCTTATTATATAGCACCCCATAAGGCTATTATGTATATAGGTAGGGTTAACTTAATTATAGTTTAGAACTATTATTAAGTAGTAACTTATCTCGCCTATATAGGTAGCGACGAGGTTAGAGTACTTATTGCCTATATAAAGAGAGCCTTAAAATTCTTAAAAATTACTTTTATAAACTTTAATAATAACTCTAATAAGAAGTTAATATACTATTTAATAGTAATAATAATATACACCTAGGTAATAACCCTAAATAATAATAATAATAATAATAATAATAATAATAATAATAATAATAATAATAATAATAATAATAATAATAATAATAATAATAATATAATAATAATAATAATAATAATATAATAATATAATAATACAATAATAATAACAACATACAGAGTAAGCTATAGATTATAAAAATCTTAATTAAAATAATAATATAAGAATATTAATAAGAATATTAATAATAAAATATTAATAAGAATATTAATAAGAATATTAATAAGAATATTAATAAGAATATTAATAAGAATATTAATAAGAATATTAATAATATTAATAAGAATATTAATAAGAATATAATAAAGAATATTAATAAGAATATAAGCTCTTGCAAATTAAGTCTAGACATATTACTTAACTAATAATACTACAATTATTAATAATAATAAAAGAATTATTTATAATACCTATACTATAAGACAAAACTTTAAAAGAATAACTTTAGAAAACTTAAATAAGTTAATAGAGAAACTAGCTATATTAATAACTAAAAATAATAAATTAACTAGCTACAAAGAAGCTATAAATAGTAAAAATAAAGATAATTCGCTAAAAACTATAGAGCTAGAGATTAGTTAACTAAATAATTAAAATACTAAGGAAATAGTAGATTTACCTAACAATAAAAAAACCTTTAAAAGGCTATTAGTGTAAAAAGTACATAAATAGATAAGAGGTAATAGAGTTAGCATTATTAAACTAGTTAATTAGATTTAATAAACAGAGATTACCTAGTAGTCTATATATAAAATAATTTAGACTAATAAATACTTAGCTTTATGTAGTTTAATTATGCCTTTAACTTTTATGCATGCTAGTATTTTAAACTAGTGTTTTAAAACTACTATTTTATATATAATAGTGTTTTATATACAAGCTATTATTTTATATATAAACTAGTGTTTTATATATATGCTATTATTTTATATACAAACTAGTGTTTTATATATAAGTAATTATTTTTAACTTTTATTTTACTATTGCTTAGTTATAATCTTAAACGTTTTATTTTAGAATAGTTTATTAATTCTTAGTTTATTATACGCTAATATATTATATATTATAGAATAAGTCTTTTATATACTATATTTTATTTTTAGTAATTTAATATATATAATATTGCCTTATTTAGTATATTATTCTTAGTCTTTTTTATAGTAATAGCTCAAAATTGTTAAAGCGCTTCATTGCGATAAGTCGTCAAAAGTTATTAATTTACAGAAATTAATTACAAGCTTATTTATATTATAATAGCGTTTTTTACAATTTTTATTAGGTTAGTTTTATATTATATTGTGTTTTTAGTCTTAAGTAATTTAATATATATAATATTAGATTTTTTACAATTATCTTTTAGTAAACTTTTTATGTGTTACTTAAAATTAACTTTGGCTTTAGTTGCGACTTTATTGTTTTTAGGTTTTTTATCTGTTTATTATTCAATATTATATATATTAAATTACTTATTACTAAAAACAAAATATAATATATAAAAGACTTATTTTATAATATAAAATATATTAGCGTATAATAAACTAATAAGTAATAAATTTTTCTAAAACAAGATATTTATTATTAACGTTATAACTTAGTAATAGTAAAATAAAGTTTATATATAAAATAATAGCTTATATATAAAATACTAGTTTGTATATAAAATACTAGTTTTTTGTATATAAAATACTTATTTGTATATAAAATACTAGTTTGTATATAAACACTAGTTTGTATATAAATACTAGTTTGTATATAAAATAATAGCTTATATATAAAACACTATTATATATAAAACACTAATATAAATAATAGTTTAAATATTAGTTTAAAATACTAGCACGCGCATAAAAGTTAAAGGCATAATTAAACTATATAAAACTAAGTATTTATTAGTCTAAATTATTTTGTATAAAGATTACTAGGTAGCCGGTTTATTAAAATTAATTAACTAGTTTAACAATACTACTAACTTAATTACCTTCTTATCTATTTATCTACTTTTTATAATAAGCGACTTAGTAAGCTACTTAGTAAGCTTAAAAAAATTAGAATTTTTTCAAAGTGTAAAGTTAAAGTGTTTTACTAGATAGTAATTACTAGTTAATATAATAGTATTAATTATACTAAAAGGTCTACGATATTTCTCTTTCTAATATAATAATATTATGTATAATATATATAATAACTAGTAAAATAAAGAGTTTTTTATTAATTACTAATTGATTATATAATAAAATAGTATTTTCTCTATAAATCTGTTAAAAAAATAAAATTATAGCTTTACTAGTAGTAAAAAAGTTATAAAGCTTTAAAAAAAGTACTTATTTAAACTATTTATATATATTTATACAAGTCTACGCATATTTATATATTTCTAAGCATTTTTATGCTAGTAAATTGCTTATGTAAAAATACGCATATATGCGTAAGTCTACGCACGTCTACACACTATGCGCATAGTTAAGTAGAAAATTTTTTCTAATATATATAAACTAGAACTAGATTAGAATCTCTATATAACAGAAGTCTTTAATTTCTAGTTATGCTACTAAGTCTAGTAATCTAATTCCTGTCTAATAATTTAAGAAACCTATAAGATTCTTACACCCACTACTATATCCCCACAAATAGAACACTTAATTTAAGTATTACTCTTACACACACACTGCCTTCGCAATAATAAGAGAATGGACCCGCAGTAACCGCACTAGCCTATTTAAACGTTCTACGCTTTATAGAATCTGTTATACGCATTACATCTACAGTAGTAGGACAAATATTCAAGTACAATGTGTTACCCCCCCAGGATGAGCGATACCAAGGCCAACTGTACTTAAACCTTTGTCTAGTAGCTATACTGTCAGCTTTGCAGTGACTTTATGCGCACCATCATGGAAATTTCAATTCTAGGTTGATCAGGTCAATTTTTTGTTCAGTGTTTTAGACAGGAGGGTGGCTGAGTCTTCGACGGCGAAGTTGTAGATGCGGTTGCGTAGTTCGCCTGGCAGTTTGAGGAATAGGAAACCTGTGTTTTTAGACTTAACGTCCTTGTTGGGCGTGGGCTCGCACGATGTAGTGACGAATGGGTAGTTGGTCGCCATCTCTGCAGTCGTGGTGCCAACAGGACTTGTCATGTCGTCTCAATGTCAGGACTGGGCTTCTCAAGGCATAGCTTAGCAGTTGACTCGTGAATACGCGACTCCGATAATTACATCCACGATGCATTCTATAGACATATTTCTTCACAATGCATGTCCGTGGCACCAATAACGAGCTCGCTTCGTCACGTGGAATTCATACCTTGGCGTCGTAACGGGTCAATGACCTACAAGAGATCAGCTACGGCCCAGTCAGGCCCAACCTCTTCCTCCCTTGGTCTGGTCTGGAAGCTAGATTCCGATCGCGGATGTGTTCCTCGAGCGGTAAGTCCCGGTGCTGACTTCTGTTTCCCATGTCAACTCCACGCTTCTGCATCGTACGCGCATATGCCAGAGTTTGCTTCTTCCATTCTTCCCTACCTACCACCCCTCGAAGCATATCAACCAAGGTCATGGCATCGAAGGCAGCTTGACTGGTACTTGCCACTGTGTGTGTGGTCTAAAATGGTCTAAAATTCGCGAGGGCGTCTCCTAGCAATACCACTTTGCGGTTGAGGAACTTGTTGGTTTGGGAGATGGCATCGGTAACGGGTTGTACAAACGGCTTCTTGGTGGCCCTGACGATCTCAGCGAACTGTGGCGGTAGCTTCTCCTGAGCGATCACGCGCTGCTTCTCCCAGACCTTCGGGTCGGTCTTCCCCGGTGGCATCGTGATCCTGTGCCGCACTATCTACATCCGTCATCAGTTCTGCCAGTTCTTCCGAATGCTCGTCGAGCGACTTCGCTGGGAAGTTGGTGTAATAAACGAAGTTGATGAGGCGCTGACCGGGCTCGAGCGTGCCGTTTTCGCTGGGGATGAGGTATGCGAGGATCTGGATGCCGTGGGTATGGAAGAAGGTGAAGTGATTCTGAAAGGCCTCGAGGGTCTTGGGCGTGACTTCGGCCTCGCGGACAGTTCCGCGAAGAGCGACGTAACCAGCGTAGGTGCGCTGGGTGTGTTGCAGGATGGATCAGATCGTGGAACTCGGGCCGTCGGCACCTACGACCAAGTCTGCTTCTACGCGGCCCTCTATGCCCTCTGTGGTAGTGTACATAACGGCGACACGGCCCCGCTTGTCCTCGATGCCGGTCACTTTATGCCCGTGTAGATGGTGTACATGCCCCTCGTCAGCCCGTCGCTCGGGTACTTTGCAGTACGCGCTTTCCACAAGTCAACGTTGGCGCGCAGCACGTAATACACCAGGTCCCAGCTCGTCATATTCTGTACCATGTCCTCCTTGTGCACCATGTCGCCATGCTTGTCGAGATACTGCCGGCGATGCGAAGACACGGCTAGTGGGCGATGGCAGCGGTCGTAGCGCTTGAAGAAACGCAGCGTGTCCCCTCCCGCAACAATGCCGGCGCCTTGGTTGTGGAGTAAAGGCGTCGGGTTGCGCTCGAGGATGGTGATGCGATGGCGCTGCGGGAGCGATTTGAGCGCATCGCCGGCTTCGGCCATGGTGAATGGTGGCTACAGTCAGAGCCGAGCTCACGAAGCTGTGGCAAGAGAAGCGCGCCCATCTTGGACGGGGATGACAATGACGCACAAGAGCCGATCACCCTTCCGGCCGAAATAGCCTAGTAGGTGCAGGTGCACGACCCGTGACTGGTGCCGTCCCAATGTCCTCTTGAGCTTCATTGTCTATCCTTCGCCTGTCGTCTCTACAATCAAGCGAATCATGGCGGCAGAGGACCGCGGCCTGGTTGCGGTATGTATGCTGCCAACTTTGGGAACATGCCTAGCTGACGTCCCCATCCTACTAGGTCACCGGCGCCAACGGCACCACAGGCTACGCGTGCGCCGTGTACGCTCTCCAACATGGATACAGTGTTCATTGCATACTTCGCCGCCAGGATGCAATAGAATCCCTCCAAGCTGCACCATCTATCCAGGAATTCAAACATCGCGTCGAGTATGCAATAGTGCTAGATAACACACTGCCTAACGCATATGACTTCTCGCTCGCAGGTGCACATTATGTCCTCCACATTGTAGGCGTATGGCCTAAGCTTGTAAGTACTTTCTTCTCTATCTGTACTTAACTACTAACTTTCGCGAGGATTATAGTCCAGATAATAACATCTACTATTCTTTTGTTAAGTTAATAGATAACATTATTTCTGCTGCTGTTGTTTCCGGCACCATTCGTCGCATAGTCTTTACCTAGGCAGGAGCCGCGCTAGTAAATCCCAACCATGCAGGCGCCTTGGGCACTGCCATGGATCAGGTTCTCAGCGGTATAAAATTATATCCCAGCATGCCAAGCTCAAATAGACTGACTAACTCATGTTGCAAGAGTCCGTCACCGTAGACACTCGTGCACTCAATCTTGGCCCACCCTTGCCTTCCGTTCATCACGCCTACTGCGCGGCGAAAGCGCGATGTATGTCTCGCCTCAAGGATCTCCGAGGACCAGGCAAGCCGTGCTCGATCATCCAAGTCATGCCCAGAACCGTTATGGGACCTTTTGACTGCATCTCCACCACCGCACATGCTAGACAGGTAATAGATCGCATGTCCTAGGCGCTTCTTTTTAATAAAGGAAACCCCCTATACTTTTTTAGCTTTGTATATATCTAAGACTGCGCAAGAGTCTATATAAAAGTTTTAGATAAAAAGAAGGGGTTTAAAAGTAAGATTCTAGACTAGTTTGTTACAGCTACACCTACTACACTAGTGTAACAAGGCAAAGAATAGTGCTAAGGTGTAGAAAGAGGCAGGCAATATAATTAAAAATGCGTTTAAAGACAAGGTTGCCAGCACTTTGTTTACAATTAGCAGAGACAATATGCTAATTGATATACTATATTACATTGATTTAACTTTAACGCAGACGATGCTGCTTAGCGGTGAAAGGCTCAAGAGCTTGGACGAAATTTTAGAGTAGATTGGGACTTGGTACAGAGGCTTGAGCTAGAAAAGGTAGAGCAACGATATACTGGGCGGCCGCCGCGGCCGCCTCGGCCGCATTTGTCATCCAGCGTTGCGATTCGCTCATGATATATCGTTTACTAATCTTGGTATCAAAGAACACACCTCTGCTGTTTGAGTATTTATCGTACAGGAATCTGGCTGTCATTTCCGGTTAGGTGCATGCACTGTGAGAGTGGTCACACAACAAAGCCCCGGACTCCGATCCCCTTGCTGCTCGGGGAATCGGTAATCAGATGGAGGTCACAAGGTACCGTACGACTAGTATTAGATGGTCACATTGCTTGATGTTCCTTTCCACTCATACCCGCCGTACTATCACTGTGAAGCGGCCGCCCATTCCTGAATCATACATCTGCTTAGAAATAGACAACCAACCAGCCGCATAAAAGAACAGACACAGTCCTGTGTTTCAGGCCATCTACCCACTCCATATCACGCATCCTTCAGTCTAACAACATCGACGTTTCCTCCTATCGCTATGAAAGCCATCAAGATCGTTGAACAAGACAAGGCCGTCGTAGTTACGGACGCGACTCTCACCAAGGATCCGCGCCCCGAAGAAATCCTCGTCAAGACTGTCGCTGTGGCTCTCAACCCTACTGACTGGAAGCACATCGCTTATGGTCCAGCTGGCGCACCTCTAACTGTGGGATGTGACTTGGCTGGGGTCGTTCAAGAAGTTGGTTCAGAAGTCACCCGTTTCAAGAAAGGCGACCGTGTGTTCGGCATGGTGCATGGCGCGAACCAAGCGAGGCCCGATAATGCCGCATTCCAAGAGTATGTCTACATGGTGGAAGGCATAACAGTGCGTATGCCGGATAGCTTCAGTTTCGAAGAGGCGGCGAGCCTTGGTGTGGGTGTCTTGACGGTGGGGCAAGGCATGTACCAGGAGATGGGTTTGCCCTGGCCGGATAAGCCATTGAAAGAGAAGGTTCCGATCTTGATTTGGGGTGGTAGCTCGGCGACAGGTGCCCTAGGAATCCAGTTCGCGAAGCTGTGAGTGTTGTTCTTGCGTCCAATTTTGCCCTAGTACGTGCTAACGCGGTGCGAAGTTCCGGGTTCAAGGTCATTACTACTTGCTCGCGTCACAACTTCGACTACGTCAAGTCGCTAGGCGCAGATGAGGTCTTCGATTCGCGCTCTCCAACCGTGGGCGAGGACATCCGTGCTTACACTGACAACAAGCTGTACTATGCCTGGGACACAATTGGCGAGCATGACAGCGACCAAAGCATTGGCAAAGCCCTTGCTTCGACCGCTCCCGAGGGTCAGAAGATCTATTATGGCACCATCCTTCTGAAAGACATCGGCGAGTTTCTCCACCGTGCCGGCAAGCTGGAAGGCAGAGACGACGTCGTTTTCTCCATGTCGCTTGGATATACGGCCCCGGGACGGAAGTTCGAGATCAATGGCAACAAGCTCCCAGCGCGGCCTGAGGACCTTGAGTTTGCCAAGAAGTGGATGCCATTTGCGGGCGAATTGATTGCAGCGGGGAAGGTTAAGCCGCATCGTGTGGAGGCGAGAGAGGGCGGTCTTGATGCGGTGCTCGGCGGATTGGAGGACATGAAGAATGGCAAGATCAGCGGCGTGAAGCTTGTGTATCGAGTTGCCGAGCCATAGGCATGGCTGTCCTGAGTGCGCGCGGATCTCGTTTCAGTCCAATCTATGATGGTCGTGGACTCCCAAAATGTCATTGCGGAAGACGGGGAGCCTAGAGTCAAAAGTTCGGATAGGCCAGTCGATAATGCGTCTCCGGGCTTTTGATTTAGTACTGCAACATAGAAAGAAGGTTGAATCTTTCATTCAGCCACGATTATGAATAGTTCAACCCAACAAAGCATGTCTTTGAGATCAACTATGGGGCTCAACAGTCAGTTCAAATTTGTCCAGAAAGTGGAATGGCAGCGAGACATACAGCACAGCTGCTCCAATTGATCGCGTGAGATGAGACTCATGGCGCGTGTTTTGCGAAGACAAAGCAGCCCAGTGACAATAACATTGGGCTGCGCGAAAGAAGCTGCTTTGATGGAAGATTGCAACAAAGAAGCACGGGCCAATTTCCCCAACTTTCAAAACGGGACGTTGCTGCATCTAGCGCATAGCCGCACGGCTAGCTTCCTAAACAAGCGGTGGCCATTACTCATCCCGAGCTCGCCGTGGCGGGAAGGATTGCAGGAAGGCGTTGGGCAGCCTCGAACGCGGCTGGAGCCCAGGAAGGTGCGGTGTGAGATGATGCTTCGCCAGCGTGGAGGAGATTCAGGTTTCGAGATGAGCGCCGCTTACTACGAAGGAACGCAGAGCCACAGCGAGCTGGGACGAATTGTCGGGCTGAGGCCGAGGCTGGGGCTGAGGGTAGGTTGTGGTGAGGCAACAGAGTTAAAAGCCCTTAGCGAAACAGTTAATTTAGCACTAATTATAATAGCGTAGTAAATAGTTATATAGTGTTAATTTAGTCTACTTAGAAGTACGATAATAAAGACTTTATTTTAAATAATATAAAAAAAGGTAAAGCCCTTTACTTAGTAATTAAAAAGAGTAACATATTCTATTAGTAGCCCGGATAGATTAGTCCGCCGGACAGTTTTTGCCAAGACTATAACACTTCACTATGAATTATAATGTCTTAATAACACAACGCGTTATTATTTAATTAAGAAGGTAGAATTAAGCTTACCCTTTACGCCTATTAGAATAAGTAAATTTTTAAGCCTACAACACACTGCTATAGTATATAATATTCTAAAGTCTACACTAAGTAATTAAATTAATAGAATTACCGCCTAAGTAGATATATAATTAGGCATGGCAAAGCTTACTATACCTAAAGAGCAGACGCTTATATATAGTATATTCTTAACCTAGATTTGCAAGAATTTGTACCCTGGCTAGGTAAGGTAAAAGATAAGCTAACAAACTACTAGCTGCGCGGTATAGAAACCCTATAGAATAATACTAGGCTTAGCGCTTTATAAAAGCGTGTACCTAAGCTTAAAATAGCTTTTAATTAAGCGAAGAACTAATAGAGAATATAATAGGAAGACCTAGAGGTTATAAACGCGTGGTTTTAGCTAGTAAAGGATATAAAAGCTAAGTATAGAGTGTGTAGAATAAAGATATCTATAACTTTAATAAGATAGGCTTCTAGATAGGAGTTATTAGCTTAATAAAGGTTATAACTAGTTTAGAAAGACATTCTTAATCTACGCTTATTTAGCTAGGCAATTATAAGTAGGTTATAGTGATTTAGAGTATTTGCACTACTAGGTATACTACTCTACTCTTTATTATTTATAAAGGGCGAGTTTACATCTTAGCGTAGTATAAGAAGACTAGTATTCTTCGCAATTAGAAGCTCTTAGTCTCTAAGACTGGCTAGACTAATAATAAGCTTAGAGTTGCGTAGTTAAAGCACTTTAACGCGTATATAAGGCCGCGCATAGTAGGGTTATAGAGGTTACTTATTCTAGACAGCTATAAGAGCCACTACTTCTAGGATTTTAAGAAATTATTATCTAGAATAGAAGATCCTAATACTCTATATGCTAGCGCACTTATCTTATATTCTCTAGCCGCTTAATATAGTCTGTTTCGCGCTACTAAAGCTAAAGTACTCCTAGCGTGTATAGGACTTAGCGCGCTAACGCGTCTTTTTTATATTAATAAAGAGGACTTTCTACTAGTTTTTTTGTAAGCAGCCTAGAGCTATGTCACATGACGATATTAGTCTCATAAGTCAGCTCGCCTACTATATACGAGCCTCTGATCACTCCATGTACGATACACAGGCACATACACATCTGAACACAGATACTTCTATAATATAGACTTTCTATACATACTACCTAACTGCTTATAGTTATAAGCCTGGCCTAATCTGCACTTATATACATACATTAACTCCCTACCTACCTATCTATTAATTAAGCCTACTCTATCTTGCCATGTTAAAGGCCAGCTCTTCGATTATCCTTTATAGTCCACACAACTGGGAACTATAGATCTATACTGTTAAAAGGCTCGCAGAGGCTAGAGACGTATAGGGATATATTAATCCAGATCTGTCACCCCCTATTAACGCTTAGTAAGCCTTAGCAACCTGCCTAGCTTTAAACTGTTAACAAAGACAGATCGCTAGCGACAGAACCTACTACTAAAGCTCGAGCGCAGTATAATAGGAAATAAGTCTCTACTATAGGGAGCTTAAGGAATACAGACGAACTAAAGATAAGATTGGCCAAATTAAAGCGCACGTAGCTAACACTATTACTTAGGACCTAGTCTATTAAATTAAGGACTAAAAGTCCCTCCACAATTAGCTTAAGATACTATAGGAGCTCTACAGCCCTACAACAGCTAATTAAGAATATTAGGTCTAGAAAGCCTACAATACTGCTAAAGTACTGCATGCTTGTAGAGAGAATCTAGAGGAGTGGTGTAGCATCTTTCTTGCTGCCTATAATAGGGCTAAACAACTTAAGCTACTAGAGACGCATGGCTACTAACCTTATAAGGACCTTATTTGAGCTATTAGGCAGATCGACCCTGGCTACGCTGCTACTATCGCTATCACAGTATTTAACGTAGAAAGTAGAAACTATCTTAACTGCCTTAGATAGCGACTCTATCTAGCTAACACTACCTAAACTACTAGTAGGATACCTGCGCTACTATTGTACAACCGCAACAAAATTAACTATCTAAGGCGAAGCATTTGCAGCTACATTAAATTAAGAGGAGTCTCTATATAGATAAAATAATAGAAAGAGACCTTATTAGGACAAGCTATTAAGGCTATTAAAGCTATATCTCTGTAGGGATCTACACACTACCCGTTTTTTCTCGCCTGACGCACGGGCTCACCTGGCGCACGGTTTTTGCCGAACATCGTCAAATGCTTTTGAAGCTACTGAGCCTCACACAAATCTCTATATCGTCTAATTTTGAACAGTAGTAGGCAATCAAGTATGGCGAAAAAGTCTACTTGATTATCTAATCACGATATCTTGTAGGGAGGTTGATATGCCGCCCCCGACGATTTGTCGCCTGCGGGGCCTCAATGACCTCAACAACCAATTGCTCGCTGCCACGAACCTCCTAAGAGACAATAGACTGCTGCTTCCTTGCTTTTCTAGCCTGTTTAGCAAATTGGATGTCCTTTTGAAGCTGCGCAGCAGCAAGCCAAGCCTGTCTATTGTGTCCTCCTTTTCCTGCTGCTTCTGCGCTTGCTCTTGAAGCCGGATCTCCTTTGCAGTAGCCTTCATACGACGCCTCTCCTCTAAAGCTCGTTGCTTCTCGGCTTTCTCAATTGCCTTGCGCTGACTATCCTCCTCTTTTTAGAGCCTCTCTGCCTCTACTGCCTCTGCCTTTTGAGTTTCACGCTCACGCGCTAGCTGCACCTTGTTTAGGCTCCAAAAGATAGCACCACTATCCTAAACTAGAGGCTGCTCAAGCTGGAGCGCTTTGCCTCTCTTCCGACGCTTCTTCTCTCGTTAACTAGCGCTTTTTTAAGGCCTTAAACCTCAAGTTTCAACATTATATTTTGAGTAGAGAGCAAGTGGATTATTTGTGAGAGCAGCTTAGCCTTGGAGTCGTATACGTCGTCAACAACTGCTCGTAGAGAATCTTAGTAACCTTCCTCCAATCGTCAGCCGTAAGGACAGACCTCGAGCTCTCGCTGGATAATGGTCTCTCAGCCTCAGTGTGGCTAAATCGTTCCAAGATAACCTCTGGCTTAAAGGGGTGAAGGCCACACAATTTAAAGCCAGAGAGGATATTCTTTGCAGTAAAAGCTTTCTCCCACGCAGTCCAGAACATGCGAAAGAAGTCTCGCTTAGTAAGTGCAGAGAAGGCTTGAGATTCCTCCATAAATCGTGCTACCTCGTACGAGTAGGCTTGTGAGAGTGGCCTGAACAGAGTGACGTCAAGCGGCTGCAGCGTATGAGTACTATAAGGAGGATAGACTGCTAGGAGGATCTTGTTGTCGTCGCAGTACTACTAATAAACTTCATATTAATATGGGAGCCATGGCCATCGAGGATAAGCAGTCGATACTGTCGCGGTCGAACCTTTAATTTAGTCTCTTGATTAAAGATAGTCTTTAACCATTAAAGCCCAAGGTTATCGTTTGTCCATCCGCTAGGAGAGGAAGCAAAGAAGGCCGTGTGTATTGTAGGATCAAAATCCTGCAGCCATGAGTCTTAAATATTGCCCGAGACAGCCTAGTAGATAAGGCCTGGGGATAGAGACAATCCATCAGCGCATATGCAAGCAATTGTCGTAATCCATTCACAATTGCCGTCCTAAATCATTTGCCTAGTTCCCCCCTCCTCATACCTCCGTCGAGAGAACACCCGCTTCATCTTTGATAGTACGCCAATAAGGAAGCCCTTCTCGTCCATATTGTAGGTGTGCTGTGGCTCAATCTCGTACTGCTCGATCTTACGCTTCAAGAGCTCGAAATAGAGTGCGTACTTGAAGGCAGAATCAGCTCTCTTCCTATCCTTGTCCATGCCATTCGTCCATTTTGATACTAGGTCGAGATAGTAACGCTTGATGAACCGATCCGGCCAAGAGCTTCCCACTTATTTGCCGCTTATTTCAGTAGCAAAGTGGCGTAGCATGTTTCTCGTAGGCGGTAGCCCTCGCTGGCAGAGCTCGTCAACGTATTGTACCAGCTCTAGCTCCTAACGGTCGTTGAGAAGTCGTTGATTCTCATATTGGGCTGCACGGGAGCCCTGTACACCGCGCCACCTTCGCGATAGCGTAGATCGTTCAACACCATACTTTTTTGCTGTCTGCGCGATATTAACTTTTCCTCCAAGCTCCAAGGATTTCAAAGATGCCAGCGCCTGCTCAATCGGGTCCATATTGGTGGAGCTACATCTATATTTCAATTGTGGGGATTTTTGGAAAAGTGTGCGTCAGGTGAGCCCGTGCGTCAAGCGAGAAAAACGGGTATTGGGGACAGTGTCTGTATATCGACACCTCACAGCGCAGAAGAGGATTTGTCGAAAACTCTAAAAAAGCTAAGAAGATAGTTGAATACGAAGCTAAGGATATATAAAAGGCATACTAAATAAGATTAGGAAAAGAATTAGCGCTATAAGAAGTGTAGGGTTCAAGGCAGCTATATAGGTCAGAACCTAATTTGATAGAAATTGACGCAGGTAATGCACCTGCAGCCGACCTTCCCTATAAAGCCTACGCTGTCTACTTATTAGCATTTAATAACAGGCCAACGCTATAACACTTCCCGCTCCTCTACTTATAGACGCTAGATCTAGCCACTAATATCTATATCTGCAACAATCCTACTAAGTTCTAATAGAAGGCTCCTGCATTGCTAGACAATATTGTCCTTGCAGGAGGCATAGAGATAGCTATTTAGGCATAGGGAGAAGTTAAGATACTCCTATTAACGCCTTAAGAACAGAGAAAGACAAAGCTTAAGCGCGTTGCCTTAATAATACTAAGCTTCTTTACAAGCCTAGTTTCTCTAGCCTAACTATTATTGTTAAACGTCTATTTCGACTTAGGAAGAAACACTCTATATATTAGTCCAATTTATTAGGGTTACGAGTTGAAGACATCGCTAGCCTCACTAGGCTAGGTGGTCACTAGCTAGTAGTCCATCGAACTGATCCTCTATCTACCTAATCTACTCAGCTTTAAACATTCGCTACCTATCAATGTTGGCCACAGTACTTAGCCCTACTGCCTAAATTAAGATTGCTAAGCAAGTCCCAGCTCTATGTCCTTATGGGACATCTAAGTAATGATGCGATCGACCAACTGTTAAGTCACGTGATAGGCATATAGCCAGCTACTAGAACTGCTCCTTAAATAGTTAACTGCGAAGAATGCCTATAAAGCAAAGCATATTAGATTATCTTGTGTTAAATAGGCTATAAGATAGGGGCAAACTAAGCCTTTGAAACTATCGCTATTAACCTAATTAAGCTTAACACAAGAGCCTACAACAGTGATCAATATGTCTTCTACAGGTTTAACCTATTCTTAAAGTTCTATTTTGTCTACACGATACCTAGACAAGACAAGCCTACGCTACTATCTATTATTAGACGTCTAGATTAAACAATTAAACAAGAATTCAACACAACTGTTACCTTTCTTATTACTAATAATAAGCGAGGATATGGCTTAGCAGACGACTCTGCTAGAGACTACTATTAGAGAGAAGGCATTAAGCTATAGATTAGAGCTCCACACACTAAAGAGCAGAACAGCTTAGTAGAGCGCTTAGGTAGGAGTCTTATTAAGAGAAGTTGTTTAATAAGGATTACCTTAAACCCTACCTCTAGCACTTGGCTCTAAGATCTACCCTATAGCAGCATACCTGCTCAATCGCACACCTACGCGATTACTAGGCTGGAAAAACACTATTCGAAATTGCCTATAGCAAGAAACCGTTAATTGCTTACCTACGCGTCTATAGCTGCCGAGCATATGTACTGCGCAAGCAGATACCACAAATAGACAAGCTTAGTTCTTAAGCTTTAGTAGGATACCTAGTTAGCTACAACTTATTAAACATCTACTAAATCTAGATGCCTAAGGCGAGAAGCTAAGCTTATAGAGGCAAAGTTATTTGTGTAAGAGACGTTACCTTCTAAGAAGACCTCTTCTATCAACCACACGATAAAGCAGATCTGCTCCTATAAGGCTCTAAGCTAGAGCAATTTGCCTACAAGTATTAACTACCTTTAATACGCAGCCAAGATAGCTCTATAGAAGATTTATCTAAAGACGAGCTTATATTAGATCTAGACTAGTCTAGCTAGACTGCTACTATTATAGAGCAAAACCAATTAACGCAAAGAGTAACAACAAACCTAACACTAGACAAGAAGTTACTATTAGCAGCTTCTAACACCGAGTTGAACAGAGACTACTAAGGTTTATAGCAGCTCACGGGGCTCACCTCATAACAACTCACCACGCTCACTATTAGCTACACTAACTAGCTCACTGCCTCTATCCACATCTTTAAAGAAGCGCAAACGTGAAATATTAGATTCTGTCTTATAAACGGACTTGAACTAAGTAGAGAATTGAGAACTGATTAATAGCAACCTTTGTTAGTCTTACATACTACCTAAAGGGTTAATAAGATCTAGAAAGCCATCTTAGAAGAGTAGCAGCTTCTTTATTAACACATACTAGTTAGTATACGTAGTAGCCTTAGCTATAGTATTAAAAACACAATTTCACTACACTAAGCTACCTCCTAAGCCGCGTCTCTATAGAGATGTGATGAAAATGCCATCTCTATATAGGGAAGGCTTCCTCTAGGCTATAAAACAAGAAATTAGCAACGTGAAGCAAAAAGGCACGTATGAGAGGATTACCTGGCAGGAGTTTAACCCGGAAGACTAAGAGGTCCTCCTGTTAATGTGGGTCTTTAAGTACAAGCTTAATAATTAAAGCTACCTTACGAAATATAAGGCCTGTATCTGCGTACAAGGCGATCTATAGGCGACTACTGAGGATACCTACGCAGCCACTCTAGTGGTTCGAATATTCCGAGCTCTAGTCGCTATAGCTGCCTACTTTAATATAGAAATCTATTAATATAATGCTGTTAACGCATTTACAAACGCTTAGCTTGTAACACTAGTCTATTATTACTTACTAGAAGGATTCTCTAACCCTAACTATCTATAGAGACTACGTCGAGCTCTATACGGCCTAAAGACCTCACTACTACTCTAGTATCAAGAGCTTATTAAGACGCTTACTAAGCTAGGCCTACACAAAGTTAAAGTTGTTTCTTGTCTATAGAAGAATAACAAGCTTCTAGTCTTCTTCTATATAGATGATATTATTGTACTCTGCCTACTAGCCTACAAGGCTGCACTACATGAATTTAAGCAGAAGCTCCTGCGCTAATATAAGATTTAATCTCTAGGAGAGCTTTAAACGTTTTGTGGCATTTAAACGCATAGAGACTGTAAGAATGGCTCTATCTAGCTATCACAAGCTTTATATATCGAGAAGCTGGCACAGAAGTATATTCTTTACTAAAGCTATACACGAAGTTACTAGCTACCCTACTACCTCTAAAAGAGCTATTACTGTCTAAGGATTAGGCAAATGACTTTACTAAGCACAGATATGCCTAGCTTATAGGCTCTATAGGCTACGCGGCTAGAGCTACCTAACCTAATATCTTAAAAGCTTATTCTAAACTAGCTGAGTTTCTTACAAATTTATCTTCATGTTATCTTAACGCAGCCTACTAGATAATCGCCTACCTACTAGGCACCAAAGATTAAGCTCTCTACTACACAGCCTCTATCTTAAACGAATTAGTCTATATAGCTAACTAGACTTAGCCTAAGTTCTTTAGAGCAATAGATGCGTTGTACGCTAATAATAAGATTATACGCAAGAGCTTACAAGACTACATCTTCTTCCTATTTGGCGGACCTATAGACTAGAAAGTAACACTCTAACGCTGTATTACTAAGTCTACTACAGAAGCAGAGCTAGTTGCCATATTGTCTGCAGGCACTAAACTAATCTGGTGGTGGAGAGTCTTTTTAAACAAATTAGCTTTAATCTAGATTATAAACGCCTTCTATACTGTGACAATTAGCAGACTATCTAGCTTCTTACCTCTACTACGCCTCGTCTTAAGACTACTATATGGCACGTCGATATCTATTATTACTGGCTACGCTAAGAAGCTTAATCTAACAACATTAACCTTTTATACATCTAGACAAGCTGTTAACTAGCTAACGGCCTTACTAAGCTGCTACCTAGGTAGAAGCACAAAAACTAGGTTTCTCTTCTTCATTTTTAACCATTTCCTTCTAAATGAGCTTCCCTACAGTATAGTACTCTTCCTGGTTTCTCCTATGTAGTTTTGACAGGTTTAACGAGGCTATATATTTACTAAGCTTTATCCTATACACAGCTCTACGCTGCACCCCCCCCTACACTTTACTTAGCTCTATTATGTACTTAGCTTTACGCTGTATTTTACCTTTATACATAGAGCAAACATGCTCGCATTATGTATTAAGCTCCACCTACAAGGCTTATTAACCTTAGTACAGAACGCGAAGCAATAAGGATCTTAATACTGGCTCTAGGAGACGTCCTACTATTAGGGACGCCTGTAGTAGTAGAGAGCGAGGTCCACACTAACACTGCAACGGCGGACGGCTACCTACCTAGGACTGCACTAATATAGACTAGTTCTTAACCTAAATGCAGCTGCCACACAAAGGCAGAGGGGGACCTATAGCCAATATTAGCTTTAAATATGCGTTTAAACCTAAAGGGGGTGTGTGTAAGCAGCCTAAAGCTATGTTATATAACAATATTAGTTTTATAAGTTAGCTCGCCTACTATATACGAGCCTCTAATTACTCCATGTACGATACACAGGCATATACACATCTGAACACAGATACTTCTACAATATAGACTTTCTACACATACTACCCAACTGCTTACATTTTTATAATGTGTTTTTTAATATATTTACACTAGAAAACTATAAGAAAGTCTTTAAGGCCTTTAGGCTTATTTTTTTTAAATATATTAGTAGTGGTAAATCGCCTTATTGTGCGTTTTCACACTCCACCTTAGAGTACGCTACTAGATACACACTATAGTAAGCTAGGACCCTAAGTAATACCCTTAAGTTTAGATCTTAGTTAAAGCTTGTACACGACTCTTTTATTTAGTCTCTATCTAATACTAAATTAAGCTACTTATAGCTTATAAAAGGTGCTAAACTTATGCTTTATTATAGTGTACTTTAAGAGACTCGTATTAAGAAACTTAAGAAGCAAATTAAGGTTCTAACAAAGCGAAAAACGCGTAAAAGAAAGCGTATTTAGAAAGGTAGAACGCTAGGGCTTTGCTTAGGGAGCAGATTTAGAAGTAGAAAGCCCTTCTATTAGGGTAAAGTTATTAAAAAGGGCGCAAGGTAGTAGTGAGGAAGAGGTAGGTCCCTTAACACAACGCCGCTATAGGAGGTATAGAGAGCCTAGACATAATATAAGGACCTATTAGATAGATAAAGAGATAGAGGAGAAGTTAGATATTACTCTTAGCGGCTTATTTTTAGATAGTGTTAATAGTAAATTAGAGTGATTTTATTATAGGTTACTATAAGGCCAAAAATAATAGGTTAACTTTATTTTATAATAGTACGCACTTAGTAACTAAAAATTAAATAAAGTACTACTTAAGATATAGTATACTTTACTATAAATTATAATAAGTATACTATATATTACCTATATATAGTATAGTAGATAATATATTATATATTATAGGGAGTCTTATTATAAGTTCGTACTACTAAGAAAGACTTCTTAGCTTTACACGACTGCTATAGCTGCGTAAAGAGGCTACATAATATAAAAAGTAAATTAAACAGTAACTTAGTATATTATAAGTTATAGTAGGTTATTATAAGTTACTATAAAGTAACGTTAGTAGTGTTCTATAATAAGTTATAAGGAACCTCGAAGTTACTAAGAAAAACTATCCGGCAAACTAATCTGTTCGGACTACTAATAGAATATATTATAAAAAAGTAATTATTTTTTTAAACTACTAAGTAAACTTAGTAGTCTTAGTATAAGACTTTTATATATAAAGTTTTTATAACCAGACTATAGTTAGAACTTTAGAAGAGAAATAAAACTTTAGTAGAGTAATACTATAAGCTATCCTTTCTCTACTATTCTACTATTATAATAAGTAGTATTATTATCTTTTAGACTATTATTATAATAAATAATACTAAGTTTATAAAGATTATTTTTAGTAGGCGCCTAGCTACTAGTGTAATTACTATAGTTCTTACTAAATTAGATATTTTTTTAGCTAAAGTAATTCGGCTTTTAAACTTTACTTTAAAGTTTTTATTATTAAAAGAGTAGTTAGAGTTATCTAATATATATTAATTTTTTGATCGCATTGTTTATTTAGTGTTGATTACTATTTTTAATCACATTTTTTAATTTAAGCCTACGTAGGTTGGGATAGAAAGGCCGCTCTAGTCTAGCGCCTAAAAATACAATCTACTTCTAGTCTCTAGTAACGTAATAGTAGTTATTATATACTTGCTTTATAATTTATAAAGAATTCTAATACCTATTAAAATTTACTTAAAGTATACATAGTAAACTAACTCTTACTTTATTATTGCTATTAGCGGTAATTACGCTATATTTACACGCTACTACGTAGTATATAGTATTATATAATATACTTACTATTTAACACTACTATAACTATAAGAATTTAGCGTATCTACGTAATACTTTCCTTCCCTAGCAACTTATTAATAAACACCTTTACCTTCTCTTTTTCTTTATCCTTAATTTTGTCCTCTATTACCGTCTTTTTAAAACTAGTAGCAACGTAAGGAACCATAGTAGAAATTCTATACATCTATTATTATTACGCCTATAGTTACTAATTTATTGCTAGCCTAACTAGTATCTTAGAACTATCTTATAGAAAGTAAAGTATACCTTCTACTTTCTATTAATAATATTCTAAATAGAGTAGTATTCTAGTGTAAATTTAGTAACTTTAAGAAGATAGATATTATTAGAGCATACTTTTAGACAATATTAGTATTAGCATTAGTATTAGTACTAGGGCCTAGAAAAATAGTAAAAAATAGAGTAATAGAGATAGTAGTAAAAAGTCTCTTTAAAGTTAACTTTAATATAGAGATAGAGTATTAGTATATCTATAGTATATAAGTTTTTAGTATATATTATATAAGTAGTATAAACCTACTATTATAGCTATTACTTCTAGTAATATCTTTAGAAATAATAGTAGAGGAGATAATAGTTATAGCATTATAGCGCTAGTGCTATTTTATATCTTCCCCTTACTCTAAACTATAGTATAGCAATATAGCCTTACCTATAGTTTTGCATATGAATTTTTTTTAGTTAGAGTAGGCGCGCTAAGTCTACTAAGCTTACTTAGCTTACTTATAACGCGCTAACCCCTTTTATTAATACCTTAAAACACTTTTCTATATATATAATAGTAGGAGAAATATCTATAATTATTGTAATATTTTTATTAGAAACTTCTTAGTTGTAAAACAATAAACTATATAGTAATTTTAGGCCTTTGTGCTATTAAAGTAACTATCTAGGGGTAGAATAATAATGGACTTTATCTTAAATAATAATAAAAAAAGCAAAGCCCTCTACTTAGAATAATTTTTTATATACTAGCTCTTTATTAGATATTTATTATATAAATATATATAATTTTCTATGTTAATAATAGTAGGAGGGATAACTGCTATTATTGTAATAATTTTATTAGAAACCCCTTAGTTATAAAAAAAAAAAAAAAACTATATATAATTTAGTTAATAACACACTTATTATTTAGTACCTTATAAGACTATTATATATACTAGCTTAGTATTTCTCCCTTAGGGTTAATCTGTAATATTACATAATTCTAGGCTGGCTGTTTAACTAACCACTATATTATATAATTAATAATTTCTTTAATAGTATTTTTTACTATAATAATAATAATAATTATAATAGTAACTAATCTAACTATCTTATTACTTTTTTATAATAAATCTTTCTTTGTAACTAGTAAGCTATATACTACCTCTTAGAATCTTACTACTACTACTTATCTTTCTTATACTTTTACTACTACTACTTACTCTTACCCTTACTTTATTTTACTTATAGTTCCTTACCTTAATAGTAGCCTAAATAATTACTACTACCTTAATAAGCTTCTTATACTATTACTATATCTCTAGCGTCTTATTTATTATAGTAAACTCTTTCTCTTCTTTACTTTAGTTCTTACTCTTATAGTTTTTATTATCTTTATTTTTAGTTATATTTTTAGTTATATTTTAAACTTTTATAGTATAATCTTTATATTATACAATTATTATATTATAAAGGCTATATTTCTTTTACTAATATCTAGGTGCTAAAGGACTATTTTATATTCTAAAATTTAGAGGTATAAGGTATAGTAAATTAGTCTAAAAATATTACTAATAGGCTACTTAAAGATAACCTCTAGAGGCCCCTTTAATAATGCTTCTAATTATATAAGGTTGCTAAATCTTTAAGAACTATTCTTAACTTTGCCTAGCTAGCTATCTATACTCTAACTAAATTTAATAATACCTCTATTACTATAGGTATTAGACTTAGATATAATACCTACTTAGTAATTAAAAAGAATAACTTAATATAGTTTATTTTTGTATATACTAGCTCTATATGTGGCGTTAATTTATCTACCTAGGAGGAGAATAATAAAGGCTTTTATTTTAAATAACATAATAAACAAAGCAGAGCCTCCTACTTAGTAATTAAAAAGAGCGTAAAATGGTGTAAAAAAAGGTAGTTTATTATATAAATATATATAATTTAGTTAATAATACACTTATTATATACTAGTTTATAAGACTATTATATACACTAGCTTAGTATATATATTATTAAATTATCTATTTAGTAATAGAATAATAAAGGGTTTTATCTTAAATAATATAATAAAAAATTAGAGTCCACTACTTAGTACTTAAGAAGAGTATAAAAAAAGTTAATTATAGCTTAGTATTACTTAGCGAGCTTATAACGCGCTAACTCTTTTTATTAATACTATCTTAAAACGCTTTTCTATATATACAATAGCAGAAGAAATATCTACTATTATTATAATATTTTATTAGAAACTTCTTAGTCGCAAAAAAAAAGAAAATAAACTATAGCTTAGTATATATATATTGTTAAATTATATACCTAGGAGTAGAACGACAAAGGTAATATAATAAAAAAAGTCTCCCCTAAAGTTCTAAGTGGCCTCTTCGTAAAAATTTTGCATGTGAGAGCTTCGCGCCAAGACTTCTAAGCTCGCTTAGCAGTTCGAACGCGTATTTTTAATTACCTTTTTACGCTCTTTTTAATTACTAGGTAGGGGGCTCTACTTTTTTTATTATGTTATTTAAGATAAAAGCCTTTATTGTTCTACCCCTAGGTAGATAATTTAATAACACATATAAAAAAAGTAGAGCCTTCTACTTAGTAATTAAAAAGAATAGCTTAGTATAGAATACTCTATAGTTTTTTTCCTAGAGTTAATCTATAATATTACGTAATCCTAGGCTAGCTATTTAACTCACTACTATATTATATAATTAATAATTTCTTTAATAATTTTTTTATATATAATAATAATAATAATAATAATAATAGTAACTAACTTAACTATTTTATTAACTCTCTTTTATAGTAAATCTTTCCTCGTAACTAGTAAGCTGTATTCTACCCCCCTAGAACCTTGCCGCCGCCTATCTCTTCTGTACTTTCGCTGCTGCCACTTACTCTTACCCTTATTACTTAGTTATAGTCTCCTACCTTAATAGTAGCCTAGATAATTACTACTATCTTAATATATTTTTTATACTACTACTACACCTTTAGCATTTCATATATTATAATAAACTCTCTCTTTCTTTTTTTTACTTTAGTCCTTGCCCTTATAGTTTTTATTACCTTTATTTTTAGTTATACTTTTAAGCTGTTATAGTATAATCTTTATATTATACTATTATTGCGTTATAAAGGCTGCGTCTTGACTAATATCTAGGTACTAAAGAAGTGTCTTATACTCTAGAATCTAGAGGTATAAGGCGCAGCAAATTAGCCTAAAATATTACTAATAGAGTACTTAAAAATAAGCTCTAAAGGCCCCTTTAATAATCTTTCCAGTTGCATAAGATTACTAAATCTCTAAGAATTATCTTTAAATTTGCCTAGCTAGTTATCTATGCCCTAACTAAATTTAATAATAGCTATATTGCTGTAGGTATTAGACTTAGACGCAAATATTATATTGCTAGAAAGTAGTTATTATATTACTAGATATAATAGATAAAGAGATAAAGATTTAGTATACTAGGTATTGCTAATATTAGAGGAGTAAGTAGACTTTATATGCTATATATATAGTAAACTATAGTTACACTACTACTAGATCGTAACTGTAATAACTAGACTATAGTTAAGCGTCCTATTACCTATACTACTTCTATAGTTACGACTCTATAGTCTGCTATAGCTCTCTAATAGTTTACTAGTTAAAAGATAATATATAACTTAGTTATGCTAAATAGTAGACTATTTATTAACTACTATTAATACTACTACTATAAAGAAAGTGAATAATAAAATTATTATTACTTTATATATATTTTGTTACTACCACTATATATGCTAGATACTAGGTTTTAGTGCCTTTTATTTTACTTCTCTCTCTATATATAGTGCAGACTTAATCTTAGTTAGAATCTTTATATAATAAAGATATTTAATACATATAGCTATAATAGTAATAGATCTAATATAGTCAGAAGATAATTATTTTAAAGGGTGCTTTTAGATGTAAAAAGGACTATATTATTATAAATAAAGAATATATAAAAGAGACATTTACTTAAGAATAATAGATAGGTGTACTATAACACAGAATCCTAAAGGGTGTAATAGGGCTAACTAAATAATAATTAGGGCAAAATCTAATATATCATCACTAGGGATAAGTAGAACTAAATACTAATCCGCCTAATATAGAATAAGTAGTAGATAGATAAATTAGTAGACAAGGCCCTATAAATATTTTAGAGCTAAGAGGCTACAATAATAGTAAATAACTTACTAGGTAGGATTAATTATAAAAACTAATAGTAGCTAGTTCATATTTAATAAGATAATAGCACTTAGCCTTCTCTCTAAAGAGACATTTAAAGTAGCTTAAAGAAAGTAAGCTATTCTACATAAAAATATATTAATAATAATTTAGTTTCTAAACCTACTATATAAACTACAAACTGCGAGCTTAAACACCCTAATAACCTCTCTAAGTCTTAGAGAATTGCTAAAAATAGAAATAATTACAAATATTAAAGTTTTTAAATAAGGCCACCCTATAGTTTATAGAAAGAAGAATAATAATAAGAAAAATAAAAGAAGAATAAAGTAAGTATCTTTTCTAGAATATAGAATTTTCTAATAGAACGTATAAAGGACATAGAGATGCGTAGGCCTAATAATATATTAGGTCTAACCCTAAGAAAAAAGATCTTAGTAGCTAAGAAGAAAATAAAATTAGTTAATATTCTAGTAGGTAGTGTTAAAGACATACTATCCTAAGTAATAAATACTAAAGTTAGGGTCGCATTATTTATTTAGTGTTAATCACCCTTTTTAATCACATTTTTTTTAATTTGAGCCTGCGTAGGTTGGGATGGAAAGGCCGCTCTAGTCCAGCGCCTAAAAATATAGTCTACTAAGTCTCTACTAACGCGACGATAGTTTATAAGGATAGTTTATAAACTACGCACTTGCCCCTTATTATTTATAAGCACTCTAATAGCTATTAAATTTACTTAAAGCGTGCATAGAAAACTAAGCTCTATTATTACTATTATTAGTAATTACGCCGCTTACGCGTTGCGCTTATCTAATACCATAATAACTATAATGATCTAATACATCTATATAATGCTTTTTTCCCCTAGTAACTTATTAACAAACACCTTTATCTTCTCTTTACTATCTTTAATTCTGCCCTTGTTTATCTTCTTTCTAATACATAGTAATAAGAAGTGTTATAGGTATAGTAAAAAGTCTTTATGTCTATTACTACGCCTATAGTTACTAATTTATTACTAGCCCAACTAGTAAACTAGGACTGCCTTATACAGGATAAGGTATACCTTCTACTTTCTATTAATAATGCCCTAGACAGAGTAGTATTCTAGTGTAGGCCTAGTAACTTTAAGTAGACAGATTAGAGTATACTTTTGGGCGGCGTTAACGACAACTTTAGCATTAGGGCCTAGGAAGATAGCAAGAAATAGGATAATAGAGATAGTAGTAAAAGTCTTAAGGTCGACTTTAATATAAAAATAAAGTGTTAGTGTACTTATAGTGTGTAAGCTTCTACTTAACATATATCTTATAAGTAGCACAAATCTACTAATATGGCTATTACTTTTAGCAATCTTTAGAGATAATAGTAGAGGAAGATAATGTAATGGTTGTAGTGTTATACTAGTTATAGCGCCAGCGCTATTTTATACCTTCTTCTTCTCCCCTACTCTAAACTATAGTATGGCGATATAGCTTTACTATATTTTACATATGGATTTTTTTAGTTAGAGTAGGCGCGCTAAGTCTACTAAGCTCGCTTAGCTTACTTATAACGCGCTAACCCCTTTTTATTAATACCTTAAAATGCTTTTCTATATATATAATAGTAGAAGGGATATCTACTATTATTATAATATTTTTATTAGAAACTTCTTAGTCGCAAAAAAAAACCATACTAAAGGTAGCCTAATAGTTTAAGATATACTTAGCAATATACTAGAAGTTAAAAAGATAATATTTAAGAACGCTTTTAGCGAAGAGAACTTATTCTAGGTACTACTATAAAGAAAGTAATTAATAAAGACTTAGACACTAGGCATACTAACTATATACCTATTTTTAAAATCTAAGTTTCTAAATAAATATTAGTTAAGTTTAAGAATAGTATTATTACCTACTATAGGCCCTATAAACTAAGGTTATCTTAGGCACCCTTATAAACACGCTAACTATCTACTATAGGAGCACTGATTATAAAGGCCTAGTTTAGTACAATAAAACTAACTATAACTATAGCAAACAGGAAGAATATTAAGAGAGAACTAGGGGTTAAATATATATAAAGAGACTATCCCTAAGTAATATACTAGATTAATAAATATTAGATAGCTACTCTACTTAATATAAGAGTAAAACTAAATACTATCTACCTAAGTAAAGCTAAGGCTATAAGCCTTTAGATTACCTTAATACTACCTTAGCTATAGAGTCTAAAACTAATAACTGCAAATAGAGATTATAAAATTTTTTTAAGAAATTATATACTATGCCCTAATTAGAGTAGGCTAGATTATTATTATAATAACGCTATTAATTATTAGGTTTTTATCTAGCGCTATTATTTTAGGAAACCTATTTTTAGTAAACGCAAAGGCAAAATTCTTTTATAACAATAATAGTAAGACTAACTATAAGCTATAAGATAATAAGAAGCTCTACTCTATATAATTTATAGCTACTTGCGCTAACCTATTTAACTTAAAAAATATAATTATTACTAAGGTAATAAAAAACTTTAAGGAAGTATTATAATAGTTCTATGCTAGCCTTCCTACTAAGCACACCCTATTACCTTTTTTTTATACCCTATTTCCCCCTATTTACGTCTTTTACCTTCCTAAAGGCGCCTTTCCTAGTTAGTGTTAGTGTGTAGCTAGCGTAGGCCTGTGTCCTATACTACCCTCTATATAAGAAAGGGTCCCTAATATCCCTTTCTTATCTACTATCTTAGAATAGTATTAATTTAACTAGCTCTTTTAACTATTCTAGCTATTCCTAATAGGTTAGTTCTATAAAGCTGTATACCGCCCTTATATTATTCTAAGATTAACCTTTTTATTTAGCTATAAATAATAATATAATATCTACTCCTTCTTTAGAACACTGCTTATAGGCAGTTAAATTAGTAAAAGTTTTACCTTATTAGTTACTAGATATGCTAGGTAAGTGCCTAAGGTCTATAAGACTATTAATGTAACTTCTCTACTTACTATAAGTAAATAAGGGTGTATTAGTTTATTAGTTACTAGTTATACTAAGTAATAGTTCTATGCTAAAGACTATAAGACTACTAATATAACTCCTTTACCTACTATAAGTAGGTAAAGATATATTAGATTAGTTACTAGTTATGCTAACTAGTTATTACACACTATCTAAGGTCTATAAGATTACTAATATAACTTTGCTGCCGACTATAAGTAGGTAAGAGTGTATTAGATTAGTTACTAGTTATGCTAGATAGTTACTATACTACCTAAGGTCTATAAGACTACTAATATAACTTCTAACTTCTTTGCCTACTATAAGTTCGGAAAAGTATATTAGTTTATTAGTTACTAATTATACTAGGTAGTTATTACGCTACGCTGAGGTCTATTTAAGAGACTACTTCTATACTTCTTTATCTACTATAAGTTAATAAGAGTATATTAGTTTGTTAGTTACTAGTTATACTAGGTAGTTATTATACTATACTAAGGTCTATTTAAAAAGACTACTTTAGAAGTCTTAATATTTTAAATATAAATAATAATTAATAAATAATAACTAACTACTGCGCTATATCTTATAGAGCTAACTTGCCTAATAACTACCTTCTAGCGCTATTACAGTAAGGGTATAAGGTATAGAGCTAGGGGATTAGAGTTAGGCTATAGAGGTAATATAGAGGTTAAAGTTTTATATATTATATCTTATATTTTATCTTTTACCTAGCTTAGACTATACGCTAGCTTATACGCTATATAAGACCTACTACCCTTAGATCTATTTACTATACTCTTTTATAACTCCTACTTTACTTAATCTTACTATTACCTATACTATAGTAATCTACTACCCTTTAATCTAGGAAACTCCTAGAATATTTCCTATATTCTTTCTACCCCTAGATAGTTTTCGAATAGATAATATAGATGGGGATATTTGCCTATACTCTACTAATAATAGTTTATATAATACTTATATAGTAAAATTCCCCTACTTTACCTTACTAGTAATCTATTATCTATTAAAAAAAGTAATTAATAGTTACTTTTCAAATCCCTAGTTGCCTTCTTAGCCTTATAAAAAAAGGAGTATAGTTAAACTACTTAAAAAGGTCTACTCTAATAGAATTTCTTATAACACTTCTAAGTATAATTATTATATTACTATACTTAAAGTAGATTAGCTAGGTAATAAATTTTTACTAATAGACTTTAAGTAGCTTACGAACTAAGGCAAAGCTAAATATGAAGCTACTAGAAAGTTTAGTGCGTTTTTAGTATAATTTAAACTGGACTAATTACTCTCTGGTATAGCCTAGGAATAAAATAATTACTTGCTACCTATTAGCTTTAGACTTAATATTGCTTTTCTTAAGGCCTACTTTTAGAGGAGTTACTAGAATTAGTAGCTAGGGCTATTATAAAGTTTAAAGATAATTCTAAATAGAAGAGTATTATTTAGGCTTTATATAAGCGCGCTAATATATTTAAATAAGCTTTTACTATACTTAAGGCATAGATACCTTATACTATAATGTATATAATAAAGGAAGGATCCTAATTCTACTCTAATAGTACTAATAACGTAACGATTAAAAAAGACTTATTTACCTTTAATAAAGCTCTTTCTTCTATTAAAAATACTTATAATTTATAGCACTATACTTATATACCTTTAAAAAACCCTAGCCTAAAAATACCTAATTTATTATATAGTTTGCGCTACTCTTATGTAACTAAGCAAAGCTTATTCTATTTAGTTACGTTCTAATATACACCTTAGCTAGCGCTCTAATATATACCCTATTATTTGCCCTAGCTTATAGTGCCTACTCTATAACTAGATAATACTCTTTACTACTTTCTAGTCCCTAAATATATATAAACTAAGCTTACTAATAGCGTCTAGATAGATATACCCTAGAGTAGACACACTTCTACTACTTCTAATATATTTAAGCTAGAATACTTTGCAAAGCTACTTAATATTAGTAAGTACTATAGAAAAGGTTAATCTAGTCCTAGTATTAAAGATTAGCTAAAGAATATACGTAATAAAATCTATCTATAGTAGAGTAATAAAAAAAAGAATAATTTTGTTATAATGTACCGTATGGGGATTTGCACTATATAGGAATTTATACTATCTAAGTTAGACCTACCTACTTTATAACTCCATAACTTTTACTATAGGCTATAGAAAAAGCTCTAAGGCAACTTAAAACAAATCTAAGATATAAGATGCAATCTAAGCAATTAAAAAAAGAAGACTTCTCTAGACTATACGCTGCTGCTGCGCACTTTAAAGTTTTGCGTCATACTTTAAGCTAGAGGATGGCTAGAGGATAATTACACTTATAGGCTGCTATACACTAATAAATTCTCTTAATTATAAAAGAGAAATTATTAATTAGATAGATTACACGTTATACTACAGCTAGAACGCCTCTCTTACTATTATTATTACTAGAGATAGCTAAATTGCTACGCGCGCGTTGCGTCTAACGCAACTCTAAATCTAAAGCTATTACTAAAATAACTACACCTATTAGCTATAAATAGATAAATTACTTTCTAAATTGCTATCCTATAATATAAGATATCTATGCCCGCTAGCTAGACAACGCGCGATTTAATAGAGCCACGTTTAAGGTAGTAAAAGACTAGTTTAATACTATTACTACACTATTTAATAAGTATTTATACAAACTTTAAGATATATAGAATATAGATAAGTTAGATTTTAGGGTTAGAAAGAGCTAGATAACACGCGTACTTATTTCTATTAACTATAACTAGAAAAATAAAGTTATAGAAGAGAAGTAGAAGTAATTAACTAATATTAAATATATTAACGCTACTAGTTAAGCTCTTTTATCACTCCTTATTTTTAAGGGTTAGAACCTTAATATAAGCTAGATTTTATCTAAAGCACCTATTAACTAGCACTAGAGAGTTAGTAAGAATGGCTAGATATTAAATACGCTTAGTCTATATTAGCTAGTTAAGATATTTAAACTATTAACGCAGAGGAAAGGGGTTACCCATTAATAACTTTTAATTATAAATAGCTATAAAAGCTATATTTAAACTAGTTTTATTGCGCACGCACTATATAGAAAATAATATTAATCTTTTTATTATACTACTGTATTACTCGTATATTCTTTAACGTGTTTATAAGCAAGCTGTAAATATAAGCGAGCTGTAAACTTCACTAAGTCTCTAAGACTTTTATAGCATATAAATTTACAACGCATTAATATTCTATTCTATTATATAATAGCTATTCTATTCTAAATTAAGTAGTATCTATAGAAGCCTTCTTACACGTGCGTGAGTTATACCTAGGCTTCCTATAGCGCCTATAGCGCGTAGAAGCCTGCTAGCTCGCACCTAACTACGTCTTGCCTTGCTATATTTCTCTCTCTAGTTGCTGCTTAATAGTCTTTTAAGTAATAATATCCTTTTTCTCTGCCTTTAATAGAGTGCCTCGATTTTAGATCCGCTTCTTTTTATGCTGTTTACGCGTTATAGCTGCCTTATTTACTCTTTATAGAGTAGCTATCTCCTTGCACATAAGCACTATTAAATACGCTATTCTTTTAGCGCCTCTTATAAGCTAATTAAGCGACTAGATAACTAAGGTAGGGAGAGAATTCCTAATGCCTTCGAATTCGCTTACAAACTAGAGTTAACTAAGCGCCTAGCTTACGTGCGTTACTTAGTGTTGCAGACTTCTATAGGGCCTCTAGTAGGGCTACTAGCGCTAGCGCTAGCAACAGTGTACGAAGCTTAATATTAAGCTTTAAGAGCACTGCCTCTAGATTGTGTAAGACTAGCCCAGAGCCTTAAAAACTTACGCAGATATTCTCCTTTGTAATTAATTAGTTATAGGCGGCGTGAAAGGCTAGTAGAAACTTAAGCTTAGTAATATAGTTAATATAGTTGCGTATTAGGCCCTTAATTTAGCGCCTGTACGCCCGCTTTAATAGTAAGAAGTAGCCTACATTAAGTGACTGTAGAAGGTGTAATAAATATAGTGGCATATATAGGGTATAGATCTTATTCTCTCTATAGATCTCTTAGAATTTAAGTAAGTTGTGGCTCTTATAGCTATTAAGTATTAGGAGCTAACGTGCACCTACTCTACGCTCTACTATATGCTTAATAAAGTGCTATAGCTAGGTAACATTAAGCTCGTTTATAGTCTACCTATTATCGCTAAGACTAATAGTCTAGTTACCTAGTATATTATCGCTCTTATACTAGACTAAGAGATGGTACTTGCTAGCGAAGATAATAAAGGGTGAGATTACCTACCTAGCAGCGTTAATTCTATAGATTGTTGTTACCCACTTATAATTGCCTAGCTAGATTGCTTTTAGCTAACTACGTCTTTCTAAGTCTATAACAACTAGCTAGGAGAATATCTTACCTATTAGAAAGCTAGTCTTATTAAAGTTAAAAGTATCCTTAATATAAATATTATAAGTGGCCTTTGTATATACTACTAGCTTAAACTAGGCCTATATAGCTGTTAGGTCCTTGTAGAAGGCTCGCTATTAATTATAGGCTTAATTAAATGGTGTTGTAAGGCTGTCTATTCGCTTAATAAAGTTTCTAGGCTACTACTAGCTAACGTGGCCTACGCTACGCTTAGCGAGCAGCTTATTCGCTATATCTTATATAGCACCTAGAGTAGGCGTAAAGTCTTGCGAATCTAGATTAAGTATATGCTTAATAATAACCTTCTCTTCTAGCTTAGTAAGCTTCTTTAATTTAGGCTTATAATTATATTATATAGTAGTTTTTAGCGTATTAGCTGCAAAGCGTACTTTTAGGAATGTTAAACATTACTGCAGCGCGATTAACGCTCTGAATCTAATTCTAATTAATAGCTAAGATAGCTAGGAAGACATCTACTTCGTTATAGGGCAATTAAATAAGTGTTAGTTAAGCCATTATAGTTAATAGGTAACGCGTTATAGAAAGTTAGTAGGGTTTATAGCTTATTTATATTTGTAGCTCGCTTATAAACACGTTAACTACTTAATATTAGGGTGTTTTCTACATTTAAGCGTGCGCACGCATCTAAGACTAACTAGGTCTCTTAACTTAGCTAGTAGCGTATCTTATATTAAGAATAGGTGCAAATATTTAAAAGGGCTTATAAGAAGACTATTATACTTAATAATATTCTAGGTAGATAAAAAAGAGCTAGACTAATTTCTTTAGATCTAGGAAAGTTTCTAAAGTAGCTACCCTTATTAGACCTACAACAAGCCTTAAAGCCACGCACACTAACAGAATAAGGCAACCTAGACTTTACCCTACTAAAAATCTCGCCTCTAGATAGTACTAAGCTTCGCGAATTAAATATACAACTTAATACTGTGCTTATAGAAGTACTAGGACTTCTATTAGAGGTAAAGCACTACGTTAACTAAGTAACCTGTATAGCAAAAACACACAAATGCTAAGCTAGTTCTACTTTATTAGCAGCTAAAAGAGAAGAATTAAATACTCTAGTTATAAAAGAAAAGGACTAAAGAAAAGAGAGTATAATTAGAGAGTAAATACGTGTATAGCACGCCAAAGGTATTAAGAGTAACTTAAGATACTAAGGTAATGCTAGTTGTAAAACGACCACGCAGCCGCCCATAAAAGTAGCTAGTAGAGAAAGAAAGCTAATAATAGCAATAAAACTAATAAGTTTAAAAATCAATCTAAAGTATTAGAGAAAGAATTAGATAATGTGTTAGCGAGTAGAACATAGTTAAAAAAGGCAAGACTCGCTTAAATAGTGCAAATCCCTATATAGTGTAAATCCCTATATAGTATATTACCTTTTCTAAATATAATAACTTACCTATTTATTATTAAGAAAATTATAGAATTTTTATATATATTAGAGAAAGTTAGTAACTTTAATAAAGTATACTTACGTAATGCTAACTAATTAGCGTTAAAAGGTTTTTAGCCTTAAACATAGAGAATTTTTAAGATCTCTTTAGAAATGTAAATAACTTTTTTATTACGATATTAAATTTTCTTATACTATAGTATAGTTTAGGTATATAGAAAACCTATATATATACAAATCTTAAGTATAGGTTATTTCCTAAAACTATTTTTTATTTTAGATTATTTACTTTTTCTATTTTTACCTATAGTATTATAATATAACAAATCTAATTAATTCTAGATAGTATTATCTTATAGCTAGAAACGGAATCTTAATCTTAAGGTTAAAAAAGTGCAATATTATATGAATTTTTAATAAATTTTTAATTTTTAATTTTTAGTTTAGTTTAAGGCCCTAAAACTTTTCTATTACGTAATCCTATGGTCTATAATTTTTATATAAGGTTATTTACTAGGTAACCTAACTATATAAAAATTTATAGCTTAATAGCTATAGTTTTAAAAAATAGTATTTCTTTCTTTAGCTTTTTAACTATACTTTTAGTAGGAAAAAATAAAAACCTTAGATAAAAAAATATTTAGAAAGACAACCTATACTAAAAATTTAAATCATACTATGCTAAACTATAGTATTTATATATATAAAAATTACCTTTTTTTATACTTCTAAAAAAAGTTATAGGAGTTTTAAAATACAGGTTTTAAAATCACTATGTTTAGGTTCCTCTATATACCTAGTTTATGATTACTAAGCAAAACTTTAATAGATTACCTAAGACTAATATATCTGCTCTATAATATATAAAAAATTACAATTTTAATAATTAGTTAAATAAAAAGTTATAAGCTTTAAAAAAGAGTTAAAAAAACATTAGTTTTTTTTTTCACCCCACTGTAAATATAGACTATTACTAAGGTAATAATAATAAGAAAGATTAAGATAACTTTATAGAAGCTATTCTTAGCTACCTTAAAGGCGCGCCTTAAGAGGTAGCACAAAATTAGTATTAAATAAATTAGGCCCTTTAACAAGATTATAGACCTAAAGTACTTTTTAAATTTTTAAAAAAGACTTACTATAATTTCTTTACTTTCTAATAGGCATATTAAAAGTTTTATAAGCTCTTTCTCTCTAATAAAATAGATATCTAGATATTTCTATAGGCTTTTAAGAGTCTAGTTAGAAAGGGTACACTAAATATAAAGATCTAAAAGAATAAATTATAACTTAAGTTAACTAGGAGTCTTAAGTTTAATTCTTTAGAAAGAGATAAAAGATTATAATATTAACTATCTAGTAATTAAACGCTAAATAACTATAGCTAGCTGCACTCTCTATAATAATAGTATAATAAATCCTTTCTAGGCGCATATAAAGACTTCTTATAAGATACTACTCTCTAAATTAACGCCCTTATATATAGTAACTTTTTAAAATTAAACTAAAGTATAGTGTATAAAGCATAACGCCTACTTTAGCTATAGTAAGAAACTTAGAAGCCTATACTTATGCTACTGCCCTAAAGTAGCTATATAAGTAAATATAAAAGTAGAGAATAATCTTAATTTAAATAAACTTAGTATTGCCTACTACTTTAATTTAAAGGCAGGTAATTTATTAGATAATAAGGCTTTAAGTATACACTACTAGACTACTCTAATCTAGTAGCTTATATAGGAGCTACTAAACTAAATAATCTAAATAAACTATAATTTTAACTATAAAATATGGATGCTAAACTAGAAATACTGCCTATACGCAGTAAGATAGTAATAGTTTCTAAGCTATTTAGAGGCCCCTAGCTAGTTATACTAGTGCAAATTAAATTCTAAGAGTTAGCTCTTAGGTTATAGATTTTAATAGATACTAGTGCTAGCGCTTATAACCTTATTACTTTAAGGTATATAAAGGCTATTTAAAAATAGCTTAAAGCTAAACGACTCTACTTAAAGACACACTAATTCCCCATAAGAACTTTATAGAAAAGAAAAGTGCAAAAGTAGACACCTATTTTATAGCCTAGCTTAATATTAATAAATATAGCATTACTATATAGTTTGTTTTCTGTAAAATAGGGGACTATAATCTTTATTAGTAGAAATTTTTTTAAGTAAGCTAACTGCCTAGTTAACACTTAGGACCGCCGCCTTTATTAAAAAGATAATAAGAATTTAACTTTTGCTAGCAACCTTATCCTACTATAGACTTTTCTACTACCTAACCTTTTCTACTAAAACTAATACTACTTAATAAAATAGACTACTTAAAAAGTAAAACTATACCTACTAAATAACTTGCTTATTAAAAGCTAACTAAAGTATCTCTAAGAAGATTTCTATCTAGCTTCCTAGCCCTACTATCTTAGTTATTAGAATGTACTTAAAGGCTTACTAAAAACTAAGTTATAAGGACGCCTTTAATAAAGATAGTAGCGTTAAAGCTATTAAGCTGCCTTCTTTAGATAAGAAACTATTAGATAATAAATTGCCTTTTAGTTACCCTCTTTCTACTACTTAAGAAAGCCACTAGTAAAACTAGTCCTTAGGAATTATATAGTAGAATTTAGGTCTTACTTTTAACCCTAGACCTAGAGACTATAAACCTACTAGAGAAGCTAATCTATAAATTAGGAAGCTCTTGCCTACAGAATTAACTATTTAATTAAAACTACTTTAGCTAAAATAATCTAGGTTAGCACTCTTTTACCCTACTAAACTACTAACCTAGAAGAAGAACTTAGCATTACTTACTATAGTAATAGCCCTAAAGATTATAGCGGCGCCTATTATAGTAGTAGATTAGAGGATAAGAGAGCCTATCTATTATAATAACCTTTCTAATAATAACTCTAAATTTACTAATCTAATTAACCCTAAGTCTAACTTCTTATAGGAAAAATGCTTAAATAATGAATTTAATAGTAAACTGCCTAATAAAATATTCTAGAATACTAATAATTAGGAGCTGCCCCCTAACTATTAGCCCTTACTTTAATCTACTAGTTACCTAACTTATTCTACCCCTAGAGGCATCCTAAGCTACTAAAATAGGTGGCCTAGTTTACTACTAGTTAAGCAGCTTCCTAGCTAGCCTACTATGTATAGACACCTATTGCTTTTAGCGCTCTTACCCTTAGTAGCTTCCCTACTAGCTAGCTTACTACTAATTTAGTAGCACCCTAATTAATACGCGTATATAGGGCACCTATAACTTTTAGCACTTCTACCTCTAAATATCCTTACTACTACTAGTAGCACCCCGCCCTTATTAAAAACTACATAGTTAGGTTAATATATTTTTTAACACTTTTCTATAGTACTACAGAATATTATATAATACAATTGCGCCTATGCGTAATAAACTAACTAGAAATTTTTTAGCTAACCGCGTTTTTATATAGTGTTAGAGCTAAAAATGCACTCTATTAGCAAACCGCTAAACACTAAGATATAGTTTCTACTATTTTTTTTTACTAATTTACTAATTTATCCTTAATAACTTTTCTAATATATTTACTAAATAGCAACTAAATTAAAATCTAAGGCTATTATTAGAACTATAAGGGCCTATTACCCCTATTACAATCCTCTTTAGCCCTAAAATAGTGCTAGTTATATTAAAAATCCGCTAAAATACCCTATTTTTATATACTTTCCTTTCTATTTTTAGACCTTAAAAGAGAGATTATATAATAGTTCTATACTAGCCTCCCTACTAAGCACACTCTATTACCTTTCTTTTACACCCTATTTCCTCCTATCTGCGCCTTTTACCTTTCTAAAGGCGCCTTTTCTAGTTAGTATTAGTATATAGCTAGTGTAGGCCTGTGCCCTACGCCTCCCTCTATATAAAGAAAGGCCCCTTATATCCCTTTCTTATCTACTATCTTAGAATAGTATTAATTTAACTAGCTCTTTTAACTATTCTAGCTATTCCTAATAGGTTAGCCATATAAGGCTGTGTACTGCCCTTACATAGAATACTTAAAAACTATAGCGCCGCTTATAAAGGTAATTAAAAAGAAGAAAAATTCTTCTAGAACTAAAAATAGTAGGCAGCCTTTAAAAAGCTAAAGAAACTATTTACTATAGTACTACTACTATAAATATAGAATCTAGTATACCTAATATAGGTAAAAATAAATATATCTAATTATACTTTAGAAGCTATGCTTACGTAGTAAGGCGAGAATAGAAAATAGAAACTAATATTCTACTATTCTAAAAAGTTCTTAGGAGTAGAACTTAACTACAATATTTATAATAAAGAACTATTAGCAATAATAGACTCCTTTAAATAATAGAAACTATAGCTTATAAGAGCCTAACACTAGATTAAGGTATTTGTAGATTACTAGAATCTTATAAGTTTTATATTAACTAAGAAATTTAACTAATAATAGGTTAGATAGGTAGAAATAAATAGCAAACTATAACTTTAAAATTTACTATTACCTAGAACTATTAAATAAAATAGTAAACGCCCGTAGCTAAATATTAAACCTTAGAAAGATAGACTAACCTAAGCTATATAATACAGTCTTATAAATAGGAATAAATAGTACTCTCTAATATAATTAACTA
This sequence comes from Laburnicola sp. JP-R-44, assembly GCA_009805535.1. NCBI lineage: Eukaryota > Fungi > Ascomycota > Dothideomycetes > Pleosporales > Didymosphaeriaceae > Laburnicola > Laburnicola sp. JP-R-44. Next base: position 256,784 of record SELF01000003.1, on the reverse strand, counting down.
TAGCTAGCAAAGGTTATAGTATTTAGGTACAACCTAATAAAGAAATAGTAAAATCTAAACTAATAGATGCAACACACTATAAAGGATTATAATAATTAAGGCAGAATTAAGATGCCTAATAATATAGCTAAGATCCTAATTAAGTTATAATATAAGTTAAAAGACTAGAGATACCTAGGTATTAACAAAACAACTTAATAGATTTAACTAGAATATAATATTTCACATACGTATAATAAAGTAAAAAAAGTTATAGGCAACTATTTAGTATATATAAAAAATAAGCCTAAGAGATATAAGTCCTACAAGTTGCTATAACCCTTATTACTACTTATATAACTATAGACTAGTATTATAATAGACTTTATAGTAAAGCTTCTAATTGTAGTAGAAATTAGTATAACTTTATATTAGTAATTATTAATTAATTAACTAAATAGGCATATTTTATACCTATAAATAAGTCTATTATAGTAGAAGATATAGCTTATAAGATTACAAAAACTCTTATCGCTAATTATAGACTACTAGAAGAGTTTATTATAGACTATAATAAACTATTTATATCTAAGTACTGGGAAATATTACTAGTAATACTAGAGGTTATTCGTAAGTATATAACAATAGCTTACGTCTAAATAGATAGCTAGATAGAATAAATTAACTAGATACAATAATAGTTCCTATAAATATATATTAATAAGTTGCAGAATAACTAGATTAAACTATTACTAATAATATAAATTAGTATATAATAGTGTAAGGTCTAGTATAATAAAACGTTTACCATACTATAAAAACTCTAAATATAAGCTAATTACTTATGAAAATTTAAAGAACATTAAGAGCCTTTTAGTATTAGCTAATAAGAAGGCCTACCTTATATATAAGCGACATAATAATTTAAGTAAGCAAATTATATAATAAAACCTTATAATAGATAAATAAGCCAATAAACACAGGCTTAAGAGACTAACCCTTAAAGGGGAGATAAAATTCTTCTATTATAGAGGAATTTAAAGACTAAGCAACTATCTAAGAAGTTTAACTACCTCTAAGTAGAACTATTTAAAATTCTAGAAAAATAAGAACTAGTAAACTATAAGCTAAAGTTATTAAAAAAAACCTATATACGTCCTATCCTTTACAAATTACTTTTTAAACCAGCACTACTAGAGACGCTAAAATTAATATATAACTTAAACTTAAAGACAAAGAGTATAAAGTTAAAGAGGTTAGAGACCTATAGAAGTTTAGACGTTAGTAGAAGTGCTTAGTTAAATAGTAAGAATAGCTAAAGAGCTAAAATATATAAGAATCTATATAAAACCTTATAAACTATAGAAGGTTAGTATAATAGTACTATTAACAGAATCTAGAAAAGGGGTATCTATATTAAGAAAAAAAGTAAGAAAGAAGTTATTTAGGAAAATAGCTTATAACTAGCCTAGATTAGTTAACAGAAGTTTAAGTTATAGTAATTTAGAAGAAATAATAGCATCTATACTCTTAGAAACCTTCTTTTACTTAAAATACTTAATAGCTGAGGCAATATAAAAATTATAAAAAGTAAGTACTTACTCTTACTCTTTAGCCTTAAAAGGCTTATAATAGAAATAAGCTATCTCTATAGTAGTAAAAGCCTAGCGCTCTTTAGTAGCTAGTAGCTTAGTCTTTATTTTATAATACTTTAGTTATATATAATTCTACTTCTTTTTAAAAATCTATAGACTGCACTTTATATAAATAGTAATATACCTAGTGTATTAACTAGAGGCAGTATTTATAAAATAATATAGTTTTTTTCTTTAATACTACGCATAACTAAATACATTTTAAAATCTTAACTCAATATCTATTCTATATAAGCACACTATTTAGTAGTTAATAATAGTTTATAAACCTTAAATATAGTTATAAAGGTAAGAGGAATTAAAAAAAGTATATAATATAATAGATAAAATAAGATACGCACATCTTTATATATGTATAGTACTTTATAAAGTAGTATAATAATATAAAGTATAAGGATATTAGAATAATAACTATAAAAGAGAAGTAAGTATTATTAGTATAAATAGAATAACTTTGTGGCAGCGAAGTAGTAACGCTAATAGGTATAAAGCTACTTAGTATAGAGTTAGTAATAGGGTAAGGGTAATTTAGTTATATAACTAGCATCCTACTAAGCTAGCCTAATTAGGTATAAGGGCTAGAGGATAACTATTCTGCTAAGAGGGCAATATCCTATTAGATAATAGGGAGAACAGTAATAGAAGAAAATAGATAAGTAATAATTAGGACTATATAGATCTATAGAATCTCCTTAGTTTTAAATCTTTATAGTTAATTTCTTCTATAGTATAATCTTCTATATAGATTAGTACTAGTTATTCTATCTTATTTATTTTATAAAATTAGAAAAGCTTTATATAAGACTATTAATATCTTACTTAATTCCTCTTAAAGCCTACTAGCACGGCTACTACTAAGTTATCTCACCTCCTCTAACCTAGATTAGGACAAGGTACGTGACCCTAAAGCCTACTAGCATAGCTACTACTAAGTTACCTTACCTCCCCTAACCTAGATTAGAATAAGGTAAGTGACCCCGTATTAACACTAGGTACCCTAAACCTATTTATTAGCCTACCTTTTTATTATTTAAAAAAACTAAATAAGGCTTTATATCTCTTATAGGCCTAGTAAAAATTTAATTAAAAGTTTTTATACTTTAAATAAGAGTAAGTAGTAATTTGTCTTATTACTACTTACCTTTTAATATTATCCTATTTTATTTTATTAACTATTAGGTGCCCTAGTAACACTCTTATAAGTATAGCCTATTAAAGATCTTCGTTATATTAAGATTCTAACTAAGGTCGAATCTGCACTATACATAGAGAGGAGTGAAATAGGAGGCACTAAAACCTAGTACCTAGCACATAGTAGTAGTAATAAAATATGCACAAAATAATAATAATTTTATTATTAACTTTCTGCATAGTAATATTATCGACGATAGTTAATATAAGTATAGCCTATATATTATTAAATTATCTACTTAGGGGTAGAATAATAAAGGCTTTTATTTTAAATAATATGATAAAAAAATAGAGCCATTTACTTAGTAATTAAAAAGAGCGTAAAAAGATAATTATAAAAAAAAGCGTATAGTATAGCCTATAAAAAGCTTTTTGAATTAGACTATAGCTATATAGTATAATTTAGTATTTTTAGTAGTTTCTATATATATATATATACTTCTTATATAAACTATAGTATAGAGTTTCTTCTAGGCAAGAGTTATAAACTATCTTCACTTATTTAGTTTTTAAGTGGCCCTACTACGTTAAATTACTACGTTTTTTATTATATTTAGCGCCTATATAATATTATATAATATTATATTACGTTATATATACGCTAAGCCCTAGAACCTAAAGTGCGTTAAAGTTTTACTAATATTTCTCCTCCTAGCTTTTAAGATAATAACTTACAATAATAATATCTCTAACTTACTTACCTACCTACCGCCTTACTAGATAATAGATAATCTACTATATATATATATATATACGTTTTACTACTACTACTACTACTACTACTACTACTACTACTACTACTACTACTACTACTACTACTACTACTACTACTACTACTACTACTACTACTACTACTACTACTACTATACTATATAATAAATTACGTGCGCGCTTTCTACTTCTAACACTAAATAGCACTCTAACACTTTACTAGTCTTACTCTACCTATTACCCCTATAGATATTTTATAGTATAAGCGCGTACCTATATATACTCTATATTTTGAATAACTACTTATTATATATTTTTTTATTCTAGTAAAACCTTATGTATTTTAGGTTATACTTAACTTTTTCTCTATTACCCTTACTCTATTACTCTTAAATCTAATTAAATCTTGTCTCTTATTTTCTAAAAGCGCTCTAGTAATAATAATTACTAGTATAGCTAAGCACTAGGTAGCTAAACTAGTAGAGACAAAGCTATAAATTAAAATCTATAGTCTTTAGAATATCTAGGTATTACTAGACGCTATAATAAAATAAACTAGCTATAGTAATCTATGTGCTATATAACTTATATTATACTACTATGTATTCTATAAGAATACTAGGCGTCTAACCTTTATAATATCTATTTTATATATATTTATTATTAGCGTCTAGGTTATACTTCTTATTATTATATATCTTATTATATATATATATAGGCGCGTAATCGCCCGCCCTATAGAAAGCGTATTATTAGGTTAAGAAATAGCTATACGTATTAGATTATAACTTTAAAATCTTACGTAATAATTAAATATATTAAATAGTGAATAGATAAATACTTAATCTAGTTGTGAATTTTTATACTTTATACGCAGGCAACCGCATTATATTATTATTATTAACTTTAGTACTATAGACTATAAACTATAGTATAGCTTATAATTAACTCTATAAGGGGCTAGCTAATTTGCATATACTTAATAGTGTCCTTAAACAGTCGCTAAACTAGTCTTATTGCTTTACCTTAATTTATAGCGTTTTTTAGCACACTTATAGCTTTCTCTTCTAGTGTTATACCGTGTACGGAACGTGCGCAAAGTATTCTTCATGATAGTATAGAGTAATAAAGGTTAATTATACTATACTACGCTATGGTGGACACGCTGTGAATGATACTGCTTAGTCCTAACTCAAGGAGCTGCAATACAGTCCTAAGATTCTGCGCAGAACTGCATGTATGCTTCCACCTCCAGCTAGGTACATCCTTCCCTTAATGCTGGTTCATAGTACCTTACATCTGGTAATTCGGATTTTCATATCCAACCCATAATGGCATAGTCCGGATCCTGTTATACCTTGTCGCGCTCGTCTTGCAACTACTTGACTTCTCGATATTGTAACCACTCGTTCCCGACGACTTGCAAAATCCTCCACAGAGTGGTATGTAGACCTTTAACAAGTTGGAGGTATTCCGTTGTCTAGCTCTCCTTACTCTTCGGGGCGGGATTGGAATCGGTCGCTTTCAGGACTCCATTTTGGCGTGATTATCGAGCGGGTAGCGAGGATTGAGCTAGTCGACATGGTTGAGCTGGTTGTTGTTGTACACGTCACGGCGGGTTCGTGGCGAGTGGAAGATGATACAGTTCGTGAAGGAAGTACTGCCTCTTCATGAATTCACATCATTAACCACAGTTGCACATCTTATCTTTCACACTTTTACCATGTGCACTTTCAAGTCACATACAGAACTGTTTTACAACAACCTACCACTCTGCCAACTCATGCAGCAGCATCGTTCGAAGATGATGACCCAGCGGTATGCGTACAAAACATAGAACTTCATGAATAAATCAGAGGAAAGTTTTCTCGCTCAAGCAATTTCTTCCCTCTCTCTTCCTGCTTTCACCTTTGTCATTACCTGCACTCACTTATTCCTACGCAATCAACTGATTAGACAACGTTTGTATCTTTTCGATAATCGCGTAGCTTTTCTCGACTAGTTTCCCTATTAATGTTGGTGATGGCGATATTGAATCATTTCTTGCACGTAGGGCTACAGTACTAGGACAAAAAGCTGAGGACACCGTGTTACCCCAGGATAAGCAATTCTAAGGCCAAGTGTACCCGAACTTTTGTCCTGCAGCTGTAAAAAGGACCCCGGCGGGCATGAGCAAATGCACATCACCAACCGAAAGACGACTTGAAGGAAAGTGTACCCATGAATCCCAGCCACACCACCCGAGCGACCCAACCGACAAGAAAAAAAAAATATCACCACCAGGGCAATTCCATGACGACGCGTCGCGTAGCTCATTAACAAACCCGAAGAGGGGTCATTACCGCGGCAGATCGACGATACAATTTCTCCGTGCGCCACCGCCGCAAAATCCTCCAGTAATGCCGGCCGCACGCTTGGCCCCCGTTGGAACCATGGCCGCATTGCGAGAAAAAGCTGGAAACGGGGTAAAGCGCGGCGTGCCGTGGAGATGCGCGGGGAAAGACTATTTTCTAGGCGGTTGGCGGCCGAGCAACGGGTTGGGTTCGTGGAGTGGGATATTCGCACCAATCAATGCGCTTAGCGGGAGCGTTCAACGACTATCGCAGGGAACCAGGGCGCGGAGGGGACGACGGATGGAGATGCGCGATGCTGGGCTACGACATGTAGCATGATGTAGGCAAGGGTATGGGTAAATTGCATAGTACGCAGCGTCTTGGTAGACGGAGAAGATTCATCTGCGGGTCGTATTTAAGAGCCTGGGAACGTCTTCTTGCTATCACGAGCCAGTGCTGGTTCAATTGAGCTTGACAATGGTTGTCCTCAAGCACGCTCTCGCAGCTGCTGCCTGCGCTGCCCAGGTCCTAGCCGTCGACATCGTCGTTCAGTCGACTGGCGGAAATGTAACGGGCAAATTCGGACACCCCTTCGGTTACGGTTTTCTCCACGAGGTGAGATCAAGGACCAATTGGGATGGAAGCACTTTATTGAGCGGTTACAGGACATCAACAACTCTGGCGATGGCGGTATCTACGCTGAATTGATCCAGAACCGTGCCTTCCAGTACAGCAGAAACTACCCTGTTTCCACCGCACACTACTTCCCCGTCAATGGCGCTAGTCTCAGTATCCAGAACCTACCGCAGCCGCTCTCGAAGGCGCTTCCCGCTTCCATGCGAGTTGCCGCTGGAGCTAACAGCACTGGCAAGATTGGATTCAAGAATGAGGGATACTGGGGAATGGCTGTCAGTCAGCAAAAGTACACGGGATCCTTCTGGGTCAAGGGCGCTTATGAGGGCTCCTTTATCGCGTCGCTGCAGTCGAATTTAACAGACGACGTATTTGGATCGGTCGAAGTTGCGTCAAAGGCTGTAGAGGATGAGTGGACTGAGCACGAATTTGAGCTCACGCCAGAGAGGGATGCGCCAAACTCAAACAACACTTTTTCCGTCACCTTTGATGGGCCGGAACGAAGAATGGGTCATTGGACTTCAATCTCATCAGTCTGTTCCCACCGACGTATAAGAACAGGAAGAATGGACTGCGAGTTGATATTGCTGAGGCGCTTGAAGAGATGAACCCTGTATGCCACAGACCCCCTAGTAACTCGATGGGACATGACTGACGGGGTGCCAGACCTTCCTTCGCTTTCCTGGTGGTAACATGCTTGAAGGTCGAACGAACGACACATACTGGGACTGGAAAGATACTCTGGGTCCGCTGAAAGACCGTCCCGGTTTCCAGGGCGTGTGGGGTACGTCATCTCAGCGCACATGCGGCACAGGATACTGACATGATTTGCAAAGGCTACCAACAGACGCACGGTCTCGGTATCATGGAATACCTTGAATGGGCCGAAGATATGGGCCTTCAAATCGGTAAGCATGCTATTCTGTCAGCAGTGTAGACATGCTGACAGCCATCAAGTGGTCGGAGTATGGGCCGGTCTAGCTCTCGACGGTGGTGTCACGCCCAAGGAAGGCCTGCAGCCCTTCATCGATGACGCTCTCAATGAGATCGAGTTCGTGAGCGGACCAGCAGACTCCACGTGGGGTGCGAAGCGTGCTGCACTAGGTCATCCGGAACCTTTCGAGCTCAACTACGTCGAAATTTCGAACGAGGACTGGCTGGCTGGGTATCCAGAGGGATGGAACTCGTACCGGGAATACCGGTTCCAAATGTTCTTCGACGCCATCAAGGCTGCGTACCCACACATCCAAGTCATTTCTTCGGCTGCTACGTCGGACCCAGCTCCGGAGGGTGCGACGACAGGCCCAAATCTCGTCGAAGGGCTCGACTTCTCGAAAACACCTGGGGCCATAGGAGACTACCATCCTTACCGCGAGCCAGATGAGCTTGTTGAAGAGTTTGACCGCTTCGACAATGACATTGGGCACATCGTCGGTGAGGTAGCGGCAACGCACGTGAACGGTGCCGAGTACCCACGATGGAGCGGCCCGTTGTACAAGTATCCGTGGTGGATCGGGGCAGTCGGCGAGGCCATCTCGCTCATTGGCTACGAGCGCAACTCGGACCGCATCCCAGGCACCTTCTACGCTCCCCTGCTCAAGAATGTGAACCGCTTCCAGTGGCCCATTACGCTTTTGCAGTTCTCTGCCGACCCGAAGCAGACGACGCGCGCCGTAACCTGGTACTGCTGGAGCCTCTTCGCGCACAGCCCGATCAGCCACACGCTGCCGACGACATCGAACTCGAGTTATGGGCCGCTGTACTGGGTGGCGGGCAAGGACGAGGCCAGAAACGATGCGTTGGTGTGGAAGGGCGCCGTGTTCAACACGACCAACAGCAGCACGGTGCCGGTGTCGGTGCACTTCCAAGGCGTCCGCCCGGGCACCAAGGCGTCGCTCACGGTGTTGGCCAACGCGGTGGGCGATCCGTACGCGTACAACGATCCCTTTACGGGCGTGAATATCGTCAACACGACCAAGAGCGAGCTGAGTGCGGGTGCGAGCGGGGCTTTCGAGTTTGTGCTGCCTGAGCTGAGCGTCGCGGTGCTGGATACGGAGCGCGCAGGCAGTTCGAGCGGCTATGCGAGCGGTGCAGGCAGATAGGGACCTAGTCGTTGTGGTGGAGAGAAGGCAGCATGTTGAAGATGGGATGGTTCGATTGCTCCGCAGCTGTCATGTGATCGGCCCTTTTACAATAGCAATCCATGCTTTAGCTCCCCACTATGGCTAATCACGTCCCATACACAGTGACACACATACATCACCTCCATCGCCGCCACCTGGAGCTCGATTGCATTGCCACTGGCATCCCTGACTATCCTGCACGCGCCGCCCTCGCCATGCCGATGCCGCTGCCGCCCATGCTGTCCGCCTGCGTGCTCTCGCTGGCCATCGGCTGCGTGTCCAACGTCGCTGCCCAGCGGCTCAAGGCGTACACGCGCGACGAGCCCTTTGTCTTTGACCAGACGCTCTTCGTGCAGTTTGCCACCATGGGCCTCATCACCACGCCCGTCAACTATTACTGGCAGAAGTGGCTCGAGCACCTGTTCCCCGGCGCGAAGCTGGCCAAGCGCACGCGCGCGGCTTCGGGCGACGACGCGGAGAAGGGCGCCTTCGTTCGCGACGACGGCGAGGACAAGCGGGCGGCCGACGAGGACGTCTACGTGCGCGACTGGGGCAACGTGCTGAGGAAGTGCTTCATGGACTCCATCTGCCTGGGCGCGTTGCTCAACACGACCATGTTCCTGGTGCTGCTGGGCTTCTTGCAGGGCAAGACGGTGGCGCAGATTGGCAGCGACATAAGGGAAGAAGAGCTACGTATCATCTGGGACTCGTACAAGGTCTGGCCCCTCGCCAACCTGTTCAGCTTCGCCTTCGTGCCCGTCGAGCGCCGCATCGTCTTCCTCAGCTTCTTCGGCTTCCTGTGGAACATCTATCTTACCCTCGTCGCCTCGCGACTCTAGACACCCACCTACGCCTTGCCCGACCCCGCTTTCCACGCCGCCACCACGGCGCCCCAGTACCGCTCCTCGTCCTCGCGCATGTGCCCTGCGTGCGCGCTCTTCTCGAAGCGGACCCTCGTCACATTCCAGCCCTGCGCCTCGGCTTGGTCGGCGTGTTCCTCCACCTCGTCATCGCCGACCATCTCGTCCGCCCTGCTATACAGATACACCCTAGGGGCGCCCATGTCGAAGAGGGAAGGGTCGTTGAGCTGGCGACGCAGGACCATCATAACAGGCTCCCTCCGGCTTAGTGTGCCATACAGGAACAGCATGGCGAGGAAGGCATGGACGACTGCAGAGCCCAACAACCTCCATATCCACGAGCGGGGTAAGGATGTGGCCATGGCCGCGTGGCTTCTCCTCCAACCGCCCTTGCCCGGCGCAGAGTCCAACATCTGTGCGCGCATTGGGAAGGGTGAGCCCTCGCGCTTGACCCATTCCTTGGCGAACTCGGTCATCTGGTTGCCACCACCATTCGAGAAGCTGTGCACGAGCATCTGGCCGCCGCCCTTGACCTGCTCTTTGACCACCCCGATCGCTGGGCTGAGCAACTTGGCGTAGGTAGCTGCTCCATGGAAGAAGTCCGCCAGTTCATTCCTTATCATGACTATTCGTGCTGTGGGGAAAAGCTTCCGATAGGCAACCGTATATTTCGCAATGTGCTTGGCTGCCGCGCCCATCCAGGGGAACAGGAGTATAAGGGGCCCACCCGGGGCGTGGGATGCTGGCGCGAAGAGGTACGTATTGGGTCCGATCTTTTGGAAGTCTGATAACGGCCTCGCCACATCGGCTGTGGTCGGATTGGACATGTCGCTTTTCTATATTATGTGTATCCTAACGCGAACGGCTGCATGCGTTTAAAGGAGTACTTGAGTAATCAATATCTGCCATCTGATGTAGATGCACGACCACAGCGAATCGCTTGGCATTCAGGAACCGAGGCACGTTGGAACGTACCGATTGGCTCTTTTCGCTGCTTGCTTTAGCTGCTTACTGTCATGCAGATAGATAGCCACATAGCCTCGTGGTTTTTGTTGTTTCTCAATCGCTTTCTGAGCTACCTGATAGCAGATTCGAAATCGCGTTAGGATCCGAAGACTCACTTTTGTGCGCACATGAACACAGCCAATTCCGTGCAGAGGTCGGCCTTACGCCGCACGTGCACAAGAACGACTACGTAGACCATGATGGACCCACCGGTTCATGATCGAATTCCTTTTCACACCACTAACCTTGAAAATGGTCACAATGCACATCGGTATTCTAACTAGTGCAGACGGCGACTTCAAACATCAGCCTCGCATTTTCCTGTTCCCGTTTTCCAGGTTAGCTGCCAGGTCGTTATCACTTGGCGTTCATCAATACATGCGGGTGGCCAACCCAATTAACCGCTCCATATTGTATGTATATTTTTGTCCGAGTGTTCCTTCCAGATTCTTAGATGTTAATATGGGAGGCTCGACTTTTGAGCCGTGTCTTCTATTTTGGGCTGCTGATGTTCTGGACGGCGGATCGTGATGGAGGATTCTTATAGTGCCCCAACCATTGATATACAGCTCAGTGTGTCGAACGGCTACCTAGGCAGAGGGTGTGTCCGGTTTTCCAAATCCGCACAGAATCAGAGAATATAGATCTAGTTACACAATGCGGCTCCTTGGCTTGGTCGCTGTTGTGGCGAACCTATGCGGTTCAGGTACGCCAACCTTCACACCTGTCTCTACATCTCGGGACCTCCCGACACTGCAGTACTGACCTTGCATTAGTGCTCTCCCAAAGCTGGGCCGCAATAAAATACTACGACCCCACCTCGGGCATAACATACTCGTCATCGACCCTCCCCAACGGCGTTAGCTACCGAATAGCCCTCCCCATAAACTCACCCACCTCGGACGCCATCATCCAAATCGTCGCGCCCAACAAGTATGGCTGGTGCGGCTTCGCATGGGGTGGCCACATGACCGGCAATCCCCTCTCCGTAGCGTGGCCATCCAAAGCCACAACCGGACAGAAAGTCGTCATCAGCAACCGCATGGCGAGGTACGTGCCCCTAAGTAACCTATCCCAAATAGCAACTCTCAACTCTCAAGGCTGAACGAATGCATAGTGGCTATGGTTCGACACCCGGCCCATACGCCGGCGCATCGCACACCTATCTCCCCAGCAGCCCCCAGCACGGCAACCGGTACGCATTGGACCGTCACCGCAAGATGTCAGGGTTGCACGCGATGGGGTGGCAACAACGTGGAGACTTGGTCGAACGCATGGTTTGCGTATGCGTGTTCGACGGCTGCGCCGGCGACGCCGGCGAGTAATACGAGTAGTTTCAGTGTGCACGAGACGCCGGGGAGATGGAAACACGATCTGAATATTGCGAAGAATCAAAGCTTTTCGAGCTGGGTTGCGGAATTGTGAGGATGGAGAAGAATACCAGGGAGCTGGTGTCGTTTGATGAGTTGAGTATTTGTGTGTGCAATCTGCTAGGCAGTGTTGTTGGTTCGTGGATCTGTCGAGTTGGTAGAATCAAAGATGATGTTACTGTTGAAAGCAGGCAACTGCGAAACGAACGCGAACGCGACCTGGGTACCTAGGTATCTGTATAATTGAGGTGCGAGGTGCTCATTCTGTTTACCGATGCGTCTGCTGCTCGATAGTGCCATCCGAGACCATCCATTCTATCTTTCCCATGCCCAACGGACCAATTGTTGTCCAGACGTTGTCATGATCTTACCAAGCCTTTCGAGACGTTGTTTTTCTGGGCGATGCATGCCTCCGCGGTACCTTCCCATGGCATTGCCCCCAACACCTAGTTTTTCTCCTGGAAAAAAAGATCTGGCGTGGCGCTGGGCCCTCATTTCGCAACGAAGAGAATTTGGGGCTTCCAATCTCGCACCTAGGGCTGGAAACTGCTGTAAGGCGGCGCTTAGATGTTTTCAGTCGACTGTTTAAAACGAAATATCCACTTGCCTAGTGTGAGGCCTCCAACAGCTTTACGAGTGTGCCAAGTTAAAGGAGGTAGGCACGCAACCAATGTTTGCCGCCTCGCAGGTTTCCTGGCTGGATGGGTTGGGGACTGAGGCAACAAAGTTAATAGCCCTTAGCGAAACCGTTAATTTTTATACTAATTATAGTAGTATAGTAGATATTTATAGTAGATAAAATTAGTATAAATAAAAGTAACTAAAACTATAATACTACTAATATTAGCTAGTACTTATTTATTATTATTAATAGTATTTTTAAAGTTATTTACTAAAGTAATCTTTTTTATAATAAATTTAAATAAAATATAAAAAAAATCTATTAGGGTAAAAGTACTAAAAGATATATAGCGTTAATTAAATCTATTTAAAAAGTAGAATAATAAACGCTTTATTCCTACATAGTTTTTTTTTTTTTTTTGCGACTAAGGGGTTTCAAATAAAAAGATTATAATAATAGTAGTTATTCACCTGCTATTATTAACACAGAAAAGCGTTTTTTAAGGTAGTATTAATAAAAAGGGGTTAATTATCCTAAATAATATAATAAAAAAAGTAGAGCCCTCTACTTAGTAATTAAAAAGAGTATATAAAGGTAGTTATAGTAAAAATATATAAGTTATAAAAAAAGCTAAAAATAAGTACTTATATACTAAAAAAAGCTCTTTTTAATTACTAACTAGAGGGCTCTTTTTTTTTAAATAAAGCTATATTTCGCAACTATACTATAGTTAAAAAAAAAACTAGCTATAACCTTTTTTTACATACTAGCTCTATAAGATAAATACTTTATAAATATATATAAAAGCAAATAGTTAGTTTATAAGGGCTTATCTATCTAGTACTTTATAATTTTATTAGCTCTTTATAATAGTAACTTAGTTATATTAGCATAAACTATAGTTAAAAAAGAGTCTCTTTACTACTACTAACTATTATTTATTTAGCACTTTCTTTTATATAAAAGAAAGCTTTAATTCTACTATTTTCTTTATAATAACTAAGTAACTAAATAACTAAACTATACTACTATACTATAACTATACTTCTAGGCTAGATTTAACTTAACCTATACTATAAAGATTATTAATATTAAGACTATTAATATACTACTACCTACTAAGAAGATACGCAAGATTAAAATATAGTATAAAAGCTAGAGCTAAAGAGAAAAAAAGAAGAAGATTATAAATAGTTAGGAAAGAAACTTTTATTTACTTACTATACTATATAATGCTTTAGTATATTACTTATATAATTATTACCTTTATAATTATTATTAACTAGTATAGAAAAGAAGTAAGAATAGATATAGGTAAATAAAGACTACACTAGGTAGTAAATAAAAAAGTTAACTAACTACTTTACTACTATAAATAATAATAAGTTTCTTAGAAATATATAAAAACGTATAGGGATAGGGGTGTATAGTAGCTAGCTAATATCTAATAGCTAGTATAATAGCTATAGAAGAAAAGGCGTTTTAACTAAGTTAATCTTCAAATTAAATAATTTTTTTTTTAATTATATAATTTAACTATAAAGTGCCTATAGGTCTTAGTTAAGACTAAATAGAGGGCTCTCCTTTTTTTATATTAGTTAAAATAAAAGTCCTTATTTTTCTGCTTCTAGATACATAAATTAACGCTATGTTCTAAAAAATAATTTACTATAATTTATCTATCGCATTGTTATAACTACTTTTTTACACTCTTTTTAATTACTAAGTAGGGGGCTCTACTTTTTTTATTATATTATTTAATATAAAAGCGTTTATTATGTTACCCTTAGGTAGATAATTTAATAATATATAATTTACATATATATATATATATATTATTATTAAGTAACTACTATTAATAATACTACTATACAAAATATTAATAATAAAATTATTATTATTTTATATATATTTTATTACTACTACTATATAATAGATACTAGATTATAGTGCCTTCTATTTTACTTCTCTCTATATATAGTATAGACTTAACTTTAGTTAGAATCTCTATATATAATAAAGATATTTAATACATATTATTAATTATATAAAATAGTAAATACCTATTAATATACTAACTAGTATTAATTATAATAATTAGAATAGTAGAGAAAAAATAGCTTATAGTATAGTAGTGCTACAGCCTTTATCTCCTTTAAAGTTCTAAGTAGTCTCTTTATAAAAGATTTACTTATAAGAGTCTTATAATTCTTTTTATTAACACTTTAAAACGCTTTTATATATTACTAACAATAGAAGAAATTATTAGTATTATTATAATATTTTTATTAGAAACCTTATTAGTTGCAAAACAAAATCTAATCTATAAGAGTCTTATACTAAAACGACTAAGCTTACTTAGTAGTTTAAATATATATTTTTATAATAGTTTTTTATATATTATTTATTAAATTTTCTAAGATAAAAGCCTTTATTATTTTACTTCTAAGTAGTTAATTAATAATATATATAATATTACGCTTAGCAGTTTAAACGCGCTTTTTTTATAATTTACCTTTTTTACGCTCTTTTTAATTGCTAAGTAGGGGGCTCTGCCTTTTTTATTATATTATTTAAGATAAAAGCCTTTGTCGTGCTACCTCTATGTAGTTAATTTAACGCCACATAATATTACTACTTTTATTCTTTTACTTTACTTTTAAAAACTAAATACATTATTTATAAATAAAGCTATATTTTATAACTATACTATAGTAACAACTAAATACTTATATTTAAATTTTTTTAGAAGTATATACATCGTTAGTTTGTTTATTTAAAAGTAGAATAATAAAGACTTTTATCTTAAATAATATAATAAAAAAAGTAGAGCCACCTACTTAGTAATTAAAAAGAGTTAGTGTAAGGGCAGTACTCAGCCTTATAGGGCTAACCTATTAGAAATGGCTAGAATAGTTAAAAGAGCTAGTTAAATTAATACTATTCTAAGAGATAGTAGATAAAAAAGTAACCTAAGGGGCCCTTTCTTATATAGAGGGCGGCGTAGGGCATAAGTCTATACTAACTACTCTACTACACACTAACACTAACTAGGAAAGGCGCCTTTAAAAAGGTAAAAGGCGCTAATAAAAAAAATAAGGTGTATAAAAAGGTAATAGGGCGTGCTTAATAGATAGACTAGTACGGACTATTATATAATCCCCCTTTTAAAGTCTAAAAATAGAAAGAAAAGTATATAAAAATAGGGTCTTTTAGCGGATTTTTAATATAACTAGCACTATTTTAGGGCTAAAGAGGGTTATAATAAGGGTAATAGGCCTCTATCATTCTAATAGTAGCCTTGGTTTTTTAATTTAGTTGCTATTTAGTAGAAATATTAAGAAAAGTAGTTAGAGATAAATTAGTACTAGATTAGAAACTATATTTTAGTATTTAGTATTTTACTAATAGAGCGTATTCTTAGCTCTATTACTATATAAAAATATAGTTAGCTAAAATGTTTTTAGCTAGTTTATTACGTATAGGCGCAATTATATTATATAATATTTTTTAGTACTATAAAAGAGTGTTAAAAAACGTATTAACCTAACTATATAGTTTTTAATTAGCAATTAGGCTAGGGTATTAATTAGGGTAAGGTAGCTTCTAAAGCTATAGGTGCTACTAGTAGTAATAAGGACGTTTAGGAGTAAAGGTAGTAAAAAGCAGTTAGCTAAAGTAGTAGTAAGCTAGCTAGAAAGAGAATAGGTAAAGGTAAAGGTGCTAAAAGCAATAGGTGCCTATATATAGTAGGCTAGCTAGAAAGCTGCTTAACTAGTAGTAAACTAGGCTACTTATTTTAGTAGCTTAGGGTGCCCTTAAAAGTAAAATAAGTTAGGTAACTAGTAGATTAGAGTAAAGACTAATAGTTAGGGGGCAGCTTCTAATTATATTAGCATTTTAGAAGACTTTATTAGACAGTTTACTATCTAATTTATTACCTAAGTATCTATTTTATAAAAAGTTAGACTTAGAATTAATTAGGTTAGTAAATTTAGACTTATTATTAAAGAGGTTATTATAATACGTAGGCTTTTTATCTTCTAATCTATTACCATAATAGGTAGTATTATTATCTTCTAAACTATTATTATAGTAAGTATTACTAAGATTATAAAGATTATTTTTATTAAGCGCCTCTTCTTTAGTATAATTACTATAGTCTTTACTAGATTAGGTATCTTTTATTAGCTTATCTAGCTATTCTAGTAATAGCTAAGGAAGGGTAGTAGGAAGTAGTTAGCTAAAGTAATTAGGCTTAGGCTCTACTTTAGGGTCTCTATTATTACAAGGAGTAGTTAGAGTTGCCTAATATATATTAATTTTAGAACTCTTAGGGGATAATAGTATAGAGTTATTAGATTTAAAGGCTAACTACTAATAAGTTTAAGGTAAAAGTAGGATTGTAATAGAAATATTTAACTATAATTTATTAATAAGCTAAACTAGAAAGTAGCTAGACAATATTAATAGCTTAGTAATTAGTTATCTAGCTAAATACTTAATAGGTAGTAGGTAAGGGCTAGGGTAGTTATAGTAAAGAGAGTAGATTTCTATAATTAGTACTACTCTAGTTTAAATATAAGCTTAACTAAGATTTAAGGTAGTAAAAGATTAAAGTAAAGTCTATCAGGCTACTTAGTAAAGTTAACACTAGGGCAAACCTAGTATTAAGGTTTTTTAAGTATTAGAGTAGTTTATTAGGGGCGTCTATTATAAAAATAATAAGAAATAATAAAGAAAAATATTTAAAAGATTAATAGTTAGGCATAGTAGGGTACTTAGATTTAGTACGTTTAGGTATATTTTATAAGTATAAGCTAGCACACTTAGTAAGTAAAGTAGGGTAGGGCGCCTTATAAAAAAGGTAAAAGTATTATTTATATAAAATCTTTGCAGGCAGCACTATAGCGCCTCTAGAGCCTAATTCTAATTTTCTTTATTTAATACCTTTAGCTCTTATAGTATAACGCTAGTCTAGTATTATAGGCAAATTAGTCTTTAGAGGTAATATAGTTATTTTTATTATTATTATTATTTATTATTATTTATTATTATTTATTATTATTTTATTATTATTTATTATTTTTATTATTATTTATTATTATTTATTATTATTATTATTATTATTATTTATTATTATTTATTATTATTATTTATTATTATTTATTATTATTTATTATTATTATTATTTATGATTATTTATTATATTTATTATTATTTATTATTCTTTATTATTCTTTCTTCTTCTTATTTCTTATTTATTATTCTTTCTTATTATTTCTTTCTTATTTCTATTATTTATTATTCTTTATTTTCTTTCTATTATTTATTATTATTTATTATTATTTATTCTTTATTTATATTCTTCTTTTTATTTATTTCTTCTTCTTTCTTCTTCTTTCGGAATTTCTTCTATTTTCGGCCTCTTTCGGATATTTCGAAATATTTAGAAATATTTAGGAATATTTAGGGCGGGCCTCTTAATAGACTAAGGGGATTTCTTTTAGTAAATCTAGGTACAAACCTATTAAACTAAAGTATAAAGTCTTATAAGAGTAACTAATAGAACTTTCTACTACTACGCACTATAACTAGTAACTAGTAGACTTAACATTCTAGCCTTTCTAAATAGGCTTTAGTAGTATCTTAATTCTACTAGTATAAAGTAGTACTACTAGTATAAAGTAGTACTACTAGTATAAAGTAGTACTACTACTTTTATTAGGAAGAGAAACATTATAGACCTTTTAGTATATAGTATAACGCTATAAGGGAAAGCTATAGGTATGCTAAAAACGCATTAAAAAAGGTAAAGTAGTAAGATAGGTTAGGCTAGAGACTGTTTGTTAGCATATGTAAATTGGCCCCTTATACTAATAAGGTAGTTAATTATAGTATACTATAGTCTATAGGTACTAAAGTTAAAGATAATAATATAATACGCAGTTGCCTATGCAGTATTTTATAAAAATCCGCAACTAGAGATTATCTTTATCTATTCACCCTTATATATAGAGTATATTATCGCGTAAGACCTTAAGGTTATAATCTAATAGTCTTCCCTTAACATAACTACGCACTTTCTATAGGGTGGACGGTTTTATATGCCTATATATATACGACGAGAACAATAAGTAGAATACTAATAACGCTAATAATAAGGAGTATAACCTAGAGAAGTATAACCTAGACGCTAATAATAAAATATATATAGGATAGGTATTGCAAAGGTTAGACGCCTACTATTTTATAGAATGTATAGTAGTATAGTATAAAATTATATAGTAAATAGATTACTACAGCTAGTTTGTCTTATCACGGCGTCTAGCAATATCTAGGTACTCTAGAGACTATAAATTTTAACTTATAGCTCTCTCTCTCTACTAGTTTAGCTATCTAGTCCTTAGCTATATTAGAGACAATTATTACTAGAGCGCTTTTAGCAAGTAAGAGGCAAGGTTTAATTAGATCTAGGAGCGATACAGTAGTAAAAGATATAGAGAAAAGGTTAAGTATAATCTAGAATAGCTAGTAATTTGCTATAAGAAAGAAATATATAAAGAATAATTACTAAAGGCGTAGGATATATATAGGTACGCGCTCGTCCTATAGGATTTCTATAGGAAATAGATAGAGTAATAGCTAGGTGTCCAGAGGTTAATAAGTTAATAGGTTATTAGTAGAGAATAGTAGAGTGCTATTTAGTGTGTTAGAAGTAGGCGCGCGCACAATTTGTTATATATTATAGTAGTAGAGCATACGTTTAGGGGCTCTAAGTAGTTAATTATCTAGTAATATAGCAAAAGATTAAAAGGTAGGTATTAATTATCTAGTAATATAGTAGGTGGATAGGTGAAGTGTTATTATTATAGGTTATCTTAGAAGCTAGGGGAGATATTAAAAACAACTTTAACATACTTTAGTCCTAGGGCTTAGCACTTATATATAATATTATGTACTATTATATAGGCACTCGTAACGCAATAAAAAAATAGTAATTAAATATAGTAAGACTACTTAAAAACTAAATAAAGTAGAGGGCAGTTTATAACTCTTACTTAGAAGGAATACTACTACTTTTATAACTTAGAGTAATTTTTCTTAATAGACTATAGTAGCGTAACCTATTAAACTAGACTTTTATAGAAGTAACTAATAAAACTCCTTACTCTTATATAATAAGTAGAGAAGGGACTTAGGAGTAGCCTCTTTTAATAGATCTTAGGGTAGTAAAATATAAACTCCCTAGTAATAGAAATTCTTTCTAGTAACTAATAAACTTCCTACCCTTATATAATAAGCAGAGGAGAGACTTAAAAGTAGCCTTTTTTAATAGACCTTAAGGTAGTAAAATATAAACTCCTTAGTAATAAGAATTCTTTCTAGTAACTAATAAACTTTCTACCCTTATATAATAAGTAAAGAAGGAACTTAGAAGTTGCCTCTTTTAATAGACCTTAGGGTAGTAAACTATAAACTCCCTAGTAATAGAGATTCTTTCTAATAACTAATAAACTTCTAACTTAACCTAATAAGTAATAGCCTATAAGGGGGCTTTAGACTAAGAGGTTAGAGTTGCCTAAGTAAACTTAAGAATTTAATAGAGTTTAATAGTAACTCTAGCTATATAGACTTATATATATATATATTTCTAGCTTAGTAGAAGTGTAGATCTAGAACTCTAAGGTAGCAGGCTAAGTAATTATAGAAGGGCGCTTAGCCTCTTATATATCTCTCCCCTTCCTAAAAAAATTCTAGTATTATATTCTATACTTTCTATAGTAGTAGCACTAATTTCTCTTTTGCGCCCTTAAAGTTTTAAAGATAAGTGTAATACTATATATACTAGTAATAGTGCTCTAAGCCTCTATAAGGTTCTAAATATTCTCTAGCTAAAGAGACAGTACTAGTGTCCGATTACAGGGCCTTTATAATCCTGCACTATTATTAATAGTGTAGTAGAAAATATAAGGCTAGCACACTACTAGTTTTACACTATTCTAGATAGTGCTAGCGTTAGGTTAGCACTTATTAGGGACTTCGTATATAGCCGATCTCTATTACTTAATTAATTAATCTTATTAATTATTAAGATTATATTATCTTATAGTGACAGAACACTATTAAATCTAATAATTAAGAGTCTTATTACCTCTACTACGCTAATTAAAATGGCCCTATCGACCCTTAGAGATCCCACAGTTATTCTAACAGATTACACAACCTATACACTATGGCTAAACTAGCTTAAAATAAGATGCCAATTTCTAAAAGTCTGGAACATTATTAACCTAGCGCTAATAAATAAACTAAAGTAGAAATCTACGATGCTAATACCCCTAGCGATAGGCAACTACTAGCTAAGTATGGCTTACACGACTACGAATCTAAATAATATGCTAATAATATTCTTATATCTATTAACGGTAGGCGCGAAAGTATATAAAGACGATAGCAATTCTTATAAGGGATAGCTAGAGATATATAAGATTATAGATCGCGAGTATTAGAAAGAGTAGGCTAGCCTAAATTAGGTGGTTACCTTTCTCTAATTAATAGTTTTAGTTTAGCGCATCTCTAGAACAACTATTGTATCCTAGATTAATTAATTAGGTAGTGGATTAACAACCTTATAATTACAGTTAGGATAGACCTATAAGACAAATATAGACAATTAAGAGCAAGGTATTAAGAAGCCCTTAGGCTAATAAGAACAGCCAAATTATAGGCTGTATGGCTAGCTAAGTACGATTACGCGGCGACAGAGGCAGAGACTAATAAGATTTCTAAGCTTTAGTTACTAGACTTAGTTAAACAAGACTTTATAAAGGTAGTAAAGATCCTACTATACTAAGGAAGTAAATAATAAAACTCTTCTAAGAATATATAACTATTTAGCATCCGTTTAAGGGTCAATAAAAGGGCGCTTTTACTGCTATTAGACTATCTCTTACTAATAGTAGTAAACTCACTCTAGCCATAGATAGGGACGCCTCTCTTATAGATAAAGCAGCAATATTAAAATATTAGAGACGACCTCGCAAACAATAATCTGCTAGTTATAGTACTAAAGCCAAGTAGTCCGCGATTATAAATATTAAGCTAATAGTAGTTAGTAGTTTTAAGTGCCCTACTTATAAATAACGCTACAGTCTATAAGACTACTTTTACACTTTTTTAGATAAGCAGCCAGAATAGTTTAGACTAAAACCTAGCATAGCTAACCTAATTAAATTTAGGCTAGAGAATAACTTAGAGCTTTAAGAAAGCCTAAGAATAACAAAGAGGGTTAGATTACAGACTCCAAAGATTAAACTATTATATACTTCTACTCTAACTCGAATTACTAAGGCTAATAAGTAACTAAATAGATGCTAAATTACTAAAATCCTAGCGAGCTTTAACGCCGCATCCTTCCACACCGACCCAAACACATACCCACTACAATACTTAGCTATACTTAACTTAGGCACAATCTGTCATATCTTTAATAATATTAATCGCTTTGTCTCCTATAGGCCACTATCGCCTAAAGACTTTATATAGATAGGAAATACGTAAGTATAGATTAAAGGATATAGTAGCGTCTATTTTAGCATATAGAGTGCAAGCGGCAAGCAAATAGTAATGCTAGATAATATTGCCTACTGCCTAGACTTGCTCTACAACCTCGTGTCTTTTTAATTACTCTAAAGGCAAGACCTTTAGTAGGACACGCAAGCAGAACTAATAACACTAAAGTAATAAGATAATATAATATTAGTAGAACTAAAAGAGATATATAGCTAATAGGTGCTAGAATATAGATTAGCCCTAGTAGGTTGCACTATTGCTAATAGTGCGCTAGCAGCGCACAAGATTAACTTAAGAACAAAGCGTAGGCTATAGAGAGCAGATGCAAATTACCTAGCACAAGCGATTAGGCTACCTAGGACCTTAGGCACTTAAGCACCTAGTATAGTAGTCTAAGGGGGTAAGAATTAAAGGACTTACTACTATTAAATGCGACGCCTATAGTAGAGCTAAACTTAAGTAATAAATTTACAGACACCCTAAGGGACCTTACTAAAGGCCTAGGAAAAAGGATAGCAATTAACTTTTACAATTTTAAAGCAGACAGCTCTATAGGAGAGAAGAGTCAGATGCTTATTACTAACAGATTCTCTAGCTTTACCTAGGACCTCTACTTTAAGGATAACCGCCTAGCACAATTTATTATTAAGCAACTTAGCACCTTTATACTATTTATAAGAGTGTAATTTAGTATAACTATTAAGGTTATTAAATTAGACAATAAAATCTTCTTAGTTAAAGCAAATGTGGAGAAGTGGTGGACCGCGCAAGATATTAAAATTAAGTCTTTAGCACTAGATACACAAGCACAGAATAGAGGGGCTAAACGCTTAGGGGGTATAATTAAGAAGAAAGCGCGCGCGATGCAACTAGACTCCAACCTACCCTAGTAACTATGGCCTAAGATTACACAGGCAGCAGTCTACCTCTATAATTAATCTCTAAACTACACTAATTGCTAGCGATAGCCATACAAAGTATTCTTTATAATAGTAGCCTTTTAAAATAGCGTGGTTACTTAGCTAAAAAAGCCTAATTAAGCTTACCTTTAGGCTTATAGCTATAAAGCCTTTGCAATAACTAATAATATAAAGCGCGGCAAGAGTAAACTCTAAAGATTAGATTTAAAAGCCTAGATTGGCTATCTTGTTAGCTATTAATTATTTAACATCTAGAGGATACAGATTCCCTTACTCGCAAAGATAATTAGCACTCGCAATGCTATATTTAATAAAGATATAGTATTATTAGGTAAGACTAAAGACCTAATAAACAATCTTATGCACAACACCTTGGAAGAGATAGCAGCATAGGTACGCTTAGTAGAGTTACCTCCCTTACCTTACTAGGATTAAGTCACAAAGTCCTTCTATAAAGATAAGACAATTACTAAGGCGCCGGAGAAAGAGGATAAAGGGGTCCTAGAGTACAGGCAAGGCAGAAAGGGTTAATTAATTATCTAATACCTTTATTAATGCCGCCACTAGTTGCACTCCTCGTCTAATTACTAGCTAGAGATAATTAACCTAAACTATTCCTAAGAGTGCAATTAGGGCAAAGACAAGTTAACCCTTAGGCCGTCGCATTTATAGCAGGCATAGAAGCAGGAAGTAGTGGCAAGTATTAAGGCAAGGCACTAGATAAGGCTTAGCTTAGACGCATAATTACTGCGGGCAAGAAGCTATATAGAAGCCTACTACTAGAACTACCCACCTATAGAGATAAGCTTAAGGATTACCCTCTCTATAATATGTGGAAGGAAGCCAAGCACTTTTACCTATAGAGTTACAAAGAAATAGGGTCTTAAAGCGAAGTTGCAGCTGCTCTAGCGAAGGCAGTAGACTATTAGATCCTTAACTATATGTGAGTATATACCTATAAGTTTAATAAGCACTATTAATATAAAAGTGCAAAGCAAGATTAGTAGTAAGAGGTAATTAATAGCAATATCTTACCTTATAAGATACCTATGCAGCAACACTAGCTAGATAATTATTCTGTATGCTTATGGCAATAGCGGCACGCTTTAACCTAGAGCTAATTTAGTATAATATTGCCAATGCCTTTGTTTATGCAAAACTTAACAGAGAAATCTATATAAGAATACCCTGCAGATATACGCAATTAGGCACAATCCTATAACTATATAAAGCACTATATAGGTTGCGGATTTCTCCTCTACTTTAGTAGAGAGAGTTTACTACTACACTCTGCAATATAGGGTTTACTATAGTTTTATAAGTCTTATTATCTTATTAAGAAAGGACTTATTATCTTCTTCTATATAGATATTTTAATTATCGCCTATTAGAAGGATTATAAGTCTGCCGTAGAAGAAGCAGCCATTATAAAGTTAAATAAAATACCAAGTTTACCCTTACTAGGAGAAAGGATCTACAGTGGTTTCTAGGAGTTAAAGTGATTAGAGACCGCACTAACTAAAGGATCTGGCTCTTACAAGCCTTATATATTAATAAGATATCTTGCCTTATAAATTACTATGAGATGCGACATAAAACGCTAATGGCTTTAATTAAATTACTCTTGCAAATAGGACTAGCTAGCAAGACTAAGGTTCATAAATACTAGCGCAAAGTTAGATTAATCCTCTATACTATAGTTACTACTTAACTAGATATCGCCTTTGTAAGCTCTAGACTATTACGTTTTCTATCTAATTTAAGCTAGGATTATTACGCTACTACTAATTAAGTCCTCCTTTACCTTACAAAGACTAGATCACTAGATCTATAGCTAGAAGAAGTAGATACTCTAAAAGTAGCTAGCGATGTATTATTTGCTAACAATACTCTGGATTGTAAGAGTTTATAAGGATATATAATTAAACTATTTAGTAGCCTAATTACCTAGAAGGCAAGCAAACAAGATATAGTTACCATATTAACAATAGAGGCCAAACTACTAGGACTTTTATAGGTAGTTAAGGAGGCTATCTTTACTTTATAATTAGTCTAGAAGCTTTAGATTACTATAAGCAATTACCTAATTATAATTAATTGCGACAATTAATAGACTATCTACCTAGTTACTAAAGAGATTACAAAGTTACAGACTAAGCTGCGCCATATAGATATTTATAATTATTAGCTAAGATAGAAAGTGGCTAAAGAAACGATTAATGTGACCTATTAGAGGTTAGAGAATATAGTGGCAAATAGTCTAACTAAAGCCGTGCTAGTAAACAAATAGAACACGTTTCTAGATAAACTAGGACTTAAAAGTATATTAGACAAGATTACTAATTAAGAGGTTGCCCTGCAGGATCTATAGCAGAGGATAGAGGCCTTTAAGATAGAGTAGAGGATGGACTAATTACTATAAAGCGTTTAGCTTAAGGATGTGCCTAAGCTAAGGGGGTGTGTCTAATTACAGGGCCTTTATAATTCTACACTATTATTAATAGTGTAGTAGAGAATATAAGGCTGGCGTATTACTAGTTTCACACTATTCTAGATAGTGCTAGCGTTAGGTTAGCACTTATTAGGGACTTTGCATACAGCCGATCTCTATTACTTAATTAATTAATCTTATTAATTATTAAGATTATATTATCTCACAGTGATAGAACACTATTAAATCTAATAACTAGGCTTCTATTCTTCTACCTTTAGTAAGGCAACCTAGTTATTATATATCTAATATATTTATATTTATCTCTCTTAGTTTCTATAGCATAGTTACCTATTTTAGTTAAGAATTTGCGCTAGTGTTATTTGCTCTAGCTAAGGTAAATAAAAAGGTCTTTGCCTTAGTTCTACCTTTCTCTCTTATTTACTACTATATCTGCGACGCTTCTTATTAATATTACGCTATATTATAATTATTATTTCTACTTTTATAATATTTTTACTACCTTTCTTCTTATTAATCTCTATTATAGTTAGAGCTAATAAGTAATATTTTATAGTAGCCCTTATAACTCTAAGTAAGTACGCAAAGTCTAGCTTAACTATACCTTAGTATTCTCCTATAAAGATTTAAACTTATAGCACTCTTACTTATAATAGTAAGTCTTTACTACCTACTTTAGATTCTTATAGTACTAAGAACCTTAAGAAGTTTATATATAATAAGACTATAAAAAAACTATTATAGAGTTAGTTCCTTAGTTCTTCTGCGTTATTCCTTACTAATTCTAAGCATTTTTTTAAGAACTTAAGCTATAAGTAGAAAATCCTTAAGGCTATATTTATATAATATCTAAAAAGTGCGTCTTTAAGACTACCTATATTTATAAGAAGACCTACTAGCGCTGCCTTAAGTAGCTTATTTTCTATGCGTAAAGGCTTATAGGAAAGAAGTATAACTATAAAGCTTATATTATTTACTTTAGTAAGTATTTAAGTAAAATATAATAATTCTTTAGTAAACTACTTTTATACTAATCTATGCCTTAGATCTAAAATAGCTTATGAAAGGACTCTACTAAGACTAAATTTGCTAACCTTATCTTAGAATATATTCTTTATAGTAATAATTATACTAGTAAGCCTTTTATTAATCTCTAGTAAGCTTTTTAATATCTTTATCTACAAGTATAGCTCTACTATCTAGAGTACTTAAGTTAAGGCCTAGAAAATAGATAACACTAATACTAAATATTTTAAATAAAATATAGAGCTTTTATATTAAATTCTTATAGTTTAATAGAACACTTCTATTATTTTTTAAGCTCTTTCTAATAAACTTACTATAAGTTCTAGATTTTTAGAGTTCGTCTTCTTTAGCTAATATTATGCTATAGTTAATTGCTACTCTTACTCTGCCTATTCTAAAGCCTCTCTATTAGGATCTAGTTAAGCTTATTCTAAATATTATAGAGACTATCTACGCTAGTAAAATATTAAAAGAATATAAGATTGCTACTGTCAGATTGGATAGGTGATCCGAACAACTACTGTGTCCGTGCACTCAACGCCCGGATTCAGTCAACGCCCCGCTGAACGCAAACCACCCCAAATTTCAACACGCCATAACGCCACTAATATAAGCTCAATTGAGGCTGCAATTAAAGAAATAGAATCGCTAAGGTTAGAAGAATCTTTCTCTTATACTAAGATCGCTAGCAAGCATGGCGTTGATCGAAGTACGCTGTCGCGAAGGCACCAAGCGATTTAAACGACGCGTGCAACTGCGGGGTTTAACCGACAGAAACTTAGTCCCTAATAAGAGCAGGAGCTTGTACAATACATTGAAGGGCTTACAGCGCGTCACTTGCTACCTACAAGAGAGATGATACGAAATTTCGCGCGTCAACAATAGCCAAGGAGCCAGTAAGCGAGAGCTGGGTTACTCGCTTCATTAACCGACACAACATCCATCTGATCTCTCGATGGGCAGCTGGTATGGACAGCAATCGCCACCAAGCCGACTTAGGGGATAAATACAGCCTGTATTTTGATCTCCTAGGTGCCAAAATCAAGGAATATGACATCGAGCCTCGTCACACGTATAATATGGATGAAAAAGGCTTCTTAATTAGTATTACTAGCCGATCAAAACGAGTGTTTAGCAGACGAATATGGGAGAATAAGGAGGTTATAGCATCTCTCTAAGATGGCTCTTATAAATAGATTACCCTCCTAGCGTGTGTTTGCGCTAATAGATTAGCCTTGCCGCTAAGCCTTATCTATTAGGCTACTAACAAGGCTATACAATTAAGCTGGGTAGAGGATATTAAGGCAAGAGAGCACTTAGTACATATTTCCTTGTCGCCTTTAGGCTGGACAAATAACAATATTGGCCTTGCCTGGCTTGAACAGAACAGGTGTTTAATCGCTACACTAAGGCAAAAGCTTAACGGTCTTACTAGTTACTTATCCTTAATGGCTATATAGATCTTACGTTACTATGGATTTTATCGACTATTGCGACCGTAACAGGATACTCCTAGCCATCTTCCCCCCTTATTCAACCCACACGCTTCAGCCACTTAATGTGGTTCTATTTAAGCCTCTATTAACTGCGTACTTAAAGGAGCTATCAGATCACCTCCACTAGAGCTAGGGACTCCTCCCTATTAAGAAAGGGGACTTCTTCCCTCTATTCTAGGAGGCCTAGACAAGCTCTTTTAAGGAGGAGACGATACTTAAGTCTTTTAAAGCAAACAGGCATATCACTATTTAACCCAGAGGTTATACTCAAAAGGTTCACTAACACTACCCTAGATGAGCAGGAATCGCGAGAGAGCTCTACATCAGTACTTAGCGGATCTAACTGGCGTAAACTAGACCGCCTTGTACGATCCGCAGTAGAAGATCAGAGTAGTAAGGACGCGCAGAAGCTTAGCCGCTCACTCCACCACATCTTAGTTCAAAATAAGTTACTTCACTATAAGATTGCTAGGTTAAGAGAGGCTCTTACTACAAAAAAGAAGCACAAGAAGAAGGGAAAACCTCTAGATCTGCAACAACGTCAAGAGTACTATAGGGGGGCGGTTTTCTGGTCACCAAGGAAGGTTAGGGAGGCTCGCGTACGTCAGTCTGTAAAGGAACAAGAGGAGAAGGAGCAGAAGCTTCAAAAAGCTAAGAAGGCTAAGTTAAAGAAGGCAGCTAAGCTATGCAAGGAGAAAATTGCAGAGGAGAAGCGTGTGTGGCGAGGGAGGCAGCCAAGGTAGCTAAGAAGAAGGAGAAGGCTAAGAAGGCAACAGAGCGTACTCGCTAGAGAAAAGCTCGCGACAATGCAAAAGCTCTACAATCTACCTAAAAGGGTAAGAGAAAGGCCTTACAGCCATCTATACAGAGCAATAAGCGTTAGAAACGCGTAGTTAATACTATAACTACTTAGGAGGCTTCAGGTGCCGCATCAGCAGCTCCACCTAAGACTACGCAGCACGGCCGCAACGTTAAGCTTCTAAGTAAATATAAGTAGCACAGGTGAATCGTAAGCATTAAAATAGTACTCTACTACAAAATCTCGTAATAATAGCGATTTTGTGTGGCTCTGCAGCCTTATTTTAGTTAAGCTGCTATGGTGTTCAGCGGGGCGTTGACTGAATCCGGGCGTTGAGTGCACGGACACAGTATCGTGAGTGGCAGGAGAGAGATGAAACAGCCCCCCCTACCCAAATAGGGGATAGTATGGAGGATTAGCCAAGAACCAAAAACAGCGCACAAGCAAAGACCTCTAGAGGGAGGACACCCTAAAGAACAACAACCAACATTACGCATTATTAAGATATGGACTTTATTCATTAATAAACCCTTTAATCTGACAATTTAAGAGTCTCACTGCCTCTACCTTAAACACTAGAACAACTAGAACGCTGATACAACTCGAGCCGAAACAACGCAATATCGCACAGAACGATTAAAATCTATTAAGATGTTAACTACCCCAAATCGCGACCCTACAGTAATCCTTATGGACTATACCTAGTAGATTAAGTGGATTGCACAACTAGAGTTAAAAGTGTGTGTTGTTAAACGTCTAGTCAAAGATCAACCCTAAACAGATAGCCTAGCCACTCGCTAAACCTATCGCCCTAATTAGGCCCTTAATAGTTGGCTATTAAGCAGCTACAGCGGCGATAAACTAACATTAAACCTAATACTAAGCGAATCACGGGCAGCACGCAGTGATACCCCTGTTTGCACCAGCTCGACTGTCTGACCTCTTGAACGCCGGCAAGACCTTATACAAAGAAGACGTAGACGACTTTAAGTCCATTTTTAAAGAATATAAGGTCCTTAATTAGAAATATTAACAAGAATAAACCTACTTCTCTTAGGTTACTAACTTTATTTGGACAATAGTATCCTTACACCTATTTACTAACTGCTGCAAGCCGTCCTAACTATATCGAAGCTGGATAATCAAACTCGCCGCTACTGTAGGCGTAAGATCAGAGGACGAGCTTAATAAAGCAAGGGAACAACAATACTAAGCAGCCCTTAAACTAATAAGGACAACAGCCTATTGGGACACCTAGCTTACTGAAGTGGACCACGCGGTTACAGAAGCTAAAGCAACTAGTGTACGTAACTGCCTGAACAATTAATTTATTAAGAACGACTTTGTAAAAGCTACAGCAAAGAATTTCCAAGGATAGACAATCTTATTTATGGAAAACAGCCTCCTAGATCCTATAGTGACGGCTACTGACATGTTCCTACAATTTAGAAAACAAGCTAACCTACTATACCTAGCTAAAGAGCAAATCGTCTAGAGCAGCCTTCGCAGCTAGAGGACTAACCCTCGCTAGAGAAGAAGAAGCTAATAATAATACTAATACTAAACTAACTTGCTGAAGAGGTCGCAACCAACGTTAAAAGCGTAGTTATTGCAACAGTGATATAATTAACTATATAATGCAGAAGTGTAAGGCTTATAATAGACCATATAATCTTAATAAAGTGTTAGTATGCAATGCTAGAGACAGCGCCTCTAAATTAGAGAGCCTAAGACGGCGTTAAGAGAATAGCTTAAGAAAGGATTAGCAACAATGCTAAACTTTAGGAGGAAATACGCTTAGCAAAAAGGCTATAATTAAAGACCCTAGCTCTTAAGAAGTCGCACTTAGCGACTCCAACAATAGAAGCTTCCACAGAAGAGTGACTACATAGAAGGCAAATTGGAGAGGTTAATATTGCGATAGCCGCCGCCTCTTTTATAACACAAAACAGTTAAGGTACCTACTTAAATAATTCTTTATCCTTAACTTAGGGACAACGTGCTATATAGTAAATAATATCAGACAATTTACGAACACTTAGCCACCTACACTAGGAGATTTCTTATAGGTAGGGAACTTATGTATATAGATTATAGCATATAGCTTACTATATGTGAGAGTAAAGACTGCAGGCTTAACACGCCGCCTTTACCTTAGAGATGTGGCCTTTTGCCTAGACCTACACTGTAACCTTGTCTTATTTAGAGTACTCCAACAACAAGGCCTATAGTGGGATACCAAGTCAAACCCTACCGTACTACGCCGGTACGACGATAGTGCTGTTGCGCTCCTTAAAGAACAATACAGACAATAGGTTGTTAAGTACAATAATATCTCTAAGCTAAAATTAACCTTTGCAACAACCAAAGCACGCACAATTAAGCCGCAATAATAAGCAAGTGGTGAGATGAGATGTGGCACAAACGACTAGGACACCTAGGACCTTAGGCACTTGAGCACCTCGTGCATCACTCTAAGGGGTAAAGGGTAAAGATTGTTAGCATTCCTACTGTTAAGTGCAACGCATGTGGAAGATTAAAGTCTAAGCGACAGATAAGAAGAACCCCCTGAACAATCCTAGAAGGTCTAGGAGAGCGAATAGCCCTAGACTTTTATGATTACGAAGAAGGGAGTAACACAAAGGAGAAGAGCCAAATGCTAATTATGTGCAGAGTTACTAGTATGCTATAGGATTTCTATTTTAAAGATAACTGACCTGCTAGATTAATTATTAAAACCCTCTAAACATTTATTACATTTATAAAGAACCAATTTGGGATTATAGTTAAAGTCATTAAGACTGATAATGAGACGTTTCGCTCAGCCAAAGCCTAGAGGTGGAGGGACGAGCAAGGTATAGCAGTCGAGCCCTTAGCACCTAATACCCAAGCCCAAAACGGCGGAGCTGAACGCTTAGGAGGTGTGTAGTAAAGGAGAAAGCTCATACAATACGCCTTAACGCGAATCTACTATAGGAAGTATAGCCTAAAGTGACTCAAACCGCTATATACCTATACAATTGAACACCTAAGTATTTGAATTGCTAGAAGACGCCCTATAAAGCGTTCTTTACCGCTGTCGCCTTTTAAAATAGGATAGTTACGTCCCTACGCAAACTAAACTAATCCTATCTACAAGCATATGGTTGCAAGGCCTTTGCTATAACAGATAATACGAAGCGTGGCAAAGGACGTCTACAAAGACTTGACCTAAAGGCATGGATTAGATACTTAGTGGGTTACGTTTCCTTAAATATCTTCAGAATATGGATACTGTTAATAGGTAAGGTTATTAGCACCTGCGACGTAGTGTTTAATAAAAATAGCATCTTTAATAGAGATATGAAACACATTATAAACAATCTTATGCACAGTACCCTTAAAGAAAATTGCAACTTAGATTAGGACAATAGAGCTACTGCCTTTACTATTACAACAGAACAATGCTACAAGCAGGTTCTATAAGGATGAAGCGACGGATGACTCTCCTTCTAAGCAAGTAGGGACACCCTAGTACGACGAGCGCGGGAGGAAGGTCATACCCTACCTGACGCCGCTAAGTACACCACCACCAGCAGCCTTATTGGCGCAACTAATAAGCTTAGATAGATACGAGCAGTGCCCTAACTCGCTGCCCAGCGCTATAGAGATAATTAGGAGCTAGATCTAGCCCTGCCTCGCCCTAGAGGAATACAGCCTGTTGAGAGAGCCCTCCTGCGTGAAGAGGAAGGAAAGCTGGTTGATCCCTAGTTGCCCCTCTCTCACAATCTGGACAGACTCTAATCTCTACTTAGTTCCTTACCTAGTGAAGTAAAAGCTACTGCACTATAGGCTACAGCCTTTATAGCTAGTACTAAAGCAGGTTACGTTCGTGAAGTAGTGGGGAAGTAGAGGGGAAGAAACTGGATAACGTAAGCATTAAATTAAACGCATAATAATAAAAGGCTATTAGCCTTATTATAGCGAACTGTCACTAGCACCTCCTCTAAATAGGCTTAAGCCTACGCACCCACTCTACATGCTCTTTAAGAAAGCTAAGGAAGAACACCTTAATAGCTACAAACAAACGAAGTTATGGACTAAGGTACCTACTATTTTAGGCAAGATAAGAAGGGATCTAGATACTAGATTTAATGTGGGTATACACCTATAAGCTTAATTAGCACTACTACTTCTAGAAGTGTAAGGCAAGGCTAGTTGTCTAAGGCGATTAATAGAATAATATTACCGCCTAAGAGACCTATGCCGCCACACTTGCAGGAAGATCGTTTAGGATGCTAATAGCTATTGCTGCTTAGTTTAACCTAGAGCTAAAGCAGTACAACGTGACTAACGCTTTCGTACATGCATTAATTGATTGTGTTATCTACATGCGAATGCTATGCAGGTATGCATGTCTAGGCACGATACTTTAGCTTCAAAAGGCGCTGTATGGCCTGCGGATCTCACCCTTACTATGGCAAAGGGACTTCACCGCCTACCTTACAGAGCTTAGTTTCTCTGTAGTTCCACACGAACTATGTTGCATAGTACGAAAAGGGGTGTTTATCTTTCTTCTACGTTGATGATATTATTCTCGCGTATCACCCACAAAAACCGTACACTAGCAGACTAGGTCGTAAAGGATCTTTAGAAGAAATACAGCCTAATAGGAGGAGGAGATTTAAGATAGTTCCTTGGAATAGAGGTGATAAGAGACTGAACCTAGTAGAAGATATAGCTATTGCAAGCCGCGTATATTAATAAAATTGTCTAACTCGCAACTAATTATGACCTTCGCCACAATACCCTAATGGCTCGAATAGAGCTTACTAGCCGCATAGACCTCGCAACACATAGAGAGATCAACCTGTACTAACGCAAAATTAGCTTCCTACTCTTTGTAGTGGTGAATACACGCCCTAATGTTGCATTTGCTGTCTTATAACTTGCCCACTTCCTTACTAATCTAAGCCTAATATATAATAAGCGACTAACTGCGTCCTTTTATACCTACACTCTACACAAATATACGCCCTAGAATTTAGAGGAGACAATAGTCTTATTATAGCTAGCAACGTATTGTTTGCAGACAACATAATAGATAGGAAGAGTTCCTAAGGGTACGCAATTAAACTATTTGGCGGTCTTATCGCCTAGGGAGCTAACAAGCAGGACACAGTTACCACTTTAATAACTAAGGCAGAGCTCCTAGCACTATCCTAAGTAGCTAAGGAAGCTATGTTTACGCGGATGCTGCTTAACAAACTTTAAGTAACACTAGAAGACCTAGTAATTACTATTTAGTGCGACAACAAGCAGACGATTTAGCTAATTAATAAGGAGATCTCTTAGCTAACAACCAAGCTCTAACATATAGATATCCACAATCACTAGCTACAATAGGAGGCAAAAAGGAAGTTAATTAGAGTGACATATGCCCCCTTAAGCGATATAATCGCTATATAGATTCACTAAGACCCTTCCTATTAGGACCTAGCCCTAGTTCCTAAGTTAAGTAGGACTAGCAAACGTAAAGGACCGCATAATTGTAGAGCAAGGAGAAATAGATGATGCGATAACACAAAAGATTAAAGCCTTAGGGAGAACAGTAGATGCTAAGACATCCTGGATTACCTAAGAATAAATAGTGAACAGCTCAAGGCGAGGTCGCCGAGCTAAGGGGGTGTGTTAGATTGGATAGGTGATCCGAACAACTATTGTAAGTGGCAGGAGAGAGATGAAACAGCCTCTACCTAAATAGGGATATAGTATAGAGGATTAGCTAAGAACCAAAACAGCGCACAAGCAGACCTCTAGAGGGAGGACACCCTAAAGAACAACAACTAACATTACGCATTATCAAGATATGGACTTTATTCATTAATAAACCCTTTAATCTGACAGCTACTCTTCTAGAGTGTATTAAGTAGGTTCTAGGTTTTATAGCTATTAGTCCTAATTAGGTTACTATTCTTTATAAGAAGGTTAAGAAAATAGACTTTAATACTAATCTAGGCAAAAGTAAGTTAATAAGGGAGAAGTAGTGTTTTTATTTTTTTTATAATATTAGGATTTTTTTCTCCTTATAACTAGCCCTATTATAAGGATCTAAAGGTATTTTCTTATATAGTTTATAACTTTATAGATATAGTTAAGCTATAAGATTAGCTTCTAGAATACTTTAATTCCTTTAGTTATACTATATCTGTTTTCTCTCCTTTATAATATTCTTCTCTAAATAGTTTTTCCCTTCTTCTCTTCCTAATTGCCCTACTTTTTATTGCTTAGGATCTATATTATTTTATTATAAGGAGGATAATTCTCCCTCTTTCTACTGGCTTATACTAGAGCTAATACTCCTAAATAATTTATAGTACTTTATTATATATTCTTTACTCTTTTAAGTAGATTATAGTTTTATTTCCTACTAATTCTTAAGTAATTAAGAGATAGGGCTAGAGGTCTAGACTTATCTTAACCCCCCTTTAGTAGAGGCTTTCTCTAAGTTCTTTACTAGGAATATAACTTTTATACTAAAAGCTATAGTATATTTATTAGTTTAGGGAGTTCTTATAAAAGTTTATAAGTAACTTTTTATTATTATTTTAGAATAGGAAAGTATATATTTTCTAGTAATCTAATACCTCCATAGTAAAGAGATTTCTAGTACGTTTCTAAGTTAGGTTAGTATTATCTAACTACTTAACTTAGTATATAGTAATCTCTATAGCCTCCTCCCCTTTTAGGTAGGTTTTTTAGCTAAAATATCTTTAATAACCTATTTCTCTTTTCCT
This sequence comes from Laburnicola sp. JP-R-44, assembly GCA_009805535.1. NCBI lineage: Eukaryota > Fungi > Ascomycota > Dothideomycetes > Pleosporales > Didymosphaeriaceae > Laburnicola > Laburnicola sp. JP-R-44. The sequence goes on along the minus strand of SELF01000003.1, from coordinate 221,257 downwards.
TTAATAATAATAGCTTCTAGTTTCCTATTATTTATAGCCTAACTAGGGAGAGAGTTTTCTTTAGCTAGGCGTAGACAATTTACTAAGAATACTAGGTAGACTTTAGATAGAATATCTAGTTCTATATTATAAATATTTACTACTTATATAACTATAAATTTTATATTTTTCTAGTCTAACTTTTTATTAAGGTAGAAGTTAAATAGGTAGTCTCTATACTAGAGCTAGACCTTATCTTCTTCCTTTAATATAAGAGTGTCTCTCTAGTGCTAGTTTGCTTATTACTCCTATGCTTATTAAAACTTAGCTATTTTAGCTTAGATAAATATAATTTTTTTTAGAACTTTTATAGTAAAGTTTTAGTAAACTTTACTAGCTATAAATTCTACTAGTAATAGTTAATAGCTTTTACCTTTATATCTAGCCTAGATAAATCTATATTATATTTATACTAGAAAAAAAATAGTGCTACTCTAATAGAGGTAACTTCTTACCTATAAATAGCTATTTGCGCTATAGAGTAGTATAGGGCCTAATTCTTTTAGTTCTATTATATAAAGGCTTAAAGGTATGCCTTAATTATAAAATGTATATATTTTATAGTGCTATTAGTCTTTAGGTATTTAGAGAAAAAGAATTTTTTTAGATCTTTATATTTCTATATTAATACCTCTAAAAGTTACTTATAAATTAACCTTTATAGTTAAAGATTATAGTATTAGAAAAGCTAAATAGTAGGCTATAATATAATAGAGAAACGCCTCTACTACTATTTCTACCTCTAAGTCTAGTAGAGGGACTAAGACTATTCCTTTCTCTAGCCTATTATATACTACTATTATATTTATATTTTCTTTACTTATAAAGAGCTTAGTACTAAAGTCTATAAAGATTTTCTTTTATATCTAGTCTAGAAAGAGAAGAAGTTATAATAGCCTTTATTTTATATCTTTCTATAGCTTAGTTCTTTTATATATATATAGTTCTTAATAAATTTATAAATAAAGTCTAATATTTCTAAAAAGAAGTATAATCTAATAACTATTTTATAGGTAATCTCTCTTTCTAGGTACTTAGATATAGGATAGTTATAGACTATAGTAACTAGTATTATCTATAGAAGTTCCTAGTCTAGAACCTATTTTTGTTTCTAGTACTAGAGGTAATTAGTATTATTAATATTATATTCTTATATAGCAACTTTTAGGTTTAGAAAGAAGAAAAAAGTGTGCCTATAGTAAAGAATACACTTCTTAGCTTTTTTTAGTATAAAATCTTTCTTTAAACTATAAAACTATAGTTTATCTAAGTTTAGGTCTACTAGAAGGTGTATTTTAGTCTAGGGGGGAACTTTTCTAGTAAGCTAAAAAGAAGAGACCTATATTCCTTATATTTAGCCTAGCTCTTTTTTTTCTAAAAGAGTTGAGCCTTTTAGGCAGAGCTTGTATTGCTAGGTCTATAGATATTTAGAGTCTAATATTTTTTTCTTTAAAGAAACTTCCTTAAGGAGTTAGATTTTATAGGACTTAACTTAGTTATCTCTTTAGTCTTAGTAGGCATATTCTGCTAGTATTATAAAAGGGTATCTATTCTTAAGTTAATAGTTTCTAATCTATATTAGAATATTATATTATATTTACTAAGAGTATTAGTCTAGCGTATATGCCTCTTATTTAACCTTTTAGACTTTATAAAAGTATATAAGGGTTCTTATAAATAGTATATATAAGCATATAAAAGATAGCCTAGAGTATATTATACTACTTTTTAGTTACTTTAATAACTATATAAGTATTTTCTTATTATAGATTATATAGTTCACCTTTATAGGAGTATATTTAGTAAAGAAGTAGGTAATTAGCCTAAAGCCCCTTCTATAATAAACTATAAGAAGTAAGCTCTAGAGGGCTAGTCTAAAGAGTTAGCTTCTAATACTCCTTTCTTCTTAATATTAAAGTAGACTAGTGTAGGCTTAGTGTAAAACACTTTCTTTAGGTAATTAAAGGCTTACTATTATTTCTACTCCTATAAAAAGAAAGTTTCTTTTCTAGTTAACTTTTATTAATAAAAATACTACTTCTAAAAAGTTTTTTATAAACCTCTAATAAAAGTTAGTAAATTTTAAAAAACTCTAAACCTCTTTTATATTTGTAAAAAGAGCCTAATTCTAGATAGCCTTAACTTTCTTTAGGTTTATACTAATTCTCTTTCTATGCTTTATAATAAATCTAAGGTATTTAGTCTTAGTAACTATAAACTTGCACTTTTTAATATCTAAGTATAGCCCTACCTTACTCAGCTTCTTTACTACTTATTATACTTTATTCTAATAGTCCCTTAAAGATCTACTAGAAAAATATAAGAATATTATTTATATAGGTAGAGTAAAAGTTATTTAAGTACTTTTTTAGAATATAGTTAATATATTTCTAGAAGGGTACTTAGTGTATTAGCTAGTCTAAAAAAACTACTAACTACTTATACAATCTAAACTAAGTTTAAAAAAAAGGCTATTTTCTATTTTTTTTCTTTTGCTATTCTTAGCTTATAAAAGGCCTAAATTATATCTAATTTTATTAACTACTTAGCCTTAGTAAAGAGTTGCAATATATCTCTTATAAAAAGAAGAAAGTAGTAATCTTTTCTTGATAGGGTATTTAAACACTTTATAGTGTACACAAAATTATAGATTTTTTTTAGATTTTTTTATAAATAACACTAGTGTTATAGCGCTAAACTTACTTACTTAAATAAAACTATAGTTAAAGTATTCTATTAGTTTCTTATAAAGAACTAGTAATTCCTTCTTTAATATACTATAGAGAGGCCTAAAGAAAATCTCTAGGATCTTTTTATTTTTCTTAATAAAAGGGATTAAGTAATTAACCCTAGGGCCTTATAGCAGGGGAAGTTTATTAGCATATTCCCTTAAGAAAACTTCTACTTAGTGTAGGAGCTATTTAGAGAGGTAGTCTCTTAGGTCTACCTTAGCCTTTAGGGCTAGGATCTTCTAGATATTCTTAAAGGAGGTAGTAGTAAAGACTATTAGCCTATTCTTTTCTTTTATATTTCTCCTATTTAAGAATATAAACAACATAGTAAAGACTTTTTAGCTACAAGTAGAAGTTTATTTTTTCTACTTATTTCTCTAATTCTTATATAAAAGGACCCTATATATATAGACTATTTCCTAGGGGCTACTAATATAGTGTTCTTCTTCTACTATAGTAACCTAAGAACTAATTTATAGTTCTTCTCTTTCCTATTAATATAAGCCTATATTATTTTTAATATGCCTCTTAATATCTATCTTTATATAAGCGGCTTTATAGACTAAGAAGGTAAGTTCTCTAAATCCTAGTACTTAATAGAAAATATTTAAACTAATATATTATAGATTAGCTTTTTTAGTAAACTTTTTAAATATAAAGGTAGTAGTTAAACACCCTAAATTAAGTATAGTATACGCAAAGGTATTATTATTAATAAATATATTTATAGTAATTAGTATTAAATCTAGCTGTATCTTCTTATATATATATTAAAGTTCTCTTTTAGTTCTTCTATAACCTACTTTATCTCCTTCCTCTAATAACTTCTAAGAGAAGAAGCTAGTTTTCTAACTTTACTAAGCTGTTAATATTCTTATTACTACTATTTATCTTTTAGGCCTTACTAGCTCTAGCTTGCATAAAGGGTATTATAGCTTAAAGGTAATAACTCTAAACACTATACCTTTTCTTACTATAGTAGAAGCATGCTTCTTCTTTATAGCGATTCTCTAACTCCTTCTTAAAGACCTATTTAGCGCACTTTTTAGTCTTTAAAGGATTTACTTTAGTACTTTTTATAATAGTAGAATAGATAAGTTTCTAATCTATAGTATTAGTAGACTTAGTAAAGAAGAAGACTACTATATAAAAGGGCTTTAATATCTTTATATAGTAAATATTGTTCTTAACTATATTAACTCTATCTATAAGTATTATAAGGTTCTAGTTTTTAGAAATTTTTAATATAATTAGCCTATTCTATAATTTTTCCTAGTTATCTTTATTAGCCTTAGTTGTTATGGAACCAGGTCGGAGTTACCTTACGCCGACTACCGAGGTTTCCCCGGCGCTAGTCCTGATTAGGTACTAGCGCGTTCTTAGCGCGCCTCGCGCGCCTCATGAGCTTAGCCAGCACCTTTGGCTGGCACACATACGTAGATTTTGTCAATCAACTTTCAACTCAGGCCAGCTTCCTAACATTAGTAGCTAGGCGTATAAACTTAGTATTAAACTTAGTTAGTAGGGTTTTGCCCTATTAGCTATAAAACAGCCTATTCTATACTTACTTTTTTACTAATTTATTATAGAAGCTTATATATCTAAGAAACTTTAAAAATTTATTATCTTTAGAACAGGTTTTTTTTATAAAGGCTAGTGCAATATCTACTACCTTACCTATTACCCTACTTATAATATAATTAACTATATTTTATAGAAAGAGGTAATCTTTACAGATTTTAGCCTTTATTATATATTCTTAATATTAGTAATCCTGATAGCTTCTAAAAAACAACTCCAGAGTAGAAAGTTAGGGGTGTTAGCGCTCTAGTACCGCTTTGCTAAGCACTAGTGTTACCTCTATTATTTAAAAAGGGGCTTAAGGCATAGTTTTTACTTTAGTATATTACTTTAATTAGGCAAGTTAATTAGTAATTACTCCTAATAAAGTCTAGAGCTATTTACTAGCGTCTTATTAAGCTATTAATATAACTTAGAGTTACTTTAAACTAGTAAGGCAGCTTATAATTTGCGTTAGTATATTTTAAAGGGCGCTCCCTTTTATATTCTAAGTCTTATTTCTCTTTTAGAGAGGTGCTTAGGACCCTATTAACCTTTAGTCTTATAAATACTGGTAAACTAGCTTAATTTTTTATATATACTCTATCTTGTTATAACCATCTATATATAGCTTTTTAGGAAGGTTAGTAGTAATATTTACCTTTATATAGCTCCTTACTATTAGAGTTTAGTAACTTATTATACTAGGTAAAAAATAAGAATGTTTTTTCTTTTATATAACGACTCTAGTATTACTTTTACTACGCTTGTGCTTATTTTATAGAGTTAAGAAATTTTAATATCTAGCTTAACTATATATTTATTTATAGAGTTAAGAAATCTTAGTATCTAACTTAACCATATATTTATTCTTAGCGTATTAGAGAGATCTTGTAAGCTCCCCTATTAAGAGAGGTTAATTAAATTCTATGTATGTAAGAGGGCTTTAGACTAAGAGGTTAGAGTTGCCTAAGTAAATTTAAGAAATTTAATAGAGTTTAATAGTAACTATAGCTATGGACTTATATATATATACTTTTGGCTTAGTAGAAGCACAGACCTAGAACTCTAAGGTAGCAGGCTAAGTAACTATGGAAGGGCGCGCTTAGCCTCTTTTATAGCCTAACCCACCTTAGTGTAGTATAATAACTACCTAAAACTTCTAGTCTAATCTAGTAAGCTTAGCGTAGTGTAATAGCTATCTAGCACTAAAGTAACTAATACACTTTTAGCCTAACCTAGTAAGTAAAAACTTTTACTAATTTAACTACCTATAGGTAGTATCTTAAGAAAGAAGTAGATATTATATTATTATTTTATAGCTAAATAAAAAGGGTTAGTCTTAGAATAATATAAGGGCAGTATATAGTCTCTTATAGGACTAATCTATTAGGAATAGCTAGAATAGTAGTTAAAAGAGCTAGTTAAATTAATACTATGCTAAGATAGTAGATAAGAAAAGAATCTAGGGAGCCCTTTCTTATATAGAAGGCGGCGTATAACACAAGCCTACGCTAACTACTATACTAACACTAATTAGAAAAGGCGCCTTTAAAAAGGTAAGTAAAAGGCGCTAGTAGTAGGGGAAAATAGAGTATAAAAGAAAGGTAATAATAGGACGTGCTTAGTAGGTAGGCTAGTAAGGACTATTATAGTTAGTAGTATATAAAGTAAAAAAATAATTAATAAAAAAAGTAGCTTAAAATAAATAAGCCTAAAAAAAGCTAGAATTATAAAAACTACCACCTTTTTACGCTCTTTTTAATTACTAAGTAGGGGACTTTACTTTTATCATTATGTCATTTAAATAAAAGCCTTTATTATTTTATTTCTAGGTAGTTAATTAGTAATATATATAATAACTACTTAGCTAATAGTAATTTATAGTTAATATATAGTCGGCTTACCAAACACCTTTTTTAACCATTTTTTTTAGTTTAAGGCTAAAGTAGGTTAAGATAGAAGGTTATTATGTACTACTATATACGGCACGTAATTCTAATTAGAGACTAACCTTTAAACCCGCTTTTTTTATTAGCACCTTTTTACGCCTTTTTTAATTACTAAGTAGGGGGCTCTGCTGCTTTTTTTGTCATATTATTTGAGATAAAAGCCTTTATCGTCCTACCCCTAGGTAGATAAAAATAACGCCACATAGTTAATATATAATTACTTTTTTATTATAGAAATAAAACTCTATAGTTATATACTTAAAGCTTATATAATATTTTTAAGCTTAGCTAAAATAGCTAAAAGCTTATAAATATATATATATATATATTAGCCTTAATAGCCTTTTTTTCCTATATAGCTTTACTATATATTTAGCTTTTTAAATTATTATATATAGCGTTAATTAAATCTACTTAAAGGTAGAATAATAAAGGCTTTTATCTTAAATAATATAATAAAAAAAGCAGAGCCCTCTACTTAGTAATTAAAAAGGTTATAAAAAGGTAATTAAAAAAAAAAGCGCGTTCGAACTACTAAGCAAGCTTGGCAGTCTTGGCGCAAATAGCTCCCACATCTACTTTAATCTTAAACTAAACAAAGGTTAAAAATTGTATTTGGCAAGCTAACTAAATTATTATTTCTAGCTTATTTTCTTTTATAATTATAAGTCTAGCGCTTTAGAACTATAAAATAATTCTTTCTATATAGTATATGGGCGGCTTGCCGAATATCTTTTTGACCTTTTTTTTTGGTTTAAGGTTAAAGTAGCATTTCGAACGCGCTTTTTTTGTGCCCAATCACCTTTTTACGCTCTTTTTAATTACTAAGCAGGGGGGGGCTCTGTTTTTTTGTCATGTTATTTAAGATAAAAGCCTTTGTCGTCCTACCCTTAGGTAGAATTAACGCCACATACATATAGTATTTTACAAAGATCTTAATTTAAAACTTTAATTATTTATATTTTTATTATTTTCTTTCTATTATAAGCTTATCTTATATAATAAAACAACTTTAAATTTTATTTTATTAACTATTTAATAGCTTATTAACTAAATAAGCTAGCTAAACTAGTATATTTAATTTTAATTCTATGCCTAGAATTAAAAAAATATATAATATTAAATTAACTACCTATTAGTAGCATAGTAAAGGCTTTTATCTTAAATAACATAATAAAGAAAGTAAAGGCCCCTACTTAGTAATTAAAAAAAAAGCGTAAAAAGGTAATTACAAAAATACGCAATAAAAAAACAGAAAACTAAATTAACTCTAATACTAAAAATTTACTTTTAAATTAAACTTAAAAGCTACTTTAATTATAAATTTCTAAAAACCTAATTTATATAGTATAATAGACTTCCTTAAAAAGCTTACCTACTAAGTAGAGCTTAAAAATTTAAAACTAATAAAAAATATATATTTATATATTATAAAATACTATTTTAATTATCTTTTTACACTCTTTTTTAATTACTAAGCTGGGGGCTCTGATTTTTTATTATGTTATTTGAGATAAAAGCCTTTGTCGTTCTACCCCTAGGTAGTTAATTTAACAATACATAAAATACTAAACTTTCTTTAAACTAGTAGTTAATAATATTTAAGCTTAAAAATCTTTAGATTTAGGTGTGTTATATAGTTTTATATAAGCTTATAGGTATTACTATAATAAAGCTTCTAAATAATAGGTAGCTAATTCTTTAGGTACTAATTTAAGCCCTCTTAAAGAATTTTTAAACTTACTAATTAAAGTATATAAAATGTACTTTAAGTTTAATATAAAGCCTATCTTAATAAAAGCTAACTATACTATTTTTTTTTGCAACAAAGGGTTTCTAATAAAAAATATTATAATAATAGCAGTTATCCCTCCTACTATTGTTAACACAGAAAAGCGTTTTAAGGTGTTAATAAAATGAAGTAAAAGCTAAGTATAAAAAATAAAATTTAAGACTTAGTTTAAGGCTTAGCTAGTCTTTTATAATAAAGCTTAGGCTTAGTTAATTTTAAAAGTTAATAAAAAAGCTTACTACTTATAAGTTTTTTAATACTATCTTAATAAAGTTTACTTTAGAATAAATATATATTATAAATTAAAAGCTTATTTAAAATATAGCGCTTAGAATATTACTTTTTAAGGTTAATAAAATTAAAAGAGTTTTTTAAGCACTTTTATAAAAGTATTCTAGTAGGTTTACCTATAATAAAAAGAGGTTAATTTTTATAATATTTTAAATAGTAAATATAACTCTAAGTACTAAAAACTAAACTAAAAACAGTAGTTATAATAAGTAATAGCTTGCTTAGCTCGCTTTTATAATACGTACCTCTTTTTATTAATGCTTTAAAACACTTTTCTATATTAATAATAGTAGAAGGAATAACTACTATTATTATAATATTTTTATTAGAAACCTCTTAGTTATAAAAAAACAATAATAAGTATAATAGTTCTTGCTAGCCTACTTGCTAAGTACGTTCTATTACCTTTTTTTTACACTCTATTTTCTCCTATTAGTGCCTTTTAGCTTCTTAAAGGCGCCTTTCTTAGTTAGTATAGGCTTATACCTTATACTATCCTGTATATAAAAAAAAGGCCCCTAAGTACCTTTTTTATTTACTATTTTAAAATAGTATTAATTTAACTAGATTTTTAACTATTCTAGCTATTATTAATAGATTAGCCGTATAAGGATATATATTACTCTTATATTATTTTAAAATTAATTTTTTTTATTTAGCTATAGATAGTAATATAATATTTACTTCTTCTTTAAAACACTACTTATAAGTAGTTAAATTAGTAAAAGTTTTAGCTTACTAAGTTAGGCTAGAAGCATAATAATTACTTTAGTCCTAGGTAGCTATTACACTATACTAAACTTACTAAGTTAGGCTAGAAGTTTTAGATAGTTATTATACTACGCTAAAGTAAATTGGGCTATTACTTACTAGATTAGGCTAAAAGTTTATTAATTACTTTAGTGCTAGGTAGTTATTATACTACGCTAAGGTCTATTAAAAGTGACTACTTTTAAGTCCCTTCTTTACTTATTATATAAAGGTAGAAAGTTTATTAGTTATTAGAAAGGATTTTATTACTAGGAAGTTTATATTTTACTACTCTAAGGTTTATTAAAAAAAGCTACTTCTAAGTCTTTTTTTACTTACTATATAAAGGTAAGGAGTTTTATTACTTACCCTTATAGAAGACTAGTTTAATAGATTATACTATTATAGTCTATTAAAGAAATTACTTTAAGTTATAAAAGTAGTAGTACTACTATATACTAATAGAATTAAAATACTACTAAAGCCTATTTAGAAAGGCTAAAATTTTAAGTTTACTAGCTACTAGTTATAGCGTATAATAGTAAAAAGTTCTATTAGTTACCCCTATAAGAATTTATACTCTAGTTTAATAGGTTATATCTAGATTTACAAAAAAAATCTTTTAGTCTATTAAAAGGCTACCTAAAATATTTTTAAATATAATAACATAATAACTATATTACCTCCTCTAAAGACTAATTTGCCTATGACACCTTATTAGTATTATATTATAAGGGCTAAAGGCACTAAGTAAAAGAAATTAAAATTAGGCTTTAAAGGCGCTATAGCACTACTTATAAAAATTTAATATGGTTTTTTTTCACAACAAAGAGTTTCTAATAAAAAGATTATAATATTAGTAGTTATTTCTTCTATATTATAGATATATAAAAGTATTTTAAGGTGTTAATAAAAAGAGTTAGCGAAAAAGTAATCTAAGCAAGCTTAGTAGGCTTAGCGTATATACTTTAAGTAAAAAAAAATTTATATATAAAATATAATAAGGCTATATATTACTATACTATAGTTTAGAGTAGGAGGAAGAGAGATATAAGATAGCGCTAGCGCTATAACAACACTATAATTATTATCTTCCTCTACTATTATCTTTAAAAATTGCTAAAAGTTATAGCTATTATAGTAGTAGGTTTATGTGCTATTTATAAGATATATACTAGGTAGAAAGCTTATATATATAGATATACTAATATTCTATCTCTATATTAAAGTTAACCTTAAGACTTTTACTACTATTTTTGTTATCGTATTTCCTACTATTCTTTTAAGCCCTAATACTAAAATTGCAATTAACGCTGCCTAAAAGTACACTCTAATCTATTTGTCTAAAAATACTAGCTTTACACTAAAGTACTACTCTATCTAAAAGATTATTAATAGAAAGTAGAAGGTATATTTTACTCTATATAAGGTAGTTCTAGTGTACTAGTTAGACTAGTAATAGATTAGTAACTATAGGCGCTATAATAGACGCGTAGGGTTGCCACTATAGTTTCTTATATTACTACTAGTTAGAAAGGTAGCAATAACCTTAGAGAAGGATAATAAGAGAAAAGAGAAGATAAATATATTTATTAATAAGTTACTAGAAGAGGAGAGTGTTATATAAATATATTATACTCTTATATAGTTATAGTATTAGATAGTAAGCGCAACACGTAAGTCCGCTAGGGCAATAGCACACTTATAGCATAATTGCTAATAGTAGTAAGGAAGTAAGAGTTAGTTTTCTATATACGCCTTAAGGAAATTTAGTAGGCGTTATAGCGCTTATAAATAATAAAGTAAGTATATAGTTTATAAACTATTATAAACTATTATTATATTGGCGGAGACTAGTGAACTGTATTTTTAGGCGCTAGACTAGAGCGGCCTTTCTATCCCAACCTACGCAGGCTTAAACTAAAAAAAAATGTAGTTAAAAAGGGTAATTAACACTAAATAAACAATGCGACTAAAAATTTAATATAATTAATACTTTGCCTTTTTTTATAAAGCGCTTTATTTTATATACTAATTATACTAGCTTATACTTATAAAATATCTAAACCTACTAAATTTAGGTATTTTACTACGCCTAACTATTAATCTTTTAAGTATTTTTTTATTATTCTTTATTACCTTTATAATTAACGCCCCTAATAAACTACTTTAATACTTAGAAAATTTTAATACTAGGTTACTTTAGCACTAACCTTACTATGTAGTTTTATTTAGTTTGCCTTAATTTTTTATTATATTATAAACTTTAGTTAAGCTTATATTTAAACTAAAGTAGTACTAATTATAGAAATCTACTTTCTTTACTATAATTACTCTAGCACTTACCTATTACCTATTAAGTATTTAGTTAGGTAACTAATTACTAAACTATATAGCATTATATAACTACCTAGGAGTAGTATAATAAAGGCTTTTATCTTAAATAATATAATAAAAAAGTAGAGTCCCCTGCTTAGTAATTGAAAAGAGCGTAAAAAAAGGTAATAATTACAAAAAAACTAAACTATTATTATTATTTAGCTACTTTCTGGTTTAGCTTATTAATAAATTATAGTTAAATATTTTTTATTATAACTTTACTTTTACTTTAAACTTACTAATAGTTAGTGTTTAAATCTAATAACTCTATACTATTATCCTCTAAGAGTCTTAAAATTAACATATATTAGGCAACCTTAACTACTTTTTCTAATAATGAAAACTTTAAAGTAGAGCCTAAGTGTCTAATTATAGGGCCTTTATAATTCTGCACAATTATTAATAATATAGTAAAGTATATAAGTCTAGCGCACTACTAGTTTTATACTATTCTAAATAGTACTAGTAGTTATTAAATTAGCACTTATTAGGGACTTTGTACACAGCTAATCTCTATTACTTAATTAATTAATTTTATTAATTATTAAAATTATACTATTTTATAGTAATAAAATACTATTAAATTTAATAATTAAGAGTTTTATTATCTTTTACTAAGCTAATTAAAATAGCCCTATTAATCCATAGAGATCTTAAAGTTATTATAATAAATTATACAACCTATACACTGTAGCTAAACTAGCTTAAAATAAAATATTAATTTCTAAAAGTCTAAAATATTATTAATCTAGCGCTAATAAATAAACTAAAGTAAAAACCTAAAATACTAATATCTCTAATAATAGGTAACTACTAGCTAAGCATAGCTTATATAACTATAAATTTAAATAATATATTAATAATATTTTTATATCTATTAATAGTAAGTCTAAAAGTATATAAAATAATAGTAACTATTATAAGAAATAGCTAGAAATATAAAAGATTATAGATTATAAGTGCTTTTTTTTATTATTACCTTTTTATGGCTTTTTTAATTACTAAGCAGGGGGCTCTACTTTTTTATTATGTTATTTAAGATAAAAGCCTTTGTTATCCTACTCCTAGGTAGATAAAATAACGCTATATAGATTATAAGTATTAAAAGAAGTAAGTTAGTCTAAATTAGGTAGTTATCTTTTTCTTTTATATATATTTATAGAGTATCTATTTTATAAAGCTAGAATATAGCAAAAAAAATTATAATTACCTTTTTTACACTTTTTTTAATTACTAAGCAGAGCCACCTGCTTAGTAATTAAAAAAGAGCGTAAAATAGGTAATTATAAAAAAGTTAGTTTATATAAAATAGGTTTAGTATACTAGTTAGACTAGTAATAAATTGATAACTAGAGGCGTAATAATAACTATATATAGAGTTTTTATAATAGTTTTTTTTATATTACTATAGGTTAGAAAGATAGTAATAAAGGGCAATATTAAGAGAAAACAAAAAAGGTATTTATTAATAAGTTGCTAGGAAAGGAAAATATTATATAGATACGCTAGATTCTTATAGTTATAGTATTAAATAATAAGTATGTGACGTTATTTTATCTACCTAGGGGTAGGACGACAAAGGCTTTCATCTTAAATAACATAACAAAAAAGCAGAGCCCTCTACTTAGTAATTAGAAAAGGCGTAAAAAATAATAATAAGTATATGTATTATTAATTAACTACCTAAGGGTAGAAACAACAAAGGCTTTTATCTTAAATAATATAATTAAAAAAGCAGAGCCCTCTACTTAGTAATTAAAAGAAATAATAAGTATATTATATAAGTGTACTATAGAGTAGTGTATATGTTATTAAATTATCTACCTAGAAGTAGAATAATAAAGGCTTTTATCTTAAATATATGTAAGACTGCCGCATGGCTGTATGGTCGGTCCTTAGTCACATGAATTCGGCCGGAATAACCTTATGCCTAGCCTCACCCGTACACCTTCAGGCCCTCGGTCCTCCATAGTAATGAGACACCTCTTTTCTTATGGTCAACCCATATTACTATAAATTACTGTGATCTCCACTATCTTACAGTTATAAGCCCAGCACAACGCTTATTGCGCACCCTCTAAAACTCTTTACTAATTAGTCCTGCTGCCACATTATTGCTCGCATAGACTAGAGCAGAGTTTTTATAATAACAACGAGAAAAGTTATTGTAAAACTACTATTACAGTTACTGTAAATTACTATAAAAACACTATAAGACTCTGAATTACGACAAAAAGCCCACACTAGTGGCTAAAACATGCGAAAAGTTATTGCAAACGCGTTATAATGGCAACGCTAAAGGACGAAAAAGTTATACTAAAAGGGATAGACAACTTTGAACTATAGTATATAGTTTTTAAAACGTACTGCGCGCATACTACGCGTCCTAAAATATATTAACCTAGAGGCTATAAACCTTGTAGTGCTAGAAGACGTTAAATCTAACCCTAATAAAAACCTTAATATTGCAGTGTGGAAAGAGAAATATAAGCGCAAACAAGAACGCGAGAAATTGCTGAGCAAGCTTGAAAGCCATATTACAAGTATAGTGAGGGACAACATACTAATTTCTATGCCTGCTAACTACACTATTGCAGAACAAATTAGGTTCCTGTACAAGAACTACTTAAAACTAATAGTTACCAAATAAGAAGAAGCAGACTGTTAATACAATAAGGCGAAGAAGTACACGCCTGGTCGCTAGTTAATTAAGGACTGGATAAACGACTTCTAAATTTATCTTAACAAGGCCATTAAACTAAAGGTTCTAGCTGTTTAGGGTTTCGCTCCCTAGCAAGATCTTTTTAAGGTCTTTCACGCTATTAATTCAGGGTTTGTAGCGACAATGAACAAGAAAGTCTATAAGGCCTGTTTAGCATACGTTAACGCAGAACTTAACCTACTAGCTTTGACAGTCTACACTATACTAGCTGTCATTAATTGCGCAGGCGTTGTTGTTACACTAGAACAAACTTATTACAGTCCCTGCACCACCACTAAGTATACCTGATGAGGTATCTGTTGCGGCGCTTATTCAACACTACCGAACAACGCCGTACCTACACAGCTCAAACAAGGGCAACATATAAGGCACCGCCTATGCCGCGCTTAATAGAGCATAGTCTCCTTACTATATAGATGCGAGAAATTAGAGCTATAGCTTAACACCTTTAAACACACGTAGGAGGACTTTAGAACAATAAGAAGCGCACTAACACTAAGATCGCTAGTGGTTCGCAAAGAAAGCCTTGTCCTTATGGCAAAGGCGACGCCCACCCAGGTAACCCATGATAGGGAGCTTGTCTATACATCTGCACCTAGCTGCAAGAAACTAGGTTTTAAAATCGACCTAGCTTGTGTTGAAGCTATTTAAAATATAGTGAGGTTACTACACAGGCTAAGCTACTTAATAAAATACGAATAAGAGAAAAGGCGAAGCAAGATTGCGTTACACCTATAGGTTATATAGACGCTGGCGACTAAGCCTCTAATGGAGAATACAAACAGGCACACGTGACGAAATACCTTGCGATAAGCAATAAGCGACGTCTGACCTTAGCACTCTGTTACTCTTAGATCTTTAATTGTGGTTTAGATATATACGTCTGTAATAAGCCTAACAAGTTTATATAGATTTGTCCTGCGATACTAGGCGAAAGGATTAGTTGTGGAGAAGACTTAGTAGAAATCGCCGCATAGGGTGAATGCGATATCGAAATCCAGACATAAGGTGGACCTATAAGGACTATACTAAGGAATGTTGCCTTATGTCCAGGTTTTATTACCTCACTAGTGTCGCTCTTAAGGCTTAGAGGAAAAGATATCTACTTTAACTTAAGGCGTGAATGCCTGTACATAAAGGATTGCACTAAGAATCCTATCTAGGCAATAGTTAAGCCTATAGGCGGCCACTATGTTCTAGTGAACCGACGGTCTCCCCCAGCACCACCAGAGGACCACACTAACAGACCTTTCCTAGCGCTTGCCAATAAAAGGAGCTATAAGAAACCCTTTATAGCACTACTACCTAACCGCACGTTATCTGGTCTTCATGCACACGTCTTAATAGGCTATGCTAGAGCTGAGTTAATAGAGAAACTAAGTCATAACGTTGCTAGCATAGCTCCGCTCACATCTCCTCCCCCTAGTATATAAGAATGCGAATAATGCAGAGTTAACAAGGCTTCACAGATTATCTTACAGAGATCTAATAGAGAGCACTAACCTACGCGTGCATTTAAAGCTATTACTATTGATATTATTGCACTTAACGCCAAATCTCTTGTAGGCAACTAGTACATCTTTTATAGTTACTGTCTTGTCTCTAAGACCTATATGGTGTATAGCATACCCGATCGATCTACGGATGTCCTGGATAGAGTCTTTAAAATTATAGACAGACACATTAAACGCCGCTACAACGCCAGCCTAGTGTTTGTACTAATAGACAGAGAGAGAGCTTATAGGTTTTAGAATAACCTTAGTGTAGTTAAGCACTGCAAACAACAAGGCATTACTATACAGCTCTAGTCCCCTAACACTACAGAACAATTAGGCCATGCAGAACGGTTAGGAAAGATGCTAATTACTATGTCTTAATCACTTAGGACTACGTCTAACCTTCCACTTTACCTGTGTGAAGAGATGTACGTCTATGCGGCATATCTACTTAATTAGACTTCTGTTAAATTATTAAACTGGACTACACTGTTTAAGGCTGCACATAGCAAACCGCCCTCTATCGCTTATCTACGCATCTATGGATGTAGAGCATACTACCTTTGCAAGAAGATTCCCTAAACAGACAAGCTTTCCCTAAGGGCGCTTATTGGTTACTTGGTAGGCGTAGACTCACGCAATATCTACTGTATATAGGTACTAAAAGCTGTATCCCGCGGACACAAAGGCAAGGTCATTCGAACAAGGGATGTTACCTTTAATAAAGAACTATTCTTTAGGTCTACTAATAAAGAGAGCCTACTTAGCATTTAGTTAGATCAAGCTATTAATGATATTAAGGTTAAAGAATTAGAAAGTGAGCAGGAAGATTCTAATAAGGAAGTATATGAAGACGCTAAACTGTCTATCCTTCCCACTGAAACCCTACTCGCAGGCGAGAAATCAGGCCAAGCTCATAATGTACACCGTGGCAGAGATGCATACCCTTCACCAGTTTCTATGGTTAATCGGACCTCCGCGCCGCCAATGTCAGTACCAGCTACACTGCCGACGCCCTCTTAGTCCTCTGCGTCCCCTACACCTACATTAATGGGACCTCCTGCGCAAAGAAAGCGATACAGGACCAATACCTATCTCCAAACTACTAACGTGTTGCCTAAACGCACATAAAATTCTGCTACTAATGGTATCTAGATTTATTAGAACACGTTCGCGTTAGCCTCACTACTAGATAAAGTGCCCTAATTAATTGCACTATCACGGGCGAGTCTATAGAGACCAGCTTCCGCCCCTACCCTTAATTTTGGAATGATGTCCTGAAACTCCCTATGTGGTTCAGAGAAGGCTTTATGGCAGCTGCGAAGAAGGAGCTGAATACTATCGCTAGAAAGGAGACATACACTAAGATTCCGCTCTTAGAGCTCCCTCTAAACACTAAAGTCTTGCCACTTATGTGGGTCTTTATATACAAATTTAATTAAGGCTATCTAGCTAAGTTTAAAGCAAGGATTGTTGTGAGAGGAGACTTGCAGACTGTTGTAGGTGACACCTATGCTGCTACTCTTGCTGTACGAATATTCCGCGCTCTTATAGCAATTGCCGCCTACTTCAACATAGACATACGTTAATACGACGCTGTTAATGCTTTTACTAACGCTAAACTCCCTAAACCTGTTTACACCTTTTAACTAGAAGGTTTCTGTGACAGCGGGTATTACTGGCAACTTTATCGCGCCCTTTATGGCCTTAAGACGTCACCACTACTCTAGTACAAAGACTTTACAACTACACTTAAGAGCTTTAGTCTATCACTAGTACTTAACGCACCCTATCTATAGAGATAACCGCATTATTGTCTCTTCTTTACGTGGACGACATTATTACTATAGCCCTTCTAGGTTATTTATCCTTCCTTAACGCCTTTGAACGCAAGCTTGTTAAACAGTATAAAATCACTAACTTGCAAGGCTAAGAGAACTCTACTTTCTGTGGTATTACCACATATAGAGACCGCGACAATAGTTATCTTTGGTTATCACAACGTGACTACATCTAGAAAATCTACGCCAAATACCTAGCACCTTAAAAGTTGTCCTGGACTAAGGCACCTGCTTCACCTCTACCTTTTAAGGAGCTTGTACTATCAACAGAGTCTAAGAACGAGGACGCATCTTATCGTTACTTCTAGATAGTTGGATCTATCGGCTACGCCGCTGGTGCTACACGTCTAGATATCGCTAAAGCTCATTCAAAATTGGCTAAATTTGAGCTCTTCCATCTCTGCGACCTTATAGCAGAACATTGGTGGCGGTTCAGGTGACCTATGAATCTTACCCCGTCCCTACGCCTACAGTCTCCAGAATCACTGTGTTTTACTGTGTCGATAAGGCCCTATAGCTACGCGCTCCTCTAGTCCAAACGCTCCTCTATCTCTATATGTTAATAAGGCATATAGCCACGCGCCCCTCTAGTCTAATATTGCCCCTAAGCACTGCTCTATTCTAGCACTCTACTTTCCCTATATTTTACAGTAACAAGACCTTGCACGTGTTGTATTACGGCTCTAGTAAGAAGAATCTTAACGTCTAACGCAGAGCACTGTCTATTAAGAAGTTAATAATAGCTAATAACTGTCTATACCTAGGTGGATTAGCTACCTATTCTGTAGATCAGTTCCCTTAGTACATACACACCCAAGGCACAAGTCTCTAGGTATTAGCAAGGAGTTCTGTCTCCTTATGCTGGCGCAGCTATATAGAGTGGTTCCGCCTACTTACGCTAGAGTTAATCACATTAGAGTTAATTAAGACAGCTCATATTAATAACGAACACGGGCAGACCTTAGCACTAGACTAGGACCCACCTTTCTTATTTTAAGACCAGATTCTCCTATAAGGTACGCCCTTACTTGCTGGCCTAGCTATATGGAATAGTTACGATTGTTTACGCTAGTACCTAGGCAGACTGCTTTCTTATAGTAATTTTATATTAAAACAGACCTAATCTACTGTTACAGGCTATATGCTAAGGACACTTAGACGCCGACCCACACACAGACGGCTTAGGTGACCTATTAGTCTCACCCTATCCTAGCGGTTTAGGTGACTAATAAATCTCACTCACCCTATCCTTGCACTCACAGTCCACAAAATCACTGTGTTTCACACACTGTCGATGAGGCATATAGCCACGCGCCCCTCTAGTCCGACACCTTTCAGCTCACTCACACTGTTGTCACAGTGTTTCAGGGTGACTTTCACGGCAAGCAGCCCACACAAGAACCTGCTAACGGCTCCTTTTTCTTCCCCTCACTAAGGTTAGGAGTTGTTTGTTGCCTGTCGCGCCATTTTAACCTAGCATCTCTCAGATTACCACTATTGGCAATCTAAAGGGGGTGTGTAAGACTGCCGCATGGCTGTATGGTCGGTCCTTAGTCACATGACTTCGGCCGGAATAACCTTATGCCTAGCCTCACCCGTACACCTTCAGGCCCTCGGTCCTCCATAGTAATGAGACACCTCTTTTCTCATGGTCAACCCATATCACTATGAATTACTGTGATCTCCACTATCTTACAATATATAATAAAATAAGTAGAGCTCTCTACTTAGTAATTATAAAGAGTATAAAAGAAAATTATAAAAAATAGTAGTGTATAAATATAGTATAATTGCTAATTACTAATAATAGTAATAATAAAGCTTAGTTTACTATATATACTACTTTAAGCTTTTTTAAGCTTTTTTAAATTACTAAGTAGGGGGCTCTGCTTTTCTTGTTATATTATTTAAGATAAAAGTCTTTGTTATTCTACTACCCCTACGTAGATTTAATTAACGCCACATACTTTAAGTAAATTAATATTAAAGTGCTTATAAATAATAGAAGGTAACTATATAATTATAGTTTAAACTGCTATTATATTAGTAAAGACTAGATATAGACTATATTTTTAGGCGCTATACTAAAGTAGTCTTTCTATCCTAATCTATATAGGCATAAATTAAAAAAGGGGGTTAGAAAGAGTAATTAACACTAAATAAATAATGTGGCTATTACTATATAATATAATCTGATATTTCTAGCAGTTTCTATATATATATACCGCCTATATAAACTATAGCGTAAAGTAATAAAGAATAATTATACTATACTACTACGCCGGATTCGACCTTAGTTAGAATCTTAACACGACTAAGATCTTTAATACTATACTACGCTATAGTAGACACGCTGGCAACACCTAGTTATATAATAGGTATTAGCTTACCTAATATAATCGTAACTAGAGGTGTAAATGTCACACTAGATTAGCGAAGCTATTTCTTTATAAGGGATCTGCGTCTAAAGTCGCCGCTAGTGTATATAAAAGGTTGTTTAGTATTACTATTACTCTTACTATCTAAGGTCTTACTTAATAACCTTCTTTAGAAGTTAGTACTAAGGTGAATCTTATTATCTATAATATAGTCTGTTCGTTAGTAATTAGAGCACGAAGGCTGTCTGTCTATTTTAATACCTACTTAATTAAGCCTTTTAGCGCGTATAAAGAATCCTAATTTCTAGACTCTAGTTAATATATATCTTCCTATTATAGATAATAATAAAGAAATCGGTTACTTTAGTTCGTTGGCATATAATATGAGTTACGCTAAAATATACAATGCTAATATAGGCTTTAATAGTATTTTACTTATACAGCACTAGTGTAATAGTTTATGCCTACCTTCCTACTAGTTATTTACTATTCCCTTTTCTTTTACACCCTAATATAGCGCCTTTTACCTTATAGAAGGTGCCTTTTCTAGTTAGTGTTAGCGTGTAGTTAGTGTAGGGCCTATGCCCTATGCCGCCTACTATATAAGTAAGGGCCCTCTAGGTTTCTTTCTTATCTCCTATTTTAGTATAGTCTTAATTTAGTTATCTCTTTTAACTATACTAGCTGTTTTTAAGAGGTTTACCCTATAAAACTATGTATCGCTGTCAAATATACGGGTATTCTTGATGAGTTGAGATGGAAAAGTGGTGGGTTGATTGATTGATTGTGTGTCTTCTGTCGGAGAAGCTCGGCTACCGCGAGAAGTAACTATCTAGTACTAAGCCGCACTAGTACTATTTAGAATAGTACAGGGGCAGTGTAAAACAGTAGTGCGCCAGCCTCCTTAGTGTATTTCACAGTGAAATCACTGTGATTTACACTAATTACCACTGTAAGGGGCCATATGATTGTACACACCTACCCACTGGATTTCACAGTGACTGTCTATCTGACACACCCCCTCAGCTTGGAACCATCTCAAGCTGGACCTAATTCTTCGCAGCCGTACTATAACTTATAGTCTAAAAGCTTCTATCCTGTCTTCTAATTCGTTAAGGTCGACCTCTGGTCGGTGATCCTACCCCTGACGTCTTTAAGTCCGAGTTGATTTACGAACTTAGTCCATTTGCTAGCTAGCAGAGCCTTTGTAAGGCCATCTGCTGCTATTTCTTCTAATTGTTAGTACTGGATTTTAATAGCTCTATATACTACTTCTTCTTATAAAGCCAATAATTGTGTATGTTGATGTGCCTAAGCTTTATTTGTAACTTAGCAATTTCTTTGGTAATAAGTTAGATAGTTTGTTAATTGTCGCAATTAATAGTGATTGTTAAGGATAAGAGTTTGATCTTAAGTTTAGCGATTAACTGAGCTGTAAAGAGTGCCTCCTTTGCAACCTGTAAGAGTGCCAGCAACTTAGCTTTAGTTGTTGTTGAAGTGGTAACAGTGTCTTGTTTGTTTGCCTTTTAGGCAATAAGTCTACTAAACAGCTTAATAATATATCCTTGTAAGCTCTTTCTATTAAGGGTATTGTCTGCAAACAACGCGTTGCTAGCAATCTTGTAGGTGTCTGCATCTCTAAAGCGTAGCTCTAGTGATTGGGTGGAGGATAAGTATAGCAGTACACGGTCGGCGGCGGCTTTGTGATGGTTGTTGCTGGGATTTGATAGGAAGCGCGATAATTGGGAGCTTGCGAAAGCGATATTAGGGCGCGTGGTTACTGCAGCGTACAGGATTAATCCTAACTTTCGCTAGTATTAGTTAATCTTAGCCTTTGTGGCGAGTCCTTCTTAAGGTAGCAGTTCGACTGCTAACATTAGGGTATCGTGTTTAAGGTCGTGTTAGTTGATAAGGCGACTGATCTTGTCCATATAGGACGCCTGTGATAGCTAGAGTTGCCTACTTGCACGGTCTCTAACAATTTTAATCCCTAGAAACTACTAAAGATTGTTACCTCTAGTAAGGGTGAACTTTGTACTTATCTTTTTTATTACTGCGTTAGCAGCGTGTTTCTAATCCCTTAAGTAGGCGACAATAAGGTTGTCTATATAGAAGAATATAATAATGCTGTCTTTAATTATACAGCAAGGCTTATAAGGGACTGCGGCAAAACCGAGATCCTTGAGAGCACTAGTAAATTCTCTCTGCCACAGCAGTGGTGAGATTCGAAGACCATACAGTGCCTTATGCAACTATAGGATAGTGCTGGGTTGGGTATAAACCTTGGGGCATTCTTATGTAGAGTTCTCTGTCCAGTTTCGCATGGACGAAAGCGTTGGTGACGTCGTACTGGCTGAGCTCTAGGTCATACCGAGCTGCCATAGCCATGAGTAGGCGAAATAATCGTCCTGCAAGGGTTGCGGCGTAGGTGTCTTGAGTAGTAAGGTGGCGTTGTTAATCTCTACGTACTACTAACCTAGCCTTGCACTTCTGAAATTGATAATGTTTGTCAAGTTTGTATGTATACACCCACATGCAGTCGAGGATTTAGTGGCCGCGTGATCGCACTGGGGAAACGGGCACCTCACTCTAAGACCTTATCTCCTTGTGGCTTTGTAGGTATACTCGCTTAGCATCCTTCTATATATTAAATAGCAGGTGGTCTTTTAACTGTGTTCCGCAAGATAGAGGCTCTAGTAATTTACTTTAGTAGGGTTTCTTTCCTACTGTAAGCATACAATTAAATTGCGCTTTGTTAAGCAGCTTCCCCTTGTATTTGCCTCTACTACCTGCCTATGTTCTAGCTAGGAAAGCGGCTGCCTATAGCATAGCGCGTTAATCTAGCTGTGGTAATCTAAAGGGAAATTGTTTATATTGATCGTGTTCAAGGCTTGCTATTAATTGGGCAAGTAGTGCGACAGGCGGAGGTGTCGCTAGTGGTGTTGGGTAGGTGTAATTGATCTTCCTCCCTTAATAGTACCCTAGAGCATTATTGTTATCCTTGTGGGAGTTAGTGATCAACTTATCCTCGTATAAAGACTTAGTGTTTTCGTGTTCTAGTGGTAAGGGCGGTAGCTCCACTAATTAGGTCTATGCAGCAATCTCTTTATAAGTGCTATGCATAAGGTTGTCTAACAGGTCTTCTTCTTTACCTAAGAATACTAATTTTTTGTCAAAGATAACGTCTTGGGTACTAATAACTTTCCTAAGTGGAGGTATCTATATCCTCCAGATGTTTGTTGATCGGTAGCCTACTAGGTATCTAATCCATGCTTTCAGATCTAACCTTTGGAGCTTGCTCTTGCTGCGCGTTTTGTATTGTTAGTTATAGCGAAGGCTTTACAGCTATAGGCCCTAAAGTGAGCCTAGTTTAGTTTCTTTAGTTGAGTGACAATGCTATTTTAGAAAGCAACTGTTGTAAAGAATACTTTGTGTGGTGATTGCTATTAATTAGTGTAGTTTAGAGTTCGATTGTATAGGTATATAGCCGCTTGTGTGATTTCTGGCTATAGTATCTAGGGAAGGTTGGCGTTAAGTCGTATTGCACGACTCTTCTCCTTAATTACACACCCCTAAGCGTTCAGCTCCTCTATTTTAAGCTTAGGTATTAGGTGCTAAAGGCTCAATAACAATACCTTTACTAACACACCATCTATGAACGTCTTGCTTAACTAAGAAGATCTTATTATCTAATTCAATAACTTTAACTGTCACCTTAAACTGTACTTTTATAAATAGTACAAATTCCTTTAGCAGTTTAATAATTGTTCGTGCTGGTTAGTTGTCTTTAAAGTAGAAATCCCAAGCTATGCCTAAGAATCGATTAGTGATAAGCATCTAGCTTTTCTCGCCAGTAAAGCTCTTGTCTTTGTATTCGTAAAAGTCTATAGCAACTCTCTTACTAGGACTATTATTAATTTGTTTGGCCTATCGTCTAATTTGTCGCTTGAGCTTTGATCTGCCGCAAGCATCGCATTAGACTGTAGTTAGTCCTTTAAGGCGCACCCCCTTACAGTGATTCATTGTGTGTTCTAGCGCCTGAGGACCTAGGTGGCCTAGTTGTTTGTGCCATGTGTTGGCGTCCGCCTTCTGCGCTTGTTGTGCGGTGCGCGTAGTGATCTTGTGTGTGGCGTACGTACTATTGGGTATAGTACGATTTGGTGTTGGTGTTGCTCTCTAAACTCTAGTATCTATTAATTGTGTATTTCTTGAAGTTTGGTGAGGATTGTATTGTCCCTTCTTTTAATTGTTGTTGGATCTGCTAGCGTGTCCTACTAGAGGCCTTGCCTGCGGAGTAATTGGAAAGACATTAGGTTGCATAGCAGATTAGGGCAGTAGGCGACGTTGTCTAGCCTTATTACCCTATTTCCTTATACACTCTTGACGTGTAAATAGACACTCCTATATCCCCTAATCTATACTTGTATTAAGCCCGCCTATATAAAGTCTCCTAGCGACGGTGGTCGCAGCGTGACGAAACAATTAATATTATTAAAAATGTAGCAAGTTGTGCCAGAATTAAGGATCGCGAAGTAACGTAGTAGGTATGTGTTCGGGTCTAAGTAGTAGGAGGCGGCATTAAAGCTCGCTGAGAGGATGGTGATTTGTCTGCTATATCTAGTTATTTATTGTTAGCAACTTTAGTGATTTGAGTTGGAGTAGGGGTGCTTGATTGTTTGATTCTTAGTGTCTGTGATCTTAGAGACACTTTATGGATCTTATGCTTTCTATAAGCGCTGGGTTATTCTCTATCCTAAAATTTTATTAGGGCAACCATTGCTGGTTTTAGTTGAAACTATTTAGGTCGTTTCTTAGGGAAAGCGTAAAAGCAGTCTTTTAGATTATGGCGTTGTTTACAAGCAGGGCACTTGAGGTTTAATCCTTCTTGGCTACTAACTGCTGTTGGCTTATTGTCTGTAATCGCGGACTGCTTGGATTTGGCTTTAGAGCTAGCTTTCTTGGCGCGTGATCTGCCTCGCTTAAGTGATGCTACTTCATCTATAGGATAGGCGTCCCCATCTGTGGTCTGGGTGGTTGCACCACTATTAGCGAGAGATAGTCCTATAACAGCAAAAGCGCCCTTTTGTTTGCCCTTAATTAGGTGCTGCATTACTATGTGTTCTTAGAAGAGTTTTACTATTTCTTTTCTTCTAACAGCATAATTCTTACTCCTATTCTAATAGAAGGTTGTAACCTAAATAGGTGCGACGTTAGACACTGCCTTTATAAAATCCTTCTTAACTAAGTTAGGCTTCTAGAGCTCTGGGACTCTGTTAAACTCAGCTTCTATAGCTGCATAATCGTACTCAGCAAGCCAGGTCGCCTATAATCTAGCAGTCCTCATCGGCTTAAGGGCATCTTGATACCTGGCCCTTGCTTGTTGTTCTTCGTTATCTTAGTCAACCCCAACCGTAATTGTGAGGTTCTTAATCTATTATCTAATTAATTAACCTAGTATGCAGCAATTAGTCTATAAGTATACTAAGGTTGTTGATTATATAAGGGTAACTAGTTTGTCTAGGTTCGCCTTCTCATCGCGGTATGCGCGGTCGAGTATCTTGAAGGTTTCGAGTTAATTCTTATAGTAGTTCATATCCTCATTGTAACCCTTTAGACCAATTTGCGATAGCTGCGACAGCAGCGTTAGACGTTCGTTAGGGTTGGTTGGGTGTGCGTTGGTAAACACGCTATTTGGTTGATAGAAACCAACGTCTAGTGCTGTTGGCATAATTAGTTTGATCGTAGGTTTGATAGGTAGGGCTGGGTCGATGAGATCCCAGACCTCTAGTGATTGGGCTCGGGCTTTAATTTGCCTCAGCCATGGTGTGTAGTTTCGAATAGTCGGTCAGGATCACTATAGAAACCCTAAGTATTGATAGAGGCATAATAATTGGTTTGATTAAGGCAGTGAGACTCTTAATTGTTAAATATACGGGTATTCTTGATAAGTTGAGATAGAAAAGTGGTGGGTTGATTAATTGATTGTGTGTCTTCTGTTGGAGAAGCTCGGCTACCGCGAGAAGTAACTATCTAGTACTAAGCCGCACTAGTACTATTTAGAATAGTACAGGGGCAGTGTAAAACAGTAGTGCGCCAGCCTCCTTAGTGTATTTCACAGTGAAATCACTGTGATTTACACTGATTACCACTGTAAGGGGCCATATGATCGTACACACCTACCCACTGGATTTCACAGTGACTGTCTATCTGACAATCGCCCTTATATTATACTAAGATTAATATTTTTCTTTAGCTGTGGATAGCGATATAATATCTACTCCTCTCTTAAGACGCTACTTATAGGCGATTAAATTAGTAAAAGTTTTACTTTATTATTTACTAGAAAGGATCTCTAGTACTAAAAAGTTTGTGTTTTACTACTCTAAGGTCTATTAAGAGAGGCTGCTTTTAAGTCTCTCCTCTACTTATTATATATAAGGGTAGAAACTTTATTAGTTACTAGGAAGAATCCCTAGTGCTAGGGAGTTTGTACTTTACTACCCTAAGGTCTATTAAAAGAGGTTACTTTTAAGTTCCTTCTCTACTTATTTACACAAGGGTAGGAACTTTATTAGTTACTAGGAAGGATTCCTAGCGCTAGGGAGTTTATGCTTTACTACCCTAAGGTCTATTAAAGAGGCTGCTTCTAAGTTCCTCCTTTGCTTAACGCACAAGGGTAGAAACTTTATTAGTTACTAGTTATATACTAGGTAGTTATTATACTATACTAAGATCTATTAAGAGAGGCTGCCCCTATAATTCTAATATTCTAAAGATAAATAACAATTAATAAATAAATAAAACTAGCACAACTACTACTACGCCATACCCTCTTAAACTAACTTGCCTAATAACTATCTTCTAGCGCTATTATAGCAACAGCATAAGGCATAAAGCTAGAGAAATTAAAGCTAGGCTATAGTAGTAATATAGAGGTTAAAGTTTTATATATTTTATCTTACACTTTATCTTTTACCTAATTTTTCTTAGCTTAGACTATACGCTAGCTCGTACGCTATATAAGACCTACTACTTTAGGCCTATCTACTATACTTTTTTTATAACCTCTACTTTACTTAACCCTACTACTACCTACACTATAGCAAGCTACCACTTTTTAATCTAGGAGACTTCTAAAATGTTTTCTATGTTCTCTTTACCTCTAGATAGTTTTAGAATTAATAATATAGAAGTGAATATATTTGCCTACACCCTACTAATAATAGTTTATATAACGCTTGCCTTAAGAATATTTCTCTACTTAAACCTATTAGTAAGCTGTTATTTATTAAGCGTAGAAAGTAGCTAATAGCTACTTTTTAGATAACTAGTCGCTTTGCCCCTAACCTTAAAAAAAGAGTATTATTAAACTACTAAAAAAGGTCTACCCTAAAGGAATTCTGTATAATATATAGTATAATTACTATATTACTATACTTAAAGTAGACTAGCTAAGCAATAAATTTTTAATAGTAGACCTTAAGTAGCTTACGCACTAAGGCAAAGCTAAACTTAAAGCTACTAGTAAGTATAATATATTTATAAGAAAATTTAAGCTAGACTAATTAATCTAGCATAGCTTAGAAATAAGATAGTTTACTTATTACCTATTAGCTTTAGGCTTAATATTACTTTTCTTAAGGCCTATTTTTAGAGATAGTACTAGATTTAGTAACTAGGGCTATTATAAAGTCTAAAGAAGACTTTAAATAAAAGGTTCTTATTTAGGCTTTATATAAGTGCGCTAATATATTTAAATAAGCTTTTGCTATACTTAAGGTAACAACACCTTATACTATATTATATATAGTTTTAGAAGATTTTTACTTTTAGCCTAGTATTACTAATTAAGTAGCTATTAGATAAGATTTATTTAGCTCTAAGAAAGTTCTTCCTTCTATTAAAGATAGTTATAATCTACTATACTACACTTAAGTCCCCTTAAAACTCTCTAGCCTAGGAATGTCTAATCTACTATATAGTTTACGCCGCCCTTAGGCAGCTAAGTAGAGCTTATCCTGCCTAGCTGCGCCCTAACATATACTATAATATCTGCCCTAGCTTATAGTGCCTACTCTACAATAGAATAATACTTTTTACTACTTTCTAGTTTTAGAATATATATAAACTAAGCTCGCTAATAGTGCCTAGATTAATATGCCTTAGAGTAGACACACTTTAGCTACTCTATTTAGTGTATTTAAGCTAGAAGGCTTTGCAAAGCTACCTAATATTAATAAGTACTATAAAAAAGGTTACTCTAGCCCCTAATGTTAAAGATTAGCTAGAGAATATGCGTAATAAGATCTGCGTAAACGCAGACTACTACTAAGGTAATATCTATATAGAAAATTAAAACAACCTTATAAAAGCTATACTTAGCTACTTTAGAGGCGCGCCTTAAGAGGCCGCGTAGAATTAGTGTTAAATAAATTAGGCCCTTTAGAAAGATTGTAGACCTAACTTACTCTTTAAATTTCTAGAAGAGACTTACTATAATCTTTTTACTCTCTAATAGGCATGTAAAAAGTTCTATAAGCTTTTTCTCTCTAATAAAATAGACGCCTAGATATTTCTATAGGCTTTTAAGAGTCTAGCTAGGAAGGGTAAACTAAATATAAAGACCTAGAAGGACAAATTATAACTTAAGTTAACTAGAAGTCTTAAGTTAATGCTCTAAAAAAAGAAAAAAGATCCTAACGTTAATTACCTAGAAATTAAACACTAGATAGCTATAGTTAGCTGCACTCTCTAAGATAATAATATAATAAGCCTATTTTAGGCGTGTATATAGACCTCTTATAAGGTACTACTTTTTAGATTAAAGCCCTTATACATAGTAACTAAAAAATAAGCACCCTACTCTAGACTTACTATTCTCTTCTTCTTGCCTCTCTATAATTATAATAGAATATAGTGTATTAAGCATAATGCTTATTTTTAGTGTGGTAAAATAGGGAATAAGCACTTAAGCTGCTATAACTATTTTTAAAAGACAGCTATATAAGTAAATATATAGGTAGTAGACAATCTTCATTTAAATAAACTTAGTATTACCTACTACTACTCTAATTTAGAGGCAGGTAATTTGTTAGATAATAAGGCTTTAAATATAAGCTACTAGACTACTCTAACCTAGTAGCTTGTATAGGGGCCACTAAACTAATTAATCTAGATAAGCCACAATTTTAATTATAAAATATAGATAACAAACTAAAATTACTACCTACTAGCAGTAAGATAGTAAGGGTTTTTAAGCTATTTAGAGGCCTCTAGCTAGTTATGCTAGTACAAATTATATTCTAAGAATTAGCTCTTAGGTTGCAAGTCTTAATAGACACTAGTGCTAGCGCTTATAACCTTATTGCTTTAAGATATATAAAGGTGGTATAAAAATAGCTTAAAGCTAAACTCCTCTACCTAAAGATACTAATAATCCCCTTAAGAACTTTGTAGGGAAGAGAAGCGCAAAAGTAGACACCTATTTTATAGCCTAGCTTAATATTAATAAATATAGCTTTACTATATAGTTTATTTTCTATAATATAGGGGACTATAATCTTATTATTAGTAGGAAATTTTTTAAGCAAGCCAACTGCCTAGTTAACGCCTAGGACCGCCGCCTTTATTAGAAAGATAATAAGAATCTAACCTTTACTAGCAATCTTATTCTACTATAGACTTTCCTCCCACCTAACTCTTCTTACTAGGATAACGCCACTTAATAGGATAGCCTACTTAAAAAGTAGAGCTATACCTACTAAAAGACTTGCTTATTAAAAGCCAACTAGAGCGTCTCTAAGAAATCTCTATCTAGCTTTCTAACCCTACTATCTTGGTTATTATAACGTACTCTAAGGCTTACTAGAAACTAAGCTATAAGGATAACTTTAATAAGGATGATAGCGTAGAGGCTAAAGAGCTGTCTTTCTTAAATAACAAACTATTAGATAATAACTTGCCTATTAGTCACCCTATCTCTACTACCTAAGAAAGCCACTAGTAAGACCAGCCTCTAGGAATTATATAGCAGAATCTAGGTACTACCTCTAGCCCTAGACCTAGAGACTATAATTCTACTAGAGAAGCTAATCTACAAATTAGATAGCTCTTATAGAAATTAACTATTTAATTAAAACTACCCTAGCTAGAATAACCTAGATTAGCTTCCTTCTACCCCACTAAATTACTAATATAAAAGAAGAACTTATAGAAGATAAATAATAAATTGTGTTTAGTAGACCTACTAGTCTTATAGAATTTAGCTAACCTCCTAGAACTTATTTAGGCGCTAATGTAGAAATAATTGTATACTACTAGTTTTAACATTAATATAGTAAGCGCCACAGCCTTTATTTTAAATAGCGACTATAAGTCTAATATAATTATTAGTTGTACTAGTCTCTATAAGCTAGCTAAACTTATTAAGAACTGTAAGAGTAAGATGCACAGCCTAAAAAATAAGTCCTAAGCTAATCTGCTTGCTAAAATAAAATAAGCGCTCCCCTAGCTAGGATATACTAGAGCGGAGCCTACCTATTTTTTAAAATTAGATTCTAACACCCTTCTGCCTTACTAAAAGGGCGTTAATTACTATATTAACTTTACTAAAGATATATCTACGCTTACTACTTTACTTTTATATAGTATATTCTTAGAGTACCTTAAACTTCTTAAAGCCTATATTAATAACTATATTAAGTGCAAGTTTATTATCCTTAGTAACGCTAGCTTTGCTTTGCTAGTGTTGTTTGCTAAAAAGCCAAGTAAAAGTTAGCGCTTTTATATTAATTACTACTAGTTTAATACTATTACTAAAAAGTATATTATAGCAATTCTACTTATTAAGAAGATACTTATACGCCTCTCTAGAGCGAGACTCTTTACTAAGCTTAATATTTGCTAAGCATTCTATTAAATCTAGCTTACCCTAGAGACTAAAGCGCTGACTACTTTTTAAATCTAGTATAAAAATTATAAGTATAGGGTCTTACCCTTTAGTCTCTGCAATAGTTTTACTACCTTTTAACAGTTTATTAATAGTATTCTAGGCAATTATTTAAATAACTTCTATACTATATATATTAATAACATTCTTATCTTTTTTAAGAATCTCCTAAAATACAAAGAATACGTTTGCAAGATTTTGCTCTACTTAAGGGATACTAATCTCTAAGCTAATCTTAAGAAATATAAATTCGCTATAATAGAAACTAAGTTCTTTAAATATATTATTAGCACTAAAGAAATCTATAAGAACTTTGCAAAGACCGCTATAGTTTAGGAATAAAAAGAGCCTATAACACTTAAGGTATTATAGAGCTTTTTAGGCTTCTATAACTACTACTTCTTCTTTCTTTCTTACTATAGGCGGGTTGTTGTTGCCCCCTAATTAAGCTACTAAAAAATGGTGCCTTTTACACCTTTAGAGACTAGAAACATACTGCCTTTAAAGCTGCTAAGCAACTTATAGCTAGTAATATTCTAGCCTTATAGTACTTTCTATTTTGAATTACCTATATAGAAACTAACTTTAGTAATAGTGTTAATATAGGCTCTCTTAGTTAACTATAATCTAATAGTATCTAGCGCCTAGTTATATAGTACTCTAAATTATTAAAGCCTACTAAGTTAAATTATAATATTTATAATAAGGAAATATTAGTAGTTATATAGGGCCTTTTAGAATAAAGAGTATAACTAATTAGTCTCTAAACTGCTAAGCCCTCTAATATTATTACTAATTATTAGGCCCTTAAGTACTTTAGCACTAAACGTAAGCTCTTTCTATAGTAAGCCTATTAGTCTAAAAAGCTGTCTAAATACTATTATTAAATTACGTACTAATTAGGCACCGCAAATATTATAGCTAATACGCTATCTAGGAAACAAAAATAAGCTAAAGTTATAGAAGGAGAAGAATTAAAAGGCTCGCACCTAGGTTTTTCTCCTATAACTACTAGATACTGCTAAAGTAGCCCTTGTGGCTGTTATAATTATAGAGTAGGAGAAAGAAAAAGTTAATATAAGCCCTAAAGGAGCCTATTCTTATATGCTTATTAATTATCTACTATATACTAATTAAATACATAAGGTGCTTAAATTGCTCTAAGAAGCTGCCTATTTAGGATTACTAGGTTTTGCCTTATCCCTTTAGGGTTGCTTCTCTATAAAGACCGCCTAGTGGTTCTTTTTATAGAGTTTTTCTAGATGTATCTAATTTAAATAATGTATACTTATTAGGTTACTATCTATTTAGGTCTATAAAAGACTCTCTAGCTTTTACGCTAGTTATATTACTAAAAGGGCATAATTGCTAATATTAATAGGTATATCTCTAATTATAAAGACTGCTAGTAGAGTAAGCCCTTATTAGATAGAAAGCTAGGCTTATTACACCTGCTTCCTATTCCTAAAAATATCTAGTAGAATATCTTAATTAATTTTAAATTATTCCCTAAGAATAAGAAAGGGTATAATAATATAATAGTATCTTATTGCCACCTATCTAAGCGTGCCTTTTCTATGCCCTACTATAAGATAGTTACTACTAAATAAGCCGCTAATCTCTACTATTAGTATATATTTAGAGTCTTTAGCCCCCCTAGATTAATTGTTTCTAACCATAGCCCCTAGTTTACCTTCGCTTTCTTAGCTACTCTGTGTAAGCTTATAGGTATTAAGTAACTTCTTTTTATAGTATAGTATCTATAAACTAATAGCTAAACTAAGATTATAAATTAGTATCTTAACTAGCGTCTACGTCTGTTTATTAACTTTTATTAAGACAACTAGTTAGATTTGCTGCCTAGCATAGACTAGGCCTAAGTAATACTACTTTATAATAGCACTAGAGTTTTGCCTTTTAAGATTAAGTTTAGGTATTAGCTATACTTTTACTAGGACTAGCGCAAGTGTACCTAATTAGTTACTAAATCTCTAGATAATATTACTTTAGAAAAGGCTAAGGTGTAGGTTAAGGTCTATACTAAAGTCTACGAATTTATCTATAATACTACCTACACTAATATGTCTACTACCTAGGAAATATAAATTAGAGTAGGCTAATAAACACAGACAAGCTATTAATTTTAATATTAGAGACTAGGTCTTTATTACCATAAAGGGATTTATTACTAAACGCCTATTAGTTAAGTTAGATTATTAAATAAAAGGACTATACCTAATTGTAGGTAAGAAAGACCACTTATTTATTCTTAAACTCCTATAATATATAAGAGTTTACCTAGTGTTTTACGCTAATAGACTTTAAAGGGATCTAAATAATCCCTTACTAGGTTAATTGCAACCTCTAGAACTATCTATTAAGGTAGATAGAGTTCTTAAGTAGCTAGTTTTTTATATTCTTAATAGTAAAGTAGACTGTAAAATACTAAAGTACTAGATAGTGTAGGAAGGGTATAACTCTAACCTAACCTACTACCCTACTAATAACTTTGTTAACTCTTCCCTACTAATTAAAGCTTACTATTAAGAGTACCTTAAGTAAGCTAGTCTACTAAAACAGTTGCCTATTTAGCTAGACGCCGCCCTCTAAAACACCTTTCTAGAGCCTATTTCTAAAGATAATATGCCTATAAAAATAGAGTTAAAGCGCTATATTAGGCGTGCTTAGCTAGGTGCCTATTGCTTTTTAATATCTATACGCCCTTAGGCTTATACGCATAACTAGATATCTATTACTTTTTAGTACTCTTACTTCCTAATAGCCCCTTTACCCCTAGACATTTCTACTACTACTAGTAGCCCCTATAGCTTTAGAAACTGCCCTACCCTAATTAAAAACTATATAGTTAGGTTAACACGTTTTTTAAAACGCTTTTTATAGTACTAAAAAACCTTATATAATATAATTACGCTAGTGTGTAATAAACTAACTAGAAAAATTTTAGCTAAATACGTTCTTATATAGCGTTAAAGCTAAGAATACACTCTATTAGTAAAATACTAAATACTAAAATATAGTTTCTACTACGTTTTTCTACTAATTTATTAATTTATTCCTAATAACTTTTCTTAATATCTCTACTAAATAGCATCTAAATTAAAAACTAAGACTATCGCTAGAACTATAGGGGCCTGTTACCCCTATTCTAGCCCTCTTTAGCCCTAAAATAGTGCTAATTACGTTAAAAATCCGCTAAAACACCCTATTTTTATATACTTTTATTTTTATTTTTAGGCCTTAAAAGGAGGGTTATATAATAGTTTATGCCTGCCTCTCTACTAGTTATTTACTATTACCTTTTCTTTTACACCCTAATAGCGCCTTTTACCTTATAGAAGGCGCCTTTCCTAGTTAGTGTTAGCGCGTAGTTAGCGTGGGGCCTGTGCCCTACGCCGCCCACTATATAAGTAAGGGCCCCCTAGGTCTCTTCCTTATCCCCTATCTTAATATAGTCTTAATTTAGTTATCTCTTTTAACTATACTAGCTGTCCCTGAGAGGTTTGCCCTATAAGGCTGTGTACCGCCCTTACAACTAGGACATAAGTCTGAGTATCATGTGTTACCCTAGGATAATCAATACCAAAGACAACTGTTCTCGAACTTTGTCCTGTGACAGTTAAACTTCTATCATTTTCTTTTTTTACTCTAGAGCCTGTATTAAAATCATATGTCTGAGGGCGACGCATTATACAAAGGTGCCTGGATTTTCTCCACTGTGTGCACTTCCTTACACATGTCATACAGGGAGCCGCCCATGAGCTGCCTATACAATTTTTGTGCTCTCAAAATGTACACCTGGCATATTTGTAACCTCCCCTTTCATGATTCCGTGGACGTATGTCTCACCAATCAGTTCATAATTTCGTTTCGCACCATTTCCTTCGATGCCTCGCACGGCAAAAGGAACATTCCCCCCTTGGAAAACAACGATTGAATCAAACATCTTTGTTCCTCTCGGCACTAGACAAAAGTACCTCTTCTTAGTAATTGCAAATCTCCGCATCTCCAGTGCAGCTCGAAACGCCTTTCTCATATCTTCCAGCATCTGCTTTGGCTTGCGTGCTGTCAAGCTCTTGAGCGTAAAATGACCTTTCTGTCGGCGTGGAGAGTACGGTTGACCTGCAATGTGTAGCTCCTGACCAGCACTTTCATCAACTATGAGACTGAAGACTTCGCTGTAATCCAGGGGTGCTTTGGCGTTGAAAGAGCCATTTTTACCGGCGACAAGTGTCTGCCAGAAAGCATCCCAGACAGATTCTCCGGTGGGATATGAGGTGAATTGTTTGAGCATGACCAAGTATGCCATCCAGTGCCGGTTGTGACAAGCAGGATTGGTAATGTCCAAGACAGGGTCTTCAATAATCTCACCAAGTGAGTCTATGGTGTCGAACAACATACCAGGGAGGACCAGAGACCTATCGTTATCTTCGAGCGCGTATGAGACTGCATTCGCTTTTCCGATTTTGGGTACAAACCGGGGCCCACTAGCAGAATATAGTGCCCATGACTTCGTAGAATATCCGAGGGATTCGGTTACTCTGGCGCAGGACCAATCAGGGATCCAGGATGGAGACGCAGGTTCGTCGTGGTCAACACAGCAAAGAACTGGAAAAAGCCAGTTTGGGAGTATTGAGAGGGCCGCCTCAAGAAACACATCCTTCACGGACACGTCGTCAGAGTAGCGGGGCAAAATGCTCGTCGACGCGATGCCCAAAACCCCATACACCTTGTCCTTTGCGACAGATGCTCGGGCATACCGAGTCAAAACCAGGCCGTCGAGAATGGGCGGTTTGAATTGTGTTTGATTGAAAGTACGGTAACTGGACAGTTGGTAAACCGTTTTGAGACCAAATGGTGTCGTCGATATTGGAGGTATTTCTTCTAGCCAGCTCGAAAGACCGGAAGATATTACGGTGCCACACCAGATTGTGAAGTCCTCCCACGACACTACCGTTTTTCCACATTTGATATATGGATTTAGTGATAGCACTGCCTCCTGTACAACCCATAGCCTTGTAAACCAAGCTCGTCCAAATAGCTTCTTGACTTCGGTCCATTCTATAGCGTCGGGGGCTGGGAAATCTAGACGTCTAAAGTCATCTGGCTGGGTTTCTCCATCAGACAATTGCAGCCGTGAATGTACTGTCTGAAGGGTGTCGAATGCCAGACTTGGATCATCATCTCCTTCCTCACCAAGCCAGATGACGGTATTAGTTGCGTGGCTGTATATCAAGCCCATGAGAGGTATCTGCTGTTCTTTCTCCTTGATGTTATCCTGGTTGATGCAGATCTGATCAATCCACAAAAACACACTGTCTTGTTCAGTTCTCAAATGCCGCAACGCGCAAGCCAAACTGCTTGTGATCTGAATTGAGGCAGGTGACGTGTGTGAAAACCAAAATGCGACATCGAAGATTGGCGGCCCCCATGTATAGCTGAGTGCTGTGTACCAGACAGAATCTCCTTTGGGTACTGATATTGCATGGGTGGTATTTCGTTTCCAGCGATCGACCCGGGGGTATTCAAAATCGACACTGACAACGTGTAACGAGCCTTGCAGACTGTGTTCAAATTTGCCTGAATGAAGTTCCAAGACCCTTACCTCGCCTTGTCCAAGTGGGGCATAGAGTTGAGGAGTCGCCGTAAGTGCGCTTCGCGAGACACCATCCCGTCGTTTGGAAACCACGAAGTTACGTCGCGAAATTTGTTCTGCCTCGTACAGCGGAGGGTTGTACCCAGATGGCCCATTCCTAGTGGCGGCCAGGAATGCCGACACTCTGGGTCCTAGCAATACATCGTTTACTGACATATAGCAATTGCATTTTTCTATGCCCAGAAACCTAACAGTTACTTATCGCCCTGAAGAACAGATGGGATGGGATGGATCGTCACCTCGGTGCAATATGAACGAGCAATTGTCTGAATGCTCAAGCGGCATGGTTTGGATCTTTCTGAGATGGCATAGGCAATTCTTCCTCTCGACGGATAGCTTTCTGGTGGTCGAATGTTTCGTCGATACCGGAGTATGCTGGAAGTGGTGTAGTGAAACTTGTACCCAGTAGTAACGGCGATGGCGGGGGCGGGTCCACGGGTGATGCCGGTGCCGGCAGAATGGCGGGGGGCCAGTCATGCCTGGCGCCGCCAGCTTACTGGGCGCGGGCGGCCACCGACTCACGAGGTGTTGGTGGTGGGGACGGAAAGGCGTTGGTTGCTGTGTAGTCCTGTTGTATTAATGTATCCTGCGGTAACACACTAAGCTTTTCACCCAGCGCTATGTATGTTAATAACAAGCGGCGTGGGTACTACTGTGTAGAATACCACCTTTCCGCTTTGAGTAATGCATCCGAATCGCGCTTTCTGGAGGGACATCACGACGTCTACAACAAACATCTCGTCGACTCTGGTTGTCGCAACAGCAAGCCATCTTCAGCTTCATTTGGTGCTCAGTACCAGCCTAAGCCAAATACATGAGCTCCGCCTAAAGT
Source organism: Laburnicola sp. JP-R-44 (assembly GCA_009805535.1). Taxonomy (NCBI): domain Eukaryota; kingdom Fungi; phylum Ascomycota; class Dothideomycetes; order Pleosporales; family Didymosphaeriaceae; genus Laburnicola; species Laburnicola sp. JP-R-44. The sequence continues at coordinate 183,871 of SELF01000003.1, read as the reverse complement.
CACGGGTGATATGGGTGGTTGACCGGCTTGACTATCCCAAAGAAGGCAGAACGAGTCGCTAGTTGTATCGCGCTCCAGTCTTTTCACCCTTTTTCTAACCATTACCGAGGCTATGTTTTCTGTTCGCAGTTGTCAAGGCTGCACCCCGGAGCGAAAACCAAACATGGCCTTAGACTTTGCACTAACGAATCCGACCAAGACTATTAATTCGTGGAATTCTTACCCCGGACTATCGCCATGGGGCATTGTGGGGTCAATTATGGCAGGGCTAAATATCCGCAGCGGGCAGCGACCCAAGTCAGTATATATACAAGACTCTGCAGCTATGTCTAGGAGCGAACATATGTCCCCATCGCCACGATGCGGTCTTTCGGATTCGAATTGTTGGCTCTAACCATCCATGGTGTCGCTGGCCATGTCCTCTCTGCGCCTGAGATTTCCGACATCACCAGTCACTTGAATTCACGCGAAACCAATTACAATGGCAGCTGGCCTTATGGACCATTCTCTACCAAAGGCAGAGATATCGTCAACTCCCGGAGCGAAACAGTGACCTGGGCCGGAGTCAACTGGCCGGCATCTGGTGAGACCATGATTCCCGAAGGTCTCGAATTCAGCTCCGTTGAAGACATCCTTGACATGGTTAAAAGCATTGGATTCAATTTTGTTCGCCTGACGTACGCAATTGAAATGGTCGACCAGATCTACGAGCGCAACGGCAGCGATGTCCCGCTTGAGGTCGCCATGATTACCAGTTTGGGTTACGAGAATGGGACCAAGGTCACAAAAGAGGTGGCTGCAATGAATCGGGGTTTCACAAAGGACACTGGTCGCTTCGAAGTCTGGGATCGCATCGCCGAGGCGGCTTTGCAGAGAGGTATTTACGTCCACCCGGATGTGCATGTCGGCAAAGCCCAATGGTGCTGCAGTAAGACTGATGGTAACGCCTGGTTCGACGACTACAATTTTCCCGTCAAGAACTGGCATCGCGGTCTTCAATACGTTGCCAACTGGGCGAAGAAGCATCCCAACGTCGTTTCCATGTCCCTCCGGAACGAACTTCGCCGAGCAATCAATGAGACCGCACCCACTTCGACAATTAATTACAATTGGTTGACCTTTGTTGGAAACTTTACGGAGGCTACCGATGCCATATATTCCGTTAATCCTGACATATTGGTTACGTGGAGTGGATTGCAGTATGATCAAGACCTATCTGCCCTGTACGTCTTCCCCTACTCCTCTTCGTTGTCTTCTCAGCTAATCATCATGACAGAACATCTGGCCTGAACCTCAACATAGCCCCACTTTACCGAGGCGATGCTATTCGCGACGGCTACAGTCGTAAGCCGGTCGTCTTCGACCTCGACGCCCATGCATGGGCAGACAAAGTCGTCTACGAATTGCACCTCTATAGCATGTCCGAAAACATCGACACCGAAAACTGCCCGATCGTTGAAGCCGAGCTCTACCAGTCCGGATTCAACGCACTTGGCATATCTGCACCAGCGGCATGCAACATCACGCAGAATTGCCCCGAAGCTATAAGGCAAACACCTGTCATTTTGTCCGAATTTGGATGGGCGCAGGATGCAACATTACTCAACGACACGCTGCTAGGGTGTCTGAGACAGTTTACGACGCAGCATAATGTGAGCTGGGCAATGTGGAGTTTGGCGGGAAGCTATAGGATACGGAGTGGTGGGCAGGGCGTTCCTGATACTTGGGGGCTTACAAGTTATGATTGGAATGGCTGGCGGTTCCCAGAGGGGATGGAGCGGTTTTGGAAACCATGGACTAAGGCAACGTTGGGCTGAACATCGATCATCTTTAGCCACGATCATAAGTTTCCAACAAGCAACAACACCTCATATACTCTTCTCACGTCTTTCAACGCATGCGAATCCGACCCAGACCTCTGGACGTCATTGACAGGCTGATCATGAAGCCAATAACATTCTGCGATTGAATTTTTATTCATACAACACGAACAACGGACCTACATATCTATACAGTCTTCGCTCCCAATCCGCTAACGCCAAATTCTCGTCGGCTACGGTACTAGGACAAAAGTCTGAGTACCATGTGTTACCCTAGGATGAGTAATACCAAGGCCGGTTGTACGCTAATTTCTGTCCTGTAACTGTATTATTCCAAATCGCGCTTATGTTATTCCTTAGTGACCCTAGGTCAGCTTCGATCGCTTCCCAACGGGTCGCATCCTCTTCCTGAAGATATAGAACGAGAACGGAATGGGAATTATGGCAACAGCGAGGAACCCTAATAGGCTCATTCCCCAATCTAGTCCCAGTGTGTCGAACACTAATCCCACGTTAGTGATATTGTCACAGTCCTTCAGCATAAAAAGCTTACTCGCACTTGCAAACAGCGGAAAAGCCGCAGCAAGAATACTCCGCATAAACAGGTTCGCAGCAAGTGCGCTTGCTGCCATCATCAGATACGTGTCGACAAGGTGGTTGAGTGCACTTTAAAAGATAGTGAAGAAGCCAAGACCAAAAGACGCGGCGCCAAAACAGAAGCCAACCCCGTGGATGCTCAGCTTCGAAGTGCAGCCCATAATAAAGAGACCCGCGGCGAAGAAGAACGAACCAATCATCATAGGCACTAAGCGAGCTTCTAGTACCAACTTACTGTTATTAGCAATAAACTTCTTGCGGTAGTATGCCTGTGCCTAGAAGATTAATCCCGCTGCAAAGGCTACACTAATAACAATAGCCATAAAGTGGGTCAAGCCTACAACCGCATTCCAGTGACGGATCTATTAAAACTCGATTAGAAAGGTGACAATTGCTAGGTAAATAATAGCATAGCAAAACGCGGCGTACAAGTTTATGAAGAAGCAGATAGGGTCAACGAGCATCTCAATAGGCACGATAAGATATTTCTGTGACATCGCCTTAAAGGAGGTCCCGCCTTCCTGGCTCTTGGAGTGGATAGCCAAGTTCTTCGTCTCAAAACGGATCTTATCAACCTTTCGAGCGAGAAGGATGGGTGCGAAGCTTTCTTCGATCCATATCAAACTTGCGACGAGGGTAGCGGCCATGATTATGCCAGTTACCTGGTCAAGGACTTTAGCAACCCGTATAGTTTGTAGAGGCGCAGCGGACAACTCACATATTAAGTCCATCTCCAGCCCACAGTCAGCATACTCACGACCAAAGCCCCTCCCACGATAGGCGCAATGAGTGGTCCTATCATGACTGCAAGTCCCCACATGAGCAACGCCGCACCTCGATGTGTCGGGGGCCATATATCCGCCATAACTCCACCAACAATACTCAGTGGTGCGCCTCCAAAAACGCCCGCAAAAAAGCGAGTGATGAGCATGGTCTGGAGATCCTTTGCAGTGGCGGATGCGAATGAGAAAATCGTCAGTCCAAACATAGGTATTAGAATTGATACTTTGCGGCCATATGCTTCGGAAATTGGCGCCCAGAGCATTGGATCAAACGCGTTTCTGACTGCAATCAGCTTTTATCAAGTACAAGGTTGAGCCCAAAATTTTCCACATACCCAAGGAGGAAGAGGCTCATGCCCAGGAGCGCCACTTCCCGGCCTACATGGAAGTGTTGCATTACCTGACTTAGCCCGGAATTATAACTTTGCGCAAAACTTTAGTCACCATTGCCAGTTGCAACTGGTCGGTTCGATACGCACATTGTCGATGCCCATGTCGTGCCCATGGTACAGAAGCTGGAACATATGGTAACCACAAATTTCTTCTTGAACGGCCAATTGAGCGCATTGTAGGCATCTTCCGGACCTTCGAAGTCGATCACATTGTCATGTTTCTCGCCGACGCCCGTTTTGACGGAGGAAACAGGGGTCGGCTGATCAGCCTGAACTTTCTCTTTGCCGGGGCTCATGTTTGCTGTTGTGCTTGGTGAAGTTGTCGAACGCGATCCTTTTGTTGCTGCAAGAGAGGCATTTGTGAGTAACCACAAATGATGATCCGTGATGACCCGCGAAAGAGTGAATGTGCGAGTCTGTTGCTTGCTGCTGACTGACGACTCCTGATTGGCCAGAAAACAGCGACATGCCAAGAGCTCGCAGTTAAGCTCTGGTGGGAACGCGATCTCCGGATCTACATCCGGTGTTACGCAAAGCAGACTTCCTTGCTGCAGGAGCCTTGCTACCGATAATGTCCGTCTCCTGCGACTTTCCCCCTTGCCATGACACCACCCTTGCGATCCAGGTTAGACGTAGATACTTTCTTGTGAGATCAGAGCAATCTTGGAACTTTTCAAATTCATGTGAAGTTCTCCGCCGCTGCGGATAAGTTAGATCGCACGATAGTAGTGTGGTACGTCGTTACCACCAGTCTCGAGCTCCCATAGTGTCCTTTCCCTGGTCATCTGTACCAGCATCCTGATAGAGGCCGGCTTGAAAATTCTGAACCCAAGTATCTAACTGTTCCCAGTTCATCTCTTCCGCAAAATCGAGCGATTGACCGAAGAAAGGGTCCCCTAGCATTCCGTCCTGATGCTGATCCATTAGTTGTTGATCCGAGGTTATGGCTACCAGTTGCTCGTTTGGAGTCGTGGTTTGTTCAGTTACTGATTCTAGCGTAGATGGAGTGGTAGTTGACTCTTCGGGAGGTTGAAGTGCTCGCTCCTTTGCTTTTTGAGCCTTCCGAAGAAGCCGTAAAAGCGGTCGCCATAAGGCATTTTTCTTGGTCTGCACCTTGCATCTACCATGCTCTGAAGTTCCCAACATGCTGCTATCCACATCTGAAGTGCCAAAGACCATATTGATGACATCCCAAGCACGGTCGACTGCAGCGCCTTGGGTATATTTGCAGATCTGAATCAGTATATCGGTCATGGCATGCCATTGCGTGTACTTGCAACGAAAAAACCATCCGAACTGACAATATTTGTTTGGCAGTTGATGACAGATCTCGAGCACATCAGCGTTGTAAAAGAGCGTAGGAACATCCAGCTCCTTCGTCTCAACAGTATCGTTTGGTAGAGACGCATCATGCATCAACCTCCAGAGTCTGGTCATGACCAGCCGCGTCCCAAGGTAACAGAGGCGCAATTCCGACGATGTGTCGAAATATTTGAGATATATGTCCCTATACCGTTCGATTTGCTGTTTAATCACGTCATCCCTCTCTTCTTTGCCCAATGAGGAGGGTCCACACTAAGCTCGGTTGAATCTCAAATATGTCTGGGCCTTCTCAATCTTGGCCAGACTTAGTGTCATTTCAGTGAGTTCGTTCCTCGGTGTGGGACTCCCTCCACGGTTTGCATCAAGATCGGAGTCATTGAGATGAAGCGGAAGCTTGGTGTCCATGATCAAAGGTACATGGGACTCGAGACCACAGCGCTCTGAGACACGGACATTGATTTGACAAAGAGTCCACCAGACGCGGTGCCTCACTTCGATTTCTACTGGAGTCAGAGAAAACAAAGCACTATCCGTGTGCATCCCCATAGACTGGGCGAGACTGATGGCTATGCCCCAGAGCATCCAGGTTGGACGAGAATTTTCCGAAGCGAAAACCTTGCTTCATTAGTGACCATTGTAAATTAAAGACTGTGGTTCTCTACAGTACTATGACAAAAGTGCGAGTACTATATTTTACTCTAGAATGAGCAATACTGAGGCCAAATGTACTTAAACTTTTGCCCTGTGAGTGTAGATGCATTGTAATCAAGGTCCTTTCTAACTTGTAGAATTTTCCGGCAAATTTCACGGCTCAAGGAGGTCATAAATGTACCAGATACAGAGCAAGGCCCTGGAGGACAACGATTTCCTGTGTTGTCATCCACCCTACTTTCACTAATGCTTGCTCAAGCGCGTGTCGGTAGTTGCGAACGAGCAACTTCTTCTCGGTGCCATGTAAGTTTCGGCACTGTTCTGCCGGCATAGAGGCAGCGACTGCAAACCAGATGGCGAACAGCAGTACTTCAGTAGAAGAATCTATTGGTAGACCCTTCTTAGCGTTTGTAACGAGGATTGCCACGTCGGTCTTGTATAAGACCTGGACCATGGTATCAACATTGTGCGTATAATAATCCCACAACTTGGAAATAAGATCAGATGGAGGATAATAGACGCGAAGGTCCTGTCGAATTCCTGTAGCACCAAGTAGAGAACTCGCGTCAAAGTCGTCCCGCCGATTTGGAGGCATCCGGCTCCGAAGTCCCGGGGTTTCTTGTTCTTCAGTTGGATTGGTAGCAAGTTCTGTTTCCAAGTAAGAGAGGTATTAAGGTAAGTATTTCGCCAAAGAAATCTAGCGTCCAACACCATACACGCCTAGCGAGAGCACTCCATCGTGCTGTATCTAGAACATATACAAAGATGTTGTAAATTTTACAGTTGCAGGCATATTATCCAGTACTGAAGGGGTATTATGAAGATTCTGAAACTACTGCTTACCTGATAAGCTTTATCACTGTTGATATAGTGGCACCTTCCACGAGGGCCCACGGTCAACCTTCCTCGACCAGCTTTGGTAGCCTTGAGTTTGTGTTCGCCTGGAGTCGCGCACAGATCTCGCGGAATGAGTGTATCATCATCATCCTCTTCCTCCTCTCCCTCATTCACAGGGTCATCGGCGCCTTTATGGGAAATCAGCTCCTTGCCTAAGCTATGCGCCTTAAGCTCATTGGGAACGAGGCACTGTTGCTGAGATGGAAGCAGCGGTCTTGGTACCGCCATTTCAGGATGTGACTTTTGAGTCTTGCGTGGTCTTCGAGCCGAGTATACGCATTGGATACCATGTCTATGGCAATTTGCGCAACCCGCCCTGATCTTGTCACATTTTACTCGTCGCTGGCGACACTGGAGGCAAGCTTTTAGGGTGATACGTATTAGCAAATGCAAGAAGATAATAGCCTATAACCAGTGCAGATAAGGACAGATATGCGTGAGCGTCTCTTGCATTGATTTATCAATTCAAATAACGACAGCATATTGAGAGCCTCGGTATCATAGACATACCATATTGATGAAGAGCCGGCAAATGCGATCCGGACTGCGAAAAGCGATCCATGAAAGGAGAATCTAGCCAAGGGGCTGACCGTTTCTATTGTGCTAGCTTGATCGAGCGGGTGATATCCCAACAACAACGTGGAATCGGAAAGCTAGGCGTGTTCTGCTGCGAGGGATGCACCTAGGGAAAGCTTTAATCCTTGTCTAATCTTGAGGAGACCCTGGGTCTGGCAGGCGCGCGCAACGAAGACTCCGAGGCTACCTTAGGTAAGTTCGCCTAATGAAATTAATCGGCGCGGGATAGTCCGGATATTCTGGCTGAGACGAGTTGAATTGAGCGGAGTGGAGGTCGGATCGTGATTAATGATTGATCTGTAAGGAAAAGATTGAGGCGCATGTTAGTGAGCGCTGCCGCTGAATAAGCTCGGCCGAATCCTTCGTTGCTGCGACTGATATGTCAGAATTACATTGGTCATAAGAATTGAAAAATGGATATTGAACGGACTTTGGTTGATCTACAAAGCATTTTCGATTAACTATCGCGCTATCGCGTGTGCCCTACATAACCTTAATATACGTCGTGTCACGCGGTAGGCTTTTCACCTGCACATGTGGGCAACTGGGCATATTCATTGCCTACTTGTATGTTTAGTTTGTATATTCCACAGCGTACGGGTAGAAGCAAATATGAGCCAAATTTATCCATGAGCTTAGGACAAGTATGATATCTGGGTTGTTTGGTGCATGTCTTATTTCATTCATTTATTCATATTCGTTTACAGTTGACCTAACCTTTTACAAATTATAAGACTTAATATTACACCTAAGGTTTTGCAAGTATATTAAAAAAAGAGCGTAATTAGGATTAGGTATAGTAGGGAGCTAAAGTGTAACATAATAATTGTAAAAGGTAAATGGCGGATCACATGACAGCTGCGGATCAATCGAACCATAGGACAGTAACCTCAGAGTCACCATTCGACGTGCATGTCTTATAATACAGTACTAGGAAAGAGTTTGAGTACTGTGTGTTACCCCAGGATAGGCGATACAAAGGCTGAATTTACTCGAACTTATGTATGTAGTTGTACCCTAGGTAGTTGTACCTTTTCAGTGAACAGAATGTGATCGAAGCTGAAAATGGAGAAAGCAATTTGTTTGCCTGTTTAAAATGTATGGGTCCAAGCGATCAGTGCCGGGCAGCTTCCGCATCATCCTATTCTAGTCTCCACCTCAGCCAGCTATAAAGTCAAAGGAAATCTTTTGAGTACAGTTGGCCTTGGTATTGCTCATCCTAGGGCAACACATGCTACTGATGGTGAAGCACAGCCGTCAGAGCCGTGAAATCTAGTAGCGCCTCACCGTTATCGTCATCATCGTTTTATTCATTTATTCATATCCGTTTATAGTTAACCTAACCTTATATAAATTATAAGACTTAATAGCAAGCATAACTAAGGTTTAATAGCTAAAGGGTATAAAAAAAGGGTATAATTAGGATTAGCTATAGTAGGGAGTTAAAGTATAACGTGTATAATTAGTAAAAAACTAATTATATAATAGCTATAGAGTAATTAAACTATAGGATAGTAACCTTAGAGTTACTATTTAACTACAGAACTCTAAAGGGCGGCGAAAATAGCCTATTAAAGGGAGAATTGCTGTGGGCAATAAATAGCCCTTTGTGCCACCTAAAATCTGTACCTTAGTACCTGAATCCTAACTTAAGAACTTAAAGTAGAGACAACCCTAAACAATCTATATAATTATTAACTTTAAACTATGCACTGCGTAAAACTTAACAAAGTACTTAACAGGTCTGCATCGAAGACCTCGTCACCATCGCGAACGCCTTCCAGACGTCTGGAATGCGCCTTATGCTTCTTGATATTGAGATTGCCATGAAATCCCCCGCAAAGCTGACCTGCATCGAACCGTCGGCGAGCATTCCAAAGATCCTTTCCAACACATCCGGATGAATGCCCCGAGGCTGCCTCGTGGTGCACGCATTGTTGTAGTGGTTGGAAGTGAGCGCAGGTTGAGCAAGAGCGTATACTACCTCCTCTAGCCGAAGGGCAACATACGCATCGTATTGGTCGTCGGTAAAGCCGAGGGTAATCGAACCAACGTCGCCTATCGGTGTTAGCATGAGTGTATTCGAAAGAGACCCACAGTGGATGGCACAAAAAAAATGGCGGACATTTCAGGTGATTCGTATACCGTGTGATCGGAATGTATAATACAAACGGGGGCAGACCGTACGACATGATGCCCACGAAGCGTGTCCGGCTTGTTGCCCTCACTGTGGCCCAGAATAAGTACTTACTGATATGGGGTCACACAGGAACGCTATGATACTAAGTGACGCCTTTGCGCTCTAATCGCCTACGCGAACAATTCTTTCAGTGTATGCAGGTGGGATTGACTAACCGGTCGTCCTGGCCAGCAATGATTTGCCGAGCCAGAGACCCTGGTCGCCTAAAAGACACTGCCGGATCGACAAAATCCTACGGCTTGACTTCAGTCAGACCGAGGGCGGCCAGGCGGCGGCGCAGATCATCCGTCGCCATGACGGTCACTGCGTGAGGTCAGTTTGAGTAGGCGGAGCAGTACACACGACAACTTACGACAGCGAGCTGCGCCCGCTAAGGAGACGAGGGAGAATTTCTGTGGTGGGTTGGCGTGGCGGGGTGAGGCAGCAGAGAGAAGGCGTAATAAGTGTAAACTGCGTAAACTGCGGCGGGGTTTGCACGGTAACCCGCACGTGATCGGGCATGGTGCCCTCCTAGTCCCATCCTCACCGCGCAGGAATTCGAGTGAGGCCAAAATAGCTCCCAAGGTAGAAGGAATTCTCTAAATAGTTGTATTCGGGACGTTTTTACTAATGCGAGGCGTCTGATTGTTCATGCGGATAACTGGGGACTCGCCGACATGCAGATATCCTCTTTCACGTCATACTGCCCGCCTTGTGAAATTTGCTAGAGGCTCCCCGACGCGCTTCTGTATAAGCGAGTGTAGCTTCGTATACAGCTACCCATAACTTCTTCCCGAACGCCATAGCAACCTTTCCACATCGCACTGCCCCCGTTGCTAGCGAACCTCACCTCTGACTCTCGCACGCTCTCCATGACCATGAAACTCACATTCGCAGCCACACTGCTCAGCGTAGTGAGCCTGGTCGTGGGTGCGGTCGCCAATCCGCACGCAGCGCGTGTCCCGCGCGACTTCAATCCGGACAAACTGGCCGACGACAAGACGTGGAACTACTTCAAGTGCAAAGGCGAGAAGCTCATCAATGCAATGAAAGGCTCAGAGGAGGAGGCAGCCAAGATGATGGGCTTGCCGGCGGCCCAGAGCCCGTGGGGAGGCGACCTGAAGTGTCAGCATCCCCGTGTTAACAAGTGCGATTGTCGAAACATTGCTATTATGACTGCAGCCGAGCTGAAGACGTGGGGCTACAAGGAAGTGCACCTCTCCTACATACAATGCGACATGGCGCGGTACTGGAAAGTCGAGAGCGCCTGCAAAGCCCTCGGCTTGGATACACGTCCGAAGGAGAGTATGGGCGGCGACAATCGCTGCTATAACTTCCAGCACTTCGACAAAGACGCAAAGATTCCGAAGAAGGATCAGACCTACAAAGTCAACAGCAAGGAGTACAGGGTGAGTTCTCGTGTCGCGGTCCAACTCGGTGTTGCTTACAAGTGTGCAGGCAACGGGGGCACAATTGGAATTCGCCGTGAACCCGGTCGGCGGCGCCATCTTCATGCAGTACGTTACCAGTCCCCAGACTGCTGCTCAGAACGTGTGGAACAAAAAGCCTTCTTTGGAGGAGCTGCCGGAGCTCAGACATCTCTCAGACCTTATGTGGGGCGCCTGGAATCGTGAGAATAGCGATGTCAGCAAGATCAAGTATTTCTGGGTCCAGGGTGTGGGAAATAGCAATTCGAAAGCTGTCATGGCGCGCGCGCTCAAAGCGGCTGGGAAGCAGCTGGAGCAATGGCCTGGAACGACTTTTGAGATGAAGGACGATGGTGCATTGGCAATGCTAGGTGCGTACACATAGAGCACTGTGCGCTCTAACAACCAGATGAGAAGCTAATTATCGAAGGTTCCGAGAATGGCGCTTGTTTTGGCTTCTTCCTCGCCCAGCACAAGAAAGAGCTTGGAAACATGGTTATTGATAAAGTGCAAGTGTTTAAGAACGACAGGGACAAGAACCCAGATCCCGACCTGCTCTTTCACGTGCGAGCTGCTGCTACATTGCAGAAGAGGGATATGAAAGAAAACAGCGCCGAGTTTGAGGGCGAGTATCTGCAAGAGCACTAAAGAAGTCGAATTCCAAATGTACATTGTACCGGCTTGAGCAGTGAGGTAGATCTACCTGTCTTGACTGCAAATTAGGTGTGGAGGTCCTGACAGATAATTCACTGATTTCATAGTCCCATGTATGCCACAACTCAGTTGAGTCGAACGATACCTTTCAAATGAAAACATGGGTCTGGTGTGAGACTCCAGCGCCGCCTCTAACATCTTGCATTTACCATTTTTCTCAACAATCTATCCTCAACACAACTGCCATCATACTTTCTTGATTGCAGATTCTCTCTCCTTCTCCCCAAATACCTTCATCAATTCATCTTGCCGTATCAGCCCAAAAGACTTGCCCCATCATATGCCCAACGACTTTCTGCGATCGTAGCCAATAACAGTTAGCCACAGTCTTGTGTCGTCTTAAAATCATTGCCCGCAGATACACAGAGCCTTGGGTGTGCGATACATTGAAGACATCTTCAGAGATAGCACAGGCGGCGAGATTTGGAATTCCCAGCGGGTCTGGATCACGAAGAAGAGGATTTGTGACGGAATTGTGAATTCATGTGTGACTACGAACAGGTCGAAATCGAACAAGCCGCTCGAGATTGCGTCCAAAGCCACGGGAGTGGAGAGGGGAGAAATAGAGAGGATACTCGTGTGTATATAGCTCGTAAAAGATATTATACGGCCCCCCATTACATAAGACACGATAGTCTCTGGTCTAGGGTAAGATGGTGAAACTTGCTATCATATGATGTATGGCAGCATCCCTAGGGTCGACTTGGTTAGATCGTCCGTACGTCTTGGACCATAGTTCACTGCTGACTTGAAAATTACATCAGGAAGGGCGAGCTTCAGGCAATATGTCATCTAACATTTCGAGCGCGTTGGTGACATTATCGTGCCTCTCTCCATTTGTTGTATTTTAAATGAACGTCGTCGTGGAGATTCTAACCCAGTCGTTTGGTTTATTTTAACTGTGTTTTCTGCCGTCACGCAGTATAATCGGGAAAACTTGATTTGAGTACAGCTGGCCTTGAATGAAGCAGATTATGCAACTTACACAATCACACAGCAGTCACCTCAAGACCCTCTAATTTGCCCTCGGCCCTCCACCTCTCCAATATCTGATCAAATGGCACAAGCCCCTCGCTCCAAGTGGCTCCTCTCGCCGACTTCGTCATTTCCTCCTGACTCTTCTTCTTCGTCGCCTCGCCCTCCATCGTAATATATACCCCGGCGTGCAAACAGACACGGCACTAAAGAACGCCGCGCCAGCCAAGCACTTCATAGCCCAAGCCTCCTCAGCGGCCACACTCGGCTCGATGGTTATTCGTTCGTTCGAGTGGAGCGCATGCGCCTGAGCGATGATGCTGGAGATGTGCCGCGTCTGCACTTCCAGAGTGTGGTTTACGTTTGCGGTCGCAGAGGACTGTGTGATGCCGATGAAGAAGAGATTCGGGAAAGCATTGGTGCAGACCCCATGGAGGGTTGTGGGACCTTGTGATGTCCATTTGTCGGTCATGCGGCGGCCACCGCTGCCCAGAATCTCGATTCCAATGCGAGCTGCGGGGTCGCCGCCTGCATAGGCGGGGGAGCGGTATCCGGTACTGAGAATGAGCACGTCAACGGGGTACTCCTGGGCCCTCGCGACGATGGCGTGCGGAGTGACGCTGTCGATGCCACTGCCATTTGTGTCCACGAGATGGACATTAGGCTTGTTGAAGGACTGGAGATAGGTATCGGAGAAGGTCGGGCGTTTGCACCAGGTCGGATACCAAGGTGTGAGCTTTTCAGCTGTGTCTTTATCCTGGACAAGGTCCAAGATGCGCTTTCGTGCTCTTGCGTTGTGCTCTGCATCGAGAGCGGTCAGCGTGGCTAAATGTTCTGGGAACTTATCAGGAGCGAGCTTGCTGAACTGTTTGCTACCCAGAACGGCACAAAAAGCTTTGAGATTGGCCCAGTCGTCGTTCACCAGGTTGACTGTTTCAGATGTCACGTTCTGGGACATATGTTGGGCGAAATTCTCCATCCGAGCTTTCTGCCAACCTTGACCTGTAGCAATACTTTCGCGCCATTCGTCTGGGTCCGTCACGCGTTGGCCCCTCTGGTTGACTTGCGAAGGTGTCCGCTGAAAGACGTACAGCTCTTTTGCGTACTTGCAAACTTCCGGTACTGCTTGAATCGCTGTAGTAGCGCCGGTACCAAGGTACCCAACACGTTTGCCCGAAAGTTTGTTCAGCTCTGGGAATGCTGTATCACTAGAACCACCTGTAACGCCGTAATCCCAGCGCGAGGTATGGAACATCTCGCCTTCGAAGCCAGCCAGCCCTGGAATCTTGGGAACATGGGGATACGGGAACAGGCCTCCTGCCAGAATAACAAAATCTGCATTGACCCAAACGGCGCTTGTCTCTTTTCCTCCCTCGCCCCGGCTCATGGCCATGTCCGCTTTCCAGAAATGCGCTAACCCGTCCCATTGAAGGCTGTTCATTTGCGTGCGGAACAGAATCCTATCCGAAAGACTAAAATGCTGCACCAATTGCTCCAAGTACTTGCGCATCTCGACCGAGGACACGTACTTATGCGTCGGCACATACCCAGTCTCTTCAAGCATTGGCATATAGACGTAGGCTTCGATGTCGCAGTGAAGACCAGGGTAGCGATTCCAGTACCATGTCCCACCAATGCCCCCTCCAACTTCAACCAAAACGATCTGGCTGGGGCTGAAGCCAGCCTGCACGAGCTTGATAGCGTTCATAATGCCGCCCATTCCAGCGCCCATGATAAGGAATTTAACATGACCGCAGGAGCTGATGGGAAGAGGACGTTTGTCGAGAGCGGCATGGTCGGCGAAGAGATCGTCCACACAAGACTGCGCAGTCGGCTGTTGTCGCTGTAGTGCAGATCCTGGAATTGTTTCGAGCCTTCGGGTCTTTTGCGTTTCGCAGCTTCTTCTTCCTTGTATTTGACCTGCTCAGGCGGAAGCTGAGGCATTGTTGCTGCGGAGGCCATGTTGAGCAGTTTGTTCGGCGATGTTGATTTGGTGTATGTCAACCCAGCCAGGACGTGCTACGTACCAGCCTAAGGATGGCAGTCTTTAACGGAAGCTCGTTGTGGAACAGAAGGCGGATCCGTATTGAGGCTCTCGAATTAACCACAAGGTCAGATAAACATGGTTTCAGCCTAAGAGTATATAGCTGTTGTATGACAGGGTTCGCAAGTCCCAATGCGGCGCGGTAACTGCCGTATACACCGTATGCGCGCTTTGTTACCACGACTACTTTCTGCCTTCGGTGCCGTGCGTCTCGTGACGTGCGGGGCGCCCACTCTTCACACGCCCAATCCAGCCTCGTTTTGGCGGGATTCGTGCGATAGTGGGGAGCTCGCGGTAGAAAGCGCTTACCTAGAGACGAGAGGGTCTTATTCGGCCCGGTGCAGGTCTTAACTGTTGGGAGGTGCTCTGCACCACCTGGCAGGCGTTATTGTTTACGCGCTATTATGTAATAGCGCTATATAGCAGATTTAACAGTGCCGCTTATTATAGCTAAGCTTTACTCTTCTAGTAATAGTTATATACACAATAACACTATAAGCTATACTAATTACCTTTAATTACTTATTATAATTAATTAAGCGCTATTTTTATAGTTAGATTTAAAGTAGTAGTAAGCGCTAAGTTACTAGCTTTTATAATACTATTTACTATATATTTTTATTATTTTTTTAATATAAGGCTTATCTTAATATTTTTACGCCTTTTTTCATTACTAAGCAGGGGGCTCTGCTTTTTTTATATTATTTAAGATAAAAGTCTTTGTCGTCCTACTTCTAAATAGATAAAATAATGTCACATATTAATATTAAGTTAATTAATATTATAATTAAAGAAAGTATAATATTATTTTATTTAATAGTAGTAGTAACTATAAGTATTCTTTCTAAGATAGTATTAGTAATTATTATTATAGTTAGTATTATATTATATAAGCTATATAAAATAGAGCTTATAAACTAGTTAATATTATAGTAGTTATAAGTAATAGTATATATATATAAAATTTAGTACTCTAGTCTAACCTATTTATCTTTAAGCTACTTTACCTTTTTTAATACGTTTTTAGTATACCTATAGCTTTCTCTTATAGTATTATACTATATACTAAAAGGTCTATAATATTTTTCTTTCTAATAAAAATTTAGTAAAACTATTATTTTTATTAGTAATAAAAGTGCGTAATAAGTATTTTATACTAGTAAGGTTAGCTATATAAAAAGCTATTAAATTAACTATTAAATTTAAATTTAGTTACGTTTTAGAAAGATAAGAAAAGCTAAGTAATTTTCTACTTAGCTTAATTTTGTATATTATATTCTACTTTCTTTAAGTTATAACCTCTAGTAATTTTACTATACTATTATTATAGTAACTTAATTATCTTTTAATTACCTTTTAACTACTCTATATACTACTATTTACTTAACTACTACTATAAGAAAGTAATTAGGCTTAATTATTAAATAGGTTAAATTACTATAATAAGAATACTAGGTGCCGTATACTACCTATATAGTAGCGGCCCTAGGAGCGCGCGCTAGTACTACCTAATAGGGACTAGCGCGCGAGTTCGGACTAACGTTAGACTAGTCGGAGGTCTAATAGACCGAGGTCTAATGTGCGTTAATTTCTAATAACTACTATATCTACTACTATAGCTTTACTAGTTATTTTACTACTTAATAAAATTTACTACTACTAATAGCTATTACTTAGTATTATCTTACTAATAGTATTATTAATCTATATACGTAGTATTAGTAAAATTATTATATTATAGCCTTAATTCTTTTTTTATTATTACCTTTTTATATCTTTTTTAATTACTAAGTAGAGGGCTCTACTTTTTTTATTATATTATTTAAGATAAAACCCTTTATCGTTCTAAACCTAAATAGATAAAATAACGCTATATAGTCTTAATAGTCGGCTTACTAAATACTTTTTTTAACTTTTTTTTTAGTTTAAGTTAAAGCGCCAAGCTTATTTAGTAGTTCGAACGCGCTTTTTTTTTATAATTACCTTTTTTACACTCTTTTTAATTACTAAGTAGGGGGCTCTACTTTTTTATTATATTATTTAAGATAAAAGTCTTTATCGTCCTACTTTTAGATAGATTTAATTAGCGCCACATAGTCTAATATTCTAATTTAAGCTTAATTCTCTATCTCTTTTTAATTTATCTATCTAAAGTAATAACTTTTTTTAAATACTAGTTTTATATAGTAAAGTATATTAATATTATAATATACTATATAGGAATTTATACTATATAGGAATTTATACTATATAGAAATTTATACTATCTAAGTAAGTCTTATCTTCTTTAACTATATTCTACTTACTACTATATTATCTAATTCTTCCTCTAACACTTCAAATTTAATTTTTAAACTTATTAGTTCTATTACTATTATTAGCTTTCTCTACTAGCTGCTTTTATAGGTAGCTGCGTAGTCGTTTTACAACTAGCGTCGCCTTAGTATCTTAAGCTACCCCTAATACCTTTAGTGTGCTATATACACGTATTTACTCTCTAATTAGACTCTCTTCTCTTTAGTTCTTTTCTTTTATAACTAGAGTATCTAATTCTTCTCTTTTAGCTGCTAATAAAGTAGAACTAGCTTAGCATTCTGTGTTTCTACTATATAGATCACTTAGTTAATATAGTGTTTTGCCTCTAATAGAAGCCCTAGTACTTCTATAAGCATAGTATTAAGTCGCACGTTTAATTCGCAAAGCTTAGTACTATCTAGAGGCAAGCTTTTTAGTAGGGTAAAGTCTAGATTGCCTTATTCTATTAGTGTACGTGGCTTTAAGGCTTATTATAGATCCAATAAGAGTAGCTGCTTTAGGAACTTCTCTAGATCTAGAGGGATTAGGCTAGCTCCTCTCTCTATCCACCTAGGATATTATTAACTATAATAGCCTTCTTATAAGCCCTTTTAAATATTTGCACTTATTCTTAATATAAAATACACTACTAGCTACGTTAAGAAACCTAGTTAGACTTAGATGCGTACGCATGCTTAAATACAAAGAACACCCTAATATTAAGTAGTTAAAGAATATGCAAGTAGTGTAGTAGTATAATAAAAAGATTAATATTATTCTCTATATAGTGCGTAATAAAATCGACTTAAATATAGCTTCTATAGCCATCTATAATTAAAAGTTATTAATAGGTAACCTCTTCCAACTATATTAATAGCTTAAATATCTTAACTAGCTAATATAGACTAAGCGCATTTAATATCCAGCCATTCTTACTAACTCTCTAGTACTAGTTAATAGGTGCTTTAGGTAGAATCTAGCTTGTGTTAAGGTTCTGGCCCTTAAAGATAAAAAGTAGTAAAAGAGCTTAACTAGTAGCGTTAATACATTTAATATTAGTTACCTACTTCTACTTCTTTCCTATAACCTTATTCTTCTAATTATAGTTAATAGGAATAAGTACACGCGTTATCTAGCTCTCTTTAACTCTAAAACCTAACTTATCTATATTTTACACGTCTTAAAGTTTATATAAATACTTATTAAATAGCGTAGTAATAATAGTATTAAACTAGCCTTTTACTATCTTAAACATAGCTCTATTAAATTGCGCGTTATCTAGCTAGCGGGCATAAATACCTTATATTATATAGATTAGCAGCAATTTAGGAAGCAATATATATCCATTCGTAGCTAATAGGCATAGTTGTTTTAGCAATAGCTTTAGATCCAGAGTTGCGTTAGACGCAACGCGCGCGCAGCAATTTAGCTATCTCTAGTAATAATAATAGTAAAAAAGACGTTCTAGCTGCAGTATAATATATAATCTATCTAATTAATAATTTCACTTTTATAATTAAGAGAATTTGTTAGTGTACAGCAGCCTATAAGTATAATTATCCTCTAGCCATCCTCTAGCTTAAAGTATAATATAAAACTTTAAAGTGCGCAGTAGCAGTATATAGTCTAGAGAAGTCTCCTTTTTTAATTGCTTAGATTGTATCTTATATCTTAGATTCGTTTTAAGTCGCCTTAGAGCTTTTTCTATAGCCTATAGTAAAAGTTATAGGATTATAAAGTAGATAAATCTAACTTAGATAGTGTAAATCCCTATATAGTACAAATTCCCATATAGTATATTAGGCTTTTGGTTTATTATATGTAAAAAAAACTTACCCTATAGTAGTTTCTTTAGTAATTAAAAAAAACTAGTACTAATAATATCTAAAATATAATTTTTTTTATAAATAAAGCTATATTCTATAACTATACTATAGTAAAAAAAAATATAGCTATAATCTTTTTTTCTATATACTAGCTTTATATAAAAGTCTTAAATATATATAAAAGTAAATAGATTGTAAGCGCTTATCTATTTAGCACTTTATAATCCTATTAGCTTTCTATAATAATAATTTAGTTCTATTAGCGTAAACTATAGTTAAGAGAGAGAGACCCTTTACTACTACTAACTATTATCTAATACTTTTTATATATAAAAGAAAGCTCTATTATTACTATTTACTTTATTTAATAACTAAGCAACTAAGTAACTAAATAATACTACTATATTATAACTACACCTCTAGGCTAGATTTATAGCGCGAAAGCTAAGTCTAAAGAAATAGAAAGAGAAAGACTATAAATAGCTATTAAAGCTACTTTTGGTCGCATTGTTTATTTAGTGTTAATTACCCTTTTTAACCACATTTTTTTTAATTTAAGCCTACGTAGGTTAGAATAGAAAGGCCGCTCTAGTCTAGCGCCTAAAAATATAGTCTTACTAAGTCTCTACTAATATAATAATAGTTTCTAAAAATAGTTTCTAAACTGTGTACTTATCTTACTATTTATAAGTGCTCTAACACTATTAATTTTCTTAAAGCGTGTATAAAAAACTAAGCTTTATTATTACTATTATTCGTAATTACGCTGCTTACGCGTTGCGCTTACTATCTAACACTATAATAATTGTAAGGATTTAGCATATTTACGCAATACTCTCCTCCTCTAGCAACTTATTAATAAATATTTTCTTCTCTTTCTCCTTAATTTTGCCCCCTATTACTGCCTTCCTAACTAGTAGTAATATAAGAAACTATAGTAGGAACTTTTTATACTCTTTATACTTTAAGTTACTAATCTATTACTAGTCTAACTAGTATACTAGAACTGCTTTATATAAGCTAAGATATATCTTCTACTTTAACCTATTAATAATTTTCTAGACAAAGTAGTACTTTAGTGTAGATTTAGTAACTTTAAGTAGATAGATTATTAGTGCGTACTTTTAGGCAGTATTATAATAGCAGTATTAGTATTAAGGTTTAAAAAGATAGTAGGAATTAAAGTAATAGTAACCTAGATTAGAAGCGAGTCGCCCTTATAAGCGAGTCGCCCACCTTATTAACTTTCTACGACGCGTCACCTACAAACTACAATGGCTTAACTAACTTCTACTTAATTGCCTTGCAACAAAGTAGATATCTACCTTACTATCCTAGCTATTAATTAGAACTAAATTTAGACTGTATGAGAGGCTGTACGGGCTTATAATGTCCCCCGATTAACGCTGCGCGACTAACGCGCCAGGAAGCCTGCGCGACGCGATTGCCAGCCCAACTTAAGAAAGCTTACTAAGCTAGAAGAGGAGGTAATTATTAAGTATATACTTAATCTAGATTCGCGAGGGTTTGCGCCTACTCTAGAAGCTGTGCGGAATATAGTGGATAAGTTGCTTGCTAAGCGCGGCAGTGGCTAGGTCGGTTAATAGTGGCCTAGAAACTTTGTCAAGCGAATAGACAGCCTTACTACGCGGTTTAATTAACTGTACAACCACTAGAGAGCGCTTTGCGAGGGATCTAGAAGCTATACAACGCTAGTTTAACCTCGTAGCGCGTATAAAGGCCACCTACGGTATCCACGACAAGGACACCTTTAACTTCGACGAGACTGGCTTTCTAATAGGCAAGATATCCTCCTAGCTAGTTGTCACAGGATTAGAGAGACGTAGCCGGCTAAAAGCAATCTAGCTAGGCAATCGCGAATAGGTTATGGTGATCTATAGAATCAACGCTGCTGGGTGGGCAATCCCGCCCTTTGTCATTTTCGCTGGCCAGTATTACCTCTCTGCCTGGTATGAGGGCGAGGATATACTAGGCGACTGGACTATTAGGCTTAGCGACAACAGTTAGACTACTAACGAGCTTGGTATTGCCTAGCTACAGCACTTTATTAAGCATATAGCAGCGCGTAGGGTAGGCGCGCGCTAGCTGCTTATACTTAACGGCTATAAGAGCCACAAGTCGCTTAAATTCTAAGAAATCTGTAAGGATAATAATATCTATACTCTCTATATGCCGCTATATTTGTCGCACCTCCTATAGCCGCTAGACGTTAGCTGTTTCTCGCTATTAAAGCGGGCGTATAGGTGCTAAGTGTTAAGCCTAATACGCAACTATATTAACTATATTACTAAGCTTAAGTTTCTACCTACCTTCTACGCTGCCTATAACTAGTTAATTATAAAGGAGAATATCTGCGCAAGCTTTTAGAGCGCCGGACTAGCCCTATACAATCTAGAGGTAGTGATCTCGAAGCTTAATGTTAAGCTAAGGACGCTGTCGCTAGCAACCCTACTAGAGGCTGTGTGGGAGGCTAAAACACCCAGCAATGTGCGCGAACTAGAGGCTTAATTAACGTTAATTCGCGAGCGAATTCGCGCGCATAAGAGCTTATCATCTGCTTTTATTATTAAGAGGCTTAATTAGCTAGAAAGAGGCTCTTCTAAAGCAATGTATTAAATAGCGCTTATGCGCGAGCGAATCTTAAGCCTTAAGCTAGCGTACAAGGATCCTGATCACCCGGTGTTTCTGATCACTCTACCAAAACGCGACACCTGCACAAAACGCGCGATATCTCAGCAACGCTGCTTATAATTGCCATTGACTACACATAGATTCAAGCGCTGCAGCTGCTGTAGCTATAGCAGCTGTTTCTGAGGTGCTTGATATAGTAGATCTACGTGGTTGGACTGCTGAAGCCTCAGCTGCGCGCATAGCCTCCCTAATTCTCTCTACCTCTGCAAAGCGTTGATTTGGGTCTACTCGAACGCGCTTACGCTGACGCTGAGAGGTAGATATCTCTAGCTGCTGCTCAAGGCGTCTTTCTCTGCTTCTAGGCCTGCAGCTCTAGTATTTGCAGCTGCTAGAGCCTTACCTGCTTTCTGTAGGAGCAGCCGGGTCGTACGACCTAGATTCTCAACGCTCTGGACGCTGCGCTGCGCTATATAGAGATCGTGAGGGCCCTGGGGAGTCGAGAGGAAGCTCTGGAGCTGCTGCTGAGGCTGAGGCTGCTGCTGACGTGTAGGCGTAGTAGGCCTCTGAGAGACCTGCGACGAGCTGAGCACGTGATTGATGTTGAAATGGGCAGATACCAGATGCCTGCCAGCCAGCTCGAATCACACGCTCTGTGAAGCCTTCCTCCCTAGCTTGATGATAGCAGGTGATAAAGCGCTCCTTCTTGACAGGCGCAGCGTCGTCGAGTGATGCGAGCTCCTAGATCTGACGTCTGTAACTAGACTTGATTACAGAGAAAGGAGCAAGATCTAGAGGCTGTAGGACGTGTGAGGAGTGCGCAGGTAGGTATAAGAGCTCGATTCGATGCTGCTTGCAGAGCCAAAGGAAGTCTATATCAATATGGCTGCCGTGACCGTCGAGGATAAGAAGGCGGTACTGGCCATCACCTATAGCCGTCTCAGGTATGAATATACGCTGTAGCCACTCAACACCTATCGCTTTCGACGTCCATCCGTTCTCAGAGGTTGTATAGAGCCAGCTAGGCACGGATTTAGCTGGGAACCAGGTAGTCTGTAGGCTCTGGCCTTTGAAGATAACTGCGCAGCGTAGTTTCTGCCCTGTCGCCGATACGCACTCAATTATAGAGACCCACTCGCGATTCTCTGGAGACCGAATGTAAGCCTTCTTTTTCTGACTACTAGAGAGTACTCTAGTGTTTGTACATACTCCTAGAGCAACGCCAGTCTCATCCATATTGTATGTATTCTCCGCCTGTATGTTGAGCCGCTGTCGAGTCTGCTCATAGCGCTCTAGGAACGCGCGCAACTGCTCTGGAGTCGCTGCATCAGCTCTCTGAGCCTCTAGCTTTCTGCCGACTACAGAGGCGATACGTGGCTGGCGCTTGATAAAGTGGTATAGCCAGTGCTTGCCAACAGGACGATCGTCGCCGTTCATACGTAGGATTCGATTGGCCATTTCTCGCGCGCGAGCGTGTGAGGGAGGGCAGGCGCGCGCGTCTTCTTCAAGGATCCATTCTACTAGAAAGTCCTCCTGTCGAGGAGTTAATCGCTGCTGGTGCTGGTGACTGAGCGAGCTCGTTGTTACGCCACGGAGTCGCATCGATAGCGTAGACTGGGAGATGCCGTACGCCTTTGCAGCTGCACGCTGACTTGTATAAAGACCTGCAGCGAAATCGCGAATAGCGGATTGTATAGCATGCTCGCGGGCGTCCATATTGATGAGCGTTGTAGAGAGATATCGCGTGTTTTGTTCAGGTGTCGCGTTTTGATGGGGTGATCAGAAACACCGGGTGATCAGGATCCTTGTACGCTAGCTTAAGAGAGTAAAATAAGGCCGCTATAACGCGCAAGAACTGTAAAAAGAAGCAGATCTAGAAGTAAGGCACCCTATTAAAGGCAGAGGGAGAGGATATTATTACTTAAAGGGCTGTTAAGCAGCAACTTAAGGGAGAAACGCGTTAAGGCAAGGCGCGATTAGGTATAAGCCGGCAGGCCTTAGCGCGCTATAGTCGCTATAGAGAGACTGGCTATAACTTACAAACGTGTAAAAAGCGTACTATAGATACTACTTAAACTAGGATAGCTCTTATATTAATATTATTTTATTGCGTTATGGATGTATAGGCTATAAAAGGCTAAGAGAGTTAACAAGATAGACGACTTGCTTATAAGGGCGACTCGCTTATAATCTAGATTAGTAGAAGTCTTAAGATTAACTTTAATATAGAGATAAAGCGTTAGTGTACCTATAATATATAAGCTTCTACCTAGTATATATTTTATAATAGTATATACCTACTAATATAGCAATTACTAGTAATCTTTAAAAATAATAGTAAAGAAGATAATAGTTATAGTATTATACTAGTTATAGTGCTAGCGCTATTTTATCTCTTTTCTCTAACTCTAAACTAGTATAGCGATATAGCCTTACGCATAGTTTTATATATAGATTTTTTTTAGTTAGAGTAGACGCGCTAAGCCTACTAAGCCTACTTAGCCTACTTATAACGCGCTAACTTCTTTTTATTAATACTACTTTAAAACGCTTTTCTATATTAATAATAGTAGGAGAGATAACTGCTATTATTACAATAATTTATTAGAAATTCGTTAGTCGTAAAAAAAAACTAAAGCTACTTTTACTTATAAGCTATATTATATAACACTTTAGTATATTACTTATATACTTATTACCTTTATAATCATTATTTTTACGCTCTTTTTTTAATTACTAAGGAGGCTCTGCTTTTTATTATATTATTTAAGATAAAAGCCTTTATTATTTCTACTTCTAGATAGTTAATTTAATAACATATAATTATTATTAACTAGTATAAAAGTAAAGTAGAAATAAATATAGGTTAATAAAAACTATAGTAGATAGTAAATATAAGAAAGTTAACTAGGCTATTTACTACTATATATAATAATAAATTTCTTAAAAATATAAAAAAGTATAGAAATAGGGGTATATAGTAACTAGCTAATATCTAATAGCTAGTGTAATGGCTATAGAAGAGGGAAAAGAGGCGTTACTAAGTTAATCTTAAAATTAAATAATTTTTTTAATTATATAATCTAATTATAAAGTACCTATAGGTCTTAGTTAAGACTACTTAAATACTAATAATAATAAGATAATAGTAATAATTTTCTTTTTAATTTATAATAACTTTACTATAGCTATTACTAACTATATAATATCTTCTACTATCTAAAAATACCTTTGAAGTTAATTTAACTATAATATAAGAAACTTTTTATTTTACTATTTTATAATTTTATAAATCTTTACTATAAAAATAGTAATAATCTTTATAATTATTTAAATAAATTCTACTAGTATTAAACTTACATTATAAAAATATATAGCCTTTTTATATATAGTACACCTTTTTTACGCTCTTTTTAATTACTAAGCAGGGGGCTCTCCTTTTTTTTATCATGTTATTTAAGATAAAAGCCTTTATCGTGCTACTCTTAGGTAGTTAATATAATGCCACACATATATAGTATTAAATTAACTACCTAGAAGTAAAAATAATAAAGGCTTTTATCTTAAATAATAATAAACAAATTAGAGTCTCCTGCCTAGTAATTAAAAAGAGCATAAAATAGGTAATTATAAAAAAAGCGAGCCTTTTTATAGAGTTTGTTATTATTACTATATATGTGTTATTAAATCATATAGAAAGAAAACGAGCTAGAAATAGTAATTTAGAAAGCTTATTATAAATTAAAGCTATATAAAAAGGGCTATTAGGGCTAATATATAGATAAGCTCTTAGCTATATATTAGCTAAGTTTAGATGTATTATAGAAGCTTTAAATATTTAACTATAGAGCCTTATTTTTATAATATACTCCCTAAGTAAGCTGTAAATAGTAATAAGCCTATTAAAAGTATAAAAATAAGGCGCAAAAACCTCTTATAAGCTTATAATAAAGCAGTATTATACTATAAACATCTAAGTAGTACGTATATACTAGGTAAATTTTTTTTTATAATTACCTTTTTTACGCTCTTTTTAATTACTAAGTAGGGGGCTCTGCTTTTTTTTTATTATGTTATTTGAGATAAAAGCCTTTATTGTCCTACTCCTAGATAGATTAATTAACGCCACATACTAGGTAAAAAAGTTTAATATTATACTTTATTTATACTAAGTAGGGGGCTCTCCTTTTTTCATTATATTAATTAAGATAAAAGCCTTTATCGTACTACTCCTTAATAGTTAATTTAACGCCACATACTTTATTTATTACTTTTTTATAATTACCTATTTTACGCTCTTTTTTAATTACTAAGTAAAAGGCTCTGCCTTTTTATATTATGTTATTTAAGATAAAAGCCTTTGTTGTTCTACTCCTAGATAGATTTAATTAACGCTACATACATACTTTATTTATTATTATATAAGTATAAATAATTATTATAAATAAGAGCGTTTAACTACTATTGTTAATGCTACTATACAGAAAGTTAATAATAAAATCATTATTATTTTGTGTATAATTTATTACTACTACTATGTGCTAGGTATAAGGTTTTAGTAACTTCTATTTTACTCCTCTCTATATATAGTGCAGACTTAATCTTGGTTAGAATCTTCACATAACGAAGATCTTTAATAAATAAGAGCCTAAGCGCTTTCCTAAACTTTTTTCTTAGACTTATTTACTTATAAGCTTAAAGTCTTTATTAGCTTTTTCTTTAGCTTTTTTTATTCTCTAAATTTTATTGTCTATAATAGTATATTACGCTATTAATTTCTAGCTCTTTTTTATTACTAAGTATTATAGGGTTTCAAAGTAAACATTTTTTAAGCTACTAATTTAGAGATTGTGTAAGCTACGCGTGCTTCTTTATTACTTATTTTTATAAAAAGTTAAAAGCTTAAGCTACTAAACTACTTACGTATTATTAAGCTATAACTTTAAAATTTTAATTAAGATCTATATTACTTACTAAGCCTAATACTTTAATATTAGAAAAGAAAGTTTATAATTTTAAAATAGCTACTATAAAAGCTAAGAAGTTAAAATAAGCTTTTATAGAACTCTAAGTAGTACCCTACTATAACTATTTAAAGAGTTTTCTACTAGGTAAATTAATCTAAATTTTAGCACTAAAGCCTCTATATATTATTATACTTACTACTTTATTTAAAGTTATTAGTACTTTAGTATATAAGCTTAAATTCTTTAAAAGGACTTTTAATAGCTGCTTATTTTTATAGCCCTTCTTATTTTATCTAGTAAGCTTAGGCTTAGATAGTACTTAAAAATAATTTTATCTTAAATATATATACTCTAAGTTCTATAATTAATACTATTACTAATATAAATATAGTTTAAAAAAATTAACACTTTATATTCTAAGCTTTATACTACTATTAAGAATTTTAAAGAGGGTTTTATTAATCTTAATCTATTATAGCCTATTTATAGAACTAATATTTTAATATATTAATAGGTCTAATATTTTACTTTTTTTATACTTATTGTCTTTTAAATAGTAATTTTTAGTTATATATCTTTAGGCTTAATAATTTTAAGATTAAAGCTAAGGCTTTTATTATTTATAGTATTTAGCTCTACTTATATTTTTTCTTTAATACTCTAAGGTCTAAATATATTATTATATCTAATTACTTTAATTTTAGTCCTAAATATACTTTTCTAGTTTATTAACTACTATCGCCAATACTATTGTGCAGAAAGTTAATAATAGAATTATTATTATTTTGTGTATATTTTATTACTACTATCCTATACTAGGTACTAGGTTTTAGTGCCTTCTATTTTACTCCTCTCTATATATAGTGCGAACTCGACCTTAGTTAGAATCTCTACACAACAAAGATCTTTAATACTTTTCTAGTTAAGATATATTCTAATTTTTTAAAAATATATTATTTTAAAATAGTGCTTATAAGATAGATATAAGTAGACTATTGTTAGCTTACTAAATACTATTTTTAACCTTTTTTTAGTTTAAGGTTAAAGTAGATTAAAATAGAAGGTTATATATACTACTATATACTACACCTAATGTTAATTAAAGACTAATCTTAAATACCTTAATAACCTTACACTCTATTATAGTGGAATGAGTTCCACTATACGGGTTACGTGGTAAGCTAGTGCCTAATTACCTCTTAAGAATTTAATAGGCGGTTTTCTTTTTATATACTAGAAATAAAAAAGACTATCTTTCTACTAAGCCCTAATTAGGACTAGATTCTTCTATAAAATTAATAATTAACCTGCAACTCGAACCTCTAAAACCTTAACCTTAGAAAGGCCATTGTATTAGTACTCTAATATAGATAAGTAGTGTTGCCTAAGAAAAAAATAAAATAGAATAATAGTAGCGCGGAGCGGTGTGTAGAATAGCGTATACTAAGAATAAAAAATAACTCTAAAAGAGACTTAGAAACGAAATTAGGCGTAACTAAGTATAGCACTAATCTTAAAATAGAAATATAATCTAAGTTTTAATTAGCTACTACACTAGCCCTTATTAAACCCCACTACTAGAAATAAATAATAAATAATAAACACTAATAACTCTAGTATATACACAAATTAGGCATAGAGCGTAGGCTCTAAAACTAGACTAGTACTAGACTAGACTAAGACCTAGACTAGAAAATAACTAGAACTAGGCACTAAATAACTCTTAGAGTTAGAATATTAAGCCTCTAGAAACGAATAATAAACACACTAATAACTCTAATATATACACAAATTAGGCATAGAGTGTAAACTCTAGAACTAGACTAGACTAAGACCTAGACTAGAAAATAACTAGAACTAGGCACTAAATAACTCTTAGAGTTAAAATATTAAGCCTCTAGAAACAAATAATAAACACTAATAACTCTAGTATATATATAAATTATACATAGAGTGTAGGCTCTAGGACTAGACTAGACTAGTACTAGACTAGACTAGCATTAGACTAGACTAGCACTAGACTAGACTAAGACCCAGACTAGAAAATAACTAGAACTAGACACTAAGTAACTCTTAAAGTTAGAATATTAAGCCTCTAGAAACAAATAATAAAAAATAATAACTCTAGTATATATATAATATTATGCGTAGAGTATAGGCCTAGACATAAAAAGTATAAAAATAAAATAAAAATAAAAGCCTAAATTAAGAAGTAGTTAGAACTAGACGCTAAAAAATGCTTAGAGTCAAAATTATCCTGCTAGAACTAGATAACTAAGCAATTATAAATAGATAAAAACTAAGAATAGACTAGGGCACCTAGACTCAGACTAAGAAAAGAACTAAAGCTAGACACTGCATTACTCTCAGAACCCAAAACTAAGATAGAGTTAGAAAAAGCTAAGAGATAATAATAAGTATAGGTGCGTAAAGGTAGAAACAGAAAGCAAAAAAAAAAAACTAGAATACTAACTTTAACTACCTAAGAAACTAACTAGATAACTAGTAATAATAATATTCGCCACTAGAAGACTAAATAACTATTAGTAATTCTAGTTAGAGGGCCTAGATTACAGCAAAATACGTAAGTTTCTTAATATTCCAGCACTTAGAAAGCGTAAGAACCTAAGGCTAAAATTTTCTTAGGCTATTAGTTTTGTAGAGAGATAATAAGCTTAACTAATAAGAGTATCTATACACCTACTAGAGGGTCTCTACCCCTTATAGAAAGCTCATTATAAGAATTTAAAGGAAAAGCACTAATGCCGCCTTAGCTAGCCAAAAACACTAATACTCTTATAGCGCAAATAGTAATAGCCCTATAATCTCTTACTAATAAAGCTACCTAATAGAATTTAGTGTAGAGCCTTATTATAAAATCTAACCTATTCTTAGACAAGAAGCTGCACTTTATAAAAGATAATATAATTTAGTTTCTTTAAGACTATAAAAAATACGCGAACTACTACTAGTACTCTAAGAATAATAAGGTTATTAGAGTTAAGAAATATTGCAGCTAAGAGATCTAGAATCTACTTAACTTCTTAATACTAGAATACTCTAAGGTAAAAAAAGAAGGGGCATAGTAAAAGCTATAAGTGGCTATGCGTAGGCGTTAGCAGAGTTAGAATTAGGCCTAAACTAAGGAGATAAAAAAAGTATTAAAGGCGTGGCTAGCGTAGTGTTAAGTAATAATAAATCTTAATATCTATAATTTCCTAGACTAGTTTGCAATTAGGTTTAGAAAATGCCTAAAAGTAGACATAGTTATAGAAAGCCAAAAGAGTATACTTCTTATTTAATGCCTAAGTAAGCAGCTAGCGGGCAATATTCTAATAAAGAACAACTAGTTAATAGAGAGACCTATAGAGCTTAACTTTAATATAATAGAGAGATAGCTTTTAAATAGGGCTTAAATCTAGTTAAAAA
Source organism: Laburnicola sp. JP-R-44 (assembly GCA_009805535.1). Classification (NCBI taxonomy): domain Eukaryota; kingdom Fungi; phylum Ascomycota; class Dothideomycetes; order Pleosporales; family Didymosphaeriaceae; genus Laburnicola; species Laburnicola sp. JP-R-44. The sequence goes on along the minus strand of SELF01000003.1, from coordinate 154,328 downwards.
AACACATACTAGATCTAACATATTAAATTTAAGCGCTAATACTATCTTAGACTATTAGGTTGCAAGTACTACTAATACCGTAAAGTGTTTTCTAATCTACTAGACTTAACCTAAACTTTTAATAAGTAAGACTATAAGGAGCTCTAGGTGCGTAAGTAATTCTAGACTTAACTATCTCTTAACATAAAGTAGACAAGCTAACTAAAAGGCTTAAGGCTAGAATTTAGAGGACCCTTAAAAGATAGAGATTCTATTAAATCTAGCTATCCGCTAAAAAATTACTATAAGGGAAAGGTAGGCTCTAAAGCAAATAGTACTATAACAGCCCTAGTACTATACACTAACCTAGTCTTAGGCCTATATAGTAGCGCTAATATAAGTTAATATATATATGGCTGCAGTAGTAATAGATCTAGTATAGTAAGAAGATAACTATTTTAAAAAATACTTTAAATATAGAAATGACTACATTATTGTAAATAGAGAATATAAGAAGAGAAATTTACTTAAAAATAATAGATAGGTATACTATAACACAGAATTGCAAAGGGTCTAGTAGAGCTAACTAAATAATAATTAGGACGAAATCTAATATATTGGCGCTAGGGGCAAGCAGAACTAGATGCTAATCTGCCTAGTATAGAACAAGTGGTAAATAAACAAATTAATAAAGAAGGTCCTATAGATATCTTAGAGTTAGAAAGCCATAATAATAGTAATAACTTACTAAATAGAATTAGTTATAAAAGCTAACAGTAGCTAGTTCGCGTTTAATAAGATAATAGTACCTAGCCTTCTCTCTAAAAAGAAATTTAAAGTGGCTTAGAGGGAGTAAGCCATCCTAAATAAAGATACACTAATAATAGTTTAATCTCTAAATCTACTATATAAACTATAAGCCGCGAGCTTAAACGCCCTAATAACCTAACTAAGTCTTAGAGAATTACTAAAGGTAGAGATAATCGCAAATATTAAAGTTTCTAAATAAGGCATCCCTATAGTTTGTAGGAAAAAGGACAATAATAAAAAGGATAAAAGAAAAACAAAGTGAGTGTCTTTTCTAAAATAAGATTTCCTAATCAAAGGCATAGAAGATGTGGAGAGATGCGTGGGCCTAATAATATCTTAGATCTAATCCTAAGAAAGAAGATCTCTGCGGCCAAAAAGAAAACAAAACTAGTTAATATTCTAGTAGGCAGTTCTAAAGACAAACTATCCTAAGTAATAAACGCTAGAGTTAGCCTAACAGTCTAAGAAGTACTTAGCAACATGCTAGAAGTTAAAAAGGCAATATTTAAGGACGCTTTTAGTATAAAGGACCTACACTAGCTGCGGATACTAGCCGCCACTATAGAGAAAGTAACTAATATAAAGACTTAGACGCTAGGCATACTAACTACGCACCTATCTCTAGAATCTAAGTTCCTAAATAGATATTAGTTAAGCTTAAAAATAGAGCAGTTTACTCGCTATAGGCCTTACAAACTAAATTTATCTTAAGCACTACTATAGGTAAACTAGGCAGCTAGTATAGGCATATTAATTGCAAAGGCATAGTTTAGCAAAGCGACACTAACTATAACTACTACTAATAGGAAGGATCTTAAGAGAGAATTAGGAGTTAAATATATAAAAAGAGACTATTCCTAAGTAATATACTAGATTAACAAGTATTAAATAAGTGTCTTACTTAATATAGGTGCGAAATTAAACACTATTCGCCTTAGCACTACTAAAGCTATAGGCCTCTAGATTATATCTATACTATCTTACTTATAAAGTGTAAAACTAATAACTACAAATAGTAATTATAAGAATTTCTAAAATGTTATATTCTAAGCCCTAATTAGGATAGGCTAGGTTATTATTATAACAACACTATTATTATTAGGTTCTTATCTAGCACTATTATTCTAGAAAACCTATTCTTAGCGAACGCGAAGGCAAAATTCTCTTATAAAAATAATGGCAAGACCTACTATAAGCTATAGGATAATAAGAAGCTCTACTCTACACAATTTATAGCCACTCGCGCTAATCTATTTAATCTAAGAGGCGTAATTATTACTAAGATAATAGAAAACTTTAAGAAAACGTAGTAGCCAGAGCCAGCATTTCTAAGCACCTAGAATACTTAAAACTCGGCGCTAATATAGTCTCAGAGTAGTGGCTTCGCTGTAGGTTAATATTAATAATAAGTAAGGCTAACATTAAGCTTAAGTAAGAATTAGGGCTAAGAGCCTAGAAGTAGGCGCTAAATTAGGCAGTGCTAACTTACAAAGAGGAAATTATAAATAGAAATAAATAGCTTATATAGAACGCTAATAAGGACTAATTAGTAATAGATCTAAATAAGAATTTTATTTACTACACTAATTAAGGTATAATTAAAAGGTATACGAATAGTAGTATTATTATTTAAAACAACTAAGAACTTTTAGTTATTAATTTACTAGACTGTAATAAAGAAGTTAATAAGATTCTCTAGGCTCTAACTATATAAATAGAGTCTAAAAAGGTAATAAGAGTTAAGAGTAATATATTCTAGGCAGAATAAATAAAGATAATTAATAGAACTAGAATGGCTTTTAAAGTAAACACTATATATAAGACTAAGAATAAAAAGGTTAACTTCGTGCATAACTCGAATATTAAGCCTTAGAATATTAAGGGCTAGTTAGACTAAAAGTAGGAGGCTATAAAAAAGCAAAAGAGAACTAACACTAGGCCTTAGCCATTTAATAAATAATATCTTCTTAACTAGTGAGTAGAATTTCTAAGAGGCAATTAATTAACACTAGAATAGATTGCGAAAATAAAAGTTGGCCTAAATCTCTTACCTTAGAAAAAAGACATATTGCTAGAAGTCCTATATTAAAGGAAACTAGCCCTATCTTTCGAATTCACTAAGTTGGGACAAGTGCATTCTAATATAGCTCTACTAGTTAAGATTTATACTATTAACTATATTGCTTAAAAGAAATCACACACTTTCTAGTTTCTTAAAAACTTAAAAATATAGTCATTAATATAGTGCAGCAAAGGCTTAATTAGAATATACTAAAGTATAGTAGAAGTCTATATTACAACCTATAGTTTTTAGTTAAGAAAAAGGACAAAGAATACTAACTAATTAATAACGCCCAATATATTAATAGCGTTAAAGTCTAAGATAGTAATCTTCCCCTAAACCTTAATAAGTTCTTAAAAGAGTTTACTAGTTATCTTATAATATTTCTTATTAACTTCTTTTCTAGATAACGTACTTTGCACTCGAGTCGGACACTTTGCCAAGACCCTACTAAGTTCTATACTATTCACAATAGTATAGAGTTAACATAAACTATTTAGAATCTACTTCTATAAGCTGTCTACAGGTTTTTTTATTGTGCCTAGGCTTGCCGCAGCGTCCACAGCGCTGTTAAGCGGATTCGCCTCTATTAGTGCGCACCCTCTTCTTTGCCTTCTTGCCATTACTACGCACCCCAAAGTCCTTTAGAGTAGCTAGTCGCTAGCCCTCTTTAACTATAAGGACTCCTTCTTGCTGCAATCGCTTTCTTTTATATAATTTACGTTGTGTGGCGGCCTTATTAGCAGCTTAAAGTTCGGCGTTACGTTTAGTTATTAATACCAAAGAATGCCCTATTATCTTAGCGCTAGCGCCTTTAACAAGCTTTTCCATCGCCTTAACTATATAAGTTAGGGAACTATCTATATGCCTTTAAATTCTCTACTTAACTAGCGTTAATTGCGACTTAAGTTCTATACTATTTCGCAGAGTTTATAACTCCTATATACTATCGCGAATAGTACAAAGTGGAGGCGTACGCAGGCGGACGTTAAGCTGCGATATCACAGCTTCTAGGTCGTAGGGCACTAGGCCAGCACCTCGAAAGCCTTCTTTAATATTACTTTTAGTAAACGAAGCCTTAAAAGCAGTAATAAAGCAAGGCAGAAAACTTAATTTTAGTAATGTGCGTAATATAGTTGCGTATTAAATCCTTAGCTTAGCGCCTATACGCCTTTTTTAAAGTCGCGAAACAGCCCACATTAAGTGGCTATAAGAGGTGCGACAAATGCGAGGGCATATAAAGAGTAATAATATTGCTCTTCTTATAATACTATTTGAATTTAAATAAGTTATAAAACTCTTATAGCTATTAAGAATAAGTAAATATATTATACTAATAACACGCCTCTTTGTATGCTTATTAAAGTGCTTTAGCTACTATAGACTAAGCTTATTTATTGTCTAGCTATTCTTAGAGACTACAATAACCTAATTATAAGGTAGATCCTTCTTCTTATACTAGGCGAAGAGGTGGTGCTTGCCCCCGAAGATAATAAAGGGTGAGATCCACCACCCCCCGTCGCATTAATGCCTTGGATGACTGTTGTCTACTCCCTATTGCCCTACTGCACCTGCTTTAGCTGTTCTTAACACTTAGAGCCTATAACTACTACTCTAGTTAATATTATGCCTATTATAAAGCCTACTTTATTAAAATTATAAGTGTCCTTATCTAGAATACTATGTTTGGCCTTTATATTCTCTACAAGCTAGAACTAGTCTCTATATTACCTTAGAATCCTTCTAAAGAGCTTTCTTATAGTTGTACTTTCAATTAAACTTAACTTTAAGCTCTGGCTAGCGCTTAACAAAGTTATAAGGCCACCTCTAGCCAACTAGCTTATAGTGGCGTGCAGCTAGTAAAAAATTAGTCATATCTTTTATAGTATTAAGCCAAGGCGAAAATTCTCGCGCGTCTAGATTAAGTATATGCTCTATAATCGCCTACTTCTCTCTTATAGTAAGTCTTTATTAGGTGCGTAATGGCGTCTAAACGTCTTTCTAGCACGTTAGTTACTAAGTGTACTTTAAGAGAGACGTTATAGATAGCTATAGCGCGTCGCTAAGAGAGTATCGCGTCTTATTTAATAGCCTAGATCGTAAGCTATATACGCGCTTCTTTTAACGCTAGTAGTTTATTATGTGGTTAAGATATCGCGTTATACTATTACTAATAGTACGTTTTAGTAGGGTCTTGGCAAAGTGTCCGACTCGATAGAGTGTTCGACTCGAGTGCAAAGTACGTTATAACTAAGTAATCTAGATTATAAGCGAGTCGCCCTTATAAGCGAGTCGCCTACCTTATTAACTCTCTTAGCCTTTTTATAGCCTATACATCCACAACGCAATAAAATAATATTAATATAAGAGCTATTCTCTAGTTTAAGTAGTATCTATAGTACGCTTTTTATATGTTCGTGAGTTATGGCTAGTCTCTCTATAGCGACTACAGCGCGCTAAGGCCTGCTGGCTCGTACCTAATCGCGCCTTGCCTTAACGCGTTTCTCCCTTAAGTTACTGCGCTTAACAGCAGCCTTTAAGTAATAATATCCTCTTCCTCTGCCTTTAATAGGGTGCCTTACTTCTAGATCTGCTTTTTTTTACAATTCTTGCGCGTTATGGCGGCCTTATTTGCTTTCTTAAGGCTTAAGATTTGCTTGCGCATAAGCGCTATTTAATGCATTGCTTTAGAAGAGCCCTTTTTCTAGCTAATTAAGCCTCTTAATAATAGAAGCAGGTGACAAGCTCTTATGCGCGCGAATCCGCTCGCGAATTAACGTTGATTGAGCCTCTAGTTCGCGCACATTGCTAGGTGTTTTGGCCTCCTACACGGCCTCTAGTAGGGTTGCTGGCGATGGCGTCCTTAGCTTACCGTGTCCGTGCGCGTAACGGGCCACGTCGCGTAACGGGTCACGAACACCAAAACACCAGACAAGCCACCAACTTTAACGCGTCGTAACTCCACCACTATGGCTCCGATTGATGACGCGATTGCAGCAATTAATTCGCTAGAACTAGGAGAACACTTTTTGTACCGCGCAATTGCTTGTTAGTTTGGTGTACCAAAGACTATGTGTTAACTCAAAGACACCAAGGTTGTCAGCGCCTATAGGAAGCCAAACATCGCGATCAACTACTCCTTAGCCTATAATAAGAGTACGAGCTTGTAGAGTATATTAGAGGCTTAACAAAGCAAGGGCTACCACCCTATAAGAGAGATAATATACGAAATTTCGCCTCTAAGATCTCCTCCAAGAGCGCCTCTAATGCCTAGGTTACGCGCTTCTTGAGCCGAAACTATAAGCATCTCACCTCTAAATACACCCTCGGGATAGACGCCACACGCCACAGAGCCAACTCTAAGGACAAGTACAAGGCGTACTTCAAGCTGCTACACTCCAAGCTCACTTAGTACAGCTTAGAGCCTCGCTATATATACAATATAGATGAGAAGGGCTTTATAATTGGTGTACTTAGCCGCTCTAAACAAGTGTTCAGCCGTCAGATATAGGAGCGTAGGGAGGTCACTGCAGCTCTCTAAGATGGCTCTCGTAAGTGGATCACCCTCCTAGCAGCTGTCTGCGCAGATGGGAGTGCTCTCTCGCCCGGCCTCATCTACCAGTCGGCGAACAGCTCACTGCAGGCCTCATAGGTGGCCGCCATTAAAGCCAGGCAACACAACGTCTTTGTGGCTTCATCTCCGTCAGGATGGACGAACAACAACATTAGATTGGCGTAGCGTAGCTAGAGCAGGTATTCGATCGCTGTACAAAGCAGAAAGCGCGTCGCAGGAGGGACTAGCGTCTCCTTATACTTAACGGCCATAGCAGTCACCTTACAAAGGACTTTATCGACTACTGCGACTCCCATCGTATACTCCTAGCCGTGTTTCCCCCTCACTCTACTCACACGCTTTAGCCACTCAATATTGTTTGCTTTAAGCCTCTCTTAAGTAGCTACTCCAAGGAGCTCTCCAGCCACCTCCAAAGGAGCCAAGGGCTCATCCTAGTTACGAAGGGAGAGACTTCTTCCAATTGTTTCTAGGGTGCCTGGCAGACTGCCTTCACAACAGAGAGACGATCCTTAATTCCTTTAAAGCCACTGGCATATAGCCTATGGAGCCAGAGGCTATACTCAAACGCTTCGAGAGAGAGAGCTCCAGCGAGCATAGAGGAGGTGAAGCATGTCCCCTAGCACCTAAAGAGAGCGACTAGCGTCACATGGAGCGTCTCGTACGCTCTGCAGTGAGGGATACTGCCGCGGAGGACTCCAAGACGCTCTCTCAAACGCTCCACTCACTCGCAGCTTAAAACAAGCTGCTACACTATAAGAATAACAGCCTAAAAGAGGCTCTTACTGTTAAGAGGAGGCACAAAAAGCGCGGCAAACCTCTTGACTTGCAGCAGCGCGAGGAGTACTATGGTGGTGCTGTCTTCTAGTCACCGCGCAAGCTGAGAGAGGCACGTGCACGTGAGGAGTAGTACAACACTAAGAGTATAAGGAGCAGCTTGCAAAGGCGAACAGGAAGGGAGCTTCAAGCTGCTGCTAAGCTCCTCCAAGAGCAAGAGGCTGAGGAGAGACGTGTGGCGAGAGAGAGAGCCAAAGTAGTGAGAGATCAGCTGAAGGCCGAACAGGCAGCTGCTCGCGCGGCCAGAATCGAGGCCCAAAACACTAAGAGAGTATCTAAAACTGCCCAACAGGTAAGCGCAAAGCCTCAAAAGCGCCCTCAGCAAAGCGTAAGCCTAAGAGACGCGCGCGCGGTACTGCAGCTGTCAGGGAGTCGCCAGAAGCTGCACCAGCTGCTCCCACCTAAAATCAACTCTTATAGCCGCACTATCAACGTTCCACGCAAATATAGATAATACAAATCAATCGCGAGCATGTTACAGGTCTCTCCACCAAAAAATCTCGTTAAAAGAGCTATTATAGCTGTTACAATAACCTCATCTTTGTGGTGGTGAGCATGTTGTTCGTGGCCCGTTACGCGACGTGGCCCGTTACGCGCACGGACACGGTAACATTAAGCTTCGAGATCACTACCTCTGGATTGTGTGGGGCTAGTCCGGCGCCCTAAAAGCTTGCGTAGATATTCTCCTTTGTAATTAACTAGTCGTAGGCAGCGCAGAAGGCAGGTAGGAACTTAAGCTTAGTAATATAGTTAATATAGTTGCGTATTAGGCTCAACACTTGGCACCTGTACGCCTGCTTTAATAGCGAGAAATAGCCAACGTCTAGCAGCTGCAGGAGGTGCGACAAATGTGGCGGCATATAGAGAGTATAGATATGTGTTATCCTTGCAGATTTCTTAGAATTTAAGCGACTTGTAGCTCTTATAGCTGTTAAGTATAAGCAGCTGGCGCGCGCCTACCCTACGCGCTGCTATATGCTTAATAAAGTGCTGTAGCCAGGCAATACCAAGCTTATTGGTAGTCTAACTGTTATCGCTAAGCCTAATAGTCCAGTCGCCTGGTACCATGGGTGCGGGGTCAATGCGCGCTCAACACGAAAACACCTCAAGCTTCAACACCACCTATCGCTACCAATATGGGGTCAATTGAGGCTGCGCTTGAAGCGATACAATCGCAAGAACCTAGAGACTCTATCAACTATACAAAATCGCGAAAGAGCATAGCGTTGTACGCTCTACGCTCACCCGGAGACACCAGGCTGTAACGCAGTCGCGTACAGCTGAGGGAATTAACCAACGAAAACTTCGCCCTTAATAGGAGCAGGAGCTTATACGCTATATTAAAAACTCACTTAGTAAGGCCTACCACCTACACGGCAAATAATCCAGAACTTTGCAGCCTATATAGCTAAAATAAGTGTTAGTATGTACTAGGTTAATTAGTTCGTCAAGCAACATAGCATTTGATCTAGTTTCAAGATGGACAGCTGGAATAGACAGCAATCGCCACAAAGCCAACTTAGAGACAAAGTACAGCCTATATATTTCGACCTACTACAGCAGAAAATTAGCCAATACAATATCGAGCCTCAGCACACGTACAATATGGACGAAAAAGGCATCCTACTAGGCATTACTACTCGCTCAAAGCGGATCTTTAGTAGGCAGCTGTACGAGAGCAAGGAGGTGAGGCAGGCTATTCAGGATGGTAGCCGTGAGTGGATTTCGCTCCTAGCCTGCATATGCGCCGACGGATCGGCTCTAGATCTAGCCCTTATCTATTAGGCTGCCTTAGGTAGCCTACAATCAAGCTGGGTTAAAGAATTAACCCTTAGGAACACTTAGCCTTTATCACCTTATCGCCTTCTAGCTAGACAAATAATAAGATAGGCCTTGCGTGGCTTAAGCAGGTGTTTGATTGCTGTACTAAGGAGAAAGCTGGACGCTCCTACTAACTACTTATCCTTAACGGCTATAGATCCCACCTTACTATGGATTTTATTAATTACTGTGACTGGAATAGGATACTCCTAGCTATATTTCCGCCTTATTCAACGTATACGCTACAGCCGCTTAACGTTGTTATATTTAAGCCTCTCTCTACTGCCTACTTAGCTAAGCTCTTAGCCTTCCTACATAGGTGCTAGGGACTATCGTTAATTGCAAAAAGAGACTTCTTTAGCCTATTCTAGAGGGCTTGGGGTAGCTCGTTTAGGAAGCCATTAATTATTATTAAGGCCTTTGAGGCTACTAGCATATTACCACTTAACCTAGAGGTTATACTTAAGAGATTTACTAAGACTAGCCTACCTAAGCGGGAATTAAGAGAAAGCTTAACCTTAGTACTTAGCGCGTCTAACTAGAGGAAAATTGACCAGCTCCTAAAGGCTGCAGTAGATATAGGGAATAGTAATAAGGCAAAGAAGCTAAGCTAAGCCGAACAGTGCACTTAATTGCCGTACAAAAACAGCTACTACAGTATGAAAATAAGGGACTAAGAGCAGCACTAGGCAATAAGAAGAGGCGTAGGAAGCGTGGCAAGCCTTTGCTGGATAACTAGCCTACTAAGTACTTAGGGGGTGCTGTTTTCTAGTCCCTAAGGAAGGTGCAGGAGGCACGTGATCGTCTATAGTAAAAAGAGGCTAAGGTAGAGCAGCTAGTACTCTAAAAAACTAAGGCAGCTAAGGCTTAGAGGGCTAGCTAGTAGCTAAAGGCTAGACTACTCTAAGAAAGCGCGTTGCGAGGGCTAAGGCTTAGGCAGCTTGAGCGAAAGCAAAGGCGGATTAGGTAGCTAAGCGAGCCTAGAAGCAGCAGGCTCGCAAGGCTTAGCAACACTACAAGAATTGTATAAAAATAGCTAAGAAAGGTAGCAAAAAGGCATTAAAGGCTACCTAAGCAGGGTATAAGGGAAAAAAAGCTTATTAATAAGGCTATAGATGCTGCTAAGGCCTTAGGTGCTGCATTACAGCCTCTACAGCCTTAGTCGCACTAGGGCTGGAATATTAGAACTCTGAGTAGATTTTTATAGCTATAATTAATTATTAAGATTTATAGACCTTATCACCAGAAATTCTTATAATAATAGCAATTGTAGGGAGCTCTGCAGCTTCAAGTTTAGCTGAGCTGGTTTGGTGTTGAGCGCGCATTGAGGCTCGGCGCGCATTGACCCCGCACCCATGGTATATCCTCGCCCTCATACTAGGCAGAGAGGTGATACTAGCCAGCGAAAATGACAAAGGGCGGGATTGCCCACCTAGCAGCGTTAATTCTATAGATCACCGTAACCCATTTGCGATTGCCTAGCTAGATTGCTTTTAGCTAGCTACGTCTCTCTAATCCTATAAACAACTAGCTAGGAGGATATCTTGCCTATTAGAAAGCCAGTCTCGTCGAAGTTGGTGTCCTCGTCGTGGATACCGTAGGTGGCCTTTGTACGCGCTACGAGGTTAAACTAGCGTTGTATAGCTTCTAGATCCTCGCAGAGCGCTCTCTGGTGGTTGTACGGTTTAATTAAACCGCGTAGTAAGGCTGTCTGTTCGCTTGACAAAGTTTCTAGGCCACTATTAACCAACCTAGCCACTGCCGCGCTTAGCGAGCAACTTATCCGCTATATTCCGCACAGCTTCTAGAGTAGTAGGCGCAAACCCTCGCGAATCTAGATTAAGTATATACTTAATAATCACCTCCTCTTCTAGCTTAGTAAGCTTTCTTAAGTTGGGCTGGCAATCGCGTCGCGCAGGCTTCCTGGCGCGTCGGTCGCGCAGCGTTGATCGGGGGACATTATAAGCCCGTACAGCCTCTCATACAGTCTGAATTTAGTTCTAATTAATAGCTAGGATAGCAAGGTAGATATCTGCTTTGTTGCAGGGCAATTGAGTAGAAGTTAGTTAAGCTATTGTAGTTTGTAGGTGACGCGTCGTAGAAAGTTAACAAGGTGGGCGACTCGCTTGTAAGGGCGACTCGCTTGTAAGGGCGACTCGCTTATAATCTAGGTTAACCCTTTATAAACTTTCCTATACTATAACTATATTCTACACGCCTCTGGGACTTATCTAGTAGTGCACATTATCTATAAGAATAACTAATTCCATAGCCAAGTTTATACAGATTATTATAAAGATTTTTTTATAATTAGATTTTCTCTTATTATATATTTTATATAGACAACATTATAGTAAAGGGCCTAAAGACTAACTATAATAGAGAGATGCTTAAGAAAGAAATTTATAAATACGTCGTCGCGAAACATCTTATAAATCTTAATTAGATTTTAGCGAATATAGAACTAGCGGGCGTTATTACGTTAGGTAAGAAATCTAACTAGGGCTATGCTACTATAAATATAGTTGGCTATATGATTAATAAGAAGGGTTAACACCAATTCTAAAAGAAAGTGACTAAGATTATTAAATGGCTATCTTATAACTACGCTAAAGATATTTAAATCTTTTTTAGAGTTTATATATACTATTAAATCTAGATTAAAAACTTTATAAAGATTACTATATTACTATTTACACTACTATATAAGAGTATAGAGTTTTACTAGAAAATTATAAAGAATATAGTAATATAGTAACGTACTTTACACTCGAGTCAAACACTCTATCGAGTCGAACACTTTACTAAGACCCTACTAAAACGTACTATTAGCAATAGTATAACGCGATACCTTAACTACACAATAAACTACTAGCGTTAAAAAGAAGCGCGTATATAGCTTACAATCTAGGCTATTAAATAAGACGCGACACTCTCTTAGCAACGCGCTGCAGCTATCTACAACGTCTCTTAAAGTACACTTAGCAACTAACGCGCTAGAAAAACGTTTAAACGCAACTGCGCACCCCAATAAAATAAAACTTACTATAAGAGAGAAGCAGGCGATTGTAGAGCATATACTCAACCTAGACGCGCGAGGATTTCCGCCTCAGCTTAATGCTATAAAAGATATGGCTGATTCTTTACTAGCTGCACGACACTATAAGCTAGTTAGCTAGAGGTGGCCTTATAACTTTGTTAAGCGCTAGCTAGAGCTTAAAGTTAAGTTTAATTAAAAGTACACAACTATAAGAGAGCTCTCTAGAAGGATTCTAAGGTGATACAAGACTAGTTCTGGCTTGTAGAGAATATAAAAGCTAAATATAGTATCCTAGATAAGGACACCTACAATTTTAAATAAAGCAGGCTTTATAATAGGCATAATATTAACTAGAGTAGTAGTTATAGGCTCTAAGCGTCGAGGACGGCTAAAGCAGGTGCAGCAGGGCAATAGGGAGTGGACACAACAGTCATCCAAGGCATCAATGCGACGGGGTGGTGGATCCCACCCTTTATTATCTTAGGGGGCAAGCACCACCTCTCCGCCTAGTATAAGGAGAAGGATCTACCTTATAATTAGGTTATTGCAGTCTCTAAGAACAGCTAGACAATAAATAAGCTTAGTCTACAATAGCTAAAGCACTTTAATAAGCATATAAAGAGGCGTATTATTAGCACAACACACATTTACTTATTCTTAATAACTATAAAAGTTACAACTTGTTCGAATTTAAACAGTATTGCAAGAAGAGCAATATTGTTACTCTCTATATGCCCTCTCGCATTCGTCGCACCTCTTGCAGCCACTTAATATAGGCTGTTTCGCGCCTTTAAAAAAGGCGCGTATAGGCGCCAAGCTAAGGATTTGATGCGCAACTACATCACGCACATTACTAAAATTAAGTTCCTACCTTGCTTTATTGCTGCTTTTAAGGCTTCGTTTACTAAAAGTAATATCAAAGGAGGCTTTTGGGGTGCTGGCCTAGTGCCCAACGACCTAGAAGCTGTGATATCGCAGCTTGACGTCCGCCTGCGTACGCCTCCACATTGTACTATTCGCGATAGTACATATAGGAGTTGCAAACTCCGCGAAATAGTACAGAACTTAGGTCGCAATCGACGCTAGTTAAGCAGAGGATTTAAAGGCATGTGGATAGTTCCCCAACTTATATAGTTAAGGCGATAGAAAAGCTCGTTAAAGGCGCTAAGATGATACCATGTTTCCCCGCTCAACGCACAGACCCCACTCAACGCACAGTTGGCACCAAAAATCTCTATACTTTCAACCCTCATAACTCTACCAATATGGACCCGATTGACGCAGCTGTTGAAGCTTTGAGATCCCTGAAGCTAGGAGAACGTCCTAATATATCTCAGGTTGCGCGAGAGTACGGCGTTGAGCGGTCGCGGCTCTCGAAGCGTTTTCGCGGGGTGCAGGGCACCTATGCGTCCCGGACAGAAGAAAAGCGACTCCTCAACTCTCTACACAGGAAAAACAGCTACTACAGTACATTAAAAAGCTGTGTACACGAGGCCTACCTCCTACAAGAGAGATAATACGAAATTTCGCAGCAGAAATAGCCCATCAAGAGCCAGGAAAACACTGGGTTGATCGCTATATTGCGCGGCATCAAATCAACCTTATATCGCGATAGACATCTAGTATTGATAACCAGCGCCACAAAGCTGATTCAGCCTTCAAATACTTTTTACTATAGCTGCGCGCATGCACTCTAGTAATATATAAAAAATACCCTCTTTTTTTTAATAGACTTCTACTACTATATCTTATTTTATTCTCTAGTCTTACTAGTAACACAATAGTAAAATACTATTATTTTCTTATAAAGATTACTATATTTCTGCCTAGGCCTCTATATAAAAGAATAGTCTAGCACTTAAGAATTTAGAGTTGTGTAAAACTTATATATAGCCTAAATAAATTATTAGGGATAATCTCTAGAATAGTATAATTAATCTAGTTCTTTAGCAGCCCTACCTATTAAACTATATGTGAAAAGTGGATAAATAGATAAGAAGGTAATCGAGTTGGTATTGTTAAAACTGGTTGATTAATTTTAATAAACTGGCTACCTAGCAAATCTATATACAAAATAATTAGAGACTAACGAACACTTAGTGTTGTATAGTTTAATTATGCCTTTAACTTTCATGCGTGCTAGTTTTAAACTAATGTTTAAACTAGTGTTTTATATGCAATAGTGTTTTATATGCAAACTAGTGTTTTATATGCAAACTAGTGTTTTATATGCAAACTAGTGTTTTATATGCAAACTAGTGTTTTTATATACAGACTAGTGTTTTATATGCGAGCTATTGTTTTATATGCAAACTTTGTTTTACTATTGCGTAGTTGTGACGTTAATAATAAACGCCTTATTTTAGAATAATTTATTACTCTTAGTTTATTATACGCTAATATATTTTACATTATAAAACAAGTCTTTTATATTTTTTTTTTTAATAAGTAATTTAATATATATAATATTGCCTTGTTTAGTATATTCTTTTTAGCAATTGCTCAAAATTGTTAAAGCGCTTAATTGCGACAAGTTTGTCAAAAGTTATTGATTTAGAAAATTAATTACGAGCTTATTTATATTATGATAGCGTATTTTATAATATTTATTAGGTTAGGTTTATATTATATTTTGTTTTTAGTTTTAAGTAATTTAATACATATAATATTAGATTTCTTACAATTATCTTTTAGTAAACTTTTGTGCGTTACTTAAAGTTGACTTTGGCTTTAATTGCAGTTTATTGTTAAAACGACTATTTTTGTTATTTTTAGGTAGCTTATAGTTATTTATCTATTATCTTTTATTATAACAGCGAAATTCTAACATGTTATTTTTATTATTTATTTTGCTTACTAATATAGTTTTAACACTTATAGTTACACGCGTTGCTACTAAGATTTCTAAGAATAAGGCAGATAAGTATATTGCGTACTATAAGTAAAACCTTAAAGAGATTAAGAAATATAAAGTAGGTAGTATCCTACTATAGATATTTAACTAGGTACGTAGGAAAACTAACTTACTTAAGTTAGATAATAGTTATATAGAAGAATAGCTTAGTGCTATAGAGAAGAATTTATATACTACTTAGGCACATATCTTAGAATTAGAACGCGCACTTCGCCTAGTATAATATAGAGACCATATTGTGTTTAGGCGTAATATATAGTCCCTAGCCTATTTCTAAATTAGCTAGTACCTTTAGTTAAGCGTAGCAGCTTATATAATCCTAATACTAATTTGTTTTTTAATTATTACATAAGTTCTATTGCCTATATGCCCCTATAGCCCTTTAGCTATTTCGTATATTTCGAAGATTAATAACTGCAACACACTCAACATCTATAGAGCCCGCCCCTAAATACGCCGCTAATAACAATCTTTACTATATAAAGATGCCTAAGATAGATAGCTTTAAGGGTAATAGTAAAGATAAGAATTATAAATAGTAGCGTATTAAGGCTATAAACAAGGTTTAAGTTCTGTTATATAAAACTACACGTGTTTTACTACCTTTAGTAAAAACTTAAGAAAAACGCCTAGAAAATTATTTATCTATTCTTTAACTCTATTACTATAGTGTAAGAACTCCTTTAACCCCTTAATAATATCTACCTTAATAATAAAAAGGCAGCAAAAGTGAAATAAGAACTATGGTTAGGCAGCCTTGCTTAGAAAGTCAAAGAGATAGTGGCTAAGTAGTAGTTGCGCTTTCTTAGCATAGTTAACTTGCTAGAATACACTCTCTTAAGATTAATTACGCATAATATCTTATGCGCCCTTACCTAGCTAGCCAAGCCTCTATTAGTGCTCCTACAAAAGATATATATTCCACGCCTTTATTATTCAAGCTAAGAATCTAAAGATAGTTAATTTATAGATTAGTGTAGGGCGCAATTCTTTATATAAGACTATAACTATATTATTATAATAACCTATAATACTATAACTAGTACTAGCTTCTTAAAGAAACCTACCGCCACTAGGGCTTTTGTATTCTTGGGGCAAGAATTATAGTTAAAGCTATCTTAAGCTTTAGTAATTAGCTAAGGTAGGTGCCTACTTTAAGTGTAGTAAAGTAGATTAATAATATATTATAACCTAATTCTCCTTATAAAGATAAGTCTATTACTCTAGCTAGTTAAATTTAGTACCTTAGTGTTTATCTATAATATAAATATAAACAAAGACTCAAATTCTAATAATCCCTATAACACTATAGTTATAAGTAATAATAAAGACGCCTAGTTAAATTTTTAGAGGCTTTTTTATACAACCGCGTATAGAAGCTTAAGTAATATAAAATTTAAAAAGATTTATATACTCTCTACACTCTACACCTATATAAAAAATTAGAGAATATAGTAAATCTGGCTACTTAGAACGTAAGCCTATATACACTACACTAAGTCTTTGCTACTATCTTAGGGCCGGCTAATTACGCTACTTAACTCGTCTTTAAGGCTTAGGTTAAGCTGCCTTAGGGCCCGCTAGTAGGCTAAGGCCTGCTAGCTTACTAATACTAGTGCTAGCATAAGCTTTATTAGTAATAGATTTATCTAATAACACTAACTAAAAGACTTATAATATGTAGTTTCCTATTACGCTTACCTTAGGAAATAGTAAACTAGTTAGCAAACTAATATAAGCTATAAATCTTACTATTTATTACAAATTTTATATATATTATTAGATTTATTATATTACTAATATTAGCAATTTCGATATTATTCTAGATATAGACTAAATGAGACAACACTATCTACACTTAGGTCTTTAGAAATTATTTTATACAGTTTAATTTATAGTATTGCCTACTAAACTAGCTTAATAAGGGCTTTCCTAAGACTATCTATAATAAGTTACCTTCTAATAGCGCTTTGCGTCCTAATATTATATAATCTCACAGAGATATTAAAGTAGTATTAGGCATTACTACGTTTCTTATAGCCATATAACAACCTAATAACCTAACTTAGATAGAGCTATATTATTAGGAACAACTAGGGCGACTACTAGAAAGTCTAAATTATAATATATAGTTATTTATAAACACTATAAACCTAGTAGTAGTCTTCTAAATAGACTTTAACACTTATATAGACAAGATATATTAACTACTAATATATAAAATAAAAAATCTAAGATAAGTTATCTAGCTTTTTATAGGATTGTGTTTAGGCTTTTAATTTTTTTTTAAGAAGCTAATAAGATTTCCTTACATTGCCTAGGGATTAACCACACTATATTAACCTAAAAGACCTAAAGATTCTAAGACCTTATATATATATGGCCTTATATAATTAAAAGCCTAAGTAATAAGGAGTATAGTAATAAGATATAGTCTAAAGGCTTTATACGCACTAGTATCTCGCCCTATATATTACTTATACTAGTAGTCTAAAAGCTAAGTAGTAGTCTTTACGTGTGTATTAACTACTAAGTGCTTAATATAGCCACTAAGAAGAATAGAAACTCTCCCCTTTATTACTAAGACGTTGGCTTAGCTTAATAAGGCAAAGTTTTTTAGTGTAGTTAATATTATTACCCGCTTTTAACGTAGTATAAATTAAAGAAGGCGATAAGAAAAAAACTATGTTTCTTATACGCTAGGGAGTATTAAATTCGGTAGATGTTTGACAAGTTGTAGCCAACTAGGTATCCTACTAAAGCTTAAGGACTGAGCTTGTCTGTTCGTGGTATCTGCTTGCGCAGTGCGTATGCTCGGCAGCCATAGACGCGTAGGTAAGCAATTGATGGTTTCTTGCCGTAGGCAATTTCGAATAGTGTTTTCCAGCCTAGTAATCGCGTGGGTGTGCGATTAAGCAGGTATGCTGCTGTAGGGTAGATCTTAGAGCTAAGTGCTAGACGTAGGTTTAAGGTGATCCTTATATTAAACGACTTCTCTTAATAAGACTTCTACCTAAGCGCTTTGCTAAGCTATTCTGCTCTTTAGTGTGTGGAGGAGCTCTAATCTGTAGCTTAATACCTTCTCTCTAATAGTAGTTTTTAGTAGAGTTGTCTGCCAGGCCATATCCTCGCTTATTGTTAGCAATAAGAAAGGTAACAGTTGTGTTGAATTCTTGTTTGATTGTTTAATCTAGACGTCTGATAATAGATAGTAGCGTAGGCTTGTCTCGTCGTCTAGGTATTGTGTAGACGAAATAGAACTTCGAGAATAGGTTAAACCTGTAGAAGACATATCAATCACCGTTGTAGGCTCTTATGTTAAGCTTAATTAGGTTAATAGCGATAGTTTTAAAGGCTTAGGTTGCCCCTATCTTATGGCCTATTTGACGCGAGATAATCTAATGTGCTTTGCTTTGTAGGCATTCTTCGCAGTTAATTGTTTAAGGAGCAGTTCTAGTAGCTAGCTGTATGCCTATTACGTGACTTGATAGTTGGTCAATCGCATCATTACTTAGATGTCCTATAAGGACACATAGAGCTGGGACTTGCTCAGCGATCTTAATTTTAGGCGGTAGGACTGAGTACTGTGGCCGACGTTAATAGGTAGCAAATGTTTGAAGCTGAGTAGATTGGGTAGATGGAGGATCAGTTCGATGGACCACTAGCCAGTGACCACCTAGCCTAGTGAGGCTAGCGATGTCTTCAACTCGTGACCCTAATAAGTTGGACTGATATAGAGTGTGTTTCTTCCTAAGTTAAAATAGACGTTTAATAATAATAGTTAGGCTAGAGAGAGACTAGGCTTGTAAAGAAGCTTAGTATTAAGGCAATGCGCTTAAGCTTTGTCTTTCTCTGTCCTTAAGGGCGTCAATAGGAGTATCTCAACTTCTCCCCATGCCTAAATAGCTATCTCTGTGCCTCCTGCGAGGACAACATCGTCTGGCGATGCAGGAGCCCTTCTATTAGAACTTGGTAGGATTGTTGCAGATGTGGATATTAGTGGCTAGATCTAGCGTCTATAAGTAGAGGAGCGGGAAGTGTTATAGCGTTAGCCTGTTATTAAATACCAATAAGTAGACAGCGTAGGCTTTATAGGGAAGGTTGGCTGCAGGTGCATCACCTGCGTCTATTTCTATTAAATCAGGTTCTAACCTGTAGCTCCCTTAAACCCTACGCTTCTTATAGCGCTAATTCTTTTCCTAAATCTTGTTTAGTAGTATGCCTTTCGTATCCTTAGCTTCGTATTTAACTATCTTCTTGGCTTTTTTAGGGTTTTCGACGACGAATCCTCCTCTGCGCTGTGAGGTGTCGATATATAGACACTGTCCCCAATAGTGTAGATCCCTACAGAGACATAGCTTTAATAGCTTTAATAGCTTGTCCTAATAAGGTCTCTTTCTATTGTTTTGTCTATATAGAGACTCCTCTTAATTCAATGTAGCTGCAAATGCTTCGCCTTGGATAGTTAATTTGTTGTTGCGGTCGTACGATAGTAGCGCAGGTATCCTACTAGTAGTTTAGGTAGTGTTAGCTAGATAGAGTCGCTATTTAAGGCAGTTAAGATAGTTTCTGCGTTAAATACTGTGATAGCAATAGTAGCAGCGTAGCTAGGGTTAATCTGCCTAATAGCTTAAATAAGGTCCTTATGTGGTCGGTAGCCATACGTCTCTAGTAGCTTAAGTTGTTTGGCCCTGTTATAGGCAGCAAGAAACGTGCTACACTACTCCTCTAGATTCTCTCTATAAGTATGCAGTACTTTAGCAGTGTTGTAGGCTTTCTAGACCTAATATTCTTAATTAGCTGTTATAGGGCTGTAGAGCTCCTATAGTATCTTAAGCTAATCGTAGAGGGACTTTTAGTCCTTAATTTAATAGACTAGGTCCTAAGTAATAGTGTTAGCTACGTGCGCTTCAATTTGGCTAATCTTATTTTTAGTTCGTCTGTATTCCTTAAGCTCCCTATAGTAGAGACTTATTTCCTAATTGTACTGCGCTTAAGCTTTAGTAGTAGGTTCTGTCGCTAGCGATCCGTCTTTGTTAATAGTTTGAAGCTGGGCAGGTTGCTAAGGCTTGCTAAGCGTTAATAGGGGTGACAAATCTGGATTAATATATCCCTATACGTCTCTAGCCTCTGCGAGCCTTTTAACAGTATAGATCTATAGTTCCCAGTTGTGTAGACCGTGAAGGATGATCGAAGAGCTAGCCTTTGACATGGCAAGATAGAGTAGGCTCGATCAACGGATAGGTAGGTAGGGAGTTAATGTATGTATATAAGTGCGGATTAGGCCGGGCTTATAACTATAAGCAGTTAGGTAGTATATGTAGAAAGTCTATATTGTAGAAGTATCTGTGTTTAGATGTGTGTATGCCTGTGTATTATATATGGAGTGATCAGAGGCTCGTATATAGTAGGCGAGCTGACTCATGAGACTAATGTCGTTATGTGACATAGCTCTAGGCTGCTTACAGTTAATGGCAAATCGCGCTGTTTGTTTGCGCCACCCAGTTGGCCTTAGTGGGTAGATTAAGGGATGTTATATGCCTTCGCTATAGCGCGTAGGCTTGGATAAAGGCTAGCGTTGAAATTGCTAATAGCTAATTGTATAGCTTCTTTGTAGGGGTCTATATTAATAAGCGTTATGGAGAGATATTGCGTGTTTTGTGCAGGTGTTGCGTTTTGGTGGAGTAGACGGTAACCCTATGTGGGCGGCGACTATATGCGCTAGCTTAGTTTTTTTTTTTTTTTTGCGACTAAGGGGTTTCTAATAAAAATATTATAATAATAGTAGATATTCCTTCTGCTATTATATATATAGAAAAGCGTTTTAAAGTATTAATAAAAAGGGTTAGCGCGTTATAAGCGAGCTTAGTGGGCTTAGTATACCTACTCTAACTAAAAAAAAATTTATATACAAAATTATATATAAGGCCATATCGCTATACTATAGTTTAAAGTGGGAAAGGTATAAAATAATATTAGCGCTATAACTAGTAGTATATATACTACAACTATCTTTCTCTACTATTATTTCTAAAGATTACTAGAAGTAACAACTATTATATTAGTAGGTTTATATTATTATAAGATATATACTAGATAGGAGCTTATATACTATAGGTATACTAATATTCTATCTTTATATTAAAGTTAACCTTAAGACTTTTACTACTATCGCTCTATTTCCTACTATTCTTCTAAGCCCTAATACTAAAATTATAGTTAACGCCGCCTAAAAGTATACTCTAATCTATTTGTCTAAAGATACTAGGTCTATACTAAAGTATTGCTCTATTTAGAAGATTATTAATAGGAAGTAGAAGGTATATCTTATTTTATATAAGGCGGTCCTAGTGTACTAGTTAGGCTAGTAATAAATTAGTAACTATAGGCGCTATAATAGACGCGTGGGGTTGCCACTATAGTTCCTTATATTACTGCTAGTTAGAAAGGTAGTAATAACCTTAGAGAAGAGCAGCAAGAGGAAAGAGAAGAAGATATTTATTAATAAGTTACTAGAGGAAGAGAGTGTTATATAAATACGTTAGATCCTTATAGTTATAGTGTTAGATAAGCGCAACACATAAGCGGCGTAATAATACTAATAATAGTAATAATAAAGCTTAGTTTACTATGTACGCTTTAAGTAAACTTAATAGCTATTAGAGTGCTTATAAATAATAAGAGGTAAGTGTACAGTTTATAAACTATCCTTATAAACTATTATTATATTAGTAGAGACTTAGTAGACTATATTTTTAGGCGCTAGACTAGAGCGGCCTTTTTATTCCAACCTACGCAGGCTTAAATTAAAAAAAATATAGTTAAAAAGAGTAATTAACACACTAAATAAAATAATGCGACTAAATCTTTAGTATATACTTTTTAGTAATAGTAAGTACTTTTTTAAGAATAATATTAATGCCTAGATATATAGTAGGGCGTAGGTGTAAAGAAATAGTAGGAAATTTATTAAGAATAACTTTAATATAGTAATAGAGTAATTATTAAAACTATATTAGTAAGCAAAATAAATAATAAAATAATATATTAGAGTTTTGCTATTATAATAAAAGATAAATAGATAAATAACTATAAGCTACCTAAAAATAACTAAAATAGTTATTCCGATAATAAGTTGCAATTATAGCCAAAGTTAACTTTAAGTAACGTATAAAAAGTTTACTAAAAGATAATTATAAGAAATCTAATGTTATATGTATTAAATTACTTAAAACTAAAAAACAAAATATAATATAAAACCAACCTAATAAATATTATAAAATACGCTATTATAATATAAATAAGCCCGTAATTAATTTTTCTAAATTAATGACTTTTAATAACTTGTCGCAATTAAGCACTTTAACAATTTTAAGCAATTACTAAAAAGAATATACTAAATAAGGCAATATTATATGTATTAAAATACTTATTACTAAAAATAAAATAAAATATATATTAAAACACTAGCGCGTATAAAAGTTAAAGGCATAATTAAACTATATAAAGCTAAGTATTCGTTAGTCTAAATTATTTTCTATATAGATTGCTAGGTAGCCAGTTTATTAAACTTAATTAACCAGTTTAATAATACTAACTCAATTACCTCTTTATCTATTTATTCACTTTTCACAATTAGAAATAATTCTTTTATTATTATTATTAATAGTAGTATTATTAAGTAATATATCTAGACTTAATTCGCGAGAGCTTATATTATTCTCGTTATTATTCTCGTTATTATTCTCGATATTGCTCTCGTTATTATCCTCGTTATTATTTATATCTAGATTTTTAGAATCTATAGTTTGCTCTATATTATTCTTATTATTATTATTATTATTTAGGTTATTATCTCGGTGTATATTATTTTTACTATTAAATAGTATATTAACTTCTTTATTAGAGTCGTTATTAATGTGATAAAAGTAATTTTTAAGAATTTTAACATCTCTAGTATATACTAGTTTATTATCTTTTAGATCTAATATTTTATAATTATAGTTATTATAACCTACTAGTATACCTATTTAGCTTTAGGTGCTAGTTTAGTTAATTGTTATTTAACTAAGTAGTAACAGTAGGCCCTAGATTTTAATATTATTATAGTTAGGTTTCTTTGTATAAAGTTTTTTATTTAGGCTTATAAAAGTTAAATTGCTATGTAGTGTAATATTATATACACATACTGCGTTTTTAACAGCGTATTGCTAGTAACTAGTTGGTAAATTACTGTAAAACAATAAGCTTTTAGCTATTTCTATTATAGTTCTATTTATTCTTTTAATTAAACCATTTGGTTCGAGTGTATATAGCGGATTAAATTAGTAAATAATACCATTTTGTGTTGTTAAATAGCGTAAAATTACTATCAGCAAATTCCGTGCCATTATCTATTTTAATAATTTTAATTTTTTGATTACTTTGGTTTTCAACTTTTGTTTTAAAGTCTTTAAAGGCTTTAAACGATTCTAGTTTATATTATAATAGTTTAAATTCTAATTTTCTAGTAGCAGAGTCTAGAAAGAATATAATATTATTATAATTATTTTTAGAGAGAGTAATAGGCCCACATAAATTAATTACTATTTTATTTAAGTAATTATCTACTTAGTAGTAATTTCTCTACTATTATTATTTATTAGCTTAGCTTTTATACAGCTAGAGCAATTAAGTTTATAGTTAGTAGATTTAGTTATACTTAGTATTTTATATATAACGTCTAGATTTTTATGTCTAAAACGATTATGATAGAGATATATTAAGTTCTCTTTATATTTACTAATAGTTTTATTTTTATTAATAACCTTTTTAGTAAATAGAATGTTATCTATTACTATATTATCTATATTTATTATATAAAGATTGTTAATTAGAGTTGCTTCTAATATTATTTTAGTATTCTTTTTAATTATAGCTTTGTTTTTTTATAAAGTTTACTATAAGGTCTTTTTCGACTAATTTCTTTACTAAAATAATATTACATTAAATTTAGGCAAATAAAGATAGTTATTTAAGACTATCTTAGTATTATTATATATAAAGCTCACGTTGCCAATAAATTGCGAACTTAAAATATTGTTATTTCCCCATTGTATTTTTGTAGTTTTTCTAACTAACGAATTTTCTATAAATAGGTTTTTGTTGGAGATAATATGAGATAAACTACCTGAATCTAGTATTAGATTAGGGCTTTTTGACTTGGTAGTTATAAATACCTTAGTAGTTTTTAATTTTAATTCTTAATTAGGATTTCTAGAATTAAATTCTAGATTTCGAGGATTTCGATGTCCTTTTTTCGAATTAGTTGTTGTTTTTATTTAGGGTAGTTAATAATACCTTTTTAGTTTCCATTAGTTTAGATAACTTAGCCATTTTATCTAACAGCTTTCGATCTAGTCGATCTGATGGACATTCGGATTCACACGATTTAATTGATTTTTATCTATTTTTTTATCCTTTTTAGATTTAAAATCGTGATTTATTTTAAACTATATAGGTTTATTTTTAGGATGTAAATACTAACACTTATTAGTAAAGTGGATATTTGTTTTACACTTATTACAAAATCGTTTAGACTTTATAACTTTATATTAATTCTAAAATTTAGTGTATAAAACCTTAGTTTTATTACTATCTAAGTGCGTCTAACGACGACTTTCTTTAATTAAATTAGAGAATAAATTCTCTAGATTAATCTTTAAAGAATTATCTCGAAATAATTAAGTTACTAAAGTAACAAACCCCTTATAATTAGGAGTTAAATTGTTTAACACCTAGGCCACAATAATCTATTTGGGTATTTTAATTAACTTATAGTTAAGATTTATTATTAAATATTTGATTTTATTAAGGTACTCCTCTATTAAATTAAAATCTAACAAGGTACTATTAAATAACTCCTTGAAAAGAAGAAATTTAGAATAGTAATCTTTAGAAGAATAAAGATTCCCTAAACAAATCTATATCTTATTAGCTATAGATAAATCCTTAATATGCTGTAAAGGACTATCTTTAACTAATAAAGTAATAATTAATTATGCTTTTAAATTAATATCTTTCGATACTAAATTAATTACAATATTATTATTACTCTAAATTGCAGCCATACAATTTTCTATTATAAGAATAGAAATAGTCCTAGGCTTTTATATCTCATAATTAGAAATACCCTAAAGTATCTTCTGCTTAGAAATAGAAGAAATCTTAGAACTCATTATAAATAAGATTAATAGGCCAGAAAGAGCTTAGAAATGTAAGAAAAATAAGGTATTTCTTAAAAAATTAATAAGGCTTAGCGAAATTACCTAAAAAGGTAATAAACTAGTCTAGCTAGTAAAAGAGCTTAGAAAATTCTAAAAAGAATAAAGTATTAGTCAAAATATCGATTTTGCCAAGATAGGTTAGTAAGCTAAAAGGACTAGACTAGCTAGTATAAAAGAAATTAGAATCTTAAGGAAATTCTAAGAAAAATAAGGTATATATCGAGAAATTAATAGAAGAGTAGCTTAGTAAGCTAAAAGGTAGATAATAATAAATAATAAAATTATTAGAGCGCCGGGCTCATAACCTATAAAAAGTAAATAAATAGATAAGAAGGTAATTAAGTTGGTATTATTAAACTAGTTAGTTTTCTTTAATAAACTGGCTATCTAGTAATCTATATATAAAATAATTTAGACTAATAAATACTTAGCTTATATAGTTTAATTATGTCTTTAACTTTTATGCGCGCTAGTGTTTTAAACTAATATTTAAGCTATTATTTTATACTAGTGTTTTATACATAATAGTGTTTTATATACGAGCTATTATTTTATATATAATAGTATTTTATATATAAGCTATTTTTTTGTTAAAACTATATTAGTAAGCAAAATAAATAATAAAATAACATGTTAGAATTTCGCTGTTATAATAAAAGATAAATAGATAAATAACTATAAGCTACCTAAAAATAACAAAAATAGTCGTTTTAACAATAAGTTGCAATTAAAGCCAAAGTCAACTGTAAGTAACGCACAAAAGTTTACTAAAAGATAATTGTAAGAAATCTAATATTATATGTATTAAATTACTTAAAACTAAAAACAAAATATAATATAAACCTAACCTAATAAATATTATAAAATACGCTATCAGAATATAAATAAGCTCGTAATTAATTTTTCTAAATCAATAACTTTTGACAAACTTGTCGCAATTAAGCGCTTTAACAATTTTGAGCAATTGCTAAAAAGAATATACTAAACAAGGCAATATTATATATATTAAATTACTTATTAGAAACAAAATATAAAAGACTTGTTTTATAATATAAAATATATTAGCGTATAATAAACTAAGGAGTAATAAATTATTCTAAAATAAGGCGTTTATTATTAACGTCACAACTAAGCAATAGTAAAACAAAGTTTGCATATAAAACACTAGTTTGCATATAAAACACACTAGTTTGCATATAAAACACTAGTTTGCATATAAAACACTAGTTTGCATATAAAACACTAGTTTGCATATAAAACACTATTGCATATAAAACACTAGTTTAAACATTAGTTTAAAACTAGCACGCATGAAAGTTAAAGGCATAATTAAACTATACAACACTAAGTGTTCGTTAGTCTAAATTATTTTGTATATAGATTGCTAGGTAGCCAGTTTATTAAAATTAATCAACCAGTTTAACAATACCAACTCGATTACCTTCTTATCTATTTATCCACTTTTCACATTTTTTTATAATAGTATTTTATATACGAGCTATTATTTTATATATAGACTAGTGTTTTATATATAGACTAGTATTTTATATATAGACTAGTGTTTTATATATAAGCTATTGTTTATATACAAACTAGTGTTTTACTATTACTTAGTTATAATATTAATAATAAACGTCTTATTTTAGAATAATTTCTTACTCCTTAGTTTATTATACGCTAATATATTTTATATATTTATTTTATTTTTAGTAATAAGTAATTTAATTTAATGTATATAATATTGCCTTATTTAGTATATTCTTTTTAGCAATTGCTTAAAATTATTAAAGCGCTTAAATGCGATAAGTTGTCAAAAGTTATTAATTGAGAAAAATTAATTACGGGCTTATTTATATTATAATAGCGTATTTTATAATATTTATTAGGTTAGTTTTATATTATAGTTTTTTTTAGTAGTTTTACGTAATTTAGTATATGTAATATTAGATTTCTTATAATTATCTTTTAGTAAACTTTTTATGCGTTACTTAAAGTTAACTTTGGCTTTAATTACAACTTATTGTCGGAACAACTATTTTAGTTAATTTTAGGTAGCTTATAGTTATTTATCTATTTATCTTTTATTATAATAGCGAAATTCTAACATATTATTTTATTATTTATTTTGCTTACTAATATAGTTTTAATACTAATACCTATAATACAAGGCAAAACTTTAAAAGAATAACTTTAGAAAACTCAAATGAGTTAATAGATGAACTAGCCTTATTAATAACTAAAAAAATAAACTAACTAGCTATACAGAAGCTATAAATAGTAAAGATAAAGATAATTAGCTAAAAGCTATGGAGCTAGAAATTAGTCAACTAAATAATTAAAATACGTAGGAAATAATATACTTACCGAACAATAGAAAGCCTTTAAAAGGTCGTTGGGTTTTTAAAATTAAAATAGATAAAAATAATAATCTATTAAAATATAAAGCCCGATGGGTAGTAAAAGGTTATAGTCAAATTTATGGCTTAGATTATCTAGAAACCTTTGCTAATACACTAAGAATTGAAACTATAAGGCTATTATTATTATTTGCCTATTATTTAGATCTTGAAATACAATAATTTGATATTAAAAAACGCGTTCTTGTATGCCCCTATAGATTCTAGAATCTATATTGAACAACCTATTAGTTTTAATAAATTTAGACATAAAGTCTGTAAATTAAATAAATCTTTATATGGCTTAAAATAAGCTCCTAGAGCATAATATTTATATTTAAAAGATAAATTACAACAACTAGGTTTTTATTCTATCTTTGCTAAACAAGGAATTTTTACTAATAAAATAACTAATTTAAAAGAAAAAGTCTTCCTAATTGTCTATATAGACGATATACTAGTAATTAGTAAAAGTCTTAAAACTATTACTATATTAAAAACTAAATTAAATATATTACTAGAAGTTAGTGACCTAGGGGAAGCTAGCTACTTTCTAGGTATGGAAATTATTAGAAATAGAAAAGAAAAATCACTTTATTTAAAACAAACTAAATATATTAATAATATGCTTAAAAAATATAATAAACTAAATCTAAATCCAATTAATTCACCTAGCGATCTAGGAAATAAACTAAATAAAAATACTAAACAAGCTTCTTTAGAAGAAATTAATTTATATTAATAATATATAGGTAGTTTAATCTATCTAATAACTTATATAAGACTAGATATAGTATTTAGTGTATATAATTGCGCTAGACATATATTTTAATCCTAATAAACAACACTACACTACTGTTAATAGAATATTTAAATATTTAAATAAAACAACAAACTTAGGCCTATACTTTAATAATAATAATAATAATAATAATTCTAACTTAATTAGATACACAGACGCTAACTAGGGCGGTGATCTAATAACTAGAGAAAGCACTACTAGTTATATATTTACCTTTAATAAAACGCCTATTAGTTAGGCTAGTAAACTACAAAAATCGATTGCTTTATTAATATGTAAAGCTAAATATATGGCTCTAAAAGAAGCTATAAATAAATACATCTATTTAATAAATATATATAAATAATTATAAATTAATAAACTATTAAATATAAAAACTTCTAATTTTTTATATTCTCTAATAATGAACCTGCTATTAATTTAGCGTTTAATCCTAAACATTATAGTATAACTAAACATGTTAATATATAATATTACTACGTAAGAGAAAAAAAATATAAGAAAAAAATAATAAATCTAGACTATATACCTATAAAAGAACAACTAGTAGATATATTAACAAAAGCCCTTAATAATAATACCGATAACTATATATTTCAAAATCTTAATATAAAATAAAATAAAAAGGGTTAAAACTATAATAGTAGTAATAAGCAAAATATCTAAAATAAAGTATATATTACTTACGGGGACGTGTTAAAACTATATTAGTAAGCAAAATTAATAATAAAATAATATGTTAGAATTTCGCTATTATAATAAAAGATAAATACATAAATAACTATAAGCTACCTAAAAATAACTAACATAGTCGTTCCGATAATAAGTTGCAATTAAAGCCAAAGTTAACTTTAAGTAACGTATAAAACGTTTACTAAAAAAGATAATTATAAGAAATCTAATATTATATATATTAAATTACTTAAAACTAAAAACAAAATATAATATAAAACTAACCTAATAAATATTATAAACTACGCTATTATAATATAAATAAGCCCGTAATTAATTTTTTTCTAAATTAATAACTTTTAACAACTTATCGCAATTAAGCGCTTTAACAGTTTTAAGCAATTACTAAAAAGAATATACTAAACAAGGTGTTCGTATACTATATAGGCAAGGGTACCTAAGGGTGTTAAGGTTTTAATATTGCCGCACGATAGTATTATATAGGGATTACGTAATGCCTATACGCCATAGTCTGTGCGCCGTAGGATCTTCTTTTTTCTATTTACATCCTCTCTAGAGATAAGTAATTAATATTAAAGTTATTCTATTATATTATTTCTTTTTCTTATATAATTACCCTATACACCCTCCACACTTACTATTATAGAGTATTAGAATTTAATGTCTGTATAGCTAGCTGTAGAGCCTATTTAACACTAATTAGTAGTTAACTAACCCTTAACTACAAATTAGTAAGAGTAAAAATAGATTATATAAGTTGTTATTAGCTATATAATTTGTTTCGTATACTCTATTCTTTATACGTAAGAGAATAGTAGACTAAAACTTTGTGTAGAGTTAGTAAGTAGATATTACTACTATATAAAACAAAGGGAGCGATTATATAAGATGTTATTAGCTGTATAATTTATTTTATTATATCCTATTCTCTGTACGCAAGAGAATAGCGGATTAAACCTTTATAGAGTTAGTAAGTAGATATTACTACTATATAAAACAAAGGAAGCGATTATATAAGACGTATAAAAACCTATTCTTATCTATAGAAATAGCAGATTTAACTCTTTTATTAAGTTAGTAAGTAGATATTACTACTATATAAGATTTAAGAAGAGATAGTGCAGTAAGCACACTACTAGTAACTATATAAACACATAGTTAGATAATAATATAATCCTAATAAAGCGCAACTCTTTATACAACTAATCTATTAAACAAACTAGTTATGTAATAGCTACCCCTACTACTACTTTATATAAAGCCCTCGCCTTTACTACCTCTGCCTGATAAGACAATACTAATGTGCCTAAATATACTAGATTGTACAATAAGTATGCTAAAGGGATAGGAATATTAGAGGCAACACTGCGTAAGGGAATAAGACCTAAGTACTAAAAGGATGAGATTAATCTAGTAGATAACTCCTCTCTATTAGAAATGCAATTGTACGTAGTATATACTATTAGTAATTATTATACGCTATACTAAAAAGGGACAGCTTTCTTAGAATTATTCTAGGAAGACTTTAAAGAATAGGAAGAATACTATTTTTTAAAGATAAGCTGTGTGTTTAGAAGAAAGCTTATCGCAGTCCTAGGAGAAAAGGGCATTACACTAAAAATAAATACTAGAGTTATAAATACTAGCAAACTATATAAAGTAGCCTAAGGCAATGCTAATACTACTTATATAACACTACCTTCTCTAGCCCACTTAACTTCTTATACGCAGACACTAAGGCCAATTCTACCTAAGCTAGTTAAGCTAGCTATCGCACAAACCTAAATAGAGTAAGCCATTACTACTATAGGCACCTATATAGCTATAGGTTTTTATAAATATCTTAAGAGAGTCTTTATATAAGTACTAAGGACGATCTTATTTATATAAATAACTAAATAAACTATTACTCTTTATATATAGTACCTAACTACTATTTTGCCTACCTACTCGCGATTATTAAATGCTGTATAGAATAGAACTACCACTTATTAAATATAAATTATAGGCACTATACTAATCTATATAGACTAAGACTATGCTATAATCTAACCTATATAAACTTTCGCCTAAGCATAACCTACCTTCTTAGAGAATTCTAGCTAATAAAATAATCTAATTTTAAAAGGTATAAAATAAGGATAATAACTATACTAGAGCTCTATATAATATTTTAGTAGATAAGACTAGGATCTTTATAGATCTATATAGACGCCTAGATATTGCTAAGAATTAATACCTAGATATCTTTTTAGATATTCTTACTAGCCGTGCGGCACAGTATTTCCTCTATACTATCTACCCTAGATAATTGTGGAAGTGCTTGTACAAAGCACTTAATAGTTACTTTAATACCACTATTAACTATAACTAGTATTAGACAGACTAGACTATAATAACTTTCGTATAATGCTAGTGCAAAAACCCTAATAAGAGTCTACACAAAGTCCTAGAGGCAATAATTAATAGGCTTACTCTCGCATAGAGAGTATTGGGTGCGGACTTCGCTAGGGAAATTCCTCTCTATACTACTGTTATATAAGTATGCCGCAGATATATAGAGCTAGAGTAGGCTATATTTACTTTTAAGCCTATCTATAAAGCTCTATTTGCTAATCTCTATGCATTAATTTAAGTTGCAATTTAATTGCCAATCTAATTAGCACTTATAAGAGGCTAATATATACTATACTAATTATAAATATAACTTTTCTACACAAAGAGGCAGATTACTAGTCTCTTGTGGATAAGAATTTTATAGACAATTTGTACTATTATTATCGTAATTTAGATCCTAATTAAATAATATTTATATAAGACTAAAGAAGTGTTTTATATGCTATAAGAAAGGTTATTAGTCTTCTAACCATTTGCGTAATAAGCGTACCTGCGTAATAAGATAGTATATTACCATCTATAAAAAGCATAATAATAAAACGCCTTTGTACAAAACTATTTAGTCCTATATTTAGGATATAGAAGGGTATAATAATAAGGAATCTACTTTACACAAAGAAGAGAAGTAGAGTAAAGATAATAAGGATAGTAATAATTAAGTATTCTATCTAACCACTACTACCTATCTTTACCGCATAAATGGCAAACATATCTATAAGATAAAGCTAGAGGAGTGTATAGAATAGTTTATCCTTAAAGATTAATACTATATAATATACTAAAGTAAACTATAGGATATAGGTATAGTAAGGATTTCCACTATTAGCAAAGCATAGCTAGAGGCATACGTATAAGAAAACCCCTATATAAAGATTAATTAGATACCTAGCAATACTAATATTAGCTTTAGAGGTTAGAATTTATAAGAATCTCTAGAAACTGTATAAATTATAAATCTAATAGGAATAGTTACCTGCTATATTCTAGATACTCTAACATTATTTCTACTATTACTAGCAAATGCTAATAAACTAAATGCATACTTTAATAATCTTTTAGATATTATTATATAAAAGGACGGCATAACTATATCTATTATACGCAAATAGGGACACCCTTTTTTTAATATTAGTAAGAAAGAAACTGTGTCTTTCTTTACTAAACAAGAACTCTATTGTCTTTATTAACAATTTAGACATTTCTATATAGAAAGACTTTAGAAGCTGCTTACTAATACTAGCTATAAAGTAGATGCCAATGTACTAAACAAAATTTAGAAGTTTTGCCACCACTATTAATTATATAAATAAGCCCCACGTTGCTTTAAGTTTACTATTAAGGATAATACCCACTTTAACTATAAGATTATTATTATTATTATACGTATTAAAACTAGAGACGCACTACATATTATAAATACAGATATATTATTTTAAGCTATAATCTTCTTAAAATTAATATTTATATAAAAATGCGTGGGAAGCCCTCTATAAATACTAGATTAATATCTACTAAGGTCTATTTAACTATATTATACATAACCTAGGTATAAACTTTGTATTAGATAAGTTTAGAAACTACGCAAAGATTATTAGCACAACTTATAGGCAGATGCCTATAGAAGTATATTAGGTAATAGGGAAGGTTGAGCGTTTGCACGCACCTCTCTATAGAGCCTTTAATATTCTTAAGGCTAAACTAGAAGATTATATAGATAGGAAGGATATCCTCTAGATGGCTGTTAAAGTGTAAGACTGCCGCATGGCTGTATGGTCGGTCCTTGGTCACATGACCTCGGCCGGAATAACCTTATGCCTAGCCTCACCCATAACACCTTTAGGCCCTCGGCCCTCCATAGTAATGAGACACCTCTTTTCTTATGGTCAACCTATATCACTATGAATTACTGTGATCTCCACTATCTTACAGTTATAAGCCTAGCACGACGCTTATTGCGCACCCTCTAAAACTCCTTACTAATTAGTCCTGCTGCCACATTATCACTCGCATGGACCAGAGCAGAGTTTTTTATAATAACAAACAACAAGAAAAGTTATATTGCAAAACTACTATTATAGTTACTATAAATTACTGTAAAAACACTATAAGACTCTAAATTATAATAAAAAGCCTACACTAGTGGCTAAACACGCGAAAAGTTATTGCAAACGCGTTATAATGGCAACGCTAAAGGACAAAAAAGTTATACTAAAAGGGATAGACAACTTTAAACTATAGTACACAGTTTTTAAACGTACCGCGCGCACACTACGCGTCCTAAAATATATGTTAACCTAGAGGCTACAAACCTTACAGTGCTAGAAGACGTTAAATCCAACCCTAATAAAAACCTTAATATTGCAGTGTGGAAAGAGAAATACAAGCGCAAATAAGATCGCGAGAAATTGCTAAGCAAGCTTGAAAGCCATATTACAAGTATATAGTAAGGGACAATATACTAATTTCTATGCCTGCTAACTACACTATTATAGAATAAATTAGGTTCCTATATAAGAACTACTTAAAACTAATAGTTACCAAATAAGAAGAAGCAGACTGTTAATACAACAAGGCGAAGAAGTACACGCCTAGTCGCTAGTTAATTAAGGACTGGATGAACGACTTCTAAATTCATCTTAATAAGGCTATTGAACTGAAGGTTCTAGCTGTCTAGGGTTTTCGCTCCCTAGCAAGATCTTCTTAAGGTCTTTTATGCTATTAATTTAGGGTTTATAGCAACAATAAATAAGAAAAGTCTATAAGGCCTGTTTAGTATATGTTAACGCAGAACTTAATCTACTAGCTTTGACAGTCTATACTATACCAGCTATTATTAATCGCGCAGGCGTTGTTGTTACACTAGAACACACTTATTACAGTCCCTGCACCACCACCAAGTATACCTGACGAGGTATCTGTCGCGGCGCTTATTTAACACTACCGAACAACGCCGTACCTACATAGCTTAAACAAGGGCAATATACGAGGCACCGCCTATGCCGCGCTTAACAGAGCATAGTCTCTTTACTATATAGATACAAGAAATTAGAGCTGTAGCTTAACGCCTTTAAATAATATAGGAGGACTTTAGAATAATAGGAAGCGTACTAACACTAAGATCGCTGGTGGTTTGCAAAGAAAGTCTTGTCCTTGTGGCAAAGGCGACGCCCACCTAGGTAACCCACAATGGGGAGCTTGTCCATACATCTGCACCTGGCTGCAAGGAATTAGGTTTAAAATCGACCCAGCTTGCGTCGAAGCTATTTAAAGATACAGTGAGGTTACTAGATAGGCTAAGCTGCTTAACACAAATACAAATAAGAGAGAAGGCGAAGCAAGATTGCGTTACACACCTATAGGTTATATCAACGCTGGCAACTAAGCCTCTAATAGAGAATATAAATAGGTATATATAACAAAAATACCTTGCAATAAGCAACAAGCGACGTCTGACCTTAGTACTCTCTATTACTTTTAGATCCTTAATTGTGGTTTGGACATACACGTCTGTAATAAGCCTAATAAGTTTATATAGATTTGTCCTGCGATACTAGGCAAAAGGATTAGTTGTGGAGAAGACTTAGTGGAAATCGCCGCATGGGGTGAATGCGATATAGAAATCCAGACACTAGGTGGACCTATAAGGACTATATTAAGGAACGTTGCCTTATATCTAGGCTTTATTACCTTACTAGTGTTGCTCTTAAGGCTTAGAGGAAAAGATATCCACTTTAACTTAGGGCGTAAATGCCTGTACACAAAAGGATAGCACTAAGAATCCTATCTAGGCAACAGTTGAACCTATAGGCGGTTACTATGTTCTAGTGGACCAACGGTCTCCCCTAGCACCACCAGAGGACCACACCAACAGACCTTTCCTAGCGCTTGCCAACAAAAGGAGCTATAAGAAACCCTCTATTGCACACCACTACCTAACCGCACGTTATCTGGTCTTTCACGCACACACGTCTTAATAGGCCATACTAGAGCTGAATTAATAGAGAAACTAAGTTAATGTTGCTAGCATAGCTCCGCTCACATCTCCTCCCCCTAGTATATAAGACTGCGAATAATGCAGAGTTAATAAGGCTTTACAGATTATCTTACGGAGATCTAATAGAGAGCACCAACCTACGCGTGTATTTGAAGCTATTGCTATTAATATTATCGCACTTAACGCTAAATCTCTTGCGGGCAACTAGTATATTTTTTATAGTTACTGTCTTGTCTCTAAGACCTATATAGTGTATAGCATACCCGATCGATCTACAGATGTCCTGGATAGAGTCTTTAAACTTATGGACAGACACATTAAACGCCGCTACAACGCCAGCCTAGTGTTTGTACTAATAGACGGAGAGAGAGCTTATAGGTTTTAGAATAACCTTAGTATAGTTAAGCACTGCAAATAACAAGGCATTACTATACAGCAGCTCTAGTCCCCTAATACTACAGAACAATTAGGCTATGCAGAATGGTTAGGAAAGATGCTAATCACTATGTCTTGATCACTTAGGACTACGTCTAACCTTCTACTTTACCTGTGCGAAGAGATGTACGTCTATGCGGCATATCTACTTAATTGGACTCCTATTAAATTATTAAACTAGACTACACTGTTTAAGGCTGCACACAGCAAACTCAAACTGCCCTCTATTGCTTATCTACGCATCTACAGATGTAGAGAGTATACTACCTTCGCAAGAAGATTCCCTGAACAGACAAGCTTTCCCTAAGGGCGCTTATTAGTTACTTAGTAGGCGTAGACTCACGCAATATCTACTGTATATAGGTACTAAAAGCTGTATCCTGCGGACACAGAGGCAAGGTTATTCGAACAAGGGATATTACCTTTAATAAAGAACTATTCTTTAGGTCTACTAATAAAGAGAGCCTACTTAGCATTTAGTTAGATTAAGCCATTAACACATATTAAGGTTAAAGAATTAGAAAGTGAGCAGGAAGATTCTAATAAGGAAGTATATAAAGACGCTAAGCTGTCTATCCTTCCTACTAAAACCCTACTCGCAGGCGAGAAATTAGGCCAAGCTTATAATGTACACCGTGGCAGAGATGCATACCCTTCACTAGTTTCTATGGTTAATTGGACCTCCGCGCCCGCCAACGTCAGTACTAGCTACACCGCCGACGCCCTCTTAGTCCTCTGCGTCCCCTACACCTACATCAATGGGACCACCTCCTGCGCAAAGAAAGCGATACAGGACTAATACCTATCTCTAAACTACTAATATGTTGCCTAAACGCACACGAAATTCTGCTGCTAAACGCTATCTAGACTTATTAGAACACGTTCGCGTTAGCCTTACTACTAGACAAAGTGCCCTAATTAATCGCACTATCACGGCGAGTCTATAGAGACCAGCTTCCGCCCCTGCCTTAATTTTGGAATAATGTCCTGAAACTCCCTATGTAGTTCAGAGAAAGCTTTATAGCAGCTGCGAAGAAGGAGCTGAATACTATCGCTAGAAAGGAGATATACACTAAGATTCTGCTCTTAGAGCTCCCTCTAAACACTAAAGTCTTGCTACTTATGTAGGTCTTTATATATACAAATTTGATTAAGGCTATCTAGCTAAGTTTAAAGTAAGGATTGTGTTGTGAGAGGAGACTTGCAGACTGTTGTGGGTGACACCTATGCTGCTACTCTTACTATACGAATATTCCGCGCTCTTATAACAATTGCCGCCTACTTTAATATAGACATACGTTAATACAACGCTATTAATGCTTTTACTAACGCTAAACTCCCCAAACCTGTTTACACCTTTTAACTAGAAGGTTTCTGTGACGGCGGGCACTACTGGCAACTTTATCGCGCCCTTTATGGCCTTAAGACGTCACCACTACTCTGGTACGAAGACTTTACAACTACACTTAAGAGCTTTAGTCTATTACTAGTACTTAACGCACCCTATCTATAAAGAGACAACCGCATTATTGTCTTCTTTTACGTGGACAACATTATTACTATGGTCCTTCTAGGTCATTTATCCTTCCTTAACGCCTTTAAACGTAAGCTTGTTAAATAGTATAAAATCACTAACTCACTAACTTGCAAGGCTAAGAGAACTCTACTTTTTGTGGTATTACCATACACAGAGACTGCGATAATAGTTATCTTTAGTTGTCACAACGTGACTACATCTAGAAAATCTACGCCAAATACCTAGCACCTTAAAAGTTGTCCTAGACTAAGGCACCTGCTTCACCTCTACCTTTTAAGGAGCTTGTACTATTAACAGAGTCTAAGAATTAGGACGCATCTTATTATTACTCCTAGATAGTTAGATCTATTGGCTACGCTGCTAGTGCTACACATCTAGATATCGCTAAAGCTTATTTAAAATTGGCTAAATTCCTTACTAACTAACCCTAGCCCTAAACACTTATTAGCTGCATATTAGTGCCTCGCATACCTGCATTACTCCCAGGACCTGGCACTGCACTACTCTGCAGACTACACTACTACTCCGCATCTCTATTAAAAAGATACTAAAGAGACCAACTTCTATAGCGCAACTAACGCGTCTTACGCTAATTATAAGGCAACCCGCAAGTCCTTACAAGGCTACATCTTCTTCCTATTTAGCGGTCTAATTAACTGGAAAGCAACGCTCTAAACGCTGCGTTGTTAAGTCAACTACTACCAAAGCCGAACTTATCTTACTCTCTACAGGGTACACTGAGTACTACTAGTGGTCTAGGATCTTTAATAATCTCTACCTAGACTTTAAGGAACAACCCCTCTATATACTGTGATAATAAACAGACAATTTTGTCTACTAGTTATAGAGTCCCCTTAGCTAAAGACAACCCTTCGACACGTGGATATATACACCACTATTAGTTACAGGAATAGGCACTACAAGGAAATGTTACTCCCGCTTATATTAAAACTAACTCTTAGCCCACAGATAGCCTTTTACAAAACTTCTACCTAAATAGAAGTATTAGGAATAGTTAAAGCTCTTACAACTTAAGCCTATTCTAAAGTAGATTATAGGTAAACAAGTAGAGTCTTTAAGCTCTTCCACCTCTGCAACCTTATAGCAGAACATTAGCGGTTTAGGTGACCTATAAATCTCACCCTATCCCTGCGCCTATAGTCTCTAGAATTACTGTGTTTTTACTGTGTTAATAAGGCCTATAGCTACGCGCTCTCCTCTAGTCTAATGCTCCTCTATCTCTACATATTAATAAGGTATATAGCCACGCGCCCCTCTAGTCTAATATTGCCCCTAAGCACTGCTCTATTCTAGCACCCTACTTTCCCTATATTTTACAGTAACAAGACCTTACACGTGTTGTATTATAGCTCTAGCAAGAAGAATTTTAATATCTAACGCAAAGCACTATCTATTAAGAAGTTAATAATAGCTAATAACTATCTACACCTAGGTAGATTAGCTACCTATTCTGCGGATTAGTTCCCTTAGTACATACACAACCTAAGGCATAAGTCTAGGTATTAGTAAGGAGTTTTGTCTTCTTGTGCTAGCGCAGCTATATAGAGTAGTTCCGCCCACTTATGCTAGAGTTAATCACACTAGAGTTAATTAAGACAGCTTATATTAATAACAAACACAGGCAGACCTTAGCACTAGACTAGGACCCACCTTTTCTTATTTTAAGACCAGACTCTCCTATAAGGTACGCCCTTACTTGCTGGCCTAGCTATATAGAACAGTTACAATTGCTTACGCTAGTACCTAGGCAGACTACTTTCTTATAGTAATTTTATATTAAAACAGACCTAATCTACTATTACAGGCTATATGCTAAGGACACTTAGACGCTAACCTACACACAGACAGCTCAGGTGACCTATTAGTCTCACCCCGTCCTAGCGGTTCAGGTAACTAATAAATCTCACCCTATCCTTGCACTTATAGTCCACAAAATCACTGTGTTTCACACTGTTAATAAGGCATATAGCTACGCGCCCCTCTAGTCTGACACCTTTTAGCTCACTCACACTGTTATCACAGTGTTTTAGGGTAACTTTTACGGCAAGCAGCCCACATAAGAACCTGCTAACAGCTCCTTTTCCTTCCCCTTACTGAGGTTGGGAGTTGTTTATTGCCTGTCGCGCTATTTTAACTTTATCTCTTGTCGCCACGCATACCTGTTTTGACTTAGGATCTAGTATCTCTTAGATCACCACTATTGGCAATCTAAAGGGGGTGTGTAAGACTGCCGCATGGCTGTATGGTCGGTCCTTGGTCACATGACCTCGGCCGGAATAACCTTATGCCTAGCCTCACCCATACACCTTCAGGCCCTCGGCCCTCCATAGTAATGAGACACCTCTTTTCTCATGGTCAACCCATATCACTATGAATTACTATGATCTCCACTATCTTACATAAAGCTATTAACAACACTATAGGCCCAGATAGCCTTATACTTACACTACTAGTCTTTAGCGTATATTCTAGAATTAATATAAATTCTCCCCTATTGCCTAATATTATTACACGTACAAATGCTGTACAAAAGGCAATAAAGATATTATAGAAGAAAAGAGATAAGACTAATATTAATTATGCGCTAAATACTCGCAATAGTCTATTAGTAGCGCACAAAGTCCTTAAGCTCTCACTTAGATCTAAGGTTATAGTCTAGAGAGAGAAAGGTAAATATAGATAGGCCTATATAAAATTAAGGGTATTAAGAATAGAGATATAATTCTTAACCTAGAAAATAGTCTAGTAAGATTTTACTATATATAAGTTAAGCTATACTATTACAAAGAAGATTACACACTCTTTTACTATTACACAAAGTAGATAATATCGCCCCTATATAAAGGGACCCTCTAGAGAAAAGGAAGAGAGGCCGCCTAAGAAAGAATATATATTCCTTTTTTTTAGAAGGAGACTAGTAATTAGAAACTGTCTCTAAAGCTCTATGCGAAAGGTATTATTATAATACCTAGAGTACCCTTTAAGGAGTCAGATTGTATAGAGATAAACGCTCTAATCGCTAATAGCACATTTAAGATTTTTCTCTTTAACCTATCTAAGTATAAGGGTAGAATCTTTAACCTCCCCTCCGCCTTATACAAGAAGTTAAGGGCAAGACTACTTAACTATATAAGAAATTCTGCCTTGTGTTTGCTAGCCACTCTAATAAGAAGAAGGATAAAATTCTTACCTAATTATCTACTATCTAAAGAATAAGCTAGCGCCTACTTCTTATGTTAGAAGTAAGCCTTTAGGCAACGTATAGAATGCATTTCGAGTTATAAGATATTACCTAGACCTATATTTAGTCTACTAACAAACTAAACTATATGCTTTATACTAGACTACCTAAGGAACTGCGCATAAACTTTCTATAAGACACGATCTTTTATATTATATAATCACTCTATTGTGTAGCTAAATTAGGTCTTTACTAGTTTAAGACCTACTATAACTACTATAAAGAAAGACTTAGCATAAAGACTTTATTATACAACCTATATCTACTTATCACTAATAAAGAAGAGCACACCTTTGGGATTACTAGCCTTGAGACAGATAATACTCTTAGTATTATTAATGAGAACTTCGCACAAAGAGAAGAAGAAGAGCTAAAGAAAGCAGCCTTCTATATAAAGGATAAGACTATTCTTACTAAGGACTAACCTATTAAGTTTAATAGTAGAAGAATTTGGCTTATATATAACACTATGGTTCTTATATAGAAAGGCTAAGCAAAGGGCCTTTGCATAATTAACCTAGAAGATAAGAATACTGCGTAGAGGTATATATAGAGCAGCGTGTAAAAGGCGCCTATATTGCATTTATATGCTAACTAGAAGCTACATTTAATTTGTCTATTACTACTTAGACTATATTACTCTAGCATAAAGATATTAAGGCATTAAATGCACGAATTTAATGGTAGATTAATAATAGTAAGCGTGGTCTTATCTTTATACTATTGGATCTCTATTATACAAAGCTATTTATCTTTACTAATGGCTTATTCGCTAATAATAAGAACCCTAAGCTCATAGCTAGGATTTTTAATCGCTTTAGGTAATAAGTATTATATAGGTAATAGCGACAACTTTAATATCCTAGCAAATATTATACACTAGAATTTAACTAAGTGTAAGAAAGTAAGAAAGTAATAAGAAGCGTTCTTGCCAGCAAGCTATACAGTATAGTAGGAGGCTTTAATAATGCTATTACTATTAGCACACAACCCTCTAGAAGATTATACGCACGCTTAGTCTATTGCTAATTTCTATAGTTATCTATACAGATTTAAAGTCTCTTTATAACTACCTTATACAACTAGGAACCATAAATAAGAAGCGCCTTATAATTAATATTATGTTACTCCGCGAATTGTACAAGCACCGCAAGATCTCTAAGATTAGATAGATTAATAGAAAGGATAATCCTACTAATGCCGATACAAAGACTCTAAACTAGGCTCTAGAATCCTTAATCTCTAGTAACACCCTTAACAATCACTATTAAAGCATTAGTAGATTGCCTTGAGCCTGCCTACACAAGCTCTTCCTAGTCTTTACATAGCACTATTCCTTTATTATTTATTAATTCTTTTACGTAATATATTTATTTAATTCTATTTATACACACATATTGCTTTAAATTACGTATTTTCCTAATCTATTATTTGCATAGAAAGAGAAGAGACATGGCACACATTTATTTAGAGAGAAGTTTTTATTCTAGTACTTATAGACAATGTCTAGAAGTGTCTATCCTAGTATCTAGCCCTATCCTATACAATAATTGCACCTAGCACTATAGCTCTGCCACACGCAAGAACCGCACAATCCTACCTAAAAGTTTGCCACTATATAACACTTAGTAAAGGGCCTAGGACTAGAGTTACCACTATAGTAGTAAGTGTACGCAGTGCCCCTAAGGACACTACGCAACTAGATAAGGAGCGCGTAAAAGTAGCCCTTACGCTAAATAAGCTTGGCAACCCACAGACGTAGGTCTATACTAGCTATAAGAATAATACTAATATTGTGCGAAGGCAGATATGCGACACGCAACTTTTTAGCCTATTTTTTATAGTTAGTATTATACGAAAGTAAAGAACAAAGGAACTTATATTAATAGAGATGCTCTAGATAAATATATAGTTTGCCTAGGAACTAGTTAGGAGGATAATACGCATTCTTTCGCCTAGAAGAGCCACTACAGTGGCATTAAAGCTATAAAGGCCTAGCTAGTTAAGACTCGCTAGTACAAGCACTATTGTCTATACTAAGTTAGTATTATACAAAGATAAGATATTATATAATAAAAGACACAGTTTAGCACTATATAAAATAGGGAATTAGCTTAACAAAAAGAGAAAAGAGCCAAAGAGAAGAAATATATATAGAGAGATATT
Source organism: Laburnicola sp. JP-R-44 (assembly GCA_009805535.1). Classification (NCBI taxonomy): domain Eukaryota; kingdom Fungi; phylum Ascomycota; class Dothideomycetes; order Pleosporales; family Didymosphaeriaceae; genus Laburnicola; species Laburnicola sp. JP-R-44. The sequence goes on along the minus strand of SELF01000003.1, from coordinate 111,347 downwards.
TAAAGTAGAGGATAAGAGAGAGAAGGATAGAGAGAGAAAAGCCCACCTTATATGCCTCTCCCTTCTATCCAGAGCCTTAATTTCTACCCCTTATTAGTGTTTATCTTCCCCTTATCTAATGTTGCATAATTGCCCAACATTGCTGCCTAAATAAATAAGATAAATAGGTCTACCTATTATATAAGAAATAAACTAAGCAAAAGAACTCTATATAAATAATATATTATCGCCGCAATTTTGTTATTAACTACGCAATCTTACCTCTAACCACTATTAGCCAGACTGTTACTCTACTACTAATAAGCCTAATCGCGCCTCTAACAAATAGTAGCAAAGTACAATAAATAGTTACTTAATAGAATCTTTCTACTAACTAGAGAAAAAACTAGCTAGAGTAGGAGACGTATAGACAGGGGAATAATAAATAGATAGGGGGTTTATATTAGCAAGTAGACAGTTTGTGCGGAGAAAGGGAGAACTACTAATAGCAACCTTAAAAATAAAAAGTTGCTAGTGTCTATACACTATATAGGCAAGGGCACCTAAGAGTGTTGAGGTTTTAATATTGCCGTATAATAGCATTATGTAGAAATTATATAATGCCTGTGCGCTGCGGCCTATACGCCGCAGAATCTTCTTCTTTCTATTTATACCCTTTCTAGAGATAAGCAATTAATACTAAAGTTATTCTGTTATATTATTTCTTTTTCTTTTTCTTATATAATTACTCTGTACACTCTTCACACTTGCTAATACAGAGTATTAGAATTTAATATCTATATAGCTAGCTATGGAGCCTATTTAACATAAGGCAATATTATATATATTAAATTACTTATTACTAAAAACAAAATATAACATACAAAAGACTTGTTTTATAATATAAAATATATTAGCATATAATAAACTAAGGAGTAATAAATTATTCTACAATAAGACGTTTAATATTAATGTTATAACTAAGTAATAGTAAAACACTAGTTTATATATAAAATAATAGCTTATATAAAACACTAGTCTGTATATAAAATAATAGCTTATATACAAAACACTATTATATATAAAATAATAGCTCGTATATAAAACACTATTATATATAAATTAATAGCTCGTATATAAAATACTATTGCATATAAAACACTAGTATAAAATAATAGTTTAAATATTAGTTTAAAACACTAGCGCGTATAAAAGTTAAAGGCATAATTAAACTATACAAAGCTAAGTATTCGTTAGTCTAAAGTATTTTGTATATAGATTGCTAGGTAGCCAGTTTATTAAAAAAAACCAATAAGTTTAATAATACTAACTTAATTATCTTCTTATCTATTTATCTACTTTTCATAGTAATAAATATATATCTAGTACGTGCTACTCTTATTTTACTTATAAGCATAGTAGTATATACCTATTAATATATTAACTTATGTTATTTATAATAATCTAGATAGTAGTTTATAACTTAGAATAGTAGAGAAAAAATAAATAACTATAGTGTGGCTGCGCTAAAGTTTTATTCCTTTCCTAAAGTTCTAAGTAGCCTCTTTATAAAACTTTGCATATAGCAGCAATATACGCTAAGACTACTAAGCTTGCTTAGTAATTTAAACGCGCTTTTTTATAATTACTATCTTTTTTACGCTTTTTTTAATTACTAAGCAGGGGATTCTGCTTTTCTATTATATTATTAAGATAAAAGCCTTTGTTATGCTACTCCTAGGTAGTTAATATAATACTATATAGTAGTACGTACCTATTAATATAGTAAATAGTAAATATTAACTTTTATTATTTATAAATTATTAAAACTATATTGGTAAGCAAAAATAAATAATAAAATAATATGTTAGAATTTCGCTATTATAAAAAGATAAATAGATAAAAAAACCTAAAAACAATAAAGTTACAACTAAAGCCAAAGTTAACTTTAAGTAACGCATAAAAAGTTTACTAAAAGATAATTATAATAAATCTAATATTATATATATTAAATTACTTAAAACAAAAAATATAATATAATATAAAACTAACCTAATAAAAATTATAAAATACGCTATTGTATTATAAATAAGCTCGTAATTAATTTCTCTAAATTAATAACTTTTAACGACTTGTCGCAATTAAGCGCTTTAATAATTTTAAGCTATTACTAAAAAAGACTAAGAATAATATACTAAATAAGGCAATATTATATATATTAAATTACTTAAAACAAAATATAATATATAAAAAGACTTATTCTATAATATAAAATATATTAGTATATAATAAACTAAGGACTAATAAACTATTCTAAAATAAAACCTTTAAGGTTATAACTAAGTAATAGTAAAAACAAAAGTTAAAATAATTACTTTATATATAAAATACTAGTTTGTATATAAAAATAATAGCTTGTATATAACACACTAGTTTGTATATATAATAATAGCTCGTATATAAAGTACTATTATATATAAAATAGAAGTTAAAACACTAGTTTAAAACACTAGCACGCATAAAGTTCAAGGCATAATTAAACTACACAAAGCTAAGTATTTATTAGTCTAAATTATTTTGTATATAGACTACTAGGTAACCTATTTAATAAATCTAATTAACTAGTTTAATAATACTAACTCTATTACCTTTTATCTATTTATCTACTTTTTATAATAATAATCTAGATAGTAGTTTGTAATAGTTAAAATAGTAAAAAAGAGATAACTTATAGCGTGGCGGCGCTAAAGTTATATATCTCTTAAAGTTCTAAGTAGTCTCTTTATAAAAACTTTATATATAGGAGCTATACGCGCTAAGACCGCTAAGCTTGCTTAGTAGTTTAAAAGCGCTTTTTTTATAATTACTACCTTTTTTACGCTCTTTTTAATTACTAAGCAGGGGGCTCTACTTTTGTTATTATATTATTTAAGATAAAAGCCTTTGTTGTGCTACCCCTAGGTAGTTAATATTACGTCACATAGCTCTCTTTAGGTAAGTAAGTCTAGCGCCACAGCACTAGTATTATTTATAAAAAAACCTAAAGAAGGTCTATAGTTTTATATAGACTATAGGGCGTTAAATACCCTATTAAAGACGGACCGCTACCTCCTCCCCCTTATTAGAAAGACGTTACAGCTCTTTACTAAGGCTAAGTAGCTAATAAAGTTAAATATAATTTAGGCTTTTTATAAGTTAAGAATAGTAAAAGAAGAGGAATATAGAAAATAGCCTTCTAAATCTAGTTTAGGTTATATAAGTAGCTAGTAGTTCCCTTTAGACTAGCTAATACACTAAGCACCTTTTAAAGATATATTAACTATATTCTAAGAAAGTACTTAAATAACTTCTACTCTACCTATATAGATAATATCCTTATATTTTCTAGCAGATCTTTAAGGGACTATTAAGACAAAGTATAATAGGTAGTAAAAAAGTTAGGTAAAGTAAAACTATACTTAGATATTAAGAAGTGCAAGTTTATAGTTACTAAAACTAAGTACCTTAGATTTATTATAAAGTATAGAAAGGGGATTAGTATAGACCTAGAAAAGGTTAAAGCTATCTAAAACTAGGCCCCTCCTATAGATATAAAGGGTATTTAGAGTTTTTTAGAGTTTGCTAACTTCTACTAAAGGTTTATAAAGAACTTTTTAGGAATAGTATCTTATTAATAAAGTTAACTAGAAAGAAAACTCCCTTCTTATAAGGGTAGAAATAATCCCTTTTTATTAACACCTTAAAACGCTTTTCTGTGTATACAATAGCAGAAGGGATATCTACTATTATTATAATATTTTTATTAGAAACCCCTTAGTCGTAAAAAAAACCTATAAGGGTAGAAATAATAGTAGGTCTTTAACTACCTAAAGAAAGTATTCTATACTAAGCCTACGCTAGCCTACTTTAATACTAAGAAGAAAGGAGTATTAGAGGCTAACTTCTTAGGCTAGGCCTCTAGAGCCTACTTCTTGCAGTTTAATATAAAAAAAGTTCTTAGGCTAATTACTTACTTCTTTACTAAACACACTCCTATAGAGGCAAACTATATAATTTACAATAAAAGAGATACTTATAGTTATTAAAGCAACTAAGAAGTAGTATAATATACTTTAGGCTATTCCTTATATACTTATATACACTAATTATAAGAACCTTATATACTTTATAAAGTTTAAAAGGTAAAATAAAAAATATATATACTAGACTAATACCCTTAGTAAATATAATATAATATTCTAATATAAACTAAAAACTATTAACTTAAGGGTAAATGCCCTTTTGTAACACTAGTAGGATATATCTATTAATACTAAAAATAACTAGGTTACGTTCTATAAAATCTAACTTCTTAAGAAGGTTCTTTTAAGAAATAGAAATATTAGGCTCTAAATATCTATATAGCCCTAGTAATATAAGCTCTGCCTAGAACGCTTAACCTCTCTAGGGAAAAGAGAGCTAGACTAAATATAAGAAACACTAGTCCTCTTCTCTCTACTTACTAAAAGAGTTTCCCCCTAGACTAGAAACGTACCTTCTAGTAGACCTAAACTTAAATAAACTATAGTCTTATAGCTTAGAGGAAAATCTTATATTAAAAGAAGTAAAAAAAAAGTGTATTCCTTACTATAGGCGCACTTTTCCCTCCTTTCTAAACCTAAAAGTTACTATATAAGAATGCAATATTAATAACACTAGTTACCTTTGGTACTAGAAATAAAGATAGGTTTAAGACTAGGAACCTCTATAGATAATACTAGTTACTATAGTCTATAACTCCCCTATATTTAGACACTTAGAGAGAGAGAGATTACCTATACAATAGTTACTAAATTATACTTCTTTTTAGAAATATTAGACTCTATTTATAAATTTATTAAGAACTATAATATATATAATAGAACTAAGCTATAGAGATATATAAAATAAGGGCTACTAAAACTTCTTCTCCTCTTAAACTAGATATAAAAGGAGATCTCTATAGACTTTATTATTAAGTTCTTTATAAGTAGGGAAAATACAAATATAATAGTAGTATATAATAGGCTAGAGAAAGGAATAGTTTTAGTCCTTCTATTAGACTTAGAAGTAGAAATAGTAGTAGAGATATTTCTTTATTATATTATAGCTTACTATTAGCTCTCTCTAACGCTATAATCTCCAACTATAAAGGTTAATTTATAAGCAACTTTTAAAGGTATTTATATATAAAAGGATAGAGATTTAGAGAAGATTATCCTTCTTTAAATACCTAGAGACTAATAGCACTATAGAATATATAAATTCTATAATTAAGGTATACCTTTACGCCTTTATATAATAAGACTAAAAGAATTAGGCCCTATACTACTTTATAGCGCAAATAGCTATTAATAAATAAGTAGCTACCTCTACTAGAGTGGCATTATTTTTTTTAGTATAAACATAATATAGACCTATCTAAGCTAAATAAAAAAATATAAGCTATTAACTATTACTAGTAGGATTTATAGCTAGTAAAGTCTACTAAAGCTTTACTATAAAAGTTTTAAAAAGGTTTTATATTTATTTAAGCTAAAATAGCTAAGTCCTAATAAGAGTAGAAGTAGTAAGTAAACTAGCACTAGAGAGACGCTTCTATATTAAAGGAAGGAGATAAAGTCTAGCTTTAGTATAGGGACTATCTATCTAACTTCTACTCTAATAAGAAATTAGACTAGAAAAATGCAAAGTTTATAGTTACGCAAGTAGTAAATTCCTATAATATAGAACTAAATATTCTACCTAGAGTTTACTTAGTGTTTTTAGTAAATTATCTACGCCTAGCTAAAGAAAACTCTCTCCCTAGCTAGACTATAAATAATAGGAAACTAAAAGCTATTATATTATTAAAGAAGAAGAGAAATAGGTTATAGAAGATATCTTAGCTAAGAACTTTACCTAAAAGGGGAAGGAGCTATAGAAATTACTATACTAAGTTAAGTAGTTAGATAATACTAACCTAACTTAGAAACCTACTATAAATCTCTCTACTATAGAGATATTAAATTGCTAGGAAATATATACCTTTCTATTCTAAAATAATAATAGAAAGTTATTTATAGACTTTTATAGAAACTCTCTAAACTAATAAATATACTATAGCTTATAGTATAGAAGTTATATTCCTAGTAGAGAACTTAGAAAACCTTTACTAAAGAGAGGTTAGAACAAGCCTAAACCTCTAGCCCTTTCTACTAATTACTTAAGGATTAGTAAAGAATAAGACTATAATCTGTTTAGAAGAGTAGAGAACGTGTAAGAAAGTATTATAAATTATTTAAAAGTGTTAGCTTTAGTATAAACTAGTAAAAAGAAGGAAGAATTATCCTCTTTATAATAAAATAATATAGATCCTAAGTAATAGGAAGTAGGGCAATTAAAAAGAGGAGAAATGAGGACTATTTAAAGGAGAATATTACAAAGAAAAAGAAATAGATATAGTATAATTAAAAGAATTAAAGTATTCTAGAAGCTAAGCTTATAGCTTAGCTATATCTATAAAGTTATAGACTATATAAGAAAATATCTTTAGACCTCTATAATAAGGCTAAATATAGGGATAGAAAAATTCTAATATTCTAGAAAAATAAATAGGAACACTACTTCTCCCCTATAAACTCGCTCTTACCTAGATTAGAATTAAAGTTTATTCTCTTAACCTTCTTATAAAGAATAGCAATCTAATTAGGAATAATAGCTATAAAACCTAAAACCTACTTAATATGCTTTAGAAGAGCAGCAATTTTATATTTTTCTAATATCGTGCTAGCGCAGATAGTCTCTATAATATCTAGAATAAGCTTAACTAGATTCTAATAGGGAGGCTTTAGAATAGGCAAAGTAGAAGTGGCAATTAACTATAGTATAAGGTTAGCTAAAGAAGATAAATTCTAAAAATCTAGAACTTATAATAAGTTTATTAAAAAAAAGCTTAAAAATAGTGTAAGTATTTTGCTAAACTATAAGAATCTAATATAAAAGCTCTATATCCTATCTAAAACATCTAGTATTAGTATTATTTATCTCCTAGGGCTTAACTTAAGCGCTCTAAATAATAGAGCTATACTTATAGATAAAAAAGTTAAGATAAGCTTACTAAAGATTAAGGAGAGGCTTACTAGTATAACCTTTACTATAAAAAGTATACTCTAACATAAAATTAGTAACTTAGTTTTAGTAAAGTTCTTTTATAAGCTATTCTAGATCTAGAATATAAATTAGTAAGAAAAAGGTTTACTAGAGAATTATTATATCTTGCCTAAACACTTACTAAAGTAAAGAATATAAGCCTTATAGTTATATTTCTTTCTTATAAGCCTTTATATATAAAAAGTAAATTACTTAAGATAGCACTAGTAGGACCTCTTATAAATATAGGCGGCCTTAATAATAAAGTCTTTAGATATTATATAGATAGCTTTAAGAGTTTTCTAATTATAGTCTAGGCCCTTAAAGAACTACTTAAAATTAGTAAGGAATAATATAGAAAAACTAGGAACTAACCTTCTAATAGTCCTTTATAGTCTTATTAAGTATAAACTTCTTTAGGTTCTTTATACTATAGACGTCTAGAGTAGAGAGTAAAGGCTTACTATTATAAGTAGAAGCGCTATAAGTTAAATTTTTTATAAGGAAATACTAAGTTATAGTTAAGCTAGACTTTATATACTTACTTAAAGTTATAAGGCCTAGCGTAATATATTACTTAGGGGCTCTACCTATAATAGAGATTAGTAGTGGTAAAAAATAATACTAAAGTAAAAGGAATAAAAAATAGTACTAAAGTAGAAGAGAAAAATAGAAGTATAGTATAATATTAATAAGAAGTGTTATAAATATATTAGTAGAGTAGAGAAGAAAAGTAAAACTAAGGTAAGAATCTTTTTTTATTTACCTTAGCTAAAGTATATAATAAATAACACTAGCGTAAATCCTTTACTAAAATAGGCAGCTACGCGCTATAGAAACTAAGAAATGTAAATATAAATGCGCTAGATATAATAACTAGTGCCTACTAAAAGTAAAAAGACTATTATATATAGTATTAAATATATCTTAAAACTCTAGGTATATAGAGAGGAATTTTTTAGAGGGAAGGTATATATAAGAGGCTAAGCACCCTTCTACAGCCTACTACCTTAAAGCTTTTAGTCTGTGCTCCTTAGAGCCTTAAAGTCTTAGAGCGCTAAGTCTATACTTTTACTAAACTAGAAGTATATAAGTTAATAACTAGAGTTACCTTTAAAACTCTATTAAATTTATAAGTTTACTTAGGCAACTCTAATATCTTAGTCTAAAGCCCCTTATAAAGTGCTATTAAGGTAGAGAAGAGAATTATAATTAAGCGATAAGGGTAAAAGTAAGTAGTAGCAATAGGAGCATAGGGGAGATAGGTAGTGGCAAGGTCCTAGAGGAGCGGAATACAGCTCGCTAGTTGTAAGAGAAGATCTACTATAGAAGAGAGTTAATAGAATAGTTAGATTAGTTGCTATTATAATTATTATTATTATTATAATAGCAAAAAATATTATTAAAGAAATTATTAATTACATAACACAGTGGATGGTTAAATAGTTAGCCTGGGATTACGTAATATTACGGATTAATCCTAGGGGAGAAAAAGAATAGGGTATAATAAAATAAATTATATAGCTAATAATAACTTATATAATCTATCTTTACTCTTACTAATTTATAGTTAAGAGTTAGTTAACTACTAATTAGTATTAAATAGGCTCTATAGCTAGCTATATAGATATTAATATCTAATACTCTATATTAGTAAGTATAGAGGGTGTATAGGATAATTATATAAGGAAAGAAAAATAATATAATAGAACTAACTAGTATTAATTACTTATCTTTAGAAAGAGTATAGATAGAAAGAAAAAGATCCTATAATATATAGGCTATAGCGTATAGGCATTATATAATTTCTATATAATACTATTATGTAATAATATTCAAACCTTAACCTTATTAGGTGCCCTTGCCTATATAGTGTACGGACAAAGTATATATTATTAAACTTTAATAGAAATTTTAATTATGGATATTATGCAGTAATATAATAGTTTAGGTCACATTATTTATTTAGTGTTAATTACCCTTTCTAACCCTGTTATTTAATTTAAGCCTGCGTAGGTTAGGATAGATAGGCCGCTCTAGTCTAGCGCCTAAAAATATAGTCTACTCCTAGTCTCTACTAATATAATAATAGTTTATAAGGATAGTTTATAAACTACGCACTTGTCTAATATCTATAAGCGCTCTAATACCTATTAAATTTACTTAAAGCGTGTATAAAACACTAACTTTTACTTTATTATTACTATTAGTAGTAATTGCGCTATATTTACGCACCGCTATATATAGTATACTTATATAATACGCTTACTATTTAATACTATAACTATAAGGATATAATATATCTACGCAATGCTTTTCTCCCCTAGCAACTTATTAATAAATATTTATCTCCTCTTTCCTCTTAATCCTACCCTTTATTGCCGCCTTTCTAACTAGTAGTAATATAAGAAACTATAGTAGAAACTCTATATGCTCCTTACGCCTTAAGTTATTAATCTATTACTAGCCTAACTAGTATATTAGAACTATTTTATATAGGCTAAGGTATTAAACATCTTTATTATGTGAAGATTCTAACTAAGATTAAGTCTACACTATACATAGAGAGGAGTAAAATAGAAGGCACTAAAATCTAGTACCTAGTATATAGTAGTAGTAATAAAATATACACAAAATAATAATAATTTTATTATTAACTTTTTTATAGTAGTATTATTAATAGTAGTTAATAAATAGTCTACTATTTAGTATAACTAAGTTATATATTATCTCTTAACTAGTAGACTATTAAAGAGCTATAGTAGACTATAGAGTCGCAATTACAGGAGTAGTATAGGTAATAGAATGCTTAACTATAGTTTAGTTATTATATTTATAATCTAGTAGCTATAGTATAATTATAGTTTACTATATATATAGTGTATAAAGTCTACCTACTCTTATAATATTAGTAATACCTAGTACACTAAATCTTTATTTTTAATATATAACTACTACTACTATATTTTAAATTTAGCTCTTTATCTATTATATTTAGTAACATAATAATATACTAGTAGCCTAACTATACTACTTCTTCTCTATATAAAATAGTATAGCTATAGTAGAGTTCTAAAAGTATATAAAGGATTAGCTAGACAAAGTTAAGAACATTCCTAGAGATTTAGCAATTTTATATAGTAAGTAGGATTATTAGAAAGGCCTCTTAATTTTAATATCTTTAATAATATCTAGCCCTAGCTATTTAGGTCTTATTAGCTAGTTTTATAATTTTAGATTCTAGAGTGCAAAGTACTTCTTTAGTACCTAGATAGAGGATTAGGTTAGGCGTTTATATTATAATAATAGGATAAAGTAAAGGTATTACTAGAGAAGCTTAAAGACAAGAACTAGTAAAATAAAAGTATAGAATAGCTACTAAATAATAAGTAGTAGTTTTTTAGAGACTATAAGAGTTTAAAAGCATAGCTATAGCGTAAAAAGCTTATAGATATAATAGTAATTATCTAAGGTACTATTAAGGTAGAGAATTATAACTAAGTAATTAGAGTAAGAGTAAGTAGTAGTAGTAAAAGCATAGGGGAGATAGGTAGTAGTAAGGTTCTAGAAGGATAAAATATAGCTTGCTAGTTGCAAGGAGAGATTTACTATAGAAGAGAGTTAATAAAATAGTTAGGTTAGTTACTATTATAATTATAATTATTATTATTATAGTAAAAAATATTATTAAAGCAATTATTAATTATGTAATATAGTGGTTAGTTAAACAGCTAGCCTAGGATTACGTAATATTACGGATTAACCCTAGGAGAGAAATAGGCTAAGGTATACCTTCTACTTTAACTTATTAATAATCTTCTAGATAAAGTAGTACTCTAATATAGATTTAGTAACTTTAAGTAAATAGATTATTAGAGTGTACCTTTAGGCAGCAGTATTAGTATTAGTATTAGTATTAGCACTAGGGCCTAGGAAGATAGTAGAAAATAGAGTAATAAAGATAGTACTAGAAGTTTCTTTAAAGTTAACTTTAATATAAAGATAGAGTATTAGTATACCTATAGTGTATAAGCTTCTATCTAGTATATATCTTTTAACTAGCACAAACCTACTATTATAATAGCTATTACTTCTAGTAATCTCTTTAGAGATAATAGTAGAGAGAAATAATAGTTATAGTATTATACTAGTTATAGTGCTAGCGCTATTTTATATTTTCTTTTCTACTCTAAACTATAGTATAGTAATATAGCCTTACCTATAGTTTTATATATAGATTTTTTTTTTTTTTAGTTAGAATAGGCACGCTAAGCTTGCTTAGTAAGCTTAGGCTAACGTGTTAACCTCTTTTTATTAATACTACCTTAAAACGCTTTTCTGTGGTTAATAATAGTAGGATAAATAACTACTATTATTATAATATTTTTATTAGAAACCTCTTAGTTATAAAAAAAAACCATAATAGTTTATTATTTGTATCTTGTTATAAATAATAGTAATTACCCTTAGGTTTACTTCGCATTATATTACTATACACATACTTCTTTTATTTTTTTTTATTATCTATTCTTTAAAAGAACTTAATTTGCGTTATTTTATTATTATTATTATTATTACTAGTATATTTATATAGTATTATAAGTAGTAAGTAGGTAGAAGTACTAGTGCGTGTACCTCTTATTATTATTCTCTTTAATAGTAGTTAACTATATATAGTAATATATAGTAAGATTATAGTTATAGTTATTCTAAAGGTGCTTCTTTAGTAGATAAAGGTCCTAAAGCTCTACTGCGTATATAGTAGCTATATACACTAGACTATTATATAACTACTTATATAGTAGCTATAGGCTAACCTTCTTAAGCTAAATAATTTAGAGATCTATTCTTCCTATCTAGCGTAGATCTAGTAGGCCTTTTAGATATTATATACCTATTTCTTTAAATATAGCTTTTAGTGTTTAAATATATTATAGTAGTATTGCTACTTTATTAATTTTATATACTCTTTAGCTAAGGTGCTATAAGTATAAGGCGCGTTAACTTTTAAAGCAATTCTAATATAGTAGAGGGGGGTAGAGAATATAATAAGTAAGCGTTGCTAGGTATTTAAACCTATAGTGCGGACTTATAGAGCTATACTAGTAGTAGTAATAAGTGTTACTATTTAGTAAGCAAGTTAACGCGTTATATATACTTATTTTTTTAGTTACTAAGTAGAGAGCTCTACTTTTTTTATTTTTTTATTTAAGATAAAAGCCTTTGTCATTCTATCTCTAAGTAGATAATTTAATAACACATATATATACTTATATATAAGTATAGAGTAGTTACTAATATATATATAGGTATAGTGTACTAAATTAATATTACGTAATTAATAACTAAGCGTATATAATATATAATTACTATAGCTAGCTAATATTTCTCTTAGTAAGAATAGCCTAATAAAAAAAATAAAAAAATATATATAGCGTTAAATTAACTACCTAGGGGTAGCACAATAAAGGCTTTTAGCTTAAATAACATAATAAAAAATCAGAGCCCCCTGCTTAGTAATTAAAAAAAAGCATGAAAAGGTAGTTATAAAAATGCGAAAAAAATATATATTATTAAATAACTACCTAGAAGTAGAATAACAAAGGCTTTTAGCTTAAATAATATAATAAAAAAAAGTAAAGTCCTCTACTTAGTAACTAAAAAGAGTGTAAAAAAGGGATATACTAAGTATATTACTATTTACTACTATTTTTTTTAAAGAATACTACCTAAACTATAAATTTAAAATTTAATATATTTTATTTAAAAAAAATTGTAATTTATATATAAAAGTATTTCTAGTATTTATACTTTTTATATTAATAGAATATATTTAGTTTAGTATATATTCTATACTAGATATAGTATTTCTTAGTAAATACTAATTACTACTAATTACTACTAGCTACTAGTTGAAAGAATATTAATTATTATTTAAACAATATTAATAATATTCTTATACTATAAAGTATTTATTTATTCTTTAACACCTTTAGGTAAGAGGACTATTAAAAAAATACTCTATATACTACCTAGTAGGTGTTATTATTTACGCGCTATTATATAATAGCGCTATATAGCAGATTTTTCACTTAGCTCAATCCTACACATTACATTCCACTTTCTTCATTAACAACTGCTTAATAGTGTAGCACTGCAAAATGGCCACAATGCCCCTTCCCGACTTTGATCATCTCCCTCTAGTTGATGGCATGCCCCAGGGATGTGCCTGGGGTATCTTCGACAAGGACGGCAAGAAAGATTTGCGCGGCACGCTGAACATCCTAACGCCTGCCATCGTGGCTGAGGCGTGCAAAGAAGCACGAGATGGCGTCTCCATTTCACTCAAGTGGGCCTGACTGAGTATCATTGACGAGGGCAGAAGACTGACATTTCGCCTTTAGCTGGCCTCTCGATGCCAACAAAATTCCGATGGGCCGCCTAGCTACAGCTCACAAAGGTGACGAAGCTGAGCGATGCGGGCTTGTCCTCGGGCTGCGGCTGGGATGACGAGTTGACGTTCAACACGCAGGTTCGCGCTCTTGGTCTATGAGCACTTGTATGCCCGTAGTGATCAAATGATAGGCGAGCAGCCAGTGGGATAGCCTTGTCCATTGGCTGCACCAGAAGACGGAGCTAGCATACAATGGCATCAAAGTCACCCAGGAAGCCCTCTCTCCGGGTTCGACTGATGCAAACAAGATGCCCACACTGGATCATTGGCATGCCTCCGGTGGTCTAGTCGCGCGTGGAGTCTTGATAGATGTCAAAGCCTGGTTCGAAACGAAGGCGGCAGCAGAAGGAAAAACCGGCGACGAAGCCATCTTCCATCCTTACGAAGAGCACCGCATTACCGTAGCTGACATCGAGACCATTGCAAAGGATCAAGCAGTCGAGTTTCGCCCAGGTGACGTGCTCATCATCCGGACAGGCGCGACAGAAGTTCTCGAAGCCCCACAGCCAGCCGACTTCGCTAAAATGCAGAACATGCAGTTGGCGGGAGTCCATGGCACCCTGGAGACAGCGAAATGGCTGTGGGACAAACACTTTGCGGCAGTCGCGAGCGACGCCATCGGTTTCGAAGCTTTGATGCCAATTAAGGAGGATGGATCCGTGGGCGCACCTGAAGACCTCTGTAAGCTCATTCCTGTACCGGTGACGGCATAATGCTGACACTGCTTCAGTTCTACATCCATGGCTCCTGTCTATGTTTGGAATGAGTATTGGCGAGTTGTGGGATCTCAAAGCCTTGTCTGCGCATTGCAAGAAGACAAGACGGTACACGTTTCTGTTGACCTCTGCCCCGCTCAATATTCCAGGGCTTGTAGGCTCACCACCGAACGCTCTTGCAATCTTCTAGAGCGTTGCTAGGTCTGCCGTCGTAAATGTCAATTTCGGCTGTTCTACGCTCGGCCCAGAGAAATCCAATCGAGCCGTTTCAAGCTCTCTTGAACAAGATTGAACAAGACTTCGAGTGACAATGACATCAGCAAACAGCCCACTTCAAAGTTGTGGCATGAACCAACTTACCAACCAGCTCGTTACCAAACATCCCCTCGTCACTGATGCAAAATCCTTCTCATAGACAATAAACGTCGACATTAACGTATCACGGGCCAATTGCAATAGCAGAAATGAATAAGAAACCGCTCGTGTCTGGATAAACATACGTCAATGGTATCTAATATGGATTTGGGCGTGCTTCGAACGGAGAATTATTCGTCAGCCCTCACCACCCGATGCATTCTCATCTTCCGAGTCCTCCCACTTGCCCTGTATAGACTTGTTGTTCAGCCTCTTCGTAGCTTCGAGACCGCCGGAGGTTAGGTACAGGAATATAGGGTCCTTGTAGTTGTCGAGATGAGTGAAGAAGGAATTGAATCTGCTCATGGGTCAGTAGTCGAACAATAAACAGTAAGAATAAACCAAGAACATACTGGTTGCCATGCGCTTCTTCCCTGAAGATGCGCTGGTAGATTTCACGCTCTTTGAAAGCTTCGATATCTTTTTCGTACTTCGAGAAATCGAGACTCTCCCTCCCAGCTTGCTTAGCCGCCTTGGCATTGTACGAATCGAAGACCGGCCTCTCCAACAGCAGCCCCAAACCGGGCGCTTTTGGAATGCGTATAATATTGTTTTCAAACGATAGCTTGAAGATATCCGGATGTGTGCCGCATCGGACCGTGAGCGCAGCCATGCCGACCATCTTGCGGATCTGATGCATCATAAAGCTCTGTCCATGGACTTTGAGGGAGAGCCACTCGGTGTCGTTGATGATTATGGGCTTCGCCCCAACCTGGAAAGATTTGATGAACCGTTGGGCGGAGCGGTCGTTGAACTTCTTCTGGATGGTGTAATTGTGAAACCTGTGAGTGCCGACGTATATTGGTTCAACGCGGCTTGGACACGCGTTTGTCGCTCGGGGGAGATGCGATATGCTTTCTTCGCGTCCAGGTAGGCTTTCTTCAGTACTTTGACGGCAGCTTCAAGGACCGGCTTGTTCACAACACCGTCGGGAAGTTGTGTATACTACCATCCGTCTCGGCGTCTAAGGAGACGTCTGGTTGCTGTCTCTCGATGCCTTCCATTGTCTCCTTGTTCTCCTGCTCCGTTGGCTCGTTGGTGACTGACTTTTGGGCTTGTTCTTTCGTGGCTTCCTGGCCTCCTGCAGTCTCCACAGAAGACCCTCCTTCCGCGATCGGGCGATCCTGATCCGCCCCAGCTTCAATAGCTGCGTCAATGGCAGGGTCGCCTTCGGGTGCGTCAATCGCTTCTTACGTTATACAATGCTTCTTCTACAAGCGGACGTATAGAATCGTCCAGGGCCTCCAGGATTGGTTTGATGTGCTCTTCTCCTCCACCTCTGGCCAGAAATGAGCCACCTCGGCCTGGCGCTTTCGATACTCGTCCATGTCACCCTCCTTCTCGGCGAATTCCTCCAGCTTCTTCCCGAGGTGGCTGGACGGGGTGTGGTGGCAGGAAAGTATGAGTGGGGATCAAGTATTCGTACCAGCGAGAGTCGCAAGCCTGGTAGCAGCTAAAGGAGCCAGTGGTCCGCTGAATACCCCATACTCTAATCTGTTTCAGACAAGTGGCTGTTGATCTTGTCGACGATGTCCTCATCCTCGATGATCAGCTTGAGCGAAATCATGTTTCCGGCGGCATGCACGCCCTTGTCGGTCCGCGCACAGCGCACCAGCGACGACTTCTTGGGGTCGTCGGCATTCGCCTTGGAAATGGCGCCGGCCTTGACAAAGGCATTGAACAAGTCGCCCTCGATGGTCTTCTGCTTGCTGTCGATCTGCATGCCCTTGTAGCCAGTGCCAGAGTATCCCATCATGACGGCAACCTTGCGCTTCGGGCGGCGTTCCTCGGCCTCGACCTCGTCGCTGGGGAAAGCGGACGGCAGTGCCGAGGGCGCACTGGCGCCGGTGTGCTCCTTCTGCTTGTTCTTGTTCTTGGCCTGCTGCTCTGCGTTGCGCCCGCGCCTATCTAGCCCCTCGCGGCTGCTTAGTTAGAGACGCCAGACGCGCACTGGCGGGACTGGCGGGGGACTCACAAATGCTCCTTACGTCCCATATTTCTTTTCTTAGCTTGATGGCTGCCGTGTTGAAGGTGCTTGGACGGCCTGTTGCCGCCGTCCCGCTTGCGCTTGCGGTTGCTATCCGGCGAGCTGTCGCGGGGCGTATCCTCGACCGAGGCGGCCGCCGTGGGCACAGTGGGCTTCTCGCCAGCTTGCTCCATCTCCATGGTGAGAGGCAAGCGCGGGGCATGGACTGGGGGGCACCTTGGGTCGGCGGGGGGGGTGGGAGGAGGGAACGGGGAGTGGGAATAGGGAACGGCGAGCGGGGGGAGGTGAGGGCGTGGTGCTTGGTATACCATGCTCCCTACATAGTACACGCTAGTGCGCGGTACAGAATTTTGGAAGCGGCAGGGCTTGGCGCGGCAGGCGCGGCTCACCGCCCACGATACCGCCTTCCTGCGGCGGCAGGTTGCGCTTTCCCTTGTCGCGTCCGCTCTTTCGCTGTCCGACGTCACGCTCACCGCACCGCCTGCGCGACCCCTCCTTCCAGCTTCTCCTCCAGCACTCGTCGGCTTCTCCTCCAGCACTCGTCGGCTTCTCCTCCAGCACCCGTCGGCTTCTCCGCCATGGATCCGCTCGAGCTCGGCAAGATCTTCGTCAAGACGGTCGTCCGCATGTTCTACGAGACGGAGCACATGGTGGTCATCGATGCGCTGGTCTTTCACGGAGCGCTTACGCTGCCCGACCTGGTTCTCGTGCTCGATGCGGGCAAAAAAAACACAAAGGGCGTCGGCAAGCTGGTCGGCAAGCTGCGCGAGGGCGGCCTGGTCACAGTGTGCGTGCGCCGGCCGTGTGCACATGGAATGGGGCAGCGCTGACAGCAGCAGCTACGCTCGCCAAGAGACGCGCGAGGGCGCTCTCAAGGCCATCAACCGCGAGTATTTCTACATAGACTATCGCCGGGCCATCGACGCCGTCAAGTACAAGATCCACAAGGTGGACTCGCGCATCAAAAAGGACGCAAAGCCCACCACGGAGAAGATGGAGTTCCGCTGCATGCGCTGCAAGTCCGAGTGGACTACCATGGACTTGCTGGACAACATCGATCCCCAAGGCCGTGACAGCGGCTTCCTCTGCAAGCGCTGCAACTTCCCCCTCACTTCTCTCGGCGACGACGACGCCCCCGAAATCGACAACGACGACACGCCGGCCAAGTTCAACAAGCTGTTCAAGCCGCTGCTTGACCTCATGCAACAGATCGATACCGTGACCATTCCCGCCATCGAAGGCAAGGACGCGCTCGAGGGTGCTGTGGAGCTGCCGCGTGACAAGGAAATCAATCCCGGTGCGAAGCACGAAGTCGTCCAGGAGGCGAGTGTGAAAGCCGACGACGGTCAAGGGCACGAACAATGTTGTGGAGAGACTCGAGGTGCAGATCGCGTCCAACTCCGAGTATAGCGAGGCCGCACGCGCAGCCCGAAAAGGCGCGCAACGAGAAGATTGCGGCGCAGAACCACCTTCCCACATGGCACACCAAGTCTACCGTCGTGGACAGTGTCAAAGATGGCAGCGCTGCGACTTTGAATGCAGCGACCAACGGCACTGTGACGCCGAGCATCAAGATGGAGGCAGTGGCCAGCAAGAACGTTGCGCCGCAGAATCTAGACGATGTTTTTGCCGTGCTTGCGGCTGCGCGAGCGAAGGCGGAAGAAGAAGAAGAGGAGGAGGAGGATGACGAGGACGAATTCGAGGACGCCATGGTAGGCACGCCGGGCGACGCCCCAGATGCGAAGCGTGTGAAGCTGGAGCCGTCGGCTGCACCCACGCCCACCAATATAGCCACGCCAGCCATATCGACAGGCGACGGCGAGAGCGACGAGGGACGAATTCGAGGATGTCGAGTGATTTTCGCATAGCAATGGCGTTGGATTTCGGCGTTTTATATACCTGGACGGGCATCACGTGGTGCCCTGGGGTCCACGGGTGGAAGTAAAATCATTTGACAGAGCATTTACGGGCTTGGGAAGATGCACTCGCGTGGTTCCAGTACAGCCAGAGTCAGGTTCAGGTCTTGTGGCAGAAGAGTTTCGATGGCTTACGAGGGGAGGGCTACTGTACAAGCTAAGCTGTGTAGACTATGTACGGGATATAGATTATCGATACCACCAGCATGAGTGTTTGACTTGTTTCGATGCATGCACCTCGGGTCTATAAGGTTGATGGTGAAGTCTCTGCCCAGGACCCCCGCACGCCGGTACCTCCGGGGCTTTGTCTCTGTCCAGTGTCACCACTACTGTGCAAAACCTTTGTCTCTGGCCATGCCACCACTGCTGTGCCAACTGTACGAGTCTCAGTCTCTCGCTCGAGGACGTGTGGTCTGTGCGCGTAGCGAGTCGAGCATCCCCGCCAGACACGCACCGCATCCACCCCGCCAACCCGAATGTCGCCCGCACTGCTCCCGGTCTGCTCCCCGTTTGCTTCCCCCATGGACGACCGATAGTCGAAGACATTTTATCAATGGCCGCCTCGACCCAGTCTCTCGCCTCCCTCCTCGCCCAGGCGTCGCTCGACGATCACGACGAAATTCTGCACGTCGCCAATGCTGCCATCAAAAAAGTCCAAGACGGACGTTCAAGCGCATCACGTACGGGCCGTCGCGCTCCTACACCTCGATCGCTTCGAGGAGGATGCGCTCAAGGTCTTTGGAGACGTCCACGAGCTGCAGGAACGAGCACGCTTCGAATATGCGTATGCGCTGTACAAGACGGGCCACGCAGCCAGGGCTGTCGAGGTTGCGAGTGCCAGTGGCCCGCAGTCAGGGCGCGCAATGCAGCACGTGCTTGCGCAGGCTGTGAGTTGGCTGGTTTCTGGGCAACGAGTGCACGGCGCTGATGGTGTAGGCTTACCGCTCCGAGGACTTTCCCCGAGCCTCACGCGTATATCAGGACTTGGCCAGCAAGGGAGGCCAGGACGAGGAATACGACCTCCGCATAAACTCCGGGGCCACAGACGCGCAGTTGGAATGGTCGGGTCAGGGAGAGCTTGCGCAGAAAAAGAAGCCGGCACGCGAGGACCTGGACGTTTTCGAGACGGCGTACAACGCAGCGTGCGGTAGCATAGCGCGTGGCGAATATGCCCAAGGAGAGATATGCTTGAAGCGGGCCATAGATCGTTGCTATGAGTTGGAGGATCTGAGCGAGGCGGAAAAGAAGGCCGAGATTCTGCCCATGAAGGTGCAGCAGGTCTATATCCTAACCCAGATGGGAAAACTCGACGAGGCTGAGGAGCTGGCGACCACGATTCCCTTCACCGAGTAAGATTGTATAGCTCATGTGGTGAATGTCACGCTAACTGGAGCAGGATCAAAGAGCTGTCGACCCGACACATCGCCCAGGTGAACAGCATCGCTGCGTCAAAGGACCACTCGAACCCGTACCTCTCCCATCGCCTCTTCCACTCTTCGCCCAAACCGCCCAAGACAGATCAGCATTTCTCCTTTCAGTCAAATCTCCTGCGTCAAGATGAATACGTTGTGTCTCTGCTCTCGCAGAAAGTCGCTGGCGTTGCCTCCTCCACCCAGAAGGTGATATCTGCGGCGCCGGCGCCTACGCTCTCCCCTGCCGTCAACATGGCAGCTGTGCTCAATGCCGCTGCACACACTCAAAGCACAGCTACCGAGAAGGCAGCCCTCAAAGCAATTGTCCCGTTGTTGGAGAAACGGCCCACTGACGTGGGCCTGATGCTGACAATCACCCACCTATACGTTCTTACAGGGAACCATGCCGCTGCGACTCATATGCTAGAATCTTTCTTCAAGCGCTTGGAGCAGTCCGGTTCTGCATCACACTTTGACGTGCGATTTGCTCCAGGCTTGGTCGCTACATTGGTCTCGCTCTACGCACAGCAAGGCCGGCCCGGAGCCTCGAGATCAGAGTTAGCAAAAGCGGCAGAATACTGGCGGAAAGGAAACCACACAAATCCAAAACACAAGCTCCTTCTAAAGCGCTTTTAGTGGCCGCTGGAACATCTCTGCTAGACACGCACAATCCTGACAATATCAATACCGCTGGCGAAATATTCCAGGGTCTATATGACCAGGACAGCAACGATCGTGCAGCTATCGCCGGTCTGGTAGCCGCATTATCCGTTGCCGACCCTTCCAATGTCCCTTCCGAGCTGACTTCCATCCTTCCCGAAGCATCTCGACTTGTATCCGACATCGACGCGGCCGCCCTCGAAGAAGCAGGTGTCGCCGCTCTCGCTCTCCCCATACAATCCACTTCCAATCAGACCCGCAAACGTACAGCGCCAAAGCCGGTCACGTCAAAAGCGAAGAGGCTGCGAAAGGCTAGGGTGCCCAAAGATTTCGACCCTACGAAAAAGATGGATGCTGAGCGGTGGTTACCGATGCGCGATAGGAGTTACTATCGGCCGAAGGGCCGGAAGGGCAAGAAGAAGGCGGAGGGAGGGATTCACACAGGGTGGAATTGTCAGCGAGGAGAAGGTGTGTCTGCGCAGCAGGGTGGGGGTACGGGGGGGCAGCGAAGAAGAAGAAGGGCAAGGGGAGGAAGTAGGGGAACGAGGTGAGAGTCGTGGGTGGATAATGCGAATGTGTATTAGCTAGGAGGGAACATGTGGGAAAAGATTTGATCAGACAGGTACAACGAGCTGTCCTGTTTCGAGTTTGGATCGCAGTGCTTGTGGAGAGGTCTGTGTTTGGGTGTTGTCTTCTGAATGGCACGACTCCGGCCAGAGGGAGTTCGCGATGCGGTGCCATGATCAGATGCTACATCTGACCATGGACCAGACTACAAATCGGTTGTGTTGAAGACGATCCGCGCCTTCGCCAGACTCGATGCAAATGACGAGCATGTGTACTAGAACTAAAATTCAACATAGGCAGGACTTGCCTTTGGTAGAACAGTACTCAGTCACTCATATTTTCGCAACGAGGTGTCATTCGTAGATATGTTATATGATAGCTATCTTGTTCGTCCAGGCGTTTAGGATCTTCCAAAGCTTGGGAGCCTTGAATGGTGGAGGTTGCATTGGCCCAGGACCGAGGAAGGAAACAAGGCGTAACTATGAGAACGCTGCACATCACATACCGGATAACAGATAGTCTACTTCTCGACTGCTTATCCGCTGTACTATGCATCAACTTAGCTGTAGCAGCAGGGGAATAGAGCTAACGTAATTATAAGATGTTACAGACGAACCCTTAAGCCCAACAGACCCTCTTGCTCTTACGATGCCCCAACACGCACATAATAGTCCAGCCAAAGCGACCCACGGTTTGAGCCCACATCCGGATTCCACTTATAACTATTGTGTACGTTAGGATTCATCCTAGAAAGACTCAGACCCTTGATCCAACTGCAACTTAAAAATTCGTAAGCGTGATCTTGGACTGATCCGCTATCTTCTGGCAGTAATCCCCGGGCTCAACCTTGTACCACTTGTTGCACGTCTTGCTAACGTTAGGCTGTGTTGGTGACGGCTTTATGCTTGTTGGTTTCGGGGTGGAGGATGGAGGATGGTTTTATGCTCGTTCGCTTCAGGGTAGCTGTGGTAACTGGCTTCGTGGGCGTGCCCTTCACCCCAATACACACATAGTAATCCAGCCACAATCCCTGACAGCTGGACCCTACCGCGGGGTTCCACTTGTAGAAGTCTTGAATGGAAAAAGTCTTGTATTTATCCACGACCCACTGGCAGGTGTCGCCGGAGGAAAGGAAATTCTATGGTATCGTTGGCAGTCGGAAGCAATGCCGCCTTGCACGGGCGTTGGTCCGGTTGGTGTGGGATTATTGGATGGGGCGAGACTGCATGGCACGCATCAATCTGCTGCGCAGCACGCATTCCTAACTATATACAGCTACTAGGGCTTAGAAAATAGCTTACTTACTTAAATTTATATATATAAATATATATTTAAAACTTATTTTTAATTACTTACTAGGTGCGCGTGCTACTTTTTATTAGTATTATTGCTATTTAGTATTATTGCTATTTAGTATTATTACTATATAGTAGGTGTTATTACTATATAGTTCTTAATTTAATATAATTTATATATGTATTTTAACACTACCTATTATTATTAAACTACTTACTAGTATTATTATTAGTAGTAGTAATAGTAATACTATATAAATAAGATAGTTAAATAATAATATATTATTTTACGTATAAATCCTACCTAGCAGGGCATTCTAAGATCTAACTATATATACTAGTTAGGGATGCGTGCCGCGCAGCAGATTGATGCGTGCCATGCAGTCTCACCGATTGGATAGCAAGGTGGATGTGTGGAAGCGAAAGTGGTAGAAATTGTGGTATGTACCTAGGTGGAGACAATGGATCGGTTGCAAATGTCGTAAATTGCCATTGCGGCACAGAGCATAAGTGGGTCTTGGCGTAGCTTATTCGGGAAGGCATCGCACTACCTGGGTACCTCTCCGACTTCAGATGCGTCTATCACCACCAGTGCACCCACTCCACCATGGATGACTGCAAATATTACTTACAAATATAGACAGTGGAATTAACTGCTGCGATCTATCCGCACCTCGACCGGCCTGGCCCTATCAATCATTCTCTTCCTCTTCTCACCTTCACCCCCCTTTCGCCACGGCCACACCCATCGCGCACCGTCTTCGAGCAAACGCATGGGACAGGGCCGAATCCGTGGGAGCACTCAGGGGCCAAGCGCTACCCAAAGTCTTTGGCCATCCTACAACTCGATTAGGTGTGATCAGCGGCCTTCGCAGACACCAGGATTTCGCCCGCTCTGGCAAGGTCGACGAACTTTGTCGCTATCCAGGCCAGGAGATATCCGCTCGCGCGCGTAATGCCGGCCTTGTCATGAACAACCAGCTTCCTGATCCTGGGCTGCTGCATGATAAGGCGTGGCACCCTTACTGCATCCATTACCCGCGTGTAGCCAGTGAAGACACACGTACCGCCGACCGACTTCCGGCTGCCTTTCCGGATTTAAATTACCAAGTGGGCCGTGCTTGTGCCGTTGCAGGCTATTCGAAGCTGTACAGCGAGTTGAATCTCCTTCCAGACGCCTGCATTGCTCAGGAAGCGCGCGATAACCGCCAGGGAGCGTCGAGCGCTCTGCCGCGATATCCAAGTTGTTGCCGGCGATGGCTGCGGTTCACTGGCAGAAAAGCGTGGAATATCGGGCGCCGACTTTACCAAGTACAACCGCGGAACTGCGAATCTATGCTCCACGCTCAAGGTTAACCAATACGTTTGTTGTAGGGCTGGTGACCATACGCTTCAGCCGAGCGGGGATGACATATGTGCGACTTACCAAGTACAGCCTGATGACGGGTGCTCCTCTATCACTGTGAGCTTCGGTATCAACATTACACGCATCATCGAACCAAGCAAGAAGACTTGGGGCTCCCGAGGATGCGAAGCAGGGGGATGTTGCAGAAAGGGCAAATCATTTGCCTCAGCAGGGGTGATCCGCCGATGCTGGTTCAAGACCCTTCAATCATCTGCGGGCCCCAGGTAGTCGGTACGCAACGGCTGTCTAGCTGGAACGAAATTTCGAAGCTTAATCCATGCCCACTCGACGCTTGCTGCGATGCCTGCGGCCAGTGCGGCACAACTAAAGGGTTTTGTGTTCCTTCTAAGATGGCTGGCCATCCAGGGACCGACGTGACTTAGGAGACATAGCTCTGTGGCGGAGAAATTCGCACCACGTTTGAAACCCACAGCTCCATGGTACCGGCGCAACGACGGAAATGATTGCTTTGCGACGCCTATATTGTGAGCAGCAGACTGCACATTTACTCAACGTCTTATACAGCAGGTGTTGGTTAGCAGCGCTGTCGTTCCACATGCAGTCGGTTGGAATATACTTACCATGTCTCTTGGGACCAATATCTATAATAGAAACATATTCGCCATCAGGCGACAACCCTGCGTCGAACCTCCCAAGCACTTGAGTGCGTAGGATACCAATCAATCACAGGCAGCTAGCTGATATGATAGTTTGCCTTGATCGGCGGCCCACGAGTATGTAGGAGACGAATGCACATTTTACCGCGCCACCTAATCCAGCCAGGCCGAGTACAACCTCGTGCGAAAGCACAGCTGTCAGGGAAGGCACAATCCAAGGGAGTATAAGTGATATGCGTTGGTTGCTTCTGTCGTGATCCATAGCAGCAAGCATATATCTCGGTAGGGCATGTGTTGCAACGGTAGCACCGCATTCTAGGCCTCGGCATCCTGGTTTGCGCTGTCGTTGTATTTATTGGCTATGGAGAGACCGCTCGGTGAGTACAAGATGGAGGAAGTATTCTCTGCGTACCAAGTGTATCCGCCATTTTCTATTGGGTTCATGCATCTGGTCCACGGAAGGAACGCATAAGCGGTGATCGATAGTACGAATGAATCATGGAGGACACGACCCATCATATGGGAATGGTTACAGACGATGTATTTCTATTGCGCGATATGCTCAGACATTACATCTAGCTGACTACCGTGCGTTGCCTCACCTCCGCGATCCCACTCTTCACGACGACCACGTGAATTGGAAATCCCTCACCTCGTTGCGTTCAGTCTCGATTCTAATCTTGGCGCCCTTCACACCTTTGATCTGCGATGTCGTTGGCGTAGTGGCATTTCCAGCACCCATAGTCCCGTCGTACTTCACGATGACCGGCCCACCCAATCGACTCTGTACTCTCATCTGCGACATTTTGCCGTCTGTCCATTCGAAATCGAAGACAAACCCGCCACGCGCCACCTTGCCGACCACCTTGCCGGCCTTCCACTGCGGCGGAAGAGCGGACAATAACAAGACCTCTCGAACGCCCTTCTCGTCAATGACGTGCGACTGCAAAAGCGCCTCGGCCACGCCGCTGGTAAAGCCCCAGTTTCCGTCGGCTTGGAACGGCGGATGCGCGTCGAACAAGTTGGGGTACACGCTAGACTTGAAGAATTGCAAGACGTTTTCGGCCAACGCAGTCCCGTTCATCAGCCGAGCCTACCAGTTGATGGTCCATGCCCGCGACCATCCAGTACCTGCGCCGCCATTGGACAGACGATACTCGAGTGTTGCACGAGCAGCATTCCACAGCTCTACATCGTGTCCTGGTGAGCCTGGTGGAGGAATCTGGGTGCCCGGGTAGAGCGCATACAAGTGCGAAACATGCCTGTGGCCCGGCTGCGCTTGGACATAGTCCACCATCCACTCTTGCAGCAACCCTGAGTACCGTTTCGATATCTGGTAAGGTGGTAACTTGTCCTGGGCTTGCTTGATCTGGCGAAGGAATCCAGCGTCAACTGTTGCATTGTCAATGCTCGAGGCAGCACGAAGAAAGCCAGTGAAGAGTTCGTTCAAAATCTGGACGTCACACGTCGGTGCCATGGCAAAATGGTACGAGCCCCCATCGTTTGCCTTGTACGTGTTCTCTGGGGACAAGGAGGGGCGACGTGACAAGATACTCGGTTCCGTTCACTTTGTACGGCTGCAACGTATCCAGATAGAACTGGATGGCTCCGGATAGCGTGCCCAGCTTGGACTGTAAGAACTCTCCATCTCCAGAATACCAGTAATGTTCGAGGATATGAGTCACTAGCCAACCCGACGAAAGCGTCCAGTACGTGGCAGGCAGATATCGGTCTTCCGGAGCCGTGTCCCCCCACAGGTCCGTGTTGTGGTGTGCCATCCACCCAGAAGCATTGTACATCTTGCGGGCAGTATGCGCGCCGTCTTTGCGCATGCGCTCAATCAGGTCGAATAGGGGCGAGTGGATGTCGCCCATGTTGGTAACCTCGGCCGGCCAGTAGTTCATTTGCAAGTTGATGTTGGTGGTGTACTTGGAGCCCCAGGGGGATTCGAAATCTTTGCACCAGATGCCCTGGAGGTTCGCAGGTAGACTGCCCTTGCGCGACGAAGCAATCAACATATACCGGCCATAGTTGAATTGCAGCGCGACCAGGCCAGGGTCCTTCGCACCCTTTTGTGTCTCATTGACACGGTCATTCGTCGGCAGCTTGCTCGCCGCCAAATCTGGACTTTCCAATTGCAGAATGCTCGCATTGAAGAGAGGCGCATACTCTTTACTATGGCGGTCACGAAGCTGCGCATAGCTGTACCCCCTCGCTCTCTTCGGCATGTCATCCACGGCTGTGCGCGGATCGCCGTGGCGGTCCGTGGTGGCGGCAGTGAAGTAGATGGTAGCTTCCGTAGCATTGTCGACCACCAGAAACTGGCCCAGAGTACGCACATTGCCATTCGATTCTGCCGTCATTCCTGCGGCGAACCTGATGGGGTCAAAGCCAGATGTGGCGCCAATCATGTATGCATTCCCATTCTCAGTGAAGTCGCGTTCGGACGCGCTGTTACCGCCGCCATATGGCCGGTGCACACGGGCTTGGAAAGATAATCTCTTACTTCCTCTTGCCGTCAGGCGATGCACGACGACGTTTTCAGGCGCGGAGGCGAACATGTCGCGTTCGTACGTCGTGTCGCCGACTGTGAACCGGACACCAGCCAGGGCGGATTCGAGGTCAAGCCAGCGCTCATAGCTGCCCTTGTCATACTTGTCCGTTCCGTCGAAGTAGATTTCCAGCTCTCCCAGCGTCTCATAGTGCCGGCAGGACTGTGGCGTGCCCGTCATGCCCAGGTTCGCAAGCTTCTCGGCCTCGCCAATGCGCCCTTGCGCTAAGAGCTTGCGCACTTGGACGACCGTCTCCTGGCTGTCCTGGTTCACCTGGTCTCTCAAGTTGCCCGAGTAGACGGAATCTTCATTGACTTGCATGCGCTCTTGCACGGGGGAGCCAAATATCATGGCGCCGAGGCGGCCGTTGCCAATTGGGAGTGCATCCGTCCAGAGCTCTGCGGGCTGCTTGTACCATAGCCGGGTGTTGTTTGCTGATGCAGGATTCAGACAGCGCAAGGAAGAGCAGGATGCCTATTTCGGTAAGCATGGTGAAAGGTGTGTCTTGACGACACTGAGTGAGTTGACTGCAACATGGACTTTGCATGCAGCAAAGGGACGGGCCATGTTAAACTGCTGCACTCGGTGGCGATTACTGCGAGCTGGCTCTCACACTCGATCCATTGGCGCTACAACATTGCCCGCCCATGCAGGGTAGCCGCGGGATTTCGTCACTTGGAAACTTTCCGGCTTGTGTTGCGACTGCGATAAGGAAAGTCGTGGCTCGTCTCTGGTCTAGCGGACTCGGGAAGTTGGCCAGCGTATAGTGAGGGTAGACTTTGTGCCAATATATTCACAGTGTTTCCCCCGCCTACACTGCATCCGCTCTTGGCATACGCGAACGTTCGGAAGAAGTTCTGCGGGCATCACGTCCGATGTCTGGCTAATCCAACAAGTGTCGAAGATTCCTAGTGAATGAGAACGAATGAGCTGATGGTAATCGACCCTCTCTAGCGCCAACGCCATACGGCGGCGGATCTTGTTAGACTTTTCCAAAAGTCATTGCTTCAAGTACTAGAGATATAGTCATCTCAAATATTTTACATGGCATGGAAGAGTATTATACATGATTATTACCATTACTAGCTCTTCATCTCCGCAAGTAGAAAGGGCCCAATAACCATAGCCGCCTTCCAGATAATCAAGACACTCTCTACAAAAAGCACATACGGCACCCTCCAGACAGGCCCGTCCCGCATGCGACACCAAACGGCGTAAAAGGCCACGGCAAAGAAGTGATAGATCAACAAGGTCGGATTCGTCAGTTGTCCAGACAGTAAGCCGCAAGGCTCCTCGATGCACCTCCCGCCCCGCTGGAAGTACCTGAAGCACCCGTTTTGCAGAGCGGACAGGGCCGTGTCGTCGGCTGCGAAGAGGGAATACAAAGACATGGCGAGTATGTTTATGACGGCGGAGGAGGATTTGCGTGCCCAGTGAAATTGGGACATGGCGCGCAGGACGGAGCGCGTGTCCTCGAGGTGGGGCACGTTGGCCGGCGAGAGGAGCTGCGAGAGGTGCACGACGTCGTTGAATGCGACCGTCATGCCGCCGCCCGTCAGCGGATGGCGCATGTTCATGGCATCGCCCAGGATGATGATGCCGGGCGTCTTCTGGGTGGCAGGCGGCAAAAAGGAATTGGGCATGCTCCGTAGCTTGCCGGCTGCGATGGCTCTCCGGAACGAAGGCTGGACGCAG
This sequence comes from Laburnicola sp. JP-R-44, assembly GCA_009805535.1. Classification (NCBI taxonomy): domain Eukaryota; kingdom Fungi; phylum Ascomycota; class Dothideomycetes; order Pleosporales; family Didymosphaeriaceae; genus Laburnicola; species Laburnicola sp. JP-R-44. The sequence goes on along the minus strand of SELF01000003.1, from coordinate 82,529 downwards.
GCGGGGAGGTTGGGGAGGGCCACGTTGAGGAGGTGGTTCTTCACGCCGCCGGCTTGTGGCGAGGCCGAGGGCAGGTTTTCGGGGATATCGATGAGGATGCGCGTCTCGCGTGTGCCGATCTGGTAGATGAGGATGGGGGGCGCGTCGGACAGGACAACGTGGCCGTGGTTGGGCATGGGCAGCTCGGCATCGAGCAGCTCGAGGCCCCAGAACTTGCTGCGCACCTCGGGGGCCTTTTGGATGTGGGCCTTGCGGAACTTGCTCGCATAGCCGTCGGCGACCAGGGTCAGGGCGCCGAAGTAGTAGTCGGGGTGGCCTGCCGTCTGGCACTCGACGCCGAGGACCTGGTGCGTGTACGTGTCCTTGACCAGGTCGGTGACGGTGGTCTCGACCATGGTGACGTTGGGGGTGGCGCGGGCGGCGGCGCGCAGTTTCTGGATGAAGCGGCCGTGGTGGAAGCTGCAGCCGGCGGGCGTGGCGGGCGTGGCGGCCGGGCCGGCGGGGTAGGGGATGTGGACGGGCTCGCCGTGGTACGAGACCTGGTAGCCGTAGCAGGGGATGGCGTCGATGGCCTCGAGACAGTCGGCCAGGCTCAGCGCCCGCAGCGCCTGCACGCCGCCCGGCTGCAGCAGCTCGCCCACGATGCGGTCCGGCTCCTTGAGGCTGCGCTCCAGCAGGAGGACGCGGCGGCCCTGCCTGCCAAACGCCACGGCCGCCGCGCAGCCCACGACGCCGGCGCCCACGATGACCACGTCGGCCTCGCGGGGGTCGCGCGTCTCCGCCTTGGGCTGTTGTTGCATGGAGCGCGTGCGGGGCAGCGTGCGGGCGGGCAGCGCCGTCGTGGTCGTGGTCGTGGTCGTGGGCGTGGTCGTGGTCGTGGCCGCGGTGGCAGTCGTGGTGGTGGTGGACATGATGGGGAGCGCGCCTGTCGACTCACATTCACAGGCCGTGGCCGTCTTAAGAAGCGAGGCGGTGAGGAGGCCTCGCTTCTGCCAGGGGCCGTGGGGCCCGCCAATCGCAGCCGCTGGTGGTCCGATGCACACGTGAAGGTCATTTCACCTGGGCACACCAAAGCCACCATCGGCCCGTCGCCGCACCACCATCAGGTGCATGCTTCTGTGCAAGCGAATAAGCTGCATAGGGTTGAATAGAAATTATAGACTATGGTAGAGAGAGTAGGTCATGCGCCGCCACAGTTCCCGTCGTAAAGCCCGTGCCCGTGCCCGTGCCCGTGCCCGTGCCGCCTCCAACCAGCCTGATACCCCCATCCCAGGAACTCTCATATCGCCATGCCTGTGCCCTTTTGGAATGCCAAGGGCGTGGCCTTGGGCATGCACAGCTCGTCTAGCCGTGTCGACACCCCACCAGCATTCAGCATAGACTGCCGGTAGTAGGCGTCGTAGATTTCGCTGTACCGGCCTTCGCTCGACGTGCCTGGTGCGAGAAAGGCGCTCTTTCGCTGCTTCTCCTTGCTGGCGCCGACGGCAACCCCGGTACGCTGCGTTTCCGTCGGGAATTCGGGCTCGATGATGCTCCTTCGTCTCTCGCTATACATGCTACTGGAGTCGCTATCATCCCGTTGGTGGCTCGGTTGATACGTCTTGGGTAGAAGAGTCACACAGGATGGTGGGGGGGAAGAGCCTTGATCAAAATGTCAGAATGGCCACAAGCGTCCGTTGTCTCTACGCCGCACGTATCAAGCGTCTACCTACTGGATCCGGTGCCGTTCAGGACAATGCCAGGCGTCGAGCTTTTGGCCTCAGGGGGCAAAGCTGGAGAAGCAGGCGCGCTACTCCCCGGCGATTCCATCACCAACGAGCCCGCTTGCGACTGGTACGGCTCGTGGACCGACTCGAACGAGGCGCGCAAACCTTCGAGCACGGGGAGCTGCGGCGCCTTGGGCGCGTAGTGTTCCGGCTTTGGGAAGCTAGCAGAATTCGGTGAACGGGGCGAGTGTGGTGACAGCCTTCCGTCGCTCTCGCCACTATCCGAGCCGCCAAACGTGGGAGAAGAAGAGGGGGATCGATTCGTGACCGGCGAGGGGGGTACATGTAAGCTGATGTTGACACTGGCGTTGTGGTTATGTCGTCCGCTCAGCTCGGCTTCTGAAGGCGCCAGCCTAATCGTAGGCGGTGTCTTTCGTCGATGCGGTGAATGCGAGATGGGAGTCATGGGACTAGGGAGCGTATCCGAGTCGCGAAAGCTGTTCTGCTTGCCGTCTTTCGTGTGGGCTAACGGAAGAGTGCTCACACTGCTGTTGACCGAGTGAGACTGGACTTTGGGCGAGTTGACGCCGCCAACGAGAGTGCTGGCGCTCATGCAAGGGCTTCCCACAATCGATCCCGCTCGTGAAGTTGGCCGCGACTGCGCAATGCCGGCATAGAAACCTGCTTCCAAGGCACGAACGCCGAAAAGATCACCCTCATCCCTCTCTCGCCCATTCAACTCCATCTGCTCTTCCCTGACATAGTCCTCCTCCTTTTGCTTCGCGTCAAACTTCTTCAACCTACGACAATCGTGAGTGTGTTACTTATGGCACGCAATCGACAGTACTCACTTCCTGCGGTCAAGAAACACCTTGACCAGTCCGGCTAGGATTGTCAAGAAGAGTATCGATAGGAACACAACACTGATACAGTTAGCAAACAGAACATGTCTTTAGAAAATGAAAGCGCCCACATACATGTACTTGTAGGCCAAGTCGAGATTACCGAACCAATTCGCCATTCCGATTATGAATTACGTATAAGAGTAGGGCTTGTAAGAGAAAACGGGCGATGGACGCCCGACTCCTTCTCGGACGACAACACAGTCTGATATCTGGAAAATATAGGATGTCTAGTGATTCTCGAGGTTCCGAGGAGCAAATACGCTAAACGCTTTCGACAAGGAGTTACTGGGGATGTGTCCAAAGTAGCTGTTACAGCGTTCCCAAAGGGCTGAGGGCTCGGAGGAGCGTGGGATAGGTGGTTTCAACTGCGGGATCCTTGCGACCAGAGCACACTGTAAGGATCCGACAACCAGCTCAGTCCCGCAGCCAGGAGACTTAACGCGGATGTAAACGAATGGAAACGAATGGACGTGTGTGATGACAACACACGGTTAAAGAAAGACTGAGTTGCAAACACTGAAGGGAGGGAGAGACACAGAGTGCAGAGATGGGACTGCCTGCGTAAAGAGGCAGCAGCCGGCTTGGTATGGCGCAGCACCCTGACGCCATGTGGGCGTCCGAGGCTGGCTGGATCACTTACTTCTTCCGCGAAGCGAGCGAGCATCGACGGCCAATAAGGTCTGTGCAATGCCCAAAGTGGAAGACTGCTTCGCGGGGTTCTAGCCGTCTTTGTCTTGAACGTGTTTGACGCACCTGTCGGAGGGAGCTTGCCCAGCGACGGGCGGGTTTTAGTCGAAGCTTCTACCAAAAACAGCATATGGCGTTCCACCACGAGCGCTTCATGAGACACAGCAGATCAGCAGCCATACCTGAGGTATATAGAATCAATCGGTACCATATGATGGAGAACAGCGAACCGTTATCGGCAATCTGCAAGCAACAACATGGATGGCACACTCGTTCGGGCCGCCGCCCACGTCTCCGGTGAGTGATTGGGTTGGATTCTGCAGACGACCGGCCCTGGGACAGATGGAAAGAGGAACAGGCAAGGCTGGTACGCTAAATAACGCCATCCGCTGCTTGGCAGGGGACCTCGGGAGGATACGAGATCCGGACCTCAGGCAAGAAAATCACGAAAGGCTATTATGCTGCCCAGTGCCGTAGTAGGGAATCGCTCCTTCGCGGCGGCAATGCCTATCTACCGCATGGGGGGTGACCGTGGCGACAACTTGTGATATGCACGGCTGCGGTCTCATCCAGACGCTGCCGCCTACATGCTTGTGGCGCCGTTCATCGTATTATTTAACAGGGCACAAATGATGACGCAGTGAGGCATGGCTGTCGTCGCCGCCTCGAAAGTCTGTAGGTTGTCGGCAACCATGGCGCAAAGGTAGCCTCTTGCATGACGGCTAGTGGCGTGAACGGCGTGAAACATGGCGCAGATAATAACCGACGGTCGCCAATCATGCCACGACTCGTCAACGCCTCCTGAAAGTTGCGAGTCGCCACCGTGACTGAGTTGCAGGTGGCGGGGCTAGTCTGGTTGCTAACTAACCCTGACAGCAACCCATAACCGAAGTAGACTATCGATTTTAATAACACTCGAACGTTAACACCCCTAACAAGGAGAGTAGCAGCGCTTCAGACGCAGAGCAGCCGGCACGCTCGGAAGTGACAATAAAATAAAACATGGTGACAATGTCAACGGCTGCGTGTGAGACAACCGTGGTCGCCATTCATTCATGTCCACCCATCCCCCCACCCTCATTAGCTCACCTGTATTGGACTTCACGAATCCAAGTAGCCACTTAAAGACCTGTGGGACCAGTGCAGAAAATTCGAGAAAGAAGGTTATGCAATCGATGCGCGGGTGGGTACACTTGCCGAGGGCGTGGAATGTGGCGTGGAATGTGCCAAGCGCTGGAAGTTGTAAGCCTAAGGCAAACGGAGAAGCCTGAGTACTATAATGAACGAAAGAATTGTCGGAAGGAGCATAATCTTCCCAATAGTACAGTCGGTCGATCCTGCACCTAAGACCCAGGATTTTCTTGACATAGTCTACCAAGCCCCGGTATTGATAGAAGGGCGCCTACCATCAAGACATCTAGCGATTGTTCTAATAACGCTCTTCACTTCTATAAGACTACAGTACTCTTGGGATTGCGGCGAATCCACACAAGATTTATGTGTCTGTCGACAGTCATGTTCTCCCATGTCACGATATAAACAATCTATTGACTTGTTAGCGGGCCTACCAACGAACAAAACGAATTGCCTTCTTCGAGAGCCTAGAAAAAAGGTAGTATGTGCTATAGTGTAATTGGGTATTTGAGTATTGAGCTCGCAAATTCTACCTATCAACTCAATCGATACCTCAGGTACAACGCAGATGCCCGAATGCTGTTCGATACCGTAATATTTCTCGCGGTTCCATTGCGCAGCCAGGATACAGAGGAACACTCCCGACTTCGCTTCGCGATCGAATAGCTTTTCCCAACAACATTCAGCTGTTCCTCTTCCTCCACACTCACTCCCTGTATGTGCATGCGTAGGTATGAGCATCAAGTGTGATACCTGATAGTATAACTAGAAAACCAAGGCGTTGCCCGGTCCGAGATACCGCCCCTACGTGCATGCATTGCCTATCCTGAGAAAGTGCCAGTGTTTAAAAGCTTTTTGTCACGTTTGCACCTCACCTCCAGGGCTTGTACCCGGTAAAACCTGGGAGCTAGGGTCCAAGTGCAGTGCTGCTCCGGGGCGTCTTTACGTAATCATCTACAATGACCTCGGGGTTTTCGTGAACTCGTGGTACTGACGTGCCAGCTATTGCGTTATTCTATATGCCTTACCCCCACCGGTACCAAACGCCACAAGCGGTTTTCTCCTGGGCGATCGTGCCCTATCCAAATGTCTAGACATAGACGGACCAAAACTTACCCTAGAAGTGATGTGTCCCATTAACACCGTTTGTTACACTCTCTGCACCAGAAGGTCCATTCCCCTTCTGGTACTCCCTTGTAATATCACTCAACAGGCCCGCACTCGCAGCCAGAAAGCCTAGATAAGGCCTGCTGGGATCGAGCACACGGGAGAGATACTCGGGATGGAACTGCACGCCCACGAACCATGGATGGTCCTTAATCTCTACGATCTCCATTCGCACACCGGCGTCATCCTTGCCGACAAACGAGAGGCCACCCTTCTCGAGCGTCTCAATGAAGGAAGGATTGACCTCATAGCGGTGACGATGTCGCTCGAGGATCTCAGTTTTGCCGGCGTATAGGGCACGTAGACGGGACCATTCGCTGCCCTCTTGAAAAAGCGTAGGGCGTAGCCCTAGACGCATGGTAGCGCCCATGGTCTTCTTGTCGACTTCGGGCATGAACATGATGAGCTTGTTGGCAGCGTGTTCACTGAATTCCTCCGACGTCGCGTCGGAGATGCCGCACATGTGGCGAGCATATTCAATTACAGCGATTTGCATGCCCAGGCAGATACCTAAATAGGGCTTCTTATTCTCCCGAGCCCATTTTGCCGCCATGATCATGCCTTCGGTGCCGCGTGTGCCAAAGCCTCCGGGCACTAGCACGCCCTGGGCAGTGCAGAGGTTATGCCAGGCGGCGTGGAATTTTGCGGGGGCGTTTATTTGGGCCCTTGGTTCCAGGTGCTCGGAATCGACCCAGCGGAGTTCCAGGGCGCGACCGCAGCGCATTGCGGAGTGCTCGAGGGACTTGATGACGGAGAGATAGGAATCGTGTAGCTCCGTATACTTACCAACGAGCGCAATCGTGACCGTGTCCTGATATCTGTTTTGCGCTCCAGTCAAGGTTTGCCACTGCGACCATACCTTCTTGCCTTTGGCCGTAAGCGCGTCGGATATGGTGAGGTTGTCGAGAGCGAGAATCTTCTTCAACGATGGGATCAGTCCTTGGTGTTCGAGCAGCATCGGGACCTGGTAGATAGACGGCATATCCCTAACCATGATGACCTGCTCATTATCCACCTGGCAAAAGTGTGCAATTTTCTCCATGGCGCCTTGGTCGAGAGCAATTTCGCAGCGACAAGCAATCTGGATGTTGTTAGTATCCCTGGCTGGCGACAAGGTGCAATGACAGGCAAGCATGATCCGGAAAACATGCTTCAGCCAGGCCAAATAACGCACAGGCATAGGGCACGATTACTGTTGCCCGGCGCAGATTACGTACCAGGTCTGGTATCAGGCCCGCACTACGGACCGCTTTGATGGCCTGCTGTGTGGGCTTTGTCTTCTGCTCCCCGTTGACAACGGGCACGTACGAAACGTGGATCTGCAGAAAGTTGTTCCTGCCCGCCCGACGCCGCAGCTGGGTCATGGCCTCAATGAAGGGCATGCTCTCAATGTCGCCCACGGTACCCCCAAGCTCGATTATGCACACATCGGGCTCCTCGTTTGTGTCATCGACGGGAATACGGGCAACCTTCTCGATCCAGTCCTGGATTGCGTCGGTGATGTGTGGGACAACCTGCACCGTCTTGCCCAGATAGACTCCGCGGCGCTCCTGCTCGATGACGTGCTGGTAGATCTTACCCGTCGTGATGTTGTTGTCGCGTGTCAGGGTGATGTTCAGGTAGCGCTCGTAGTTGCCGAGATCGAGGTCGACTTCGCCGCCGTCGGAGAGAACGAAAACTTCGCCGTGCCTGTACAGTTATCAACAGCTGCCACGCGCCCACGGTCGCATGCGACATACTCCTTCGGGTTCATGGTGCCCGCATCGACATTGAGGTAGGGGTCGACCTTGATCGAGGAGACGTGCTGGCGCGTCAGTACGAGCAGACGCGCAGGCCAAAGCCGCTGCACTTATCTTGAGGCCGATAGTCTTGAGCAGCAGCCCCGTCGAGGACGCTGTGACGCGCAGGGTCAGCTCAGCACACACATGACGCTTGCACACGGCCGAGTCTACCTATGATGCCCTGCGCGGTCCATGTTAGTCGAGCGCGTGGGCTGCCGTCGAGGCATGCGGCTGCCACTCACCTTCCCCACGCCGCTGATGACGCCTCCAGACACGAGCACGTACTTCATGGCTCACAGTGCTTGCTTTGCAGCGTCTCCGTGGCGGTTGGGGAAGGAGAGAGAAGAAAGGCGTTGGCACCGAGGCCTGCTGCTAATAAAGAAAATTATACTCGCGCTCGCGCTTGCCGCTTCTGGGCAGTGTGGCGCGGGCGCGGGCAGCTGCGCAAGCCGAGTCGCTAGAAAGCGCCGCCCACCAGTGACCAGACGCCAGACGGTGAATCCTCACGTCAAATCTGACTTCACCTCGCTCCACGATCAAAACTTCCCGGGCAGTGTGCAGAGGCAATGCAAAGGCGGATTGCACGGAAACGTTGCGGTACGAGCCATTAATTGGTGCTGGAGCATCCCGTCCCAACAACTGCTGCTATCGTGCTCCAGCTGCTCTGCCAAACTGCATTCGTCGAGCCTTCACCCGCACCCTTCACAGCACCGTCTTTCGTCCATCTGTCGAGCCCGCGCTCCCCTCAAGCAATACTGTTCGTCTGGTCGTGAGAATGCTAATCGATATCTGAGAAGATGTTTCAGATGTCCAAAATACCAGTAAAATGCCGCCGTTGCTCTAATTGAAAAAAGAAAAGAAAAACAATGCTAGTGATATCGTAGCCAACGCTCAACGTGGCCAGGCTACATGATGCATCAAGATCAAGATGAAACCCACATCATTCCTTGCGCCGCCGTTTGGCCACGTCGTCGTCGTCGACTTCATCGTGGTCCTGTCCCTGTGTGAGACGCTTCCGCGCCAATGCTTTTTCGTTGCCCTTCTTCACCTGAATATTACATCCTTGCAGCTTCAATGCACGAGTGAGCGCACTGCTGGGCCGCATTCCGGGAAAGTCTTTGGCCGTGTAGACGGTGAAAACGTCACTCAGCACTTCAGTAAGAATAGGCGAAAACCCTCCGACGTGAAGATTCATCGGGTCGATGCGCATGAGTACGAACCGAAGACGATATCGACCGTGGGTGCGGCAGGACAGGTCCGGAAAGCAAAAGAAGCAGCCCTCTTTATCAAACTCGTCCTTGGCTACTGATGGCGATGCTACCAGCTGACCCATCAGTCGCCGCGTCGTTCTTCGGTCAGGTTGGATCAACGCCGTCTCCTCGCTCGTTCCTTCCGCATTCCACAACGTGCAATGCACGACATTCAGAGAATAGCGCAGCTCCTCCTCTTCTTCCTCTCCCGACTTGTCCGTCACTCTGAGCTGGATAATTGGCGGAGGATCGATTACTCGGCGGTCTCTCTCGCCGAATCCGCACGCACGCGCTGCAATAGGCTGTTGTCGGACTACGAGCTCGTAGCTGAGATTGCTGTCATTGTCAGCCGGGTTCGACTTCCTGAAAGAGAATCGTGGTATGCTTACAGCTGGTCATTGTACACGGGCTGTGGTATGGACCCGGGGAGAGGGACAGCACGGGGCTCTTGCCGAGGAGGGGGACCAGTAGTTGGGGGCTCAGGATACGCTAGTGGTCCCAAAGAGTTCGGTACGGATCCCCGGTGCGAGTGAGGGTGGGAGCCCACGGACCCGCGGAATGGAGTGGAGCTCGATGCATAACTCGGCGTGTAGCTGGGGGAGGCAAAAGGTCGCTGCTGTGACGATTCCACTGGCGATGTAAGGGCGTAGGGTTGCTCGTGATGCGGAGGACGATGTACACGTCGAGCATCTTCGTACGAATAGCGTTGCTCGGTCAGTCGCCTCGGCCCTCTGTTGTCGAAGTCTGTGCGCGGAGATATTGGCGGGCCATATTGATGTGGAGAGTAGGGAGTGTCCGATCTGGGTGGCGTGTATGAAGTTGAGTGCAAGAGCTTATCCACCGGTACTGCGTTCCTGGGGAGCGACGGCGGCTGGTGGAGATCGTGACGTGGAAGGCCGGGCTGGATGGAAGGCAGGTGGTTTACAGGCGAGCGGAAAGGGTAATCCGGCCGTGGCACCGACTCTGGGATGTTGAGCGGCGGTAAGCGGATGAAGGGTGGAGCTGAGAAGCCAGGCAGCTTCTGAGTCTCTGTCATATCTGAAGACGAGCGGGACGGCTTGGGTGGACGGAGCGACGGAGCAGCTGGTGGTTGGGGCATGCGTGTGTTATTACTTGTCCACAGACCGCTGCAGGAAGCCGCATTTGGTTGCTTGGAAAACGGGCTTGTGGCCGGGACTTTCTGAGATTGGTGGCCAGAGAGTGATGCAGACGGGCGACACAACGTCAGGAATGCCTCGAGTGTGGCAGGCGTTAGTTTTGTAGGTAGACCTTAGTCGACGCCAGAGCGGAGACGCTCAGACACTGGCGACCGGGGCGGGCAGATGCAGGCGAGGATGGGCGAGAGGTGTCAATCAACTGGGAAGCTCATCCTGGACGCAGACGGCCAAGTGCCTGCCGGCTCCACGAGGGCAATGAGTTGTCGCTGGGAAAAGGGCCGGGATGGGCGCAACGGCAGCTAACTCTACGCCTATAAGCGGGCGCTGCCACTGCCCACGGGGAGCCGACGTGAAATTGGTCGGGTAAAGGGCAAACAGCACGCAGGCTTTGCAGCGCGATGGTACGGGCCTCGCACAACGGAGTGGGTTGCGTTCAATATGGGGAGCAAGGTTGCATCGCCTCGCACCCCGAGGCAGTGCCGTGGCAGTCGGTGGCATAGCGACCGATGAAACTGGTCTGCAGTGTGGCGGATGGGATGAAGGTTCCCTTGTCGGGGCCGTGGTGCGAATCATCGGCCGCCTGCGTCGCGGCTAAACGGTGCATTGGCCGTGTCAAGCTCACCACCATCCAGGCGCATGGTCACCGCAACACCGCCTTCAGGCCGAGAGGGCTCCGGAGCCTGGCTGGTGGAGCGGGCGGCCTGTGGTGGTGGTGGTGGACTGGTGGTGCTGCTGGCGGTGCTCTGCGGCGGCGGCGGCTGCTGCTGCCACGGTGAATGGATGGCCTGCGACGCAGGCAGCGGAAGTGGTGTGCCTCCGCGCGCACAGGCAGCGGAGGTGCACAACGGCGTCGGTGGCTCCTCAGAGGAGGAAACGCGTGCGACGGGTTTTTGCGCCCGGGTTCGTGGCAGCAGGAGACGGCAGCCGGCGCCGTTTGAGCACGCGGATCCTGGAGGCTGCTGCAGCCCGCAATCACACGCTAACGGGGCAGCGAATATCGATCCAGGCACGGTAGCCAAAGCTTCTCTCGACCGTGGCCGTCGCAGCACTCGGTCGCAGCAGCGCGAAGCAGGTACCGTGCGTGCGTGCTGTACGCGCCAGGCCCGGCCATGGTCCATGGACGAGCGCGCGTTGCCCTTAGCCGTGTTGCTGGTCTCGTCGTGTTGCGCGGCGGCGGGAGCTTCCCAGGGTGCGACGGGCGGAGAGGGTGGGAGCCGTGCATGGATGCGTGGGTGAAGAGGCGGGCACATGTGACTTTCCAGGCGGGGGCACTTTCGTCATGCGGGGGCGGTTGCCGCTAGCGAGGGACCTTCCGTTTACGCGCCCCTCGCACCTGCCACCGCTAACACGCCGTCTGCTTCGGGCAGCGCCTGCCGCCAATATCGAAAGCCTTCACCCCCAACAACGCTCCACCGCCGTGCCCGCCTTGCCCGCCGCTGTCAAATCCTCCGACGCCCGCAACCTCGCAGCCAGCCATCCGCCCATGTCTTCCAAGTCCACCAATTGGGGCAACTACCACAGTGCGTCGACCCTCCCGCCCGCGCTGCCTTCATCTGGAACGGTCTTGCCGGCCCTTCAGCCTCCGGCCCTCGCTGACCCGCCCAGATTACATCGGACCCAACCAGGCGCTCGGCGCTCCGCCCTCCATTCACGTCCGCGATGTGCGTCTGGGCGTGATCGCCGCCCTGGGCTTCTCGTTCCACGGCCGTCGCTGCTTGGACGTTGGCTGCAACGATGGATCGGTGGCCTCCCAGCTCGGTAAGGATCCCCTACCTGGCCCGCCAACCGACTCATGCTCCACCCTGCTGATAGTACACAAACAAGCCTTCGATTTCGGCGCTGCTGAGGTCGTAGCCGTCGACATTGACCCCCAACTGGTGACCAAGGCCGCTGAACTTCTGTCTTTGCGCGCCTCGCGTCTTCGTCCATCTCCAGACCCGTCGGAGCGAGTCGTCGACTACTACCCCCTCTCCGCCGTTCTTCGCCATGGACACATTCCACCTTCGGCTCCGGCTGCCTCTGATTGGCCCCGTGTCAAGTTTATCGCTGCAGACTGGGTCGTGGCCACGGACCCAGCTCTCGCAGGCCCTTACCATGTCATCCTGGCTTTAAGCGTGATAAAATGGATCCACCTTGAGCACCTGGACGAGGGGCTGGTGACTTTCTTTCGCAAGTGCAAGACCTCGCTCGCATCAGGCGGCTATCTGATCCTGGAGTCGCAGAATTGGGATTCATATGAAAAAGCAATTCGCCCAAACGCCGCCCCTCACTTCGCCAAAAACTTGGAAAGGCTGAAATACCGGCCGGAGACCTTTACCAGGTTATTGCAGGATGAGGGACTCAATCTCTGCGCGACATCGGATCAACTACGTCGCCCCATCAACATCTACTGCAAAGCATGAAAGTGCGGGGTGGACGGCGGCGGGAAGGCTTCCGAAATGGTATGCTACTGCTACATGTGGTGGCACGAGCCGAATTTTGCCCTTGTCAAGGCCAAGCCGCTCATATACCTCTCGGGAATTTGATTATTAGACTCCTCCCAGCTTTGTTCTAGACAACCGGCCAATCCATCTCCTCGAGCGGCACTTCTACTGTGTCCGGCCAAAAGCTTTCGGACCGTGTGTTATACCCCGGGCGTAGCTTGCACGGAAACCTATCTCTGATAGTACCTGATACTACTGAACAAGATCTTTCACAAGCCAGAGGTCACATGACTGACAGGCCTCTTTCTACATATGACGGATAATAAGTAATATCGCGTGGAAAGTACCGAACCTTACCTTTCACTATAAGCTCAATTCATCCGGTTAACATATTCCCGGCCGATGAAGATCAACACCCTACCCCCACGTGGAGCAACATCGTCTGAGCTCTGTAGCCTGTAGGTATGTACCGGTGTCTCTCAACAACATAAGCGACGACGATCTTTTGGATCCGCAACCTTCTGCAAATCTTCTGAGCCGGTGTCCAGCGGCCATTTGTCGAATCACAATCGACTACACCAGCGAGTGGGTCCTCACTCCGGTCCTTTTTAGCATCGGCTCCACGGGCTATTCGTTGTATTATAGCGATTTCCTTAGCATCGTGCATATTATTTCTTATTATCTGCTCATAGCTTCCACCCAGGTGTCGTTGGCGCAGCTTCAAGACTCGTATTCAAGTCCTTAGCATGTGTTGTATAATGGAATAGTTTCATCGACGACCAAATCTTAGATGCGAAGCTATGTTGAACGCAATCGAAGGGTATGTGAGTATTAATGATCATGAGTTTCCTGATGCTGCTAGCTAGCAAATGACGGAGGATAACCCCGAGAGATCTCAGTCATGCAGCTGGGGCAAAAGTGTGCGTGCACAGTTTGCAAGTCAATATCCGTCGATAGATCCCGTAGACAGACACAGATGTACTGTGCATTGGAAAGTTTGTGAATGCGGCTTACTTGCTCCAGTTTAATCTAATCAGTCATTCGGCTCATGTAGAGTAACCTACGCAAAATTTCGTTGCCTTTCCCCCCCTCAATGTACCATATCAACATTCCCTCTGCGTCATGCGTGCTTTTCAGTGAGCCAGGTTTTCATATGCATTTTATCTTTGCAGTATGCTGCCCTGGTATGTGGCTCAGTGGCGGGAGGGTTGGCCGATTATGAAGCGGACCGTCAATCATCCGCTCCTTGCATTTCCAGGAAAGTGATCATAGCGGCTCTCGCAGAACGTTGGTCAATGCTTTTAAATTGAGATGCTTGTGGTCCCCGGGCATGTGCAGATTGCAGCCAAGAGATACGTGGCTCTTGCTAGACACGCACGATTCGAGGTCCTGAGGTCAGAGACCGAATACCTGATTGCAGAGCTGGGTGCAACACAATGCCTAGATACATTATTCGGGGAGTTTCAGCTTGTACCTTGGCTAACAAAATATGCTGCAGATCTGCAGATACAGACTGTACGGAAATGTTTGACCTGGTGCCTATTGTATGTGCAATCTGTACCGCCATATCACCTTCCTCAGAGTTGACCGAAAGTGAAGTGGCCTTTGCAAAGAAACTGCATTAGTAACTGTTATTCCTTTTCTACTTGATCAGTGTCGACGTTCAATTTATCCAAGTGTTTCATGGTTCAGGCGCGGATAATGTCAAACTGACACTTGTTCTATGTGGGCATCTCTTCGCGATGAGAAGCAAATCATGTCATGACAAATACCCAGCTTCGACGTTTTGCCGACGGACCATGGAGCGCCTTCACTTTGTAATTGTCATAATGGACCCATTCCACACTGTGTAGAGATCGGGTCCGGACCACCTTATTTCTTGGTATCCGTTTGCCTACCAACAGCCTCCCGGAACAACCGCCCGATCGATGGGCTTGGATCTACAAAGCCTACTTGATCAATAGAGCGAGCGACCGCCGAGCTACATTGAGTAAGACAGGGTTTCAAGTACGGCCTCCTCCAGGACGCCCGCTCACCAACATTATAGTCCCGTTCCGATCCTGCGCCTGTGCCGCTGTTTTCTGATCCTAGCTTTGTGCTACTCGGGAAGCCGCATCCGCAGTCGAACAATGCCGGCACCGTATCAAACAGGCTGGTGGAACCGACAGCGAGAGTCTCCGCGACCTGCTCGGGGTTGAAACTTGGGCCTTCTTATCAGTCTCAGGTTTTAGAACAGAGATGCCGTGTGGAACGGAGGCTGTTCAGCAAGATCCAATAGCATACCAACGGGCGTCCAGCGAAGGCGGTTGCGAGTATGCGGCGGCCAGGTGGAGCCCTGCCCAAGCACGTTCACCACATAGACAAAGTGTACATACAGTATCAAGACTGGAGCCCGACAGTCAGGCCGTTTGAGCCCGATAACCGTGGCCTTGGTTTTGCTATGCAGAGGTTCCGGGAACTTGTTAGCATGCCGGATCCTGTGACGATGGAAGAAGTCGTGGATGTAGAATCGACGAAAGCGTCGCCTCACTCGCTAGCGGTTGGGAGTTGGGCAGAGGGATGCCTGCGACGGGAGCTGGCCACTTGCACAAAAGTAGTGGATGGTTGTCCATGTTGCACTTGTCCATGCAGAGCTCGTCGTGCGGTCGAGCAGATGCTGCAACGTCACCGCCGTGCAGGTAGACCATGTCCCATGGAGCGAGGACCGCATGACGCGTGTTGTACGACCTTCCGGCAGGAAGTGTAGAAGAGGGTGTTGGATACATAGACCCGAATTCACAACGGGCGAGTAAGGGCGGGCCAGATGCTGATTCGATATGGCGCCACTGTTTGCCCATTGTCGTGCGGAGCGCTCTTCTCCTTGTCTTCAGACTTCCCCGGTCGAGGTTGTGCGGTCCCATAGGCGCCCTTGCTGGCGCTGCAAGACATGCGGCGGCGTCTTGGGCCTTGGTTGCCACGTCTGCGCGCCCAGATAGCTATTCATCATTGCACAGCATGAGAAGCGACCAACAACACTGCACCCACTCGACACCAAGCCTGGAGGACGGGTGCGCGCAGGCCGTCGAGGACGCCGTCCAGAGGAGTCGCCTGCCACGTATCCTACTTTGTCTGCTCGCTGCACCTCCCTTTGCTCCGACTCTTCTGCTGCCCTGACGGCGACATGCCTGGCGGCAGCATGCTGGGCGACGGGCTTCTCTGCATCGATTTGTACATCAGGGCCCTCCCCCATGCCATCCGTCCGACGGCACGTCCGGGCTGCCACGATGCCGGGGCCGTCCAGGGCGATGCAGTCGCAGTCACTGCACGGCGCAGTGGAGATTTGCTGCTGACAGCGCGCGCAGGCTGACATGCGCGATCCTTGCGCGCGCGCGTCTACACGTCTACCGTCTGCGACAAAGCGAATGGCCTGTGGGCCTGCGACGTCGTACAGACAAGACAACACGTCCCTATCGCCAGTCGGCATCTCTGGTGGCCACTGCCGGAGCCTCGAGCGACGCAGCACACATATACCGCGCCGCGCCTGGGAGAGAGCCGTCGCGCGCTCTCGCGACAAGATTGAAGCAGCAGCAGCAGCACCACCACCACCACCACCACCAGTCACCACAAGTTTCCACCACCACCTCGCCCGCCGCCTCGCCCACCGCCTCGCCCTGGATCGAGCGCAGGTTGCTTGCCGTGGCACAGCGACCTGGCCGACCGCGGCAGCAGCCTCCACGCCACCATGCCTCCGGACAGCTCGTCCTTCACGGCGCTCAACTGCCCCCACGATGCCGCCGTCCCTGAGTACATGGGCCTGTTCAGCCTGGCCGCCCCGCCCAACACCGACCTGTGGAAGACGCCGTCGCGCGACACGTCGACGGCGCCCATCCTCTACACGGCCCTGCGCAACCCCTTCATCGCCGCCGAGGTCACCGTCGCCGCCGACTGGGAGCTGGAGTGGGACCAGGCCGGGCTCGTCATCTTCGCCGGCGCGCCGCCCGGCCGAGCTGCGAGCCCACCGCGCCACGCCTCTACTACCGCTATCTCTACCTCTACCTCTGCCTCTGGCGAAGGCACGTCGACGTCGAACCCACCGGCCTCGCAGCATGTGGGGCAGCACCCAGGCCCTGGCCCCGTATCTGTACCCGTATCCGCCCCCGCCCCCGTCCCCAGCGGCGTCGCGCAACCACAGCGCCAGCGCGAGCCTCCCCCGCCGTACATGGCGCCCGCCCCCGTCTCCAAATGGGTCAAGGTCGGGCTCGAGTTCTGCAACGGCGCATGCCATGCCACCTCGGTCGTTGCCACGTCCGACGGCGCCGACTGGGCCCTGAGTGCACTGCCGGCCCACCACGCCCGCCGGCCCGACCTGCGCGTCAAGATCGAGCGCATTGGCTACGCGCTGTGGGTGTGGTATGAGGACGAGGTCTCGGGCTGGAAGAAGCTGCGCGAGGTGACGTGGTTCTTCTGGGGCGTCGAGGACAAGGCCGTGAGGGTGGGCGTCTATGTGAGTCGACCCGCCAATTTCGGGACCTCCATGTACGAGCGGAGGCAGGGCATGACGCAGAGTCCGAGGAATCTCTGCGTCGACTTTGAGGGCTTGGAGATCTTTTGAGCCCGCCGTGGGCGGTAGGCCGCTTTCACTTTGCGCCATTTCTCACTGCATTGCTTGTTTATCCTACTCATTCGCCTGTGATACCTCGCTTGCCAGGCGGCTTCGCTTTGCCTTTTGTAACCCCTTTTCTATCCGGCTTCTCTTCTTCTCTTCTTCGCCGTTTTAGATGCTGCGCATCATTTTTCCTCCGTTCTGAAGTATGTATTCGGTAACTGTCTTTCCTCATCATGTCGCTTCCGGGCCATCATGCCCTCTTGCATAGCAGCTTGCAACTCCCCTGTTGCATTCAAAACTTTTGCCGCGGTTATTGTGTCATACCCATTTTGCCCGTTGTCCTTATTTTCGTGGAGGCCTGATGTCGATTGAGCTAGCGAACACTTTACTAAATTCACATGCGAATTATCCGGTACGATTACGTCCGTCTGTCCATAATATCACGTCCAGGGGGGTTTTCTGTTTGAGGAGCTCACGGGTGCTGGGGCCACGGCTGAGCCTTTCTACCACGCAAGACGTCTGGTAAACGCACCTTCTGTGAATGGTGCGCGCGTTTGGTAGCTAGACTCTTCACACTCGTGGACTCGCCCTGAGCATACGCTCTATCACGGGTCTGGCTCCAACTGCAGGCGAGGCCACACTTCACTCATGGTAGGCGTCCACTCAGTTCACATACATTTATGCGGCTATGGCTCGATGGCTCGATGGTTTCAGTGATCAGGGGGTTCCCGGTCGTTACGTTGGGTATCGTCTACGAAAGCTTGATCCCAACAAGACTGACCTCTCCAGTCCGTGGGCAATGCTCCCTTTGTGACAGTGGTGACAGCAACCCCATTCGCCACCATTGCATCCCGCCCGTTTGCGTAGCGATAATCAGTCTGCTGCCTCAACATCATTCCCTCACCCACTCCTTGCCTTTCGCGCTCCTGGTGTCGGCTTTTCACTTGCCACCACCGTATCATCATGGTTCACTACCTTCTGTCCATACTCATCCCTTACACCCTCTGCTTCGCCGTCGCATCTCCGCTAAGCACGACAAGCATAATCTCTAGTACAGCTACGAGCATCATCACCTCCACAATCCCTGCTAGTATTACTCCGAGCACGACTATAACAAGCCCTGGGCCCCCACCTCCAATGATATCGCCGAGTACTCCGACGAGTACACATCCATGTTCCTCTAGGGACATGAAGGCCCGTTGCACGCTCATGTTCACTGAACTGATAAAGTACTACTACCACCTGTATCGACAGCAACCTCCGTGGACGCAAGAATACGGTTTCGCCCGTGATTTCTGCGCCCCGGGTGTGCGAAAAAAGCGAAAAGAGCGGTACGTCTTGCACCAACCGCTTTCGACGGCGCTGTCTGTTGACGTAGCCCAGGTACACGCCGTGGTGTCGCAGATGCACCGACATCAACCGCTCCACCAAAAAGGCATGGAACACCTTCAACAGCACAGTCGAAGACTTCTGCCAGACCGAAGAGCCTTCGCTGTTTCTCCTGTCCAGGGGTATCGTCGACTTTGTCGATTTTTTATTGCCGTATTTTGCACTAGGCCACGAGGATAGCCTCGTCGTGAGAGCGCTCGTGCATAAGTGGGAGTCGGCCTTCTCGTCACGCACGTCCCATCCTACGGGCTTGTTGCCCAAACCAACTACGCCGGCAAGTGGCACAGCAGCAGCAGATGCATCTTCTACTACCCCGGCTACTGTGCCAACAGAGGCTTTGTCGCAACTTCCACCTGCGTGGCCGTACACGAGACCCGCTGTTGCGCGTCGACCGGGTCAGACGGCTACGTTCACCATCACAAACGCACAGCAGACTAGTATTGTGGAATACGTGGTTGTCGCATCCATCGCCTGGTACGTGGACCCGAAGTACACTTTCCATCTCTCTTATGCGCATTTTTTCAATGTACTGGACGTGACGGGATAGCGTGACCGAGTCAATCTGCTGATGTGCGTCTCCTCGTTTCTAGGTATCCAAGGCCTTTGGGCTCCCGAGATGGACTACTCCAGAGCTTCAACCAGAGCAGCATCTTGGTCGATGATGTAGCAACGGAAAGCGATCCGACTCCGTTGACAGGCTCAACGCCGTCGTTGATGAATCCGGGCGTCTAACGAAGGCGGGCTTGAGAAGTTGAAAGGGGCTTCGTGTGCGGCTGCGATGGCGTAGTGGGCGTCGACCGTCGTTGGATGGGGGTAGTCAGACGAAATTTTACGGAATGGCCTTGAGCACTGTTGAGCTCCGAAGAAAGCTCGCGGGAGTCGGGAGCATGCTACATTTCTTCTTGAGGGGGTTCCATCCTCACATCACCTCATTGCATGGCCAGATAAGCCCGAAGCGGCTGTACGCTGGATCGACGGTAGAGCTGTCTGCTCAACTCCATACACAGCAGTAGAATTAAGCCCTTTGTACGCCATGTACAAGAACACAACCTTACCGCCCTCGACCCAGCCAAGAGCTACCTTCCGTCCGTGGTATCAGACAGAAGCTCGAATCCACTTCATCCCATGGGGATAACCGTTCAGTTATACTGCATACCTGCTATAAATTTCTAAGCTCGCCTCACCTCACAAATTAAAGGCTCATAGATACTTTAGAACCCCTCCCTACACCCTGTCGTCAATCATGTCCACGGGTGTAGCTAGCTCATCTGCTATCGCAATTTCGCTATCTAGGCCCCCGCAATGGCAGTCTCAACGCTAATGCATTCCCTGAACGCTCATTCCCAATTCACAGCAAGTGACTCCACACCATTCCGTCGTTTGCCATCCGCCTCCATAGAGGCGCAAGTAGGACAAGTATTGCAGAGAGCGTGTTCACTACCGAGACGTCATCAACAAGTGAAGTCACGAGACTAACCAAAACGTGAACATAACAGCCAGGGCCAAATTCTATTCATAGTTTTCCATCGTATTCCCATCACTACATCTGCTCACAAGGTTACTGTGAAACAAACCTCACACTGAGCAAGTACAGTAGGGCCAACAGAATAGAAAGCCAGCATGTTGTTGAACAAGAGCATGTATAGTGCAGGTTTGCGTGCCCTCCTTGGTATCGTTCATTACCCAAACACGCCAGAACGCTGACCGCAACACCGGAAAGAAGCAACCGCCCATTTATTCCATCCGTCCTACCTACCCCCGCCATCAATCGGTCAAGGTCCACCCCCCAGCCAATATGCAAAGCGACAGTATAGCTCAAACAGTCGCACCAACACCAATTAAATACAGTAAACATCAAAATAATCCCACGCTCGGCATTACTGGTCACAGTGGCATGTGGCAATTTCTAGAGCGTGGACTTTGACTGCTTCTTCGCCGTCCCGATGTGCGTGTTGTGTACCTTGGTCGCAAACTTGAGCGACGTAATGGTCTCTTGGAGATGGGCCTGCAGAGGGGAGACCATGACGAACATGAGCGTCTTCGAGTTGCCGCCAAGCGAGTATTGGAGGAGATATGTGAGCTACAAAAAACATTAGCATATGCGCCGTGTCGTCATTACAATGCTCAAGAAACTTACCCTCGAGTTTCTGTATGGGATATGCGAGCCCTCCTTCGCCGAGCCAAGCGCGTTGATCACGTCACCAAGACAGCTGAGCGACTTGTTGATATTCTGCGTCTCCTTGAGGCGCGTGCCTTCCGCCTTGCTGTGATCCAGACGTTCAGACCCAGCGAGATCGACGAGATTTAGTGTGCCTTCGCTCCTTTCGCCCGTCATGCTGTTCTCACCCACCAGCTTCAGGATGAACACCGAGTGCGAGCGCGACGAGCGCATGTTGGCCTTTGTCGCAGCCACGCTTCTGTTCTTATCTGCTCTCTGGAGGATTTCCTCTACACGATCCGGCGAGTCAAGGACGACAGACACAGCGTTCTCCAGCGTAGTCTGCTTCTTCGCAGCATCGTGTCGCACTTCGACCTTCTTTTTGTCAAGGTCTTCCGAGCGACCGAGGAGGTCATTGTAAGCTTCGTTATATACTTCGACGAACGAACCCTCCATCTTGTAGTGCCAGCCCTTCTCCTGTAAGCGTGTGGCTTCGGCATATATCTGTGCGGTGGCACGAGGGATCATGCCATCACTAGAAGACATGGTGTATGTCTTTCCCGAGCCGGTCTGTCCGTAGCAGAAAATGCAGACGTTGTAGCCGTCCAGCGCGCTCTGTACCAGTTGGCTAATCTCCTCGAAGACCTCCGCATTTTGCGACGACGGACTGAATACGCGATCGAACGAGTATGAATATGTCTGTGTAGTGTTCGTGCCCATTGCACTTGTTTTCTCCGGGCCTTGCACCGCGACTTCTTTGCTATCCGTGTCCGAGTCGGGGAAGCCGATTTTCGCAGGATCGGTCTCAGAGTCGTGGGCGGGCCGTACCCGACACATCACTCTGATGTTGCCTTTCAGCTCTTGAACCTGGTTGTGAAGCTTGCGCCGCAGAGTTTCTTCCTGACGTAGCTTCTCGTTGGCAAGCTCGGCAGCTTCGATAGCCTCCTGCATTCGGCGATGTAGGTCGTTGAACGCTTGCGATTGTGCTTGGCTATCGGATTCTAGAAAGTCAATCTTCTCCTTCATCGCTCTGTTCGAAGCCTCTAGCGTCAGGTTACTAGTGGTAGCATCCGTGAGCTGGCCTTGGGAGCGCGGTCTTCAACGCCCTCTCTCGGTCCAACTCTGATTTGGTGTTGGTCAACTCTCCCTGCAACAGTTGACCCTCGCGTTCTTTTGTATCGGCTTCCAGGCCTGCATTTCTGAGCTTCAAAGTAAACTCGGCCTGCATCTCCTGTGTTTCTCGTAGTCTCTTGCTCCTTTCATCTTCCAGCTCCGTCTTCAACCTTTTCTCCATTGTCTCTAGTTCCTCCTTGTGCATCTTGAGAAGCTTCTCAATTTGGGCTTTGAAGTCTTGCTCCATCTTGTCGGCTATCTCCCTGTTGTCCTGGCGTGATCTCTCCATGTCTCTTTTTATGTCGAATCTCGACATCGTCCATCTCATTTTGGTACTTCCGGCGAAGGTCATCAACTTCGTAAGAATGACTCCGTCCAATATTCTCTAGCTCCATTTTGGTGGTTGATAGAAGGCTTTTGAGGTCGGCCACGTTAGTCTTGTGCTCATTCAGCAATAACTTGTACTCCTCGCAACTAGCTTCTAGCTCGGCATCTGGACATTGGTCAGAAATCGTCAGACCGGAGTAGGGCTGATCAAATCGGCCGACGGTGCACTTACTTCTTTTCTCATAGAGCTTGATCGACTCTTTGAGTGTGCCTTTTTCCGTGTTCTCCCGTGAAAGATCTACTTCTACCTTTTCTTGGAACGCAGTAAATTGGGCCTCTAGAGACGCTATTCGCTGATCGTCCGCTTTCCGTTGTTCGTCGAACACACTGGACAACGCTCGTTAGTCCACTTGTTTAAGTATGGTGTGATTGGAGTGGTCGGTCTCGTTAGAGTTTTTTGGACAGGTACAGGAGGAGGAGGCATGAACCGAGTAGGTGTCGGTCGAGGGAGCAAGCACTGGGGACGAGACTTTAAAGAAATGTCCGAGTCCTTGCCAGTATCTGTTCCACACGTCCCATACGACTTCGACGAACTTGAGTCTGTGAAGCGCCCAGGGTGAGCGCTCCAAAGTCGTGCAAGATGTCATCGCAGTCGGTATCGGCAGAAGCATCTAGCGTCGAACTATTGGGACGCGAAGAAGGAGATGAGACCGACCTCGGCGCAGGCGGCCAAGGAGACCTCTTTTGGGGTACATCGAGGGAAAACATGGGGGTGCTGGAGCCTCTTGTAGAATTTTTTCGTACATGCAGCATATCCAGACTCTCGTGTGGGTTCGTAGAAATAGAGAAAGGTTGCCCACCTCTGGGATCAGGTTCTTCCACAGCCTCATGCTGCGACATCGAGGTCGCTGGACGAGAGGCTTGATGATGCGACTTGCTGCGACCGTGACCGTACGCGGATTTTGGTCGCCCGCCATTTGCGCTCGGCGCTCTTGATCCGGGACCGACACTACCGTACGAGCTTGCGGAATTATGCCTTGCCGCCCTGTTTGAAGAGGCATGCGAGAGAGAATTAGACAAGGTGCGAGTGCCGTTTGTGACTGTGTTCTTGAATGCATTGTTGGCCAAGCGAGAGGTAGGTGGCGCTGCGATCTTGCTGTGCGTTTCACCGGCGCGTTGTGCGAGCGTCTTGCGTTGTTTGGCATCCGGCTCGGGAACTGCGAGCATTAGCGGCGTCCCCGGACAAAGCCCAATAGTATTCTTACGGCCTCTGGGCTTGTGCTTGATGCTTCCGTTGGGTGGAGGGCCCATGGGTCCGCGGGGGGCGTTTGCCGCAGCATCTGTCAACTCGCTGAGACCGTTCGCTCGTGCTGCTGACGCCGAGGAGAGTGGAGTAGGCGATGGGGGAGTGTCGAACATGCGGAATTTTGGACGGCTGCCTCAAGCCCGTGGGCTTTGCGAGAGCCTACAAT
This sequence comes from Laburnicola sp. JP-R-44, assembly GCA_009805535.1. Lineage (NCBI taxonomy): Eukaryota > Fungi > Ascomycota > Dothideomycetes > Pleosporales > Didymosphaeriaceae > Laburnicola > Laburnicola sp. JP-R-44. The sequence continues at coordinate 59,275 of SELF01000003.1, read as the reverse complement.
ACATGGGTGAGTTTTGGACGGCGACGCTGCGTGCCTGCTGGAGCACATACCTGGTTCTCGGTTTCGGGATCCATGACGGGCGAATGCACTTGGGCCAATTCGTAAAGAGCAAATAGAATTATCGCGACATGCTAAGTCGACGAGACGGGCAGAAAGGCGGCGGCGGCGGTGCAGTGTGGTGTTGATGCGCACTCCTCCATGTTTGGGTTGCGACTCGGAAGTAAACAGACCCATCCCTGTTGTTGTTTAGCTCGATTTCGGCTAGCGTCAGGTGGTCCGTGCAGACATATGGGGGTGAATACAGGACTGCCAAATCAGCCCAGCAGGGTCTAGTAATCACGACTAGAAGATATTCAGTCAAATAGAAGTCGTGTGAATCCAAATGCAGTGTGTAATGCCAGTCTTGAGGCGCATTTTTCATATTTCTACGTAGGGAGGTGCATCCTTAGTCTTGGTCCATCCTACCATCGACTCGCCATGTCCCGCTACCTATCTACTACTGTGTACCATTGCTCTTTTGGCTCCGAAGACTCTCTGCGGCTCAGTGACTCGAAACCAAGCGGGACCGTAACTGCGTCGTGCACACTCGTAACCCAACGGTTCTGAAGTAGACACTTCCTCCCACTAGTTCAATGCTCCGGACCATCTCAGCATTAGTTCGTTCTCAAGCAAGCTCCAGCTACCTCTAGTCGAACGCCCCACCACCCTCACCGTCTCGACGTTGGATCCGTGACCTTCTCTACTACCGGGCCCTTGCATGGAAGCGTATGGATCGGCACTCGCCACGAGCCGTGAAGCGTCATGCAGCGGCAGAGCCCAAACCAAGCTGGCATGCGCGCACTGTAGTCGAAAGACGGGCTTTATTGATAGGCACAACGGTTCGAGAATCGAGATGGAATGCGGCTGCGATGGCCGTCTCTGCAAGGTGCAGTAATCGATGCGGCTACCGGTACTACTGGGATACGGTTGAAGTGGATGAGCTTGCCGCCGGTGGTGGGGATGATGGGGATTATGCTAGGTGGTGGGTCGTCAAATGGGCTTCTGACCAACCGCCGTGGGACGAGGCGAGGCTTGACTTGTGGCTGCACACCCACGTCGAGTTGGAGGTTGCGACAATGGGGGCACTGACTGACTGCCTCGTCCAAGGCTGTTAGCTAAACCATAACTATAGGTTACTATTAGCGAAGTAAGTTTTTAAAATTTTCGCTTTTTTAAAGCTTTTTTATTATAGCCTATTTTATTTATTAGATATTTAGTTTTTAAAAGTAAAAAGTAAAAACTATTTATAAGTATTTTACTACATATTGTCAGATAGACAGTCACTGTGAAATCCAGTGGGTAGGTGTGTACGATCATATGGCCCCTTACAGTGGTAATCAGTGTAAATCACAGTGATTTCACTGTGAAATACACTAAGGAGGCTGGCGCACTACTGTTTTACACTGCCCCTGTACTATTCTAAATAGTACTAGTGCGGCTTAGTACTAGATAGTTACTTCTCGCGGTAGCCGAGCTTCTCCGACAGAACACACACAATCAATCAATCAACCCACCACTTTTCCATCTCAACTCATCAAGAATACCCGTATATCTGACACATATATAGTGTTTGTTTAATCTACCTAAGAGCAAAATAATAAAGGTTTTTGTCGTAAATAGTATATAGCGTTAAATTAACTACCCAGAAGTAGAATAATAAGGGTTTTTATCTTAAACAATATAATAAAAAAAGTAGACCCTTTTACTTAGTAAATAAAAAGAGTGTAAAAAAGTATTTTACTCTATAACTTTATTTTCATATTTTAAGAGCTCTCATAATTAATACTTAATTAACTATTTCAACTCTGTTGCCTTAGTCACGGCTAAAGTTGTTCAATGCTCCGCGTGCGCCTGGCGAGTCTCCCCTCAAAAGGCTGCTGCAAGCAAGGCAATAGCCGCCCGCGACGTCAGCCACGAGGCCGGGCTTGCTGTCATGGATGCGTGCATTATGGATAAGTGGCCGGGCTGCTAGGTGTCTAGGACGAAGCGGTACAGGAGGCGAGCGGCCGCCAGCGGAGTGCCAGAGGCCATAAGAGAGGCTTGCCACAGCCGGTCCCGTTCAGCTGCATCCGCCAGCGTCCCCTAACCACGTCCCGTCGCATTCTTGCAACCCCATTCTTGTCGTTGCGTCGTCGTCTCCAGACTCCTCTAGCTACTAAGAGAGGCATTGCCGGCGGTGGTGTGGGGTGTTCGCAGCTTCTGTGCCTGCTTCGCCGAGGACGAGCGCAACCGCTGGGGTGAATACATAGGAGTGGACTCACAGTGCTCATTTCCGGCCTCTTAGCGAGCTAGCCCAGCCTCATCGATCTGCCATCCTGAGCTCCTGAGACCTTCACCGCGCCCATCACCGCGTCTGCACCCTCGGCGACCTCTGCGAGCGCCGCCCGTTGTCGCGCACCGCCCTGCCCCCGTCGCCGTCGACATTTGGCTTTGCCAGCGCCCGTCGCTGCGCCTGCGCGCTCCCGGCCAGCTCGCCCAGCGCGCCCAGCTCCCCACGAGGCAATCGCCCTCTCCACGCGACTGCACGCAAGGAGCGACCAACACGCACCCACAACATCTCGCCGCTCCGCTTGCGCCTCCGCCTCTGAGGTCCGTTGCTCAACCATGAGCCACGTGCTGTCGACGCGCAGGCTGCCGCCGCCGCCCCCCTGAGCAGTCGTCCATCGCGAAGCCGGCTGCGAGCGACGTCCCTCCCGACCAGCCCAACGGCACCGGTACGTAGCGCGCGCACCCTCCGCCGCGCCAGCACACCCATGCCCCAGGTGCACGCCATGCTAACAGACCGCCAGCCTCCCATGGTGCCCCCGCTGCAGACGCCGTAGACCCGTCGCCGCGCCCGTCACCTCGAGGCCCGTCCTCGGCTGACGACCTGCAGAGAGCCGCGCCCCAGCCTCTTGACGGCGCCCCAGCCTCAGCAGCACCCGAAGGCGAGCCGAAGAAGAAGCGCTCGTTCCTCAACATCCCGCGTTCCAACTCGCAATCGAACGACGAGCAGGCTCCCACAGGCACCGGGTTGAGCGGTGCGACCGCAGCCGACTCGGAGAGCATCGGAAGGGGCTCAAAACGGAGCTTTCTAGGCAAGCGCCGGGCGGGAAGCACGGCGAGCAGCAAACGTTCGCAGCACGCCGCACCCTCGGAAAAAGTAGAGCAGCAGCCGCCCGTGCCTGCGGCTGCCACCCGCGAAGGCTCGACGAGGAGCAGAACGAGAAAATCAGGAGGGCTGCTGTCATGCCTGCCCTGCTTTGCGCCCAAGGACCCTCACCCAGCCGACGAAGCACCCGAGAATGCCAAGAAAGTGGAAAAAGTCCAACCTTCGCCGCGCAACTCGCAGCCGGCGCCAAAGAACGACCCCACGGCTGAGTCGAGTACCGCAGACTCCAAGGAACCTCTTGATGAGAAGAACGCCGGTGAGACACTGAGCACAGACCGCGAGGTCCACAGCGATGGCGCGGCCGAGAGGCCATCTAGCGACGGCCCTCCCAAGATCGTGACAAGAAGCTCGTCTAAGAAGCAAGCAGAACAGCCGCTTCCTCCTTTACCAAATCAGCCTGGCACTTTGCAGACGGGACATCCGCAGATCAACGTCCAGAGCCCTACTCCTGGGACCACGCCTGTGCAGCCGAGACCCTCTCATGATCAGCAGCAGATAATACATGACCGGACTGATACGCAAGAGGAGAAGGACCAGGATATCGAGATGAATGATGTACCTCTCGCCTCGACCGACGTTCGACACGAAGGTGACGAGAGTTCTAATGAAGCCCAGAACGAAGTCCCACCCAAGGTTGACCTGCCTCCTCCACCACCGCTGGAACAACGGCAGAGAACGCGGTCCGCGACCAGGCTTCTGATACGAGCATGTCCGAAACCCAGCAAAAGTATCTTCTAGGCCCGTTAAGACCTGAGTTCAAGGGGAAGAAGTGCCTAGTCCTGGATTTAGACGAAACGTTGGTGCACAGTAGTTTTTAAGGTGGGTTTAGTCTTGGGCAGCAAGCTGCTTCATTCTGACCTATCTTCAGATTCTCGCTCAGGCCGATTTCACCATTCCTGTAGAAATCGAGGGACAGTATCACAACGTCTACGTAATCAAGCGCCCAGGCGTCGATCAATTCATGAAGAGAGTTGGTGAGCTCTACGAGGTCGTGGTCTTCACGGCCTCTGTTTCAAAGGTACGCGATCCCGATTGGTCCGCGAACCATATTGACATTTATCAGTACGGCGATCCTCTTCTCGATCAATTAGACATACATGGGGTTGTCCACCATCGTCTTTTCCGAGAGAGCTGCTACAACCACCAAGGCAACTACGTCAAGGTAAAGGAAAATGCCTCTCAACGTTTCGCCTTCAATCTAATCGTGTGCAGGACCTTTCCCAGATCGGTCGCGACCTCAAGGATACCATCATCATTGACAACTCGCCCACGTCGTACATCTTCCATCCACAACACAACACGCCGTTCCCATCAGCAGCTGGTTTTCCGATGCTCACGACAATGAGCTTCTCGATTTGATACCCGTCCTGGAGGACCTTGCCGGCTCTCAGGTCAGCGATGTTAGCTTGGTGCTTGATGTTGCCTTGTAGGGAGTTTTGTCGCCCATACGATACCCACCGTTGATCTCGACCGCACTACACTTCACCTCGCACCTCGAACCTTGGCCACAGCTGAGATTCGGAATCATCATACCTTTTCGCTTCAGAAGAGAGATGTCCTAGGGTTCTCCTTCTAGATTGTACCTTTGTAATCAGTTTGTAATCTGCATAATGGGATGGGCACATGCATACAGCGTCGTTGGAGGCCGTGGTTGGAAGAAACACATGTTCTCCCACAAGGTCTCTGTTGCTATGCTGTTGGCGCAATTCACTCCTACCCTCCAGTCTTTCAAAAACGATACCCTCCGCTCTCGCCAGCAACGCAGATGGATGTTGTTTATACAAAAGTACCTACCCTTCACGTCCTGCGGCACAGGATTCACATATTTTGATTAGTTTTTTGCTCAAAGAGGATGGCTGTTGAAGAGGAGGAGCTGAAGGCGTTTCGGGCAGAGCTCACCTACCTACCTAATCTTGGCATTCCTAATGTATACCCGCTCCGGTCGGGATACACCAACTACCACAAGTTTCCTTTGTACAGTTTGTTTCTCGTCGTCTTGTCTAGCGTGGCTGGGAGTGCATTTCTGGCCAGACTTTCTTCGTTCAAGACGCATGTGTTGCTTCGCGGTGCTGCGCGACAGATCGTCGGTTGAGGTGGAGTTGGACTTTCGTTGTTTTGATTTTCATTAAAGTTATTATAGTGAAAAGGCAGCTCGTGGGGAGGCGAGGGCGAGTGGGCTTGTAGTACAGATAGGCTTGGAAGGAGAGGGCCAGCGGGGTAGACAGCGAATACATATTCCGCATTTCACCTCTCCACCTGCATATTCGAAATCACCTGTGCCGAAGAGCTGCAGCCTGAGGATGTGTGCGGGGCGCACGGGGCAGCGTGGAGCAGCTGTCAAGCACGTTCACGTTGCCGGGGGACTGGCTTGGCGAACGCCAGCAAGCGAATTTCACATGCGCGTGGAATGGCACCCATGACTCGCTTCTGCTTCTGTCATCACCTCACAACGATAATTCGGGCGACTTGCATACATCGCCACCGCTGCTCTTGTCAGCTGAACTGGCACACGTGGAGGCCCATGGCTAGGTAGCAGCGACACTGGTCGACCTAGACAGACAGACAGACAGACACGCAGCATGGAGAAATACTCGCAGTTTCGAGACAAAGGTACAGGGCTCGGCCCACCCCACTGCAAGGCTGCGGGCTGTGCATATTCGCACGAGGACAAGGAGCTAACCAATTCACAGGCACAGCCATCGCGCCCTTCCTGCCCATCCCTACACCCCCCGCGACTCTCTTCTGGACCCCCATCAACATCCTTCTCTTTGTCCTGCGCCTCGCCCCCTTCGCCTTCTCTTCTCTCGTCTCGTGCTTCCTCCTGCTCGAGTTCCTCCCTGCCCCCACCGTCGTCAAGAAATGCGGCCTCTGGTTCATGCTCGCCGTCCCAGGCGTGTGGTGGGTTGACCTTCAGGTCGATGGCGTGAAACGTGGACGACTGGCCGATAGGCAGGCTGCAGGCAGCTTGCCGAGCGGGGGTGACATTGTGGCGAGCAGCTTTACCAGTCCGTTGGATACCCTGTACCTCGCCGGCATATTTTGCCCTATCTTCACACGGAGTTGGCCTGGTGAGAAGGGCGTCGAGGTCATCACGCTCTGGGGCGCTATATGCATGGCCTTCTCGATGCCGCAGCTGGAGCCGCCCAAGGGTACGAAACTGGTCAAGTTGAAGGAGCTTTCTACAACCTACCCCGACTCGATTATTTGTGTGTTTCCCCAGTGCACGACGACGAATGGCAGGGGCATACTCCCCTTTAGCCCGAGCCTCCCTGACCGCCGACCCGAAGACGAAGATCTACCCCATCAGTCTACGCTATACTCCTGGTGATATCACGACGCCTGTCCCTGGCGGCGCCATCTATTGGGTTTGGAAGCTATTGTCCAAGCCTACGCACCAGATGCGCGTCCGGATCGCTCGCCCCGTGTACAACTCACCTTCTCTGGACACGCCGGGTACGGAGCTTGATAGAGCGAGTGCGGTGAATAGCTACGATACCAATATTTGGAATAGTCCGCATATATGCGAAATGGACTGGATGGAGTGACCAATACCAGTGGAGAGGAGCATAAGGTCCTAGACCGGGTAGGGGAAGATCTGGCGAGGTTGGGGCGGGTGAAGAGGGTGGGTTTGGGGGTCAAGGAGAAGATTGAATTTGTGAAGAAGATTTGGAAGAGTAGGCGGAGATAATTGGGCACTGGGGGTGGAAGGCATGTCTGGAACATGATGCATTTACAGTGTGTTCGGGCCTGGTATAGCAATGTGTTTCAAAGGTCTATATCATTGCTCATATGGAGCAAGGAATAGGTGTTTATATATATACACTGAAGACCTTCGTCGTTCATATATATACAACATCTCACTCGAAGGGATACTGCACCTAAGTTATGAATGTAGTAGTCTGCCTCTCATTTCGTATCCTTGGACCACGCATTAACTATTACACTGACAAAGAATCGAAAGTACACTATGGCTTATATCCTATGCGTGTTCAACACCGTTAGCGAGGCCAACTATGGATCCGAGGAGTTGGATTGTCTCCTGAGTGGAGAGAGTGGTCGAAATGGTTCCATAAGAAGCAACGAGCCGATACATCACTGAGAATATGATCATACTGATTGAGTGGTTTGAGTCTCCGGTTTGAGTCAGTTGTGCGTAAGCTCAAATTTAACGTACGGGCCGGATACATCTTAGGCTTAGGTTAGCGTACTTTGCCGCCGCCCATGCTACATGGTACGTCAACCTGACTTGAAATTAGGGTTAGGTGACCTGAAATGTGGCTAGCGTACCCTACCTACTAAAGTAGAATAGCGCCTATAAATAAGTTAAAATTAAGATCTAAATATATTGCTCTTCTTTCTTCCCTATTTCTATAATCCTCTACTTTACTACTACCTCTACTACTACTACTACTATAGCCGCCCTTAGTAGTTTTATAAGTATAAACCTTAAAATATATTTATTTTATATTTAAAATATAACGTGTTTATAAGTGAGCGGCGCACCCCACCAAGTCTCTTAGGCTTTTGCAGCGTATAAATTCACAACGCATTAATATTCTATTAATATAATAGCTATCCTAAATCAAGCAGTATCTAGAGAAGCCTTCTTGCACGTACGTGAGTTGTGCCCAGGCTCCCTGCAGCGCGTGCAGCGCGCTGAAGCCTGCCGGCTCGCACCTAACCGCGCCTGGCTATACCGCGTTTCTCCCTCTAGTTGCTGCTCAACAGCCTTTTAAGCAATAATTTCCTCTCCCCTCTGCCTTTGATAGGGTGCCTCGCTTCTAGATCTGCTTCTTTTTGCGCTGTTTACGCGTTTTGTGGCTGCCTTATTTGCTCTCTATAGACTAGCTATCTTATCGCGCATAAGCACTATTAAATGCGCTATTCTCTTAGCCCCTCTTGTAAGCCAATTAAGCGACTAGATAACTAATATAGGAGAGGATCTTTAATGCCTTTGGATCTGCTTACAAACTAGAGTTGACTAAGCGCCTAGCTTGCGCGCGTTGCTTGGTGTTACAGACTCCTATAGGGCCTCTAGTAGGGCTGCTGGCAACGGCGTACGAAGCTTCACATTAAGCTTTGATATTACCACCGCCTCTAGATTGTGTGGGACTAGCCTAGCGCCTTAAAAGCTTGCGCAGATATTCTCCTTTGTAATTAACTAGTCGTAGGCGGTGCGGAAGGCTGGTAGGAACTCAAGCTTAGTGATATGGTTGATATAGTCGCGTATTAGGCCCTCAACCTGGCGCCCGTACGCCCGCTTTAATGGCGAGAAACAGCCCACGTTAAGTGGCTGTAGGAGGTGTGACGAAATGTGGTGGTATGCATAGGGTATAGATCTTGTTCTCCCTGCAGATCTCCTGGAATTCGAGCAAGTTGTGGCTCTTATGGCCGTTGAGTATTAGGAGCTAACGCGCGCCTACTCTACGCTCTACTGTACCGTGTCCGTGCGCGTAACGGGCCACGTCGCGTAACGGGCCACGAACAACATGCTCACCACCACAAAGATGAGGTTATTGTAACAGCTATAATAGCTCTTTTAACGAGATTTTTTGGTGGAGAGACCCGTAACATGCTCGCGATTGATTTGTATTATCTATATTTGCGTGGAACGTTGATAGTGCGGCCACGAGAGTTGATTTTGGGTAGAGCAGCTGGTGCAGCTTCTGGCGACTCCCTGACAGCTGCAGTACCGCGCGCGCGTCTCTTGGGCTCACGCTTTGCTGAGGGCGCTCTTGAGGCTTTGCGCTTACCCGTTTGGGCAGTTTTAGATGCTCTCTTAGTGTTTTGGGCCTCGATTCTGGCCGCGCGAGCAGCTGCCTGTTCGGCCTTCAGCTGATCTCTCACCACTTTAGCTCTCTCTCTCGCTACGCGTCTCTCCTCAGCCTCTTGCTCTTGGAGGAGCTTAGCAGCAGCTTGAAGCTCCTTCCTGTTTCGCCTTTGCAAGCTGCTCCTTATGCTCTTGGTGTTGTACTACTGCCTTACGTGCACGTGCCTCTCTTAGCTTGCGCGGTGACTAGAAGACAGCACTACTATGGTACTCCTCGCGCTGCTACAAGTTAAGAGGTTTGCCGCGCTTTTTGTGCCTCCTCTTAATAGTAAGAGCCTCTCTTAGGCCGTTATTCTTATGGTGTAGCAGCTCGTTTTGAGCTGCAAGTGAGTGGAGCGTTTAAGAGAGCGTCTTGGAGTCCTCCGCGGCAGTATCCCTCACTGCAGAGCGTACGAGACGCTCCATGTGACGCCAGTCGCTCTCTTTGGGTGCTGGGGGACATGCTTCACCTCCTCTATGCTTGCTAGAGCTCTCTCTCTCGAAGCGTTTGAGTATAGCCTCTGGCTCTATAGGCCATATGCTAGTGGCTTCAAAGGAATTGAGGATCGTCTCTATTGTGAAGGCAGACTGCCAGGCACCCCAGAACAATGGGAAGAAGTCTCCCTTCGTGACTGGGATGAGCCCTTAGCTCCTTTGGAGGTGGCTGGAGAGCTCCTTAGAGTAGCTACTTAAGAGAGGCTTGAAGCAAACAACATTAAGTGGCTGAAGCGTGTGAGTAGAGTAAGGGGGAAACACAGCCAGGAGCATACGATGGGAGTCGCAGTAGTCGATAAAGTCCTTCGTGAGGTGACTGCCATAGCCGTCAAGTATGAGGAGACGCCAGTCCCTCCCGCAACGCGCTTTCTGCTTCGTACAGCGATCGAATACCTGCTCTAGCCACGCCAATCCGATGTCGTTGTTCGTCCATCCTGACGGAGATGAAGCCACAAAGACGTCGTGTTGCCCGGCTTTAATAGCGGCCACCTATGAGGCCTGCAGTGAGCTGTTCGCCGACTGGTAGATGAGGCCGGGCGAGAGAGCACTCCTATCTGCGCAGACGGCTGCTAGGAGGGTGATCCACTCACGAGAGCCATCTTGGAGAGCTGCAGTGACCTCCCTACGCTCCCACATCCGACGGCTGAACACTCGTTTGGAGCGGCTAAGTACACCAATCATAAAGCCCTTCTTATCTATATTGTATATATGGCGAGGCTCCAAGCCATACTAAGTGAGCTTGGAGTGTAGCAGCTTGAAGTACGCCTCGTACTTGTCCTTAGAGTCGGCTCTATAGCGTGTGGCGTCTATCCCGAGGGTGTATTTAGAGGTGAGATGCTCATGGTTTCAGCTCAAGAAGCGCGTAACCCAGGCATCAGAGGCGCTCTCGGAGGAGATCTCAGAGGCGAAATTTCGTATTATCTCTCTTATAGGTAGTAGCCCTCGCTTTGTTAAGCCTCCAATATACTCTACAAGCTCGTACTTTTGTTGCGGGCTAAGGAGTAGTTAATCGCGATGTTTGGCTTCCCATGGGCGCTGACGACCTTGGTGTCTTTGAGTCAACGTAGTCTTTGGTACACCGAACTGACGAGCAATTGCGCGGTACAAAAAGTGTTCTCCTAGTTCTAGCGAATTAATTGCTGCAATCGCGTCATCAATCGGAGCTATAGTGGTGGAGTTACGACGCGTTAAAGTTGGTGGCTTGTCTGGTGTTTTGGTGTTCGTGACCCGTTACGCGACGTGGCCCGTTACGCGCACGGACACGGTACGCCAAGTGGCTCGGCACGCGCATGGACACGTTAGTTATACAGCCCCTTCCTTCAAACAGACCTGTCTGTAAGGTACTCCATAACAATTATCGGAGGGGTCAATACATCACCTAACGACGTCTTGTCTCCACTACCAGCCCCTTACAATGCCCTCCGGATACATATGCCTCTACAAGGAGAGCCCTAAGCTCGCGCACAAGGAACTCGCGCACCCCTAGTTCTCGCGCACCCCCACCAAATCGCGCCCCCTCACAAAGACGCGTATTTTATCAACACTTCTTGTTCAATATGGATATACGCGAGCAGAGTATACAATTTGCTATCGCGCAATACAATGCTGGCGTTTTTACAAGCCAACGAGCCGCCGCAAAGGCCTACGGTGTTCCTCCCTCCACCCTACGCGATCGACTAGGTGGCATGGCGAACAGACGCGCCAGCCACGCCAACCAGCAGCGATTGACACCGGATCAAGAAAGCTTCCTAGTAGAGTGGATTCTTGAGCAGGATACCAATGGCTACCCTCCCTCGCACGCGCGCGCTCGAGAAATGGCGACCCGAATTCTCCGTATGAACGGCGACGTAGAGCCTCTAGGCAAAAGGTGGATGCAACACTTTATACAGCGCAACCCACGCGTTGCTTCTGTTATAGGGAGAAAGCTAGATACAAGCCGCGCTGAGGCAGCTACACCAGAACAAATCAACGCGTTTCTTGAGCTATTTGAGCGCGTCAGAATCAGGCTAGGCATACAGGCAGAGAATATCTGGAATATTGATGAGACTGGTATTGCCCTTGGTGTAGGTACCAACTCCAGGGTGCTCGCAAATAGCCAAAAAGAAAGGCTTACATCAAGTCGCCAGAGAATCGCGAGTGGGTCTCAATAATTGAGGCTGTATCAGCTACAGGGCAGAAGCTGCCCTGCGCTGTTATTTTCAAAGGCCAGAGCCTACAAACAACCTGGTTTCCAGCATCTATACCAAATTGGCTCTATACAACCTCAGAGAATGGGTGGACCTCGCAGGAGATAGGCCTTGAGTGGTTGCGCCGGCTCTTTCTACCAGAATCAGCGCCTAAGGGTAGCCAATACCGGCTACTCCTCTGCGACGCGCATAGTAGCCATGTGAATATTGAGTTCCTCTGGGCTTGCAAGCAGGCTCGAGTAGAGCTTCTATTTCTACCAGCTCATTCAACACACCTCCTACACAGCCGCTAGATCTATCAGGGTTCTCGGTTATTAAGTCGAACTATAAAAATCACATACGCGACCTGGCGAGCCTCGACGACGCCGCGCCTATTAAGAAGGCGCGCTTTATTAGCTACTACCACCTAGCCAGAGAGGAAGGCCTCTCAGAGAGGGTGATTCGGGCTGGCTGGCGCGCTGCTGGTCTTGTTCCCTATAACCCTAATCAGGTACTTCTATCCTCACAGGTTATAGGCAGGCCAGCAACGCCGCCACGCCTACCTCAGGACCTCAACGCGATCAATACGCTCTATCGCACCCCTCAGAAACCTCAGGACGTGTACGCAACTCAGAAACATATTGAGAGGTCACAAGAGCTATTAAAACCTACGCGCCAGGCATTCCAAAAAATGAGCAAGGCAATAGCTATTAGCAATAGTCGAGCAGCAAAGCAGGAATCAATAATCTCTCGCCTACAGTATCAACTAGAGGCTACTAGCTCTCAGAAAAAGCGGAAACGAATCACTGTAGATTACAACCAAAGATTTGCTGATATTGAGAGTATCAAGCGTACAGTTGATCAAGCTGCTGCTGCAGAAGCTCAGAGCTCTAGGCCTAGAGCTCAGAGGCGTGCTGTAGCTACAGGGAGGGCAGCGCCTGATACTACCTTTCAATCTATGTGCATGGAGTGGCAATTAGAATAGGCGTTAATAAAATACGCGTCTTTTTTGTGCGGGTGCGCGATTTGGTGGGGTGCGCGAGTACTAGGGGTGCGCGAGTTCCTTGTGCGCGAGCTTAGGTCTTTCCTTTTCTACGTTGTCGCCAACGTCGGCCCTAGAGGAAGCACCCGTCCACTTGCCGTCGCCTACCGCCAAGGCAATGATTTCAGCCAATCGTCGTCTCTGCCACGCGTGAAGCATGTTGTTAAGGACATCCTGAGCGTAGTTAAAATCCTGTCCGAGCCCGCGAATCACGCTGCCCTCGAGGCAGAGCGCGCGCGGGCAGCGGACTGGTATCTCCAGAGCCAGGATGCCGATACGGAACCAAGGCCCGCCGCGCTGCCAGACTCGCCGCAGCCTCCTTTTGTGGGTTCGAATGATAAATGGAAGCCTGTTATGCAGCCTGAGCTACCGCGTAATAACACTCCTATAGAGTTTCCCGCGACTAGTGACTACCTTGTCGAGGGCTTGTTGCGGGGCATAAAAACCACTCGTAAAGGCGACGTGCAGCTTCAGCCGCTGTTAATCCCTTTCTATGGCAACTGCCTAGAGTACGGCATGGTGGTTGTCGACATTTCGAATCTTTCGCGCGTCACGTACGGCATTGTGGCCTTCCCTATACGCTACATGGCCCAAGTTGATTATCATTCCCGAACTGGTGGATGGGATCCGGCAGAGGATGATCCGCCCAAGGAAGAGCCGGATATTGTACTTGTAGACGAGAGACCTCGCGTACTGTTGTCTATTCTTGGCTATGTGCGCAAATATTTCCCCTTCCTGGAGAACAATGCAAAGGTTCTCGAGCTTAAGGGATACCCGCACGTTGATGATGCCAGTGTTTTGGACTGTGAGTCGACGGAAAGTTAGTTGCCTTAATGGACTAAGCTGACCCAATCGGCAGATATATGGCCTTTTCACAACGAGACGCACCGCTAACCCAAGGCTCTAAATGGTACAAACCCTAATACCATTTAACCCTATGTTCTAAACTGTACAGGGTGCGGGTATTTTATAGCATCCACCCCTGTAAAAAGAAGGACTATTTGGCAACTTTAAGGGTCAGACTATTAAGGATCCCACGCATTAATTCTCCTGAAATTAGAGTATATAAAAGAAGAGACCAAGTTGCACCTTCTATATGATTTGCATAATACTAATTAATAGGGTTAATGTGGTTAGGGTTACGCGTTAGGGCTAATAGAGTGAGTTGGACGCGCCGTGAACGCCTAACTATTATTACACCTAGCCCTAGGTACAATTGCGCATAGACATAGCACAGAACATATATTAAAAAGAAGCGAGGGCTTAGTGCAATTTCTAATAAACAACTCCTATTTATGCTATATATGCTAATTATTCTAGAACTAAACAGCCTACTACGGCCTTATTAACTTAACTAGGGTTAGCTGTTATAGGTGTCGCAAGGAACTCCTTAACTGCGTAGGCTCTTTGTCGCTACTTTCCTTGTCATCGCTATTGACCACCTTAATCTTGCGAGTGGCGCCATTCTGCTTAATATAGAGCTTCTCCTAGCCCTAGATAGCAACGCTATTTAAACTGTCCTTCCTAATCCACGCATCTAGGGCTTTACTTGCAGCGTAGGCGTTAGAATTTACACACTAGATTAGCTATAGCTAGAGTGGCTATGTATTAGTCGCGCAGTTCCTTACCTATATATTTGTAACGTTTTTAGGCATTAGGCAGAGGCTGCCCTAGCCTAGCGTTTCTGCAAGCTAATACTAGCAACTAGCTATATTTAGCTATCTCTAGAACGCCCTTCTTCCTTTAGGTGCGCCTACTAGGTTAACAAGCTTACGCAGCGTGTTAATAGCCTAGGTTTTAGCGTGTCCAAAGCCTGTCTTATTAATTCCTAACTAGGATGCCTTCTTCGCGTAGGCACGACTAAGGAATGCTATAGCCTAGCGATACTTAATAGCTACAACTTTAACACGCAGCTCGCAGACCTAGCTTACATGCTAGGCATACTAAAAGGCGCGATCTAAACCGCGCGGCGGCGCTACAGTAACCTATATTAATATAGTGGTGCTAGTGATAGCTAAAGTATGTTTAGGAACAGGCGTCTTACAGTCCTGCCAGGTCTGCAGGAAGATAGTAACGTTCTGCCAGGTTAATAGATTGCCTACCGCACGAGCCTTAGTTAGCATATTAGAAGCGGTGTAGTAGGGCGATGTGATCTCCTAGTAGAAGTCGCTGTCTTTTTCAGCAGGCTGCTTGATCACCTATGCGATTAGGGCATAGTCCTCTGCCTTAATAGCGTCGTACGCGAATTTCTCTTCTGCCCTAGCTAACTTTGCCGGCTTAAGGAGTCCGCTGCGATGTTTTCGCCACTAGGCTGCCTTAAGTTGCTTCTTCTCCTATTCCTGTTCTGCACGACGATTGTTATTAGAGACCTTAGAAACATACTTAGCTAGCTTCGCAAGCGCGGGTTCTAAATCTGGCACTAGGGTAGGAGACGGGGATCTGGTTGTAGAGTCTAGTCGCTGGCGTTTAGGAGACAAGGTAGTAGAGGAAGGGGATAGCGATCTGCGCGGAGTTTCTTAATAGCTTAATTGCGCAGAAGGCGGTTCTATATTAATACCTTAGGAAAGGGACACAATAGCAGAGACTAATACCTCCTAAACTTTAGGCTCTACTATGTTAACTAGCAGCGTGTCTTAAATTAACGCAACGCCCACTATTATTAATAGCGCAATTAATATAGGTTTACAGTCAACACAACCATCCTCTAGGATTAGCTAGTCTGCGCTAAACTTAGGCGTGCTTTAGCTTAGTCGTAAGCCTTAACTAAACAGAAGTCGCTTATAGGCTTTAGATAGGGCCTAGTAGCGTTAAACGCAACCATTATAAGAGGCTAGAAAACTACGCGCACTACCTATAGGATCCTTTAAGGCTTTAAGAAGAATAGAGGAGAAGGACATAAGGCAGGCGTGGTGGTGGTGAGGTAGAGGGTGGTAGTTAGGTTAAGTACTATTAGGGGATTAGAGTCCAACCACTATATACACAGCAGCCCACAACGCGTTGCGCGCATACAAAATTACTATTTATTTTATCGCGTTTTGTTAGGAGCCTATAGTATTACGCGGAACGTTGTTCGCTACATTAGGGCCTAGGGATCACATCTAGGTCACACCATAGTTTCCCCTATTTAGTATAGATAGGACAGGTTAGAACAGAGAACACAAGAAGTCGCGGAATAAAGAGCGCAACAACATAATTTAGAAAGATAGAGGTTAGTTTAAAAAGGAGCTATAGACAGCGCGTGTTAAGGTGTATTGTCACTATAGCCGCGTATTTTAATTATTTGCAAGAGCATTAGTTAGCCGTGTACAAGGAGTGCCGCCACGGCGTGTTGCCCACCTATATCGCACGCTATTTAACGAAGGCGCACAAGTTATTGTGCAAGGATGCCTAGTTCGTTGCGGAAGAAGTGGATGGTTAGGGTGGGTTAGCACACTATGCCAGCGAAGTTAAGGTGCCCGATACGGTGATTTGCCCTATTCCCAAGTTGCCTGTGTTTACAGATAGATTATTATATTAATTAGAACTAGAAAAGTGCTAATAGGTATTTAGGAGCAGTAAGTTGGTACAGAAGCACTAGCGAATTGTCTATAGTTAGTCCGCAGGGCGGAAAAAGGGACGTCTAAGCCTAGCAGCAGAGAAGAAAATCTAACAACGCATTAAACAGGCGTGCAAGACCGTTTATTGCCAGCAATTGTTAGTACAGGGCCCTAGTTCGTAGTATTTTAAGGTGTCGAACAAGGCCAATACAGTGCCCGCCAACAAAGAGACAGCATAGCAGCGATTGCGCCAGAAGATAAAGGAAGCATAGGCGCGCGTGTAGGACACTGCCCGCAACACAATTTAGGATAGTAAGTAAGACAAGGTTAACCTATAGTTAGAGCGAACCTAGTAGATGCTATATTTAAAGGGATTGCAGAGGCCCAATTTATTAGCGTGCATTAAGCAGCCTGTGGCTAATAGCGACCCGCCCAAACCCGCGGAGGCAGCGATGTGGGCAGCTATGGATAGATTGGCACAACACAGCCAGAAGTTAGTTATCCACCGCATTGGCGTGTTTGTGCAGTTGGAGGCTATTCGCACAGAGAAGCATTAGACATTATTCTAGCTATTGTAACTATATATAGATGAGGCGTCGATTGTTAAGCACGTCCGGCCATAGCAGCAGATATTGATGTTTTTCGCACGCACCTAGCGGGAGCACACATAGGAGAGCCCAAAGTACCGTTTCACGCGCGAGCAGAAATAGGCGTAGGATACATTTGTGCGGGCAGCTAGTGGGGAGGACAAGGAGGAGGAAGGAATCGACGGAATAGAAGTAGACAAGGAAGAAAAAGGGGAAGAACAAGAACAAGAACAAGAACAAGAATAAAACAAGGAAGAAAGAGAGGGAGAAGAAGAAATAGAAGAAACAGAAGAAAACCCTATATTGTCCCCTATCTAGCAGGCGTGTTTGCAGTTTTGCATCACGTTATTAGACTAGTCTGTCACCCGCTAAGAGTACGATAACCTATTAGTGTGTGCATTGGCAGTGTTGGGCGTACGCGAGGGTGGATAGAAAGGGCCTAATTAGTATCCGCAAATTTTGTTGGCTGTAATTAAGGTAGCCTATTTTATAGTGGTGCAGAAGGCATTAGAGATATCGCCGCCTAACAATAAGGGATACAGCAGCGATAGCGACAGCAACAACACAAGAACCCCCTAGAAAGGATATTTGCAGTTCGTATAAGATATAATAGACTAATTTATAGTGCGAGGCAGTCACGGACTGATGCAATAGATGTTGGATTTGCGGACATACAGGTTGAAGGTTCATTACAACACTACCGCACAGGGTCACGTTAAGTGGGCCGGACGCGATAAGTTGTTGTACAAAGATATCCAGTTCAACATAGCGCAGTTCCGCAGCATAGTGCACGGATTGGCGGCAGAAGCACGACGGTTATTAAACAACAAATGTTGTTTGGATTTGGAGACCATTGCCCTAAACCTGTGCCTAGTATCCTATAGGAGCAGTTGCGAGACAATCTAACAAATAAGCAACCTAGTTGGAATTTTTTGCAAGATAAGCGGACGCGTTTGCCTATTAATAGATAGGAGTGGTTATTAGATCGCATTGTGCAGAACCCGCGGTTGCAAGACCAATTTATTAAGCCCGCGTCGCAGAGCGGCGTTAATTAATAGGAAGTGGAGCAATACATAAACTGTGTCGTAGCATTCCGCAAGAAGCTAATTGTATTAACGCATTTAACAGGCGGACAACCTAGCAGAGGGCCTAAGATTGCGAGCATATGGCACAGCAAGACTATGAAGGGGGAGCACTAGAACATGTTCATTATTAAACATAGTCGATAATGAGAATAGGTTATTATTAGTAAATGTAAAGAAAAATTAATAGACATAAATTTATAGACAGAAAATTTCTATACAGCTAACCGAATTCGAATCGGTACACATCGTTTGGAAGACGAATCTATAAAAGCTACTAAAATACCTAAACCTATAGCGGATTCTGCTCCAGCTAAATAACCTGCAATTATTTTAGTATATTCAGTATATAAATATAAAAGAATATTAAAACTAAACGCATATGGTTTTAACACAATTAGTCTTTTAATAGCATTTAATTATTCTGTTTATATGGTAATATTGTATTACAGTCTCGATTAAATCAATTAGTTAAATGAAATACTGCTTTAAATAATGCTATGAAAGTGTTATATTTAACATTCTTAACTAATCCTAATGGACCTTTAATCAATTATAAACAAGCACAGTTCATCGACTAAATGGTGATTGGTGTTATTCTACCTGTTTAGTTTATAACAGTATTATGTAAAAGGATGGTTCACATAAAATATTTTTATGTTAACTTATTACACATTACCATACTTACTACTTATATCCGATGGTTAGGAGTAATGTATACCATCCAATATAGGTGCAGAGTCGTGTTAGTTCTGTTAGTGTGGAGTACGATATCACATGATACCACCAACCTGATGTAGACTAGTTGCTGATCACGATTCTGCTACTTAAGCAGTTTCTCTGTTCAGCTTGTTACAATCAACTTAGTCTCTTATTCCTAATTGCTACCCTACTAATCCCTTACAGTTATGAGCCCGGCCTACGCTTAATTTGACTGTAGTTCACACTCTACCTACTTACTACACACGCGCTTTCTATAATAGAGATTAACTTGACAAGCTCTAGTTTGCCACAATAGGTAACAAAGAGGACAAGCTGATCGTTAAGGAGACAAATTATCCTTAACAAGCTAAGCAATTAGTTAAAGTGGATCTTTCTGCGAAAGAGGACTGCTAAGGCATATAAGATCTGGGACTATTGTAACCTAAATTTAATAGTAGATACTATTAAGAAAATCTATAATAAGAAACCTAAGGAGCGACTACTACGCTTATTTAAAAAGGACAACACACCTAATAAAGCTTTAAGCATTATCTAGGGCAATAATAATATTAAACTAGACAAACTTACAAAATCTGAACAAGAGGACTACACCTTCTAGTATAGGTTCTACGCAACGAAGCTGGCAGCCTGGTAGAAGAAGGAGAAACGCTCTTAACAACCTAACACGGGAGATTGCAAGGACAATTGCTAGCAGGTATATCCTAGTTATTAAGGATGCTAAAACACCCTACAAACAACTTATACAACTTAAGAAGATATTCTATATATTAGTAGCAGAACGCAAGTATAAGTTGCTTAAGCAGTACGACAAGATCAAGAAGGTTCTACAATAACAGAAGATAGATGCTTAGTATAAGAGCTATATTACTATCCTTCGCGACATAATTAAACTAAAACTACCTAAAGTCTAGGACTATTAGGCACAGCAGGACTTTCTTTAAGCAATTAGGGGAATTGATAAGTCCTTTGTTACGCACAAAATTTAGGAGATTACGTAAGCTAAGATAAACAGAACCCTATATATGGATCCTGTTGCACTAGTAGAGAACTATTAACAGTTCTAACGCACCTTAAACCCTATAGCGTTAGCACTTAGAATATACGCTATTTTAGGACGCCCTAGTCTAAACACTAATAGTAACACCTAGAAACGTATAGTTACTTACATCTGTGGGGAATAGCACTTATTTAAGCAGTGCTCCTATGTGGTGCCTTCTCTCTAACCTGCTAGATAGAGGCCTAACCTAGTTATTTTAGCTAAGTTTAATAGAGTTAGGAGGAAACTAGGCAAAGGCAACCCTTTAAGCGCAGCTTTGTTTAGAGCTAAGAAGAAAGCTAGTAAAAAGGCAGCTGCTGTTAACAAGAATGATTTCTTAATAGACACTAGTTACCCCTCTATTAAATGCTTAAAACTTAATAGGAGCAGTTATGCACTGGCAAGGCAGCTAGAACGCAGCTTAGGTTATTACTTTACTTAGTACAGCTGCTATTCGACAGCCTCCACCGCTATTAATTAACACAAGTGGATACTAGATCCTAGCTCCAATCTATATGTCACAAACTATTAGCCAAAGACTTAGGAGAAGATCCAAGATGGACACACCTAGATAATATCCTACTAGCCAGCACGCAAGTCCTACAGATACATAAGTGGGGAAATATTAAGCTATTTGTTAATACTCTAACTAGCAAACGTTAAGTAACTATAATATAGGTAGCACTTATCCCTACGTTCTTCACATTAGTAGTGTCACTCTCACGCTATTAAGCAGTTAGTATATAAGTTCAACTTAGGACGTAGCTGCCTCTATCTAAGGAGCGCTCTAATAGACATATTCTGCACACTTAATAAGCAGGGTAGCTATTAGGTTATAGACTCTAATAAGGCAACACGTCTAAACGCATTAGAGTTGTACATATTTGCAATTTAGTTAAAGTTAGCTAAGCTAAGCTGTATAGAGCGTAAGCCTCTACAAGTTACCCCTATAGAAGCTTATTAGATGCTAGCTTATGCAGGACAACGCGCGGTTAAACACCTAAAAGCAGGCAGTGGATAGTATTAAGCTTATTACTAGCCCCTAAGCTCTATAATAGAGGGAATGTGAAAAGTGCATTAACTTAAAGCTTTCTAAGATTATTAGTTAACGCCCTTAACGCAAGCCTGCGACACGCCCCTTTAAAACGTATCAGCATTAACCTTATATAACTTAGGAAGACAGGTAAAGCTTACTATAATAGGGACAAGTGGCTCTTATACGCTGTGTATTAATATAGCAGATACTATTTAGGGAAGACTCTTTATAATAAGAAGAAGGAGACTCTAACGCGCTTAGTTTAACAGATACTAGCGCTTATACAGACCTAGTTTAACGCGATTATTGTATATATTTGCTATAACAACAAAAAGGGTTATGCTAATCTCTAGGAGGTCTTTTAAGACCTAGGTATCACAGCTAAGCGACGTGCTGTTAGTGCAGAAGAGATAACTGGCCTTCCTAAAAAGGCTAGTAACCTTATTATCACTGCGGCAAGAGCTTTGCGGATTAAAGCAAATTTGCCTAAGAAACTAGCTAATAAGTTATGCCTAACAGCTATTTACATCCTTAATTAATTGCTAATAGAGGTTCTTAACTAGAAGACGCCCTACAAACATGTACGCAAGGTAAAGCCGTCTCTTGCACATATAGACGTTATTAGTGCTAAAGCCCTATTCTCTGTAATACTAAGGTGGCCAAAGGTGACAAGCTTAAAGTTAAGGTCAATTACTAGATAGCTAATTAGATATAAAGGAACGAATATCTTCTGTGTATGGGTTCCTAGGGCTAACAGTGTTGTTCGAACACGTAATGTTGTCTTTGTACGAGACCAACGCTACTCGGCTCTACAACTTAAGCCTATAATGGAGGAGATACAACGCGTAGTTAGAGTCCTTAATATTAATTTATTAGACAAGGAGGAAGATCCTATTATTAAGCAGATCTATTGTGATATAACACATTGTTAATATATAGTTAAGGATAATATTAAGGATTAAGAAGAAGAGGCTACTAGGCTAGATAATGCCGAAGAGCAGATTCAACAGGAGGCCTATAAAGGATTACTCACACCCTAAAAGACACTAGTACTTAGCACTTATAATTGTTCTTAACTAAAAGGCTAAAGAGAGATTGCTTCTAGAGATACTGCGCCAAACCGCTATTAGAATAACGCTCTAAGACGGACAAACCCTAATATTGCTGCAGACAATATTGTTCTAGGGTCCCGTCGTTAGGGAGGTGGTAGAGGAGACGATATACGCCTAGGGACTATTTTAGTACGCACACTTCTCTGTACTAGCAAACGTTTGCTATAGCAATTGTGCAACTGCCCCTAAATAAAGAGTTAAAGGTTTACTGTAATTAACTGCCGCCGCTACTAAAGAACTAGGCTAAGGTCAAATCCCGCCCTAATGCTAATAAGTGGTTTGCTGCTGCAGACAAGGAGATTAAGGAGCAGCTTTACAAAGGTGTATTTAAGAAGGTAAAAGATAATATAAAGGAGCACCTAGATGCTAAAACCCTGCCGCTAATATAAGTTTTCACGTACAAGTTTAATACTAATAGCTACTTAACTAGCTACAAAGCTTAACTAGTTGTAAGAGGAGATTTGCAGACGACTTGGGATAATACCTATATAGCTACCCTTACGGCTCAAACGCTCCGCTTCCTTATCGCTATTATATGCGCTATTAAACTCCTTGCCTACTAGTACGACGTTAAGAATGCTTTCCTTAACGCGTACCTAGCCCAACTCTGTTACGTCTAGACTCTAGCTAGGTTCTAAGACAGACTAGGCAATATAATGCGACTACGCCAAGTACTATATAGGCTTAAGAATTCCCTAGCGCTATAGCACAAACACCTAAAGAAGACCCTTATTAATATAGGCTTTACGCAAGTTAAGGGTATCTCTTACCTATTTACTAATAGCAAGCTAATACTATTCTATTACATAGATAATATTGTTGTCCTTTTCCACAAAGGCGATTAACAATATTATTAATAGTTTTAACGCAAGTTCACAAAACAATATAAGACACAAAGCTTAGGAGAACTAAGCTAGTTTCTAGAAATACGCATTATTAGACACTATGCGAAAGGCAAGGTCTAGATAATCTAAGACTCCTACATCGCAAAAGTCTGCCACGACCACAATCTCCTTTAGGGCAGCTAACACCCTAAGGTCCCTCTGCGCGAGTCTTATCTCACCCTAAGTACAGATGAACCTAACGCGGAGCGCACACCCGCCTATATCAGATCCTAGTTAGATGCCTTGGCTTTATCTATATTTCACCCAGCCTAACATAGCAAAAGCGCACTTAATACTTACCCGCCATCTAAACAATCTAAGCTAAAAGTATTTTTCTGCTATTAAGTCTGTGTGGCAATACTTATATAACTTCTAATTTTAGGCAATTAGAGCAACAACAGCACGCTCTAAGAACGCTAACTATATTAGTTAAAATTAATAATAAGGAAGCTAAGGAGTTGTTGTTCTTTAGTGCCTCTAATACCGCGTTTACTAATAATTCTAATACTACTTAAAGCTTATTCGCCTATATGTTTAAGCTCTACGGTATAGTTATTAATTAGAAGGCAAAAATTATAAGATCTGTTACCAAATTAACTACTAAGGCCGAACTGTTTGCCCTATTAACTGCTAGCACTAAGTTATCCTAGTGGATGAACACCTTTAAAGCTATTAGATTTAATTTAGAGGTTCGACCTATTTTGTACTGCAATAACTAGCAAACAGTCTCTATCGCTAATAAAGATAAAGAAAAGCTTAATATAAAGCTTAGACATATTAAAGTATATTAGATGTGGATCTGTAAGCAAGTTAAAAGCCGGGAACATTAACGTTACCTAGATAGGAACTGCTAATATGCCCGCTAATAGATTAACAAAGTCTCTCTCTAATAGTAGCAAGCACGAGCGATTCTTGCAGCAATTAGGAATAACTAATATCTGCTAACAAGTTATTAGTTTAGAGGATAAGTTTGTCACATCTATTATTACCTAATAGAGTTCTTTCTAAGGAGGTGCCCTAAAGGCCCTCTATATTCACTCATTTTGCTTTGTTATACTTTATAGCACTCCGCTACCTTTGTGCTGTAGGAGGTGTGTGTTAGTGTAGAGTACAATATCACATAATACCACTAACCTAATGTAGACTAGTTGCTGATCACGATTCTGCTACTTAAGCAGTTTCTCTGTTCAGCTTGTTACAATCAACTCAGTCTCTCATTCCTAATTGCTACCCTACTGATCCCTAACCCAGGGCGCTAAATCTACCGTTATAAGGGTGGATTACTTTGTTAGTGACACAAACTACGCGTACGGCGTGTATTTCTAAGATTGGGGGTACGGTAGATTATTATTTCACAGGTAGGGTAGATTTAGTTTCCGTTAGCGGATTTGCTCCAAACTTAGACATGTTTTTTGCACTAATAAGCTACACTATCTATAGGATTTGCAGAAACCTAACTTGCGTGGCAAAGTGTAGGCAAAAGAGGTGTTGTAGGTTAAGGTTATATTAATAAGGGATTGGATTGGCAGTGTACCACCGAAGTTAGGACTAAGCGGAACGTAGAGCCTAGCCACTATAATTAAGGCAAAGAGAGAGACATGTTTAGCAAGTTGAACAGTATATTTAGGGCAGATTAATCTAGCGTGTTAGCATGGCTGGAGCAAGTATGGCGTGTTAATATTTTAACCATTTGGCAGAGTACTAAGTAGCTATATGCAAGGAGTGCCAGTACGCAGTATAGCTAGATTAGATTAAGGGCTATTTGCAGGAGCAGCACAAGATTAAATGCAAAGACGCCAGCAAGATAGGATTAGAGGTCCGCAGCTGGGCAGGCATTATACAGTACCCTAGTGAGTTCGTGCCGCTAAGCCAGATTATAGCGCCGTATCCCTAGTTGCCCGTATATGCAGATAGGTTATTATGCTAGTTAAATCCAAGACAGTGTTAGCGGGTATTACGGAGTATTAAAGAGCATAAAGAAACATTGGCATAAAGACCACCAAGGATAGTTAGCGGGAAAGAAAGCGCGGGCGACTAAGTCGGATTAAGGAGAAGGGATTGCAAGCGCAAATAGAATAGGGATACACGCGTGTGTATTGCCAGCAATTATTTGGCAGCCGCTATAGTTCGCAGTATTTCTAAGTGCACGCACCTAACAAAGGTCTAGTAGGCGGCCTAGAACCTGTTCCTATTAACAGCGAGGCCGCATAGGCGCGAGTAGGAGAAGAGATAAAACTAGGGCATAGGAGAATATTAAGAAGCGGGCGCAGAACACTATCCAGGATAGTAAAAGGGACAAAGTGAACCTGTGGCTAGAGCGGACGCAGTAGCTGCTGTATTTAGTGGGTATAGAGAGGCCCGATTTGTTGGCGTGCGTTAAAGAGCCTATTGCTGACGCCAACCCTAGGAAAGACAAGGCGGCAGAGCTGGTGGAAAAGTAGCGATTTGGGCAGCTATAGATAGGTTAGCGCGGTTTAGCTAGGCGTCTATAATTAACCGAATTAGCGTGTGTGTGCGGTTAGAGGCCATTTAAACAGAGAAGCACTAGACGCGGTTCCAGCTATTGCAGCTGTACATAGATAAGGATGCTATTGTCAAGCATGTGCGGCTGTAGTAGCAGATGTTAATGTTTTTTGCACGCACGCAGAAGGAGCATGCGTGGAAGAGCCTAAAGTACCGGTTCACGCGCTAACAGCAGGAGGCATAGGAGGCGTTGGTCCGACAGGCAGAAAGGGGGGGTAGAGGGGGGGGAGGTAGACAAAGAAGATGCGGAGGAAGAGACGGAAGATATAGATGAGGAGAGATAATAGAGGAGGAGACAGAGGACGCAGATGAGGCGACAGAGGAGGGAGAAGACAGGAAGGAGCAGAGTTAGGCAGAAGGTGCTAAGTCCAGCAAGCCTAAGAAGTTGTTAAGACTCTAGAAAGCGTGTTTGGAGTTTTGCATTACGTTGTTAAACCAGTCTATTACGCGCAAGGAGTACGATAGCCCGTTAGTGTGTGCGTTGGCGGTGTTAGGCGTTAAGGAGGATGGGGTGGAAGGGCCCTAAGCAGTATCCGCCAATATTATTAGCTGTTATTAAAGTGGCCCGTTTTATAGTCGTGCAACAGGCGTTGGAGTTATCTAAGCTGTTAGACAAGAATAAGGACAAGTTTAACGACGACAGCGCGTACGAGAGCGACAGCAGCCGCCCGCGCCCGCGCCGGCCTAAGGGGTGTTTGCAGTTTGTGCAGGAGATAATAGACAAGTTTATAGTGCGAGGCAGCAGCTACGGGACCTATATAGTAGATATTGGATTTGCGGACGTACAGGTTAAAGATCTATTATAATATGACGTTGCGCGGCTATGTTAAGTAGACGGGCGGGGATAAGTTGTGTTGTACAAGGGGTTGCAGTTTAATATATAGCCTAGTTCCGCGGCATAGTGCACAGGTTGGCGACCGAAAGCTGGCGGTTGTTGGTGGAGGAGTTGATGTTCGGCACTAGCAAGGCCGCCAATCCTATCCCAGGGCGGTAACTGGACTGAGGGCTGAGTCCAGTTTCGAAGTTAGTTTTCTTAGGGATAGAATATTCGCGCTAGCCCAAATCCTATGCGTTTATTTTATCACGTAGGCTAAGTCTAGTAAACGTTTAGGTACTAGTCCAGTTAGGTTCCTAAAAAAACTAATTCGCCCTAAATTTGGCTTAAAGATTCAGCGCGTTAAGTTGCACGTCCTAGCGAATTTGCAGCCCTAAAACCTATGTGGTTATAGGCGTTAGGGTTGCGCGTTAGGGTTAGGGTAAAGTTGATGAGGCGGCGATCACACCCCGGAGTACGTTCCGAGATAAGGAGGATAGAACACTAAAAGCTAAGACGCGTCGCGTCGCGAAGGATTCTAGGAGTCGAAATGTTTATATAACGCGATAGGCAGGGCGCAGGTAGTAGCAGTAACGTGCATTCAATTGCCAGCACTAGATATTATCCATAATATAGCCTATAACCCGTTTAGCAACGTATAACCTGTCGCAGCGCCTATAATCCGTTGCAGGAACCTATTATTAGTAACCGCCCACAGCAGCGTCGCGTCAAATCCACTATTATAGTAGAGAGTAGCGTCGCAGGCGAGTTATTTAAGCATTTGCCTAAATATTTATTAGCGGTCTGCAGAGAATGCAGGTATAGCGTTTTACCTAGCTATGTCTAGAATTATTTGTAGCGTTACCACTAGATCACCTGTAAGAGAGCTGAATACGTAGCAACAGAGGTTAACAGTTAGGCCGGATTAATACAGTATGCTAGCGAGCTAGAGGTGCCTCGTTAAACTATTAAGCCTATTAGCCAGTTACTAGTATATATGGACGGGTTAATGTGTCAATTAGAACTAGACTAATGCCACTAGGTTTTTTGAAGCGCAGAGGTGATAAGGAAACATTAGCAAAAGGTGCACGACTAGTCACCAGCAGGCAAAGGTGGCTGTCCAAGTCAAACAGAGCAGAAAGGCATACAGGTGCGCAGCGAGCAGGGTTGTAGGCCTGTCTATTGCTAGCGATTGTTCGCCTAAGGCGCTGGGTCGCAGTATTTCAAGGTCCAGCAACCCGATTCCACCCCTGAACCTATAGACGGCGAGATAGGGTGGGCGCAGGTCGGCAGGAACATGGACAAGGCGTGGGGCCAACGTGCAGAAGCGGGCAGAGACAACGATCCAGGACGGCGCGCGGGATAAGGTGAACCCGTGGCTGGAGCGGACAGAATAGATGCCATATTTAGTAGGCATAGAGCGGTCTAAATTGTTAGCAAGCGTAGAGGAGCCTAAAGCTAAAGAAGAGCCTATCGCAGCAGCTATATAGGAGGCTATAGACAGATTAGCGCAGTTCAGCTAGGCGTCTGTTATTCAGCGCACAGGGGTGTTTTGTAAGGTTAGAGGCTATCCGGACTAAGAAGCACTAGACACAGTTCTAGCTATTGCAGCCGTATATAGACAAGAAGTCGATTAGAGAGCATGCCCAGCCATAGAAGCAGATATTAATATTTTTTTAGCGAACGCAGCAAGAGCACGTATAGAAGAGCCCTAAGTACTAATTCACTAAGCAGCAGCGCGAGGCGTGGGAGGCGTTAGTGAAGGAGGCTAGAGGAGCGACAGAAGAGGAAAAGAAAGAAGAAGAAGAAGAGCAGAAAGAGACAGAAGACAAAGATTCGGACAAGGAGATAACGGACAACGCAGATAGTGCGGTGGGAGAGATAGAGGCCAACAACCAGGATTAAGCAAAGAAAGGTGGGTTAGGCGACAAGCTAGAAACGTTATTAAGTATTAAGAAAGCGTGTTTAGCGTTTTGCATTGCATTGTTAAGCTAGTCTATTACCCGCAAAGAGTACGACAGCCTGTTGGTGTGTGCATTGGCCGTGTTGGGGGTTAAGGAGGATGGGTGGAAAGGTGCCGAGCAGTACCCCCGCCATTTTGTCGGCCGTCATCAAGGTCGCCCGGTTCATGGTCATGCAGCAAGCATTGGAGTTGTCAGACCCGTTCGTAGGAGACGATATCGACAGCGACAGCGCATACAAGAGTGACAGTGTTAGCACCCCACAGCAACGCCGGCCCAAAGGGTGTTTGCAGCAGGTCTAGCAGATAATAGATAAGTTTATAGTGCGCGGCAGCCACGGGCCCATGCAGTGGATGTTAGATTTACGGACGTATAGGCTGAAGATCTATCCCAGGGCGTTAACGACATCCAGCCCTCCATGTCGTTTTTGTTTCAGATTTGTTAGTGATGAAATATTTGTTCCTCTGCGTAGATACAGGTACATAGGCTCTATGTCGTTAACTTTAAGGGGTCAGTGTCGTTAGGTTCCTATCCCAGGGCGTTAACGACATCCAGCCCTCCATGTCGTTTTTGTTTTAGATTTGTTAGTGATGAAATATTTGTTCCTCTGCGTAGATATAGGTACATAGGCTCTATATTATTAACTTTAAGGGGTTAGTGTTGTTAAGTTCCTATAGGCTAATAGAGCTAAAATTTAAGTATATTATTTAGCGTAGTAGGTTGTATTATAAACTTATTTTCGCGTATAGGACGCGTGTGGTTAAGGATATTAGGGTTTAGTGTTCGTAGTTAGGGTTAAGCTAGCGAGGCTGCGAGGATGCAGCGAACGTCAACCGTCTAGGGTTAAAGGACGTTCTAAGATAATAAGTCGTAACCACAAAACCTAAATATGCGTTTAGTCGCATAGTAGGATAGAGGAGGCTAGGGCGGTATATAGTATATATAGTAAATAAGGCCGTAGAATTAATATATTTTATATATATAGCTGTTTTCCCATCCGCGCGCACCCATAACCTGTTATTATACCTGTTGTTGTTACCCGTTGTTAGCACCAGTCCGCCGCCGCAAGCCATTCTATCGCCGCTATTATAGCAGAGAAACCTGTTGCAGACAATTATTTTAAGCATTTAGCTAAGTATTTATTGCCTATATATTAAGAGTGCAGGCACGCAGTGTTGCCTAATTAGGTAGCAAGTTATTTGCAGCGTGCCCACCCCGTTAGACGCAAGCAGGCCAAATTAATAGCAGACAAAGTCCGCAGCTAGGCTGGGTTGATCGAGTATGCTAGCGAATTAGAGGTGCCTAGCCAGATTATTAAGCCTATACAGCAGTTACTAGTGTATACAGATAGGTTAATATATTAGATTAAGCCAAAGCATTGCCGTTAGATATTCTAAAGCGAGCGCGTAATAAAGAACTATTAGAGAGACGCCTATAATTGGTCGCCAACGGACAAAGGTGGCTGTCTAAGTTAATTAGAGGCAAAGAAGATACGCAACTATATTAGCAATAGTTCCTAAATTGTCTATTACTAGCGATTTTTTGTCTAGGGCTAGGGTTCGCAGTATTTTAAGGTGCGGCAGCCCGGCGAAGGCGGCCCTAACACCGTACCCGTAGACGGTGACGCAGCATAGGCGCAGGTAGGCGAGCAGATAGCCAAGGCGTGGGAGAATATCGAGAGGCGGGCGCAGAACACTATCTAAGACGGCGAAAGAGACAAGGTAAACCTGTGGTTAGAGCGGACGCAGTGGCTGCTATATTTAGTAGGCATAGAGAGGCCTAATTTGTTAGCGTGCGTTAAAGAGCCTGTTGCTGACGCCGATCCTAGGAAAGACAAGGAGGCAGAGCTAGTAGAAGCAGCAATTTAGGCGGCTATAGATAGGTTAGCGTGTTTGTGCGATTAGAGGCGATCTAGACAGAGAAGCACTAGACGCGGTTCTAGCTGTTGCAGCTATATATAGACAAGGAGGCCATTGTTAAGTACGCGCAGCTATAGCAGCAGATGTTAATATTTTTTTGCACGCACGCAGAAGGAGCATACGTGGAAGAGCCCCCGATATCGGTTCACGCGCCGGCAGCAGGAGGCATGGGAGGCATTAGTCCAACAGGCAGAGAGGCAAGTAGAGGGGGAGGCGGCAGAAGAAGAAGAAGAAGAAGAAGAAGAAGAAGAAGAAGAAGAAGAAGAAGAAGTGGAAGAAGAGACAGGGGATAGGGACAAGGAGATAATAGAGGAGTTAACAGAGGACGTAGATAAGTTAATAGAGGAGGGAGACGCTAAGGAGGAGCAGCGTTAGGTAGAAGGTGCTAAGTACAGCAAGCCTAAGAAGTTGTTAAAAATCTAAAAGGCGTGTTTAGAGTTTTTTTGCATCGCGTTATTAAACTAGTCTATTACGCGCAAGAAGTACAATAGCCCGTTAGTGTGTGCGTTAGCAGTGTGTTGGGCGTTAAAGAGGACAGGTAGAAGGGCCCTAAGCAGTATCCGCCAATATTGTCAGCAGTTATTAAAGTGGCCCGTTTTATAGTCGTGCAACAGGCGTTGGAGTTATCCAAGCCGTTAGACGAGAATGAGGACAAGTTCGACGACAAACAGCGCGTACGAGAGCGACAGCAGCCACCCGCGCCCGCGCCGGCCTAAGGGGTGTTTGCAGTTTGTGCAGGAGATAATAGACAAGTTTATAATGCGAGGCACCCACGGACCTATGCAGTGGATATTAGATTTGCGGACGTACAGGTTGAAGATCTATTATAATACGACGTCGCGCGGCTATATTAAGTAGATAGGCAGGGACGAGTTGTTGTATAAGGGGTTGCAGTTCAACATGGCCCAGTTCCGCGGCATAGTGCACGGGTTGGCGACCAAAAGCCGGCGGTTGTTGGTGGAGGAGTTGATGTTCGGCACTAGCAAGGCCGCCGATCCTATACCCGTTTTTCTCGCCTGACGCACGGGCTCACCTGGCGCACGGTTTTTGCCGAACATCGTCAAATGCTTTTTGAAGCTACTGAGCCTCACACAAATCTCTATATCGTCTAATTTTGAACAGTAGTAGGCAATTAAGTATGGCGAAAAAGTCTACTTGATTATCTAATCACGATATCTTGTAGGGAGGTTGATATGCCGCCCCCGACGATTTGTCGCCTGCGGGGCCTCAATGACCTCAACAACCAATTGCTCGCTGCCACGAACCTCCTGAGGGACAATAGACTGCTGCTTCCTTGCTTTTCTAGCCTGTTTAGCAAAATTGGATGTCCTCTTGAAGCTGCGCAGCAGCAAGCCGAGCCTGTCTATTGTCCTCCTTTTCCTGCTGCTTCTGCGCTTGCTCTTGAAGCCGGATCTCCTTTGCAGTAGCCTTCATACGACGCCTCTCCTCTAAAGCTCGTTGCTTCTCGGCTTTCTCAATTGCCTTGCGCTGACTATCCTCCTCTTTTTGGAGCCTCTCTGCCTCTACTACTCTCTGCCTCTGCCTTTTAAGTTTCACGCTCACGCGCTAGCTGCACCTTGTTTAGGGCTCCAAAAGAGATAGCACTACTATCCTAAACTAGAGGCTGCTCAAGCTGGAGCGCTTTGCCTCTCTTCTAACGCTTCTTCTCTCGTTAACTAGCGCTTTTTTAAGGCCTTGAACCTTAAGTTTTAACATTATATTTTGAGTAGAGAGCGAGTGGATTGTTTGTGAGAGCAGCTTAGCCTTGGAGTTGTATACGTCGTCAACAACTGCTCGTAGAATCTTAGTAACCTTCCTCCAATCGTCAGCCGTAAGGACAGACCTCGAGCTCTCGCTGGATGATGGTCTCTCAGCCTTAGTGTGGCTAAATCGTTCCAAGATGACCTCTGGCTTGAAGGGGTGAAGGCCACACGATTTAAAGCCAGAGAGGATATTCTTTGCAGTAAAAAAAGCTTTCTCCCACGCAGTCTAGAACATGCGAAAGAAGTCTCGCTTAGTAAGTGCAGAGAAGGCTTGAGATTCCTCTATAAATCGTGCTACCTCGTACGAGTAGGCTTGTGAGAGTGGCCTGAACAGAGTGACGTCAAGCGGCTGCAGCGTATGAGTACTATGAGGAGGATAGACTGCTAGGAGGATCTTGTTGTTGTCGCAGTACTTAATAAACTTTATATTGATGTGGGAGCTATGGCTATCGAGGATAAGCAGTCGATACTGTCGTAGTCGAACCTTTAATTTAGTCTCTCAATCAAAGATAGTCTTTAACTATTGAAGCCTAAGGTTATCGTTTGTCTATCTGCTAGGAGAGGAAGCAAAGAAGGCTGTGTGTATTGTAGGATTAAAATCCTGCAGCCATAAGTCTTAAATATTGCCCGAGACAGCCTAGTAGATAAGGCCTGGGGATAGAGACGATCTATTAGCGCATATGTAAGCAATTGTCGTAATCCATTCACGATTGCTGTTCTGAATTATTTGCCTAGTTCCCCCCTCCTTATACCTCCGTTAAGAGAACACACCCGCTTCATCTTTAATAGTACGCCGATAAGGAAGCCCTTCTTGTCCATATTGTAGGTGTGCTGTGGCTCAATCTCGTACTGCTTAATCTTACGCTTTAAGAGCTCGAAATAGAGTGCGTACTTAAAGGCAGAATTAGCTCTCTTCCTATCCTTGTCCATGCTATTTGTCTATTTTAATACTAGGTCGAGATAGTAACGCTTAATAAACTAATCTAGCTAAGAGTTTTCCTACTTATTTGCCGCTTATTTTAGTAGCAAAGTTGCGTAGCATATTTCTTATAGGCGATAGCCCTCGCTGGCAGAGCTCGTCAACGTATTGTACCAGCTCTAGCTCCTAACGGTCGTTGAGAAGTCGTTGATTCTCATATTGGGCTGCACGGGAGCCCTGTACACCGCGCCACCTTCGCGATAGCGTAGATCGTTCAACACCATACTTTTTTGCTGTCTGCTGCGCGATATTAACTTTTCCTCTAAGCTCCAAGGATTTCAAAGATGCCAGCGCCTGCTCAATCGGGTCCATATTGGTGGAGCTACATCTATTTCAATTGTGGGGATTTTTGGAAAAGTGTGCGTCAGGTGAGCCCGTGCGTCAAGCGAGAAAAACGGGTACCCAGCATCCCGTGGGAGAGCATACGAGACAACCAACCGACAACCGACAAGCGGCCTAGATAGAATTTTTTAAAGGACCATCACACCCGCATGCCTGTAGATAGAGAGAGGTAGTTGTTTAAGCAGGTAGGGAGAGATGCTAGCATCTAGGACAGGTTTATAAAGCCAGGAACGCGTTTAGGGGTAGACTAAGAGGCTATTAAGCGGTACATAGGGCGCATTGTTAAGTTCTAGGAGAAGTTAGCTATATTAATGCACATCGCAGGCAGACAGCTAGCAAAAGAACTAGAAATAATAAGCGTCTAGCATAGCAATACTATAAAAGGGGGGCACCGTAATATATTTATTAAGGACAGCATAGTAGTGCTTGTGACGCGTTACCACAAGGGATACAACGTTAGTAGCAACATTAAGATTATTCATTAATATTTGCCGCACAAGGTAGGCGAGTTAGTGGTGTTGTATATGTGGTTAGTGTTGCTGTTCTAGCAGCGGTTAGAGGCGTTAGTATATAGGAAAAGGAGAGCGTGTCGTCACACATGTGGCCGGCGGACCCCAACGGACGCAAGTAGACAACAGAGAGGTTGCGGGAGGCGTTAAAAAGCGCAAGAGCTGGATTAGGATATAGGATAGGAGTTGACAATTGCTGCGTACCGCGAGATTGCTATTAGCATAAGCTAGCGATTTTTACGTAGATCCGCAGCATTTTAGATAGAAGAGGGAGACAAGAAATAAGGAGTAGGATAAGGAGAATATAGACGCGTTAATTGCTAATAAGCAGGCAGGACATACCACGTATATTGTAGGATTAATATACGCGTAAGGGATTATAGAGCAAGCTAGGGCGGTGGCAGACAAGCGACAGCAGTTCCAGACGTCAAGTACGGATTAGCATTAATTTTTAGGGTTCCGAGCTGACGTGGAGGAGACGATAAGCAAGAAGCGGAAGAGAGCGCCGTTTGAGAGCGAAGCGGACGAGGCAAGGATCAATTTAATAGGGGCGATTAAGGAAGATGGACACAACAGCGCAGTTAAAGCAGATAATAAGCAGGACAGCAGAGTTCCGTAGCGTACAGAAAGAAGCCATTAACGCCATTATCGCAGGCGAGAGCCCCATTGTGGCCATAATGCCGACAGGCGGTAGGAAGAGTTTGTTATTCATGTTACCGGCGTAGGCAGAGCAGGGCGGGACCCACTATTATTGTGATTCCGTTAATTTACGTTGCAGGGAGACATAATGCAGCGGTGCAAGTTGTTAGGGATATTGTGTGCAGCGTGGGAGGGACGCCGTCCGCCCAACGCAGCCGCGGTGGTGTTGGTGACGCCCAAGTTGGCGGTGGGAGAGGAGTTTGCGACGTTTTTAAACCAGTTGCGGGCGACGCGGCAGTTAGACCGGATCGTGATCGACAAGTGTCATATCGTGTTAAACTGGCGGTACACGTTCCGCAAGCAGATGCAGCAGTTAGGTAAGTTAGTAGCCGCTAAAACGCAGATAGTGTTGTTAACAGCGATGTTGCCGCTAAGCGAGGAGGGCGAGTTGTTTTGACGGATGCATTTCGAGCGGGATTAGGTTAAGATATTCTAAGCAAGGACAACACGGACAAACGTGGCATATCAGGTAGTTAAGGTAGACAAGGCGTTAACGAAAGAGGATATAGAGGCCGTCGTAGTAAAGATGGCGCGGCGGAAGTTGAGACAGTACCGAACCGGCAAGGTGGTGATATACGGCAATTCCGTGCCGAAGGTCAAGAAGTTGGCAAAGCAGTTGGCATGCAACGCGTATTATCACAACGCGGTAGGCAAAGCAAGCATATTGACAGATTTCATAGCCGGCAAACAGTGGGTAATTGTAGCGACAAGCGCATTGGGGATAGGGGTGGATATACCCAATATCTGGTGCATTATTTCACATAGATTGGCTGCGGACAATGTTAGATTACGCACAAGAGAGCGGCAGGGCAAGGCAAGATAGATTGCGGAGCGAGGCTATCATTATAGGGCAGGAAGGGGATGAACGAGCGTGTAATGACAAGCCAACTAAGGCAGAACAGCAATTGGTTCAGTTGTATATAGAAGGGGAACGGTTAACAATACAGTGCTAAAGGCGAGTGTTGGACGCGTATTTAGACAGGCGAGAGGGCTAAGAGGGATGTAAAGAAGGGGAGGAGAGATGTAACATATGCAAAGAAGCAGACAAAGAGACAGAAGAGGACAGCAGCAAAGATAGCAGCGATAACAACAAGATAGATGTGGTTAAGATAAGAGGCGAGGAGGCGCAGTAAGCGTTCTAGCAGCAGGAGCAGGAGCGACAAGGCCTGTAGCAGACGTTAATACAGCAGCGGCAACAGGAGTTTGCGGACGTAGAGTGGTTGCGTAGGCAGTTAGTATGGTGGGCGAATTGATGCGGGATATGCGAGGCGGCGGGGGATAGGCAGAGCGAGCACGATGTACGGTGGTGTTGGCGATAGGAGAGCCAAAGTACAAAAGAAGCGATCAAGACAATTAAGGAGCAGATCAAGTTTGAGAGTTATTTGGGGTGTTTTTGGTGCGGGGTGCCGCAGGAGATATGTAACCGGTGGGAGAGGAATAGTTACGGGCGGGCGGTATCAGAGAGCAAAAGACGGGAATTGTCAGCACAGAGGGGTGTTAGTAGGCGGGTTAATAGGCGTGGCATTAGGGTACACCGAAGTAGGAGAGTGGTGGACAGCACGGTTAGCGAGATTTGGAGTAGACAATTCGGGAGCAGGGCAGACGTTGGTTGCGTTTTTAGGAAAGAAGCGAGTGTTAGAAACGGTTGAAAGTAATAATTTGGCAGGAGAGTTTTGTTGGATAACGCGATTAGTAGTAGAGTAGAGGACGTAACGACGTTTAAGAGATTAGCATTAATTAGCGTAGTAAAAGAATAATATTAGATTACAAGATAATGTTTTTTTATAATGAGCGTTTTTATATAGGTCGCGTATAGAGAGATAAGCCGAAAATAGATTAATAGTATAGTATAAAATATAAGGCAGAATAGCGTAGTAAATAGCGTAGTAAAATAGAATAATAGAATAGAATAAGAATAGAATAGAATAGAATAATGAATAGAATAATAGAAATAGAATAATAGAATAGAATAATAGAATAGAATAATAGAATAGAATAATAGAATAGAATAATAGATAGAATAATGAATAGAATAATAGAATAGAATAATAGAATAGAATAATAGAATAGAATAATAGAATAGAATAATAGAATAGAATAATAGAATAGAATATAGAATAGAATAGATATAGAATAGAATATAGAGTAAGAGAATAGAGAGTTTTATAGAGTTATTAAGTAATATAAAATATAAAAAAGTAAGATAGAATAAAGTAAAAGAAGACAGGTAAGATTATAGAAAATAAAGGAATATAGAATTAAGAAAAATTTTTATTAAGTTAAGAATATAATAGAATAAATAGTAAAGAAAAAAAAGAAAAATTATATATAAAATAGATAAGAAAGGGTTAGAGTTTTTAAGTATAGAGAGTATTAGCATTTTTTAGTATAGAGAGAGTTTAGGAGTTTAATATAGGGAAAGAATTAGAATTTTAATATAAAAAGAGGATTAGGATTTTTAAGTATAAAGAGAGGTAGAGCTTTTAAGTAAAAAAGATAATTAAAGTTTATAAGGAAAGAGTTATAAGAAAGTAATATAAGTTAAAAGTAAGTAAAGAGTTAGAAAGAAAGTTTAGAGTTTAGAAATAAAAGAAAATAAAGAAAAAAAGACAAAAAAACATAATATAGAAAGAGAAGATAAAAGAAATATACGCAAGAAAAAAGTAAAAGAGATTTAAATAAAATAAAATAAAAGTTTTAAAAAGTAGAAAGATTTTATTAAAGTTAAAGTTAAATAGAAAATAGAAAAGATTATAATAAGAGAGAGTAGTAGAAAATAAGAAAATTAAAAATTAAAGAAAAAAAATAATAAAGAGTAAAGAGGAATAGAAGAGTATAAAGTATAATATAATATAAGAAAAAGATAAAAGAAAGGTAGAATTATAGGGTAGGTATAAGATAATAAAAATAGAAAAGAAAGAAAAATTAAAAAGAAGATAAAAAGAGAATAGAAAGAAAAAGTAAAAGAGTATATATAAAAACGTTACATAGAAGAGTATAATTAAAAGAAAAAAAAAGTAAAAAAGAGTTTATAAAATAAGAAGTAAAAACAAAGTTAGGGTTTTAAAGAAATAGGAGTAAAAAAGATAAAAAATTAATATAAGAAAGTAGAGTAAGAATCATATAGAGTGCATATAAAATATAAATAAAGTTATAATAATAAATAAGTATAGTTAAAGAAAAAAAAAGATAGGTATTTAGGTAAAGTAAAGAAGAAAGTATATAAAAAAAGAAAAAAAAGGAAAAAAGTAAAGAAGAAGAAAGTAGAAAGAGAATATTAGATAAGAATAGAGAAAAAAATAGAGAAAAAAGAATAGAGAAAAAAGAATAGAGATAGAGAAAAAAATAGAGAAAAAATAGATAGAGAAAAAAAAGAGAGGAAAAGTAAAAAGTATAATAAGAGAAAATTATAATAGAATAATAGTAGAGTAGAATATATAAAAAAGAGTTAGAATTTTATAGTAAAAAGAGAGTTAGAATTTTAAAGCAAGAAAAAGAGTTATAATTTTAAAGTAGTAAGAGAGTTAGAATTTTAAAGTAAAAAGAGGGTTAGGGTTTTTAAAGTAGAAAAAGGGTTAGGGTTATAAAGTAGAAAAATAATTAGAGTTTTAAAATCAAAAGAGGGTTAGGGTTTTAAAGTAAATAGAAAAAGTTTTAAAGAAAAAAAAGTTAAAATTTATAAGTATAAAGAGATTTAGTAGCTAGAAATATAGTAAGTATTAGAATTATTAAGTAAAAAAAGAAATTTCGTTAGAATAAAATAATAGTTTATAATATTTAAGAATATATTTAGTATTAGCGTTATATATAAGAAAAAGTAATAATATATAAAAATTAAAGAAAGAAGTTAGAAGGCGAAGAAACCCCCCGTAAGAAAAGAAGAAGGGTTAAAAGAAAGAATAAAAATAGGAAGAGAAATAAAAGAGTATAATAAAAAAGAATAAAAGAAGAAAAAAAGAAAAGTATAAAGTAAAAGAATAATAGTAAACAAAGAATAGAATTTCCCTAGTATAGAGAATAGGATAAGATAGAGGAGAAATAAAGAATAAAAGATAAATAAAGATAAATAGTAAAGTAACGTAAAGAAGAGTAGCTAAAGCCCCCCGCCGAATAGGGCGCCCCCCCCCCCCGCCCCCCCGCCCGTCCCGATCGCCCCTATTATAGCCGCCCCGCCTCCGCCCCCCGGTCCCGCGTCGTCTCCTCCCCCTGGTCCAAGCCCGCCTTCCCCTTCTCGATCTCCCCCCGGATTAGAGGTCTCCCTATAAAAAATAGTTCGAATCTTAACCCTCCCGCGTCGGTTAGTAAGCGTTATCCAATATAAGAAACGGGTTAGGTTATTACTATAAGAAAGGGTTAGGGCTATAAATCTAAGAAAGGGTTCGAATTTCCCCTCCCCCGCGCGTTCCGCTTCTATCTCCTCCCGAGTAAGTCCCCCGAGTAGCCGCCCTATCCGTAGCCCCTCCGCCCGGTCGTCTCTAAATTCTAGCGTTTCCCGTTCGTTATCTTCGTTTCTTGTTCGTTCTTCGTTCGTTCTTCTTAGTTTCTTCGTTCGTTCTTCGTTAGTTCTTAGTTCGTTCTTTCTTTTCGTTCTTCGTTCGTTGTTCGTTGTTCGTTGTGAGTTGTTCGTTGTTCGTTGTTTCTCTCCCTTGATCCGGGTTCGGGTTAGAGTTTTTCCGTCTAGAGAGTATTAGCGTTTTTTAGTATAGAGAGAGAGTTAGCCTTTTCCTATCGGGGAGCGGATTAGGGGGGTTTTCCCTATCCCGAGCGGTAGAGTGTTTCCGGGAAAAGATAATCAAAAGTTTATAAAAGCGTTATAAGAAAATAATATTAGTTAAAGGTAAGTAAAGAGTTAAAAAGAAAGTTCCACAAAAAATTAAAAAAATAGAAATAAGGAAAAGAGAAGTAGTAGAAGTAGTAAGAGTAAGAAAAGAAGTAGAGGTAATAATAATAGTATAAGTAGTAAAGGAAGTAGAAGTAGTAAGATCGTAAAAATCAAAAAGTAGAAGTATAAGTAAGAAAGTAGACAGAGAAGAAGAGTAGATAGAGAAGAAGAGTAGATTAGAGATAAGAGTAGCCGTATAGTAAGTATTTAGTTATATAAATATAATATAATTAAGAGTAGAAATAAGAAAATTATAGAGAGAATAGAAATAAAGTAGAGTAGGATTATAAAGAAAAGCATTTAATATATCATAAAAAAGTAGTAAGAAAAAATAAAGATTTAGTATTTATATTTCTATATAGAATTAAATTTAAGAATAAAAAGATAGAAGTAGAGTAGAAGAAGTAGCCCCCTAGAAAAGTAACCCCGTAGTTTAAGTTAAATTAGAAAAGAAAATAGAGTAGGCCCGAAAGTAGCGCTAGCCCCGTCCTAAGTTCTCTTATAGTATTTCGGGTTTATTATAGTATTTCGGGTTTCTTCTCCTATTAGGGTTTCCTTCTAGTGTTAGGGTTTTCTTATCGTCCCCTCTAGAAATTCTGAATCCCCTTCCGAGTTAAATAGAAAAAAGCCGATGCCCCTAGGTTCCCCGAAACTCATAGATTCCCCTAGGCCTAAAGTCCCTAGTTCCCGTTTTCTTAGCCCCTCCGCGTTCCCTCTTTCGAAGAAATAAGTTTAAAAACCCCCGAGTTTCCCGTCCCCCCCCCGTAGGCCCCGAAGTAGAAGGGCAACCGCCCCGTACCCCCGAGTAGAATTATAGAGTCCGTATAAGATAATAAAAATAGATCGTTAAGTAGCGCGCCCCCCGTAGGTAAATAAAGATAAGAAGATAATAAAGTAAGCTTCCCCCCCCCCGAAAGAAAAATTAAAAGAAGATAGAAAGAGCCCCCCCGAAAAAAAATATAAATATCTGGTTCCCCGAGAAGAGTATAATTAGAAGAACCCAAAATAAAAAAAAGTTTAAAGAGTAATATAAAATAAGAAGTAAAAATAAAGTTAGGGTTTTCAAAGAATATAAGGAAAAACCCAATAGAAAAAAAATAAGAGTAAAAAAGATAAAAGATTAAGATTAGAAAGTAGAGTAAAATAGAAATATATATCGCCTAATATCCCCTAAAGTAAAGTTCTAATAATAAGGATAGTTATCCCCCCTCGGTATTTCGGTAAAGTATAGAAGAGAGTCTCTCCCCGGAAAACCCCGTCCCCCGTGAAGAGGCCCGTCCCCCGCGCCTCTTCCCTCTCCCTAGCGCCCCCCCCCCCCCCCCCCGTCTCCTAAGCCCCTTATAATCGCCTCCTAGTAGCGTAGCCTATCTGCCCCCCCCGAGTTCGCCTTTTCTAGTCCCCCGCCCGTTAGCTTTTTCCCGGCGAGCCCGCGTTCTCCTTTTTCCCGTAGCGCGCGGGTTAGCCCTTTCCCGTACCCAGAAGGTTAGAGTTTTCGAGTCCCCCGCTGGTTAGGGTTTTCCCGTAAAAAAGGGTTAGGGTTTTCCCCTCCCCGAGAGTTAGTTTTAAGATACTATGTCCCTAAACCGTACCTCTGAGGTAGGGTTAGGTTGCCCCTGGGGGCAAAGAACGGAAGCCACCCCTAACGGGAAAAGCTGGTGGGGGTCGACAGGCCTCGGCATCGCTTGCCCCCAGGGGCAAGAGGTCTGTGCTAAGAATGCTGATTCGCGGACTCTCAACCTAATTATAAATAACCTCTCGTCTTCCCAGACACCCCTCTACCTAAACGCTCTACCCCAACGAAAGCGAAACTGCGATGAAGCGCGTGAACGTCTCTACTGAAATAGGGAAAAGGCAACGTACGGCTGGTAAGGAAATTAGGGAGGCAGACTCCATCTACGACCAAGCTCTGCGCCGTACCTACTGGTAACAGCCAGATTTCCGATCGACGCACTCACCTCGGAATGGAGTATCGGTGTTAACAGGCCCATCGACCAAGCCCACAAGCGTCGCCTCCGCCAGATCTTTGACAAGGCAGGCGTTCTTCGGCGAGGCACAAGCCACCAGTTGCAGGTCGCTTGTTCCAAGGCGCATGTACAGCAGATGCTAGTCCACCTAAAAGAGGAGGGCTAGGCTAAGACCACTGTTAGTACAGGTGAAAGCGCTGAGGGCGATTCGAAGTGGCCGTCGTTCGAAGATTAGGGGAGCGTCATTAGGGGGAAGGCAGAGCTGATCGCAGGGCACCATCGAGTTGAAGCTTTCAAAAAGTATCTACAACTTCATCGGTTGCCAGAGAAAGAGCGGTAGTAGGTGTGCAGCATCTATAATAAAGGTTTTAGCCCCTGCACGTGCCAGCCAAGGCAACAAGCTAACCCGAACGATAGACACGCTTCCGCCGCACTTGCGGATCCAGCTTCGTGCCAATCGAGAAGACATCATCCTTCCGGATAACCATAGCCAGATATGGACCGAGCTAGCAACCCTAGCATCCGACAATGACCAGCTGTTTCAAGGTTCGAACAAGTCAGTCGAGCAGGAGATGCTGGAGAAACTCAGGCTCAGCAGTCGAGTAAAAGTTCCCAGT
Organism: Laburnicola sp. JP-R-44; assembly: GCA_009805535.1. Lineage (NCBI taxonomy): Eukaryota > Fungi > Ascomycota > Dothideomycetes > Pleosporales > Didymosphaeriaceae > Laburnicola > Laburnicola sp. JP-R-44. The sequence continues at coordinate 17,606 of SELF01000003.1, read as the reverse complement.
ACGACGGCTAGCCACGCTATGGAAAAATCTCAGTTGGAGACCAATGATCACCAGATGGTGCCGCACCTCGATCGGGCAAGCGACTTTCAATATTTCCACATTTGAATGGATGGCAAGCTGCAGGATAGATGATGTGAGTGCAATTTGCGTCCAAAGCTGCCCTATGCACCCACGCTAAGCGACACCCCAGTATTAGTTCTCTGCATTTAACGAGGTTATGAAAATTACATCGGAGATCCAAGGCCAACATAGAGACTAGATGTTCAACTAGCTGACTGGAACAAACTAGCTGGCTTGCCGCGAGTGCGAAGTGTAGATGAAGTGCAGAGTCTGTTCTATCCTAGTCTTGAGCCTGGCATAGAACCCCATCCCTCAGATACCCGGCGACAAGACTTCTTCCCGAACATAAGTGATGATGCGTACTTCAACCTGTGTCAATTAGTGCTTTTGGAGCCAGGACGCCGCTTTATCGACGTTCAGGCGCTTCTAAAGACTACAAAGCAGGAAGGAAAGCTAATAAGCACCATAATGTCTCACGTTGTACAGTGGCTGAACAAAGAACCTAAAAAGGTCTTAGACCGCGACAACAACAAGCCCGCGCTGCAGAAAGACCTAATTCCCGCGCTGCGAGCAAAGTATGGCGACAAGGCCGATAGTGAGTCTCGAGCCCTCTAGTAGGGAGTCCTTAATCACATACGTGAGAACGCAAAAGAGTTCACTAGCACCACGCTAGAGCACTATCTCTACGAGTATCCAAGCGGAGACGGCGACGCCTACGGCGCACGGTTCAACCATAAGGTGTGGAGAAACATGCTTTCTATCGTCACCAACTTTGCAGGGCCGACTCTACAGCACAAGTACATGGCCGGTCTTATTTTAAAGGGGACTCACAAGATTAGTCCGCCTATAGTTGCCCAAACTATGCGGGATTCCATCTATCAGATCCTAGAAGTTGTGAACGATCTAGCGCTTCAGTTTAATAATTGCAGGCGAACAGCTGCTCTTAATAATATAGCTAGTTATTTGTTAATAGATCTCTAAGCAGCATAAAGACGTGCCAGATCGTTACAGCGAAGACGAACAGCTATCTACTATCCATCTGGCAGAAGAACAGTGTGCAGAGACTGAGCTGTTGTTTCAGGCCTTGGGTGGCCACGTATCAGCGGCAGCACGGAAGCGTACCCCCCTCCCCTGGGTTTCGGAAGGAATGAAGGTACGATACACGGGTAAGGTTAGAAAATTTCGAGAAATAAATTTTTTTTTATTTTAAGGTGCCAAAACAAAGAGCAGAAGCATGCAAATCGGTCGTACTCTTCCAATTTTTAATTAAGGTCGTGGTTGTGCAGTTATCTGCGTCGAAAGGTAGTGTGGTTGCGAAGTAAGGTCCTAATTCGGTAAGGCGCGCGAAGCGGAGGCGCTAAGCTTAGAAGAGTTCTGGCCTAAACGTGCTAAGCTAAGAAGAACCTCTACTAAATCCCTAGTTTGTAGATTTTTATTCTAAGGTGCAAAATATAGAGTAAGGGAATGCGAAATAAACGTACTCTTCTAATTTTTAATTAGGGTTGTGGTTGTGTAGTTATCTGCGTTGAAAGGTGGTATAGTTATAAAGTGAGGTCCTAATTTAGTAAGGCGTGGGGCTAAGCTAAAAAGAGTTCTGGCCTGAACGCGCTAAGCTAAGAAGAGTCCCTCTTAATAATCCCTAATACGCGACGCGTTTTCTATTCTAGCATGACCCTATAGCTTATAGTATGCCAGGAGGAAGACCAAAGAAGTATCTCATAGCTAAAGCTAAGGCTAAGGCAAAGCGGAGACGCAATTACAAAGAATACTTATATAGAAAAGACCGCTCTTTTTAGTATATAGCTTGCCCTAACTTTATCTACTACAAACCTACACTCCTAGGCGCTCTAACTACTACCTACCTACCTAGACCTTAGTCTTTAACTTAGCGCTAACGTTCCTATTCCTTGCGACCCTCTCCTCTAGCCAGACAAGTTGCTAGAAGGCAAGGATGCATATAGAGTAGCATCTCCTCTCGCATCGCTAGCAGTAGACAACGTAGAGGCTACGGCGGTTATTAGTTAACTCTGCGCAAGCGATAGGGAACAGACAAATAAGCGTATTAAGTACAAACAATGTATACTGCAATAGATAAAGGATAGAGATATAAGGACTACTAGTATTTTACTTAAGATGCAGGCTAGAACTGCGCAAGTACGTACAAGCGCAGATAAAGTTCTAGAGCACTTAGGGAACATAGAAAGGCACGCAGAACTAGACAGCGATAGTATTCATAATACAGCAGGCCAGAGTCACGCTATTAAGAGCAGTAACCTGCAGCTATCGTCCACAGCGCCTATTGCTGAGGATTTTGCTACTGCAAACACTCGCAGTGTTAGCCACATATCAACACCCACTCTAGCAAGAGCTACTAACGCTTCTCTAGAGGCTCTAAACAGCCCACAAAGCCAGCGCAGCATCTCTTTAGCTTAGTTAAGTGGCTAACGCAAGACCTTTCTAGCCTAGAGCAACACACTACTATCTTAGGTTAAACCTATATCTAGACAAGCGTCTAAGGGCAGCAACGCGCCGCAGCTAGCGCAGCTGACTTCTAGCTATAGCACCCCTCCACCACTACCCCCATCAACTAATTGTGGCACACCTCGCCTGCCATAGCCGTCTAAACAGCAGCAACACTCAGCCAGCTACGCAAGGAACACCAGCCACTGTGCCTCCCTTACTATTCGCCCGCCCTAGTAAAGTATGTGCCTAGCCCACGCGCTGTCTAAGCAGCGTCACTGGCGCAATTGACACCTAGAGCAGGCAGTCCACCCACTCCACCTACCAAGCGAACCGCCTATAAGCTCGCCAAGCAGCTGCGGAACTTTTAAGGCTGTACCCACGAGGAGCACGCAGCAGCGGACAGACTCTACTAGGAACATCACCAGCGCCCTGACGTACACTCTGCATGCTTATTATTTAAGGAGATTACACGCCTGCTTTGCGGAGTGCATAATAAGGGAACGCCTCTCCTAGATATCCTTAGCAACCTAAAGCTGATGCAACCCTCTAGTCTGCCCAAGAGCTTGGACCTAAAGGCCGCGTTTAAGGGCATAAGCCCCACCGCTTTCCCTGAAGATGTTGGCACGCCTAATAAGAAGCTGCCCTACAACCTCTGCCTACAACAGCACTACAACAGTAGTAGAAAAGGACGTGCCGCTAAGGTTAGGTTTAATATAGACAGTGTGTGCTGCTTTCCTAGCAGCCTAGCGTTTGCCTGGAACGGCATCGACTGGCACCCTTAAGCGCATCCCATTCTAAACCTGGACGCAGATATACATTTCAGTCTCACAGTAACTGCGTACAATCGTCGCGGTGACCTAGCGATAAGGAACCTACCTACGCTGCACAAGATCCCTTATTACTGCTTTAGTTCTGTTGCAGGCAGCATTAAGTCGCTGCTAATATTCGTCTTCTTCCTAGAACTTTACCTTAAAAGCCAGTACAAGTATAGTACCTACCTAAGCAAGTAAGACTAACAGCTCTAGCTAGATGCTGTGCTGCTCCTAGCTATTAGCAAAACTGTAAATAACTTGACTCTAGCATCGTATCTTCCCGCCTCTAAGGACAATGCTAGTAGGGGAGTAACCGCAGTATTGGTAGAGACGTTAAAGCGAAAAGAGAGCGCGTAGGAGCAGCTCTTAGTGTATAGGCTACAGCACCAGCACCTTAATCTGCTATAGACTACTGTCCTTAAACGGATTGCCAAAAACCCTAGCTTAGATCGCTTTAACAACGCTACACTATTCGTGCATGCAAAGAACACTAAGCTTGCGCACATAACAGGCGACTTAACTAGTGCGTACGGACGCTAGGAACAGGCCTGGGCAGAAGCTGCCGATCCGCAATTCTACAGCAAAGATTACACCTACGTAGACCTTGCCAAGACGGTCACATCAAAGGACTATGCCTACCCGTACGACGTTGTCCCAGACGAGTTCGAGGCTGAGACTTTTCTCTGGAAGCGCTGCTGTCTGGAGTCATACGCCCGAACGCGCGTGAAGCTGCTAGAAGACGGCAAACGGGCTAGAGGGACTCCGCGGGTGACCACCTACCCCTGGGCCACTATGAGAGACACGATGGGCCAGACGCTGTCCGCGGTGCCACGCGGGCAGGAGAACATGGATAGACTGGTGTACTCACAGTTTTACACAAACATTAAGACGCCGTTTAACAACTCTAAGGTGTACGTGTTTAACAATAAGGCGGTAGAGAATCTGGCGCTAGATCCTAGCTACATCCGCTCGCTGCAGCAGCAGGGTGGGGGTGCCACCTTCTCCGAGAACGTCTGCAAGGGCGCCTATCTCCACAGCAAAGGCCGTGCATTCTCCAACCTTAGAGACAACTAGCGGCGATCGTACGGGATTTGAGAAGAGCATCAAATCTCTCTCACTATAATGGATGAGATTTGTGAGCAATGGCGTGAGTGGGATCTCTACAACGACAGCATCGACGAGGTCCGCTCGCCGCTCCCGTACTACGTCGTACCGTCGCAGGAGCTGTTCGGCTTTCTCCGCGCACAAATTAACAAATACTGTTTTTTGTTCAAGCATACGCTCGCGCATACCGCCTAGACGTACTCGCTTCCCAAGACTATAGTGATAGTGATCGCGCTGCGAGCGCTCTAGTTCTGCTACGGCAGCAGCTTGCTATGCAAAGAGTCGCTGCTATATAAGAATTGCTAGGAACAGAGGCACAGGTAGGATCTTGTTGTAAAAGAGGGCCTTAGCATGCAGGAGACGCTAGAGAGGTATATAGTATAGGCTAGTTCCTGCCTAAGTTTGGCTAGGTGACTAGGCGGCTAGCGCAGCCGCATAGCGACAACATGCTTGTTAGGAACTTGTTAATGCATGCTAAGTACAAGCGCTAGTAGAGAGCAGTTAAGGACCTGTGGGACGTGTTTGTCCAGTTCAACTAGGCAACAGGCTAGTACTAGCAGTACAACACCTAGCAGCACCCCTAGCTGCTCCAAAAGTGGCTAGAGTATCTACATGCGCTTAGCTTAGAGCAATTCGATGCTAATGTGTGGTTATTAATGCTAGCCACCTATAAGAGCTGTCCTAAGCTGTCGCTAGCTACACTTAGATAGGACAGTAATATAACGTTCTGCTATAAGGGAATGAAACGCATATTTCTGGAAGAGGGTGCAGTTGCGCCGCTATACCTAGTTATAGGGAACAAGATGCGCTTCTCTATAGTAGATAAGTTGCTAGACTTTCTATTTCTCTAGGACGACAAGCAAGAGCGCGCAGGATAGGGAGGCAGACCCTATTGTCTCATCCTGCAGAAGAGCTTCAAGTTTGTAGAGAGCCATCTGGGCTACCAGCAGGCGAGCAGGTGGCTAGACGAGTTCTTCTACCTCCTCCGCTTAACGCATTAGATCCTGCCCTACCCGTTGAACAAGTCATTAATCGCGTCTACAAAAGAAAGCCGCACGCAAAGCTTAACAGGGCGGATAATATGGTTTTTGGCTGTGTTTGCAGATTCTAGCATGGTTGCTTTGCTATTTAAAGAACCGCCTAGGACGGTCTTTAATCTTGTCTACTAAGCGCACCAATACGCTAGTTAAGTAGGCGCATATAATTAGGCATAGGAGACGGCAACGCTGATTAAGGCGTGTAGAAAGAGGGGGCTGCTAATGCTGGGGCTAGGATAGGACAGTGGAGCACTGGATCGCTGGCTAAACAAGCGCTGGCACAAAGGGATTCCTACCTGTGTGGGAGCAAGGGATGCCTCCAACCCTATTAATGCGAGAGAGGATTTAGAGGCCTAAGCCTAGACAAGCTAGACGCGCTAATAGTAGCGTTCACTTAAGAGTAAGGAGCTGCAGTCTAAGGAATAGAGACTTGTATAAAGGCCTCTTCTATAGTAGTTGCGATGTCTTTAGAGAAGCTAAGCATCACCTAACTTTCTAAGTAGGCTAGAGAGGAGTGGAGCGAAAGCGGCAGTGTATTTGTACTATCTATTAACAGCAACTAAATGCGTCGCAAAATAGAAAAGCAGTGCTATAAGGGAGTACTCTTAAGGTTTGAACATGTCTACCAGGCTCGACAGCATTTTATAAAAGTCCTAAGGCTACGTAAAACTATATAACGTATTTGCTCTTAGTACTAAGTAGAAAATTTACTTAATATTATAAAGTGGAAAAGTAAAAAATAGTTAGTAAGTTTCCTTATATAATTGTTCTTAACCGTATTATTACTAACTAGCCTATATCTAGTCTATTACTTCCATAGCCCAATCCTCTTCTCTCTGCGGAAATGCGACCTGCGGTGTTGCGTAGTAGTTTGCTGTTGCTCGAACCAGACTTATTAATAACCCTAGGTCTGCCCGTGTCCTACACGTAAGACTCTCCTTTGGCTCTTTAACGTTGGCGATGCTGTACCACAAGCTCGGCCGCGAGTAGAGACTGCTGCTGCCGCTTAAGCTGCGCCAAGATTGTCGTCCCAATAAGCTTCCTAACATAGGCCATGGCGGTCGCAATAGCTAGGGCTATGCATGCTCCAAGTCTACGCTAAATCTTCCCATATACCGTAGCGAAGGATAAAGCGGAATTCTTTGTTACGCTTAACCTGTTTGAATGCACGGTGGGTAAAGCCTCTACGCCGCGATAGATGGTGAATGCGTTGCACGCCTCGATGGGGCTAGCCCTCTTTAGCAGAGGGTGTGCGACAAGGTGTAAACGGGCCTAGTAGGGGGAGCCGCACCGTGCTTTGTGGATCCTTTGGGCATGGTGGCCGGCCTGGTACGCGGCGGGTCTTTTTAGGGCACGGGTGGAGGATGCTGGTGTTGTGCAGCTGAATACCTACTACGTATCCACAGCCAAAGGTGTAGAAATGCTAATAGCGCGCATAGGAGGCACCCTAGAGTTGTAAGAACAAGTCCAATTACTAGTACTGTAGACGTTATAGAGCGTGTAGAGGTAGAGATGATATCTAGTCCCACCAAAGACATAGTTCGGGCGTGGGGAAATAGTAGGTTATATAGGTGGTCTTTGTTAACAATAAGGATAACGATTGCAACTAAGTAATAGGTAATAAAACTAGGAAGCGGTTATGTATTACTATATATTGCGGCGTTAGAGTCTTATTGCTAGAAAAGTTAAGGGAAGACTAGCTACTGTACAAGAGTGAAATAGTAACACGCTAGATCTAGTAAAGAAATATTGTCTAAATTAAGGAGCACGTTGTATGTCTTACAGTTTAAATATAGTAGCCTACTGTGGCACGTTAAAATCCCCTAACTCTCTTTGTTCTTCTTTTTTTTTTTCGGGGCGCTTGTATTGCTGGCATGGCGTACAACACAGTATCTGTACTAATTTCCTGTGGTTTATCTAGGGAAAGCGTACATGCAGGTAGACTTTTCGCTAGATGACACGTTTGCATACGCATCTAAGATAGAAGGTGCAATAATAAAGGGCCTAAGGAGGGCGTAGTTGGCGCTTTTCAGGGCATAAGCCTTAGGTAGAGAGGCGTGGTAAGCGTTTCGGTTTGGTGGAAAAGAGGCGTGGCCGGTGGCGCCGCGAAGTCGCGGAATGGAGGCGTAGCGAGCGCGCCATACAATTATCAGAAGCAACACCATCTGTGCTGCAAAAAGTTAGTAACGCCTCTCTACCTAAGCTATAGAAGAAGGCCTTTACTACTACATTTGCGGCTAAATATCCACACTTAGCACGTTTGCGTTGTTGTACCTATAGCGGTTCTTTGTTAAAGCGCTCTTTCTATTTATCTCTCCCTGGCATCTAGTCTGTACAGTACTAATCCTCTCGCCTAGGTCACCCATAAATGCTAAGTCTTGCTATCACCTACTAGCGTTACTAGACCTTCCCAACCCCATTAACCATCGTCGCCGCTCTCAAATCTATTGTATTGTACACAGGCATGTATAGCCATATAGTGCTTACAGCTACACTGCTAGCTCTAGCGAGCGCACTCCCTTTCTCTTTAGGAACAACAAGTACGCTCTACGTTGCAAGGAAAGCCACCCCGCAAACCCTTAAGGCTTATAAGGTCGACTTAATGGTATCCTATATTAGTTCTGACTAATCCCCCTTACGCGCATCCTCCCCCTTAGTGCATTAATTACTTATAGCTAGGGCTTAAGCAATAGAAATGGGTACTATAAGCACCTCTAGCATATGCTGCAACACGCGGGAATAGCTGTTGACATAGTAGGCATAGTATCTTTGGGCAAGATGAAGGACAGGGTGCGTTCATCTACACTTCCTTACCCCTATTACTATAGTGCTAATAGCCACAACCTAAATAGCAAAACGAAGGTTATCTAGGCGCCCTAGTGCATTAAGTCGCCATGCACGCCAAGCAGGACCTCCACTTCCAACCCTATCTTGTGCTGATCAAGTAAGTCCTACCTTACACAGGTGGTCCCCTACACAAACGCTAACAAAGCAGTGCGGGAACAAATGATGTGCTGCTTAGCTATTCTCCCTAATACCCCCTCAGCTCTATCGACCGACGGATGGACAAACTCCTGGATAGACTCTTTGACCAGATTCACTGCGTGACAATTGTGCTATCTACCCTCCTACCCAACGCCAATCCCACGGGCGACGACCGTATCAGGACAATTGTGAATCCTAAGTACCGCGCTATTGCAGAGGCGAGACGCCACAAAGGGCAGCGTATCGTACTTGGCGACATGTATCCAAACGTTAGTAAGGATAGGCTGGGTCCTGATAGGATCCACCCTACGGATATCAGGTACCAGGGCATGGCATCAGTATAGTACAAGGCTGTGGTGGAGGCGGCGGGCAAGGGCCTACTGAACCTGCAAGGCTTGCACGTAAGGGGTGTGCAAACCAACCAGACAGTGCAAAGCGTCGCCACGTACTAGCGTCGCACGTCCTCGCCTAGAGCGTAGCCTATATAGAGAAGTAGCAGAAGCACATTCCTTTCCTCTGCCAACCATTTCCTCCTTTCTAGATGCTTTCCCTCCACCTTCATTCCGTCGATAGCGATACAATCCATCTATCCTGCTGCCTACTCCATCACCCTAGCCCCAATGCACCGACCAACGACGAGCACCTGCGCCACCCCACCCCTGGGGACGGCGTAGGGGTCAGGCTCCCTCAAGGCAAAGGGGAAGCCAAAGGCAATATACTAGGTGGCGCTTCTCCGGTGGTTCCTCGCCTTGGCAGGACACCTCCTGTGGTGAACGTACCACCCCCTCGCAACGTAACGGTCTTGGGGGGATGCTGGCACACGTAGCAACGGATGGCTACGCTTCCGGCCACGTGCCGCACGTAGGCTCGACAGATGGATAGCGCTCCCCCTTGCGGTCACGCAGGCAAGGGGTGCACAGGCGTGCCGTTGTTTATGGTCGTGCGGGGGTGGTAGCTTAGACGTCGCGTATTCCATCGGTCCCCGCCATGCTGAGCACGCCACGTCGACCTTCACGCGTACGCGTGGGCTGCACTACCGCATGGCCACGTGCCGCTGCTTGGACCGATCTCATCGTTGGCCCTAGGCTTCCTCCCGACTCGCGCTCAAGACCTTCTCCCAGGTCTTGCTCGAAAACCGTCCAGCACGAGCTGGGTCGCGAGTACCAGTACCAACTGCTGCCACAGCTGGAGCCAGGCCACGGCCACCGCTCCGGCATGCGCTCCATCTTAGTACGACCTGGCTGCAAAGGCTGGGGCCAAGCGTTCTCTAGATCCGAGCCGATCCCCCTTAAATGCCTCGAACGCTAGCACGTTGGCTGGAAGAGATTTTGGCGATAGATAGGGGACTCTAAAATAGCCGGATGCGTGGGAAGCGAAGCCTCAGTACCCTGAAAGGGCAGTGATAGGTTTGCGAGCCTCACGGCGGTTGGCTCCCGCTAGCCACCACGTGCCGAGGGAAGGTTTTCCGAGGGCAGGTCTGCTAGGAGTAGCCGCGTTCCGCCTTGAGGTAGGTTCGGTTGAAGCAACTGGCAGGCGACGGTCCTTTTTAGGGACGGGGGGAGGGGGTCGCCCGTCACGCATTCGTGGGCCAACGCAGTAGAGAGCAGAAGAAGCAGCGCACAAAGGCAAAAGGCTACCGCCAAAGCGACGAACCCAGCGATTAAGGCTGTGGATAGGCCAGAGCTTGTAGGAGGAGAGACGCCGTATTAAGCCGTAGTACTAACCATAGTCTAGGTTCCTGCAGTAGGATTATTGTCCATAGAAAGAAGCGTTGCGGACTTTATATATAGTGGGTAGACAAGACTAAACCTATCGCGTGTTAAAGCGGCGAAGCGCAAAGGCGCTCAGGAGGGCGGGCACAGGGTAGGAGTAGTAGAGGTGCTGCGGACAGCGTGGTTCGCTAAGATGCCCGTCTACTGTACGCACACCACTGTGTGTCTTGCATGGCCACCAGATAGCAGTCCTTAACGCCACACTTCTCTATCGCTGAATGCCTTGTTTGCGTAGCCAATATAACGCTGGCCCCCAGTGGGAGCTACCTACGCCCTCTGCCTATGTAGTTGGGAGGAGCAGTAGGGCAGGCACAGTTTCCGGCTAGGCAGCACGCCTGCATACGTATGTCAGCACGGCCCAGCCATGTCGGCGTAAGGCCAGGCCAGGTAGTGTCGGCAAAAAAAGTAGGAAGGGGGGTGTTTAGGTGTTGTTGGTGCTTCGGGAGTTGTAGTGGAGAGAGGCGCGGGTGGTGTTTCAGACCATCGGGAACGGCAAGAGGAGAGAGGCACAGATATGACGTTGTAGACAAGAAGCGTAGGCGGCGCGTCACGCCCTAGCAGAACAGAGGCGCAGCTAGCGCGTAGGGAACGGCCTTAGCGTAGTAGTCCTGCTCTAACAGTCTAGCGCCTCGACTGACAATCCCCAGGCGCCCAGTATCCTAGTAAGCTAAGCTACGGCCGAGGCATGCCCTTCTCTCCATAGCCCAGGGGTGGGGAGCGTTGTCAGGGCTGCCAGGGTGGGCTGGGCCATAGGAACGGAGCGTGAGGCAGGAGGGTGGGGGGCCAAGATGACAAAGTAGGAGGGCATAAACCAACTGCCTAGGTGAGACAGGCGTGTCGTGTGTAGACAGGCCCCCAGCTATCCTTTTCCCTTTGCCTACCTACCAACCCCGGGAGCCGAAACACGTCGAGGGTACAGGTGCTTGAAACGTCGGGCCTATAACGAGCTCGTAGGCGCCTTCTCGTTCCACTACACGTACGTTTCCCTAGCCGTCTACGCGCCCATCGACCCTTGTCCCAACATTGCCGCCTTAGGATTGTTGGCCTAAACCCTACCTTCTGTGGCTCTTGCACATCACCTTTTATAGTGGAATGCACTAGGTTACTTCCCTACTAAGTGTTACTTTCTAGTTGGGTAGACTACCCACCTAGCCAATCCGGATGGAAAAGAGTAGAGGACTATGTAATTCGGTATAGAGAGACGATGGCAAGAAGAGATAAGCAGCTTTACAGCAACAAGCTTATATTTATAAGCGACAATATAGATAGAATAAGGGAAAAGGCTTAGCATTTATTCTTAATATAAGCAAGTGTGGTAAGCTATAGTACAGAATACTACACAGCAGCGCTAAAGAGAGCGAAGGAGAAGCCAGTTTTTGTTGATCGAAAGAGGGGAAAGGGTAGCTACTAGCCGTTGTTTAAAAAGCTAAGAGAGAAATTGGCTACTAGGCGTGTATCCTGGCCAAAGAACATCCTAATAGCACCACCAATCGCTCCGTCTCTATGATAGGTCTTTGCCTTACTTAGTCAGAAGTATTTAATATTGGCTGTACAACCCTCGTCCTTTATTGTAATCCGCTTAATGGCATTATTGCACAGGTCGTACACCCCCGAAAACCAGCCGCTTTATCTCCTCAATTCCCATCTTAGCAGGCGGATAGAAATTCAGGAGGTAGGTTGCGGTAATGTGGCGATTATCCTTAAGCTGGTGGCCTTGCTTGTCGTGCCTGTTAGTTAGAAGATTAACAACTGCACTAACACCACTATCCTCTTTAATGCTATAGGCGTTGATCTGCTCTTTTAATTGTGAGCAGACGTTATTCGCGTCCTTCTTAATATCTTCTACCCATATAAAGTTGTTATAGACCTCCGTGCCGTCGCACCACGGCTTTTAGTTTAGGTACAGCTGCTTACCTAGCACCTGCACTTTATCGACGATACCGCGAGGCTTCACAGTGTCCACCTCCTGCGGCTCGTAAAGTAGGACGTTGTCGTCGTCATCGTCGTCGTCGTTACCAATCTCCGCACAGCGGGCGTGCGTTCGTGTCTAGTTGACACAAGCGCGCATCTCCTGCGACGTAGGCTTGCTGCCGTCCTTTAGGAAGCCTAGATAATGCCCCTGGATGCATTTAGTAAAAGGCGAGAACTGCGGATCTACACTGCGTGCGGGGATAGTGGTAGCACGCGCTGTGACGGAGATAAGGCTTACGGCCACAGCGACGCTAGTAGTAATACTTAGCTTTATAGCGTAAGCGTAGGAACTTGTAGTTTGTTAAGAAGGCGTCTCCGTAAGAAGGTGGATAGGATGAAGATAAATAACAAAGCAAGGACTTGCTGTTTAGGGAGAGACAGAGACAGATTAGGGAGCCTCTTAAATACCTTGCTATAAGTCTGCCTAGCCCCCTCCTTCTTAGGACAGACCAGACGCGGCGTTGGGTATAGTTAAGCAATTAGTGCGGGTGGCTTGGACCGGCACAGTATCTTATAAGTGAAGGATTGCCGCGCATAGCGTTAACTAGGTCAGATGTGCGCTCTTAACCTTAATAGTGTTTCTATTTGTAGGACTCGTAGTACAACAATCTGCGCGCTAACTTTAACTATAAAACTAGAAAGTACGGCACCAACAAATAAGGGCTTATTACTCGTAATTGGTACAGACGGGACGTAATAAGAGGCACAGGCGGCGGCGACTAAGGCGCAGGATCCCCTTACCTACGCCTCAAGCTTCTGCGGCATGTGCATGTTCATATGGTGCAGGAGGACTTGTGTATAGTAACAGATTAAATAGGTTAACAATTTGTCTACAAAGGATCTCTAGGGCTAGCTAGGTTTATTATGCTTCTGCAACAGACGTATAATCCTAGGGTTTCCCTTCTCTGCAGCCAATGTCTTCACCGTGGCTCCGTCACCATCTAGCAAGTCCTGCCTCGCGCCGCGTCGTAGAAGGAATTCAACCATAGCCTCTTAGTTGCGCCGCACGGCAACGTGGAGGGGCGTGCCTATTATGTCCACGTCACGGTCAGTCTGATTCCAGCGGAGAACCTCGTTCACTTCCGCGCCCAACTCGAGCAGGAGCTCTGCAGCTTTGAGGCAACCCACCTCTGCGGCGCCTTGCAAGGCCATCGATCCTCGCACAGCTGCGCCGTGGTCAAGAAGCAACTGCATAATAGTCGTCGATCGGAGCAAAGCCGCCTGGTTAAGGAAGGAGATAGGGGGAAATGAATAGGGCCCGTTTAGGTCCGCACCCTTGGCAAGTAGAAAGCGTATAAGGTCCAGTCCAGTTTGCTATAGAGGATAGCGATGCCAAGCGGCAATCCTATTCGCTCCACGTTGTAATTAAGCCTAAGGCCAGCATCTAAAAGCGCTTAAATTACGTCAGGTATGCCTCTAGCAGCAGCGAGATATACTACGTAGTCGGACATGGCTGTTGTAACACGCTATTCCTGGGGAAGGTCGTCGACGAGGGGGACGACCGGGTCCCAGGGACCGTACGAGCCCTGCCAGTGATCCCTAGGGAGGCTGGCCATGAGATGGCGAAGACTGTTCGTATGGCCACCCATTGCAGCCTCGCCCATTGCCATCTTCATTGGCGGATTAGTTTCTTTAGCGTTAGAGATAGCTAGTAGCTAAGCGGTGCAGGCCTTAACGTCTGCTAAGGCGCCTTATTTGCACGCTTAAAGCAATGCTCGCCCAGCGTTTTGTATAGCTATAGATGCGTACGTGTGCCTCCTACTTATTAAGGCGAAAGGGCGTGCGAATTGTGTAGCCAGTTTTAATACTGTAGTGCACGAGATAGGGCGTCGCTAGCGGCGTGGCTTTTAATGCGGGATGCGGCGATTGGTACCTAGGGTTAGGTGTAGGTGTAAGTAGGTAAGGTCGACACTTAAGCGAGGACACAGTTACCTTTATAATAGATGCGGTAATAAACACAATATTATGCTATATATATTTTGCCCTAAAACCTTCTAGTAAGGCTATGCTAATTAGGCTTTAGCGCTAATTAGCGCTAGTTAAGGCGAATGCTGCTATACACCCTTTAGCATCCTTATACGCCGCCCCTGGCGTTCACTAGGGCCTAAGCGGCGTATATAGCGCAATGCTGATCGCGACCTCTACTAATTGGGCCTATTCGTGGATGAGTAGAAAGGCAGGTCTGCAGCCACTTCTAGGTTGCCCACGGCTTCATTTATTACTCTCTTAGATACGCTACCTTTTCTCCCTAAATAAGAGTATATAAAACTTGTCTTTATCTACCTATAGCTATGCTGTTCTCTTGTCTACTTACTTCTACCCTCTGCCTGTGGAGCGTGCAAGGGCTGCTAGTGCAGGAAGAAAGAAGAGAACTCACTTAGTACGCTTAATACTCGTAGGCTACCAAACAGCTTCCTTGCGCTTGCCACAACAGCTATTTAGAAGCATGCTATTAGTTCTACAAAGACAAGTAAGTATCCCTTTCTACTTGCTATGCTTAAGGTGGCATCTAGGCTAATATAGCGAATAGTAATGCACTCTAGTATTAGGCCCGTCAATGCTGCTCGTATCGCTAGAGGTAAGGGCCTGCAGACTATCGAGACAACCATATTGTATGCAATCACAAAGGACCGTGAGCTGTACAAAGACACGCTAGCCCCATACTGCATACCTAAGGAGCAGTACTGCGCACGTCCTGACAATATGTTATAGGACTAGGTAGAGGCGTGGGCGCAGATATTAAGGGCGTAGGCAACGTATGCAGAGGAGCAGACTACGCTAGCAATATATATAGAAGGCCCTAACCCAGCTAGTTTCTATAAGATAATAGAAGAGCTAATCCTGCAGGGAAAGAATACCCAGATTAATATCAAGAATCAATATCCAAAAGGACCTTCGTAAGGTATTAGCCTTACTTGTTACTATTGCAGAGTGTGATAGTCCAGTATACTGGCAAGTCACATAAGCACCTGGCGCGACTGCCTTACGCCCTAGTGCGACTGCCTCCTACACCTAGGGCAACTGCTCGCGCACCCAGCGCAGCTACCTTAGATGGATAGTTATTCCGCCCCAACGGCTGCGCATAAAAGCGCCTAAGTCCTGTGTACCTAGAGTCTCCTTATCTTAGTGTAGCTTTTTAAAAATAGAGCCAACTTACCTTATCTACTTCTTTTAATGTAGGAGACTGTGCTTATTCTAACCCAGGGCTGCAATTCTAGTGAGATTGGACTGGATATTTACGGCGAACGCTTTGTTAGGGATAGAATATCCGCGCTAGCACGATTCGCGTGGGTACTTTTTAGCACAGAGACTCGCTGGAATATTTACTTAAATCCCACTAGAATAAGGTTCCCGCGGGCTAATTAACCCTAACCCAGGGCGGCTTAAACATGTTGGGTAACATGTCGATAGTATCGTTATAGCATCGTTAATTTGTTAGGGATAGAATATCCGCGCTAGGCCGATTCCCGTGATTAGGGTTAGGGTTAACCCTGAATCCTAAGGGTAAAAAAGAGTTAAAAAAAACAAAAAAAAGTAGGGAAAAAGATTAAGGGGATGAAAGAAAGAGAGTATATAGTTAGAATTTAAAAAAAAAAATAGTATAAAAAAGAAGAGTATTAAAAAAGAGTTATATAAATAGCAAAAAAAAAAAAGAAAAGAATAGAATAAAAAAAAGAAGAGTGTTATTAAAGAAAAAAATAAAGAGAAGAGGGTTAGAATTTTAAAACATAAAAGGGTTAGGGTTAGTAAAAATTAGGGCTAGGGATATAGTCTAATTAATTTTTTTTTTAAAAACAAAAAAAAAAAAAGGTAAAATTAATCTTATTAGATATAATATTACGCAGAGCATAATAGTTAGAATACACATATAAAATATAAAATAAAATAAGTAAGATAAAGGATTTAAAATAAAAGAAATATATTAAAAGAATAAATAGTAAATAAGTAAATAAGTATTAATATATAGTAGTTAAGAATATAATTAAAAAGATAAATAAAAAGTAAAGTGGTTTAGAAATATAAAATAAAGTAGAGTTTAAATTAGTAAAATTTATAAAGAGGTTAGTAAAAGAATAAAAAATAAAGAGAATTAAAAGTTTATATTTAAATATAAGTTTATTATAAAGGTAGAAGGTAGAAACAAAAGGAATATAATAAAACTAAATAAAGGTATTAAATAAAGTAGTAATGTTAACGTATTTAACTAGTGAGCCGGTTAGACTACTTTGTCAGTTAGTTTTTTCTTAGCATAAATTTACATTTTAAAGCTTTAATAACTTTATAAATAGCAGGTTCTATAAAATAAAAATTTTAATATTAGACTTTTATATATATATACTTTCTATTTTTTTAGATAAAAGTCTATATTAATAATATATTACGTAAGTTACTTAAGTTTAAATAAAGTATGTCGGCTCGCTTAAGGTTTCTACCTAGTAACACCTATATATAACTTATAATAAACGTAAACAACTATTTTTAATATTAATATATTATTATATTATACTATAGATAGCTTACTAAGCGTGCAGCCTACTTATAAGGCTAGTTTAATTAACCTAAATAGGTAAAGGTCTAAATTACTCTTTTATTTATATAAGCTATAATACTTATTTTTAATTTTTTTTTTTTACTTTCTACTATTCATACCATTATATAAAATCTCTAAAGGTTTATATTAGTACTAATAGTTTTATATTAGAACAAATTAATACTTTACTTTTTACTAATTCTATTACTAATTCTATTAGTTATAATTAAAAAAACTAAATATTTTTTACTATACTTCTCTATATATTAAGTAGTTAGAAGTTAAAATAATATATATATTATATTACTATATTTAAGAATACTTTTTCTATTTTAGTCTTTCTAAACAAAAACCTAAATAGTACTAGTAATACTAAACTGCACGCTATATACTACTAATATGCTATAGATTATATATAAACTTTATATAAAAAGTATTATAGTGATTAGGCTAAGTATAGTAGTGCTAGTAGGTAAAACCTCAAGCGAGTACACTTAAGTTTAAACCTAATATCTTACGTAATATATTATAATCTAAAATTTTATTCTAAAACTAAAACTATATATATATATATATAAAAGTATAATTTAAAAGGTTTTATTATATAAGACTAGTATTTATAAGTTATTAAGTTTTAGAAAGAATATTTCGTGCCAAGAAAAAAGTGGCCGGCGAAGTGGTCTGAACCGACGTACTGGTTAGGGTTAGGGTAGGGTTAGGGTAGTGTTAGGGTAAGGTTTAGGTAGGTTTAGGGTTAGGGTTAGGGTTAGGGTTAGGGTTAGGGTTAGGGTTAGGGTTAGGGTTAGGGTTAGGTTTAGGTTAGGGTGGGTTAGGGTTAGGTTTAGGGTTAGGTTTAGGTCTTTCCTCTAGG